>CM028135.1:198902500-200181250 GCA_016271365.2 Neoceratodus forsteri | reverse complement strand
TTTCCAGAGCACCATATGGAAAATCTTTTCCACTTGGAATTATAAGTAGCCCTGGTGGAAGGTTTCCTAGAAGCCTTCAGAATATCCATTATGCCTTGGAAGAGGTGTAAATCAGCAAACTCTAACTCTTCAAGAGCCAGGCCTTGAGATTCAGAGATTTGAGAATCGGGTACCAAACCCTCCCCTGAGCACCGGTTAACAGGTTGTGATTCCTAGGAAGACACAGGGGAAGATGGACTGCTAAGGACAGTAGGAGTAGATACCAAGGCTGTCTGGCCCAGTCTGGAGCAATCAGGATCATCTTGCAGGGTTGAGATCTGATTTTGACTAGCACTTTGAACAGGAGAGGGAAGGGGGAAGCATACAGGAACCTCCCTTCCCAACTGAGAACTAAGGCATCCAGGGGGACTAAGCCCAACACTGAGGGCCTGCAGCAAAAAAGGGGAAGTTGATGATTGGGGCTACAAAAAGATCTATCTGTGGGGTGCCCCATCTGGAAAATACCACCTCCAAGACCAGGGGATCCAGTGACCATTCGTGATGGCCCTGGAATATCCTGCTGAGAGCATCTGCCAGGACATTGTCCTTGCCTGGAAGGTGAACTGCTGTGAGGGAGGTGTTCAGGGAATAAGCCAGAGACCACAACTTCATTGCTTCTGTGCACAAGACCGTAGACTGAGTGCCTCCTTGCTTGTTGATGTACCACATTGTGGTGGTATTGTCTGTTCTGACCTGGATAACTTTGTTCTGAACAGATTTGTAAAAAGCTTGAAGTGCTAGAAACACTGCTCTGAGTTCCAACAGATTGATGTGAAGCAGAGATTCCTGAGGGGACCACAACCCCTGGGTGGTCAGGTCACCCAAATGAGCCCCCCACCCCAAGAGGGAGGCATCTGTAGTAAGGATTAAAGAGCGAGACTGAGTGACAAAGGGGACTATTGTCTCAGATTGTTCTGATCCTGCCACCACTGTAGGGTCTGGATCAAGGTTTGAGTCACTGGGATCAATTTGGTCAGAGGGTCCTTCCTTTGAGACCAAAAGGCTCTCAAATGGAACTGAATGTCCCTCTTCTGAAATCTTGCTCCCTGCACCACTGCTGTGGGAGCAGCCATGTGCCCCAGGAGCTGTAGAAAATGCCTTGCTGGTCGAGACACCTGCAGGGTGAATGAGGAGGCCAGAGAGATAAGGGTCCTTGCCCTGTCCAGGGGAAGGAAAGCTCTGGCCTTTTCTGTGTCTAGCTCTGCACCTATGAAGGTGAGGAGCTGGACAGGCTCTAGAACTGACTTTGAAAGATTCAGAAGGAAACCCAAAGAAGTGAGCAATTGCCGAGTTATCTGTAAGTGTAACTTGACTTGGTCTGGGGACTGGCCTACTATAAGTCAGTCATCCAGGTAAGGGAAGATGGCAATCCTTTGCCTTCTTAGAGAAGTAACTACTACTGCCAGGCATTTTGTGAATACCCTTGGAGCAGAGGTCAGACCAAAGGGCATTGCTCTGAACTGGTAATGGCCTGAGGGCAGCTCGAACCTGAGGTACTTTCGATGGGAGCTTCTAATGAGAATATGGAAGTAGGCACCCTTGAGGTCCAGGGACACTAGCCAGTCCCCTGGCCTTAGAGAGGGTAGAATAATTCCCAGAGTCACCATTCTGAATTTTGGTTTTAAAGGTGCTTGTTTAAGTATCTGAGATCCAGGATGGGCTGCCATTCTCCTGTCTTTTTTGGGGTAAGGAAGTACCTGGAGTACAACCCTTTGTCCTGGTGTAGGGGTGGAACCCTTTCCACAGCTCTGAGAGCCAGGAGGGAAGAGACCTCTGCCTCTAGGGCAAGTGCCTCTGGTGGATTTGCAGGTGGAAAGGATCTGGTTCTCATCTTTGGAAACTTTTTGAAGCTGAGAACCAGTCCTTGGCTTACTAATTCCAGGACCCATTTGTCTGATGTTAGAGACTCCCAGTCCTGGACAAAGTAAGCCAGCCTGCCCCCTACAGGTAGTGGAGAATCGGCCCTGGCCAACCCATCAAGGTGCCTGTTTGGCAGGGGTTTTGGCTGAGGGGTGGAAGCAGGTCTGCTTGTACCCTGTCTGCCTCTCCCTTTAAAGAACCCCCTCTGAGTATAAGCAGAAGAGGAGGTCTGGGCTTGGTAGAAAGGCCTATGAAAAGGCCTGCCCCTGCCGCTGGGATGCTGCCTCTGAGGAGTGGCCTGCCTTTCCTTGGCCTGTGCACTCCTATAGGTGGTCCTATATTCATCCATTTTCTTCATGTAATTCTCTATCTGCTCCCCAAACAGAGAATTATTCACAACAGGAAAATCCATGGCCTTAGTCTAGGTATCCTGAGACAGGCTAGTACATCTGAGCCAAGCCATTCTACGAAGTGCCACAGATGTAGCCATGACTCTAGATGACACATCATTGGAGTCCACTGCAGCATGGAATTGCACCTTGGATGCCTCAATACCATCAGCAGCCACCTGTTCCAGCTCCTTGGCAAGCTGGGCAGGGACCTGTTTTGCTAAAGCTATAACAGTGTCCCATCTGGATTTTTGATACCTAGCAGTATAGGCCATATAGTTGGCCTGTCTGAGTCCCAAGGATGCTGCCATGTACTGTTTCTTTGCCATGGCATCAGTCCTCCTGGAGTCCTTGTCTGGGGGGTGTGAAGCCAAGGGAATATTTGCCTTATCACAGGCTGCAACCTGCACTACCCCAACATGGCTTCATTGTTGTGTAAGGAATTCCGTATCTGAGCCTGACAACGTATACCTCTTGTCCATTCTCTTATCCACAGGAGGTATAGTATTAGGAGTCTTTAAAATTTTAAATGTCTGTTTCAAAAGATTTGTGTAAGGAATAGACAGTCTCCTAGACTCTGGGATATCCATCATTTCCACATAGTCAGGCTCCTCCTGGTCATCCACAGCTTCTTCCATAGGAAGCTGGAGGGTTTCAGCCACTTTTATAAAACATGAAATGGAGGGGACTCAGAAAGCCTAGGAGGAGACACTGAAGGTCTGTCTGGGGAGATGTCCGATCAATGGGCACATCCAGACTTTCAAATCCACATTCACTTTCCTCATACTCCTCTTCCTCCTCCTCCGGTTCATAATACTCCTCTAAATCATAATCTTGAACTGGTGGAGCCGGCCCAACCGACCGCCTCCCTGATGGTGCCGGTTCGGTCGGAACCGGGGAATGCGACTGCACAATTTTGATCGCTTTGGCTATTTCTTCAGCAGTTGGAAGGGAAAGTTTTGACTCCACACCAGCTGATTTTTCCTTTCTAGTTCTCTTAGCCAGAACCGACTCCTCAGAATCGGATCTCCTTTTGCCCGAAGAAGTCTCGCCCTGGTCAGAGGGCACTCCTTCTGGTTCAGTTTGAACGGAAACGGGCTGGCCATCTGGTTCAGCGGACTTTTTGGCCTCCCTTTCCCTGAGCCTACCAACTCTCTTTTCCAGGGTAGCTACAGGAAAATTTTTACAAATCTGGCAGCCTGCATTGAGGTGGTCAAACCCCAGACAATAAACACAGGTGGTGTGGGGGTCAGCCTTAGCAATGACTTCCCCACACACACTACAGTGTTGAAACCCAGTGGGCCCGGTTTTTCTTTTGGGTTTCTCAGACATTGTGCCAGTCCTAACTAAACTTACCCTTTTAAAGGCAATCCGCCAGGCAAGACCCTCTTATCGGTTCCTGACTGTGTCACGGGTCGTGGAAAAAAACGTAATAAAATCCGTTTTTTTTTTAGAACCGGTAAGAACCAGTAACCACACTCTAAAAGTACAAATTAAGATTTTCTAACAACTTGATTGGTTCAAACCAAACCGACGAACCATTTACAAGTTCCACACAGAATAGAAATAAAATATAACCTATCTAGTACTCACAAATACCACAGACAGAGACTGAACCGACAGGTTATGGTTTAAATTCAGTGGAAAACCGAGAAAAGCGGTACTTTAACCGACAAATTGAACCGAGCAGAAGAAGAAATCTCCGGAGCGACTGTTCAGTGAGGCGGAGTAAAGAATCTTGACGGTTTGAGTTTAAACAGCAACAGACAAGAGTCTCAACCGAGCTCAAGCTCAGCGTTCCATGCCTGGCATGGAAAGTTAACTCTTTCATCTCCGGGGCAGTTCGAAGGTTGGGACTCACTGCTACGGTCAGAATACAGCAAGACTTCATGTTGTTTGAAACACAGAAAACAGGGAACAAAGGCCCGAAACAAAAACAAAGACACACAAAAAACATAGAAAGCAAGAACAGAAAGAAGCACACAGCCGGTGGCAAAATACAAACCAGAAGCAGGAAAACAAACACCGAAGTTCAGCAGAGACAAACAGAAACAGAAAGGTGGTGGGGCGTAGGCCCCAAGGTAGGCCCCAGCCAGCTCAGAGGACAGACCAACAGAGCCTCCGACCAGCAAAGAAAAAAGTGCTCCAGAAGGAGGCTGAGAAGAATTGCTTATATAACTCAGGAAGTGGGAGTGGCTGGCTGCTTGTCCATTGAACTACAGTCTAAGCCTTCCATTGTTTCCATTTTGTTAACTACCTGCTGTACTGTACAATATTGAACCTGTATTGTTTCTCATTTATATCTATGCTTTCATGTACCTCACACTGTATTATCCTTAGTACCTCACACTGTATTAATTATACTTAGTTTCCATTGTTTCCATTTTGTTAACTATCTGCTGTACCGTACAATCCTTGTACCTGTATTGTTTCTCATTTATATCTATGCCTTCATGTACCTCACACTGGACGTTTGTGAAAATGGGCATTTCTGCTCACATATCTTTCCAGTATATAAATAAAGATTGATTGAATTTCCAGGCAGTCCATGCAGGCAGCTGGGAGCTTTAAAGGGGTTCAGAGGCAAGTTTATTTTAGAGTATGGGACTGGTGACACCACCATCATTCAGGCTGAAAGCACTAAGCAGGTATCCATAGGTCCTGGTGGTGGATGACTCAGGGGGGAAGAAGTGATCCTGGGGGTTTTGGAGAGCTGGGTTAGTGTTAGTTTAGGTAATGTCAGTTCAGGTCTAGTGTAAGAAGTGTGTAAATAGTTTATGGTGGATTTTGACTCACCGGGACGGTGAGCATTTATCGGTTGGGGGGGGGAGTGTGTAAGCCCTCCAAATGGGCTTTCCTTTGGGAGTTGTGGCTTCTTGTGTCCACAGCAAACTTGTGTATTTTACTGCTCCATGGAGCGACTGTTTTCTGTTCTGATTAACTGTTCATTGAAGGAGATCCCCTGTTCCTGCAGTTTGGAGTGTTTTGCCTTGTTCATTTGGGAGAACTGTTTTTGCTACTAACAAGACTTTGCCTCCACAGCTTGGTACCTAGTGATTCAGTTGGCACCCTGGTTCCAGCAAGGCCTGGGAAGTAAAGCCGACCAGGTATGTGTTCCTTTTTGCTGTACGCATCCCCTTCCCACAGATTTCTACCACCTTACCCCTAGACATGGGGAGGGGGCTTATACTACTAACGTTTGAGTTAGTCCTATTTATTGCAACTCCCATCCCCAATTTGAAATAATTATATCAACCTTACCCTCATTGTCAGTGCTGTATGCAGTAGTTTAGAAGAAATTATTCCTGTCATTAAATATTTTCCAATGTAGTTACATTCAAGACCCTGGTTAATTCAACAAAAAAAAGAAACCCATTATCACAGAAATGTGTTTACCTTGATAAAGTAAAAAAATGCTTTTTGCAGACTTAAATGATGCTCCAAGGGCATCCTTAAGATCAAGGATTCCTAAAAATTAAATGAAAGAAATCCATTTCCTCTCGAGTTTATCTCTGTAATTTACTACTATGTCTGTTATCTCACAACTGGCTATAAGACAGTTGTTGCTCAGTTGTTCATTAGCCTCTGAGAGGCAGGTCACATCTATAGCAGCACTATCCCTGGGGAAAGCCACTTAACCTAGGTGTCACACTACCCCCCCCCCAAAAAAAACAGAATGATTATACTCTTGTATAATCTCTTCTTCAGTTTTCATTTGTTTTTTTTTAAGGCCAGAGGTATCACTTTAAACTCGCAACAGATTCTAAGGCCCCATCACTTGCCATATTTCATTAACTGCCATTCTAGGCAGGAGGCCTATCGTACCATGGCATAACCCCCCCAAGAAAAAATTACTCTCCGTAATGTTGTTTCTTCTCAGGGACTATGATTTATACATGCATCATCTTGCCAGCAGAGAGTGATGTCCCGAAGACAGAACCTTATGATAATTATGGAACATAAAATGAAGGTGCAAACTCTGCACTGGTGTCACATTCCACTCTAGCCCCTGAAGAAAGATTTTTTTTTTATAGCTAGAGGGAGCTGTGACTACTAATACTAGTTAAGTGGCTACCAAAAATGTCTAACATGTTGAAATAGAATGTTTGAAAAACACCAAACAAATGTAAGACAGACATCATGTGGAAAATTTTTAAAAACAGTGAAAAATATTTCACTGACCACATTTTACAGCTGTTAGGACACAGCAATAGTATTGCTCAAGCAAATTTAATGAAAATAACTGATTCTTGAGACTTCCGGTGATGTCACAGCCTACCTAGCAGCATAAGGTTGGAGCTTCCAACCCTCCTGGGGGAAAAACAGTTCTGCACTACAGTTTTCCAGGACAAAATCAATGACAATGACATCTAAAACAAGGGAACAACCCAGACAGACCTGTTTGCGGGCAGAAAAGCTAAAAATCTATTAAGATGGCTCCAGATACCAGATTCTTACCTCCAACGGCAGCAGAAGCCCTTCCCTTGCCAATACATGAGGGCCTATGGAGGACATCGATAAGGAGGAGGAACATCTAACTAGAAACAGATTTGAAACCCTCCTACAAGAAATAAAGAGGCTAGAACAGAAAACTGGGCCAATTTTAACAAAGTACATGCCTGATTTAATCAATGGGAGCAAAGGATTAAGGACACTGAAGACTGCACGTCGACTCTGGAAGAAGGGGCCTCCCAAATACATACAGCCTTGGACGCTCTACTAACATACACTGAGACTCTGCAAGATAAGTGTATCGACCTGGAGGCAAGGTCTCGGAGGGATAACCTGCATATATCAGGACTCCCAGAGGGCTCAGGAACCGGCAGCATGCGTGACTTTACACTGGATTTGTTAAAGGATGTCCTGGCACTGCCCCAAACATTTAACCTGCAGACTGAGCATGCACACTGGGCCTTAGTGCCCAAACCCCGAGACCTATCAGGTAGACCCCACTTTATTGTTATGAAGCTGGCAAGTTACCATACGAAAGAGGAGCTTGTAAGGATAGCATAGCAGAAAGGGGATGACAGATATAATGGGACCAGGATATGTTTTGACCAGGACTACCCTCCTGAAATACAAAAAGAAAGGCTAAAATACCTAGACATTATGAAGGGTTTGCGGTCCCAGAAAATAAAGTTCCAGATGCTGTACCCAGCACAGATCCGCATTTTCTGGGAAGAAGGCACCCAATTGTACCAGACAGCAGAGGAGGCTTCAGAGGCCTTGAAACTTTGGGACATGCCCATAGAGCAATGCACACAAACCCAGAGGCAGCCTTGGACAAGGGAAATGGCAGATGAATGGCACTAGGTTTCCAAAAGGAACATACGAGCAGCCAGATGCACTTCTGTGGGCACTGGCGGAGATCAGAGCGATGCTTCACAAGATGCAGCAGATGGAAGGAATCCCTGAACTGTCAACAGCTGCCACATGATCTTGCGGGACAGCGGTGAAGAACTGGTGAAATCCTGCACTCGTATTGGAGCTGCTTATTAGGGGTGCAATGGCAGCCCCAAAAGGTACTTTTGTTTATGCTCCACCCAGACTCCATGGATGGAATGCAGCCGTAATGGCAGGACTTTGGGGATATAATGGCTCTCCACTACTTTATTTCCGATGACTTTCGGAGAAAGACCATATTGAAATTTCAGGGGACAGGTGGTGGTGTGAAGCCTTAATCAACTGAAATACATTTTTCCCATTCAGGGCTATGAGCCTATTTTGCTTGGACCAGGCTGCAAAGGACAATTGGGGATCCTGGAGAGGGGGTGCATGCCTGACTGACAACCCAATAGCATGCTTATTATCTTACTAAATACATTTTCCCTAGGTTGGGTATGGCACCCGATTGGATAAGCGTCTCGGGTTGGAAGCAGGAACATTATTACTGCATCAAGACGCTGTAAAAACTGCTTTCTTCCTTAGAGCAGAGACAGAGTCTAATATCTAGATAAAGTGTTGTGGGTTTACTATAAGTGGTGCATATGCACTTCAGACTTGCCAGATCCATGTACGGGGCAAGACGACTCTATTAAGAGAGTGCTATAGAGGGGATAAGGTGGGGGGCAACGACGGCTCCTTAACTGCCCACCTACATACCTACTGGATTTGCCATTGTATATATGCTTGTTCTAAGTTATATGGGGTGGTTTAAGGTTGTGCTCATATTACCCATCTCTTACCAACAAAATACAGGTGTAACCCCCCTGCAAATGGGGGTTCCCAAAAGACTTCCAGGAGCTTGCTTGAATGCTCCAAGCCTGAATGGTGTTTGGCATTTAAGCCATTTATCAGTGAGTGTTTTTAGAGCCTCTGGTACTGTCTCTTTAAGAGCTGTCTGCTTGCAGACATAATTAGTTTGTATGGGGGACTGTGTGCTTCTCTGAGTACCACTGAGCTGCTGCCAATTCACTTCATTTTGCAGTCACTAGGAGTGCAAGGGAACCTATCTGAAAGATGTAACTGTTTGCCAGAAATTATTTAGAGTAATAATGAAATTACAGTTTGTCTAACCTGCTTTCTTTGCAGTCAGAACTGTGTCTGCTAGTTCCCCATTCTAGTTTTGAACTGCTGAACTGGACCAATCAGTGTGGGGTAAGCTAGCTCTAAATGGTGCCTTGGACGAATCAGAACTTGACTCATAATCTGAGCCAGCCACAAGAGGATTGTATGGGCAGTGACTCTGGGAGATGTAGTTTAGACTTCAGCACCTTTTTGGACCAACAGCAGCAGTCTATTGTGAGTGACAGCCAATCCAGTCAAGAACTGGGAGGAACTCAAAGGAAGTGCCCGGTTTTGTCGGTTGGAGTTTCAGTTGAGCTTTGGCAGTGAAGAAGGAAGGAGCCCTGTGCTTTTTCAGTGTGCAGTTTTAGTCAAAAAACGTGTGTAAGGCCCAGAGTTCCGGTCTGCAGCTTGTGTAACAGCTTGTTAGGACTGAATCCGTCCTGTGAAAAGAATCAAAGGATCTCTGAAGAGTAGAAACCAGGCTCACCTTGTAGAAGACTGAGGAATAGCTGAATTGCACTCGTCTGTCAGGAACTGAATCTGCTGTGTGTTCTCCTGGGTATTGTGCAGTAATTGCGATCGATACAGATGCAGCCTGCCTGGTATAGTGCTTTCTTTTATATGGATGTGTGAAGAGGTTTGTGTACCTCAAGTGAGCCCTGCTGACATTGAAGGACCCTATCTTATTTGGAGGTCGTGAGTACTAATTCAGGGTCGCTTCCTGTTGAATTGCCACATTAAATCCAAATGGAATTACTGTACTGTTGACTGTTTAATTCTCCTTTCTGTGTGAAAGGGCCCCTACCAGCTGCCACGGTTTGACTAGCCACTAGGGCTTGGGTACCCAGGGACAGTAACTGATAGGGATAGGCCTGTGCACAGAGCCATAGGTAGATTATTAGAGTGATAAGCTAATTGACCTGATTTCCCTGTCCTTGTTATATTCCCCTAAATAAATCAGAGCTGCTTGTTTCAGCAAAGTTATACTGCCTGAGGTATTTGTCTATGTTAAAGTACTGTACTGTGATTGTTGCACTGTATCTCATTTCACAGGAGGTCCCAGTGCCGGAACCAGACCTGGGGTAAGTGTATACTGTGAAGGTAATTCTGATATATTGTGTGGGCCACTAGTGGGAAGAAAGGGGTTGCAGTGTCCCAGAGGGCTGTGACCAAGTTAGTTTAACTATTGCAAACCCTGACCTCTGGGTGGAGGCACCCGCTATTGGATCCAGGCCCTCAACCTGTTAGTGGCAAATCAGGCAGAGGTAGTAGCCCTGGGATAGCGCCATCTAGGGGTTACATCTTGAGGCTCACCGCTGGGATTGTGTGTCCTCTAGTGGCCATATTTACGAACCACTGTTAAGAAAAATGGGTACCCGACAGAAGTGGCTGTGCACCTGCTGGTGGAGTGGTGTACTGGGGAGGAGATCGACCCCAAAATGCTATGCTTATCCTGGACATCCCCTGTATCAATACGGACACTGTGCAGGGAGTACTTTCCAAGGTGGAAGGTTTACAAACCCTGTGGTGGTGGGTCGCATGCTAATCTGCTCACCCACACTTTCCTGGCCCTAGTAGAGTTTAAGGATCCCATAGATAGCTCCAAAGTGCCACAGACCATTACCCCAGAGGGAGCCCTCACTGCTTGGAGAGTGATAACTAAGGACAGTAAAGACCCGGGGGGGAATCAGCCTCCACCACTATCTGAAACTTTTGAGGAGAAATTTGCTGAATGGTTGCTGGGAGAGGGGAAAACTGTGGAGGACTTGAAGAAACTATTCTTGCCACCTGGGGGTGTTCCTCCCCCAACACCCTCTCCTGCTCCAGTGCCCGTAATGGTGGCTGAACCAATGCAGACTCCTATTTCTGCACCTGCCATTAGTCACGACTCTTACCGAAGGTTGAGGATCTTCTCTGGCACCCTCCCCACCCCCCAAGGGGAGGATGACTGGGAGACCTGGATAGACTATGTTGCCCCCCAAGTGCTAGAATGGCAATGCTCGGCCAAAAAAGTGAAAGAGGGTTAGTGAGAGCCCTCGAGGGTCCTGCCCTGGCTACCATTCGTAAAGCAAAACGGCCAGTAACCCTGAAGTGACTGCACAGGCCTATCTTGAGGCCCTGAGAATGTGTATGGGAGCCCAGATTCTGATGAGGACCTATGGTGGAGAGTAAGAGATGCACAACAGTACCAAGGGAGTTGTTGTCTGTATGTATCTCGGCTGGAAAATTGTTGCAAGAATGCCTCAGAAAAGGTAGTTTGCCAGCGATTGAACTGGACCGAACCAGGCTGGACAGGATCCTTAAGTCTGCCCCTCTCAGAACTGCTGTTGCTTCAGTTACGCCTGGCAGATCGACTGGAATCCCCACCCTCCTATGATGAGTTAATGAGAGAAATTAGGAGTTGAGAAAGACGACTCGGAGGGACCTGCACCAACAGCTGTGGCTACGACCCGAGTGACTGAGGGTGACCCATCAAGTGAAGTTCAGGGGCAGAGGTTGACAGTCAATGAGTGCTCTGACAAGGAAAAAGATATGCCACAATGGGGCGAACTGTTGAGAGAGATCCGGAATTCAAAACAGTCCTTTAGGAAGGCCACGCCTGCAAGTCCGGGCCCTGACCTATATCCGATGCAGATTCATGTGGGGTGGGGGTACCCACCCATGTATCTCCTGCTGATAACAGCTCCAAACTCAATTCCTTGACCATGGAAGTGGAGAAACTGACGAGATGTCTCCAAATGCTTATCACACCGCAGACAGAGATGGCACCCAGGTTTCCAGTTAGTAACACCCCTCCCTGGCTCCCAGTGTGGCGCCCGGCCAGCTCAAACTCCAGAAAGTATGTTTGCTATAATTGTGGGAAGATGGGCACATGAAAAGGGAATGCCAGTCCCCAAAAGACACTGACAAAGTTGCATATAGGCTACAAGGAGAGCTTGAGAAGAAATCAGTGGTTAAGAGGTGCACGATATGATCCCAGTGAGGGCACCAAAAATGCTAATTCACGCCCTTTGTGGCAAAGTCAGTTGCCCAGGCCCCACTACCGCCTCTCCAGACTGGTCCAGAATAGTGGGTCCCTCCATGGAGACCACTGTAAAGGTGAATGGAGTGTCTACAAGAGCTGTATTAGACAGTGGCTCCCAAGTGACAATTATGTTCCAGGATTGGTATCAGAAGCATTTGTCAGACGCACTTTACAACCATTAGAAGGACTGCATGTATGGGTGGGGTTAAGTGAGAAGGCCTACCCCTATTCCGGTATATCCGAATTTGGCTGTCTTTCCCCACCTCCGTGGCTGGAGTGGCGAACAAGTAGAGACCCTAGCCTTAGTGTGTCCCCCACTGGACTGTATGATGGTGTCCCTTGTTGATTGGAACAAATGCTCATATGTTCGGAAGGCTGGCACAGTTGTGTTATGAAAACAGGGGTCAAAGACTAGTAGAGCTTTAAGAGTTCCGCTTTAATTAAGAAGGCCTATGAGGCACAGAGAGATGCTGAAAAAACAGAACCAGAGGAACCGTCGGAATTGTATGGAAGAAGGATCCTGAGTCTCTGATCCTGGCGCCAAATGCCCAGTGTACCTTACAGGGAGAGGTCCGGATCAGAAAGGATGTTAAGAATAAAATATTAATGTTGGATGCACCAGGCGATGGAAATTGCCAGAGGGACTGCTGGTCAAGCCTAGTATCTTGCCCGCTAGAGCCCATGCTTATGCCAGAAGGGTAATGGTCCAAGTTCATAATGTGTCTGAAAGAGACATTCGAGTAAACAGAGGTTGCATCCTGGCAATGTGCATTGTGCAGACACTGCAGTGCTACCCAGCAGCAAGAGTTCAAGGAAGAATGACAGAGTAACGCCTGACTTGTTTGATTTCGGCGACTCCCCGCTGCCAGCTGAATGGAAAGTGAGGATCAGTGAGAAGCTTGCCCAGAGAGACCAGGTGTTTTCTTTAAAGGAATGGGATGTAGGATGCGGCAAGGAGCTGAGCACAATATCCGGCTGCATGACGTAAAGACCATTTCGTGAGAGGTCTCGACGCCTGGCACCTGCTGACATAGATGATGTGAGACGGCATCTGCAAGAGATGTTAGCTGCTGGTGTAATACAAGAATCCAGAAGCCCTTATGCTTCCCCCATTGTGGTAGTGAGGAAAAAGAATGGAACAGTAAGGATGTGTGTGGATTATCGCACCTTAAACCGGCAGACTATCCCTGATCAGTACACAATGCCCCGCATTCAGAATGCTTTGGACTGCCTAAACGGGAGCAAGTGGTTCTCTGTGCTGGATCTCCGCAGTGGGTACTACCAGATCCCGATGGCCCCAGAGGACCGTGAGAAGATGGCCTTTATCTGTCCGCTTTTCTATGAATTCATGAGGATGCCTCAAGGGATTTCAGGTGCCCCAGCCACTTTTCAACGATTGATGGAGCGTGCAGTGGGGACATGAACTTACTAGAGTGCCTGGTATACCTAGATGATGTTATTGTGTTTGGCAGCTCACTGAGGAACATGAGAGCAGATTATTTAAGGTATTGGACCGACTGGAGGACTTTGGCCTTAAACTGTCCATTGATAAGTGTCAATTCTTTCAAACATCAGTAAAGTATGTGGACACATAGTATCCACCGAGGAATAGAGACCGACCCAAGTAAAGTTGAGGCCTTGACCACCTGGCCACAGCCCAAAATCTAAAAGAACTGCAAAGATTCCTGGATTCTGTGGTTATTATCGGCGCTCATCAAGGACTATTCAAGAGTGATCCGCCTTTACTTAACCTTACTCAAGGGTATCCCCAACCCACAAAAATACCAAAAGTCAGCGTCCCTCAAGACTGAAAGAGTGTATTTTCATCCGAGTGAAGTATTTGGGGCCGCTGGACTCCTGATTGTGAGACTGCTTTTCATGAGATCATATATCAACTTACCCATGCTCCAGTGCTGGCCTATGCTGATCCAAGAAAACCTTACATCCTGCACACTGATGCTAGCTTGCAAGGGTTGGGGGCTATGTTGTACCAAGAGCACGAGAATGGCCTGAGACCAGTGGCCTTTGCCAGTAGAAGCCTGACCCCATCCGAAAAGAACTATCCTGTACATAAGTTAGAGTTCCTAGCTTTGAAGTGGCTATTGTTGACCAATTCCATGAGTACTTGTATGGGGCTAAAATACTAGTAAAACTGACAATAACTTTGACCTATGTGCAGACCTCAGCTAGTTGGATGCCACTGGCCATAGGTGGCTTTCTGCATTATCTACATATGACTATGTCTCGAATACCGAGCAGGTCTGAACCACATAGATGCTGATGCTCTCCCGGAGGCCTGTTCCCAGAATGATTGGGTCCGATTGGCAGAACCTGACATTCGGGCACTCTGCCGGAAGTTTGACAGGGAGGAACAAATGTCCACGGACGCAGTGGACTGCATGGTGGATTGCTTGGAGCTCTGAGAATTGCATACCTGCTTATTGCCACTTTTCTGCAATAGACATTGGTGCACTGCCTCAGCTGGACAATGACAGTATTCGGGCGGCTCAATCTCACATCCCATGATCAAAGCAGCTTTAGAAGCCCTCTATGCAGGAAAAGATGTGTCCAAATTACGCCCACTGATTTGAGAACTGCACTGTTATACAAAGAAGGTCCTAAGTTGAAACTGATCAATAAACTGTTATACAGAGAAACAGTAGACAGAGGGGACAAGTAGACAAACAACAACTAGTGCTGCCCACTGCTTTTCGAGACTCAGTACTGAGGTCCTTGCACAACCACATGGGGCACCTTGGTATAGACAGAACACTTGACTTGGTGAGATCCAGATCTTGTCCCTAAGATGGGGGCTGATGGAGCAACACATTCAAACTTGTAGTCGCTGCTTACAGAGGAAAGCTTTTGCCCCAGAGGGCTGCCCCTTGTTAACATCACCACCAGTGCACCCATGGAGCTGGTCTGTATTGATTTTCTGAGTTTGGAGTCAGATCAAAGAAATATCAGTGATGTGCTGGTGGTCACTGACCATTTCACGAGATATGCCCAAGCTTTCCCACCAAAGACCAGAAAGCATCCACTGTGGCCAAAGTACTTGTAGAAAACTTTTGTTCACTATGGGCTCCACAAAGAATCCATTCTGATCAAGGGAGAGACTTTGAGAGTCGTCTGATCAAAGAGATGCTTTCTCTGTGGGAGTGCGAAAGTCCAGAACCACTCCTTACCACCCCAGGGACCCACAGCCTGAAGCGTTTCAACCAGCACTTTGCTAGATATGCTAGGCACCCTGCACCCAAAGGACAAGCCTAGATGGAGCCAACAAATTAGCACCCTGGTACATGCTTATAACTGCACCAAAGTGATGCCACTGGATTCTCCCCTACCGCCTGATGTTTGGAAGAGAAGCTCGACTACCAGTAGATGTGTGTTTTGGGTCTCTCCTGATGGGGTTCAAGCTGACAACTATTTACAGTATGTGCAAAAGTTAAAGGCCCAGCTAACTCATGCGTACTAACTGGCTCAAACCATGGCTGCCAAAAGAAATCTGGCCAACAAAGAAAGGTATGATAAAAGGTGAAAGCACAGGAACTCCAGGAGGGAGATCGGGTATTGCTAAGAAATCTGGGACTGTATGGCAAGCACAAGATTGCTGACAGATGGCACCATCTCCCTCACATTGTAGTGGGCAAACTAGATGATCTGCCAGTGTACAAAGTAAGGCCTGAGAATAATTCAAAAGATGTAAAACAATGCATAGAAATCATTTACTGCCCATTGGACAAATCTTAATTGAGTCTGAGCCCTAGAAGATGCCCCTCTGGACCAGTGACTAGAGCTGCTGCTAAGAAAAGATCAAGAAAGTCTGCACCTACAGAAGCAAAGTTAAAGTGTTCCCTCCACAAGTCCCAGTTGAGCATGACTGTCAGTCCATATCGGAAGAAAGTGAGAGTGACTTTGAATACTATCCTTCTTACGAACTGAGTCAATTGTTTTGGGGCAATCCCTAGTCAATACTGGAGATGAAGCTGGGCCTTCTGGACTGTCTAAGCCCCAGCTTCATCCCTGGAGCCAATGCTCCCAGAAAGTGAAGTGCAAAGCATCAGATCAGATGAAATGGAATCATTGTGCATGGTTGAACTGTTTAAGCTTTCAGGGAGGAAAATGATAGATTGAGGCAGACTGGTGATACACCGAACAAGAAGAGTATTTTGAGTGCCCTGACAGTCCACTGCCAGTGTCCGAAAGCTTTCCATGCGAGCCAAATGTTGTGGACTCAGAAACTGTAACTCCTGGAGCTGAAAGTGCCCCAAGTTCTAGCCTCTCTACCCCATGGAGACTCCCTGACAAGTGAGGACAATGCTGAAAATGAGGCTCAGAGTGCAGAGACTATAACAGTTCCCCTAGAAAGACTGGTCGAGCTGTAAAGCCTGTGGTGCACCTCAGCTATGATTCACTTGGGAGGCCTGTGGACTTGCCTCTCAATGTTGTCCATAAAGGAGTGTATGTCCCCGAGCTCATTGCCCAAACTGAGCATCAGTGCTAACTCCAAGTTACTTGTGTTGCCCTCAAGTATGGTGCCTTGCCCATCCAGCCCCAAGGTAACTGATAGGGAAGGGCCTCTCTTCAGGTTTCATGTACAAGAGGTAATAACTTGAGTTATGGTACAATGTGTATGTAATACTGTGTAAAGAGTGACGTACTGCAATGTTTCAGAAATGTGTTCTTGGTAAAATGATATATTGACTGATTATTACATGTGCGAGCCTAATGCAAATGTATATGGTTGCAGTTGAAACTTATGGGGGTACTTGCTTGACGCGGACGTCAAGCTTTCCCAGGCCAGGAAGGGTGTAACCCCCCTGCAAATGGGGGTTCCCAAAAGACTTCCAGGAGCTTGCTTGAATGCTCCAAGCCTGAATGGTGTTTGGCATTTAAGCCATTTATCAGTGAGTGTTTTAGAGCCTCTGGTACTGTCTCTTTAAGAGCTGTCTGCTTGCAGACATAATTAGTTTGTATGGGGACTGTGTGAGCCTCTGAGTACCACTCGAGCTGCTGCCAATTCACTTCATTTTTGCAGTCACTAGGAGTGCAAGGGAACCTATCTGAAAGATGTAACTGTTTGCCAGAAATTATTTAGAGTAATAATGAAATTACAGTTTGTCTAACCTGCTTTTTTGCAGTCAGAACTGTGTCTGCTAGTTCCCATTCTAGTTTTGAACTGCTGAACTGGACCAATCAGTGTGGGGTAAGCTAGCTCTAAAATGGTGCCTTGGACGAATCAGAATTTGACTCATAATCTGAGCCAGCCACAAGAGGATTGTATGGACAGTGACTCTGGGAGATGTAGTTTAGACTTCAGCACCTTTTGGACCAACAGCAGCAGTCTATTGTGAGTGACAGCCAATCCAGTCAAGAACTGGGAGGAACTCAAAGGAAGTGCCCGGTTTTGTCGGTTGGAGTTTCAGTTGAGCTTTGGCAGTGAAGAAGGAAGGAGCCCTGTGCTTTTTCAGTGTGCAGTTTTAGTCAAAAACGTGTAAGGCCCAGAGTTCCGGTCTGCAGCTTGTGTAACAGCTTGTTAGGACTGAACTGCCTGTGAAAAGAATCAAAGGATCTCTGAAGAGTAGAAACCAGGCTCACCCTGTAGAAGACTGGAGGAATAGCTGAATTGCACTCGGTCTGTCAGGAACTGAATCTGCTGTGTGTTCTCCCGGTATTGTGAGTAATTGCGATCGGATACAGATGCAGCCTGCCTGGTATAGTGCTTTCTTTTATATGGATGTGTGAAGAGGTTTGTGTACCTCAAGTGAGCCCTGCTGACATTGAAGGACCCTATCTTATTTGGAGGTCGTGAGTACTAATTCAGGGTCGCCCCTGTTGAATTGCCACATTAAATCCAAATGGAATTACTGTACTGCTGACTGTTTAATTCTCCTTTCTCTGTGTGAAAGGGCCCTACCAGCTGCCACGGTTTGACTAGCCACTAGGCTTGGGTACCCAGGACAGTAACTGATAGGGATAGGCTCTGCACAGAGCCATAGGTAGATTATTAGAGTGATAAGCTAATTGACCTGATTTCCCTGTCCTTGTTATATTCCCCTAAATAAATCAGAGCTGCTTGTTTCAGCAAAGTTATACTGCCTGAGGTATTTGTCTATGTTAAAGTACTGTACTGTGATTGTTGCACTGTATCTCATTTCACAGGAGGTCCCAGTGCCGGAACCAGACCTGGGGTAAGTGTATACTGTGAAGGTAATTCTGATATATTGTGTGGGCCACTAGTGGGAAGAAAGGGGGGTTGCAGTGTCCCAGAGGGCTGTGACCAAGTTAGTTTAACTATTGCAAACCCTGACCTCTGGGTGAAGGCACCCGCCATTGGATCCAGGCCCCTCAACCTGTTAGTGGCAAATCAGGCAAAGGTAGTAGCCCCTGGGATAGCGCCATCTAGGGGTTACACAGGCATCCACCACTCTTTCAGTGAGAAGTACAGTACTTTCTCATATCCCTCCAAAACTTCCCCCCTTCCAGCTTCATTACATGCTGTCTTGTCCTGGAGCACATTCTCCTCTGAAAAACACTCCTCTACTGTACCTTATTCACCCCATGAGGTATTTTTAGGTCTCTGTCATGTTTTCCCACTCCTCTCTTCCAGGGTCTAAATATTGAGATCCCTCAATCTGTCCTCATAGGGCTTTTGATGCAACTCTTGCAAAATTTTAGTTGCTCTCCTCTAGACAGCCTCTACCCAGTCTATGTCCTTTTTTAGATGTGGTCTCCAGAACTAGAGACAGTACTCCAGATGGGGTTACTCACAACGAGCAATACAGTGGCAACACTACCTCTCTCCTTCTGGTGGTGGTTCCCCTTCCTATGCACCTCAGCATCCCACTGGCCCTGCAAAATGCCTTGTTGCACTGCCCCACCACCTTGAGATAATCAGATATGATAATCCTAAGGTCTCTTTCCTGCTTTGTGACCATCAGTACCCCCACACACACACACACACACACATTTTATACACCAACCCTGGGTTTCTGTGCCCTAGGTGCATGATCTTGCACATTTTTGTATGGAAACCCAGCTGCCATACCCTTGACCACTCCTCAAGTTTCCTCAGGTTTCTACTCATTTTCCCCACCCTCTCCAGGGTATCAACCCTACTGCAGAGTTTGGTGTCATGTGCAAAGAGGCATACCTTCTCTTCTAGCTCTTCAACATCACGTATGAATACATTGAAGAGGACTGGTCCCAGAACTGAGCCCTGATGTACCCTGCTGGTCACTCTCCACTCATTAGAGTGAGTGCTATTTGCCACCTTCCTCTATCCCCTATCAATCAACCAGTTCCCTTAAACTGCCCAGTTTCCCTAAAAGCCTCCTATGTGATATGGTGTCAAAGGCCTTGATGAAGTCTAGGTAGGCCTCATCTACTGCCCCACCCTGATCTATTTATCTGGTCACCAATCGAAGGAATCGATCGGGTTTGTCTGACACAACCTCACTGTGGCTATAGGACAATTACTGTTCAGTACACAATGGATGGGATACAGGACATGCTCAGAAAACCTGAGAGATGGTCTGGGATCTTGCAACTTGGCTTCAATGCCAAGAAATGCAAAGTGATGCATGTCGGAGCCAGGAACCCAAGGAACGAGTACTACCTGGGTGGGGGTCCAGGTAGCAGCAATGGAGGAGGAAAAAGATCTGGGAGTGATGATAACTAGTGACCTAAAGCACTCTTTGTAGTGCAAAAAAGCAGCAGCAAACGCCAGCAAGTTGCTGGGGGTGTACAGCCAGAGGGATCAGCAGTAGGCGGAAGGAGGTTATACTGCCTCTTTACAGGTCGCTGGTTAGACCACACCTAGAGTATGAAGTAAGATACTGGTGTCCATACCTTAAGAAGGAAATCAGCCTGCTGGAGAACGTTCAGAGGAGGGCTACCAAGATGGTCGTGGGTCAACAGGGTATGTCTTACGAGGAGAGGCTGGGAGTCCGAGAATGTACTCCCTGGAGGAGAGGTGGGAGAGAAGGGACATGATAGAGACCTTCAAATACTTGAAGGGGGATACATAGGGTGGATAGGAAGAGTCTTTTCTAGCTAAGGGGCAACTGAACCACTAGACGGCACAGTTTGAGGCTGGATGGGGGAGGTTTAGGAGGTATGTTAGGAAGCACTTCGACATGGAGAGGGTGGTGGCCAACTGGAATGCTCTGCCAGAGGAAGTGGCCTCAGCGGAGACAGTGGGCAGCTTTAAGAGGGCCTGGGATGGGTATAAGGGGAAACTATGGGATCTGGGGAGGGCAGATAGGGAGGAAGGAATGACCGGGGGGTAGGGTAAGCTAGTGACCTTTCAATACAAGGAGATTCAACAGACCTGATGGCCTTCCTCAGCTGGCTCTTTTGTATGTTCATAGTTGTTCATTTGCCATCATGGGAGGCAGCATAGCATAGTGGTAAAGGGCACTGAGCCGCAAACCTGGAGACCTGGGTTTGAATCCCATCAGTCCCCCACTTGCATACTGTGTAACCCTGAGTAAGTTACTTCACTTCCTTGTGCTTCCAGGTCACATCTGGAAACAAGCTCTGGCTTAGTGTGCCTTTTCTGGCTAAACAATTTCACTTATCCTTCCCTACCCTCTCTTCCTCCCTGGCTCTCCCCCTCCTTCTGCTTCCCAGCACTAACCCTATTTAGCTTGATTAGCTTATGTATTCCTCATCTGTTTTGAACCAACTGTAACCTTGAATGACACTTACTTTGAACCTGTATTATCTGTTGTCTCCTATGCCACTGTCTGTCTCCTCTATGTGACGAGGTACCTTTGTAAATGAGCTCCTGGCTCAAAGGTTGTAAACTGATGTTTAAATAAATAAAAATAAATAAATAAATATCCCTGTAGGGGCAAGTGACGTGAACAGCAGCACTGTTCCTGGGCAACACTACATGCTCCCAGGTATTTTACAACATGAGTATTATTAAACTGTATTGAGAAAGCTGGCCTTTTGATTGATGAGGACACATACATTTTAATAACGTCCAGAATTTCTGTGAAAAACAGCTGTCCCCCAACATCAAGAAAATGGTCTCTAGGACTTTTGGCACTAGGCAGAGGCTTGCTAGACTCACCCCTCTCACTTTATTCCATACCCTTCATGGTGCAACAACTGAAGATGTCTCCTACTTCAAGTACCTCAAGGACTCGCTGGATGGTCACCTCAATTTCTCTGTTCAAGAGAATGCAATCCACCAGAAGCTCCACCCCAAGTTTGTTGTGCTTTAAAGGAATAAGAGGAGTATCAGTCTTCCTGCCCACAAAGAGAGTCTCTTGAAGATGATCCTGCCCATTTTTCACTATGGTTATATAATCTGCAGTGCTTCTCCCAATTCACCTTAGCCAGACTGGACTCCCTCTTTTTGTCAATGTGCCCCCAACAATCCCCCATGCAGTCACCACTGTTCTTTGTACACCTTCCTCTCCCTTCCCTGATGCCAGATGCCTTGCCCATTGTGAATCCTTTATCTATAAGTTCTGGCTTAGCTCCCTCCCCTCTTACCTTACCTCTCTTGTCTGTCCCCCCACCCAACTACCTCTTACTCCATCTGCAACTCTTGGTCTCATTCACTGGCTTCCCCACTGTGAAATCCTCAGGTGGGCAAGCTGCATTCTCTTTCTGCTTCCCTAAACTCTGGGGCTCCCCCCTCCCCCTTTCCATTCACTCTGCTCCTTCCCTTCTTGCTCTGAAATCTCTCATCCATGATTTCACTACTCACTCATGTAGTTGCCCTTGACACTGGGTGCTTGGACTTTGCCCGCTGCCCTTTACCCTGCACTGTTTTAGGAAGCCATGCCTCCCCCAGTTTCAGGACGCCATGCCTCACCCAGTTTCCTTCTGTTACCCCCAATGCTTAGCGCTGCAATGTAATACATAGTTAGGTGTTTTTCCTCATAGGATTGCAGTATAGTTTGAATCTTGTAAAACTGTCATTTTGACATCAAGAAGTTATATTACTATTGATCTGACATCAGAACAATGGTATTACAACTTTGAATCCAATACGCTTGCACTACTATCACAATTTAAAACCACCGCCAGTGAAATGCCACACCACCCAAGTGAGCATCGGCAGATGGAAGCTGTGAGGGCAAACCAAGAGAGATTTATTTTTCCTAAATCTGGAATCACGGAGCCATCCATTTACCAGGAGGGCAGAGGGGCAAGATAGATGGGACCCATGACAGAGAGGGGGCATGGGGGATCTATGTGGCCATTTGTTGTAGAGATTGTAGTCAAGCAGCCCATCAAGCAGCAACCAGACCTAGAGGAGGACAGAGAGGTGAGGACAGGAGAAGGCAGGCAGGCAGATGTGTGGTTGAGAGTGAAAAGATGGGGAAAGATGGAGGGGAGGGGTGGATCAATAGAATCATTGCTGGTTAACAGATAGGGACAATGCATTACAAAAAACAATGCATGGTTCTTTATCTGTTTCGTTGCTTGTAGCTCCATCTCAGGATTCCAATGACTCGATAAACCTCGAGAGCTGTGCTCTCAAGGTTTATGATGTCACTGGAATCCTTCAATGGAGTTACAGCACTGTAACAGGTAGGGAGCATGTGTTATTCTATTTGTCACACACTGCATATTGTTCATATTGTGTTGTTTCTGGAATTTTATTGTACTGTATATTTCCTGCCCTGAAGCATTGTCTGTGAATTGTTCATCTGTTGTCGTACTTATTTACACATGATTGCATTCTGAGTATTGTACTTTGTAACTGCACAGTACCCCCCCCAAAGGATGTAACTGGAAACAAGCTGCTACCAGCTCAGTATGTCTTTCCTAGTAAAGCTTTAGAAATAAATATGAATACGAACATCCACATGGGTCACATGCTCCCTGCCACTGTGTGATTCAGGAGTGAACACTTTTGAGCCAATCAGTAATATCACCCCCAAAGCAAACAGCATTTGCCATTGGTTCATGCTGTTTACCATATGGTGTAGGGTGGGAGTTAATTACCTGACAGTACCCCCGACATTCCTTATTGCTTAATTAATCCATGAATATTTTATGTGCCATGGCCATCAACCAACCTCATGATCAGTAAATGCAACCTGGAGATGACTGGCTGCTACTGAGAGAATGGGTTCCTTCAAGCATCAGAATTGCCAGCGGACATGGCATTTATACTTGTGTTAGAGGCAGTTGGCTGTTGAGAAAGGCTTTGAGCTCAGAGAATCTCTGTATTTACCAAGACCATGGTACTGAATATCATACAGCAGACATTGTTTTAGCCTTTGCCAGCCCTACTCTGGCACCATGACTTCTGCCTTATGAGTCAGTGAGATGGAATTTGCCTTCCAAGTGGTGGAGCAGTTTGTTTTTATCTGCTGTTTGCTGCTTCCCACACCTCCTCAGACACCTGCAACCTGCTTCGTTAGCTCTTAATCACTGTGACGAACAGATTCATACAAGTGATAGGCTAAGGAGTGTCTGCCCTGGTTGCAGATTGCACGCTACATTAGAGACCAACAGCCCCTTCTAGTAGTACTGTCCCCACCTCCACACATCCACAGGTAATAACGCCTTTGGTAGAAACACAGAAAAACAAAATGAAAGGTGTCAGACACTTTTTTAAATTAAACGTGACTTGCAAATTGTAGCTGCAGCCCACTTCTGTTCTTACATACCTTGCCATGCCGCTGCATGAGTCAAAGGTTGTTAGAACCAAAATGAGCTATATTTATATTTTAAATCAATGCTAAACTATACTACTGAGCTCAGAAGCAATGTGTGGGTCCTAATTGAGCAAGTGCAAAGCCTCATGGGTATTCCAACCCATTTAGTGATGTAGATAACACCACTGTTGTGACTGTAGCAGCAGTGGCTGGAGCTTAATATACTTATTTTATTGCTTCCATGGCGTGTTGATGCCTAAAACAATATTTACTGTGACACTTGGACAGGATGCTGCTATAAGTGTTACTTTAGGCACCAACACCCCCGTGGAAGCAATACAATAGGTATATTAAGCTCCAGCCACTGCTGTTGCATTCACAGCAGTGGTGTTATCTACATCACTAAATGGGTTGGAATACCCATGAGGCCTTGTGCACACTTGATCAGGACCCATGCATCACTTTTAAGCTCAGCAGTATAGTTTGGCATTGATTTAAAATATAAATATAACTCATTTTGGTTATAACAACCTTGAACTCCTGCAGCGGCATAGCAAGGTATGTGAGAACAGGAGCAGGCTACAGCTACAGTTTGCATGTCACCTTTAATTTTAATCTGTTCATTTTTACTTTTTTTTTTTTTTTAGTATTAGGGCATTTTGCATAGTTTAATGATGCGAAAGTCGATTAAGGATAAAGATGATGTAACTTATTTACTAAATTCTTTTTTGGGGCCTTTATTTTTATTTTTTATAATTCAATGCCAAAAAATGCAAAGTTATGCATATTGGAGCCAAGAATCCCAGGATAGAGTACTACCTAGGTGGAGTCCGAGTATCTGCATTAGAGGAGGAGAAAGACGTGGGAGCGATGATCACTAGTGACCCGAAGCACTTCATGCAGTGCAAGAAAGCAGCAGCAAAGGCAAACAAGATGCTGGGATGCATATCTAGGGGTATCAGTAGTAAGAGAGAGGAGGTTATACTGCCCTTGTACAGGTCACTGGTAAGGCCGCATCTAGAGTATGGAGTTCAGTACTGGTGCCCACACCTAAAAAAGGACATTAACCTGCTGGAAAAAGTCCAGAGGAGGGCTACAAAGATGATAGTGGGTCAGCAGGGTAGGGCATATGAAGAGAGGTTAAGGGCACTGAACATGTACTCCCTGGAAGACAGGAAGGAGAGAGAGAGTGAGAGGGGGGGACATGATTGGGACCTTCAAGTACTTGGAAAAGGATGAATAAGGTTGTTAAGGTGCGTCTCTTTAAGCTGAGTGGCAGCCATAACACTAGGGGGCACAGTCTTAAGCTGGAGGGTGGGAGGTTTAGGAGGGGGGTCAGGAAGCAATTCTTCACTGAGAGGGTGGTGAACACTTGGAACGCACTGCCAGAAGAGGTAATCTCATTGAAGACAATGGGCTGCTTTAAGAGAAGCTGGGATAGGCACAGGGGGGAAAGTAAGGATCATGGGTAGGGAGGATGGGAGGAGAGGGGAGGGAAGGAGGGAGGGCAGGGACATTAGCTCAAGCTGTGGACCCTGCAATACAAGCAGACTTGATAGACCAAATGGCCTTCTGTTGGCTTCTTCGTATGTTCGTAATTTTGTCATATTCCCTGTTGAATGTTATTAGCTGTGCCAAAACCAAAGTATCCTTATAGAGCCCCTGAGGCCACTGTTACAACTTAGGAAAAATGCAATATTTAGACAGTTCAGCTTATACTGTAGTTCTTTTTTTTTTCCTTTAATTCTCACCCTTATTTTTTTTTTTACTACTAAGGACATTTGTAAAAAAACAGGATCACTGTCCTATCTGTTCTGTCTGCTTGTCTTCACTTCACATCACTGTTTTGTTTATGACATCACAGTCTGTCACGGTGGCAATAGTTATGATATCATAAACAGAGGATTATGATGTTGGGTGTAAACAAACACCCAGAGCAGATAAATAAGGGGCAACTTAGATCCTGTTTGTATGCAACTGTCCTTAGTAATAAAGGGGAAATAATTACAAAAAATATAGGCAGTATAAACTGAATTGTGTCGAAATCTTAAATTATTTAACCTTTCCCACTGGAGTCAGGGGTCTTTAAAAATGTTCTTACTGTCCAGTGGTGTTTATCCTTTTTAAATGTAAGAACAAATACTGTACTGCTACTGCTGCATCTTTAAAATGAAACTGAAGAAACACCTTTCATGCTATTAGCCTTTGGGTGAATTTGGCCCTGTCCACTCTAGGGGTCCTGTAACGTTACAGGCAGATGAAAACATTACAGGAGCCCCCAAACACAATGAGTGTGCATCCACACTGAAAATGGTTTGGAGCCATGTTTGAAAACTGTGTTCAAACCCTGATAGTATCAGGGTTTTAACACAATTTTTAACATGGTTCTGCTAGAAACATGCTCACCTCACTAGTATGGATGGGAGTCTGCAGCATGTTTCTAGGCACAGTGTTTCTCAAGTCCTCCTAGGAGCCATGATTCAGTGCTCCTGTATCCCAGCCTGCCCCTCACTGATCATGCATGTACAGTGCTGTGCAAAACGTCAGTAAAACGTCATGGCATGGATTCAGAGGCAGTGTTGAGGGGTTGCCCCTTCTTGACAGTAATTAATTAACCACTTCATTTCTGAAGTGTCAAAAAATACATCAGTATGCAAACAGTGTTCTAGGTAATTGGACCATCTGTGATCGCTTATTTGGGACATATTTGTGCAGGTCCTTTTAATATAAAAACAGTGTAGTCACTTGTGTTGTAATGAACTGATAGTCCATCTGAAACCATTTAAATAATAGTGACATTACAGAGATCTGCACGACACATTATTGCATAGAGGCTCATATTAATATTTATGTTCACTGGTGTGTGGCCATTGTGGTTTTTAACCTGTGAGACAACAATGCGCCATTACGTTGTGTGTTACCTGAAATGCACAGTAGTGTGCAGCAGTGGTATCTTTTTTTTAATCTAATAATTATAGAACGACTGTACACCAAATACATGTGGTGTATTGACAGTGCAATGACATCCATATGCAGTCCCATATCTATTGAATTGATCCATTTTCACAGTGATTAACGTCAGTGAATTAACAAGTGGCACAGATATGTAGGAGTTGCTATTAATATTACATTTACACATATATAGAAAAATATATATTTATATGAAGTGTATATATATGTGTATATATATATATATATACACACACACACACACACACACACACACACACACACACACACAAACAACAGGAGTAGTGGTGAAAATGACAAGATAAAAAAGAAATCTTAGTTGGTGACATCAGTAACAGTAAGATATCAAAACATATTGTTACTGTTGTCACAATGGATATGTTAAGTTACTGTCATCACAGTGGAATACTGAACCAATTAGAGAGCAGCTTCTACAATGCTGATGACATCACAATGCCTAGTGCAGCACTGAAGCAAGCAGTTAAAATCAAAGAAAAGTAACAACATTTTTAAATAAACTGCAGATTTAAAAAGATATAACTTGTAAACTGCTGTTGTATATATCAAATATACAATAGCCCAACTCAAAATAGGCAATTTATCTTCACTTGTGAGGGGGCACGACTTTCATAACTCACTCGAGGCTCTGCCACTCGTGAGTTATGGTCCTGTCCACTCACAGTTGAAGATAAATTGCATATTTTGAGTTAGGCTATTGTATATCTCTATATATATATACACACATATATATATATATATATATATATATATATATAGGAAGTATTCAAGCAATTATGGACTTACATCCTATTTAATTGCCATATCCCCAGGTATATCAGTGCTTAAAATTCATAAACCATTTTCTTAAATTCAATATCCAATCTAGACTTAAAAGTATCCATATTTGGACTCTCTATAACCATCACAGGAAGATCGTTCCAGGATGAAACCACCCTTTGGCTAAACCAATGTTTTCTTATTCTTAAATTCCACCTGGGTGGATAAAGTACTTTAGGATGTTTTCTAGAGCTTACTCTATCAACCTTAAATATAATTCCCAGCTCCTTACGCAATGAAGAATCCTCTATAGCTTTGTAAAGCATACACAAGTCCCCTCTGAATCTACAATAACATAGTGAATATGGACCTAGAAATTCCATCCTTTCCCTATAGGATCTGGTTCCAAT
The DNA here is from genome assembly GCA_016271365.2 of Neoceratodus forsteri. Taxonomy (NCBI): domain Eukaryota; kingdom Metazoa; phylum Chordata; order Ceratodontiformes; family Ceratodontidae; genus Neoceratodus; species Neoceratodus forsteri. Next base: position 200,153,640 of record CM028135.1, on the reverse strand, counting down.
TCCTGCGATAGCCTTAGTCATTCTTCTTTTAATACCTTCCAACATAATAATGTCTTTCTTCTTGTATGGTGACCACACCTGGGCACAATACTCCAGGTGGGGCCTAACCAGAGAGCTGTATAATGGGATCAATACTTTGGCATCTCTGCTAGAAATATATCTAAGGATGCTGTTCAGATTTTCATTCGCCTTTCTTATCTGAATTGAGCAGTGATGACTGAACTTTAAATCAGGAGTAATTGTAATCCCCAAGCCTCTTTCTTGTGTGGTGATGGTTAGTATATTATTCCCAATTTTATAGGCCGCATTACTGTTCTTAGTCCCCAAATGCATGATTTTACATTTTGCAGAATTCAGTTCCAGTTTATTAGATTCAGTCCATGCCTCTATATTACCAATAGCTATTTGTAATGACGACACATCAGTCGTGTTATTAACTACTGCTCCTAATCTGCAGTCATCGGCAAATTTAGATAGCCAAACATTGGGAGTATTTATTCTTAAAGTAGATATATAAATATTAAATAAGCAGGGGAACTTCCGGTTCCGGAAATGGAGCGGTGAGCAGCAAAGCGCGGTGGCTCCCTAAAATACAATTCTAAATCGGTCTCCTACCTCAAAATAGTAAGCCAATCTAGTAGAGGATCAATCACTGGACAAGAGGAGAGACCCCTGCAACCCCTGAAACTGCATTGCTCACGGACCCTGGCGGCTCACAAGTGAAAGCGGAGCGCCCTTCACAGCTCACCCAGGCCGTGTGGAAGAAGGGCAATAACAAATAGGCCCTACCAGTCGACCACCCGTTAAGCGCCACACAGAGGCCCCACACCGCAGCACCCGGCTCGCCTTCCTCCCCTCCTCATGCCTCCAAATTCAGCGGTGGTGCTTACTCGGTCTCCTGATTGCTTCCCCAGTCCATGGAGCACTTGAATTGCTGGGAGTCCCTCAGCCTAGTCAGACCTCGCGGTTGCGATTTGGTCCTCCGCAGCTGCGAACCGGTGCCAGCCCAGGGTTTTTCAGGCAGACTTCTGGCTTGTGTGTGGAGCTTTAACCCCGCAGAGTAGAGTAGCCCTAAACAAAGAGCACAGAAGTAAATGGATCAGCCTTTGAGTGCAGCTGATCTCCTTCCAGCTTATCCACACGCAGTCTCCAGCAGCTTAAAGGAGCTACACACATAAAAGAAATAAAAATATTAATATTAAAAACCTACAATGAATAGAAGAAGGAGAAGAGAAAAGGGGGAAAAAGGAGAAAGGGAAAGAGGAAGAGACAGAGAGGGAGGGGGATCAAAGGAGGAAGAAGATGAAGGGAGAAGAAAAGGGGATACAAATAAAAACAACTCTTGGCAGCTCTGTGGCTGCATCCTATGGAACTTATCTTGCAAAATAGATTCTCCCCACTCTCAGACACAATTATAGAGGAAGGAAAAGCCATTCTGCCTACAGTGGTCCCAATAGCGGATTTAAATCTACCTGCAGCCTCCCTAACTAACCCAGTTTATCCTCCTCCCACCTTAATGGCCACCAAAGGAGGGAAAAGAAGGGGAAATGAATCCCAATCAGCCCTGCCTGCCCAACCAACCCCTCCATCAAAACAGAATATCCTTCGGGCCATTTCTGAATTCAGAGAAGAAACGAGGGACTTTCTCAACCAAGTTAAGGCTGATTTGAGATCACTGCAGACTCAGGCTGATGAGGCAGATCAGCAAATATCTCAAAACACTATAAAAATAAATGCCCTCGAGTCAGCAGTTCTCTCCTTAGCGGAATCCCAGTTGTACTGCTCTCTCAGACAGGAGGATGCAGAGAACAGAGGGCGAAGGAAAAATCTTCGAATTTTCGGCCTGCCAGAGGGAGATGAAGGCTCTGACCCCTTGGCCTTCGCAGACCAATTCTTCAGATCCATTCTCGACTTGGGCCCAGATAACCCCCTTGATTTCGAATGTGCCCTACAGGGCACTGGGACCTAAACCAAAGGCTAAAGACGCCAGACCCAGATCATTTGTGGTAAGGATGCAAAGTTTCCAGACCAAGGAACTTCTCCTTAAAAAATCTTGGCAGAAAGGGAAAATTATGTATGGAAATCACCGTATCATCATCGACAATGATCACGCTCCCTTTAACCAGAGCCAGAGAAGGGCCTACACTCTGCTGTTTCCTATCTTAAGATCACAACAGATCAGATTCCGCACCCTTTACCCAGCCAAGCTTATAGTGTTCTTGCCAGAAGGCCCCACCTCATACTCTTCAGCTTCGGAAGCCAAGGAAGACCTGTTTAAAAAAGGGGTGCTCAAGGAACGTCTGTTGAATCGAACCGGCCCCTCCAGGACCTTGCCTCAAGGACAAACCTTGCTAAATGAACCACACCAACCGAACACGAGTTTGGATGAGATGCTTCAGAACATTCGATCCCTGAAAAACCCTACAATAACTGCGGACCAGTAACAAGTCCTGGTGGTGGGTGAGTCCCTTCAGGTTTCTTCTTGAGGAAGATGGGAGGGGGTGGATGGGGTCAGCTGGGGGCTCCCGAGGTGGGCCTGCTTCGGGCTCCGTCCCACTAGTCCGGCATCTTAACAAAGGGATGATTAATAAAATTATTTCCCTCTACTTTGCCGTGACTGGGGGAACGAAATCCTCCTAGATGGCGGGCTATTCACCTAGCTGGGGGGGGGTAATAGGTCCCGACTTAGTAGGACTGCTGGGGCGCCCCCCCCCCAGGCCGGCATCTCACTCTTTCCCTCCCTCCCTGGACCTTGGGAGTTCTTCAAGCTCATGTCCTGGGAGGACTCCCTGAGGATTCCCCTCCTCTCGATAAGCCATCTTCTCTAGGGCTGCCCCCCCAGGTGAAAAACAGAAGAACCAGGGGTCTTGAGACAATGAAAAACATTGTGGACTGGAAATTATCTACATAAACTGTAATTGCTCGGCTTTTACTCTTGTTTACAATGATTTTTGTGTATCTGCGAGAGGCCTTGTACATCTGGATGGGAAGAGGAGGCTCCTCTCCTCCCTCTTTTTTTTTCTTATTTTACACAAAAATACCTCTCCCCAGTCCCCCCTCTCAGGATAAGTTAACCATAGTCTCTTCACAATGGGAAAGAATAACACAGGGGGTTGGCCCCTTAGATTAAAGAACTGGGATCACTCGAATGCTGTGTCAGAGTGACCGTCGGCAAGATCCCTTACCCAAGCCCAGGGCTAACGCTTGAGGTTGCTGGGGGTTAACGGGAGAAATAAGCAAACGCCCGTCCTACCTCTCCCCACGTAAGGAGAAGGGAGGGGAAAAGGGGAGGAGGAGGAGAAGGGGAGGGAGAAAGGGGAAAGGAGGAGGAGAGGGAGAGGAGAGAGAGAGAGGAAGATAGAACCCCTTTTTTTTTTCTCTTTCCTTACAAGGCTAAATCATGGGGGTGGTCCTGTTTTGCTTGGAGCCCCATTACCTTTGTCAATCGGGTTCTCCAAAAGAGAATTCCCCAAAGGGAAGGAGGGGGGAGGCATCTGGGGGAGGAGAAGGGTATGGTGGGTTGGGTCTCAAGTGTTTGGGGGGAGGGCCTAGGGATCGGTTTCTGGGTGTCCCCACTCCTACCCAACATTGGAGAGGAGAGGGGACCCGACTACATAGGGAACTTTGAGAGCCCTCACCACCCATTTTAGTGAACCCTAAGGGGGCAGATTGGTACCTTTCGAGGATTCTCTTACTAAAGAGTTCCTTGATGAACGCCGATTCCCTCCAGGAACCAGCTTGAGATTACGGAGGGGTGGAACTTATTCCCACCCCAACAATGGAAGTATTGACAAGTAATGTTATGTTAAGATGTTTTAGAATGTTAAACGCAAATTGGTTAGGTTTTTTATTTATAGTTGGCTATATAGCTACAGTTAATGCAAAAGTTAACCTTAGTTCATGGTTCTGAAACTGGAATGAGACGCAGGAGACAGGATACAAAATTTCAAAGTACTGCTTTATTACAGAAACTTCAGAATATTATGTTGGTGAGATCTAACGGACATCCACAGGAAAAACTGATCATGATTAATAGACCTCCACACAGTCCGGGCGGGGTGATCCGGTGAATTCGGTCTGAGTTGACCTGAAAATAAACAAAAAAAGAGGTCTGAATGGCCAACATTTATAATAAAAACGAAATCAATAACACATTTAAAATAGTTGAAAACAAAGTTAGGAACAACAAATCTAAATGGCTTCCCAACCAGTGAAAATCTACTCAATAAACGTGAACGGTCTTAATAACCCCATCAAAAGATCGAGAGTAACGCAACACCTAAACAAACAGAAGGCAGACGTTATATTTATACAAAAATCCCATCTTTCAGATACCGAGCATCAGAAACTAAAATGGGGGGGCCGTTATGCCATTCACTCTTCATCTCACCTGAGCGGACACAAAAGGGGAGTAGCAATACTGATCCCGTCAACCACTCAATTCAAAATAAACAATATACAATCTGATAGACTAGGACGTTGTATCATAATACAAGGCTGCCTATACAATCATGAAGTTACCCTAGCGAACATATATTTACCACCACAGACCAAGTCGCCTCCAATTCGGCAAATCCTAAATAAAATAATAGACCTACACAAGGGGCAATTAATAATGGCAGGAGACTTTAACATGACAATAACCCCAAACCTAGACTCATCCAATTCTAAAGTCTATCGCCAATCCTCTCCAGTAAAGTTCTTAAAAATACAACTTGAAAACCTCGGCCTAGTCGACATCTGGAGGAAATTTTTTCCCTCAGACCCCGGTTTTACATACTACTCGGGAAGATTTAATTCCTATTCTAGACTAGATTATTTTTTTTACCTCTTGTGAGCACTTCTCCTCAGTGCGAGACATAACAATCTGTCCAAAAAATAATACCTGACCATCACCCTCTGTTGTTAAAAGTGGATATGGGGAAAAAAACAAAACAAACTCTATGGAGACTTAACCCCTATCTCTTAAAGGATAAAGAATTTACTGACTAAATCAAAAAAAGAATCCCACAATTCTTTGAAGAAAACGCATCATCAGCCGTTTCTGAAGCCATATTATGGGACGCAATGAAGGCCACCATCAGAGGTGAGATCATTGCTTACACCTCAAAGAAAAAAAAAGAAAGAGAAAGGAAATATCAGGAACTCACCAAGACCCTACAAACCCTTCAACTACTTTATAGAGAAGGGGATAAGGAAATACAAGTCAAAATCAGAGCAGCTAAATCAGCACTCCAAAAAATCATGGATGAAAAAATTCAAATGTCCCTTATTTACTTAAACAAATTACGAGGGAGGATCTAGAGGTACCCACAGACTGGCGCAAAAACTGAGAGCAAGGAAAAATGCAGTAACAATACTAAAAATTAAACATCCCCAAACCGGTAGGATAACCCATAAAGAAGAAGATATAAGACAAACTTTCGCTGACTATTACCAGCATCTTTACACAACACCTCTTCCCAAGAGGATAGACAAGCATTTCTAGCTCAAACACAGCTCCCAAAAATTACAGCAGTACAAGCCCAGAAACTACAAGCTCCTATAACAATAGAAGAAATAGAGATGGCGGTCACTAAACAATCTTTGGGCCGTTGCCCCGGTCCAGACGGGTATCTCAATGAATGGTATAAAATTTTTAACGAAGAATTAACACCAAGACTCCTAAAGCTGTTCAGAGAAATAGCCATGGGACAAGCACCCCCAATAATGGGACTATGCTACAATCGCAGCTATTCCCAAATCCAATGGAAATAAACTAGACCCCTCTACCTACCAACCGATTTCAATACTAAATTCAGACTACAAGAGTTTTATGGCCATTTGGGCCAAAAGATTAGAAATAATCCTCCCAACGATAATACACCCGGACCAAGCCGGCTTTATAAAAAATAGATCAACAACAGATAATATTAGAAAAACATTAATACTTATGGAATACATCCAAACACGGAAGATTCCAACTGCCTTTTTAAGCCTTGATGCCGAAAAGGCATTCGACAAAGTATATTAGCCCTTCCTATGGGACACATTAAAAACATTTGGTTTCCCTGACTCATTGTTGCATTGATTGACCCAAATATATTCCTCGCCAAAAGCCTACATTAGAATAAACGGGGGGCTATCCTCCCCAATCTCAATAGGCCAAGGCACAAGGCAAGGATGTCCTCTCTCCCCTCTATTGTTTGTATTATATCTTGAACCATTAGCTAGCGCAATCAGAAAATCGAGAAACATAGAGGGCATACCAATGCAGCAGTCTGAAAACAAGATCAGTCTTTTCGCAGACAACATACCTCTATCCCTTTTATCCCCTATGGAATCGATTACAGAGATGTGGAGAATACTGACCCAATTTGAAGAGTTAGCCGGCTTTAATTAAACGTCACAAAAACAAATGCCCTCTTATATAACTATATTCCCCCAAATACTCTAAAATGAAGTCTTACAATTAAATGGAACTCAACCAAAATAAAATACCTAGGAATACACATCCCTCACAATCTTCACCTAATTGAATTAATCAACTACGAGCCCATTTCTATAGAAATCAATAAAGACCTGGACAAATGGATCCATCTCCCATTATCCCTATTTCAACGAATAGAAACCATTAGGATGAATGTTCTACCTCGTCTATTGTACTTATTCCAAAACATTCCATACTTCCCATCTCACAATTTTTCAAGTCTTGGGACAACAGAATATCAAAATTCATATGAAACAAACAGAAACCATGAATTCACCTTTCTATACTAAAAGTATCATTAGCTCAGGGTGGAACTAACCTGCCGGACCTTATAAAATATGCTGAGGCCACCTTTTTAAAAATTCTTCTATTATGGCTCTCGGACCAGTTCGATTCCCAATGGAAGAGGCTGGAATTCCATTTGAATGACATGTATGATATTAAAAAAATAATTTTCTCATCTTCAGGGAGAACCCCTCCTTTAAAAGATTTCACAGTCATTACCTCACAGGTCTTAAAAATATGTTTTAAAATACGTGATAAAGTGCCACTTCAATTAATCTACGAATTTTGTAAGTTAATTTCAGAAGATGAGCTCTTTGTCCTGTCCCATAACGACTTAGCTTTCTCCTGCTGGCGCGGACTAGAACTGGAGCAGGTATTCCAGTTTTGGGGCCCAAACGGAATCCTATAATTTGAAGAATTAAAATCAAAATTTAATCTCCCAAATGTTGGCCAATTCAGATATTTCCAAATTAGAAACCATCTTCTACGTAACAGAATTATCCAGGTCAAATTGAAGTCTCCCCTCCCCCCTCTCCTAAAACTATTCATTGACCACTCTCGGGGGCAACACTGGAACCATTTAATTGGTAACTTATACAAAATTATGTGAAATCAATCAAAAGAATCAACAAACTCAATCTTAGAAAGTTGGAATAAGGACTTGGACTTAGTTGTATCTAATGAAGAATGGTCCTCTTCATCTCTGAGAGTGGTCAAAATCACCAGATCACATGTTTGGAGGGAATATTCCTGGAAATGTAGATCAAGATTTTTCAGATCACCGGCTACCCTGACTAAATATCTTCCAAGAGAATACGGGGTTTGTTGGAAGGAGTGCAGAGCAGAATTAGCTGACTTAGCACATATAATGTGGCTATGCCCACGCTTAATGCCTTTCTGGCTAAATATACAAAATGAAATTAGTGAGGGCTTAGGCGAATACGATGAGTCACGGCTGAGAAGTCTCATGGTCATTTCATCCGGATCGCTCTCCCCTTGGACAAAGACCCTGCTTCCCATTCTGCTGTTGGCGGCAAAAAAATCTTTGACAAGGAAATGGATGACAAAAGCAGTACCAAGTATACAAGATTGGAGACAAATTGTGTATGCTATATATCAGATGGAAAACATAACAGCGAAACTAAATAATCAAATAGAAGGTTTTACCACCCTATGGCGGAGATGGTCAGCCAATCAGGCAAAAGTTGATCCCGATTTCTGCCCTTAGGAAGTAGGTTTCGGAGAGGGGATGATAAGAGAAGTGAGTGGGGGCATTGACTGGTCCGATTCTATACTAGACGAGGATAGTTCAGTTGTGGTCTCAATTTGTAACCAATGTATAAGATATATATGCACTGCTTTTTTGTATAACAACAAATCTGAAGTAATCATAGAAAATCTTCAGTTTGTAAAATGTCTCCTGATATAAAAGTAAGAAAAAATGTAAGAAAAAATCTAATAAAAAAGAAATATATATATATATATATATTAAATAAGCAGGGTCCCAGCACCTATCCCTGGGGAACTCCACTTGTCACTGCGGCCCAGTCTGAATATGCCCCCTTAACCGCCACCCTCTGTCTCCTGTCCCACAACCAGTCTGTAACCCAGCATATTACATTGGTCTCTAATTTAATTCTTTCAGGACAGCAATCAACTCCTTATGTGGCAATTTATCAAAGGCTTTTGCTAAGTCCATAAAAACAACATTAACCGAATTCCCTAAGTCCAGTTCTCGATTAACATTCTCATAGAAGGTCAAAAGATTGGTCTGGCAAGATCTAAACCTAGTAAACCCGTGCTGTAGTGAATCCGTCAAGTTGTTTTCCTCTAATAAGACCAGGATTCTATTCTTCAATATACTTTCAAGTATCTTGCCCATAAGTGATGTCAAACTAACTGGCCTAAAGTTAGCCGTTATAGTTTTAGAACCTTTTTTTAAAAAAGGGATTACTGTTGCCTCCTTCCAATCACTAGGGACTTCACCCTTATCCAAGGATGCCTGAAAAATGTATGTAAAGGGTGTTACCAAAATGTCTGCCAGTTCACGAATAACCCTAGGATGAACAAGATCAGGACCAGGAGATTTATTGGTATCCATGTTTTTAAGTTTATCCAACACTTCCCTAGGATCAATTAGTACAGCAACAGTAGCTGGGAGATCGCTGTCAGTAGCTTGAGTTGTGGTATTAGTATTAAACATAGAGCAAAAATATTTATTCTGAATATCAACCATTTCTATGCCTGTCATAGCCTGTCCCACAGCATTCTTAAAAGGACCTATAGTGCTTGAGCTCTGTCTTCTGCTATTTATATACGAATAAAAGGATTTTTTGTTATCCCTAACTCCAGAGGCTAGATCTACCTCAAACTTGGCTTTAGCTTTTCTAATTGCTGATTTTACAGAGGCGGCAGTATTTCTGAAAGCTAGCCGATTGGTCTCAGTTCCATCTCTTTTAAATTTTTTATAGATTTTATTTTTCTTATTAATCAATTTCTTAATATAAGGAGTGAGCCATTGTGGTTTTTTTATTACCTTTATTATATTTGTTGCCAATAGGTAAATATTTTACCATAAGGTTTTTAAGTTGTTGAAGCAATGAATTCCACATCTCAATAACAGTTCTACCATGGAAGGCTCTGCCCCAATCCCAACATGATAATTCCATCCTGAACTGGATTAAAATTAGTTTTACTAAAGTTGAGTTTAGTTGTTAAAGCAGATTCACTGAGAACATGAGGTTTATTGATGTTAAACATCACCATACAGTGATCACTATTTCCCAAAGGAGGATTAACACAAACATTAGTAATGCAGTTCCACATGTTAGTTAAAATAACATCCAAAATGTTGTTGCCTCTGGTGTTTTCTGTAACTTTCTGCTCTAAACCTAATTGGTCTAAGGCATCCAGAAAGGAGTTGTCAGTTTTAGCAATACCCTGCCATAACGTCCACTCTATATTGGGTAAATTCATATCTCCCAACATTAGGATATTATCAGCTGGGTTAAGGCTGGTGATCTGTTTAATTTAATCGACATTGTGGGCCTCTGAACTGGAAGGAGGGCCATATACTAACCCCATAATAATTTTGGCACCATCAGGCGGTAGTAGTTTAACCCAAAGAAATTCTAAGTGTGTCTCATCCATTGTTAACTCTTCAAATACACACACACACATATATTATATATATATATATATATATATATACACATATACACATACATACACTGCAGAACTTTAGACTGCACATGACTGCCATGGTTGATAGAAGTGCTACTTGGTCAGACGATGCCACTCGTTTGCTTATTGAGTATTGGTCACAGCAGCAGGTCCAAGAAGACCTGGCCAATTTTAGACTTAACACTAGAATATATGCGAAGTTGTCACAATATCTTCTAGACCATAGCACTGAACATACTGAAAAGCAGTGCTGAGAAAAAAAATTAAACAACTAAAAGTACCACAAAGCCAGAGATGGCAATCGTTAGTCCAGTGGTGGCAGGGTTGTTTGCCCTTTTCATGATGAACTGGACAAGATCCTTGGGATGAAGCCCACATCGGAGCTTCCCATTGTATTGGAGAGTACTGCTGTAGAAGACCCGAACCAGCCTGATGTTGACACTTTTGAGCCCGATCCCATACTGGAATCAGGTATGTTGTCATATTGCTATTTTTTTTTTTTTTTGTAAAATCAATGAATCATGTTACTGCTTCTGGTTAGTGTCTCTTAGTATTTAACTTTTTATTCCCTTATTTTTGATTAACACAGATGATAAGCAGCAAGACATGCCAATGAGCAGTGAAGCAGATGTGACATGTGAGAGTACAGCCATTGTGTCCAAGGACTCCATATCTCTTAGCACTGACAATACATCAAATAGTAGTGGTACTGGAAGAAGGAGACACCACAGCCCAGAGCCTTTGATGAACCTCCACAAGAAGAAAAAAGTCACATGTATGCAGGAGATCATGGAGTCTGTGTTGGAACCAACCCACAGGATGCTTAAGGAGCAACACAACCAAATGCTTGAACTGGAGACAAAGACTGCGCCATGAAGAGACAAAGCAAAATAATTTATTTTTCCAGAATTTACTGAGACAGACTGCCTCACAATGCCAGCCACAGCAACGCAGTCATTCTCAATATCCATCCAATGCTAACATGCAGTTCAGTGCTCCACCAGGCATGATGACAGCCACACAGGCAGCACACCACAACAGCTCTGTGTCTGTCACACCAAGCTCCTCCCCACATGTGCCGCTCCCCTCCCATGCCTGTGATGCAATGGTAGTGTTGCTGTGCCTAGCACTAGTGTACAGTTCTATTCTCAAGTAACACAAGCACTGCAGTATGACACTACAGTCATCCCCCCCCCATATACAGATTCCATTCAAGGTGGCACTAGCACTACACATACTGGGTAGCAGGTAAATGGCTCTTTGATCTGTACAATGAAGACTTCACATGGACTTCATTGCAATGCTCTCATGAGCATGCAACAACTGTGTCATGACACACACGTTCCTGCTGTCATTGTTCTGCAGTCTATTGGCCATGAAATTAATATGCCATACCTCAATCTTTTGGGGGGGAGAGATAATATGTTATGTTGCTGTTGATTCCATTTTGACATTACGTTGTTATCAAAAGTAGTTTGTAGGTGAGGGGTTGCAAACATTTTGTTACATGCTGTTTTCAGCTTTTCACAGTACTGCAATGAAATCGAGATTATTGCTATTTGGATATGTCTGAATAAGAGCCAACAACAGCAAAGTCATTAACATTTTTATGTTTGCTTGCACACATGTGCAAGAAACATAGTGCCATCATCTGAGTTTTCGTAGGTGTGGCACCCTGTCTTCCAATTCAGTCAGTGTGTTAGCAGGCGCGGCCACAGTTCGCCAATGAATGCTGCAGCTGTCTATGACAGCAGTTGAAAATGCAGTGCCATACAGTTGAAAGGGAGAGCTATGCTTCAGTGAGCAACGATAAGATCGTGCCTGCTCATGCGCTCCTCACACACACATGCATATTGCGTGCTAATGTGTGCCCTCCCCACGCACACATTGAATGGCTGACGGGGGTTCCCAATCCCCTGTTGGCTCTGCTGCGCTCCCCCCCCAACAGAGTTCCAGGTGCCACGCTAGGAGCCCACCCCAGCATGGCAACATTCTGTATCACCGACGGGGGTGCCCAATCCCCCATCAGCTCCACTGTTTATCCTCCCCCCAAGAGACTACAGAGTGCCACAATGGAAGCCCACCCCAGTGTGGCAACAGTCCATATGGCCGACGGGGGTGCCCAATCCCCCATCAGCTCCACTGTTTATCCTCCCCCCCCAAGAGACTACAGAGTGCCACTCTAGGAGCCCACCCCAGCGTGGCACAAGTCCCGCATCATCCTCCTAAAAAGAAAAGCACCTGAAAAGGAAAAACCTTCCCTCGCTGACTGTCCTGACCCCCCAACCGCGCCCTCTCTGTGCACCTGCTCTCCACACCCCCACCTCACCCCATACTTACCTGGAGTCTGGTGTGACGATCTTGATGGACTGAGAACACGTCTGCACTCTTCAAAGCCGACCGCGAACTGAGGAAATGCCAGTAAGCTGTATAATGTAATAAATAGGGTTTTTTCAACGTTGATGCATATCTCAGGAATTTTGGTGAATTTTTTCACCAAATTTTCAACATGGGGTTTCTGGGACCCCACCTCATGAAGTCTGTCACTGTCATTTTGTTACTCGGGCCCGAAAGGTGATTTCATGGTCACTGCGTGGAACCACCTTTCGGGACTGATTTACAAAATGACAGTGTCACAGTTCATGAGGTAGGCCCCCAAAAACCCTATGTTGAAACTCTGGTGAAATAATTCCTAAAAATGACTGTTTTACAAGCATGCGTTGCACTGTTCCTTCGCACACTCGTAAGTTTGTGAATTTTCAATATTTTCACTCCAGATTTTCAACATTGCCACTACCACACCTCCTTATGAGCAGTAAAGCTGTCATTTTTCCCATGTCGCCCAAAATGTGTTTCCGCGCATGCAGCACACAATGGCACAGTCAGTGTGCTAAATCAATGTTTGGGACAGATTAAGAAAATCACAGTGACACTGTTCATGAGCAGAGGTGTTAAAATGGCTATGTTAAAAATTTGGTGAAAAAAGTCCATAAAATGACTGTTACGAGGGCCATTGCGCAGTTTCCATGCACCCTTGTAAGTTCATGGATTTCTATTAATTTCAGTCCAGATTTTCACCCTGGCATTTTTCCACACTTCCTTATAAGCAGTACAGCTGTCATTTTTCAAACCATGGCCGAAATGTGTTTTCGCACTTCTAGCTCAGAAATGCGTGGTCGCTGTGGGAAATCACTGTCCGGGACAGATAAAGAAAATCACAGTGACACTGTTCATGAGCAGAGGTTCCAAAATCCCTGTGTTGACAATCTGTAAAAATCCGAAACTAATTGCACTACGGATGTGCATTCGCATTTCTACGCACGCTCGTGACTTCACCAGTTTTTAATATTTTTCACTGCAGATTTTCAACATTGCCATTTTCACCTCAGCATGAACAGTACAGCTGTCATTTTTCACGTCCTGTTCGAAATGTGTTTTCGCATCTGTGGTGCCAAATGGCGTAGTCGCTGTGCAAAATCAGCTTTCAGCTAACAAACTGATATTGCCACTGTTCATAAGGTGGTGGTCACAAAAAAACAATGTTGAAAATTTGGAGTGAAAATGCCAATGAACACCTGAGGCATTAGGGTTTCCGACCACAATGCCCTACCCTGTACAGATTGACAGGCATCAGGGGTGTGACTTGGGATTCTCGCCTGTAATGCTCATACCATTCCACACCCTGCAGCCAGTGACAGGCATCAAGGTGTGCCTTGGACTCTTTGGCCCCAAAGGTCACCCCATTCTCCTACACAACACCCATCCCACTGTATTTCCTGATGGAATGGGGCAAGCATAAGGGCCAAAGACCCCAAGGCACACCGTGACACTTGTCGGTATCTGCAGGGTAGGGTGTGGTGAAATGGCATCACCGTTATGCCTAACGACCCAAAGGCACACCCCAATGCCTGTCAGTCTCTACATGGTGCTGGTGAGGTTGGCTTCAGTTCAATACTTCACTGCCATTCCTATTATGCAGCTCTCTAACTCCTACGCTACCAGTGCCAATGCCAGCAAGCAAACATTCGGCATTGACAAATGCTTATTTAATGAATGAATTAAAAAACAGCACAGTGAAACTGGTTGTGTCACACAAGTTAACTTAAGAAATAGTGTTTACAATTAAATACATTTTTAAAATTTTTTTCTCATTTTTATTGTTGAATATTGTTAAAATATGAAACTTTAAAAACTTAATACATAGCCTTCATTAACCGTGTGGGCTGTATAATTCACGTTTGAAATATGATACGTTTCCGGTGTCAAGTGACAAAAATTGGTTATGAATACTTTGTAATCATACGGTTGTATGCATGCTGAAGCACATACAACTTATCCAGTTTGTCTGAAGTAGTATGCTTCAACATTACAAATTAGATTTAATGCTTGAACAGCAACTTTATAGAACTCAGTAACTGTTGAATCTTTGACATTTACATTGAAATAAAGATTATATTAACTTTGTGTCCTAATTACCTAATGTGTCAAACAAAAGATTAATTTAGTCCTATTGCACTCACAGTGCTTAATCTACTTAAAGCATACTGATTTAGTAATGTGTCACACGGACCAGGTATCGTACCACACTTGTTCCTGGACATACTGAGCAAATGCATCCCTTATAGATGCTGCCTGCTGATTCATGGCAGTCAAGGATAGGTCCTCTGCTAGAACAATGTCACTGTCAGGCTGCAGAAACACTGCGTCATCTGGGTCACTCATCCATGTAGCCAGGAATTCTTCTGACGTCATTTCATATACGTTGTGAAGAGTGAAGCAGGCCCCCATTACATATGGTACATTATCAATGTTGAATTTATTTCTTTCAAAAAAATACATCTCCATCTACCCTTCAGACAACCAAAAGTACATTCCACCACCATCCTTGATTTGTTTATCCGGTAACTGAAGTACCTTTTCTTAGGATCACTGTAGTCAATATAAGGTTTCATTAGCCAAGGCAATAATAGGTATGCCAGGTCTCCTAGGAGGACAACAGGCACACTTACTTCACAAATGTCATGGTTCAGTCACGGGAACAGTGTACCAGTTTGGCCTAATTGAAATAAAGCACTATTTTTAAATATACGAGCATTGTGCACTTTATCAGGCTAGCCAATATTTATGTCAATAAAGTGGTACTTATGATCCACAACTGCCTGCATGTCCACAGAGTAATACGATTTACGATTGAAACACTCAGTAGCATTGCCAGGTGGGGCATGATGTGAAAGTGTTTACCGTCAACTGCACCTCCACAGTTAGGGAACCCCCAGTCGCTTTCAAAGCCTGTGGTGATTTCAGCAATGTTCTGAACCTTTATCGTCTTTGCTAATAACACCAACACAATAGCCTACATACTTTGATCACATTTTCACCAACAGTGGAGCGTCCCACTCAAAATAGGTGAGCGAGTGTGCGAGAGTCGATGTTTGTAGCAAGACACCACAATGTCATGGCACCATGTATCTCGACTGGCACTGCCTTTCTGAGCTGTGTATCCATGAGTCTAATGTATGATGACAATTCACTGCAGAGAAAGTAAAATGCCTCTTTGTTTATTCTAAAAATTGCTAGCCACTGCTCGTTGGTCCAGCTTCCAAGTACAATGTCAGTCCACCAAGTACTTGTTTGTTCCATAGCCCATATGCTCCTTGGAGCAGAGCTTGTCACAAAGGCACACACCATAATGTCAGGGGACTAGTGTGCCCTTTTGGGCTGTTTCCTCTCAAACAAACTGCATTCTGCAGTTTGGTAAGCAGATTAAGGAGAAGCTACCCGACGCTCACCCTCCAAGCAAGGTACGGGTTGGAACTCTGAACTTTGGCATCTGCCCCTGGAGAAATCTCACTTGCCCCTGTTTGCCAGTGTTTCTCACACTATGTGCAGCAATCCAGAAGTCTTCTAGGAACTGCTGCCAAGAAATTAATGCTAGGACTGACCTCTGCTTGACAGGTTCTTGATTTCTCACTTTAAGTAATGTTTAGTCTGATGTAGAGATTTCTTAAGAGTTGATTTAAGTTTTGAGATAGGTTTTAAGGTAGTGTGATTTTGCTATCTGCCCTGAGCCCTGTGCCCCTTCTCTTAGAGCTATAAGTCTGTGGACTGCACCCTTGACCTCCGTGTCCCATTGAGGCTGCTGCAGTGCCCCACCCCAAAAAAAACTTGCTTCAGAACCTCCCTGCCTGTTTTTTTTGTTTCTTTTTGCTGACTTTTCCATTAGCAGATTATATCTTTTAGCCACTAGAGGGCCCAGTTATAAGTACACTTACCCAATCCAACATAATACAGTTCCTGTCTCATTTCACTTATTGTGCGGTCAGTCTATCACTATTCATCAGTCTTTGCCCCCTTCCTCTTCTACTGACTGATACTGATTTTTCCCATTTGCAGCTTATACTCTTCTCCCGCTAGAGGGGTTTTCCCCCAACCGTACCAAAGCTGCTCTGCATCTCCTTACTCTCTACTACTCCTGGACACTCTTCCTTTACTGCTCAACTGCTATGGGTACCTACACTCCATTACTAAGTCTGCTCTCCTTCACCCTCTTAGTACAGACCTCACACCGACCGGAGCACCATTCCTCCACACTTGGCACCTCATCCCCAGACTACCCCACAGTGACTCGGCCCTCCCCACCCTCGACACACCCGTGACCCCACACACCCCCACCCTGCCAATATCCCCACTCCCTCCACCCTCCAAGGCCCGACCTGGACCCAGCTGTCCCCTGCCATTCCCACCCTTCGCACTTTATCTATCCCATGCACCCTGATTGTAAAGTCCTCAGCTGGGTGTCAACCCAAGGGTCTCCATCGCCACTGGCTACTAACCAGAATAATTACACTACTATTATTATTATCTGGTAATGTACACCCAAACCCAGGACCTATGGCTTCCAGCCCTTCTAAACCCTGTACTGCAACTGGCCTCCGCTTTGCATCCTTAAACATTTGCAGTCTCCTAAAGAAATCTACTGGCCTCCAGTGCTGGGTCATTCAACATCAACCTGACATAACTGCACTGGTAGAGACTTGCCTCTCCAAATCCACCCCTGACTCTACTGTCACCCTCCCTGGATATACCATCTACAGGGAAGACCGAGTAGGCAAATGCGGTGGTGGTTGTGCACTACTCGTACAGGACTCCCTTATAGGTCAGGCACTCCCAGCTCCTAAACTTGATTATGGAGCCCAAGCCCTCACCTTAAAATTCACACCTGACCCCGCCCGAGGCCCTCTCTTCCTCACGGTCTCTTACGTACCCCTGAGGAATCAAAACCAAGCGGTCCAGTCCCTCATTGACTACCTCACAAAGTGAAGCATGTCATCCTAGGTGATCTCCATGTTAACTGGCTTGCCTCCACTGCCTCCCATATAAGGGACTACTTTGCTGCCCTGGATATGTCCCAGTCAGTCACCCAGCCCACCAGATTCAACCACTCTACTGGCACCAGCACTCTCCTAGATGTTGTTATATCTAACTGCCCCTACAAAATCCGGGATGTCACTGTCCTCCCTGACTCTCTTAGCGATCACGCCCCATTCCTCTGTCTCTGGTCATCCTCCACACTGAAACCAGTGTCCCAGGCCACTCTAAGCCACCGTTTACGCCCCGGTGGCCTCAGAAAATTAAAACAATACCTAGCCCAGCTAGTCTGGTCCCCTATCCAGCATGCCCCTGACATTGACTCAGCTCTTGACCACTTCACAAATGCTTTCACAAGGCTTGGGACCTTTTCGCCCCCCTCACCAGGATTCGCTCCAAAAAATGCAATGCCCCATGGATCACCCCAACCCTCCTCCAGAGACTCAAAAACAGAGATAATCTCTGGCACATTGCTGTAGAATCTGGAAAGGCATCTGATAGACAACAAGCCTACAGCATGAGCATAATAAGTGCACTTGGGCCATTAAAGTGAGCCAATGCAAGCACTACCAGACCACCCTCGCTTCCACTTGGGGTTCAGCCCGGACCGTCTGGGATAATATGAAAGAGCTAAACGGGAAGTCCTACTCCCCCCTACCATCTCTGCTCTCCATCAATGGCACCCCTACCACAGATCCACTTCTTATAGCCGATTGCCTTAACACTGCTTTCTCTGACCTTAGCTCAGTCCTCCCCAGCAGCTTCTTTGACCCAATCCCCACCTCTCTCCCTCTGGTCCTGTATCACCACCATTCTACCTGCACACCCTATCCCCCAAAGCCAGGCCGCACCTACTAAAAAGCCTTAGGTAGTAATAACTCAGCAGACCCCTCGACTCCAGGATCCTCCTCAGATGGTCTTGGACGAAGTCCTAGTCCCCTGACTGACCCTTCTAAACCAGTATCTATGCCTGGGTCTGTTCCCAAGTGCTTGGAAAACTGCTGAAATCACACCCATACATAAAAGTGGGGACCAGTCCACCCCCAACAATTACCGGCCGATCTCCATCCCCCCCACTCTCTAAAGCCCTTGAAAAAGTGGTGTTGATCCAGCTCTCTGAATACCTAACCAAGTACGACATTATGTGTCCAGAGCAGTACGGTTTCTGCCCAGGACACAGTACAACCACGGCTCTCCTGGAATTCTTCCAACACTTGCATGCTGCTTTCAACTCTGGCAGCCTTGCAGGAGCAGTGTTCATTGACCTCTCCAAGGCCTTTGACACTGTCTGTAATCCCCTTCTACTTGACTCTCTCCACCAACTTGGCTTCTCTGGTGGCCCCATTTCCTGGTTCTCTAGCTACCTCTCTGCTAGATCCCAGTGTGTCAAGATCAGCGGCTCCCTCTCCAGCACTCTTCCTGTTCACTCTGGGGTCCCTCAGGGCTCCACCCAGGGTCCAATACTTTTTAGTCGCTACCTCAACACCCTCCCCAGCTCATGTACTGGTAAAATGCTCCTCTATGCCGATGATGCAGTCCTCATTGCCTCACATCCCAATCCCACCTCCCTCCAATTATCCCTCCAACAAGCTTACAACCAAGCCGGAAGGTGGTTCGGCGACCGCAGACTGGTCATTTACCTAAAGAAAACCAAATCAATGTTCTTCTCCCACCACCAAAATAAAGCTACAAACACCCCCCTTGATTATCCCCAGCATTCTGCACTCGCTAGAACAAGTGACCACATACAAGTACCTAGGCATCATGTTTGATACTGCCCTCTCCTTCCACACCCACATTAATGCCCTGTCAGCTGGCATTAACTCTCGGATTGGCCTGCTATACCAGCACAGGGACTGCCTGCCTCAGGTTGCCCTCAGGCTGGCAATCACCTCCTCAGTCTTGTCCCTCGTGGACTATGGCTTGCCCATCTATGCCGCAGCTGACAATACTGCCCTCTCCAAAACCAACTCTCCATCAATAAGGCCTATGACACCGGCCTATAGCCCCAGCTGACTGCTTCCTGCCTTCTCTATACTACCACCAATCTGCTCAACTTTGAGGAGCGACTGCTCTATCAGACCTGCCTTCTCGCTAAGAAATTACTGCTAGGACTCTCCTCCCCCCACCGGGGGTCTCCACCTCCCTACAGCAGTCATCATCGTCCATCACCACCCGTAGCTCTGTTAAGGCCACTTTCAAGGTGCCCAGAACCAAGACCTCTGTTGCCTAGAGATCCTTCCTCTACCGAGCCCCCACCTGGTTCAACTCCATCCCTAGCTGCATCTCCAACTTTCCGAAAATTGGCTCCTTCAAAACAGCCCTTCGGAACCATATCTTTAATACCCGCTGTTGTAGGTGCAACTAACCCCCTGTTGTAACCTGTGGTACCCGCCCACCTTGCCCCCTGGCTCGACAATGTCCACTGGACAGCCTTTCCCTCCCTCAGACTCACTCCTTCCCTACTAGGTCCAAACAGGGATGTAACCCCACTGTCTTCTCTGAGGACCTACTATATCCATGAGTGTAACTCACAATTTTGTAACATTACGTAACCTAAGTAACATACAAACTACTACATTATGTAACCTAAGTGTATCTATGTTAAATGTTCCTTTTACTGCATCTGTAATGTTATCCTCTGTTTTAACCTGCACTGTAAAAATTATCTTGACGTCCCCCCCCCCCGCGATGAGGTGCCTTTGTAAATGAGTCTGTGACTCAAAGGTTGTAAACCAGATTTGTAATGAATAAATAAAATTCAGCAACAAAATCATCTCCAAAAGCTTCATCTCAAGCACCTCATCCTCCTATCATTCCTCTCTCTTTCTGCTCTTCTTTTCCTTATTTTTGCCTGTATCACATCTGTGTTGTGCTTGTGCTTGGCAGCCAGTACCAGCAGCATCAAAATGATCATTTCAGCAGCCATGTTACAGCAACTGTTGCATGGCAGCACCCCAGTGCATGCAGGAAATCAGTGCCCCCAGATTGTAATGTGCACCAATGGCAGACAAAGATGAACACAGTAAAACCTCCCTATTGGAGGTCTTATGGCACATGATCTTGTGTGCCAACCTGTCATGCCACCTGCTGTGTCACTGTACCCTCTCTCAGCCCTCACAGTACTGCTGATCCCCTTCCTCCCATCCCTCCACAATTCAACAATGAAAACATATACCTAGTAGTGTATTTAAACATTTGCTGTGCCGCTTTTATTCACAAAATGCTTTACAACATTTAAATAATGTCACAGTATCTGGCTGATCCTGCTCCGTCAGCATTCCGCACAAAGGTACTGGTGGGCACAGCCATGTTTAAACAGCCGTTGCTTGGCAATGGCCAAATACCTGCTGGGACTCTTAGTGCAACACCGGTACATCCTGCAATGCAGTATGGGATGACATGTGAGATGCAATGTAGCATGCTTCATGAACCATGTCTCCCTAACATGGTTTACTCCTGGAGTGCAGATGCGCTTGTCAGCAGGGTTCAAACACAGCATTCACAGTGCGGACATGGTAGCACGGTAAGTGCTGTAATGTTTTTGAAAATGTTATCAAAGTAACACTGTCAGTGTGGACAGGGCCTTTTATGTCATAGTAGAAGGTGTTGAAATGTATGTTTATTTTATTATTATTATATTTGTTGTATTTGTTGGACTATACTGATGATTTATTTATTGTTTCTTTTAGCACTTATTCTTCAAATCCAGGATCTACAAGGGGGCCTATGAATGACGGCATCTATCGACAGTTTCATAGAATGGCACATGTGCTGGGTCCAGCAGCTGTGATCCTATCAAACTAAGGGAAGTGGCTTGAGAAAGTCAGAGATGGTATCATACCTATGTGAGATCACACACTAAACACAACTAAAGTGACTAGTGAAACACAGACATGGCCCCTTACTCTAGTCAGGTCACACACTGTGAGCAATGAAAGGGACTGGTGAAACACAGACATGACCACTTACGCTAGTGAGTCACATACTGAAAATAATTATAGTGACTAGTGAAACATATGCAGGGCTCCTTGCACTACTGAGGTCTCACACTGTGAACAATTAAAATTATAGTGGCTAGTGAAACATCTACATGACCCCTTACACTAGTATGTCACATACTGGAAATAGTTACAGTGACTAGTGAAACATATGCAGGGCCCCTTGCACTAGTGAGGACTCCCACTGTGAACAATTTTAGTGACTTGTGAAACACAGATATGGCCCCATACTATGGTGAGGTCCCACACTGAAAATATATATAGTGGCTAGTGAAGCATAGACATGGTCCCTTATTCTAATGAGTCACACATGAAAACAATTATGGCAGCCTGTGAAACACAGATAAGGCCTCTTATACTAGTGAGGTCACACATTGTGAACAATTAAATTTGCTAGTGAAACATAGATCTGGCCCCCTACTCTAGTCAGATCACATATTGTGAACAATGAAAGGGGCAGTGAAACACAGACATGGCTTCTTACTCTAGTGAGGTATCACACTGTGAACAAACCAAGGGGCTAGTGAAACACAGGCATAGCCCCTTAGACTAGTAAGGTCACAGACAGAAAACAATTATAGTGGTTTATGAAACGCAGGCATGGCCTCCTACTCTGGTAAGTCACACACTGAGAATAACTAAAGTGGCTTATTTAACACAGGCATGGCACCTTACTCAAGTGAGGTACCACACTGCAAACAATTAACTTGACTTGTGAAACACAGACATGGCCCCCTACTATAGTGAGGTCTCACAATGTGAACAATTAAAGTGGCTAGTAAAACAGAGACATGGCAGCTTGCTCTAGGCAGGTATCACACTGTGAACAATTAAAGGTATTAGTAAAACACAGACATGGCTTCTTAGGTTACTGAGGTTCCATACTGTGCACAATTAAAGTGACTAGTTAAACACAGATATGGCCCCTTACTCTAGTGAGATCTCACACGGTGAACAATTAAAGTGACTAGTGAAACACAGACATGGCCACATACCATAGTGAGGTCCCACACTGTAAACAATTAAAGGGGCAAGTGAAACACAGACATGACCCCTTATTCTAATGAGGACACAAACTGAAAACAATTACTGGTACATTAAAGTGGCTAATGAAACTCAGATTCAGCACTGTTCTCTAGTAAGGTCTCACACTGTAAATAATTGAAGTGGCTAGTGAAACACAGGCATATATGGCCCCTTACTCTAGTGATGTTACATGCTAGAAACAACTAAAGTGACTTGTGAAACACAGATATGGCCTCTTACTATAGTTAGGCCTCGCTGTGTGAACAATTAAAGTGGCTAGTGAAACACAGACATGGCCTTTTACTCTACTGAGGTCAAACTGTGAACAATTAAAGAGACCCGTTAAACACAGACATGGACCCTTACTCTAATGAGGTCACACATTGTAAACAATTAAAGTGACTTGTGAAACAAGGACTTGGCCCCTTAAGCTAGAAAGGTATCATGCTGTGAATAATTAATGTGACATGTGAAACACAGACATGGCCCCTTACTCTAGTGAGGTCACATACTGTGAACAATTAAAGAGACTAGTGAAACACAGACATGGCCTTTTACTCTACTGAGGTCTCAAACTGTGAACAATTAAAGAGACCCGTTAAACACAGACATGGCCCCTTACTCTAATGAGGTCACACATTGTAAACAATTAAAGTGACTTGTGAAACAAAGACATGGCCCCTTAAGTTAGGAAGGTACCCTGCTGTGAATAATTAATGTGACTTGTGAAAGACAGACATGGCTCATTACTCTAGTGAGGTCTCCCACTGTGAACAATTAAAGTGACTAGTGAAACAAAGACATGGCCCCTAACTCTGGTGAGGTCTCATACTATGAATAATTAAAGCTGTAACAAGCTCCTTGTCCCATTTTTATAAAGGAAAAACATCAAAAAGCCTATAGCATTCTCTTCTACCCTAGCCTGTCCTATTATTTACCTGTCCTGTCCTTTCTGTCTTTACAAAACATTGGTTGTGTAGCCATATGCCCATGGGATCTTATTGCTGCCCCCTTCAGTAGTCCTATGACCCTCCCCATCCCATGTTCTTTCTCCGGTGCTTCCCTGGCCTGCTTCTCATCCTGTGTTATGTTTTTTCTTTCTTTTTTTCTTTTATTCCCTTCTCCTATCTGCCACAGCACATGGTAACCCCCATGAAAATAGACTTACAGGGTCTATAATCGTACACTTAGTAGTTGTTAAAATGAATGTGAGCTGCTTCTCATGCTTTGAAAAGGAGACAGGTTATTTTTTTTTTTTTTAAACTAGGAGTTTGTTAAAAGAACAAATTAACTCTGAAAGCAAGAAGGGGTTAATGTTCACAGACATATAGGGTTGTTTTTCTTGTTTGTTTATCTCAGGAAGCCCAGGAAGGACAGTTAATCAAGTATGGCATGGGGGTGGTGTACGGAAAACAAAAGGTCACAGAGAGATCAGATCAGAAAAACACTAAATAGCCATAGGAAGGCTACAGAAAGGGGAGGTTCTCAACACATTTGAGAAGAAGGGGCAGATTGCCAAAGAAGCTGAGACTAAGAAAGACCTAACCTAATCAAACAGGTTAATCTGAAGCTAGCCAGCCCACTGGTGCAACAGTAGCACTACCACTTGCAACACCAATGACCCAGATTCAAGAATAAGCCTGGAATGTGGGCGGGCTGGCCAAGGGAGGTTGGTTGAACATCCCATAAGGATGCCCTCCACCTTGATGAAGAGAGGGTTAGGTTTCCACCGCAGTACCACCACCTAGGTGACCACAGGTGGTGGTGCATCCTGGGAGCCAAGGCTTAGGGGGAGGATGTTGGCGCACAGTGCATGTGCATGAACACATATGAGAAGTGTTCTACTGATGTCAGGGAGTCAGGAGAAGAAAAATGGAAAAATTCCCTGACTGCCACAGGATGATGCCATCTCGTGATGCAGACCCCTCACCGCCAATTGAAGGCTCTCTCCTGACACTGCACTCTAACTCCACTGGGGATCAGGGTTCCCCCAGTGGCCCCACACTGGGAGGTAAGCCAGGGAGGAATATGGGATAGGTAAGTGCCAGAGAAGGTGGATGACAAGGCTGGGCACAAGGCAGGGCCAATGGGGGCAGATCAGGCATTGAAAGGGGAAAAAGTATAGGAATTAAAAAAAAAAAAGTTAGCCTGAAGCTGCAAGGCATTACTTCCTACTGCTAAAAAGGGGGGTCTACAATTTTGATACAAGTGAGAACATTTCGAACAGATACAGAGTGCAAGACTTTGCCAAGCTTATTCTTTATAACTGATGTATCAATCAATCAACCAATCAAAATGTTATTTATAGAGCGCTTTTCAATATATCAAAGTGCTATGTAAAGCATTTGCCAAATCACTTTTCCAAATCTGTTTGCATTCTGATGCCATCCGACAGTGTATGTTTTTGTTATTTTTATTGTGTTGCTAATAAAACAACACTACTTGCACCTTGTACCTTTTTCCATGATCTGTCTTTACTTCCTGACTCACTCCTCAACCACAGTTGCATTAGAGGTGGGATATTTTTCAAGCATACTGACTTTAAGAAAGTTAACTGTGTGGTGGATCACGTGGTGCAGAGCATGAGCTAACTGCTGCCTCTTGGAGCTCCATCCACCCAACCTGTAAATTCACCTTTTCACTGGTCTTTATCAGGTCCGATTGCTACTCCGAATACATTGGGGTGGTTTAAACAGCAACGCTCTTCATCGGGTACCAGAAAATGGATTCAGAGCTGAAGGAAGCCCTGCCTAGACACACGCCACCGTCAACCCCTGAGAGGCCCAAAAAAAGCCAGGGCCTCAGTACACAGCAACCCTAAGCGCGGCTCTTGGCGCCTGCCAATCTCGGAACGCTTACGCTAACAAGTTTTCTCAAAGAGTTCCAGCCTTTCAAAGATGAGATGAAAGAGCTGGCAGGGAAGTAAAAAACATGTCTCGTGCCTTGGAGGATCTGGCCCGCCGGATTGCAGATAATGAAGCCCGCATCTGTTCGGTTGAGCGCAAGACCGAGAAGCTGGCGCCCAATCTAGTGACAACGAAGCAGCGGATATTAAAGTTGGAAAATAAGGTCGAGGACCTAGAAGGTCAGAGTCGCCGCAACAATGTCATGGTCATCGGTCTCCCGGAGAAAGAGGAGGGACTCGAGCCTGTCAAATTTGCGCAGCGTCTGGTCCAGAAAATAGCCTGTCCCTCACCCTTCGGGCATTCTTACATTATCGAAAGAGCTCATCATGCGTTGAGGGGGATACCCTCGGCTGGAGCCCCTCCACGTACTTTTATCTTTCGTTTTCTTAATTATTTGGAGCGTCAGCATTTTTTGAATAAAGCTAAAGAAGTTAAGGAGCTGACCTGGGAAGGCGCAGTGTTGAGGGTGGTCCAGGACTTACCTTTTTCCGTCCGACAGAAGAGAGCGACCTATCACCCGATTATTACCAAGTTAATTGCAGCCAACATAAAGTTCCGGGTGAGGTATCCTGCACAGTTGCAAGTTTTGGTAGCTGGAACCTGGTGCAGTTTCAAGAGCTACGATACAGCCTTAACGGCTCTTAAACAAGCTTTCCCAGACTTATTTAAAGAATCCTGATCGTGCTGCTGTAATGGTCCGGCTTCCTATTTCTGGTCTGGTATTTCCTGGCGGTGGATGCTAGTTTGGATCCTTTGCTTCTGCCGTGAAATCGTCTGACCTTCTACATTAAGATGTCTGCAGATAATTTCTTTGGGAGCCTTGTGCATTTAACTACTTCCCCTACTATCGGCTTCTTTGCTGGGATGTAGACCGAGTTTGGAATGCCTAGGCTCTTCCTTTTTTTTTTTGTTATTACTGGACAATGTCCTAGGGGCTGGGATTATCTGCCCTGGTTAATTGGAGGCATTCCCCTGTTTCAAGCAAAGCTGTCTAAACCTATATTGGGCTCATGTTGATGCCGCTTTTGTTTTTCTTCTTTTCCTTGCTGTCTTGGTTACACTAGATGGCGCCAGAGACTGCCAGACTGTTTGGGACTCTTCGGCAGGCATGAGCTGAACTTCTGTGTTTTGGGGAATGCGCTTTGATTTTATTATTGCAGGTTATCAAGGGGCTAAGGTTAATTTGTATTGCTCGCTATCTAATCATTATTAGTGTGTTATTTACATAATAGGCTATTATTACTCGAGCTCGTGGATAGGGGGGAGGTCTCTGTAATTTTGGGGTCTAGCTGTAATCTTGAGGTCTAACTGGGTTTGAATGTTGTTTTATATGTGGATATTTGATGGGATAACTGGGTTAAATTTTCTTTTTTGAAACAATTGTATTACCTTGCAATGTTATATCTATTAGCAGGCTGCATTAAAGGGTAAAGGGTGTTAGGAACAATATTTTGTTTGGTACAGTTAACAATGACCATTTTATTAATGCTTTGGAGAGGCTGGGTGGATGGGGCAGAGGTAGGGAGTCTCATTGAGCTGAAACCATGTTCATTGATAGTTCGGGTGGGTTTTGGGTGAAGGGGTTGTTGGGGATGGGATTTTATTATTGCATCGGGGGGTTTTGGGGTATGGGAGGGATTTAAGGGCCCCTTGCACAGCATGTAAAGTCTTGTTTATAGAAGGTAGGATTTGTTTTATAGTCTTTCCTTTTCCGGAATATATTATTACTTTACCTAATGGCTAGGGAAATAAATATTGTGAGTTGGAATGTACATGGTATTCGCCATAAATTGAAACAATACAAGGTTTTAAAACACCTGGATTATGTGAAAGCGGATATTATGTTTTTGCAAGAGACCCATTTACTAAATTCTGAATGCAATCAGCTACGGAGGCTTCAGATTGGACAGATCTTTGCCTCTGAAGGCAGTTCCCAAAGTAAAGGGGTGATGATCATATTAACTAGATCAGTGCCATTTAATCCGATTCAGATATTTCAGGATAGGCTGGGAGGTACATTTTGTCAGGGCGCTTTGCATACCTTTGAGATCATCCTAGGCTCAATTTATGGCCCCAATATTGATACTCCGGGATTTTTGTTCAGATTATGGACATTACTATCTTCCGTGAAATTTACCTATTGTAATTGGAGGAGACTTAAATTTGGTCATGGATCCTGTTTTGGATAGGTCCGCTCAGTTAAGAAGGGTCTAACTCAGGTCAGAGGGCAATCAGAGAAATGATGGACCAACTGGGCCTATATGTGATGTGTGGAGAATTTTTCATCCGAACGTCGTGGAATTACCTTACCTCTCTGCCACATAATACCTTATCTAGAATTGATTATGTGTTAATCTCAAATACTCTTTGTCAGGGTGTAAAATACTGATATAGTCCCTGGGCAAGTTATCTTGATCATTCTGTAGTAACGCTCTTAATTGTTTTTCATCGTTACCTAAACCAGGCAACAGATGGAAAATTAATAATCAGATATTAAAGGATCCTAAGCTGGTTAAATACATTTCCTCTCAGATAACAGAGTTTATTTCTTTTAACCATAACTCCACCAATAGACCAGATATTGAATGGGGGGCATTCAAAGCCTTTATTCGTGGCATTTTGATAGGTCTCGCTTCCCGCAGGAAGAAGGAGAGGCTGAAACGTATGTCGGAGTCACTTATTCAGATTCGTGAAAAAGAACGTGGTCTGTTGGCCTCTTCGTCCGACGAATACAGGCAGGAGTTATCCTGCTTAAGGGACTCATACCTTAGGATCTTAAGTGAACAGGCTGAATGGGCAATTATCAGAACTGGGGCAATATTTACGGACCAGGGAGAGAAGGCCGGCCGGTTGTTAGCTAGGAGGGTTAAACAATTAGAGTCTTCCAGGTGGGTGTCAGCCATTCGCTCGTTGGAAGAGGGTTCATTTAAGACTTCCCCTGAGGATATTTTGGGGGAATTTGTAAGATACTTTAAGGGGATCTACAGACCCATGAAGGACCCTCCATCAGACAAAAGGATCGACACCTTCTTAAAAGGGCTAAATCTCCCCTCCTTGAGTGAACTGGACCAAATCCAACTCACGGCCCCTATCACAGAGGGTGAAATAGACCAGGTTATTAAGTCCCGTCCCTCGGATAAAACACCAGGTCCGGACCGTTTTTCCGCCAACTTTTATAAAACTTTTTCAAGGAGTTAATTCCTTCACTGTTGAGATTGTTTCAATGTATTTTAGATGGTGCTGCTACCGATGTTTCTCTTTTTGAGGCCCTAATTGTGCTTTTGCCTAAACCGGGTAAGCCCTTAGATTTGGTGTCTAGTTATAGACCCATTTCTCTTCTGAACCAGGACATCAAAATCCTTACTAAACTACTAGCTGATCGGATCAGTAGGGTCCTCCCTGGTTTAGTAGGACCTGAGCAGGTTGGATTTATGAAAGGCAGGTCCTCTACTGATCACTTAAGGGCTTTGGCACATGTCTTCTCGGCTTCCAGGGATTCAGATCATCCGATGGTATTGGTTTCTCTGGATGCCGAGAAGGCTTTTGATAGGGTCTAGGGCAAATACTTGGTCAGGGTTATGGATTTTTTTGGTTTCTCTCAACAGTTTTGTGGTTGGGTTAATGCTATTTATAAACTCCCATCGGCAAGAATTGCTTGCAACGGGGTAACATCATCTCCATTTAGACTTTTCCTGGGTACCAGACAAGGCTGTCCACTTTCCCCGCTTCTTTTTAATTTATACATTGAACCCCTCATTGTACGTATTAAACAAGAGCAACGGATTCAGGGTATACAGGTGTGGGGGCACAATTTGAAGGTACTTGCATACGCAGATGATCTGCTGCTGCAAATTTCACATCCGTCCTCCTCCATTCCAATTTTACTTGAAACTATTGATAACTTTAGCAGGATTGCTAATTATAGGCTTAATACGGGGAAGTCGGTGGTTTTCCCATTAAATTTTAGGACACACACACACATGATATTGCCCCTTTTGGGCTTGCTTGGAATGCCGAGTTCATCAAGTATTTGGGCCTTACTTTAACCAGGGATATCTCTCGTTTGGTCCAGAGAAATTTAGACCCGGTATTGCAAGGTATTGAGGCTGATCTCCAGAGATGGGCAATAATCCCTTTCTCTATTTGGGGTAAAATTAATTTAGTAAAAATGAACGTTTTTCCTCGTCTGTTTTATCCTATCAATATGTTAAATATTTGGCTTCCGTTAAAATGGTTTAAAAAGTCCATAGAATTATTTCCATGCTCATTTGGAATTATAAGAAACCTAGGCTGGCTTATCATAAACTGACTGCCCCTAAACTGTCTGGTGGTTTGAGACTTCCCATTTTGCTTTGTATTATTGGGCCAGTATGTTTCAAGTATCTTTGATGGCTTAAGGAAATTGATGATTCCCAAATTAATAGTTATACACCTTTGTGGTTAAGGCTAGAGATATCCCGGATAACTGATTCCGGACTCAGGCTCGGGGCCTTGTTATACTGTTCGTCTAAAGCCCTTCCCATCTCTCTGCGTAATTCCCCCATTGAGATATCGGTCAAAGTTCATGTGCAGTTATGCGTCTTTTTAAAGTATTCTCATAGGACGGACCTAGCCCATTAGTTGGTAACCCTAACTTTTTAATAGATGGGAAACCCATTAAAGATGCTTGGTTACCATTATTGGGGACAGTATTGATTAGGGATCTGTTTTCGGATGGAGGAAAACTACTCACTTCAATTGGCATATTGAACAAATTTCAAATCCCTCAGGTTATGATATTTAAAGTTTTTCAACTTCGGCATCTGTTGGTGGAGAATTGAGCACCTTTCCTAACGGGAACTTTTCGAATTTGGCGGTACGCTGGAACCACTGGTTGGAAAAGCCCATGCAGTATCCGCCATATATAACGCATTCATTAACTGGATACATCCCACGATGCTGGCTCCAAAACAGTATTGGTCTCAGCTTATACCGGATAATAATTTTGATTGGGTAGGCATTTGGAGGTCGTGTCACAAAATTCTTTCACAAGATAGACTCAGAATAATGCAATTCAAATTGTTACATAATATTTATTATTCTCCTTTAAAGTTAGTTAAACGGGGTATGGTTTCTTCCTCTTCTTGTTTTAGATGTCAACAAGGGGTTGGGGATCTACTTCATATTTTGGTATTGCCCAAAAGTAGTTGTATTATGGATACTATTAAGAGGAAGCTTGACCCCTTTTGGGGTTGGAAAATCTATTACTCGAGATATGTATTTTAGGGACATGGCCTCGATTGATGTCCAAAGTAGGAAATATCATATGGGTCTGATTTCTGCTTCAGTTAAAAAGTGGTTTTGAAACATTGGAAGGATACTGTAGTGATTTCTTATGGACGATGGCTAAAGAACTCCTGGCTAATCTTAGAACCGGAAAGAACTATAGCCAGTTTGCAGAATAATCTGGTCAAGTTTAACCGAGTCTGGGGTTCGTTATATTCATTTTATTCTGTATCTCAGTAATATGGTCTACAATTTCATTAAGCTCAATTATTTGATATTTACGTGCTGTGCGTAGGGTGGGTGACCGGGAGGTGAGGGTGGGCAGGGGGAGTGTGGGGAGGGACTGCATCCAGAGGGTTCTGTTTGTTAAGTTTGGTGTTTTTAGTGCTACTCATGTTCCTTCTAGATGTATTCCTTTATTATAAAAATTTCAATAAAAGTTGAATAGCAAAAAAAAAAGAAAGTTAACTGTGTATTAAGGAAGTGCAGAGTAGAAGACCAGAAGTGCGGAATGGTACCATTGTCACTACAGCAAGCCCAGAAGAGACCACCAGACAAATGGCAGTCAAAGCAGCTGATATCAAAGAACCAAAGTAAGGAAAATGGATAGCGGTAGAAACCAAAGGTATGTGTGCCTTTTTCAAATGGTGATCTGTACTGACAAACAGTGGGAAGGAGAGAGATAGACAGCATTGATAGCAACAGAGAGAAAGAGAGCTGCGGTGGCAAGAGTAACAATGGATGGATGCCCTGCAGGCTCTTAGCTGGGAGATCTGATTTGGGTGGTGGAGGCCAACAAGATTCAAATGCCATTAAGGACATTAAACTGAAAAAAACTAGGTCCAACTGAGAATGCTGAAGCATACCTGATGACTTCAGCTAGCAGACAGCAATATGGGCAGTATGCCATCTCAGATTTACAATTTCCAGATAATAGAAATCTGGAAAAGATATGACATCTTGAGGGAGACCAACAGGTAGAAATTTTGGACCCTGAAGTACCACACTATTGACAATCCATGAGAGGCATACACCAGACTGCAAGAACTTCTCATCATATGGCTTCAACCAGAGGGTAAGACAGTCACACAGATTATCAACCTGAGGGCCACACAGCAATTTATCAACCTCCTTCTCACAGATGTGCAACTTTAGGTGAAAGAACACCGACCAGGAAGCGGGGAGAAGGCTATTCCACTGGCAAAGAACCACCAGATAGCCAGACAGATGCAGCAGAGTGGAGACAGCAATCTAGGGGTGGTAAGATCACCTTTTTCCCCCTGACCTAATCCCAATTTTTCTGTTCTGGAATCCACGAGAAAGTTGCTACTTGGTGCAGAATATGCCCAAATATCAGAAAGTAACCCTGGTACCCAAGAAAGATCAGGTATCCCTGGTGCTTCTGAACTTGATAGATGTGCTCTTTGAGAGGATTGCAATGGATGTGGTAGACCCTTTGGAGGAAAGTGAAATGGGTAATTGATTCATGCTCGTAGTATGTGATCATGTTACTTGAAACCCAGAAGCCATTCCATTGCTTACCATCACAGCCCCAGAAGTGGCAGCAGAATTTGTCAAACTTTTCAGCAGGGTAGTCATACCCAAGGAAAGTATTACCAGTCAAGGTGGTCATTTTGGTAGAGCATTGTCAAGCAGCTATACTGACTTCTGGGTATTCATGCAATAAGAACCTCCCTTTATCATCCTCAGAAAGATGGTCTTGTCGAACATTTTAACCAAAATCTAAAATGCATGTTAAAGCAGTTTGTGAAAGGAGAATGGAGAGACTAGGAACAATTCTTGCAGTACCTCCTTTTTGCTGACTGAAAAGTACCACAAGATTCTAAAGGCTTTTTTTTGCTTTTAAAATTCTGCATGGACGACAGCCTAAAGTCCTATTAGATGTGATAATGGAAACATGGGAAGACAAAAGAGTCCATTACATTTTAAATGACAAAGAAATTGTCAAAATACATTCAGATTGCCCGTAGTAATTGTGAAGATGCCCCAAAACATCAAAAGGTATATTTTGACCATATAGTAAGAAAAAAGTTTTGTGACTTAGGTCGTAAGGTTCTGTTGGTGTCACCTACTGCAGAAAACAAAGTGGCAAGGGCCTTATAAAGTGTTGAGACACAAGGACGTCATGTCTAGAAAATTTCTAAGGGGGGGGTGCACAGTTTAAAATATTGTAAATAGAACATTAAACTGCAATTTTATGGGCTTGTTTAGCCTAAATTATACTACTTGGCTGACATACAGAAAAAGATTAGTTGCTGTATTGGTCCTTGTAAGAACAGATCCAGAATTTGATACCTTTTATTGGACCAACACAGATGTTACAAAAAGAAAGCAATGTCTAAGCTTTCAGACCAAACAAGTCCTTCCTCCAAAGAAGGACTTGGTTGGTCTGAAAGCTTAGACACTACTCGGCTGGGAATTTGGAGGGGTACATGCTCCCCAGACTCTGTGGGCATGATACCTGTGGTTAGACACATGGGCACAGTCAGTTATGAAGTAGAGACTCCAGATAAGAACAATCATTTGTCAATGCCAAATGTTTCCTTGCACGGTGTATGTGGCAGGGGTGCATTATGTTAGTTGAAGTAAACAGAGAGAAGGAGTGGCAATATTGGTAAAAGTCAGAATTTACTTAAATTTCTTACTAAGTATGATGCATTAAAAGTGGGCTGTGACCAGCAAACAGACCCTACTCTCACCAAATTGGCCAGTTGCCATCTGAAGGAATGAAAGCACATGTTCACAGTACTCAGCAGTTTTTACTGACTTGGTCTTCAATGTACTACAATAAGTGGAAGCAGTGTGATCTAGTAGTTATAGCCATGGCCCCTGGAATTCTGCGGTTGCGGAATTTTCCGCAGAATTTACATCATGCCGCAGAATATATATGGTGCCGTAGAATTCATTGTTTTTCATAAATTGTCATTCAAATATACAGTTTTTCCATAGTGTCAGCCTTTTTTCTCCATCTCGTTTACCCTGAAGCCCCTCCTCTGCGCTTAGCATGTGATGTCTTCGATGACATCACATCATATTTAGCCAATGGCAGGACTGCGTTCTGCCAGAGAAATAAACAAATCATGCTGCAGAAATCAGAAAATGCTGCCACAGAAACCAAGGAGACCTGTCGTAGAAATCAGAAAATGCTGCCGCAGAGCACTAGGGGCCCTGGTTATAGCATATGTTTATAAACAGGGAGACCAAGTACAAATCCTACCAGTCAGTCTACGCTTATACCTCAAATTTCACTGGAGTGGTTATCCATGGTGGCATGGTGTTGTAATAGTAAATCTACACTCAAACCTGAAATTTCACTGAAGTGGTGATCCATGGCAGCATGGGCCAAATTCCTGGCGGTTTAATTTTCCTGTGCCGAACATTCCTGTTCCAAATTTTCCTGTGCCATGTTTACCTACACCCCGTTGTGCGTAGTCTCAAGCAACACACAGCACATTTCTGGCTCAGCCCACATATGCACAGTACCATCAGGGGACCAAAACAAGCCAAGCCTGCATGACACAGTTGGCATGCAGCACTAGCTACATCTTAAATACCAGTGATAGGACAGGGATTCCTGAATCCCAACTACTAATACTCAAATGTGGGACATTGGCCCTCATAAACATGGAGATGCTAGCTTAGAACACTGGAAACCAGTACTTTTATTTGCACAGAGATTCATTTTGCTTTATCATCATCAAATCTGAGTTTACAACAGGTACTCTGGATGGACAGCCACACCTTTGCCAACTGAGAAAACTGAGCCATTCTAATTCTAATGGATAAATAAAGGATGTGCTTCTTTATGTGGGACAGCTGAGAGGCATGAAAGCCTGGCCAGTTCATAAAATTACCTCCGCTATTTGCTTACGGTCAAATGTGTCTTTGTACAAACAAACTAAAATTAGGTGATTCATACCTTTTAGTGGCCCAAAAAGAAATTGTCAGCACAAATGTTTTCAGGCTACAGGGAGCCCCTCTACAGGTGATGGCAATTTCTGGTTTCCAAGCAAATAAGATCATCTGCAAGATTAAAACTCGACACCAACCCCAAAAGCTGGCTACTATGGGTTCGCCAGCTGTAGATCATCAATGCCTTCTCACCTGTTGCAATCGTACCTGTGCATCCAGCATGAGCCTCAAAGGTGTTGCAGGCAGCACTAATTCCTACCAGAGGGAACATAAGCTGGTGCCTTGGCAGCCTCCTATTGGTCTGAGCGGGCAGGTTTTGGAAGTGAGTATACCGGTACACGTGCATTCACAGCTGTAGCAGGCATCCACGGATCTGGCTGTGGCGCACCTTGCAGTGCTGGAGGTAGATGAACTGCATTGACTCGGTGTGCCCTTAGGTTGGTGGGGTCAGTGTTTCTGTCACCCCACAGCACCCTCTGTGTCTCTGTCTCTCTCTCTCTCGCACACTCCTCCTCCTCCTTCTCAGATAGCAAACAAGCGAAGTATAACTGCACTTTCCAATCCCCAGTTTCCTCACTCATGCTGCGCGACCATGGAGATGATGAGATCAGCATTGCGCTGCGGATCACTGGCCCCACTACTCCTGCTTTCTCTGGTGACCGTCGGCTTGGCTCGTGTGCCCTGAGGTGCTGACAGTGACAGTACACTTGTCAAAAGAGTTTGAGTTGGGCTCGGGGCTCCTCCCGGCAGCAGCAGCAGGTAGGACTTGAACTGGTTTATACAGGAGAGTAGGGCAGCCAGTCACTTGATCATTGCAATGGCACCATCGGACAGGGAAATCTCATGACTTTATTATTATAACTATGTTGCTGGTGTAAACACATGTTGTATGCTTGAGCAGTACTGCTGTCAGTGAGGGGAATACCTCAGCAAAAAAAAGTCAATACAAACTGACCTGTAAGGCTGTGTCCCTTTGATAAAATATTTTATAGGACCAACTGAGATATCCTACAACTACAAGAGGCTTGTGCTTGAAGTCTTACAGTACAGGGAATTAAAAACAGCAGTAGCAAGCACGGATTAAAAAGTAATAGTCGCTCAACTGCTTGCCAGCTGGCTTTATGCAAATGAAAGTACTGAAGCACTCTCTCATTGGAACGCTTCGGTATTTTCAAGTACGTGAAGTTTCTGCCCACAAAACTGTGGCTACCATCCTAGTCAGCTTGTGTGGTCATTGGTCTGTCAGGGACGAGCCCAATGTAGATTGCTCTGCATTGGAGCAGTTTGTGACACCTTGAAATGCCGTTCTCTGAAACAAAATGTTTCTTGCGCATGTGCAAGGAAACATAAAAAGGGTCCAAGCACTCTCACTGTTATAAATAGATATGACAGGAAATCTACAGTTTGGTAAAATAAACCTTAAAAGAAAGACAGAATTTTCAAGATTAAATGAGACCACATTCTGTGACCAGGTTTAGTTTTATATAATTAGTTTTATCATTCTGTTACAACAGTTTAATAATGGACATATACATGTGAAGTTAGCCATACTATACTTGTCAAAATTACTGAATATACATGTTTATGTACTGTGACTTGTACACTACCTTTTGACATTCTTCAATAAAGTAGTATTAAAAAAGTCTGGGCCATGACAGTAGTGGCATGAGGCTTCAAATCATCTGATCGTTCCATTCAGAGGCATGGCAATCTTTTTTAAACTCATGCTTTTATTAAGTGATTCTTAATATACTAATACCACATTTATAAGTGATGTTTTGTATACATACATTTTTTTTTTGTTTTATTCTTTTGGTAACCGGCTAAGGCCCACTAGGCACAAGGAATGCTTACGGGGTGAACCAGGAGCATCCGCTTTTTTCTCTGGAGAAAACGCTTTTAGCATCCAGAGTAAAGAGTAAAGGTATTGTAATATCAGTCTAATATTTTAATAATAGTAAGCTATTAGCTGGATTTGAGGAGTAGGGCATAAGATTAGGCAGGGTTGGGCAGTGAGATGGCAAAGGAGCTAGTTTTTGGGAGGGCTAAAGCCCAGGGTTCAATGTGGGGGAATAGCTCCTCCCACCTTCCCCTTAAAGGCCAGCCTCCTGCAGCAGTCCCCTGCTTAGCACGTTGTGAAAAAACTCACCCTTCACAAGCGGTGGGCTTCTGCGTGGCTCGTGGGCTGAGCCTCCTTCCCTTTCTGCTTATTTCCTCTCCCTCCAAGCACCTCTCTCCGGTGCATCCTTGTGCTTTTCTGCCATGTGTCCAGCCTTTCCTTCATTTTTTTCCCCTTTGTGCTTCCCCTGTCTTCTTTTGCCATGCTCCCTCTCTGCGCCAGTGCTTCCTGCTTTTGCTGACTCCCCCAGTGCTTGGCTCCTGGCACTCCCTTGGCCTCCAGCCCCTCGACTCCTCTCCCTCAACCTTCCCCTCCTCTCATCGCCTGCCTTCTGGGTCCCTTTCTCGCTTCTCCAATCGGTGACCTGACCGCTGAGTGCTGCCTTCGCTGCTGTTTCTGCTAGTGCCTTCCATAGGCGCTGTGTCCCTGGGTGTCTGTTTTTCCTGAGTGTTTTTTGGCAAACTTTTCTTGGGGCCAGAAGCAGCCATACTGGGGCACCTTTGCGAGCTCAGCCTCGCTGTACTCCATACTGCTGCAGTGAGCTGTGGTGGCTGTTCTCTTGTATTGGAGGAGCTGTGTCCCATGGAAGGTGAGTTACCGGGGGTCTTCTGGGGGTTCACTGTGCACCTCTGCTCATTGGGGAAGGGTGTAACTAGATAATAAACATGGGTACATCATGTTCAGGTTTGCTGTCTGGCACTATAACAATTTCAGTACACCATGGCAGTGTTTGTTACTATATCCCTTGCTCTGGTACATGCGGTCAACATGCACTGCTCCCTTATACAACCACATACCACACCAGTGGCTGTTCTGCAAAGACCCTGGGATGCAAAGCTAATGTACGTGACCAACCCTTCTTGCTCCAACTCCCACGAATGAAAATAAAGGATCAGCTGGTCCCCTCTTCACTTACGCAGAACAATAGCAGCTATGTAGAGCCTTGTTGTTGTTGTCCCCTTATATTGAAATTGTATACCATGGAGTCTGACTTCCTATACCCACTGGGGGAAACAAGCTTACCACCCCTCCTCTACACAACTTATCATACTGTGACGTGTTGCTGTGGCATTCCCTGATCTGAATCATTTATGTAGGATGCTAGTGTCTCTCATTAAAGCAACATTGTGCGTTGTGTGTTTTCCGTGCACTGTGGCAGCTGTCTAGGTGCTATCTATGGTATATTTAAGCAATAATGCCAGACAGGGTGTGTGTGGGCTGGGATAGAGAATCACGCCTCAGGTGGGTGGGCCGCGAGGCCACAGGCCAGAAGTCGTCCAACAACTGAGGTGTGGCGTTATCTAAATGATCCCACACCCTGGAAGAGCATGTATTACTATATCTAATGGCTCGTTGTTATATATAAAATAAAAATAATTTTAAAGAATGTTATTAGTGAGGAAAATATTATTGTTTCTTAAGAGGAGATGCAAAAAAAGAGCTCATCATCCAAAAAATCATCTAGCTCCGAAAGTTCATCTACAGGTTCACAGTGAGGCTAAAACTAGACCCGTGATGTTGTACTGGGATAACATCACAGGTCCAGCCCAAGACTGACCAAAGTCCAGGATTTTTTCTTGCCATTGTATAATGTTAGCTTTCTGCGTTTGCCATTGCCATATTCTCCATATCTGCTGCTACTTTCCGTGTGCCCTCTGCAGTGAAGGGAGTGAGGGAGAATTAAATATAGAAAAAAACTTCCCTGCCTCCTCCTCCCATGGCTCCTTTGTCTGCCCCTGCTGTCTCCTTCCTGCAGCTCCTCCCCATTCCCTGATGCTCTACCTTTCAGCCCCCCTCAGTCCCTCATCCCATGCTCCCCTGGTTTCCTTTTGGGGCCTTTCGCTCCTCACAACAGCATTCCATCTCCAATTATGCTCCTTCCCTTGTCCTGACCTGTTCAACCTCTACCCCAGTCTGGTGACTGCACCCCTTACCATTTTGCTCCCGGCACCTATACCCTGCTCAGCTTCAAGAATTATGTTTCCTTGTTCTACCAGTGGTGCTCCTCACTTTCTAGCTTGCCAGTTACCTGCTATGTTCACATCTTCTCCCTCTTCCACACCCTTGCTGTGCTTCCTAAGCCCACCTCTTCGGCTCTCCTCATGTCTACATTTCGTCAGGCATTATCCATTCTGTGTGACTACTGCACTGTTTGCTTCTGTTCCCCAATTTGCCTATGGCTTCTCCATCCCTAGGCCCTGCCTGTCCTACAGCCTCTTTCAGGTTCCTATCCTACAATGATTTTTGTTTGGTCTCGAGGCTGCTCTGCTTGCAGCTCCCCTGTTTTTCCTACAGCGGGGGACTGGGGTGTCGCGGTGGGACATCATAGTTTAAATCAGTGGGAGCCTGCTTTATGCAGGCCATTTGATCTACCCTCCCCTCCTGCCTACATGGCTTCCATTACCCCGACATGGATCATTACCCTTGCATCCTACTCAGCCTCAGTCATTCATTGCATTCCATTGCTACCAGCAAGCTCCTTCCTGGATCACTAACTCCACCTTACTGGCATCTTGTGGCTGGATATGAAGTACTTATGGCAGAAGGCCTGTATACTGAAAGACACAACAATGTAGCAAGATTGATCCACTGGAAACTGTGCAAACACTATAACATACAGGTAGCAGAGAGACACTGGAAACATGAACCACAAAGAATCACAGAGAATGAAGAAGTAATGATCACATGGGAT
Source organism: Neoceratodus forsteri (assembly GCA_016271365.2). Classification (NCBI taxonomy): domain Eukaryota; kingdom Metazoa; phylum Chordata; order Ceratodontiformes; family Ceratodontidae; genus Neoceratodus; species Neoceratodus forsteri. The sequence goes on along the minus strand of CM028135.1, from coordinate 200,114,393 downwards.
CACCCCATACCAACAGCCAAGAAAGTGGAAGCAAGAAAGCCTGATATTGTAATACAAGAAAAGAGGACAAAGGTAGCATTACTGATTGAAATAGCCACCCCTAGTGACTACAGTGTGCTGCGTACAGAGAGACAAAATTATGAAATACCAAGATATGCAGTCAGAAACCAAACTGATGTGGAATAAGGACACACAGATTGTTCCAGTAGTGCTTGGAGCAATGGGACTAATCAAAAAGAATTTTCAGGCACATTTAAATATGCTACCAATATTTGTGACACCTTATGAACTGCAAAAGGAAGCTATTTTGGGGACGTTGCGTGTGCTGAGAAGAGCACTCTCAGCAAACATCAAAGATTAATACAGTACTAATTTCTTGAGTTTTGAATATGTCTGGCTAAAGAATGGGGTCCATTCTTGCCACGGTATTAGAAATCCCTAAACATTTGGAGACACTAACCCCGGGGAGAAACTGCATTCCTGATAACTTCCTCCTCACATTCTCCCACTCTGGCTTGCTGCCTTCCCTTTCATATTGCATACCTGTTTACCTCCTATGACTATGCAGCCAGCTTCCCCTTCCTTGCTCAGCCCATACCAGCAGTTTTTCCAGATTCTGTCCCTAACTCGTACCTTCTGAGGCACTGAGCGAGGTAAGTTTGCCCTGTCTACCAGGGCTGGGATTCTGTTACAATCACTACTATCTATTACTTACAAACTTGATATCCTCTATCCATAACTCTGCCTGGTGGCATTGAGTGAAGATTAGCAGGGATGGGAGCCATGTCTGCAATCTGCTGTTTCATCCTTATGTATTCTCTACCTGATACCCAGTTGCTGCTTCCCTTTGGGAATGGGACCAGACCACTTTACCCCCATTTGCCTTCAACATCCTACCTCTGTCTGGTGGCATAGAGTGAAGGTTGCCTTGCCTCGACTACCAAGGATGGGAGCCTGTGTCTGCAATCGACTGTTTCAACCTTATGCATTATCTACCTGATACCCGGATGCCACTTCCCTTCAGGAACGGAACCACCGTACCCCATTTGCCTTCCATATCCTACCTTACCAGTCTACATCCTGTATTTCCATGGACTCATCGTGCCCATCCCCACCTTGGCCTCCCCGCACTCTGGAATTGGACTCCACCAGCTTGTTCAGTCTCTACCTCCATTCAGTTCGACTGCCTTCTGGATTTCCTTGCTGCTGGTTGCCCCTTCCTGCCAGCCAGGCAAGTTCACCTTCTCCTTTGGAGATGGGAACCTCGTGCCTCATCACTGTGGTGCCTTCTGTTCTTTGCACTTGCTGTTCACCATCTTTGGACATGGGACTCTTGTACCTCAACTTCGTTGCACTTGGTACCTGGATTTGCTTCTTGGTCTTCCATGGATCCACCACTCATGGCCTGCAGCAGCTTTGATACATTCTGATTCAGTTTGTTGTGGCACTGCCCCAGTCCTGTTCCTTCCTGAACCTGCAATGTCAGTACAGCTTGGCCAATGCTGTCTTCTTCTCAGACTCCTTCCTCCAGTCCACGGACATCCACTCCGGACCTTTCCCTCCATCCTTGGACAGCTGCCTTCTCCTCGCCGCCCTGGCAACTCAAAGCTCCTTCCTGTTTGCTGTGACTCTTTTTGGGCATTTTACACCTATCACCGGCTAGTATTCCTACCCGTTCAACTACTCCTCCCATTCATCTATCTCATACTCCTACCCTGGCCATCCTATCAGCTCCTATCCACCACTAAGGAGCACTTGTTCATTTCACCTGCGGAAAACTTCTTCTAGCAACATCCCTTGAACAACATACCTTATAGACTCTTATGTCACCATAGAGTTATAAACACTTCCCAATCATCTCCCCAGGACCAGTTCCAGAATGGCATTTGACTGGACTATAGAAAGATCTTATTTCTCGACAGACTGTACAGGATGCTCTCTACACATCCTGTTAATTCAAGCGGTATGGCATCCCTATCTCTCAAGTCTCATAGGATCTAATATTCAGTGGAGCCTTCTCCACTCCTATCTTTTTACATGGAAAAGTGATCTAATTCCTTCCGTGATGCACTGACTCCATAATCATCATCACTATTACGGATAACAGGAACCGCAGATACCTTGTAGCAGTACTGGCATCATCTGTTTTACCTTTTCATGGCTTTCTCCTACAAACACTGTTTTATCACGTTACTCAGCTCCTACATCCTCAATAGCCATTGTATGTCCTAAGATCTTCCCAGCTACCTTCCCAGAACTCTCATTTAATCAGATATCTGGTGCCTAGCTGCCTTACTAAAGTTACTCTATCCAAGTCACTGTTCTCCAGCCCCTGGATGTCACCATACTTCATACAATCATCTACATTCCTTCATCATATTACCATCAATCAGGTCAATGGCCCATCCAGCATTCCTGCTAGCTCATCCCTCATGTTTCACCTCCCATACTCCCTCCAGTGAAGACTTTCACCGAGAACAGGCTTCCATCAATTCCTCAATCTGCATGTCCGCAACTGATCTGGCATCTCACTATCCCAGTCATGCCTTTCAACAGGCCTAGATCAGACTAAACTGCTAGGCATCCCTCAATTCTATGCCACTCTCAACTTCCCATTGCCACATCAGCCTATAGACTCCTTCAAAGACCTGTTTCCAGGCTTTCTACAGCATTCAGACAGTGGATCAACCTGTAAGGCAAAGCAGACATGGCCACCTCAGCTCGTGTCACTGGCAATTATGCCACAGCAATACCCACATCTACCTTTTCCCACCAACAGACTAGCAGGAGCCTATACAAGTATCATTATGGCATCAATACCCAAATCAGCTCTTGAATTCATCATACCGAACTTCCAATTATTTCCATATTCATTCAGTTACCATCTCTACTGCATATACCAACCTTCCTTCATTGGTCTAAAATCTTCCACGTCACCCCTCCTACCAGATATATAGCAGTTACGTAAGAACTTACTGTAACAGTAGATCTTCGAGAGAGGTTCCTGCAGCAAGTCTTCACATATAGGACTGCGCCCTCTGGCGTCAGGTCCACACGGCAAACTTGTAGATAGCAATCATCAGCAGGGACCGCCCCTGATGTCAGGGCGTCGTGACGTCAGCCTGACTATAAAAGGGGCGGTCCCGCGCCCGCTCTCCAGTTCTTTTCCAACGGAGACCTAAATATAGGTAAGGAGAAAACCAGAGTGAACTCCAAAGACCCTGCTTCCACTCTAGTCCAGCCAGACTAGATAGGATGGAAAGTAAAGCATCCAAAATCCGGGGGAAGGAGGGAGGGAGGAAAACTAGACCTACTACAGAAACCTTTCTCGAAGATCTACTGTTACGGTAAGTTCCTACGTAACTGCTATATCTTACTTCAAGAGGGTTCCTGCAGTAGGTCTTCACATACAGGACTGAATACCAAACAGTCACAAAGAAAAATAAGGCATAGGTGCATCCGGGAGGAGGAGAAGTCGCCAAGGGAGATAACGACAGAAGGCCTTGCAGGACTGCAAGTCCAAAGTCCGTTCTGCGCCTAGAGACAATATCCAGACTGTAATGCTTAGTGAAGGTGTGAACAGATGACCAGGTGGCCGCAGCACATATCTCCGCTGTGGACACATTCCTAAAAAATGCAGTAGAGGTAGCCACGCTATGGGTACAGTGGCCTTTGACTGCCCCCGGAAGGGACTTCCCATATTTCGAGTACGAAAAATGGATACAGTTAGCGAGCCATCGGGAGATGGTCTGCTTGGAAATAGCCTTGCCCTGGCACTGAGGGGCAAAGGCTACGAACAGTTGGTTAGATTTCCTAACCTCTTTAGTCCTGTTCGTGTAGTACCTCAGGATCAGAGACACATCAAGTGTGTGCAGCAGGTGTTCCCCCCCATTGGAATACTGTGGATAGTACACCGGTTATTCCACGTTCTGGTTCAAAGTGGTTTCTGACACAACTTTGGGCCAAAAGAAGGGTTAGTCTGAAGGACTACTCGGTCCTTATGAAAAATCAAATAAGGTTCTTTGCACACGAAGGCCTGTAGTTCAGAAACCTTCTGGCTGAAGTGACAGCGACTAAAAACAGAGTCTTCCAGGAGAGGAAGCGCAAGTCACAAGAAGAAGCTGGTTCAAATGGTGGTAAGGTCAGCTTCTCGAGCATGAAATTCAGGTCCCAGGGTGGACAAGGATTTTGGATCGGAGGTTTCAAGTGAAGGATGCCTTTTAAAAAGGTTTTGGCAACCTCCAGTTGAGCCAAGGTTTTGCCCTCCACCGGGAGGTGGTAGGCAGACACTGCAGAGAGGTGTACCTTAATGGAGGAATAGCTAAGGCCCACCTCAGATAAATGTGTAAAGTACTCTAGAACCTGGGATGCTGAGCATGAAAATGGATCCCAGCTCCTTGCTTGAGCCCATATCATGAATCTCTTCCACTTCATAGCGTAAGTGGATCTAGTGGAGGGTTTTCTGGCCTCCACTAGAATGTGCGCAACCTGCAGAGAGACCCCATAGCAAGAAATCGCTATGTCCACAGGTGCCACGCATGAAGGTGGAGAGACTGAAGGCTCAGATGCACCAGGGTGCCCTGCTCCTGAGTCAGAAGGTTGTGAGAAATGGGCAGAGCAACCGGAGGTTCCAGTGCCAAGTGTTGCAGAAGAGGGAACCAAATTTGGCAAGGCCAAAGAGGAGCAATCAAGATTGCGTGGGCCCCCTCTTGTTGAAGTTTCACCAGGACCTTCTGAATTAGAGGAAAGGGAAGACAGATGTACAGAAACCTCCCTGTCCACGAAAGAGACAGCGCGTCTTGCCAAAAAGCACCACGTCCGGGAGCGAGCGAGCAGAAGACAGGTAGTTTTGCGTTGTAAGGGGAGGCGAACAGATCCATCTCTGGCCAACCCCATCGAAGAAAGAGGTCTTCGACTACCTCTGACTTTAGCTCCCACTCGTGGGTCCGGGCCACCGATCGACTGAGACTGTCGGCCAGGATGTTGGTGACGCCCAGAATGTGAACTGCTGTCAGATAAAGGCTGTGTTAAATCGCCCAGTACCACACCCTCATGGCCTCTCGGCAAAGGGTAAGATCTGGTTCCCCCCTGCTTGTTTATGTACCAGAGGACATGTTGTCCTCCTGTACCAGGATAGGTCCTGGAACCAGCAGCGACTGGAATGCCTGGAGTGGTAAAGAACCAACCTGGCCTCCACAACATTGATGTGGAGCCTCAACTTCTGATCAGACCAAGACCCCTGTGTCTTGTGAGACCCCAGATGAGCACCCTAGCCCAGATCTGAGGCATCCATAGTGAGAATTTGAGTTGGAACTGTCAGAAGGAAGGGGACCCCCTTTGACAAATTCGAGAGATCCTGCCACCAACGTAGATCTCTCTGGAGGCTGTTGGAGATCATGACTTTTTGTTTCATGTCGTCTGTCCTATGGTCCGATTGGACTCGAAGAGACCATTGGGTCACCCTCATATGAAGCCTGGCCATTGGGATTGTCAAAATGGTGGCCGCCATCAGACCCAATAAACGAAGCACCGAGTGTGCAGGGATCCATCGGGCCTGTGCCACCAGAGTGGCTTGAGAAACAAGAGTCTTGGCCTGATCTGATGGTAGGAAAGCCTTGCCCTGAATTGTGTCTAGTACAGCTCCAATGAACTGGAGTCTCTGTGAGGGTACTAGCTGGGACTTAGGAAAATTGACCATTATGCCCAATAAAGTAAACAAGCTCAGAGTGAAAGAGAGAGCCTCTTTCAGGCTAGTAGGAGAGAGTGCTGAGAGGAGCCAGTCGTCCAGGTATGGGAAGACATAAATGCCCTGGTGGCGAAGAAAGGCCACCACCACTGCTAGACATGTGGTGAACACTCGGGAGGCCGAAAAAAGGCCAAATGGGAGTGCTCAGAACTGGAAATGTTTCTCCATGAAAACAAAGCAGAGAAAGTGTCGGTGGGCCGGGAGGATAAGGATATGCAGATATGCATCCTGCATGTCCAGGGAGCACAGCCAAGAGTTTTGACAGAGCAGGGGAAGGAGCCCCTGAAAGGTCAACATACGAAACTTCTTTTGTTCAACGAAGTTGTTTAGTGTGCTGAGGTCCAGGATCGGTCTCAGGTCGCCCGTTTTCTTTGGAAACAGGAAGAAGTGGGAGTAGAATCCCCTTCCTATTTGGCTTAACGGGACAGGCTCTATGGCTTTCTTTATGAGAAGTGCCTGGATCTCTTGAGAGACTATGGGGACTTGATCCCAAGGATAGAAGGACCGTCCTGGAGGTTGAGGGGTTGGAATTTCACCGAATTCTATCGAGTGACCTCGCTGGATGAGCTGAAGCACCCTGTTTTCTGCAGTGACAGACCTCCAACCTTCCAGGTGGAGGCCGAACCTCCCTCCGACCGGTTCCTCCTGAAGTACTGGAGGTAGCGGAAGGAGGGGAAAGGAGTCAGGATGCCGAGGGGAGGGGAGCTTTAGCCCCCGGAGGCCTGTTTTTGAAATTTGGGCTGTGGGGTTTGAGCTCCTGATCCAGGTGCGCGTTTGTTTGGCGCTTAGCCTGGGATTTGTTCCACCTTCTTTGGTGGTGAAAGGGCTGCTTTTTCTGTCCCATCTTATATAAGGAATGGACGTCCCTCAAGGAGCATCTGCTTTCCTGCAGCCCAGTAATAATATCTTTAGCATCGCCGCTAAAGAGGACGGAACCCCTGAAAGGGGCATCCAGCAGGGAGGACTGCACCTCCTGCGCCAGTCCCGCTATATGGAGCCAGGAAAGGTGACGGAGGCAGATCCCCGTGGCAGCTGCTCTCGCCACTGAATTCACAGAGTCATAAGTAGCCCGAAGGGCATGGCGACACGAGGATTTCCCCATCCTTACTTTATCCAAGAGCTTCTTCCTCAGGGTTTCATCTTGAACATCCTGGAGGTCCCTTTCAAGGTCTATAAGAGAAGCTTTTTGAAAGGCAACCATGTGCGAGACATAATTGAGGGAATGTATCGCACACGAAGACGACAAATTTTTTGCCCAAACTGGTAGAGTTGACATGAGTCCTTGTCGGGAGGTTAAGAACTCTGATGCTTGGGCTGAGCTGAGCGGTTGTGCGCTGCCATGATGACCATAGAGTCAGCCTTGGGATGGGAGTTCAAGTGAAAAATCCCTTTCCGGGGATAATAGGTGCGGTCAGCTTTGTGGGGGACCGCTGGAATGGAGGACGGTTGTTGCCAAACTGTGGCAACTAGGTCTTCATGAGGTCCCATCCATGGCAGAATGGGAATAGGGTCTGAGGTGGCCAGATCCAGGTGCTCCGAAAGTCGTTTGTGTTGGGGATCCAACTCCTTGGACAGCCAACCACCAGCCGTTTGAACTGAACGTAGCAAGTCTCTGAAGGAAGGATCCTCTGGAAGGGACTTTGGAGAGTCTTTTGGAGGAACCTCCACTGAAGATCTGGTATCTGACCCGTCCGAGTCGGAACTAGTGTCGGAGGAATCAGAGCCAGAAGGAACAGAGGGATCTGGTTCAGTAATGCCCACCAAAATAGAGGTTGGGACTCTGGAGACCGGAGGCAGTGGAGAGGTCACCGTAACAGAGGGGTGTCTCCCTCACTGGGAGTTGTAACTCCGACACAAGCTGAGCTCTAGCCTGTTTCCACCAACAAGGGACGGACTCAAGTTCCAGCACCAGAGGAGGAGGTGGTGGTTGATAACTCTGATAACTCGGATACTGCGGATAGTGCCAAGATGGATAATACGAGTACCCTGGGTAACAAGGCGTGGGAAGTCCTGGAGTAGGATAACCTGTCATCATGAAAGATGATGTCGGAAAGCCCGGCATCTGAAAACCCGGCGTTGGATAGCCCAGCGTCAGAAAACTCTGCGTCGGGGAAACCCGGCAATAGAGGCACTTGACCAGACGTCGGATAATGAGTAACCAACGGAGGGGCACCCGCAGGCAGGAAGAAGGGTTCCTGATGAATGAACCCAGATGAAGGACCCGCTGGGGGAGGTGCCGTGGAGCCCGGAGGGGGCATCAGGACATGGAGCGTGCCCGAAGTACTGGGGGGGTGGAAGCTCCATAACCGGGTACTCTGTCAGCAGCAGAATTAACTCCGGTGATGGAGGAAGGCCTGGCGGGGGGGGAGAAGCACGAGGGGCCCCTGACGGCAGGTCTGAATGTGACTTTGCTAAGGCAAACAACAAAGGGTCAGGTGGCGAGTCTCTAGGGTGGAGGAACCTGGGAGACAACTGGTCAACTGGTCCCTCACTCTGTCCGTCGGGGGCCAAACTGGAGCCCTACAGGAGAGTGGAGGGATCTATTCAGGTGTCAGAGGAGCTGGCGTCCGAAAAAACAGATCCATCCGGAATAGACACAGCTGGGAGGCCGCTGTTAGGCTATCAGCAGAGGCCGTGCGTCCTTCGCTGGAGGCAAGGGGTGACTTACTAGCAGGATCAGGTGTTAGAATTACTACCTCCAAAGAGGCAACCCCTGGCTGCCCACTCACCTTGGAAGGAGGGGGAGAAGGGGCCCGGCCCAAACAAGTGGATGGGGCACCCAAAAAAGTACTCACGGTTGCCGGCCTCTCAGATGGCAACGGACTCCTGTCCCGACGCTTCTCCTTACTTTTCTTTGCGGCTGGCAACAATGACCTTTCCTGGAGTTTTTGAAGCTCCCTTTCCATAGACGCCAAGCGTTGGGTCAATAGATGGGCCTCAAGGGACCTCCTGTGCCTGGTTCTGGTCGCCTGGTTGAAGGCCTGGCAGATAGAACACTCCTGGACGTCATGCTTTGAACCAAGGCAGAGGGAATGGTCATCCCCATGTGGGATTTGAGTGCTGCACTTAGAGCACTTTTTCTTCTGTCTAGAAGACATCAATTGAAGAAAAATGTTGTTGAATTTTACAAGAGGTGAAGAAATACATCGAAAAATATAATGCGGACGTTAGATTGCTGTTCTGATCTGAGCTGAATGTGACTGAGGTGACAGCGGGAAAGAACTGGTGGCCAGGCGCAGGACATGCTGTAGTCGTGCTGAGGTCACGGCGCTGGCGTCCCGGGGTCCCCGCTGATAATTGCAATCTACAAGTTTGCCGTGAGGACCTAACGCCAGGGGGCACAGTCCTATATGTGAAGACCTACTGCAGGAACCCTCTCAAAATATGATCTAAAGATTCTGTTCAACTCCTTCATCTTCTTCATGGATGCCTGCTTTGCAACTTATCGCTCACCGCTTAACTCCAAACCTTCAGACTGTAATTTGAATGTCAAACCTACTACAAAGTCAGATTGTTTACCTTATGATTTCATAACCCATCATACTTCCCACCGTTCAAAGTCTGGTAGCAAATTTTATCAAATCATGCTCACTTTATCTCTATAATCCCATTGGATATCATCCATCACCACCTTGAAAACCTGGACTGCGTTCTCCCCTTTTCAACAGGACCTACTCAACTTTCAGAATCCGGATGCTCCTTCAGAATAGACCTACCTCTTCAACCTCAGAATCATCCTTCCAGAATGCATCATCCAATGGACTTTGAAGATGGACCATCATCTCTCCAAGCAGTTTTCCTCCTCTGAAATTAGAATATGGTTGCTAGAACCTAGGTTCATCTTCTGTTAGTTTGCCCAGAGCATGGGCGGGTCAGTAGCCATGGGTCCTCAGAGGTTTCCTCCACCCAGGGGGTTTTCCTCTCCTGCATGCTACTGGTCATACTCTCCATGAGTTGGAGGAGGTAATCATACTGTTTTGGACATTCATTGGTAATTTGTTTAGGCTTTCTATTCCCTATTCACTATGCAATTTCTCTTCCAAGGGCAGGAATGGAGAAAAGCCAAAAGTAAACTACATTACACAAGCACTACTGATGTCATATGCTATTCACCAAAACACTGAGTGGGAGGGCTAAAGCCCAAGGTTCAATGTGGGGGGAATAGCTCCTCCCACATTCCCCTTAAAGGCCAGCCTCCTGCAGCAGTCCCATGCTTAGTGCGTTATGAAAACACCTACCATCCACCCCTGCCTCCTCCTTCTCCAGCACTCTGCTCACCCTTGGTACTGGCTTTTCTATTCCCTACTCACTTCCTGGTTTCCCTACCAAGGGTGGAAACAGAGAAAAGCCAAAAGTAAACTACATTACACAAGCACTACTGACTTCATACGCTATTCACCAGAACATTGAAGGTGTTTAGGGGAGGATTTCTAGCGTGCTGCTGAGGAGCCTTTAATTACACTACCTGACACTGCTTGTTTGGGACAGTGTTTTTCAGCAACTGATGCTGTTGTCTGTGGCAGTGTTTTTCAGTTTCCAAGAGATCGAGTAGTGACAGAGCCTATTCAGAGCAAGTAGCTTGTTGTATTGGTCGGGTGTACAAGTGAGTATTGGAGTCAGAGCTGGTGTGAAACTGTTGCTTTTGCCTGAAGCAGCCGGGAACGAAGTTGGTGAAGCTGCTGTACTGGCAAAAAGTAGCCTAGCAGGTCGGTGGCTGTGATTGGCAGCTATGGTCCAGAGTCGGACAGCTGGAATGAATCCCATTCTAGTGTGCTTAATGCTCAAGTGGATAGGCTAAACACCCACTCCTATAAGATTCACATTCTACAGGATTTGTGTGGTGAGAGCACTGTTTTCTATTTGCTATTCTTGCTTTCTCTGGTGACTGTCGGCTTGGCACGTGTGCCCCAGAGCTAACGGTGATGGTACACTTATCGAGGAGTTGTGCGCTCAGAGCTCCTCCCAACAGCAGCAGGTAGGACTTGAACTGGTTTATACAGGAAAGCAGGGCAGCTGGACACTTGAGCATTCCAGTGGCACCATCAGGCAGGGAAAATCCATTACTTTATTATTAAAACCATGCTGCTAGTATAAACAGACACATTGTACCCTTGATTAGTACTGCTGTCAGTGAGGGAAAACATAGCAAAAGTAAACAGATTTGAGATTACAAACTGAAATGAAGGGCTGTGTCCCTTTAATAATGTATTTTATAGAACCGACTGAGATATCGTACAACTACAAGCTGCTTCAGGTAGGTAGAATTTTATTTTTATATAGGTAATACATGTCATTTGGACATAATCCTGTTTACAAGACAGACCTGTGTAATTGCCTATCTAAATACATACAATAGAGTTCCACATTTAAAAACTCACAAATAAATACAAAGACAACAGAATATAACTAAAATACATCCTTATAAATTATTCTAAAAAGGAAATCTTAATTTCCAAAACACAACTAAAAATATTCAACACTCACAGATATGAATATATAGCTCCTTTATGATTTGAATAAATGAAGAATGACTTGTAATTTCCCTCACATATATGGGGAGAAGATTCCAAAAACCAGCAGCTTGATATATCAAGGTCCTGTCCCCATATTTATTTTGAAATTTTCCTACAGTTATTTTATTTAAATGAACTGAACTAGTTAACCTTTTAAGGTAATGTTTCACTGGAAACAATAATAATAATGAAATTGGGTGATTCACCGATAAGTATTTCATTTTATGAATGAAGGTTAACCAATGGCACTGATAATTTACATCCAAAGGCAACCAGTTTACTTTATTCAACAGTAAACAATGAGGAGTCCAATAATTCCCCTTTAAAACATATCTAGCCACATGATAGTAAGTTGTATCCAACTTAGTCAAAAGTACTTTCTTTTCCTGTATATCAGTTCACCATATCTTAACACAGGAAAAAGTTGACTGACCAGTTAATTATTCCAATCTAACATTGTTAAACAATCAGTACTTCTTCTTAATGCTCCCACCCTTTTATTAACTTTTTTGACCAGTTCGATAATGTGGCTAGGGAAGGACATATGTTCATCAAATATAACCCCCAGATAACTATAATCCTTAACCTGTTCTAACTTAATTGAACTCCCTGTAAGATACAAAGATTATGAATAACATCACCACTTTTTTTTTTAATGGAAATTTTATGCATTTTGTTTTTTTGCATTCATAATTAAATCGACCTGGTGAACCACCCCTCTATCCTTGAAAAATCAGACTGCAGGTTTGATTGCAATAAGTCTTCTGTTTTTCCAGACGCAATAATTACCATATCATCGGCATATAATCGGATCTCTGTTTGCTCCGCAATCTGTGGAAGACTATTTATGAATATAAGGAACATAAGAGGTCCTAAAATCGATCCATGAGGGACACCTCTATTAACATTTCTACTCTCTGATAAACATCCCTGCACCTCCACCCTCCAAGATCGATTACCCAGATATGATTTTAACCAGTCTAAGCTTCAGCTTGGAGTCTTCTACAGTACAGGCCGGAATTAAAAACAGCAGGAGCAGCATGGATTAAAAAGTAATAAAGCCGCTCAGCTGTTGCTGGCCGGCTTTATGCAAATGAAAGTACTGAAACGCTGTCTCATTGGACAACTTCAGTCCTTTCAAGTACACAAAGTTTCCACCCATAAAACTGTGACCACCATCCTACTCAGCTTGCATGGTCATTGATCCGTCAGGGAGGAGCCCAATGTAGATTGCTCTGCATTGGGGTAGTCAGTGAGACACCTCTGGAACGCTGCTCTCTGAAACAAAATGTTTCTTGTGGACACACAAGGAAGCATAAAAATCCATGCAAGATATACCATGATGATGATCTGAAAAAAAAAAAAAGATGGGTTGAAATGACGCCAAAAACTGTTTTGTTGGTATTACCACAAACTGTAAATAATGATACTGATACTGCTTACGACACACTAAAACAAAATGTAATATCTGAGGCTGTGAAGATGAATATTTTCTGAACACATCACAGAAATCCAAGACTTGGTAAAGACATCTGACAATACCTTTATTGCAGTACCAATCCTAGTGACAGGGGTGGGGTGTGTGATACTGATGGAGAATGCCCATCCTATCAGACAAAATATATGTAGATTATCAGAATGGCTAACAGCAGACTTGATTAAGGAAATACAAAAGATGAAAGATATGGGAAGCATTGAAGAACTAAGATGTGTTTGATCATCACAAACCATGATTGTAAACAAAATGGAAAGAGGCACATGAATGCGTCTTGATTTTACAAAGCTTTATCAAGTGTCAGTATTCAACAACTACCCTATGCCCAGGATAGATGACTTGGTGGATGGACTTGGAGGTGCCAAGTACATCAGTACCCTTGACCTCATCAAGAGTTATTGACAAATGTCCCTAGCCAAAGAATTTAGAGATAAGACTGCTTTTTCAACACCTACTGGATTCTACCAGTTCACCACCATGCTATTTGGGTTACATGGGGCACCAATTATATTCCAACGGTACATGGATTTGTCAGGCTTAATCCTTTAAGTGCTGTTTATTAACCTGCCTTGAGCTGGATGAAAAGAAAGGATGGTTACATTCCCTCAGATGGCTCACTGATCACAGTACAACAGACTTACACGTCTCACCATCGTAGAATCATCTTGTGTGTATTCCCTCTGGTGCCTCGCTGATCACAGTACAGCTGCCCAACACATTTCCCAATCATAGAGTTGTTTTCTGTGTATTCTCTCCGGTCTCACACTAACCACAGCACAGCAGATCAGCACATCTCACCATCGTAGAGTTGCTTTCTGTGTATTCCCCCGGCCACTCACTGATCACAAGACAAAAGACCAGCACATCTCACCTTCATAGAGCTGTTTTCTGTGTATTCCCTCAGGTCTCTCACCGATCACAGTACAGCAGATCAGGACATCTCACCATCATAGTACTGTTTTCTGTGCATTCCCTCAGGCCTCCCACTGATCACAGTACAGCAGATCAGCACATCTCACCATCATAGAGCTGTTTTCTGTGTATTCTCTCAGGCCTCTCATTGATTACAGGACAACAGACCAGCACATCTCACCATAGTAGAGCTGTTTTCTGTGTATTCTCTCAGGTCTCTCACTGATCACAGTACAGCAGATCAGCACATCTCACCATCATAGAGCTGTTTGCTGTGTATTCAGGCCTCACTGACATTGCAGGTAGAAATGGATTTCTACTCTTTACATTCGATAGTCTCATTTCTACAGCATGTCTTTCCTGGTTCTGATACCTGATAAGCTGCACTGTTGGAGCTGGTGACTCCACACCTATGACCCTTTTGCATTCTTTGTGGTCATTGCGGTTTCATCACTAAAATAAGTGGCTAGACAGCTGGTCTGTTGGCACAGCAGTAGTGCTACCACTTGTGATGCCAGCTACCAACATTCAGGAATGAGCGCAGGACATAGGGGGCTGGCCAAGGAAGGAGGATCGCGCATCCCAGAGGACACTCTCCTCCTCTGAGGAGAAAGTTGCCATCTCTGCTGCCCTACTGCCACCTGGGTGGCCACAGGTGACAATGCAGTCAGAGTGGCATGGAGGGATGCAGGCTGGTGCTGCACAAAGCATGGTCACATGTGTGCATACACACCCATGCCACCTGCATCCCGATGGGACCAGAAAAGCAGAAAGCCCTGGCAAGGTAGGATGAACACTGGCTCTCCGCAGGCCCTGCATTAGTGACGTGACTTCTCCGATCTTGAACCTGGTCCACGTGGCGCAAGGTCTAGCCCACCACTCCCTGCCAAAACAGTGAGACAAGTGGAGGATAGTGTTGGAAGGTAAGCCCACAAGAAGCCAGGTGAGAGGGCTGGGGGAGCCGGTATGCAGGAGGGCCTGGCTGGTGAAGGGGGGGGGAGTGGAATATAACTGGCTAGTTACCCTTTTCTTCAGTGATGTTCTGAGTATTGACAAAAGGTGATAAATTGCTGACAGTAAAGACTGAAGCACTCCGAAGCTAGGAATACTTTTATAGACACAAAGAAGGGAGGGGAGGGAACCTAGTTGACTTTCCCCCACAAATGGGGCCTGGAAAGGAACCACTGAACCTGAACACACAGTTAAATCCAAGGCAGAAATTAAGCAGATAAAGAAAGGTGGGGGTACAAAAAAAGGGGTTACAGTTAGCACAAGACAGAGAGGGTCTTGGAGGAGGGGGGGGAGAGACCCCAATCTGACAACAAAAAACACATACAGTAGGTGGGTTCTGGAAGGGAATCTGCCTAAACACCAGGAGCCTGGGCAATAACATCAGTGATTTACAGATATCAGTGGTAGATACTAGGGTAGACCTTCTTGTTTTCACAGAAACCTGGGTCATGGACAACAACGACTAGACCTCACAATACCAGGATGCTTACTTTTCAGAAGAGATAGGAGAGTGGGCAGGGGGAGACTGGTCCTCTTTGTTAGAAAGGGTATCGACGTTGTAGAAAATGTTAGTGCTAGAAGTGATACAGAGGAAGTCAAGCAACTGTGGGTACAGCTCACAGTGACATCAAGCAAAAAAATTCACATGGGAGTGATTGATCAACCACCTGAACAGAGGACGATAAAGGACAAGGAACTTACAGAGGAAATAAAAAGGGTGACAGGAAGAGCAGAGGCAGTCATAGTTGGGGGTTTTAACCTACCAGACGTAGACAGGGGTGTTCCAGTAGCTACAAACTCAAGAAGTCAGGCCATGTTGGAAGTCCTCAAAGACTACCTACTGACCCAGCTGGTGAAGGATTCTACCAGGCAAGGATCCATCCTGGATGTGATTCTCACAAACTCAGAGGCAGTTAGGGCAGAGGAGCCACTAGCTAATAGTGACCACAACTCTGTCTGGTTTGAGTTGCTCTTAGAAAACGAAAGAACACACTCATGGATGGAGGACCTGAACTTTAAAGGGGCAGACTTTGATAAGATAAGATTGATGGTGAGGGACAAATTGGCCAAAGTCAGGGATACAACAGGTGTGGAAAACATGGGGGGTTATAATGGGGACCATCCTAAAAGCTATAAAACTCAGCATTAAATCAGTTGTTAAAAGCAATAAATACAAGAGACTCATACGGTTCTCAGCTAAGGTCGGGGAAGCAGTCAGGGCCAAGAGGGAAGCACTCCACAGGTTTAAAAGGAGCTGGGGGGAGGAGGAGTGTGACAAATACATTAAAAAACAGTGAAGCTAAAAGAACAGTAAGGGAGGTAAAGGCAGCCATGGAACTGCGGACTGCAGAAGGGATTAAAACCAAGGAAGAACACTTTTTCTGTTACATCAGGGGAAAAAAGAAAGAAGGGGTATCGTTAAGTTAGTAGACGATGGTAAGGTGATAGAGGATGATGGACAGAAGGCTGCAGTCCTAAATAAGTACTTCTGTTCTGTATTCACCAGGGAAGGTGCAGCTGCATGTTTTGTTTATCAATTTCCTGCTAAATATTCTGTAGGAGAGGATTTCAAGGTGTAGTGTCTATATTAGCCCACCCCCACACGCACCAAATATGTGTATGTAACAATTGTATGTACAAACCACTTCCCTCCTTGGACATCAACTATTTGTAGTGTATAGTAGAGTGCTGTTCTGTATAAAATTCCATCCCTTTCAAAATGCTATTGTACCTCCTTTCAAAGGTCATGGAATGTGACTGTACCCTTCTGTGGTACAACAGCATTCTAAAACCTCTAGAGACTGTACAAGTCAGTTTTGTTTTGAAAGCGAAAGGACTGAGGTGCACACATTTCACACAATACTATACACTATAAAAAAAAACACAGGATGAGCAACTTTATGCATAACCAATGTTTTCTGCCACCTTTGGGTTGTGATTCCCACGGACCTCTTGAGCTTCACTCGATGTCAGAGGCCCTCTGTGGCACAACACACAGGCTGTGCACATGTAAGCTCCTCAGCGCTGCTGGGCTTACCTGTTTTCAGCTCCAGCTGTCCCCATGTCTTCACCGCAGCATTTCTCGGGTTCAATGAGCCCCTGACATTCCGTCCAGCCCCCAAGGTGTTTTTCTTGTGCAAATGGGGCCAAGGAGTAAATCCACTGAATCGAAAGTTACCAGACTGTGAATGTCCGGAGCCATGTTCGCATATGCACAGTTACGCATGTTCATTTTCTCAAGTCACTGTGGCAAGACAAAACCTCTCTGGTGCTCCCAGACCCCTACTGGTCAAAAACAGGGTCCAGAGACACAGAGGAGGAAACTCTTTTTTTTTTTTTTTTTTTTTTAATAGCGCCAATATGTGCTCTGGGACTGCAATAATAGGGGATAGGGATAAGGAAATGTACCATCTTGCATCTAGAAATGTCACCCAGATGGTGAGGGGGGCAAAGTCCAGTAAAAAGCAGCAGCTGGCACAGGGGATACATGGAGGGGAAAAGGGGTTCTTCTGGTACATTGGGGAGCAGAGAAAAACTAAGGGCCATCTCAGTAGATTGAGATCAGAAGGAGGGTGGGTGGAAGAGGCAAGGGACCAGGCAGAGGTATTAAACGAGTACTTTGCCTCTGTGTTTACTAAGGAGGGGGATGGGATATCTACAAAGCAAGGCACGATGGGGATAGAAGCGGCAGTGAGTGGGATCGGGGAGCAACAGAAATGGAGCAAGAGGGAGGGAGAGGTACCCCAGAGGTGGCACATCAGGATAAGGATAAAAAGGCCAGTAAGGTGGAGGGGACGGATGATGCTATCTCCACCGAAAGGGTGTGGTTAGCCCTCAAGACCCTAAAGAAAGACAAATCTTCTGGGCCGGATGGCATTCATCCGAGAGTACTATGAGAATTGGCGGACATACTGGCTGCACCCCTGGCGGAGCTCTTCAACAGGTCAGTTGAGACAGGAGGTACCTGGGATTGGCGAGAGGCACATGTGGTGCCAATCCATAAAGGGGGTCGAGGAAGTACCAGGTAACTATAGACCTATCAGTTTGACCTCGGTGGTGGGAAAATTAATGGAAGTATACTAAAGGAACGATTGGGGTGTACTTGGAGGAGGTGGGAGGTCTGGATAGTCTGCAACATGGGTTTTGTGCCAGGTAGATCATGTCAAACCAATCTTATGGAGTTCTACGAATGGTAACATCAGAACTGGACAGGGAAAGCCTGTGGATGTATTATTCTTGGACTTCAGCAAAGGCGTTTGACTCTGTCCCCATAATGGTCTGGTGGAGAAACTGATGGGGTTGGGAGTAGGCCCTTTGATGGTCAGATGGATTGAAAACTGGCTAGCTAGGCACACCCAGAGAGTAGTGGTCGGTGGGGAGCTCTCGAACCCTAGAGAGGTCGGTAGTGGGGTACCGCAGGACTCGGTCCTGGGTCCGATACTGTTTAAGGCATACATATCGGACATCAGGGAGGGTATGAGGTGTGAAATGAGTCTCTTCGCTGATGACTCCAAGATGGGAGCAGTAGTTGAGGGGGAAGAGGGGAGGTGGACACCCTGGAAAGCTGGGCTCACATATGGAAATTAAATTTCAATATCTCCAAGTGCAAGGAGTTACATCTTGGGTGGGAAAACCCTAAACACAGATACACCCTGGGAGGGGAGGCGCTGGAGGCCTCAACAGGGGAAAAAGACCTAGGGGTCATGGTGGATGCATGTATGAATAACTCTGAGCAGTGCAGGAGAGCGGCTAGCAAGGCAAACAGGATGTTGGGATGCATCAGTGAGGGGAATCACCTCTAGGAGCAGGGTAAGATTCTGCTGCTGACAATGGACTGGTCAGACCACACCTTGAGTACTGTGTACAGTACTGGAGACCACACTTGAAGAGGGACATACAGCTCCTGGAGAGGGATAGAGGAGGCAACTAAGATGATACGGGACTAGGAGATTTGACGATGAGGACAGACTTGAGGAGCTCTGCCTGTTTTCATTGGAGGAGAGGAGAGAGAGGGGGACAAGGATGAGGTCTTCAAGTACCTCAAGGGAATAAATAGGGTAAACATGGAGGGATCTTTAGACTAAAGCAGGGAGGTATCACCAGAGGGCATGGTTTGAAGTTGGAAGGGTGGGGGAAGAGGAGGAGGTTTTTCACCAGAGGGTGGTGGACCCTTGGAATGCACTGCCTGCGAGCTGGTTCAGAGATCCACAGTGGAGGGCTTCAAGAGAGGGTGGGACAGACACAGAAAGTGGAAGTATCAGATGATGGCCTGGCCCAGGGGGGTTGGGATGGATGATGGGGGTTTCTGGAACACAAGGGGGGGCCTCAGCACCCAACTAGGGATCGGAGGTTCGAGCAGACTCGATAGACCGTAAGGCCTAATCTGCTGGCAATTAGTATGTTAGTATGTAATATTAATGAGGCAGGGCCTATCAATATTGATGAGCTTGTCTGCTGCCTGGGGACTGTGTTTTTCAGCAGCAGCGGCAGGCAGGAAATTAAGTTAAAATATTAAACTATGCATGAGGGCTAAAGGGCAGAGGTGCTGCTACAGAGTTATGGGAGGATTAAAATATAACTCTGGATTTTGGCTGAAAAGGACTTTGAAAATAGGACTCTGTTGGAGACTGTGTATTCTGCAGTCATGCTGTTCACCTTTAACCCCTGCCACAGCTGATCAGGAGGCAAGGACTGGTCAGAGGGCTCATGGGACTGCCCAGAGGACTTGTGGGAGAAAATGCAGGGACATTTCTTGGTGCCCAAACAAGGGACCAATAGGGCATCAAGTGTGCCAAATGAATATTAATCTGTTCAGTGGGACAGCTGCTGCAGCCTATGGAAAGGGGCTGTCGGAAAACTGATAAAAGGAACTGTTTGGCCACCAAAGGGGGGTTCCTGAGTGAACATCCAGAGAGTGCAGAGAGGCAAGAGACTACTATGGGCTTGCTAGCCCTGAAGACCTGCCTGTTTGCCCCAGGATTGGACAAGCTGCAGAATGCCTTAAAAAGAGCAGAGCTCCTGGGGAAAGAACTGAACTGTGTGAAAGATTCCCAGGGTGAGATCTGAATCTACGGCTCAGTGAATTTGTTGCTGAGAGCTGGAAGCTGCTGCTGAGATATGAACCTGTGGGTGTGTCAAGAAAGTTTTGACACTGCAGCTAGTGTGAGAGACTGTTAAAGTGACTTACCAACTTCCCCCAATGTCATGTTTGCAGATCATCTTCCCTTCATTGAGTGGTGCAAAGCTCAGCTGCCCTGAAGTTAAGTATTAAATATATTCAGATGCTTAGTTTTTTTTAACATTTTTGTGCCACAGTTGTCTCTGCATGTTTTTTTTCTTTGTTTGAAGTTCGCACATGAGCAGTGCATCCGCATGCATGAGTGACATCAGCACAGGGAAGGTGTTCCCACTGCACCTCTCACTGCTTGTTCATTCATCTTTCCTGGACCCAGCCTCAGTGAGTGCAGATCCAAAACTGAACTGGCAAAAATTACAACACTGATGACTGAAACTGTTTGTTACATTGGCAGCTGAGGCGGATACTTGCTTTTGGGATTGCAGAAGTGGTAATTTCTCCTGATTTTCAATTTTACTCATCTGACTAAGCTGTGTCCTAGGTCCATCAGTTCTAGGAACATCACAATCTACATTGCTTGAGTACAGTGTTACAGTTTTAGTAAGTGCTGCAAGTATATAATTATAACAAGTCTATATAAAAAATGTTTTTTAACCGAGTGGAGCTGTAATCTGTAGTGTATTGGGACACAAAAGGACAACTATTGAACTGGGCAGATCTATAAATTGCAGTAAGCTTTTCAGTATTGGTTCATAGAGGTCTGTGTTAAATGGATGACTTTTTCAGCAGTTCAGAATTGTAATGTGCAGTAAGATTATAAACACTGAGCTACACAGTCCAATCCCAGGAGAACAGTGCAATAAACTGTGTATTTTTGGCAAGTGCTGCTTCCAGTGTGACTGCTTCAGTAAATTGCATTTGCTATTGCATTTCTGATTGTCACCATCATTATAGACAGTTTATATTTTTTCCTGTGCACCTGTGTTTTCTTGGGCTCATTTGGTGTTCTCATGCAAGCACCATAACACTGATCACCAAAGTATGCTTAGATGTGCATGAATAAAGGGACATGGTGCACGGAATTGTTCCTCCAGCTTGCCAGCTCCTTGCTAAGTTTATAAATGAATGCAATAAAATAAGTTATATACTGTACATAGTTATACTTTACATAGTTTACAGTGTTTCTCAAAATTAAACTCTTAATTTTTTAACATTTTAACATACAGTCTTTATTATAATTAGGATTACAGCATCATTGTACGTGCTCCGGAGCATCAGCAAAAGAAGAGACTGCAGTTGCCATCCTCTCCTGACACTGTGGTACCAATGTATGGCTTCTATGGTGTTATATTGCAAAGCGTGCTAGTCAGTTTGGCATACTTAGGGAATAATGTCTGAACCAAAATATGGGCTACATAGAAAAGAATGCAGGGAGTCTACACAATGCACCATGACATCGGTAAGGCATGGGAGACAGTATAGTGCAGCATCTGTTGTATTTGCTGTACATTTTATGCATGTGCATCAGAGATCCACTGTAATGGAAAAAAATGAGAAAACACAAACGGCTTGACACAGACTAAAGTGGTAATGAAGTATGGTGACATAAGTGAGGAAGGGTGGTTCAAATACAGTCTAACACTTGAGTACCTACCACAAGGATATGTCCCTTTTTGTAGTAGAAGGCGGATGTGATTCCCCTTCACAAAAGTGGGACCAAGACAGAGGCAGGAAACTACAGACCTGTCAGTCTGACCTCTGTGGTAGGGAAAGTGATGGAGTCACTTCTGAAGGAAAGAATAGTTGAGTACCTAGAGGCCAGTGGAGCACAGGACCCAAGGCAGCATGGGTTCAGGCAGGGAAGGTCATGTCAGATGAATCTAATAGATTTCTTTGACTGGGTGACCAAAGTAGTAGACCAGGGAGGGGCTGTGGACATGGCCTACCTAGACTTTAGCAAGGCATTTGACAGTCCCACACAAAGATTAATAGTCAAATTAACCAGCCTGGGAGTGGGTCCCAGGGTGGTAGCCTAGGTAAAACATTGGTTGCACAACAGGACACAGAAGGTAATTGTAAATGGAGTCACTCTGAAGAAAGAGGGGGTTACTAGTGGGGTACCGCAGGGTTCAGTATTGGTCCAGTCCTTTTACGTTGCTTGCGGCGCATGAGCAAGGACGTTTTGGGAGAGTAGCACTTGGAGGTGTGCCTCCCACCTAATGCACTGCTCCCTTGAGCAGGCGTGGCGTCCTGCACCAATGGGTGCAGGAGCTCAGTGCGAAGCGACAGTGTTCCTCTGCTTCAAAGAAAGCACCACTGCCATACTGACACCCCATCCACCGCGCTACCTCCCCCGTGCACGTCCACACGCCCCCAAAGCTTTGGTGCCACGCTGAGAGCCCACCCCAGCGTGGCAAATGTTGCTGCGACGGGGTGCCCAATCCCCCTCGGCTCCACGGCCCCCAAGTCATCCTGCTGCCACGCTGGGAGCCCACCCCAGCGTGGCAAACTGGTCTGTTTTTGCCGACGGGGTGCCCAATCCCGTGCCCCTCAGCCCCCAGTCATCTTCTGCCATGCTGGGAGCCCACCCCAGTGTGGCAAACATCCCACGTCATTTTTTATTTTTAACCTGTAAAACAAAACGGTCCCACGGGCTTCTCCCAGCCCTCCCACAACCCGCACTCCACCCACTGCGCACCCAGCCTCCCCACACCCCCTCACCCCATACTTACCTCCGGACTCGGCGCACGATCTTCGTGGACTGGGGAACACGCCTGCACTCTTCAAAGCCGACCGCAAACTGAGGAAATGCCGTAAGCTGTATAATGGGCTAGATAAGGGTTTCAACTTTATTGCATATCTCAGTCATTTTGGAATTTTGCACCAATTTCAACATGGGTTTTTGGGATCTCTTCATGAATGATGTCACCACATGTAGTCGGCTCAAGGGTGATTTCGCAGGCACCGCGCAGTCACTGCGTGAAATCACCCTTCAGCCTCGAATAATGCCATGACAGTGACATCATTCATGAGAAGGGGTCCCAAAACCCCATGTTGAAAATTTGGTGCCAAAATTCCAAAAAATGACTGTTTTACGAGCGTGCGTTGAGCAGTTCCTACGCAGGCTCGTAAGTTTGCTAATTTTCAATATTTTCACCTCCAGATTTTCAACATTGCCATTTTACCACACCTCCTTATGAGCAGTACAGCTGTCATTTTTCACATCCTGCCCAAAAACGTTTCCACCCATGTACTGCACAATGGCGCAGTCGAAGGCAAAATCAATGTATGGGACACAGTAAGAAAATCACAGTGACACTGTTCATTAGCAGAGGTTTTAAAATGGCAATGTTGAAAATTTGAAAAAAAATCACAAATGATTGTTTTACTTAGTGGTGTTGCACAGTTCCCACGCATGCTCGTAGGTTTGCGAATTTTCAATATTTTCACTCAGATTTTCAACATTGCCATTTTACCACACTTATGAGCAGTACAGCTGTTATTTTTCACATCCTCCCCAAAATGTGTTTCCGCCTATGTAGTGCACAATGGGGGTAACAACAAGGTCATGCTGACAATTTATTGTGCAAATACCAGCAATCGCACAGGGCATTAGGGTAAAGCACCATACATGCCAAACACCACTGCAAATACCTGCAAGCGAACGTTCGGCTTTGACAAATGCTGTTAATGTCTTCATCAGTGACATTGCAGAGGGACAGGAAGGAAAAGTATGCCTTTTTGCAGATGACACAAAGATCTGCAACAGGGTTCATACACAAGGAGGCGTGGAAAGGATGAAAAGGGACTTGGCAAGGTTGGAGGAATGGTCAGAAGTATGGCAGCTAGGATTCAATGCAAAGAAGTGCAAAATAATGCACCTGGGAAACAAGAACCCAGGGGAAGAATACACAATGGGGGGAGGTAGTAACAACAACAAAAAGGAAAGGGACCTGGGGTAATCATATCAGATGACCTTAAGGTTAGCAAGCAATGTGAGAAGGCAGTAGGAGGGCTGGGGTACACTGGGATGTATAGGAGAGGCATCAGCAGCAGAAAACAGGGTTGTTATCCCTCTGTACAGACAGTTGGTGAGACCCCATCTGAGTACTGTGTCCAGTTCTGGAGACCCCATCTCCGCAAGGACATAGACAGGATAGAGGTAGTCCAGAGGAAGGCAACTAAAATGGTGCAGGGTCTGCAAGGGAAGCCGTGATGAAGAGAGACTAAAGGAGCTTAATATGTATACCCTTGAGGAAAGAAGGAGAGGGGACATGATAGAAACTTTTAAGTACCTCAGTGGAATCAACAAAGTCCAAGAGGGTAGCATCTTTCAGAAAAAGAGACTGCAAGAACAAGGGACACAATTTAAAGATAGAAGGAGGGCAGTTCAGGGCAATGTGGAAGTATTATTTCACAGAGAGGTAGTGGATGCATGGAACAGCCTTCCTGAGGAGGTTGTGGGGTCTAAAATCTGGGAGAATTCAAGAATGCATGGGACAGACATAAGGCAATTCTTGTGGGGGGTAGGAAGAAATAGGCTGTTGGTTAACTAGGATCTGAGGCCTATCCTGTAGGTAGGGAAATGGGCAGACTAGATAGGCCAAGCGGTCCTTATCTGCTGTCAAAGTCTATGTTTCTATGTAGTGGACCAATCAAACAGTACTTAGGCTATCTAAACATAAATGCAGTCTCTTTCTCCATGAGAAGGGTATTGGCAGTGTAATTTTTAACCTTGGGGGTGGGGGACGATCACCGACTGTACTGTGTAATTTTTGCTCAATTCATAATGCACCTGAAGGCACACATGTAGCGGCAATAAGCCAATGCCAGGATGGTATTACAGATGCTTATGCAGACACTAATGACAGCTGCAGTCTGTATAGTTCCTGAGTGCTTAGAGGTAACACAAAGCGGGTGCAATAATTTGTAGTTTTAAATTTATAACATGAAATAAACAGGGGAACCAGTGACTTCAACACGTTACTCAATCACTGATACCTCTAAAGGGGAAAGTACAAACAGGCCCCCCAACCCCAAACACACATATACAAAGAGAAGAAATCTATAGTGTAGACCAGTTGGCACTAGGGCAAAGACAGACCCAAACAGTATAAATAATTTACAGATAATAAAAGTTCTTTGCTGCAGCATTTTTCTAGGTGTATGAGTGCAGCTGGGGGGTTTGGAGTGGTTGGGGTACAAGGTGCCTGCTTGTAATTTCCACCCTGTGCTCCATCAGAGTGAGTGACTGAGAAATCAATTGGCGGGAGGTCACTACTAACTAGTACCAAGTGAGGAATTTGGGACAAATTGGATTTGGACAAATTGTGAGCCATTTATCCTGCTCAAGCAATGCCACCAGATCGAGCCGTGCTCTCGGTGTCAAGCTGAAGTGGGCAACAACTCATTCGCATAGGGAAAGCAATCCCCCCCCCCCAAAAAAAAAAAAAAAAATAAAAACCCAGGGTACTATCACTAGCATTTGTGTGGGCAGATCGATGCTGGGAGTAACAGAACACACACCATACCTCGATTTTGCACAGTAAAATGACAGCAATGACGGGAACCAAACCGTAGCACTAAGTAGCAAAAGATAATATTAATAGTCCATGTTGCTAAGTCTGCTCTCGCTGCTGTACTGGAATGGATCAGGACTACTGCTGTGACTGCCTGAGCTACTGCCTACATCATTCTCGCTGCTGTCATAGGGTCATCCCTATGGGGATCTACTATGTAGCGGCTGTCAAATTGTGGCACTATGTCAGTGTCCGAAAGATCACTGTTAGTGCAGGACAACATAATGCTTTCATCATCGGACCCTGAAAATGAACTGTTTGACATTGCCATTGTCATGCTGCATGCTGCGACCAAGAGCTCTGTTATCAAGACAGAATTGCTGTGACCAAGAACTAATTTTAATTGCAGAGCACATATCTCCCTGTGGTGACATTGCAAAGGTAATGAGTGTCAAAGGTCACCAAATACAGGCTCCAATACACAAAATGACACTTCCTGGTTTGTGAGGGTGAAAACCAGATTTAATTTGCTAAATAGGCTATGCATCTATCAAAATACATTGCAAATTGGTTCTATATGCAGTCACCTTGCAGTATATGTGTTCATATATCCAAACTCGGTAAATCACTTTAAGATCTGTTGCCAGAGAGAGAGACTGATTACCCTGCAATGCAGAAAGAACCAGTGGGGTTTGGCAACTGGAAAGCAGAGGCTGAAAAGGTTGCAGCCTGAAAACCACAGTGTCTGCAGCTGAAAGTAAAGTGACCTGCAAGCTGTGTTCCCCCACTATGGGGTAAATGCATTAGAGACTGCTTTTGCTGCAAGCCGGTGTAACGCCCATGCTGGAGCTAGGAACTGAGCAAAATCCAGCTTCTTTTCTGCAGTGGAGAAAGGTATGTGCCAGCCATCAGTCTGGGGAACCACCATCCTGCTTTGTACCCAGACCGAAGAGGAGGCCACTGGAGACGAAGATGTCGAGAGGCCTGCCAGGTGAACACCGCATACAAAGGCCCCAGGGACGAAGATTGAAAAGGCCTGGCAGGTGACGACTGGCATTCTTAATTTCTTCAGCTATCTGTTACTGTGGGGAACCTACAACTCCTGACACCAGTAAGGTACCATGAAACAAGTTTCTACTACCCCCTTTGAACTTCTGAACTGTACGTATCCCGGGCTCCAGGTTTGGGGAAGTCTTTATTTAGCTAGCTAGTCAGAGAAATAAGGAGGTTAAGCCCTGGGCAGGACTGCACTAGGATCAAAGCTGTGCCCAGACAGAAAAGTAAAGTTTGGCATCTGTTTCTACTGTTCAAAGTTATTTGGGCCCCAAAGAAAGATCCCCAGCACCTTCTTCATGGCAGTGTAGTACCCACCCAAGGGACTTTATAGACATTTGGGCAACTGCCATTGGGAAGCCAGGTGCCAGCAGGTGGGAGGTGAGGACTGTGAGGGGTGAAACTGATTCCACAACTGTTAATGTTATTGTGTTATTTTTTTCCTCTTTTCTCCGTTCTCCCTTCCCCCAAAATAAAAACTGTTAGTTGTTAATGTTGTATTCTGGTACTGTGGTTTGTTGCAAGAAGGGATAATTGTTACTGTGTGCAGAATGTACAGTGGTGGCAGTTTCTGTATTTTCCTAGGGTGATAACCTGCAATCTAGCCGCAGGCATTCCCTATCACCACCCCCAGGTGGAGGCACCATGCGCGCTTATTATTCCAGTACCACTTGTTTACCAGAGAACCTAGGCCGGCCCCCTCAAGGTGTATCCAGGGAGGACACAATTGCCCTGGACACAGCCAAGGTGAGTCCAAAAGGGGCTGTTACACATAGCTGGCATCCTATATTCTCCATGTATTCAGTGGTGTTAAATGAAGACATTTACTATTCCACACAATTTTTAAAGTTATTCCGCCTCACTATCTAGTTCTACATATTTAATCACTGTTTTTCACATGTGCAGGATTCTTCATACATTGGAAAATCAAGTAATTAATCTCAAATACAGTATATATATTCACTTGCATGGTAAAGGATTATATATTTATCCTACCTTAGCTATTTTGCATGAATTAATATACTAATGCATGATAATGCATACTGCATGTGATATAAGAAAGAACAATTAGTGTCACCTATTTATAAAACTTAATTTACCCCATAAAAATATCAGGAAAGTTATGTAATATAATTAAAAGTTATTCAATGACATGCATAAAATTTAATGATAACACTTAACTAATATTGTGTTGCTACTTATATAATTTTCACATTGTTGGTAAATCTGTCCAATTTTTTTTAAATGAATGGTGATATCAAATAATATACAGTATCATGCAGATTCCATTACGACTAAACTGATATCATACATGCAGTTCAGAAGTAAGAATTTCATCATGTGGTGTATACAGAGCAGGGCTCATTATTGAAATGTTAATGCACCTGCCAACACAATCATAACACTCATAAGAATTTACACAGTTACATGTAGTGTAAGCCATTTAGTGACCTGCACGTACTAACCTAATACCGATATCTTTCTTCAATGTAATAGTCGTCCAATGATGGTTTAAATTGGTCCATAGACCAGCATAGGTCCATAGTATCCGTACAGGATACTACAGTCTCAGGTAGTTAATTCCATCTATTCTTTTTATAGGCCTCACCCATGAGTTGGGACCCATAGTTAACGTGTGCATTAAACATAGGTTGTGTGAACCTCCACCTCTCCAAATGCATGGTAACCGTACTTCTGCCCACCCCATGAGCTCAGTTTCATTCATTGGTTGTATAGTATGTTCCCCTACCCACTAATAGATCATGTGAACAGAGTTTAACATACCCTGGTGATCTAGTGTGACAACCCACACATCCCCAACCGCCCACCACCCAGATCTCATGTTTCAAATGACTATATCATTGTGTCCAGTGGTTCTGCTCCATCTCATGTTCATCCATTTACACTACTACAAGTAAGCACTGGTGGGTAACGTCCAACCACCCACTCATTTCCCACCTCCTGAACCACTTCCTGCCCCCATTACTCAGCTGGCACGCGAACATCCAAGCTTGATACGATGATCATCAGCCCCATCTCTCACATTTGCAGTCAGCTGCAGTATGAATTATCTGTTAATGCACATACAGTTAAAAATCTGTGTTTAGAGCTGTTCTGACACCAGACTATATTCAGCCTGATAACACCAGTTGCTATCAAACTGAATATAGCAGCAGCCTGGTCAGGCACATGCGCAATCACTGTGTAAACATATGTGCTGCACTTGCACATTTACTTGAATATCCGACCCCTAGTGTATTGCCTGGTATTAAAAACAACTTTCTGAAGTAGTTATCAGTCGCTTATTATGTCTGCATATTGAAGACTATGTGAACATTATGAGCAGACACAGCGATTTGAATGCATCCTATCCATATGAATACAATTGCATGCGAGGCTTCATTTCAATATGCTATTTTGCAATGAATATCACAATAATGTTGATTAATGTTTGTGTTTACATGCATTTAGTGAATACAATTATCACTGATTTTCTTTACATATGTGTTAACTTACTGTATGTATGATGATCATGTACTGTTCTTTGTATGGGTGTAACATCTGAAACAGGACTGTCTTGAAAACAGGGTAATTTTACCCTTATGACATGAAAATGTTTCCTGTATAAAAATAAATGGTTTTACTACTACTACATCTTCCTTCATATCAATACCATATATGCAAAAATTACTTATGATTAATATGTATGATTTTCATCAGTTTCTATACAGGAATAAAAGATTCAAGACGTATCAGTCCACTATTTATTAAAATTACTGATTTGTACACTGAACATGTACTGGAGTGAAATTTTTATCAACTTTCAAATAAACTTTCAAGGCAGTTATCTCACAACTATATAAAAGTTTAATAAAGAAGATGACGACAACTTTTCTTGTGTATTCTTTTTTATATGAACTATTTAAATCAATACTAAAGATCACTGAATGAATATATTACCAATATTTATACAAGTACATGCCCACAGAACATAGCCATTATGAAACTGGTCTATGGATATGCTTTAAAATGTTGAAGTAAATGGAACTCATGCAGGGAATTATAATATACAGTACTATGTAGAAAGCCTGAAATTAAGCTATGTCTCAGGTACTGAGGCCCCAAGTGGGGTACTGTGCCCAGTTCTGGCATCCTCACCTGAGAAAAGATAAGGAGAGGCTGGAGACAGTGCAACATAGAGTGACCAAAATTATTCAGAGCCAGCAGGGCAGATCTTACATGGATTGATTCAAGACACTGAACGTGTCCTTACTGGAGGCCAGACAAGAGAGGGGGAGATATGACAGAGACCTTCAAGTTCCTGAAAGGAATGAACAAGGTAAACTGTGAGGAACTATTTGGCATTAGTAGCAGATCAAGAGCATGGGGACAAGCTTGGAAACTGACGGGGGAGATTCAAGATGGAAGCTTCATTGTGTTTGCATGCAGATCAGTTCACACACTGGTAAAAACCTGAAGGTTTCACTGGAAGCCAGTTTAGGTGCCCATCTTTGTCTTTTGTTTCTCGCTTGCCACACAGTTGCTGGCTGTTAAGATATTCCCCTAAATTATCTGCTTTCTTAAAAGTAACTCGGGGGGGGGCTGTACTGAATTCCTTAGCAAGGATGCTGTCACTCCGTAAGATTGGCCAGTATTTGTGGATCAAATTGCCCATCTTCCCTGCTAGATAACTGTATTCTGTTGAAAACGATATGGGACAACAATAGTGTCCCATTTCCAAAAGGCACTGTCCTGGGACCCCCCCCGTGTCCCATCTCAGACAGGGACTGTCTTGAGATGCTCCTACTGACCCACGTAAAAGAGACATTGTCCTGGGACACCCCTACTGTCCCATTTCAGAAAGGCACCATGCTGGGACACCCCCTATTGGTAGTAGTAGTAACGAAAATGTATTGCAGCTTTCAAGAAGCTGAATTAATACATTAGATTACATAAAAACACAAAAGAACATGAGAGAATAAAATATAACAAATACACATAATGAATGACATAACTTATGACGCACTGTACAATAAAAGAAAAGGGAAAACCAACATAGCAAACCTCATCATTCCCACATACACCAAACCAGGACATAATTATAACTTGCATATTTCCAGCCACTGAAAACCTTACCCAAAGAATGGTTAATTATCAACATTTTTTACTGCTCATGCCCTCTAAAAGAGATGCAGTCCTGGGGTGGCCCCTACTGTCCATCTCAGAGATGCGGGACACCCTTACTGTCCATCTCAGGGAGGCGTCCTGGGACCCCCCCCCATCCCACCTCAAAAAGATGCAGTCCTGGGGCACCCCTTACTGTTCTGTCTCAGAGAGTCACTCTTGTGGGTCACCCCTACTGTCTGTCTCATAGTGGTGCTCTCCTGGGACACCCCTACTATCCCATCTTGAGAGGCAATGTCCTGGGATGCCCCCTACTCTCTATCTCAGAAAGGTGCTGTCCTGAGATGGCAATCCATACAGAGACCAAGCGCACTGTTCTGGGGCGAGTGCTAACTGGAAAAAAAATAAAATAAAATAAAACAGGACCAAGGCACAGAATAGCTGCACGTAAATGAGGAGGATAATTAACAAAACAAAATGCTCAAACCAGGAATTTAAATGCAAAAAAGTAGCATGCTGAGCAGTGTGGCATTAAGTCCCCGCACTTTGCATCACTAAACCTCAGCGTTTCATCAGAGGGCATAATCCTGAGACACCCCCTATAGTTCTGTCTGAGGGAGGCATGGTCCAGGAGAACACTGAACTATCTATTCTCAGAGAGGTGCTGTCCTGCAATTTCCCCTGCTGTCCATCTCAGAGAGGTGCTCTCCTGGGATGTCCCCTACTGTCTGTCTAGGACAGGTGCTGTCTTGAGGCACCCAAAGTGTGTGTCAGAGAGAGATGCTGTCCTGGGATGCCCCTACTGTCCATTCTAAAAGAGGTGCTGTCTTGGGACATCCCTACTGTCTATCTCAGAGAGATGCTGTCCTGGGGCACCCTCTACTGTCTGTCTCAGAGAGGCACTTTCCTGGGATGCCCCTACTGTCCTGTCTGAGAGAGACACTGTTCTGAAGTGCCCCCTACTTTCCGTCTCAGACAGGAGCTCTCCTGAGGTGCCTCCTGCTGTCCAGGACGTCCCTACTGTCTGTCTCAGACAGATGCTGTCCTAGGGCACCCCTCCTGTCCTATCTTGAGAGCCAATGTCCTGGGATGCCCCCTACTCTCTATCTCAGAAAGGTGCTGTCCTGAGACAGCAATCTACACAGAATCCAGGTACACTGTCCTGGGGCGGGTGCTAACTGAAAAAACAAAATGACAGGACCAAGGCACAGAACAGCTGCACTTAAATGAGGAGGACAATTAAAACAAAATGCTCAGACCGGGAGTTTAAATGCAAAAAAGTAGCATACTGAGCAGCGTGGCACTAAGCCCTAACATTTCACGTCAGTAAACGTTGATGCTTCGCCAGGGGGCGTGATCATGAGACACCCCCTATAGCTCTGTCTCAGGGAGGCATGGTCCTGGAAAATACTGTACAATCCTGTCTCAGAGTGGAGCTGTCCTGCAATGTTTCCTGCTGTCCCTCCCAGAGAGGTGTTCTCCTGGGATGTCCCCTACTGTCCATCTGAGAGAGGCACTGTCCTGGGGCATCCCTAGTGTCTGTTTCACAGAAGTGCTCTCCTGAGATGCCCCCTACCGCCTCATCTAAGACAGGTTCTGTTCTGGGACACCCCTACTGCCCATCTCAGAGAGGTGCTACACTGACACACCCCCTATATTCCTTTCTCAGGGAAGCATGGCCCTGGAAAGCCCATACTGTCCTGTCTCAGATATGTGCTGCCCTACAATGTTCCCTACTGTCCAGCTCAGACAGGTGCTCTTCTGGGATGCCCCCTATTGTCATCACAGAGAAGCACTCTCCTGGGATGTCCCCTACTGTCAATCATACAGAAGCACCCTCCTGGGATGACCCCTACTGTCCCATTGCAGAGCGGTGCCATCCTGGGACACCCCCTACTGTCTGGCTTAGTGGTATGCTGTCCTGAGACATCAGTACTGTCCATCTCAGAGAGGTGCTGTCCTGGGATTCCCCCTACTGTCCATCTCAGACAGGTGCTGTCCTGGGATTCCCCCTATTGTCCATCTCAGACAGGTGCTGTCCTGGGATTCCTCCTACTGTCCATCTCAGACAGGTGCTGTTATGGGATTCCCCCTACTGTCCATCTCAGATACGTGCTGTCCTGAGACACCCCATGCTGTCCCATCTCACAGGATCTCCCGTTTAGTTCTTTTTTCCATAGAGCTATGTCTCCTCAGCAATATCTGTCTTATAAATATGCTCTGGTCCCAGGGATATACCATATCCCAGCCTGTTAACCCTTGTCTCTCCGGTCTGGTGAAGACAGCAAGCTTCCTTAGCCCATTGCAGGAGTCACTGTGACACTGGTTAATGTTGTGCCACCTCTCCTGACTGCAGTGCACTGCAGAGTGCCAGCTGCTGCAGACTGGCCAGCCTCCCGACGCAACATCCCAAGCTCGCTCCCAAACCTTGGTCACCTACGCAGCCGCAGGATGTGCTACTGCTGAGCCATTGGGGTGGCCAGTAATTCCATTCTAACTATCGTCCAACCATTTTTCTTGGGAATCTGATCCGTCTCCTAGGATCTGTGGTGGTGAGGTCTGGAGACTCATGGAACCAACCCAAGAAGACCAAAGCATAAAGCCCACTGCCCACCTACTCTACATAGCAGCTAAAGCATCCATGAAAGGGAAGTGAAAAGATAAATAAAGGTTGTGATGGTTTACAAATCCTCCAGCATCAGCCAGAAAAGTGAAACAGAGGATGTTATTTTTAATAAAATATACAGGGAAATCTGTCAACATAAGCAAATTACAGAGACCTACAGCTGAGCCCTGGCGTGACTTAGAGGCTGAGCACAGAAAAGTGTCTATTAGTCATGTCCTCTCATCTGTGTAAATAATCAGAAAGGCTCTCGCTCTTCTGAGAAACACAGAATTTGGAGGGGGGGGGCTCAATGGCCTTGCTCCTCTTGACTCCCATCTGCTTGTGGATACTGTGGAGTATGGGCACAAGCTAAGCCACAGAAAGACAAATAACCAAAATCAAGCCGAAGCAATTTACAGGTTTGTGTCTGGGGCGCACAGTCTGAAGAGATTCTCCAGTTCTGCACAGACAGGCTCTGTGAGTCACAAAGCCTTTATTTAAAACAGGTGCTGCGACAGCTTCCATACTGATGACATTGCAGGGGAAGACCTACAATAAAAACAACGAGCGACTTCTAGCCAAGGTGACGAAACCTTTTGCTGACTTACTGCTGTGATGCCAGGCATAGAACTCGCTAATGCCCCAACACATTGCCGCAGTGCTGGGCAAGGAACTTGCCAATACCTCATCTCATTGTTGCAGTGCTGGGCATGGAAGTCACAAACATTCCAGTTCACTGTTGCAGTGCAGGGAACAGCACTCACCAATACCTCACCTCACTGCTGTAGTGCCAGGCATGGAACTTACTAATAACCCAGCTTAACGCTGAAGTGCTGGGCAAGGAGCTTGCTACTACTACAGCTCACTGTTGGCCATGGAACTCACTAATACTCCAGCTTACTGCTACAGTGCCAAGCGTGGAGTTTGTTAATATTCCAGGTCCCTACTGCAGTGCCGGGCATAGAACCCACAAATACCCCAGCATACTGCTCAGTGCCAGGCAAGGAACTTGCTAATATTCCAGCTCACTGCTGCAGTGCCGGGCATGGAACCTGCTAATACTCCAGCTCACTGCTGCAGTGCCAGGCATGGAACCTGCTAATACTCCAGGCTCACCGCTGCAGTGTCCGGCGTGAAACTCATTAATACTTACGCTCCATACAGGGAAATTCTATGCTAGACATCAAATACTACCTACACCGTATTGCTTTAATATAGTTTTTTTGCCTCCTTAATATAAGCAGAATGGGCATAAGGGGTCACTTTATTGCTTTATTCTTTCTCTATTCTTACTTGTATGATCTTTAAATAGACTGTCAACATATTTGAGCTTTTGAATTCTAATAACTAATGTGTGCATGTATATAAAATTTTATTTATACAGTGATACAGCCATTAGGGTTCA
Organism: Neoceratodus forsteri; assembly: GCA_016271365.2. Classification (NCBI taxonomy): domain Eukaryota; kingdom Metazoa; phylum Chordata; order Ceratodontiformes; family Ceratodontidae; genus Neoceratodus; species Neoceratodus forsteri. Next base: position 200,079,932 of record CM028135.1, on the reverse strand, counting down.
AAGAATCCCTACTTACAAGGCATACCTGTTTGTATAAAGTACTAGTTATTTCTATAGTGACAAAGTACAAAAGTCACTATCTGGTACCGGTTCGAGTGGAATGCTGGTTTAAATGTATCTTATTTTAACTCCATAAAACTAGTATTTACAATGTTGGTTAACTAACTCTTATGTTGAAATTCATATTATTAGAGTATGTAACCAATAAAAATTACAAGTACAGAATACTCCAGCTCACTACGGCAGAGCAAGGAATGGAACTCACCAATTCTGCACCTCACTGCTGCAGTGCCAGGTATGGAACTCGCTAATATTCCAGCTCACTGCTACAGTGCCAGGTATGGAACTTGCTAATACTCTAGTGCACTGCTGCAGTACTGAGCACATAAGTTGTTAATACCACCATCTCACTGCTGCAGTGCTGAGCATGGGACTCGCTAATACCCTAGCTCACTGCTGCAGTGCCAGGTATGGAACTCACTAATACTCCAGCTTACCACTGCAGTGCCAGACATGGAACTCCCTAATACTCCAGCTCCCTGCTGCAGTGCCAGGCACAGAACTCATTAATACTCCATCTCACTGCTGTATTGCTGGGTAGGGAACTTGCAAATACCTCACATCACTGTTGCACTGCCAGGCATGGAAATTGCTAATGCCCCAGTTGCTCCCGACACACAAATCACTTCTGTTGCGTAGAGCTGTTCCTGACATACAAAACGCTCATGCTGTCTAGAGCTGTTCCTGACACACAAAGCACTCATGTTTTGTACTGCTGCTCTTGACACAGAAAACATTCATGTTGTGTAAAGCTGTTCCCAACCCACAAAGTTCATGCTGCATACAGCTGCTCTGGACAAACAAAGCACTCATGTTGAGTAGTACTGCTCCCAAACAGATCATGTATGCTGTGTAGATCTGCTCCCAACACACAAAGTGCTTACATTGTGTCAAGGTGTTTCCAGCAAGCAAAGCACTCAATGTTGTGCAGAGATGCTCCCAACAAAGCGTGCATGTTGCGTATAGCTGTTCGCAACACACCGAAGTGCTCATGTTGTGTAGAGCTGTTTCCAACACACAAATCGCTCATGTTGTGTAGAGCTGCTACCAACAGTGTGCACGTTGTGTACAACTGCTCCTGACAAAGTGTTCATATTATGTAGCGCTGCTTCTGACACACAAAGTGCTTATGTTGTGTAAAGATGTTCCTCGCACACACAAAACACCTATATTGTGTAGAGCTGCTCCAGACACACAAAGCTCTAATGTTGTGCAGAACTGTTGCCGCCATACAAAGCACACATGTTCTGCAGAGATGCTCTAGACATACAAAGTGCCCCCACTGTGTAGAGCTTATAATACAAAGCCCTCCTGTTGTATAGAGCTGCTCCTGACACACAAAGCATGCATGTTGTGTAGAGCTGCTGCAGACACACAAAGCACTCATGTTGTGTAGACCTGATCCTGATAGTTATATAATGCTGCTGCACACCCAGTGTGTTCATGTTGTGTAGAACTGCTCCCAACACAAAGTCCATGTTGTCCAGAGCTGTTCCTGACACACAAAGCGCTCATATTGTGTACAGCTGCTCCCGACAAAGCATTCGTGTTGTGTACAGATGCTCCCAACACACTAAGTGCTTATGTTGTGTATAGCTGCTCCCAACATACAATGCATGTTGTGTAGAGCTGCTCCTGACACAAAGAGCTCATGTTGCATAGGGCTACTTCTGACACAGTGTATCTGTTGTGTAGTGCTGTTTGTGACACTAAAAGCGTCCATGTTGTGTAGAGTTGTTCTCAATACACAAAGCACTCATGTTCTGAAGAGCTGTTCCTGACACAAAAAATTCTCATGTTAAGTAGAGCTGTTTCCGACACACAAAGAGCTCATGTTGTGTAGAGTTGCTCTCGACACACAGTTTGCATGTTGTGTAGAGCTTTTCCCAACAAACAAAGCATTCATGTGGTGTCAAGCTGTTTCCGACACACAAAACGCTCATGTTGTATAGAGCTGTTTCCAAAACACAACGTGCTAATTGTTGTGTAAAGCTGCTGCTGACAAAACTTGCAAGTTGTGTACAGTTGTTCCTGACACACAAAGTGTGCATGTTGTGTAGAGCTGCTTCTGATGCACAAAGTGCTTATGTTGTGTAGAGATGTTCCCAATACACAAACCATGCATGTTGTGTAGAGCTGCTCCTGACACACTAAGCACTAATGCTGTGTAACGCTGCTACAGGCACACAATGTACTCATGTTGTGTAGAGCTGCATCTGGCACACAAAGCGTGCATGTTGTGTAGAGCTGCTCCTGACTTACAAAGTGCTAATATTGTAGAGCTGTTTCTGACACACAAAATGTTCATGCTGTGTAGAGCTTCTCCCAACACAAAGCATGCTTGTTGTGTAGAGTTATTCCTGAAAAAACAAAGTGTGTATGATGTGTAGAGCTGCTCCTGACATACAAAGCGCTCATGTTGTTTATAGCTGCTCCCAACACACAGAGCACACTTGCTGTGTAGAACTTCTCCCTACCAGGACCGGCCGGGTAAAAAAGGAGGTGGGGTCCTAATCTACATCAGATCCACACTGACAGTCTCTCGGGAGGTTGACCCCTCGGTTCCTTCTCTTGTTGAATGCATCTTCCTAACCTTGACCCTAGGCAATGTTATACAGCTCACTATAGGTTGTAAGCATCCTTCGAGTGAAGGTAGACACAATGTTCTCCCCTCCTTTATAGCCTACCACTCTGACCTCCCTAGTCATAATCTCCTCCTCTGTGGAGACTTCAATATGTACTGGTTACACCAAAATAAAGCTAATTCGATATTAGCCAACTTCAACCTTACCCAACATATCTGATCCTACTAGACTGAATACGAAGCCAGGTAACCACACATTACTGGATTGATTTGTTTCCAAGTGCCCTCATAGGGTGCAGTCCGCCGAAGTGCTCTCTGATTGCCTAAGCAATCATTACCCAATCCTCTGCACCTGGAGTAACAAATGCCCTACCCCTCCTCCCAAAATCACAAACTCCTGAAATATGTCATGCTTTGACCCATCAGCCTTTCTGGCGTCCCTCACCTCTGCCGACTGGCAGTCTGTCACACCTCTGCCTGATGTGGATCAGGCCCTGGATTACTTTGTTAATACATTAAATTTGAAAATTTACCTGCACGCTCCTCTCACAAGGAGATCCAAAGGTCTAAAATCTCCTTGGCTTAGTAAAGACCTAAGGCATCTCATGGTGTGTTGGGATTCAGCCTGGACAACCTTCAAGAAGAATGGCAACCCCCTCTGACTTGCAGACCTTCAGACAACTTTGCAATTAAGGTAAGAGCAAGCTCCACAGCACCAAGCATTCACACTACTTCTCACTGCAAACCAAAAATCTCAGTAACCCAAAAGCGTTTGGAAACAGATCAATACACTTGTTAAAGGTCACGCCCCCATGTCCCCCAGCACTCTACAAACCGATGGTACTACCCTTACTGACTCACAATCAATTGCAGATGGTCTAAATTATTTCTTTATTGACCTCTCTAGCTACACCGCGCACTTCCCCCCCCAACATTGATCCCTACTCCCTCCCTCACAGCCATCCTCTCTCTAGCCCAGAGTTTCACCTCAAGTTGCTTACCCGCAAAGAAGTACTGCAACTGCTTTTAAAACTCAAGGAAGACGGTTCCCCAGGTTTTGACTCCCTCGAACCACGTCTCCTAAAGTTAGGCACTCCTGCCCTTGCTTCTCCCGTTCGAGATCTGATAAATAAAACCATTATCAGTGGGAGGATGTCAGTTAAATGGAAGGTGGCACTTGTGGTACCATTGCACAAAGAAGGAACGCTTGCAGTCAAAAACTTTAGGCCAATTTTGATCCCCTACCCCTTAGCCAAGATTCAATAACATCTCATTTTCAACCAGCTTCAGTCCTATCTGGAATATCACCATCTCATAACTGATTATCAGCATGGCTTCAGAAAGAATTATAGCACCCTCACAGCCCTTACAAAGGTGACCTCTGATATCTTCAACTCTCTGGATGAAGGACTCTTTACTGGAGCCATATTTGTCAATTTACCCAAGGCCTTTGATTTGGTTAATCATACCTTAATTTTGTGTAAATTATACCTTCTGAGCATAGACCTTCATTCTATATCCTGGTTCCAAAATTACCTATTGAGTCGCTCCCAAGGGGTAAAATGGTCGGGTACCCTCTCTTCATTTAGAACCATAACACATGGTGTACCCCAGGGGTCCATCCTGGGCCTCTTTTGTTCATGCTATTTATAAATAATTTTCCAGCTCACTGTAGCATGTCCTCGGTACAACTCTATGCAGATGACACCATATTATACCAGTCCCACAGTGATATCCAATGGCTTAATCAGAATTTGGAAACGGACTTCCAAATATTTGAGAACTGGTTCTTTAAGAATCACCTAGTTCTCAATACCAAGAAAACCAAAGCTATGGGCTGACCCAGTGGCTTAGCGAGCTGAAGCACTGGATGCCTTACCTCTCATCATGCCGGTGACCCGGGTTTGGGAATGGACTCGGGGAGTCGGCATGGGGGGAGGGTGAGAGCAGGACTGAGCAGCCGTAGGGCAGTTCTCCTCTCTCAGGGTGGTCATTGCATCCCCCCCCCATAGTTCTGCTGCCATCGGGTGTAGGTCTGGTGGCTAGCATAGGCAGCAGGGGGCAGAAAGTTATGGGAGGGTGTTTCGAGCCATGGCATGCGCATGCCTCCATATGCGTACACCTGGCCGAGAATGGGGGATGGGCAAAAACAGGGAGAAAAAAAACACAAAATACATATGGGGAAAAAAAAAATCAAAGCAATGTTATTTTACAATCCCTCCACGAAAGTTGCCTCCGATTGTACACTTCTTCGGTCTGTCTCAGGAGATTCTCTTGAATCCGTTCTGTCATTCAAATACCTTGGTATCCTGCTGGACCCGTCTCTCCTTGGAGGAACATGTAACAATGAACATATAATAGCTTAACCAGAAACTCAGATTGCTCTACTGCATTCACCCCCTCCTCTCTCATGACTCCTGTCGAAAGATTGCCACCTCCTCCCTCTCCTTTTCTATGGCGCTCTTCTTCTCAGCCCAAAATTCCATTCTATCTTGAGTTAGAATGCTCTACCACAGGGTGAGTCGATCTGCCCTTGGAACTGACTCTCGATGCCATCACTTCCAAGTTTTAGCGGCACTAGACTGGCATACCTACGACCATAGGCTGCAGTTTTTCTCCCTCTGCTTTATCTACAAACTTACCTTCCTCTTCTCCCCATCTAAGTGATTTACTGATACTTAAACCCTCCCCATTACTACTCAGATCCTCCTTTTCTCCTTTGCTGTTCACCCCATCCCCTCATCTGGTGATAGGCAGGCAGTCATTTGCCTACTCCGCCCCTACCACTTGGAACTCATTACCTTTTTCTGCTCTCTCAACTCTTGCTACTTTCAAGCATTCTCTTTCAGAATATCTACTTCATCCCAAGACCTGTACTTGCTTTACCTAGATGCTGTACCTTAGTACCATATCTATGGGTCTCTGATTGTATATTTATTGCAGATTTTGCACCATTGTATATAGGTTGTACATATATCTACTACATTCTACAGTGTACATATCCTGTAATTTTTTTTGACTGACATACTCTGTATAGCTACTGTCTTATGTGTTAAATGTTGTACCCTTGACCCGGGCTGCCCCTGAAAAAGGGACTGCACTGTCCCAGTGGACTTACCCGGTTAAATTTCAAATAAAAAATAAACAAAGTATTCATACTGTGTCGAGCTGTTTCCAACACACAATGTGATCATGTTGTGTAGAGCTGATCAACACATAAAGTGCTCATGTTGTGTATAGCTGCTGCCAACAAAGTGCACAAGTTGTGTACTGCTGCTCCTGACACATAAAGCGTGCATGTTGTGTAGAGCTACTCCTGCCACACGAAGTTAGCATGCTGTGTAGAGCTGCTCAAGACACACGAAGTAATCATGTTGTATACAGCTACTTCTGACACACAAACTGGTCGTATTATGTAGCACTGCTCCCACAACACAAAGTGGGCATGTTGTGCAGAGCTAGTCCTGATACACAATGCGCTCATGCTGTGTAGAGCTGCTCATGACACACAAAGTGCTCATATTGTGTAAAGTTTACTTCTGACACACAAACTGCTCATATTGTGTAGCAGTGTTCCCATAACACAAAGCAAGCATGTTGTGCAGAGCTATTCGGACACATAACGTGCTCATTTTATGTAAAGCTGCTCCTGATGCACAAAGCGCTCATGTTGTGTAGAGCTTTTCCTGACAAAGAACTCATTGAGTAGAGCTGCTCCTGGCATACAAGTTCTCATGTTGTGTAGTGCTGCTTCTGAGATACACAGTGGGCATGTTTTGTAGAGCTGCTCCCAACACAGAAAACACTCATGTGTTGAGCTGTTCAAAACACTCAGAGCCCCATACTCAAAAATGGCAGGCTGCATCGCGCAAGTGAATGCACCGCACATCTAAGAAGTGCCATCACAAAATAACTGGATATTCAGAAGATGCGCCATTAAATGCAATTGCGCATGTCAGGCTGACTATGCCAAACATTCGCGATCATGCAACTAAAGATGTGTGGTGCAGCAGGGCACATTCAAATAAGTGGAACCACACACAACAGGCAGGGATAGATGCACAAACAGTGCAATGAGCACAATGCATGGGTGCATGTGAGAAGGGTGGTGGTACAACACAGCAGCAGCCCAGGGGAGGCACAGTGGCACACCACAATGGCCAGAAGGGTCAGATGTAAGGACAGCGAGTGACCATCACTGTGCACGATACAGACATGGCCAGGCACGTGGATACCTATGCACACTGGTCACGGTAGACACACACACAGCCATGGAGAGGGGACTACAACAGTGTCTGTGACCAATGGACAGTGTTGATGGCTGATGCAGAGTGACATCACAGTGGATATGCCTGTGCGATGGAAGGCCCAGTGAGTCACCAGGACACTGCCACAACTGCATGTAGCTGGAGGCCACACATGGGGCACACACCAACAACATGACATGACCAACGACAGTGCAGGACACATGCACACAGGGGTGCATGGTGCGGCCAGTGGCACCCTCACAGTACACAGCTGTGCCACCACAGTGAGCCAGCGCGATGGAATTATAGGATGGACATGTCACAGGCATACCATGCAACCTGTGAAGGTGAACGCAGTGACACACACAGTGAGGACAGGAAGCGTTGGGGATGCGAAGGCCCACAACCACCTGTGCACTTGCAGACATGTGCATGGGTGGCACATGTAACAAACACCTGTCAAAAATCCCTAGGGAAGAACACACTGCACACTACCATGTGAAAGATGAAAATATTTATATATTATGAAAACAGTACAAGAACACCAACAGTAGAAAGGTAAAAGAACAACAATGCAAAAAATCACAAAACAACAACAATATTTACAAATATACAACTATATATAGACTCAGGCGGGGGGTAGTGAACAAGGGCGGTAGGGGCTCGACTATTTACAATGGATGGGGACAGAGGTGGGAGTGTGGGGTGGGGAAGGGGAAAATGGAAGCACATATGGTGGCTGACTCATTTATGGCCAAACAGAGGCTTGCCGTGGCACCCATCTCCAGCAAGGTGCACACAAATGTGCCCAAATATCGGACATGGCATGGGCAATCGCCATCACAATCCTGAGCAATGTCTCCTGCTGCATCAAAATGGAGTGGAGCAGCCACTGAGTGCGCAAGGAACCTATCCTCTGTGGTGCCACCGCCTATCTGTTCCAACTCTGCCTCCTCTGCCACCTGGCTGGACACGTCCTACGGGAAGAACAACACAATGTAGCAGCAGTGCCAAAAGTCCATCATATATGCACAAAAAGTCTGCCCCCCTTCCCCATAATAAGGGTGATGTGCAGCCATGCATGTGTGGTGTGATGTGAGGTCCACAGGCCCTGTCACAGTGCCACATGCAACAGTGACAGCTGGTGTGCTGTGCATATGTGTGTCATGAAGCACACCACATGGGGCATGGCCATGGCTGCAGATAATGGCAGTGCAGGACATGCACAAGCCATGGCACAGGGTAATGTTGAGGAGAGTCACATGGCCATGTGACAGATACACAGTGACCCCCGCCACGACACACCATCCAGATGAAGAGGCACGTGTGAGATGGCTACAGGTAGCCGACCCTGGCACAGGTGTACTTGGGTCACCACCACAGATGTACAAGACAGTCCACAGTGAGCCACACATGCACACAAGGATGGACAGCATGCAGCGTGCACCCAGGTGTGGACAGACAAGGACACGACCCATCAGGCACAGTGGCAGGGCCATGGCAATGGGCGTGGGCATGTACCCATTCACCATCCCTGATGTCCCATAGAGGCATGCAAAACCCACAGACCACCCCAACGGCCCTGTGAGTAGCAACATAGGGCAAAACCCAAGTGCAAACCATATGGTGCAGAGGGGCTCATGAGCGAACAAGGTGCATGCCCATGTACCTGCCACAGAGGGGGTGCCGAGTGGGTGACACCTGTCACTAGGCAGAGCTGGCACACAGGGTGCCATAACAGGCTGACACACAATGTGGATGGAGGTGGGCAATGCAAAGGTCAAACACTGCCGGTGGGCATGGATGCATGGCTCAACAACAACCAAGGCTGTACTGGAGTACAGGGGGCCCACCTAGAATATTGGCAAAGGGGCCCACCATGTAAAACAATGGTGAACGGCCCAGGAGACCACACACAGAACTATATGTAACACTAATGTGACACCCTAGCACTGTGCCAGCAGCACACATATACTGCCAGGGCCACACATCATACACAACAGGATGAGCAGTAAAGGGATTAGAACAACACACATTCACAGAGGCCATGTGTTGGCCAGGTACCCAATGGAGGGGGAACACATGCATATAGCCAGGCAACAAAGTGGGCCATCCCTACACTGCCCACACTCTGTACAATGGACGGTGGCATGTACACAGAAGGCCGCATGTGTGGTGTCACTGGGGAAGGCCAGGGGGTTGTCACACCCACAGCTGTGTGGCACACACAGGTCGCACAGTGACATGGTGGTGTGGGCTAATAGGAATGGCTGGCAGGCAACAGCCAACAGCGAACACCAGACAATGACATCACACAGCCATGGATAATGGTGGACGTGACACAGGGACATTGGTGTGTGCAGTGGCACCACCACATGCAGTGTCCAATGCAAGACCGCCATGGCTGCCCACCACCACTATGTGCGTGCCACAGTCCGCACCAGGCAGGGATATGACCCGCCCCACACACAGGGGATGGCCATGGCAATACCAATACTCTGCAGTGGCAGAACTGGGCACAACACTGTTCCATACCAGAACTGAATCACTCCACAGTGGCATAGTATGAGGGCACAGCACCAGAGCAATGTGTGACATCGTTCGCAGGGTGACGGGGGGGATGATGACCACTGGATGTCAGCAGTGTAACGTTATGCATGTTGTTACTGTTGACAGGGGCATGTTCAGTGGTGCAGGGGCACACACACATGCCAGTGACCACACAACAGGGGGACTCGAAGCACTATGTGCCACATGTCCATGGCAGCGTCGCGTAAACAGAGTAGGTGGTGGAGGTGGTCTGTGACCATGTCCAGACACATGACACATTGCAGGGTCCACTAGGGCTGTCAGCAGTGCAGAAACAGCCAACAGCACACCACTGCCAACACATATGCATTGCAGGCCCAAACCGCATGCCACAGACCACAATGGACCGAGCGGATCCCCCATGACCCCAACATCCACACAATCACGTGCAGGTGTGTACATGGGCCCAGCACAGTGCACATCTAGTAGCAATGGGACACAGTGTGTGGCACATGGCCTACACCATGTGCCTGCATGCACTATGTGCAGTGGAGCTGTGAAGGGGATGGCGGCACAACACGGCAAGTTGCCAGACAGCTGCAGCGGACATGCCATGTGGCACAGGTCTGGCCAAACATGTGCACAGTGTTGGTGGCATGATAGTACACATGGGCCTACATTGTGGACATCAGGGTGTGCATAGCTGAGATGGATGGGGAAATTGCACCCTCATGTGTGTGTGCCCTGTGCACACACATGTGTAGAACCAATGGCCACAGTGGGTGACACAGTGACTACGATGGGCATGGCATATACAATAACACATACAGACACACCTGATGGTCTGCACAGTGACACCCTTGCCATGCCTTGCTATCTGACCTCTCATCCTCCCGCTGCCTCAAGCCTGTGAGTGTTCCTGCATGCCTCCCTGACAGCCTACCTGTCTGCAATGGAAACACAATGACAAAGGCACAATCAGCATCATGCAGTACCACACCTGTCACCCCCCAACAGTGCAGGTTTGTGAACATCAACCAAACACCCACGATCGAATACACGAACCCCAACCTGTAGCTGGCATACAGTGCATCACTGCAGAGGCACGATATAGGGCAGCACAGTGCCCCCCCATCACCAGGACCACACACTACGGTGATGGGCAATAGTGCATGTTGTACTCGGGTGCACCATGGCAGCCATGCAACACCCTACAGCAGGCCCCCAGCCACGTGTTGTGTGTGCTTGGTACAAGGAAAGTGTCCCGTGGACCACTGCCCATGGGGACAGGTGCCATAGCCAGCATCTGGCTCAGTGTGCACCACCAGTGTGCAGCACAGGCACCCAACGCACGGGATAGACACTGTACCCAGTGGGCATTCCCGTGAGACCTGCAATGGACACCCATGTCTGCACATTGGCAACCACATGCGTGTCCAACACTGAACTGCGTTGCACAGATGTAGGTGGCCATGTGCCAGCACTGTTGGCACTGGTGGCCACACAGCACTGTTCAGGGTCACCATCATGGTCATGTTCCCACAGGATGGTGGACACCAACCATCAGCATGCCATGGACAGACAAAAGGCCTGGCATTAACTGGGCCGCCCAAATGTGCCAACCCCAATACCCCGATGGCCATGTCTGCAACCCACACATGCATGTGGCACTGCACTCTACTATGGCATGACAGGGCGGAACAGGGCACAGTGGGACCCTGCCTGTCGCCACTGTGCCCCAGGACTGCAGCACAGATTATGGCACAGATTCATGGATGCATTGGCAATGTCACCTTGACAGTCCTATGACTGGGTCCAGGCCACACCATGGACACAGGCTGACCACATATGCTGGCCAGAAACTGGCAACCTGTAGCTGTGCCATGTCAAATGGCACACAGGTCCATGGGGATGCACAACGGATGACCACCACAACACACTGGGCTGTGCCATGCCACATGCTGGACTGTGCTGCATATGGATATGTGGTGCACAGCAGGGGGACTGTGGCACATGGCCATGCCGGGACACAACATATCCATGTACCATGTCCTGCTGTGGGGCCTGTTGCACATGGCACGTTGCATGCATGGGTGCATATGGGCAATGTTGGTGAGTATCACACACGCAATGGCACACTGTATGACAGCCATAGCCACGGCAAGCACAGACATGCAGGCTGGGCATCGGTGCCCCTTGCACGCCTATATACCGCATGCACTATACCCTGTTCAGCCACAAATTTGCAGGTAACACATGGTACCATGCCAGCCTCCGTCAGCAGGTGTTGCCCACATTGGTACGGACATGGGCCTGTGCTGCCATGCACATGCACCCTATAAGGCTGGGCCCAGACTGTGGTGGCCATAAAAGACTATAATGCATCATAGCGTACCACATCTGATGTCCACTATGGATGGCATACTACCATTCACGCTGGACTCTGTCTGCCACAGCCACGCCCCTGTAATATTACAACAACCATACTGGCACACAGTGACATGGATTACATACCTGATCGTGGCACTGTGCCCTGGCACACCATGGCACAGAGTCAGTCCAGCCATGCCCTGTCCCTGTCCCAGAGGTGATCATACCTGTGGCAGCACTGTTCCCCTGACCGTGGGATGCCTGTCCGCCTGCTGAGGTGACCAGCAATGTCTGCCCACACTGGGGAGCGAGCCACCTCCAGCTCCTCCTGCCCAAAGAGCTGACCCTCCCTGGGGGCCACCAGGTTTGCCAGCTCCACCTCCTCCCACCTCTGGGAGTGCTGGCTGGTGGTTGCTCTGTGGCTTGCATGTGTCAGTGGTGCAGCAGGATATCTGTACAGTGCACATTTCTGCAGGCCTTTGTCCCATGCCCATTGCACGATTGTGCACTCAAGGTAATTCATGCGCAGCAGGCATGTGCGCTATTGCAATGCAGGATAGGGCTTCAATGGTGCATTACCACACATGCACGGTAGCGCCTTGCCATACGGGAAACATGGGTTATGCCCCCCCGCTGCTGCTGCCACAACCCCAGCCATCCATACCATGCACGTCACGGCCCATGCGCTTTACACACCTGTTGCGCATTTGCACCATGTGGTCACGTCTGCGCGATGCCACAACACTAATGTCAGTGGCCTGCGCCTGCGCGATGCAGATGTGTTTTGGCTATCGTGCATCTGCCTGTGGAAATGCACCATGGGGTTCCGTGAAGCACACGGAAATGTGTGATGCAAATCAGGATGCACTTGGCGCATCTTTGCAATACTCAGCCAAGATATGCAAATAGCCTCATTGCAGAGTCTGTGCACAGTCCGCACATTTGCATCTCATTACTGGAATGTATTCAGCTCATTTGCATGCACTGTGCCATTAAACCCCCTAATGAAGGCCCATCAGTGAGGCTGAAGTGCTGGGAACATCATGCTGTGGTTTGTCAAATGAAATCTTATTTTTTGCCAGGCTTGCCTGTATCGCTCTATTTCCCGACCTGGAGTGTGGATTACTTTGTTTCATAGACTGCAACTGCATAGCATAAGCCTTCCCACTGTCCTGCACCCTGGAGTTTTGTGACGCACCTGTCCTACTTTGTTGCAACTGTGCTATCAGAGCAGCCCTGCGTCACCCTTCTGCACAGGTGACCAAGAGGTACTGCAGCCTTGAATGTAGGATGTCGGTTATGTTACTGTGTGTCTGTCCTTGAACTGTGCATGGTTTTATATCATGTCACTGTTGCTGTAACTGGACCTATTCCTGTCTGTTTGTTCCACAAGCCCCCCGTATGGAGTCTGAGTCTGGAAGAAATTTCACAAAGGATGAGATGAAGGCCCTCATTGAGGCCTACGTGCCATGGGAGGAGCTCCTAAGTCAGAAGAATGGGACCCTGCAGGACCGGGAATAGGGCTGAAGGGAGGTGGCGGAGCTTGTTAATGCATAGGGGGCATACAACCATACCCCCAGGAGTGTGTAAAGCGAATAAATGGCATCCATCACCATGCTAAGAAGCTACTGGTCCTGGCCAGTGCCTCCCAATGGGGAACCGGGTGGCAGACCTTCCATAGTTCCTGCCATGACACCGCAGGAAGCACTGATTGCTACAACCCTCAGGCATGTGACTGTGAAGGGTATTCCCAGTGGTGGATCTGACACTGGAGGTTGTCCATCACTGCACCGTATCACAGGTCATATCCAGTATTGCATGTGGCGTCAACAGTCTGTGTGTGGCATGTCACCCATTCATTGTAGCACTGTGTGGCCACAGAGCTGCGGACACTGTATGGGTGTGCATACCAGTGATGTGGGCTGGCATAATCACTGTACACAGTTGTATACAATTTTGTTGGTTGCCTGTCCCAGCCATATGCCTTTCTGTTTACGTTATGTGTGACTGTGATATACCGCAGGCTACTGGGTGGTGTGTCTATTTCGACCTCTATAGTGTAGGGGGTGTATATGTGTACAGCCTGTTTAGAGGTTAGAGGGCTCATTTGACAAATGCTGTGCATTTGCAGTGGGGCTGCATTGGAGGACATGTGTACAGGATGTGATGGGGGGCAGCGGCTGGTGTGTGAGTGTACACAATGGCATTATCTGGCTACACCCCTGGTGCATGACATATCCTCTATGTGCATCCTAGCATGTCTGCCATGTGTCCTGCTAACATTGTCATGCTGTATTACCACCTGCACACCTGTTACATGCATGTGCATGTACCTATGTATGTTACAATTATGTTGCCATGGCCATGCAGCCCTAGTCATGCTCTCCCCTTTTGTTTCCACAGCACCATCACATCTTGGAACAGGTGTAGCTACATGGGTACGGCCACATGGAAAGCAGGGCAACATACCTGTGGCCAGTGTCAGCCAGTGTGGTGGTCACCACTGTGGACCCCCCACACACAGGAGGGGATGACGGTGATGATGTTGATGCAGGGGCAGTTACGGCTCTTTGATGAGCAGGCAACCATCCCCCATGCGGAGATCATTGGGTTGATACCCCTCTTACGTGCTGACATCACTGCAGGCTTCGCCAGTGTTGCGCAGGCTATATGGGTTGGCAGTGCAGCATTGGCTACCCGCGGTCACCGTACCAAACACCACACAGTGTGCAGCAACACCCACACCCCCGCACTAACATGCCACGTCTGCAATGCCTTTGACACCCTGTCCCCTGCCCCCCCCACGCAACCCTAGCTACAGTATACAGGTCTCCATACCCACCTTGACGTGTAGCCATTCTCAGTTGTGTGGTTCGACCCCCTCAGGGGCTGAGACCTCACCCATGTGGTCAGGGAGCCCCATTGGAGTCACCTGTGCCCATGGTGCGGAGCTGTGCATGTGTCCATGGTGGCCGGATACGCACACCCTGAGGTGTCCAGGGCATTGTTGGCCTGCTTGTGATGCCTCACAGCCAGTGGTGGGGCAACATCTGCCCTGTATTGCCTATAATGGAATCACTTCTGAAGGAAAGAACTGTTGAGTACCTAGAGGCCAGTGGGGCACAGGACCCAAGGCAGCATGGATTCACAGCGGGAAGGTCATGTCAGACAAATCTGATTTCTTTGACTGGGTGACCAAAGTAGTAGACCAGGAGGGGCTGTGGATGTGGCCTACCTAGACTTTAGCAAGGCATTTGACACAGTCCCGCACAAAAGATTAATAAACAAATTAGCCAGCCTGGAAGTGGGTCCCAGAGTGGTAGCCTGGGTAAAACACTGGCTGGACAACAGGACACAGAGGGTAATAGTAAATGGAGTCCACAGTGAAGAAAGGAGGGTTACTAGTTGGGTATACTTAGGTTCAGTACTGGGGCTGGTCCTTTTTAATGTCTTTATAAGTGACATTGCAGAGGGACTGGAAGGAAAGTATGTCTCTTTGCAGATGACACAAAGATCTGCAACAGGGTTGATATGCAAGGTGGGGTGGAAAGGATGAAAAGGGACTTGGCAAGGTTGGAGGAATGGTCAAATGTATGGCAGCTTAGATTCAATGCAAAGAAGTGCAAAGTAATGCACCTGAGAAACAAAAACCCAGGGGAAGAGTACACAATGTGGGGGTGAGATACTGGCAACAACAAAAATAGAAAGGGACCTGGGGTAGTCATCTCAAACGACCTAAAGGTGGTCAATCAATGTGAGAAAGCAGTAAGGAGGGCTGAGGGGATACTGGGATGCATAGGGAGAGGCATCACCAGTAGAAAACAGGAAGTTGTTGGCCCTCTGTACAGACAGTTGGTAAGACCACATCTGGAGTACTGTGTACAGTTCTGGAGACCCCATCTCAGTAAAAACAGACAGGGTGGAGGCTGTCCAGAGGAGGGCAACCAAACTGGTGCAGGGTCTGCACCAGAAGACCTATGAAGAAAGACTAAAGGAGCTTAAGATGTATAGCCTCAAGGAAAGGAGGCAGAGGGGGGACATGAAACAAACTTTCAAATACCTCAAGGGAATCAAAGTACAAGGGGGTAGCATCTTTCAGAAAAAGATGTGCAAGAACAAGGGGGCACAATTTGAAGATAGAGGGAGGACGGCTCAGAGGTAATGTGAGGAAGTATTTCTTCACAGAGGGTTGTGGATGCATGGAACAGCCTTCCTGAGGAGGTTGTAGAGTCAAAAACAGTGGGGGAATTCAAGAATGCATGGGACAGACATAAGGCAATTCTAATGGGAGGTAGGAGGAAGTAGGCTGTTGGTTAACTAGGATTTGCAGCTTATCCGTTAGGTAGGGAAATGGGCAGACTAGGTGGGCCAAGCGGTCCATGTCTACCGTCAAATTTTATGCTTCTATAGCTGTGTGCTGTCCACACCCTGTGACCACAGTGCCCCAACTACACACCCCTGTGGCACTGTCACACTGTTTGGATGGCATCCGGGCCATGGATGTGGGCCATGGTGTCGTGGGAGCGGCATGGGTATGAGTGCACGTGTGGCCTAACGCTGTGGGATTGTGCCAGTGGTCTATCTCTGACCCATGCCATTTCACCACAGCCACCTGTGTACATCCTTGGCATTGTTGCACCTCCTGTGAATATGTGTGCATGCGACCTGGACACACCTGTCTGCACGTCACCAAGGGTTGACTAGTTTACACTGTGCATCACAGTGGGGCGCACCATGCTCCCACATATCCTGTGCCTGCAATGTCATGGATGCCTACATGACTCAACTTTGGGTCCAAAATGCTCCTGCACAATGGTGTCCCTGTGCCGCCATCTCCTCAGTGCCAAGCTTGGATCCCTCTGGTCTTACACTGGCTGCTTATCCTCATCCTGCAACTCCATGTCCTCTGCACTGTTGCTCTCCAGGACCTGGACAACTATTCCACAGTCAATGGTCATGTTTTGTAGCATGCAACAGGCCAGGAGTATGCCACAGGCCTTGTCCGGGCCATACTGTAGGGCACCACCAGACCTATCCAGGCATCTAAAATGCATCTTTAGCATGCTGAACACACGCTCTGTGATGTTTCGTGTCGCAATGTGTGCCTCATTGTACCTGTCCTCTGCTTCAGACATGGGCCGCAGTATTGGGGTGCGCAACCATGGCCGGACGGGGTACATGTCTCCTGCATGGAGTAAGGAGATATATTAGTCTACAGTACACATCCATGGCATTCTGCATCCCACCAAGCCCTGTTTCAGCTGGTCGCCACCATCAGCACATTACACTGGACACTGTGTCCCAGTTGCATATGCTTGCACACACCTCTATGGCACTTTCTCAGCTGTTGTTTGTCCTCTGTCACTTCTACTGCGGCCTGCATGGTGTTTGGTCTGTGGGGCACGGCAACACTGCTGCCTGGTTGTGCCACATGGCGCTGTTCCCTTACAATTAGGAGGCAGTATAACACAGTGGTTTAAGGCTCTGAGCTGCAAATCTGGTGACATCCAGCAGACCAGACCTGGGTTTGAATCCCACAGCTTCCGCTTGCATACTATGTGACGTAGAGCAAGTCACTTAACTTCCCTGTGCTCCCAGGTTGCTCCTGTAAAAAAAAGCTTTCAGCTTAGTTTGCTACTCCTGGTTAAACAACTAAATGAGTCACAGTGCTGTACCCCCTCACACAGTATCACAGGTCCCTACTAGCTGGCAGTACCACTGTTGCCTGTGCCTGTTGCAGTCCGTCACATTTACACCCTCCCAGTGTGGTATTCCACATCTGTCCAGTGTCAAGTCTTATTCCGGTTCCCTCTCTGCCTCTCTTCCCCCCCCATCCCATGTGTCACATGGCTATCAGCCACTGTGGCAGCACATTCCTACTGGGCCACTTCCTGCACAGCCGCCATCAATGAGCCATGCAGCCATGTGGGCACCTTGTCTGTAGAAGTATTTACCACTCACCCACAACATGGCCACTGGGTATCTCCCCAGACTCAAAATGCTGGCACAGGGACAACTGATGCCAGACACAGGTGGTATGTGCACTCCCAGGGAAGCAGGCAGACACATTTGAGATGCGCCCTGTGGCATCACACACACCACCTGGCAGTTTAGGGAGTGGTACCCCTTCCTGTTGACATACACCTCCTTGTCTCCACCAGGTGGTGCTCCGATAGCCATGTGGGTGCAGTCAATGGCCCCTAGCATGCCCGGTAGTCATGCAACCCTGTGAAAGTGCTGCATTGTTTCTGTCTGCTCTGCTGGTGTGCTAGGGAATCAAATGAACTCACTAGCATGGAGCAGCACAGTGGTGAGGAAAGTGCAGTTATGTAAGAACTTACTGTAACAGTAGATCTTCCATAGAGGCTCTTGCAGTAAGTAATTACATATAGGACTGAAGCCAGCAGGTGTCAGGACCCCATGGAAAAATTTCTAGCTAGCAGTCTCTGGCAGGGGACCGCCCCCTCGTCAGGTGACCAGCGTCAGGCAACGTCAGTATAAAGGAGCGGTTCCCCATGCCCGCCTTCCAGTTCTTTCCCGCCAAAGACCAAAAGGCAAGACGAGAGAGAAGAGGATATTTCCTCCTGGAAAAGGAGCTGAAAAAGCTAAGGGGATAGAGGGCGGAAAGGCATTAACTACTGCAAGAGTCTCTCTCGAAGATCTACTGTTATGGTAAGTTCTTACGTAACTGTACTATCTTACTTCGAGAGGGCTCTTGCAGTAGGTAATTACATATAGTACTGAATCCCAAGCAGTCTGGAAAAAAGAAAAGCACTCGGGAGGAGGAAAACTACCAACTAATAGAACCTCCAGCTATAACAGTCTTGAGAGAAGACCTTGCAGAACAGCCAACCCGAAACCTGCTCTATGGCGAGAGGCAATGTCCAAACTGTAGTGTTTCATAAAGGTATGGACAGAAGTCCAAGTTGCGGCTGTGCAGATATCTGCCGCTGACACATTCTAGAAACAAGCTGCAGAGGCAGCAACTCCTCTGGTGGAGTGACCTCTGACCTGACCCAGCAGGGTCGTCTTGTACTTGTCGTAACAGAAAGTGAGTTTGGGAAGTTTGTTGGTTAGGCTCTGCCCAAGATTCTTACTGGAAGAGCGGAACGAGAGAGAGAGAGAGGGGACTTTATCTATACGTTTTATTTATTTTTATGTTTGCTTGCACGCATGTGCAAGAAACATAGTGCCATCATCGGAGATTTCGGAGGTGTGTCACCTCCTCCTCCAATTCAGGCAGTGTGCTGGCAGGCGCAGCCCCTGTAAGCCAATGCATTTTGGAGCTGTCTATGACACGCTCCAAAATGCAGTGGCATACAGTTGAAAGGGGGAGCTACGCTGAGTGAGCAGCTACAGGCTGCTCACGCAGCCCCCCCCAGCCGCAGGCATGGCGCGCCCCGCACGTGAGTGTATAGCCGAATGGGTGCCCAATTCCATCGGCTGAGCTGCATCGCTCCCTCCCTCCCAGGAAGTTGGTGCCACACTGGGAGCCCACCCCAGCATGGCAATCGAAATATTTGTCGACTGGGTACCTTAGTCCCGGCCGGCTGAACGCCCCCAAAGTCCTTGTGCCATGCTGGGGAGCCCACCCCAGTGTGGCAAACGTCCCACGAGGTTTTTTGTTTTTTTATTTTGTTGCCGACAGGAGTGCCCAATCCCGCCGGCTGAACGCCTCAAAGCCTCTGTGCCACGCTGGGAGCCACCCCAGCGGGCAAGCAGTCCCATCAAGTCTTTTTTTTGTTTTAACCTGTAAACAAACGTCCCGCTGCCTCCGAACCCTCCCACAACCCGCACCCACCCACTACGCACCCAGCCTCCCCACACCCCATACTTACCTCCGACTCGCGCCGACGATCTTTGGTGGACCGGGAACACGCCTGCACTCTTCAAAGCCGTAATCGCGAACTGAGGAAATGCCGTAAGCTGTATAATGGGCTAGATAGGAGGGTTCAACTTTATTGCATATCTCAGGCATTTTGGAATTTTTGCATAATTTCAACATGGGGTTTTGGACCGCTTCATGAGTGATGAACATTGTCATGGCATTATCTGGCTCGGCGGTGATTTCACGCAGTGATGCGAAATCACCTCTTCGGGACCGAATACCGCCATGACAGTGACATCATTCATGAGAAGGGGCCCAAACCCCCATGTTGAAAATTTAGTGCCAAAATTCCAAAATTACTGTTTAACGAGGGTATGCTATGAGTTCCTACGCAGGCTCGTAAGTTCGCAAATTTCAATATTTTCACTCCAGATTTTCAACATTGCCATTTCACCACACCTTCTTATGAGTAGTACAGCTGTCATTTTCACATCTCACCCAAACGTGTTTCACTCCACGTAGCGCAGAATGGCGTAGTCACAGCGAACTCAGTGTATGGGACACATTAAGAAAATCACAGTATCACTGTTCATGAGCAGAGATCTTAAATGGCAATGTTGAAAATTTGGTGACAGAATTCCTAAAAATGACTTTTACGAAGTGTGCGTTGTACAGTTCCCACGTACGCTCGTAGGTTTGCGAATTTTCAATATTTCCACTCCAGATTTCCAACATTGCCATTTTTCCACACCTCCTTATGAGCAGTACAGCTGTCATTTTTCACATCCTGCCCAAAACGTGTTTCCACTCATGTAGCGCATAATGGCGAAGTCGGTGTGCAAACTCAATGTATGGACACATTAACAAAACCACAGTGAGACTGTTCATGAGCAGAGGTCTTAAAATGGCTATGTTGAAAATTTGGTGA
Organism: Neoceratodus forsteri; assembly: GCA_016271365.2. NCBI lineage: Eukaryota > Metazoa > Chordata > Ceratodontiformes > Ceratodontidae > Neoceratodus > Neoceratodus forsteri. The sequence continues at coordinate 200,059,386 of CM028135.1, read as the reverse complement.
AAAATGACTTTTACGAGCGCATGCTGTACAGTTCCTATGCATGCTCGTAAGTTTGCAAATTTAATATTTTCACTTAGATTTTCAACATGTCCATTTTATTAAACTTCCTTATGAACAGTACAGCTGCAATTTTTCATATGTCACCCAAAATGTGTTATCGCACATGTAGCGCACAATGGTGCTGTTGGTGTGCGAAAGCAATGTTTAGGACAGATTAAGAAAATCAGTGTTACACTGTTCATGAGCAGAGGTCTTAAAATGGCTATGTTGAAAATTTAGTGACAAAAGTCCATAAAATGACTGTGTTACGAGTGAGCATTGTGCAGTTTCCATTTTCAGTCCAGATTTTCACTAGTGGCATTTTTCAACATTTCCTTATGAACAGTACAGCTGCCATTTTTCACAACATGGCCGAAGTGTGTTTTCACACTTTCAGTGCAGAGATGCGTGGTCGCTGTGGGAAATCATTGTTCGGCACAGATAAAGAAAATCACAGTGACACTGTTCATGATCGGAGACACCAAAATGCCCGAGTTGACAATCTGCTATAAAATATCCCCAACCTACTTATATAACGGGTGTGCGTTGCACAGTTTCTATGTACGCTCGTGACTTCACCATTTTTTTTTTAAATATTTTTACTACACATTTGCAACATAGCCATTTGTACACCTCCCCATGAAAGAGTACAGCTGTCATTTTTTACATCCTGTTCGGAATATTTTTGCACCTGTGGTGCTAAATCCCGTAGTCACTGTACATAAGCAGCTTTCGGCTACCAAACTGATATTCCCCGTTCATGAGGTGGGGTCACAAAACAAACATGTTGAAAATTTGGAGTGAAAATACCAACGAATGCCTGAGGTATTAGGCTTTTCAACCAAATCGCCCAACCCTATAGAGAATGACAGGAATCAGGGGTGTGACTTGGGATTCTTGCCTGTGATGCTCATACCATTCCACACCCTGCAGTCACTGAGAGGCATCGAGGTATGCCTTGACTCTTCGCCCCAAACTTCACCTCATTCTCCTATATCGCACCCATCTCACCATATTTCCTAATGAAATGGGGTGCGATAAGAGCCAAAGATCCTAAGGAACACGTGACACTTGTCAGTCTCTGCAGAGTGGGTGTGGTAAATGGCGTGGCTGTTATGCCTGACGACTCCAAACGCACACCCCAATGCCTGTCACTCTCTGCAGGGTGGTGGTGGGGTTGGCTTCAGTTCAATACTTCACTGCCATTCCTATTACGCAGCTCTGTAACTTCTACACTACCACTGCCAATGCCAGTAAGCAAACATTCGGCATTGACAAATGCTCGTTAGTACAGGTATGCTAGTGTTTACTTTTTAGAGCTTGCTTTACCTGTTTTTTCAGCTCTATTACTTCTATTAGCGTTTCCTCAAGTCTTTTTTCTCTTTACCGCAGCGGCCTTTGATGTACCCAGTCCTGGAGCTGGAGTAGAGTAGAGGTTCAGAGAATTGAGAGCTGGAGCTGGGTTCGGGTGTCTGAGAGTCGAGAGGTTGGGATTGATTGACCAACGCAGATCAATAGAGACCGCAGATTATTCTAAAGAACTGGGTTTGGGTCTATAACCTGAATCAGAGTCATCCGAATTGAGCGGAGTTTGGCGGTCTGAGTGGTCTGAGCGGATTGAGTGGGACTCGAACGGGAGTTCTACGGAGCCAACAGAAGGAGAGAGAATAACCAGGGGGAACTGCGACCTTTGGAGAGATTATGGGTCAGTTTAATATTTATCTGGCATTCTGGCTCCGGTGGTAACAATGCTGAAAGATTTTGCAAAGAAGTCGGGGGAATTTAGAGCACTTCAGCTGTATTACCGGAGACTTTAGAGACACTGAAGGCTCCAGACTGTTTGGATAATCTGTATATACAATATGATTTATATGTTTTACATGTGTTAACTGAAGTTTTTCTTTTTATCCATTTGTGTTTGAGTTTTTAGCAGACGGGGGTTCTAGGCAGAACACTGTGTGGATTTTTGGTTCAGCGTTTGCCGATTACCGACCTGTACAAAGACAAAGGGAAAAGGAAATATTTTGTGTTATTTTACCTTTCATGTCTGAAAGTTTAATCCTGATAAGAACTGAGATTGTTGGGTTATAGATTTTCTATTTGTTTTATTAAGTCTGTTATTTTATTATTTATATTTTCTTTGTTAATTTGTTTTTCACGCCATTAGTACCTACATGCTACAGGATTGGTCATACTACATCACATGACCTTATGGTTAAAACGCTAGGCTTTCAGCTTGCGTAGTTGCGCTCACTCGATTTGGGTTTTCCAGCAGTATACTTCGATTAGTTTAAGCAGCTTTGTTCTACCGAGTTTTGCTGGCTTTCTGACTTTACATCTGTCTACGTCTGGTGGATAGCAATAGGGGATTCTTTCATCTACCCCTACTGTGATTCAGTTAGCGATACACTAGCTCCAATCTCTGATTCTTCATTTGTTCGACTATGGCATTGTAAGTCTGGCTTTCAGTTATTTTAATTCTTCCTTGCTTTTCTTGTTTTTCGTGGTAATTTTGGCATTTAGTTTTATTTTGTTTTTAGAAGAACACTGCATGAGTGAGATGAGTACTACATCTTTGTAAAGAAGTACTCCTTGATCAGGAACCAGTCCATTGGCCCCTTTAGAGCTGCTGTGTATCTAAGGCTTACATTGTTATAAGAAACTATGGTAAATCTATCTTAAGTCGTTTGTAGCGTTTTTTTTTTTTTTTTTTTTTTAAGAATTTTAGATTATATGTTTCAAAGAATTTACTTTGATGCTAGCTGTTAATATTGGTATTTAGTTTTACTTTTTTCTTCTCTTTTTTCAGTTTATTTCTGCTTTGGGAATTGTGGTTCGGAAGGAGTCTGGTCTACAGGCTTACAGTGAAGAACTGCCTATTGAATTACTTTGTTGGACTCTGATGCTTATGGTGATACTATTTCCTGGATAATAGCCATACTTCCTAAGCAATAGTTTTTGTTTTATCACTGTATATTCTTTTTTTTTTTTATGAAAATGTATACTAGGAAAAATGGAAAAAGGTTAAAAAAGGGGAAGTGATTAATCAGAGGAAAGATAAATCTGGGAACATTATACAGTACCTATGTTCTAATTTAGATCAGATTGAATTAAGGGGAAATAAAAAAGTTTCACAAAAAATAAATCTTAGGGCAACATCCTCTCCTACTAGACTGGGTAATAATTCCCAGTTAACCCATCCTCTTCTAGAGGAAATTAGAAGATTAGAAGAAAATGGTCTTGGGGATCTTATTGAGAGGAAACCTAATAATTTAAATCGGTGCAACCACTTTTGAGCAGTATACTTCTGACCTAATACTGAATGGAAAAAAGAAGAGCCCAGAGGAGGGGGATGTTGCACCCCTATCACTAGAAAGGATATGCTTCTTGTAGTAGGAAAATCTAAGGAAATGATGGCCACACAGCTGGATAATAATAGCTCTGACTTAATTATTTGTGGTTCAAATAGTATAATGGAAAATCAGACTTTGAACACTGTGGCCCCTATGGAGAATAATGTAAACCCCAAAAAGGGTAACCAGCAATGCAAGAGAACATCTGATTTTTTTCTGGAGGAATTCAAATCTTTTTTGACCCCATATATTTGAGTGGGACATCAAAATGGTGGTGAAAGAAGTAACTCTAGTAGAGGAGTAGGGAATCAGGACCCTGAGATACAAGAAAATTCAAATGTGGTTAATCCTCCACTTTTAAAATTGGAGGAGTTAAGAAGTGTACTGATGTTTGGTAATGCACAAATGCAGGAAATGGTTACTCTTTTTCGGGTATTTATTGAATATTTTGTGGATAAAATCAAAACCTGGGATACAGAGATAGGATTGAAAGTAAGGAAAGATAATCATGCCACTTAAAAGGCATATAGAATAGAGGCTGAAAGTGAAAATGGGGTAATAAGCCAATATGAGAAGAGAGGAACTGATGAACAGATGAGTGATATAAATTCACCTCTGGACGGAAAAATGAAAGAAAAAAATTCTAAAATAATGAAACAATTAAGTTAATGACAGAGGAAATTGCCAATAAAGAACTTAAAGAGATACACTTGGTAATTAAAGAGCTCAACCTTAGAAAAGCTACTATCCAACAGCAGGAGGAAGTAAAAATAAAAGGGAAAAAAAAAAGAAAACAGAGCCATATGGAAACAAAAAAATTAGATATTGCCCCGGGAACTGAGAAAGAGAGAATACAATCTGGAAAAAATATGGAAAAATGTCCACTAAATAAAACAAAGTGGATAAATAACATGGAAAATGGGAAATATAGGGGAATAAAAACAAAAGATAAGTTTATAGAGCTACATGAAGAGAATGAGGTTGAAAAAGAGGCAGATTTTAGCTAGGGAGCTCTTACCTACACTTTTTGTAAAAGGTGTCCCAAAACAAAGAAATTAAAATCCATATACAGTCAAATTTACAGCTTATAATCTCTTTAAGGGGATGCTAGGGAATAAAGTGAACTGGCAAGATATTAAATTGGCTTATAGATACTGCATCAACCCATATAAAGGTTGGCTATGTGTGGTTTTGAGAAATAGTTGAGTGCGTAAGCTTATCCTGAAGGAAAAAGAAAATTTTGTAGATCTGGGAATATCACTTGATATGACTATTAGAACAACTTCAGAGATGCCTGCTAATACTGGAGCATTAATTGGACAATCAGAACAATGTGGAAAAATAAGATAAAATAACTCTGCTAAGCAACCAAGAATTACAGCCTTTCTAAAACCAATTGAGACGGTGCATATGTTACATGGGGACATCAAGGATGTAGGTTTAGAAGAAGAAGGAAACAACCTGGAGAAAGAATAAATACTTCAATTATTCTAGAGTCAGATGAGTCAACTGAAATAGAAACAGTTCAATTAATACAAGAAAGTAAAGGGGAAGAAAGAAACAAAGTCCAATATGTAATAAATAGAGAGAAGGGAAGTTTAGAGACAGAAGATTCATTATTCTGACCAAACACACAGATAGATCAATTAGAAATAGTTTCATGGAATGTAGCTGGATTAAAAGAGAAACTTGAGGATAAATTATGTCTGGGTTGGCTAACCAGATTTCCTACTCTTCTCTTCCAAGAAACTTGGCTAAGAAAAAAATCAGGATGCAAGTACAAAGGGATATAGGTCATGGGTCTCCCCTTGATATAAAAATTTCTAATTTGGAAGATACAAATGAGGGCTGGCTATTCATGTTAGTTCGTTATTAAATTATATTTGCTTAGATGTGGGAATTTATAATGAATTTTATATGTTTGTTCTGCTGTTGGGAAGGGAACAAAGTCTGGCATTGTTTAATGTTTATTTTCCACCGATTGTCAATAGTAAAGAGTTTGTGATAATTTTAGGAAAAATTGGTGATGATATTGAAGCATTGAAAGCAAGAACTCAGAGTGTCATTTTTATGGCTGGTGATTTTAATGCTCGGGTAGGAAAGGAAATTGAAAGCCCCTCGTCTGACTGCGGAATTGATGATTCATTAAATATTCCCCTTAGGCAGTCAAGAGATAGGTACACAAACTCAAAAGGTAAGATGTTACTACACTACTTTAAGTCTGGCTTAAGAATATTGAATGGTAGAACAAAGGGAGACTGGTGAGAAGAAATTACTTTTCCTACTGTGAATGGAGGGAGTGTAACAGATTTTTGTATAATAGATGCTATGGATTATTTAAAAGTAAATTATTTTAAGATTTTAAAAGCATGGGAGAGCGACCATTTTCCTTTGATTTTGTGTACTTAAGCTAAGTTTTAAACAAAAAAGAATTATGAACAAGAAAAGGTGGCAAACCAAAATATGTGCATTAGGTACAGAAAGAGAATCATCTGGAATAAATACACAGAAGAGTCCATAGAGAAGACTTTACAGCAGTTGGATCATAGTATGATTTCAGGAAGCTTGGAAATCAATTTAGGAATCCTTAGTAAAGAATTGGTAACACAAAAGATGAAACAATACGAGTTATTTATGACCAAATTGGTGGATATACTTAGTCTAAAAGGTAAAAGGACGGTAAATTCATCTATGGGGTTAGATAAACCATGGTTTGATAAAGAATGTAAACAATTAAGAAAAGAGATTAAAAAACTTGGGAAACTAAGGGTAAAAAAATCCTACCTTGATTGTACTAAAGGCGTTTAGAAATCTGAAGTCTGAGTATAGAAGAATGCTATATACTAAAGAACAATGTTATAGGAATTCATTATGGGATAAGCTTCAGGGGGCTATATGAAATAAGGATAATCAACTATTTTGGTCTTTAGTGGCACATGGTTGTAACAAAAATATACAATATAATTTATTGGGTATGATTTCAGAAAACCAATGGATTGACCATTATTCTATAATTTACAATATGAATTCCAATAGTACTCTTGAAGAGCTATACGGAGGGGATAATTTAAACTCAAGTGAGTATTATTTTACTTCTGCTGAAATAAGGAGAACAATAATGGATCAAAAAAGAAATGAGGCCCCAGGAATTGATGGGATCCCAGCTGAAGTTTTTCAATATAATATGGATTACTGGGTTATGGTGTTTGCACTACTATTTAGGATGCTAAGTTGTTTTTGTGTTTTGCCCCTTAATTGGAATAAAGGTGTAATTGTGCCTATTTTTAAGAGGGGACAAAAACAAGATCCTATGTGCTATAGGCCAATTATATTATTGCCAGTGGCTCAGAAAATATATACATGTTTAATATTATCAAGATTGACAGATTGGGTTGAGACGAATGATCTGATATCAAAAATTTCAATGTGGCTTAGGAAAAGGCAAAGTACCCTAGATTTCATTTTTACGCTAAGATATATAAGTGATTTGTATGTCAAAGTTAAGAGGGGATTACTGTAGGTTTGATTTATTGATATAAAGGCTGCATTTGACTCGGTCAATCAGCATAAGCTATGGGAGATATTAGAAGGATTGGAAATTGATAAACACCTACTAAGAATTTTACAAATGCTACATTCAAACACAACTGCAGTACTTAGATACTCTAGGGATGGGGCTCTCTCCAAAGAAATAAATATTAATAAGGGGGTTAAACAAGGATGTTTACTTGCCCCTCTTCAATTTATATTTTGAGACTATTATAAAGGAAATTAGGAAAATAGATACATTTCCTCCTATAATAAATAATGAAAAAATTCAAGTTTTATGCAATGTAGATTATGCTATTGTTATCTCACAGACCCCTCTTGGGTTAAGAAGGGGAATAACGAGTTTCATAGATACCTTAGAGGAATTAAACTTAGAACTAAACATTGGTAAAACAAAAATAATATCATTTGGGAGCAGAGGTCGTACCAATAAAATTTGGAAGGTCAAAGGAAAAAAGATGGAAGAAGTTAAAGAATATAGGTACTTAGGTATTATTTTTGAAAGAAACTTATTATGGAACTTACAATTGGAGGAGATAAAAACTAAGTCATACGTCTCCATGAGTGCGATAAATAGGTTTGCAAATACCTATGCAAATAATTCTTTTATTTCCCTCAAAAGGACCTTTGAAACAAAAATTGTTTCGCAGACGCTATATGTGAGTCAGGTTTGGGGTCTGGATGTGTGTGAGAAAAAACTAGAGTGTATTCAAAATAGATTTATGAGGAATGTACTTGCTTTACCTTTAAATTGTCCATCTGCGTTTATGAGAATTGAAACAGGATTATGTCCCCTTAGCACTAGAATCAAAATTAGGGCAGTTAAATATTGGAATAGGATAATGAATATGAAAGATAACAGACTACCAAAACTATGCTGGGCAGATTATATCGCCCATATGGCTGGTGGTCTTGCTCCTAATACATGTTTTTTTCTAGTAAGTTAGTCATTAAAAAGATTGGGCCTAGAGGACCTTTGGTCAGCCAAGGCAATACTTAATGCAAATGGTTATACAAAGGAGGCGAAACAGAGAATTAGAGATGTTACACTCCAAAAGGACTTATCTAAGTTACATGAGATAGATACATACGGTTTATACTCTAATATAAAATCTGTCGGTGATACTGAATTGTATTTAGCTCATTGCGAAAATAAATGGCATACGAATATATTGTGTAATATAAGATTAGAGAGCTTGGGAGTAACAGTTACAATTTAATAAATGGAGGTATCTCGTGAGTGATATAAAATGTAAATGTATAAATGTGTCATCTCCTATTTTAATCCATAAATTGTTAGAATGTGAGGAATTGATGAATGAAAGAATAAAATTGGTTTTGCCATTAATTGATAATTGTAATCTGAACTGTAAAGAGAACTGTATGAAGCAATTATTAAGTGAGTAAAATTAAGGATATTTATGGTCTGGCAATGTTCAGAAGTAGGATAAAGAAAGGATGAAATACTTTTAAAAGTAATATTTTAATACTATAGTATGCATATATAATTGGTGTGATTTATTTTATTGTGTTGATGTAATAAAATGTGTTTTTTTATACGTCTTGTGAAACAATAAAAACAGAAAGTGATACAATGAGCCAACCATTTGGATAGGCATTGCTTGGAAACAGCATTGCCCTCTCTTTTGTGAGCAAGAGAGACAAAAAGCTGATTAGATTTCCTGAGATCTTTAGTCAGAGTGGTGTAGTATCTCAGTATTCTATAAATATCCAAAGTATGTAGGAGATACTCCCCTTGAGTGGAGTGTTGCGTAAAGAAAGCAGGTAGCTCAATGGATTGGTTCAGCGTAGATTCAGCCACCACCTTAGGGAGAAACTTAGGGTTGGTGCGCAGAGCCACACATTCCTTGTGGAAAATCAAGTAAGGGATTTTGCACATCAAGGCCTGAAGCTCAGAAATTCGACGAGCTGAAGTAATGGCCACTAGGAAGAGAGTCTTCCAAGAAAGGAACTTCAAGTCTGCTGAAGCTGCCGGCTCAAAGGGAAGCAGAGTAAGCTTATCGAGAACAAAGTTCAAATCCCAAGAAGGAGCAGGAACGCGGATGGGGTTTTTTAAAATGGAAGATCCCTCTGAAGAAAGTCTTAGAGACTTCCAACTGCGTGAAAAAACCTGTCTCCAAAAGGGACATGACAGGCCGAGAGAGCCGCCATGTGGACCTTCAAAGAGGAATGACTGAGACCCAGGTCAAAGAGATGACACAATAGTCCAGGACTCTCTCGATGGGGCAAGAGAAAAGCTCGAAGTCCTTCTTAGAGGCCCAGATCGAAAAACGTTTCCACCTCATGGCATAGATGGACCTAGTGGATGGCTTTCTGGCCTCCACCACAATATCTGTGACTAGCGGAGAAACCCCGATCCGGACTTGGGCTATGTCTGCAGGAGCCACGCATGCAACTGAAGGGATCCGAGACCAGGATGAACCAGGGTCCCCTGATCCTGGGTCAGCAAATGCAGTGACAGAGGAAGAATTGGAGGTTCCTCTGAAAACTGTTGCAGAAGAGAGAACCAAACTTGCCTGGGCCAGAATGGAGTGATGAGGATTATCCGGGCTCCTTCTGAACTGAGTTTGTGTAAGACCCTCGGAATTAAGGGAATTGGAGGAAAGGCATAGACGAATCTGTCCTTCCAGTCGAGTGACAGAGCGTCCCGCCAGAAAATGCCTCGCCCTAGGGCGAGCGAGCAAAAGGCGTGAAGTTTTGCGTTTTGAGGGGACGCGAACAGGTCTATCCGAGGGGCTCCCCAGCGCAGGAAGATATCGTCTACTACCTCTTGATCCAGTTCCCATTCGTGTACTTTGGCTGATGACTGACAGGTGATCCACCAGCGTTTGACTCCCGCAACATGAACTGCCGTCAGGTGAAGGTTGTGTTGAACAGCCCAACTCCAAACTCTCATTGCTTCCCTGCACTGAGGGTAGGAATGAGTTCCTCCCTGCTTGTTGATGTACCAGACTACGCACATGTTGTCCATCTGGATTGTCAGATGGCTGGGAAGAACGCAAGAGTTCAGAGCCTGGAGAGCATACAAAACTGCCCTGAGCTTGAGCGCATTTATAAGAAGCTCTGCTCAAGTCTGGACCAGGAGCCCTGAGTCCCAGCGAGACCTAGATGGCCCCCAGCCTTCCAGAGGCATCTGCTGTCAATGTTTGGGATGGGGTTCACAAAAGGAACTCCCCGCAAAGGTTCTCTTGCACCATCCATTGCAAGTCCCGGACCATGGGATCGGGGACCAGAACTTCCTGGTCTAGGTCATCCAATGTCTGGTCCCACAGAGACTGAAGTGTCCTTTGACAGATCCTCATATGGAGCCAAGTGCAAGGGACTGTCTGAATAGCAGCCGCCATGAGCCCGAGAAGGCGAAGGACTGACATGGCGCTGACCCTTCTGTGACTGGACAACAGACTTGCATGAGCCTGGAGGGTGTCCACCCTGTCCAGAGGCAGAAAGGCCTTGCCAATGGTCTTGTCCAGGTTCGCCCCTATGAACTGGGGTCTTTGGCAAGGGACAAGATGGGACTTGACCTGGCTGATGCTGATACCTAGGCTGGTGAAAACCTGCAGGGTGAGGGAAGAAAAAATTACTCACGTTAGTAATTATGTTTCTTCTAGTGGAGTCTTGCTGTATTCTGACAATTGCAGTTAGCCCCAGCCTTTTAACTGCCCCAGAGAACATAGGGTTAACTTTTCTATGCATGGCATAGAATGTTCATCTCGAGCTCGGTTGAAGCCTCTGCCTGTTATTCGAACTGCAACCATCAGATCTTTACGAGCAAAACTCACTAGGTGTGTGGAAACTGTAAAATTTTTTAACTAGCCAACTGGCAGAAAAATAATGTTTTGGGTCCTCAAAGGAAGACTCAAGTCAGGAAACCCAAAAACAAAAACCAATCAAATGAAATAACATTCCACCCAAAGAGAATAGAGGGTGGTAAGGGGGCACTCTAGGTGCCAACCGCGCCTGCCCACAAATCTAGGTTCTGAGAGGAGTATGGAGGGAAAATATGAAGAAAGCAAGACTCACTAGAAGAAACATAATTACTAAGGTGAGTAATTTTTTTCTTCAAACATGAAGTCTTGCTGTATTCTGACAACTTCAAGCCCACTCAAGCAGTACCTCCATGGAGGAGGGACAGAACCTACTTGAAATAGGCTCTGAAGTACTGCTGTGCCAAACCGAACATCACTCCTAGCCTGGATATCCAGAGAGTAATGCTTGGTAAAAGTATGGACCATTTTCCAGGTGGCTGCTTGACAAATTTCTAAAAGAGGGATATCCCTGGCAGCAGCCAGGGAAGCAGCTGTACCTCTTGTGGAATGAGCCCTCAGGCCTGAGGGTGGAGTTTTACCGTTTTTCAAAGCAGAAATGTATACAAGAAACAATCCACCTGGCAATAGATCTCTTGGTGGCAGGTCTGCCCTTCCCAACTTCTCCATAAGTGAGGAACAACTGGAAGGAGTCAAACTTGTGACCCTTGGTATGCTCTATGTAGTAGCTAAGGGCTCTTTTAACATCCAAACTGTGTAGCCTCCTCTCTCCCGAGGAAGAATGATCAGTGAAGAAAACGGGGAGAGATACAGACTGGTTCAGGTGGAAATCTGAAACTACTCTAGGCAAGAACTTTCTGTTAGTTCTAAGGACCACTTTATCTCTGTGAAAAGAGATGAAATCAGGTTCCACTGACAGGGCTTGCAATTCACTGATACGTTTGGCAGAAGTAATGGCTACCAAAAACACAGTTTTCCAAGTCAAGTACTTAAGCTCTGCTGAGGACAAAGGCTCAAAAGGGGGTTGCATAAGCTGAGCAATGCAAACATTAAGATCCCAAGCAGGAGCAGGATCCTAAAGGGGGGGATTGGTGTGAAGCAATCCCTTGAAAAACTTATAGAATACAGGATGGGATGACGGTGAGAAAGACTTGCCCACTGACAGGAAAGCAGAAACAGCTGTCAAGTGTACCTTGAGAGTAGCTGGTCTGAGACCTAGGCCATTGAGATGGACCATATAATCCAGAACCGTAGGCAATTCAGCAGAGTCTGGAGAAATATTCTTCTTAGAACACCAAATGCTGAATCTTTTCCATTTGGAGTTGTAAGTCTTTCTGGTGGAGGACTTTCGAGAAGCCTTAAGGATATCCAGAACCCCTTGGGAAAGATACAGATCTGCAAACTCTCTTCAAGAGCCAAGCCTTGAGATTGAGAGACTGAGGATTGGGATACCAAAATCCTCCCCTGAGAGGATGTCAACAGGTTGTAATTCCTGGGAAGAGACAGGGGAAGATGGACTGCTAGGGACAGCAACAAGGGATACCATGGCTGCCTGGCCCAGTCTGGAACAATTACTTTGCATGGTTGTGACCTTATCTTGACTAACACTTTGAACAGGAAAGGGAAGGGGGGAAAAGCATACAGAAATTTCCCTTCCCAGTTCAGAATCAGAGCATCCAGGGGGACTGAGCCCAAGACTGGGGGTCTGCAACAAAAAAGAGGAAGTTGGTGATTGTCTGGGGCTGCAAAAAGATCTATCTCTGGAGTGCCCCATCTTGAGAAAATCACCTTCAACACCAGAGGATCTAGGGCCCATTCGTGATGGCCCTGCGATATTCTGCTCAGTGCATCTGCTAGAACATGGTCCTTCCCTGGAAGGTGAACTGCTATCAGAGAGGTTTGCAGGGAATAGGCCAGGGACCACAACTTCACTGCTTCTGTGCACAAGGCCGTAGACCGAATGCCTCCTTGCTTGTTGATGTACCACATGGTGGTGATGTTGTCTGTTCTGACCTGAACCACCTTGTTCTGTACTGATTTGGAAAAAGCTTGCAGTGCCAGAAACACTGCCCTGAGTTCCAAGAGATTGATGTGTAGAAGAGATTCCTGAGGTGACCACAGTCCCTGGGTGGTAAGTTCCCCCAGGTGGGCTCCCCAGCCCAGCAGGGTAGTATCTGTGGTGAGGACCACTGAATGAGACTGAGTGACAAATGGAACTCCTTGCCTCAAACTGTCCTGATCCTGCCACCATTGCAGGGCTTGGATCAGAGTTCAAGTCACTGGAATTAGTTTGGTAAGGGAATCCTTTCTTTGGTACCAAAAAGCTCTTAAGTGGAACTGAATGTCCCTCATTTGGAATCTTGTGCCTTGGACCACTGCTGTAGAAGTTGCCAAGTGGCCCAACAGCTGAAGGAAATGCCTCGCTGGTCAAGACACCTGAAGGCTGAATGAAGAGGCCAGTTCCATGAGGGCCCTTGCCCTTTCTAGGGGAAGGAAGGCTCATGCTTTTACCATATCCAGGTCTGCCCCTATAAAGGTGTGGAGCTGCACTGGTTCGAGAACTGACTTTGGTAGGTTCAGAAGAAATCCTAAAGAAGTGAGCACTTGCTGGGTCACTTGGTCTGGGGACTGGCCCACTATGAGCCAGTCGTCCAAATATGGAAAAATAGAAATCTTTTGTCTTCTTAAGAAGGCAAATAACTACTGCTGGTGGCATCAGGAAGACCCTTGGGGCCGGCGCGTTAGCCAAAGGGCATTGCTTGAACTGATAGTGGCCTGACGGCAACTTGAACCTGAGGTACTTTCTGTGGGAGTACCTGATGGGAATGTGAAAGTAGGTATCTTTGAGGTCCAGGGAGGCTAGCCAGTCCCCTGGCCTTAGAGAGGGAAGGATAATTCCCAGAGTTATCATCTTGAACTTTGGCTTTAAAAGATGTTTGTTCAGGTATCTTAGGTCCAGGATGGGTCACCACTCTCCTGTCTTTTTGGGAGTTAGGAAGTACCTGGAGTATAATCCTTGCCCCTGCACGGTAGGTACTCTCTATAGCTCTTAGAGCTAGAAGAGAAGAAACCTCGCCTCTAGGGCAAGGGTTTCTGAGAGATTTGCAGGAGGAAAGATCTGCCTCAGCTTGGGAAATTTTTTGAGCTGAGAACCAGACCCTGGTTTACTACTTCCAGGACCCACTTGTCTGATGTAAGAGACTTCCAGTCCTGGACAAAGTAAGCCAGCCTGCTCTACTGGGATAGGGAGATCACCCGGCAGACTCCATCGTGGGGTCTGCTTGGCAGGGGCTTTAGGCTGAGGGGTGGATGCAGGCCTGCTCATCACCCTGCTGCTTCTCCCTCTGAAGAACCCTCTCTGTGAAAAGGAAGAAGAGGCCTGTGCTTGGTAAAAAGGCCTTTGGAAAAGCCTGCCCCTGTCCCTGGACTGCTGCCTTTGAGGAGTTGCTTGCCTTTCCTTGGCCTGAGCACTTCTGTAAGTGGTCCTGTATTCATCCATTTTCTTCATATAATTCTCTGTCTGCTCCCCAGAGAATTACCCACTACAGGAAAATCCATGGCCTTAGCCTGGGTATTCTGTGAGAGGCTAGTACATCTGAGCCAAGCCATTCTCTGAAGAGCCACAGATGTAGCCATGACTCTTGATGATACATCACTGGAGTTTACAGCAGCATGAAACTGAACTTTCGATGCCTCAATCCCATCTGCAGCCACCTCCTTGGCAAGCTGGGGGAAAGCCTGTTTAGCCAGTGCCAGTACAGTGTCCCACCTGGACTTCTGGTGCTTGGTTGCATAAGCCATATAATTAGCCTGCCTGAGTCCTAAGGATGATGCCATGTACTGCTTCTTTGCCATGGCATCAATCTTCCTGGAGTCCTTGTCTGGGGGGGTGTGATGCCAAGGGAATGCTTGCCTTATCACAGGCAGCAGCCTGTACAACCCCAATATGGCTGCATTGCTGATAAAGGAACTCTGTATCTGAGCCTGAAAGAGTATACCTCTTGTCCATTCTTCTGTCCACAGGAGGTATGGAATTGGGAGACTTAAGAATTTTGTGTGTCTGTTTCCCAAAAGATTTGTGGAGGGGAATAGACAGTCTCCTGGACTCTGGGATGTCCAACATCTCTACATAGTCAGGCTCTTCCTGATCCAGCAGGAAGCTGGAGGGTATCAGCCACCTTTCTGTAAAACATGAAGTGTGAAGGGGACTCAGAAAGCCTAGGAGGAGAAACATCTGAAGGTCTGTCTGGGGAGATGTCCGGGTCAATAGGCACATCCAGACTTTCACCATCACCATAATCATCTTCCAACTCTCCCTCCTCCTCAAACTCCGGTTCATAAAATTCTTCCAAGGTATAATCCAGAACCGGGAGAACCAACCTAACCGAGCCCCAGCCAAAGGTGCCGGATCAGTCGAATCCTAGGGACCAAGCGATCCCCACAATACGACCGCCAGCTATTTCATCGGCGTCGGAGTATGAGATTCTGGATCTGAACCGTCGACTTGTCTTTCTTTTGTCGGAACCAATTTCAGAATCGGCTCTCCTTTTGCCAAGAAGTATCGCCTGGTCAGAGGGCACCCTTCTGTTCGGTCGAACTGAACCGGCTGGCCATCTGGGTCAGTGGACTTCTCGGCCCCTTTCCTCAGTCTACCTAATCTCTTTCCAGAGTAGATTTGGGAAATTTTTGCAAATTTGGCAGTCTGAATCGAGGTGGTCAAACCTCAGACAACACAGGTGGGTGGGATCGGCCTTAGCAAAGACCTCCCCACACACACTGCAGTGTTGAAACCCAGTGGGCCCATTTTTTCTCGAAGTTTTCAGGACATGGCCAACTCAACCAAAGTTACCCTTTTTCGGCAATCCGCCAGGCAAGACTCCGCTTGTCGGTTCCTGACCGTGTCACGGGTCTTGGAAAAACGACTAAAACCAGTTTTTTAGAACCGACATGACCGGTAACCACACACTAAAGTAAAGTACAAATTTTACCTCAAAATGATCGGTTCAGCCAAACTGATCCACACTTTTACAAGTTCCACACAGAAAACAGAACAAAACCTATCTAGTACTCACAGTACCACAGAGACTTGAACCAACTATGCGGAAACAACAATTTCGGTAGAAAAACCGACTTTGAACCGAGCAGCAGGAGAAATCTCCGGAGCGACTGTTCAGTGAGACGGAGTAAAGAATCTGACGGTTGCAGTTCCAACAACAACAGGCAGAGGCTTCAACCGAGCTCGAGATGAACATTCCTATGCGATGCATAGAAAAGTTAACCCTAAGTTCTCCGGGGCAGTTAAAAGGCTGGGGCTAACTGCAATTGTCAGAATACAGCAAGACTTCATGTTGTTTGAAAGAGCGTGCAGAAGTTCCTCCCCGGAAGAGGCCGCCAGGAGCCAGTCATCCAGGTATGAGAATACCTGCACCCCCTGGGTATGCAGGTGGGCTGCTACCGCTGGACATTTGGTGAACACCTGGGGAGCCGAGGAAAGACCAAATGGGAGGGCTTTGAATTGGTAGTGGTCCTCCTGGAACGAAAACCAAAAGAATTTGCAGTGGGAAGGGCAGATGGGGAATATGCAGGTAGGCATCCTGCATATCCAAAGCGCGCAGCCACTGTCCCTGCCGAAGGAGTGGCAGAAGGCCCTGTAGGGAGAGCATTCTGAAACGCTTGTACTCCACAAACAAGCTCAGGGAGCTGAGGTCTAAAATAAGCCTCACATCCCCCGTTTTCTTTAGAACTAGGAAGAAATGAGAATAGTAACCTGTCCCCCAAAGGCGGGTCTGGACATGCTCTATTGCCGCCTTCGAGAGAAGGGAAGAAATTTCTTCTAGGACCAGAGGAAGTTGTTCCGGGGAGTAAGATGATTTGGGGGTGGTTTTCTGGGTGGTTTCTGAAGAAACTCGATTTAGTGTCCTGCTGCTATCAGTTGGAGCATCCAAGCATCTGATGTAATCCTCTCCCAACCCAGTAGATGGAAGAAGAACCTCCCTCCTACTGGTTCCTCTGGGGGATCCAGAGGCTGTGGCAGAGGAAAGGAGTCAGGAGGTGTGAGGCAATGCCGCAGCTGAAGCTCCTGCCGCTTTTTGGGGCGGGGCGGCTTGGCAGCCAGAGGGGCCTAACATTTGTTGGCCTGCTTGCCCTGAGGTTTCACTTTAGGCTGAGAATGTCTGCGAAAAGGACGACGCTGTCCCTGAGGGGGGCCTGTACAAAGAGTCAACAGACTTGAGTGCAGTGCCCTTCTCTTGCAGGTCGGTGATGATGTCCTCGACATCTCCACCGAACAGCACAGAACCCCTGAAGGGCGCATCCTGAATAGTGGATTGCACGCCAGTGACCAATCTTGATGCCTGGAGCCAGGCATGACGCCGAAGACCTACGGCGAAAGCCAAGCTCTGACCTGCAGCGTCTACTGCATCGTATGTGGCACGGAGCATGTGCCAACTGGCCGAACGAACAGACCGGAAGAAATCAACCACTTCCTGTTTGGTCTGAGACTCAGGAAGGGAGTCTTATCTGAATTCCACCTGACTCAGGATAGTCTTCTGGTAGTCCCCCATATGCGCGACATAGTTCAGGACCCTCATCCCCAGTGTGGAAGAAGCGTACACCTTCTTTCCGAACCGGTCCAGAAGACGGGATTCCTTGTCTGGTGGAGACAAGCTGAGATGTTTAGGATTCGCCAACCGGCCATGAGTGGTGCTAATTATGACCAAGTCAGCTTTGGGGTGTGTACTCAAGAAATCCACACCCTCAGGAGCCTGGTATAGCCGATCCACCTTCCTCGGAAAGGGGGCCAACGCAGACAGTTGTTTCCAAATAGTAGAAACAAGGTCGGCGTGAGGCTCAATCCAGGGTGGAATCAATGTCGGAGCAGTTTCGGGCAGATCCAAGAGGGCAGCGAGCTTCTTCCGCTATGGATCTGGCTCCTGAGATTGCCACTGGTGGACCTCATGGATCTTTCTCAGTAACTCCAGAAAGGAAGGATCTTCCAAAGGAGACTTCTGAGGAGTCCTTGGTCTGGGACGGTCTGGAGTATGTGGCTCATCAGGATCGGAGCACCCCTGGGTCTGACTCTGAGGTCTCCAGCGGGGGAGGAACGGACCCCTTGGGCAAACCTTGGGGAAGCATATCCTCCCCACCCCTGGTGCCTGAGGGTTCACCTCTGGCATCTGGTGGTGGGGGGGGGAGAGAGAGTCTCATCTCCAGTGTAGAGGATCCTGTGCAGGGTCCGGCACCAGCAGATGGCTCTCCATCTCCCTGGTGAGTTGAGCTTTGGCCTCAGCCCACCAGGCAGCCAGAGTCTCCTTCAAATCCACTAGCGGCTGGGGGGGGCAGTGGAGGAGGAGGAGGGGAGGATACGGATACTGAGGGTATCCGTAACCAGACGGTGGGAAGCCCGGCATTGGGTATTGAGGCGTTGGATACTGCGGTGTCGGGTATACTGGCGTTGGGTACTGTGGTGCAGGATACTGTGGTCCCGGGTAGGATGACCCCGGACAAGATGGGGTCGGGTACCCGGGAACCAGAGGCTCCGCCGAAGCAGACGGCCCTGGGAGAGGTCCAACAGGAGGGCCGGGTACAGGTGGCCCAGCGGGCGTCCGGCGAAGGGGTGTCATCCGGCCCTACGGGAAGGAGCCCTGACGTCAGCATACCCACATCCTCTGTATCGCTGGGGGAAGGAGGACTGAAATCCCCAGGGTCTAGCAGAGGAGATGCTGGAACCTCGGTAAGCAGTGGCAAGCGCTGCGGCAAGCCTGGGATGGCGGACTTGTCCAAAGTGTCTGATGTAGGCTCTATTGCCGTGTGTTCGGACGGGCCGACATCTGCCTTACCGGTGGGATCTGGGCAGGCATCGGAGCCGGCATCCAACTTATCAGATCCTGCGCCCAATGTAGGCCGCGGTGAGAGCAACCTTGGCGGCGCCGGTGGGACCGTGGCGCCTCAAGGAGCCGGGCGCCTACCAGTCCTGTCCGAGTGGACATCGGGTCCTCAGCGTCCGGGCTTACTGGACCCACTGACCCAGAGGGCTGCGTAGCAGAGGCCTTCTCGGAAGCGCCTCCTTTGTCCTGGAGGCACCCGAGCGCAAGCCCGACAGGAGGGACAACACTTTCTTGGAAACCTCCAAGACGGCCGTTGAGGGTTGGTCCCCGGGGGGCATTACCTGGAGTATGGTGACTCCAGCCGGAGTTTTGGTAGCCATGGAGATAGAGTCCCAGTGCTGCTTCTTTTTACGGTGTCCCTCAGGCAAAGTGGAGGCCTGCCTAAGCTTCTTCAGCTCCTTCTCCATGGAGGCCATTCTCTTCTTTAAAACGTGGGCCTCCAGAGACTGCTGTCTCCATTTACAGGTGGCAGCACTGAATTGCTGGCAGTGTTGGCAATTCTCCACGGGGTGTTCTAGGCCTAGGCAGAAGAGGCACAGGGAGTGACCATCCTTATACAGCAGCTGTGAGCCGCACTTGTTCTTATGCGAGTCAGAGGGTGTAGGGGACGACATTCATGGTAATTTTTATAGAAAAAAAAAGACGTAAAAACTCGGTAAATAAGACCGACAGACTGACGAGCAGAGGAACTTAACCGCGAGGCACCTTCACAAGTTGACAGCGGGAAAGAGCTGGAAGGCGGGCGTGGGGAACCACCCCTTTATACCAATGTCGCCCGACGCTAGTCACCTGACATGGGGGAGGTCCCCCGCCAGAAACTGCTAGCTAGAAATTTTTCCGTGGGGTCCTGACACTTGCCGGCTTCAGTCAGATGTGATTACCTACTGCAAGAGCCCTCTCAAAGTAAGATCTGAGTGCAGAGATGGGATGTTGCCAACCGGGTGATGCTGGTGGTGTCACCCACCAGTATCTGGAAAGTGCCCAAGGTGAGCAGGTAAAGCTCTGCTGTCACCTTTATCTCCATCATCATGGCGTGACTTGTGTGTGGGTGCCTGCAGATCTTCATGGAGCAGCTCACAGAGCTGTCTCAGAATTGCCCTGTTGAGCCAGTACCAGCCCACAATGTCCGTAACACTGAGCTGTTCGAATGTGACACAGGGCCAGTACCATCTCTGTTAGGCATACCATTTACGAGCCTTTCCACATCCACGTTGCTGTTCTCCCCGTCTCCTCACTTCAGCCATCACTGCTGCCATGTGAAAGACAGACCTGTCCACTGTTGCTGCAGTGCTGTGGCCAACCTCTGGGTGGCTGGCCAATTTAGGGTTGCCACTTTTATACCTAACTTTGTGTGGCACAATTTTGGGATGCGTGACACATGCGCCACTCATATTGGCAGAATATATACACACGCGCAGCATATTCAGGTGCCTATTCCCTTTTTTTATGCCGTATACATTATATCTCCGCGGCGATGCATTCTGACATGCATGACATAGGTCTCCCTTTCAAATATCATGCCTCTGTGCATCTCCTTTGAATAAGTGGGTTTTAAAGTGCTAAAGTTATGTGCAGATGCTCCCAGAAAAGTGTGCATGTTATATACAGGTGTTCCTAACACAAAAAGCACTCATTTTGAAGAGCTGTTTTTGAGACACAAAGCACAGATGTGTAGAGCTACTCATAATACAAAGCCCTCATGCTGTATAGCGCTGCTTCTGACACACAAAGCATGCATGTTATGGAGCGCTGCTGCAGACTCACAAAGTGCTCATGTTGTGTAAAGCTGCTCCTGACATACAGTACAACACCCTAATGTTGTGTAGAGCTGCTCTTGACACAAAGCACACATATTGTGTAGCGTTGCTCCTGATACACAAAGTGCTTATGTTGTGTAGAACTGCTCCAGACACACAGTGCTCATATTATGTAGAGCTGCTTCTGACGAGCAAAAATCCAAACATAAAGCAACAGTGCAACAAAACTGGGCAAGCAATTTGTTCCTATTGTATTTTTTTTCCACTATAAAAGATTCCAGGCATCTTTCACTTCTATTTGGTGGTAAAATTTTCTAGTTCCACCAAAATTCGAGTATTTTATAAATGTTTTATTTTCTCAAAAACCCTAAGCTCCTGACATATAACACCCTAATGCTGTGTAGAGCTGCTCTTGACACAAAGCACACATACTGTGTAGGGCTGCTCCTTACACAAAAGGCCCAGATATTCAAAAGGGTTGTGCCATGTGCAACAGGGATGCGCCAGCGCAAGTCCCAAAATGCCGCTGTGCAATATTCAGCGGGAGGCAGGGCACCCCCCAAATCACAATGCGCAAAAGCGCAATGGTAATGAATGCATGCGCAACTGAAGGGGGAGGAACCATGAATAAATGGCGCAGTGCGATATTCAACAACATGCGCCATGTGCAATAGGGGAGCAAGTGGAAGTTGCGCAATAGCGGAAATGATCCAAAATAAAAAGGAACAAGAGAGGCATAAGAAAGCTACAGGGAAGCCACATGTGGGTGAACTGCAAGCAGGCACACAGCAACTGTGAGCAGGACAGGGCAGGAGCAGGACAGAGCACCTGGAACCACCATGAACAGGGAAGGTGTGGGGAGCCTGTGCCACTGCGCAGGACAAAAGTGGAAAGTGCCACACAGCACTGAGGGCACAGACAGTGGGCAGTACGGCCACTACTGGGAGGTGTTCCCGGTGCAGGGGGAGTAGCAGTAAGGACAGCAAGGGGAATGGTAAAACAGCTGCTGGGGGGGGGCAACAAGCCAGGGACATGGCCAGTGCCACCACCCAGATGGAACGCAATAATAGAGGGTGAGAAGGCAGGCAGGGGGGCGCGGCGTGGAGGGGCCCGTCGGTCATAGCTCAACAGGCAGTACCAGCCTGCACCAGCCCAAGCTGTACACTGACACTGAGATCATGGGTTGGTACCGCCTGAACCGGGTGATCCTGAGGCGGCTCTGTGAGCTGTGCAGTGATGTGATGCAGGCACCCACATGACAGAGCCATGCTCTGTCAGTGGAGACCAAAGTGACAGCTGTCATGTGCCTGCTTGCCACGGGTACCTTCCAGAGACCAACAGGGGACACGACAGGCATAACCCAGTCGGCCGTGTCATGCCTTCTCACCCAATTCCTCAGCACACTGCTGCCACATGCTGCGGAGTACATCCGTCTTCCCAGCATACCAGTGGAGCGCACAGCAAACATACAGGAGTTCCACAAGGTAGCACATATGCCTGGCATGCTCGGGGCAATACACTGTACCCATGTGGCCATCTGCACACCACCTGGCCCAGAAGAAAAAATTACTCACCTTAGTAATGTTGTTTCTTCTAATGCAGTCTTGCTATATTACAGACATTAGCAGTTTGATCCAGCTCTAGAACTGCCCAGGAGTGAAATGGTTAAAACCATTCCAAAATAGAATTTTGGCACGAGAGCAGCTCTATCTGTGTCATTTCAAACTTGAACTGTCAGATCTTTACGAGCCAAACTCACTAAGGTCTGTGTGGAAGCTGTAACCTACACTAGCCAAATGGCTACCTAAATAATAACCATTGATGGTCCCAACACCCAAGACTCAAGTCAGAGGACCAGAAATACTAACACCATTCTAATAATATGAAAATGGAACATAAGTATAATAAAACACACACACACGCATACACACACACCAAAGTCCCAAAGGGACAAAATGCTAAAGAACATAAGTAGTCCCCACACTAAGTTGCCCACCCACCAAGTAGAGAGGTTCTGAGAGGCAGGTTGGAGGTTATAATATAAGACTCCATTAGAAGAAACAACATTACTAAGGTGAGTAATTTTTCTTCAAACAACATGAGGTCTTGCTATATTATAGACATTAGCAGAATACACAGCAGTACCTCCATGGAGGAGGGCAGAACCTACTTAGGAATAGGCTCTGAAGAACAGCTGTGCCAAACCGAGCATCTCTCCTGGCCTGACATCCAGGGAGTAATGCTTGTAAAAGTGTGTACCGCTTTCCAAGTAGCAGCCTGGCAAATCTCTAATAAAGGGATATCTCTGGCAGCAGCTAGAGACGCAGCTGTACCCCTGGTAGAATGAGCCCTCAAACCAGGGGGGGCTCTGCCCACTTTCTGATAACAAAATTGGATACAAGAGACAATCCACCTGGCTATTGATCTCTTAGTGGCAGGTTTGCCTTTCCCAACTTCACCATAGGTAAGGAAAAGTTGGAGGGATTTGAACCTGTGACCTTTGGTACGCTCTATATAATAACTAAGAGCTCTCTTAACATCCAGGCTGTGCAACCTCCTCTCACCAGAAGAGGAGTGATCAGTGAAAAATACTGGAAGGGAGATAGATTGATTAAGATGGAAATCTGAAACCACCTTAGGCAAAGCTTCCTATTAGTCCTAAGGACTACCTTATCCCTGTGGAAAGAAATAAAGTCAGTCTCCACTGACAAGGCTTGCAATTCACTTATCGTCTGGCAGAAGTGATAGCCACTAGAAAAACAGTTTTCCAAGTTAGGTACTTAAGCTCTGCAGAAGACAGAGGTTCAAAAGGGGTTGCATTAACTGGGCAATGCAAACATTAAGGTCCCAAGCAGGGCCGGTTCCGAAAGGAGGATTAGTATGGAGTAATCCCTTAAAAACTTGGAAAACACAGGATGAGAGGAAAGAGGGATGACTTTCCTGCTGACACAAAAGCAGACACAGCTGCCAAATGAACTCTCAGGGTAGCTGGTCTGAGACCCAAGGAATTAAGATGTACCATGTAATCTAACAAAATGTGCAATTCAGCAGATTCTGGGAAATATTTTCCCAGCACACCAAATGGAAAACCTTTTCCATTTAGAACTATAAGTAGCCCTAGTGGAAGGCTTTCTGGAAGCCTTTAGGATCTCAAGAACACCCTGAGATAGGTGTAAATCTAACTCCTCAAGAGCCAGGCCTTGAGGTTGAGGGATTTGAGGTCCGGATACCAAACCCTTCCCTGGGCACAAGTCAACAGATTGTGATTCCTGGGGAGGCACAGGGGAAGATGGACTGTCAGAGACAGAAGGAGTGGGTACCAGGGCTGCCTGGCCCATCGGGCAATCAGAATCACCCTGCAAGGCTGAGATCTGATTTTGACTAGTACTTTGAATAGGAGAGAAAGGGGAAAGCATAGAGGAACTTCCCTCCCAATCCAGAAGAAGGGCATCCAGGGAACTGAGCCCAGCACTGGAGGCCTGCAACAGACAGAGGAAGTT
This sequence comes from Neoceratodus forsteri, assembly GCA_016271365.2. NCBI lineage: Eukaryota > Metazoa > Chordata > Ceratodontiformes > Ceratodontidae > Neoceratodus > Neoceratodus forsteri. The sequence goes on along the minus strand of CM028135.1, from coordinate 200,035,517 downwards.
TGTGATTGTCTGGGGCTGCAAAAGATCTATCTGAGGATGCCCCACCTGGCAAAAACTATCCCCAGCACTTGAGGATCCAGGGACCATCTGTGATGGCCCTGGGAAATCCTGCTGAGGGCATCCGCTAGGACATTGTCCTTCCCTGGAAGATGAACTGCTATGAGGGAAGTGTTCAGGAATAGGCCAGAGACCACAACTTCATTGCCCTCGGTGCACAAGGTCAAGACCGAGTGCCCCTGCTTGTTCATGTACCACATTGTTGTGGTGTTGTCTGTTCTGACTTGTATCACCTTGTTGTGGACAGATGCAGAAAAAGCTTGAAGAGCTAAAAGACAGCTCTGAGTTCCAGCAAATTGATGTGAAGCAGAGATTCCTAGGGGGACCAAACTCCCTGAGTGGAAAGGTGGCCATGTGGGCTTCCCCAACCCAGAAGGAAGCATCTGTAGTGACAGTCAAGTCGTGAGAGAAGGGAAATGAAGGGACCCCGCTCTTAAATTGCTCTGATCCTGCCACCACTGGAGAGCTAGGATCAAGGTTCGAAGTCACTGGGACCAACTTGGAAAGGGGGTCTCTTCTCTGAGACCAAAAGGTTCTCAAGTGAAACTGAATGTCTCATCTGAAATCTGGCTCCCTGCACATAGCTGTGGATGCAGCCATGTGCCCCAGGAGCTGCAGAAAGTGTCTTGCTGGTCGAGAGACCTGCAGAGTGAAGGAAGAGGCCAGAGCCACTAAATTCCTTACCCTTTCTGGGGAAGAAAGGCTCTGGCTAGCTTTGTGTCCAATTCTGCCCCTATAAAGGTGAGTACCTGGACTGGTTCCAGAACCGACTTTGGTAGGTTTAGCAGAAAACCCAGGGAGGTGAGAAGCTGCTGGGTGACCTGCAGGTGAGATTTTACCTTGTTCTGGGACTGGCCTACAATGAGCCAGTCATCTAGATAGGGAAAACAGCAATCCTCTACCTCCTTAAGTGGGCCACTGCCACTGCTAGACACTTTGTGAATACCCTTGAGCAGAGGTAAGGTCGAAGGGCATTGCTCTGAACTGGTAATGACCTGAGGGCAGTTCGAATCTGAGGTACTGATGGGATCTTCTGATTAGGACATGGAAATAGGCATCCTTGAGGTCCAGGGAGGCTAGTCAGTCCCCTAGCCTTAGGGAAGGTAAAATCATTGCCAGAGTTACCATTTTGAACTTTGGTTTCAAAAGATGCTTGTTCGGATATCTAAGATCTAAGATGGGCCGCCATTCTCCTGTCTTTTTTGGGGTAAGGAAGTATCTGGAATACAGACCCCTGCCCTGATGCAGGGGAGGAACCCTTTCTACTGCTCTGAGAGCTAACAGGGATGAGACCTCTGTTTCCAGAGCGAGGGTCTCTGAAGCACTTGCAGGTAGAAAAAATCTGCTTTTCAACTTGAGAAACTTTTTGAAGCTGAGAACCAGACCCTGGCTTACTACTTCCAGAACCCACTTGTCCGAGGTTAAAGAAGCCCAATTCTGACTGAAGTAAGCCAGCCTGCCCCCCACTGGTACAGGAGAATCGACCCTGGGCACCCCATCAGGGTGCCTGTTTGAGGAGTTTTAGGCTGGGGGTGGGAGCAGATCTGCACCCCGCCTGCCCCTGCCTTTCTAAGAACCCTCTGAGCATAGGCAGAGGGCCTGAGTCTGGTAGAAAGGCCTGTGAAAGGCCTAACCCTACCCCTGGGGGCATGCCTTTGAGGAGTGGCTTGCCGCCTCCTTAGCCTGGGCACTCTTGTAAGTAGTCCCATATTCATCCATCTTCTTCATGTAATTCTCTGTCTGCTCTCCAAACAGAGAATTTCCACCACAGGAAAATCCATAGCCTTAGTCTGGGTATCCTGTGACAAACTAGTACACCTAAGCCAGGCCAACCTCCTAAAAGCTACAGATGTGGCCATGACCCTAGAGGAAACATCATTAACATCCACAGCATGAAACTGAACCTTAGAGCTTCAATGCCATCAGCAGCCACCTGTTCTAGTTCACTAGCCAGCTGGCCATGGGCCTGCTTGGCCAATTGCATAACAGTATCCCATCTAGATTTCTGATACCTAGCTACATAAGCCATATAATTTGCTTGCCTGAGTCCCAGAGAGGGCTGCCATATACTGTTTTTGCCATGGCATCAATCTTCCTGGAATCCTTGTCAGGAGGATGTGAAGCCAAGGAATATTAGCTTTATCACAGGCAGCAGCCTGAACTACCCAACATGACTGCATTGCTGAGAAAGGAATTCTGTATCAGGGCCTGACAATGTATACCTTCTGTCCATCTTTTATCTACAGGAGGCACAGAATTAGGAGCTTTTAAAATTTTAATTGTTTCCTAAAAGACTTTTGTAAAGGAATAGACAATCTCTAGACTCTGGAATATCCATCATTTCTACAAAATCAGGCTCCTCTTGCTCATCCACAGCCTCTTCTAAGGAAGCTGGAGGTTTTCAGCAACTTTTATAAAACATAAAATGAGATGGGGACTCAGACAGCATAGGGGAGATTCTAAGGTCTGTCTGAGAGATGTCGGTTCAATAGGGCACACCCAGACCTTCCCAGCCACATTCATACTGTTCATAATCCTCCTCCCCTCCTCTGGTTCATAAAATTCCTCAATATCTAATCCTGAACCACTGGGACCGACGAACCGACCTTTACCAGATAGTGGGGGTTGGACGACCCTGAGACAGTGACTGGACAATTTGTATATTTGCTATCTCTGCAGCAGTTGGAGAAGAATTTTGGACTCCAGACCTGCTGATTTTCTTGTTTCTTTACTGGAATTGGTTCCTCAGAACCAGCTTTTCTTTGCCCGAGGAAGTTCTGGCCCTGGTCAGAGGCACTCTCTGGTTCGGTGCACCGAACCGGCTGGCTATCCGGTCAGCGGACTTTTGGCCTCTCGCTTCCTGAGCCTGCCCAATCTTTTTCCAGGGTGGCTGAGGAAATTTTACATACCTGCAGTCTGACTGGAGGTGGTCAAACCCCAGACAATAAACACATGGGTGTGTGGGTCAGCCTTTGGAAAGACTTCCCCACAAACATCACAGTGTTGAAACAATCAGGCCCGTTTTTCTTTTGGGTTTCTCAGACAATGCCAGCCTAACCAAAAACTTGCCCTTTGACGGCAGTGCCAGGCAAACACACTTATCGGTTCCTAACTGTCTCAGGTATTGGAAAACCGTAATAAATCCATTTTTTTTTAGAACCGATAAGAACCGGGAACCGCACTTCTAAAATAGTAACTTTTAGTTTTAAATGAGTTTTAAACCCACTGATCGGTTCAAAACCGAACCGATAACTTACAAATTCCACACAGACAAAACCTTCATTTACTTACGGTTACCACAGATAAAGCTTGAACCGAATGGTTTTGCGGTTAAAATAAAACTATTCTCGGTTAAATCCAACCGAGAAAACACTTTTAAACGGAAATGAACCGAGCAGAAGGAGAAATCTCCGGAGACTGTTCACCTGGTGAGTAAAAAGAATCTGACAGTTCAAATTTGAAATGACACAGATAGAGCTGCTCTCGTGCCAAAATTCTATTTTGGAATGGTTTTAACCATTTCACTCGGGGCAGTTCTAGAGCTGGATCAAACTGCTAATGTCTATAATATGCAAGACTTCATGTTGTTTGAAGGGCCACATACATAAATCGGAAGGGGTATGCAAGCATCAACTGCCAGGTGGTGTGCAATGCCAGGGGGCACATAATCAATGTCTGTGCCACGCACCCTGGGGGAGCACATGATGCCTTCATCTGGCACCAGTCTGCACTGTACCACAGGTTCGCGAGTGGGGACATCCCCACTGGCTACCTAGTGGACGAGTATGCAAATCACGCAGAAAGACATGGAGCTTGGGAGGGGCATAATCAGAGGTGACATGGTTACTGGCCTAGATGGCCCATGGCAGGGCGAGGCTGATCATTAAACTAATGTCCACCCTCTACACACAGGTGACAGTGGATACCAACTCCATCCCTGGCTGCTCACACCATACCGGTGGCCTGCTACCCCATCGCAGCAACGCTACAATGAAGCACATGCCACCACACGCAATGTCATCGAGCGTGTGTTCGGGATGCTGAAGGCACGTTTCCTGGACACGTCTGGCGGTGCCCTACAGTACAGCCCCTCAAAGGCCTGTGGGCTATTCTTGGCCTGTTGTATCCTGCACAACATGGCCAATGACTGTGGGATAGCCATACAGGTCGAAGAGGGAGACAGTGATGGGGACGATGAGGATGCTGGTGAAGATGGTGATGGGCAGCCCCCCCCCCCTTGGTCAAAGAGACCACCGACTGATCCGGATGGCGCAGCTGCACCGGGACACCACCACAGAGGAGCACTTCAACCAACCCAGGTAAGTCTTGGGGCCATGTACAACCACCAGTGGCAAGGGCACAACCAACAAACACGCATGGACAAACCTCAGGGGTGCATGTCGTAAGGAATTGGCCGAGCATGGAACCGCACATCCATCAGGGATGGGCAGGGTTAACGCGGCAATCGCTCACACACACACACACACCCACAAGACATGCACAAAGGGTAGAGGGCCGACCCCAACCACCAACGAAGCCACACATCATCGCCCACAGACCACCACCAGTGCCTGCCTTCACAGCGGTGTCAGACGCTGGGGCACCATTGCACAGTGGCAGACAAGCTAATCCAGGCATCATCATACAGCACGCCGTGGCAGACAGCAGCCGGGAGGGTGTGCAGATGGAATATGTGTGTGTGTATCTGGGGCGGTGCCCCACCTGTGCATTGCGTGCCGAACAACCACTGCACACAGGGCGAGCGTCAGACAGTAGCGGTGGGGAGACAGATAAGTACGTACCCGCCGCGCGGATGCGGGCAGCCCCGCCGGACCGCCAGCGGTGACAGGCTGAATCCAATGGCTCCGGAGGGTGGCACCACGGTCCGCAGGAGTTCCGGCTGCGTGAACAGCAACCATGCTCACGCAGGGTCTACAGCACGAACATGCCCTCGCCAGGCGTGCTCAGGATGCCACAGCTGAACCGGTTATCGACAAGGGAGTGTCGCCGCAGCCCGCGGGAACAGGGTGGACATTGCACTGCGTGGTGTCTGCGGCGCATGGACAAAATAACTGTGCCCACTGTGGCCACAGCAGCTGTGACTGTCTGTGTCAGCCTGTCAATGGCAGCGGTCACATCCTCCTGCATCCGGTCCATCCCTGCCAGGAGCAGACCGGTGTCCCTGCTGCACTGCTCCTCTGCCTGGTGCAGGGCCGCACTGAGTGCATCCACCGCCATCACAAGCCGCAACTGCTGATCGACTGAATCTTGGAGTATGCGGGTGTGCTCATGTAAGAGGTCATCTGCCTAATCGGCATGTTGTCCCTCATGGTGTTTGCGGCTCTGATGGGCAGCACCCCTTGAGGGTGGGCGCTGCACACCAGGGCCATGCCTGGACATGTGCACAGGCGGTGCACCGGCGCCGCCCGCCGACTGCTGACACTGCCCCTCCGGCTGCCGCTCTCCAGGGCTCAATTGTGCCGCCGCAGCGGCCGCAACAGCCCCACTGTCCTGGACACACACCAGTGCTGCCCCACTGGTGCAGACAGGCACAGGCTGGGACTGTGATGTCACGCAGGCCTCCAAGGCAGCACCACCCACGGCCATGCCCGTGCTGTTACCTGCTGTGTGACCATCCTGCAGCCCACACATATCACTGCCCATGAAGTGAGCTCCATCATCATCAGTGACGGATCCGGCACCAGTCCAAGTTTCAGCATGCTGGCATCCATGGACGCTGGCACATGGGCAGGGCCACCTCCGCACCTGCTCCACCAACATCAGTCCGGACAGCTAGGTGGGCCCACTGTCGCCCTGATCCTCGGACACCTGTGGAGGTGGACGGGCCCTCCTCTATGTCCATGGTATCACCCTCAGTGGACAAGCCATCACCGCTGACCCATGTAGACGCTCAGGGCTGTAGGGAACACAGTAGCATGTAATCTGCCCTACCCTGACTCCGCCACCAGTGACAGATCAGGACCCTACCATGCAGTGACGGGCTACCACCCGTCTGAATCCCACCACCTGGAACACCTCGATGGCACAACGCGCATGTGCCACAACCCACTCTTCTTGTGGGGTCAGGCATTGCCTGACCAGCTGTCCCCCACGCGTTGCAGTCCGATGCCCTGATGGCAGCCACCTTTGTCCTAATCCTCCGCCTGTCCGTGCTCTACCTTCTTTCTTGCATCCTGCACGGACCGCTGGTGGCTGCCATGAAGGTTGACGGCACGTGCCAACCTCCCCATGCTGCAACAGCAGACCTGTGGTGTTCCCGCTGTCTGCTGAGCAGCTCCTGGTCAGAGATGGGCCTCAAACAGGCATCTGTTTCTGCCTTGGTGAAGCTAGGCCTCCTCTTCCTCCACGTCTCTGTTCCTCTTTCTCCACCTCACGATCGCTCATTCTTGATCCTGTGGGAATGACAGGCGTTACCTGTGACTAGCAGTCCCATGCATGTCCCACACACCACAGTCCACACTCCCAAACAGCATGCAACTCACCACAATAGACTGCAATAACAGACTATGGCCTCTGCAGCCCAATGTTGCATTTATATAGCGCATCGCATGCAAATGAGGCGAGGTGCAATTTTAAGTGGATGCTAATGCGGAATCTGCACCATTGAATAGCTGATTTACATATGCCGGCTGAATATCGCGCTGTTGTGCCTTGCGCAATTGTGTTGAACATGCTCAGGCAAGGGCGCTTTTCTGTGACATGCGCAGTGGACACCGAACGGCGCATGCCCGGGGTACTGACGCCGACACCTGCCGTGCTGTGCGCGGGAGGCAATGCAGGGCACGGCCACTACTGTGCCAGTGGTGCTACTGCACTGTTCACATGTATGGCACTCTGGCACTGGGCACCATAGGCGCACTGAGGCCACAGCACGGTAGGCCGCCACAGGAAGTGGCACATAGGCGCGTTACACATGGTGAGTACCAAACGCTGTGGCGGTCCCGTGTGAGAGACCCCTAACCCTGTGCCAACCTTTGCTCCCTAGGCGCCATGCGCGCCTGCATGGTGCACCTCTATCGCGGCTGTTCAGTGACAGCGCGATGGAGAATGGCAGCGCAGTACCGTGCAGCATCCACATGTGGCAAATCTGCGCTACAGAGTGCCATTTTGATACTGAAACATTGCAGGATGGTACGGAGACGGGCACCCATCTGGAGCCAGATGGAACTGGCCAATCTGGTGCAGTCAGTGGAGCCCCATGCTGCTTCCCTATTTGGGGAGGCACCCCTGGACAGGGCCAGGAGTGCCGTGTGGGAGGAGGTGGCGGTGGCCCTGGAGGAGGCCACTGGCATGGAGCGACAGCGGAGCAGTGCAGGCACCGCTATGATGACCTGCAGCGCTGGGACCCGGACAGGCTTGCCCGCCTGCGGGCACGCGCCAGGAGGGGTGCGGTGCCACGGCCAGGTAGGTGCCCCATCCATAGACTGATAATGTCCATATGGGTATCACGGTGGCATATGTCCAGTGTGGGCTGTGGTGGTGGTATAGGGGTTGGGGGAATATGGGTATGGCTGTGTGATTGCACACACACGGGGGCGGGGGGACTTTGCTACCGGATTGTACTGATGTTCCTCTCTCCATGTGTGCACCCTAGGCCCAGAGGAGTGCCGGCGTGCCAGGGAGGGGAGGCTGCGCCATGAGCCACAGCATGCAGAGAGGGCGGCCAGACCAGACCAGTGCAGGGACCAGCCTGATTATGATGATCATGATTATGGAGTGCCTTACATCCATTGACACCACTGCCATGCACGCAACTTGGTACAGTCAGCACTGTCCAGTGGCACTGCATGTCTGGGAGTGAGTCAATGGTGGTCCATGCGTGCACCGGGCACATGGAAGTGCCACTGCCTTCGCACCGCATAGCCATGTCACTGTACAGCCACAGTGGTGCTGTTCGGGACTTGGTCGGTGGGTGTGTGCAGCAGTCCACATGGCTGTGTGCGCCTGGGTGGGCAGGTCTTGTGGACATGATCACTGTGGGTGGTCACACACCATCACAGAAGCATGTCCCACGGCCGTATGCCATGCACAGTGGGTGGGCTGCAAGGGGCTGTGCATTCACACCTATTGACTCTGCTCCCTTGTCCTGAGTGGACGGCACCTGCAGGCAATCAGAGAGAGATGCTGCGGGAGATCCTGCAAGTTGCCAGGGCCTCCCTGGAGATCCTTGAAAGGATAGACCGTCTGGGAGTACGACGGCGGCATGGCGGGAGGAGCAGCCAGAGTGGTGAGCGGGGCTCCCGCTGAGCGTTCTAATGCCCCTGATTTCCCCTACCCCCCTGGACCCACCCTCACACCCCTCCTTCCTCTACCATTTGTTCACCCCTGCCCCTTACCCACCCCCACCTTGTTTGTGGCCCTACCCCCAACCTTTTGTAAATATCTGTAAATAGTTTTGTTTGATGTTTTACAATACATTTGCTTTGATGTGCCTACTGTGGTGGTCTCTGATTTGCAGTGGGCTATAGGTGCTCAGCTGCAGTGGTGTGCATGTCAGCAGGGGTGGTGCAGTCATGTGCGTATGTCCGTGGGGAAGTGACTATGGTGTGGGAGTAGCTATCAGTCACTGTCTGTGGTGTGTGTGTTGTTCCCTGTGTACTGGATGACTGTGTGCAGTGGTACACAGTGCATGCTCTGTGTCCATGGCGCACCTGTCAGACCATCCATGGCCTGTGCAGCTGACACCCTTGCATGTCTGTGACCTGCACGGTCTGCTGGCATGTCGGTGGCAGCTGTCCATGCTGGACAGCCACTGTACCCGGCACAATGCCGGGTTGCCTCCTGTCACTGGTGTGGTGCATGTCTGCCTCGGGTGACACTGTGGCCTCTGCTGCTGTTGTCCAACCTCCATGCTGTCGCTTCTGTGTGTCGCAGAGGATGTGCACCACTGTCTGTCACTTGTGCTCTGGGCGCATGCTGGTGGCGTACAGCTCCATGGTGCCTGTGCAGGGTGGCTGGCACTCCTGTGCCATGGAGGGGTGCTGGCCATGTGTACATGGTTTCTGTGGCCACACGTTGGGGGCTTGGTTGTCCTGCTGTGTCCCTGTGTTCGTGTGCCCTTGGGTATGGGTGGGTGTTTGTCCATGCACTGTGTTGCATCCTGTGTGGCGCATGCGTCCATGCACCACTGTGGGTGTCTGTGCTGGCTGTTGTGGCCAGTGCTGAGTCAGGGTGTGTCCTTGGGAGGGTGTGCAGGGTGATGTACCACTGGTGGTGGGGTCTGGGTCATGCCCTGTCATGTGTGGGGTACCTCATATGCCGACACATGGTCATTCTCTCAGCTGTACCTCGGGGGGGGGGGACACGTGCGTGGCGGCACTGTGTATGCAGTTGTTGCATCGCTGTGTGCTGCCACCCGCTGATGGGTGCTCGTGGTGGGGCTGCCTTATATAGTTCTGTGGTGCACAGGGTTGCATTGTCACAGTGGGGGTGGTGGCATGCATGGGGTGTCCTGCACTGGTAGACGCTGTTCCTGGGCAGGGTGTCTGGGGATCACGGTGCAGGGTATGCTCTGCATTGGTGGGATGGTGTGGCACGGGGTGGTCGGCCCTCTTTGTGTGCCGGTCACAGCTTGCCAGGGGGTGTGCTGGGGCACCATGCCCCGGCTGTGGGTTTGTTGCTGGTATCCATGGGCCGGTGGTTATTCCAGCTCTCCACCGGTTGTGCAGTGCATGAGGTGTGGGGGGCGAGGTCTGTTCTGCTGTGTGCTACTCTGCCCATCTGTGGCATGGGTGGTGGGTCCCTGCATCCTGTCCCTGCGCATCCCTGGTTGTGCTGTTGCACTGCTGCCCTGCTCCACTGAGCATCCCTGGTTGCGCTATGGCACATCTGAACTGCTCCACTGAGCATCCCTGGTTGCACTATGGCACATCTGAACTGCTCCACTGTGCATCCCTGGTTGCGCTATGGCGCAGGTGGCACGATATTCAGTCGTATTACGCACAGGCGATCTTGACCTGCACAGTTTTGAATACGCGCTTTCTGCGCATGGGCGCAGTGACCTGCACTTACTCCTGCTGTTACACTCTTTCAAGAGTTTGAATATCTGGGCCAAAGCGCTTATGTTGTGTAGAACTGCTCAACACACAAAATGCTGATATTGTGTAGAGCTGCTCCCAACACACAAAGGGCGTTTGTATTGTAGAGCTGCTCCTGACACACCAAAGTGCTCATATTGTGTAGCACTGTTCTTGACAAGCAAAGCGCTTATGTTGTGTAGAACTGCTCCAGACACAGTGCTCATATTGTGTAGAGCTGCTCCTGACAAGCAAAAATCCAAACATAAATCAACAGTGCAACAAAACTGGGCAAGCAATTTGTTCCTATTGTATTTTTTTTTTTCAGTATAAAAGATTCCGGGCATCTTTCACTTCTGTTTGGTGGTAACATTTTCTACTTCCGCCAAAATTGGAGTATTTTATAAATGTTTTATTTTTTCTCAAAAAAAAAAAAAAAATTAAGATGGCTGCCACATATGCCTCAGAGATACCGCTGTAGAACTGGTACATGTTAGGACTGAGAACATTGAAAAACAAACATCACAGTGCTCAGAATAGGGTGTACCTAGAAAAGTACATTTGACAGGTATGCGAAAATGTTTATTTGTAGCTGAAACTAGCTTTTTGGGGAAAAGATTTTTCACTGCAATAATACTGAAACAACAGAGCAGATTGTTCTTTTAAATTGCACAGACAACTGGCATGAGTGTGTGATGAGCTGTCCCCTGCCCTCTGTAGGTTATGTCACAGCAGTGCTCCTATGATTCTCAGCGCATAATCTGATGTCCACCTTTACAGTAACGGACTATGACAGTACAGTATTTGTAGAAAAAAATAATCCCCAATTTCCTCATCCTGGGCCAGTGGGGTTTGAGATGCACTGCAGAGGCACCACTAGCTGACCCCAGGGATTGGGAGAGGAGCATCCCACTGTTACAAAACGTCCTTGTGGCAAGGAGCAGAACTGATGCTGGGGGTGACCATGCATTTTCATTTCACACACACAATCATGCAGGCACCTACTGATGGATGCCAGGGGAGGTGGGTGGGCCATCTACTGGGGAAAATGTCGACTGAGCCAAATGATTGAAGGATAAAGCATGCTCACCTACCTAAGAAGCAGATGAATGCCCAGACATCTCCCACCTCTTCTCCATGATCTATGACTTCTCTCTGGTGCGGGGCTGTGCACAAGCTGGTCTCTGTGCCCAGTCCTAGAGCTCACCATGGAGGCTAAGCAACAGAGATTGAGAGGAGCCCCGGCCCCCGAGTCTGGATGGGAATGCCCTAGGTGAGCAGAGATTTTTGCTCGGTGAACAGGTACGTTCGGTAAAACAAGCCAAGTGCCTTAGAATGAACCTGAGAAGTGCATTTATTTTAACCCAGTTGTGGGGTTTTGTGCTTAAAAAGTCAAAACATTCTTATGTTAATGTGAAACTATTTTATTTCCATTTAGTTAGGCGGTTGCTAGATAGACTATAGATTAGAGTAGGTGATTTTTATTTTATTTATTGCAGATGCGGATTACATAACCTTTGAGCTAGAGAGCTCATTTACAAAGGTTACATGTCAAAAATCAAGGTGCAGACACACTTTGGAGTTACACAAGTACAGCAGTTCCTCAGTGAATCAAAGTTGTACAGACAATTGTTGGTAGTACATAGGACAAAGAGGTGCAGGTACAATACGATATAAAGGTGCAAGTAAGCAGCCAACATGGCACTGTCATGATTTACGTGGGGGTCTATGAGCAGCAGGGGGTACATGATGTATGTGTTCTAAGCAATACAGATAATAAAAGAATAAATAAAAATGTCACACAAAAAAAAGTGTTTTTCTTCACACTGGGGAACAAGATGTTGAATCTGCTAAATGGCAGCCTTTGAGGGTGGGGGAGGGGTTACCGTAATTACTCTTCAAAAGTAGAGTCCAGTCACTAGTAAGGAAATGACAGCAGACATCAGTACTCTGATGAACTACATTTAAAAACAAATTATTCTAACCCATTCTTCTCATTACTGTCTGCGAGTATTTACATGTAAACAGGAGGTAATACTTGCAGTTCACCACCAGCAAAGGCTTGTTCAGCAACTGAAATAATGTGAACAATTGTATAGCTGAGTTCTGTACTGTAGGCTTCAATTTGGGATTTGGGGTTTGTAAGTGACCAGAGACCCTCTTTGACCCCACTGTTGCCTGGAGTGACAGGACAGTGTAGACTGAGGTTGCAAGTTGAGGGCTTGCTATCACATGCATCCCCTCCCACATGTAGTCCCCAGACACTGATTTTCTCAAAACTAACAGCTGATCACTTTTAGTATAAAGAAACAAGTTCGCAGCTCCCCATGGTCCCCTATTTCTGCTATTATTTTACATTGCTTGAGGTCAGAGGTTACAGGTGCACCTGTAACTTAGACCAAACAACATCTCAGCACCCCTGCAGATCAGTCAAACAATCTCAGAGCATGACCTCCTTGACAGCGAGGGCAAATAGCTCGGGACACACCTAGTAGCTCATCACAATATCAGCATCCCTTTCAAGTGGTCTCCCCTCCCATCACCACCAGCAGCTGTTGCTCCAACCCCTGCCCCAACTCTCACAGTTACTTTGACAAATCTGTTAGGAATTCAGCTACTTAACACATGACCTGGGGCCACTTTATTTCAAACTAAGCAGACACTCACATGCCCTTCCTCCTTGTCTCAATGGCTGAGACGGCAGGATATCTTTGCACCACAAGTGCCTCCTTCTGTTAGAAAGCAGGAAGCAGAACTGTAGTTCAGGTGAGACTTTTTTTCTTTAACAAGATATTGTAGGACAGCGGAGCACTCAATATACCTAGCCAGGATAGTGGAGCTGAAAGACTTCAGATGAGACATTATTTATTTTTAATATATTTTTCTTTACAAGGTCCCACACCTGGACTGAGCTCAAACCATAAATGCTGGCACCCGAATGCAGTACTAGGAAGATGCTGCACTGTTTGGGGGTCCTGTCCCTCAGATGAGCTATTAAACTGAGGTCCCTTCTTTACAAGGTCCCACACCTGGACTGGGCTCAAATCATAAATGCTAGCACCCGAGCGCAGTACTAGGAAGATGCTGTACTGTTCGGGCATCCCATCCTTCAGGTGAGCTATTAAATCAAGGTCCCTTCTGCCCACCTCTGCTGCTGTCCTGGTGTGTGTCCAAGTGAAAGTAAAGAACCCAAGGCATTATCGCAACATTAGGGGATATTCCGCAGTGTCCTGGACAAACATTCCCCATCCCATAATGCCAGTTAGTTGAGGAGGGAAGAGGTGAGCACATGGCTAAACCTCCGCCTCCTGTACACCTGAGTCAGGGCTGGGTGCAGTGAGTCGCTTATCTGTTCGGCCCATCATACCTGGGAGAGGGAGACGAAGCGGGCCCACCCTCGCATTGAGCAGTGCACAGTTTGGCACTGTAATCCATATGGGGCACTAGCCCCGCACCTCCCCTGGAACCGGCTATGTTACTTCCCGGTATGTTCTGGTCATCAGCCCAGAGGCATCAGCTGGCGCGGCTACCACCACAGCTCCATCAGATTCATCTTCAGGAGGGGTCCCCTCGGCGCCCCGGGAACAGGCCTGGAGGGATTAGCAGCAGCACAGGGAGAGACAACCCTCCGAGCCAGCTCTGCAGTGTCCCTCCCCAATTCCAGACCCGCCCCTCACCCCACCCCGGCAGACCAGCTCACCCCCGACTCCACCAGGTCCCAGACAAGAGGGGCAGCTGGGCCCATACCCCATCCGCCTGCAATAGGCCTGAGTCCATGGAGGTCATGCCTTCCGGCAGGGCCCTTCCCATTCACTGCCCTCACATTATAGCATCTCCTCCCCTGCTCTGCAGGGCACAGCCCCATCCCCACAGCTGAGCTAATGGGGGAGAGAGACCCCACAGCAGCTACAGGAGAGAACTCCTCCATCTCCCCCACCCTCAGGTGCCCGCCCCGGCCGGAAGGTGAGGTCGGGGAGGAGAGGCCCTCCAGCCCGTAAGCCATGCATGTTTATCATTCCCTAGCCCCCATCACCCCATAACCCTACCGCCTGCATTGTCAGCATTCCTGTTCTTATTTTCATGTTTATTTGTCAATGCTTAGCTGCTAGATCATGTTCATGTCCACATGGGTCTGTAGATCACAGTCTTGTTGCTTGCTGCTGTGTCGTCCCAGGTTCCACTCCATTCTCAGCACTTCTTCACCCTTCCCCTTCCATCCTCCCCTCCCTCCTCCACCCCTCATCCCCACCCCCGCTACCCTCTTAATTGAACAGGATTCAGTGCCGCTAAGTGCCCGTGGGCTCCTTCTACTCGACTTCCATAGGATTGATCCTCACGATCCGATTAACCTCGCTCCCCGTGCTCCCCCTTTCTCCCCCCCCAGTCCTCCCGGTCAGGGATCAAAGTATGCTTCCTCCACACCTCAAATGACCATACTGCTTGGTTAGGGAGCTCAGTTGCCATTGCCCCATTCACTTCTTACCTCTCTCCCCACCATCGGATCTCCCAATCATCCCCCCCAGCAGAGAGGTGCTCATCCTCCCATATTAACACCTCCTATATCTGCCCCCAGTCCTCCAGCCCCCGTAGTGATTCCTCCAGCCCCCTAACATCAAAGGCCTCTTCCCGCTGTCAAGAACAAGACGCCAGCTTCAGTCGAGTCCCCCGCCCAGCTCCCCCCCTGCTATAGTTTTATGTGCTTTTGCCATTGCCGCCTCTAGGCCGACCCTCCTCTATCTCCTGCAAAGGGAATACAGAGTTACTTGCGGCCTCCTCATGTCTCCGCGTTGGTCTCCGGTGTCCGCTGTTCCTCCTCATTAGACTGTGATGCCCTCAACGCTCCAACAATCCGCTGTATGGCCTCCGCTCCCTGCTTGCACCTTGCGTCTCTCTGTCCGTTATTCCACACCTTTTGAACAAGTTTGGATGCTACAGAGGGCTCTCGGTGGACCTTGGTTTGGGGGACATCTGTATTTCTCCTTTTCAGCTCGACCACTGCCTCCTCCGCTGACTCCATGGTACGTGTTCCATCCAGAAACAGGATCACCATCTTCGTGGGGTAGGGGCTGCGGAATCTGATCCCCGCATCCTTCAGTGCTTTCATCACCGCAGAGTAGGCGCACCTTCGCGCCATGATCTCAGGGGCATAATCATTGTCAAAGTATAGACACTGGGATCCTAATAGGACTCTCCCCTTCCTCCAGGCCGCTCTCAGGACTGCTTCTTTATCTTGAAACCGTAGGAATTTCGCCAGGACGGTACGAGGGCGAGAGTCCGGAGGGGGCCTAGGCCCCAATGCACGATGCGCCTGCTCTAACTCCAGGGAAATATCCTCAGGTAAGGGAAGCAGCTCTTTCAGGAGTTTTTGGATGTAATTAATCATTTCTGTCCCTTTGGAGCCCTCAGGAAGCCCTGAGATTCTTATGTTGTTTCTCCGGCTGCGACTCTCTGCATCTTCAGCCCGGGCTCTCGGGGTCTTAACTTCCCCATGGAGCTGTGCTGTGGGGCACTCCAGCGTCATCTAGCCTTCCCTCCATCCCTGCAATGTAGGCCTCACTGGTTTCCTGACGTTGCTCGAGTTTCCCTATGTCGGTGCGGAGGGCAGTCGCCATCGATTTCATTTCTCTGCGGAAATCTCTTACCTCCGCCAGCATCTGGGCCATTTGTTTTTGTAGGATCATATGGGATGCCTGCTCGGATGCTGCGCTGCCCCGGAGCGAGGACGATGAGGCCCTCGAGTCTTCGCTCTCCGACCCTTCGTCCTGAGATTTCTCCTCGCTGAGATGTGCCAGGATCGAGAATTTATCCCCTCTCTTCTTTGGCATTTTGGGATACCCTCCTGGTTCAGCAGTAAATGGATGGCAATGGATAAGGTGTATTAGGAGGGTTAATATAGGATCGTTCGGGGAGCCACTTGGTCTAGGCTGCCATTCTCTCACGACATCACCGAAGTCTAGTTTATTTAAGTTTAGTTAGATTTAGCGTTATTTCTCGGTTCCTCACGGTTCGGTATAATTGTTGGGGATCTGAGTAGTTTTATATTAGTTGCAAGTTTTTCCCTTTATTTTCTTCAAATGTTATTGTGTAAAGTGTATTTTAACACTGTTGAAGCCGCTAACCTGGTTTCTTTTCTAACCGCTAACCCGGTTACTGTGAACCATTGAATCGGTTCCAAGAACTGCTGACTCGGTTCCGACTTTAAAAATTAATCGGCTCTTTTGGGGCCTAATCGGTTCCTGAACCGACCACAAAAAAAAAAAAGGAATTCTTTTTGCGGTTAAGGTTTTTCTCCTAGAAATGGAGCATATTGAAAAACCTAAGAAAAAGACTGGCCCCCCAGGTTTTAAAAACTGTGTTGGGTGTGGGGAAGTGTTCGCCAGAGCAGACAAGCATGGCAGCTGTGTGTTCTGCCTTGGAACCGAGCATTTAAATACTGACTGTGAAATTTGCAAATCATTTTCACAGAAAACTGTGGAAAATAAAATGGAGAGGTTGAACAAAAAAATGGGAGGTGCTTCAGGTTCTAACCAGCCAACACCTTCAGAATCAGTGGGTGAAACTGCAGCTTCTTCTTTTACCACCCCTGAGAAGGGTGAATCAACTTCCTTAAAAAGGCTGAGTACTTCTTCAGGTACCCCGTCCGCTTCTTTGGGCTAGGCACCTTCTCCCCCTCCTGCTGAGGTGAGCAGGCAGCCGGGGGTAACCTCTATAGAGGTGTCGGTTGTGTCTCCTCCTTCCAGCACTGCCGATAAGTCGCCCTCGACCCTGTTGATGGTGCATGGCCTCGACCGTTAAGCCTTGCGGTGGACTCTCAGCTACTACCAGCCCGGTCAGGTCTGATATGTCGGGCGACGGGTCTTCTGTCATCCACTCGGACCCTCAGTCTTGCCCTTTGGGCTCCTGTGAAGCCCCCAATGCCGGCTTGAGTGTGCTGTCTGGAGACCCTTCATCCCAGGGATTCGCCACCCAATCCTGCTTTATCTCTGCCATCAGGATCATATTTGGACCTTTCAGTTGGGTCACTACCTGAATTACCCTCATCGCCTGGTCTTTTGCCACCTCCGGACAGGAGTCCTTGCCGACCAGGGATCCTATTATGGAGCCTCCTCCCTCAGGTCCTTTGGTGGCTCTCCCAGATCTCATGCCACCTTGTGGCCCTCAGGCACCCCCCCCCCCGTAGGTCCAGTAGAACCTCCAGGCGGTTTTCCGGGGCCAGACCTCCATTTTCCACTGCCGGGTGGCCCGCTGTCGGCACCTCATTATCCAACGCCAGGCCCTGTGCCGCCTACACCGGGATACCCGACACCAGGATACCCAACGCCAGCATACCCTGGGTACCCTCCCTATGGCTACAACCCGGTATTGCCAGGATTTCAGTATCGTTCTTGGCAACACCCGCAATACCCAGGCTACCAGCCTCCTCCTCCACCTCCTTCACCACCAGTTGATCGAGATCGATCCCAGCTTGGTGGCAAGATGCCAGGACCTAGCTTATCTCAGAGTTCGGCAACCGTGGGTGATATCCCTACCTAGGGCTCCTTCCCCACCGATCCCTCCAGACAAGCTGCAGGTGCTCTACCACTGGGTTCCTCTGGGGTGGACCCTTCCATCCCCAGCTGTTCAGAACCTTCTGACTCAGACATCTATTCCGACCCTTCAGACCCTCTGTCTCCAGTCAATATCCCACCTAAGGAATCTCTTAGCCCCCAGAAGATCCCTCCTTCGGGACCTTCTGAGGACTATTCAGGCAGCAGGAGGAGGCTGGCCTTCTAAAGAAGTGGACCCCCAGCGTAAGAGACTGGCGGAGCACTAGATCTGGCCACTACAGATCTTCTACCCATCCCTCCTGGATGGGTCCTCATGAGGATCTGGTCACCACCATCCGCAGCAGCCGTCCTCTATCCCAGCTGTTTCAGAAAGGCCAATCGCACTCTATTATCCCCTCGAAGGGATTCAACATCTCACGACTCATCTGAAGGCCAGCTCAATGGTCATTACAGCTGCTCATGACCGGTCGGCACAACCCAAGCATTTGAGCTCCTCTCCTGACAGAGACTCAAGACAGTTGGATCAGTTTGGCAGGAAAGTTTATTCTTCTTCCTCCTGTGCCATCCGGTCCCTGAACAATGTATCACACATGGTAGCCTTTCAGAAGGCTTCCCTCTCAGAGCTGGATAGGGATCTTCAGGAGGTCCAGGATGAGACGCTCAGAAACAAGTTACTGGACAAGGTCATATGAGCAAGTCTTCGTGTCATCATGCCCTTCAAGCAACGTATGATTCAGTAGACTCGGTGGCTAGGACGGCAGCTATGGGGATCTGCAGCCAATGCCTTTCATGGCTCAGGATTGCAGGTTTGGCACAGGACGTCCAGTCTTCCCTCCTGATGCCCCTTTAGAGGTTCCGTCCTTTGGCAGCAACGCCAAGGATATAATTACTTGGCTGCAAGAGAACGAACACTCCTTACGCGACGTACGCTCCATGTACAGGACGGGGCAGAAGAAGCAGCCTTTTTGTCATCAAAGATGATGGAATAAGACCCAGGGAAAGTGTCAGGGCAAATGACGAGCCCCTGGTTCTGGAGCCCAACCCCCCAGGCCAAATTTCCAAAGCCAGCATCCGGGGCTAAAGCTCCCCTCCCCTTGCCGTTCTTTCTTCTCCTCCCGCTACCTTCAGTCGACAAGGAGGAACTGGTTGGAGGGAGTTTCGGCCTCCACCTGGTGGGATGGAGGGCCATCACTGCAAATCTATAGGTTTTACAACTCATCCAACGAGGTCACTCAATAGAGTTTATGGAGATCCCTGCCCTCCACATTCCAAACAGTCTTTTATCCAAGGGATCAGATCCCCATAGTCTTCCAGGAGATCCAGGCCCTCCTGCAAAAAGCAGCCATAGAACCCGTCCCTCAAGACCAAATAGGAAGGGAATTTTACTCCCACTTCTTCCTAGTATCAAAGAAGACGGGAGATCTGAGACCGATCCTGGATCTCAGCACGCTCAACCTCTTCGTCGAGTACAAGAGGTTTCACATGCCTACCCTTCAGGGTCTTCTTCCCCTGGTCCAACCAAAATCTTGGCTGTGCTCCTTGGATATGCAGGATGCCTACCTGCATATCCCTGTCCTTCTGGCCCACTGTCGCTTCCTTCGTTTCTCCTTTCAGGAGAACCATTTTCAATTCCGATCACTACCCTTTGGCCTTTCCTCGGCTCCCCGGGTGTTCACCAAGTGGTTGCAGCTTTTCTTGGCCGCCAGGGCATTTACATGTTCCCATACCTGGACAACTGGCTTCTCGGAGCATCCTCTCCAGACAGCCTGAAAGAGTCTCTTTCTTTCACTCTGAACTTGTTTGTCCAACTGGCTGCCCAAGTCCCAGCTAGTACCTTCCCAGTGCCTCCAATTTATTGGAGCAGTACTAGACGCAGTTCAGAGGAAGGCTTTTCTACCATTAGATCGAGCCGAGACTTTAGTTTCTCAAGCCACTTTCATGGCCCAGGCTCGATGGATCCCAGCACACGCTGTGTTCCATCTTCTGGGACTGATGGTAGCAGCCATTTCGATGGTTCCCCTGGCCAGACTACATATGAGGGTCACCTAGTAGTCTCTTTGAGTCCAATGGGACCAGAGGACGGATGACATGAACCAGCGGGTCATGATCTCCAACAGCTTCCAGAAAGATCTTTGCTGGTGGCAGGATCTTTCCAATCTACTAGAGGGAGCTCCCCTTTCATTCCTCAAACCCCACCCAGATCCTCACCACGGACGCTTGGACATGGGCTGAGGAGCCATCTGGGTGAACACAAGACACAAGGGTCTTGGTCTGATCAGGAGCTTCTGCTCCACATCAATGTTCTGGAGACAAGAGCAGTCCTGTATGCTCTCCAGGCGTTCCAGTCACTTCTCCTACCAGGATCACTTTTTATCCAGATGGACAACATGCCCACAATCTGGTATATCAACAAACAGGGAGGAACTCACTCGTATCCTCTCTGCAGGGAAGCAATGAGGGTTTGGTACTGGGTGATTCAGCACAGCCTTTTCTTGACAGCAGTCCACGTTCCAGGTGTAAGCAACATCCTGGTGGACAGTCTCAGTCGATCAGTGGCCCGGGCGCATGAGTGGGAGTTAAAGCAGGAGGTGGTCAAAGACCTCTTTCTTCGATGGGGTCGGCCGGATGTAGATCTATTCGCCTCCCCATTCAGTGCAAAACTACCCAGCCTTTGCTCGTGTGTTCCCAGGCATGGTGCTTTTTGGTGAGACGCACTGTCTCTCTCTCTCTCTCTCTCTCTCTCTCTTGGACAGGGAGGTTTCTTTACACTTTTCCTCCCTTCAAACAACAAGAAGTCTTGCTGTATTCTGACATATGCAGTTAGTCCCAGCACTTGAACTGCTCCGGAGTGGAAAGAGTTAACCCTATGCCAGTGCATAGAACGTTGAGCTCGAGCTCGGTTCAAACCTCTGTCTGCTGCACTTCAAAGTGTAACCGTCAGATTCTTTACTCCGTGACATGAACAGTCGCTCCGGAGATCTCTCCTTCGGCTTGTCAGTTCAGTCTCAGTAAAACATCGCTTTTTAAGCCATATTTTGTCATATTTTTGGTTCAGATCCCTGTCTGCGGTACAGTAAGTGTTGTAGGTAGTGGACTTTAGTTACTGTGTGTTTTTCTGTATTTTGTGTGGAAATTGTCAAGTTTTTCAATCGGTCCGGTTTGGAACCGATTGTACTGTTTAATTTTGTTCTTTAATTTCTTAGTATGAGGTACCCATCCCATCAAAAAAACTTATTTTTAGATGTTTTTTTTTCCATAGTCCGTAACACGGTTGGTAACCGATAGGGGGTTCATGCCTGGCTTTAAAGCTGCTAAAGGGTAAGTGTTAAGATGGCTACATCTGAGAAACACAAGAGAAAAACTGGGCCCACTGGGTTTCAACACTGGAGTGAGTGTGGGGATGCCTTTGCTAAGGCAGACCCTCACACCACCTGTGTTTATTGCCTGGGGTTTGACCACCTTGATTCAGACTGCCAAATTTGTAAAAATTTCCTGAAGGCCACCCTGGATAAGAGATTGGGTAGGTTTAGGGAAAAGGAGGCCAAGAAGTCCACTGATCCGGATGGCCAGCCTGGTTCAGTTCCGACTGAACCTGAGTGAGTGCCCACTGACCTGGGCGATACTTACTCGGGCAAAAGGAGAGCCGATCCTGAGGGGTTGGTTCCATCTAAGAAGAGGAGAAAATCATCTGGTTCGGATCCAGAACTGCAACGTCCAACCGCCAAGGAGATAGCCAGAGCGATAAGTATTGTGGAATGCTCCGACCGGTTCCGTCTGATCCGGCACCTCTCGGTAGGCGCTCGGTTCCAGAATGTTGTCCAGATGAATATTATGAACCGGATTTGAAGGGGGAGGAAGGTGATGATGATGATGATGATGATGGTGGTGGTGGTGTTGAAGGTCTGGATGAGCCCATTGAACCGACAGACCTTCCAATGTTTCCTTTCCTAGGTTTTCTGAATCCCTTCCCACTATTTGTTCTACAAAAAGTGGCAGAGACCTCCAGCTCCCTCTGGTT
The DNA here is from genome assembly GCA_016271365.2 of Neoceratodus forsteri. NCBI lineage: Eukaryota > Metazoa > Chordata > Ceratodontiformes > Ceratodontidae > Neoceratodus > Neoceratodus forsteri. The sequence continues at coordinate 200,013,858 of CM028135.1, read as the reverse complement.
GAAGCTGTAGAGGAACAAGAGGAGCCTGACTATAAGAAATGATGGACATCCCAGAGTCAGAGAGGCTGTCTGTTCCCTCCATAAATCTTTTGGGAAACAGACACAAAAATTCTCCAGACACCAAATTCATTACCTCCTGTGGACAAGAGAATGAACAGGAAGTATATGCTGTCAGGCTTAGGTACGGAGTACTTGTTCCAACAATGCAGCCATGTTGGGGTTGTTCAGGCTGCAGCCTGTATCAAGGCTAATATACCTTTGTCTTCAGACATCCCAGATAAAGACTCTAGGAAGGTGGATGCTAAGGCCAAAAAAACAATACTTGGCATCCTCCTTGGGACTCAGGCAGGCAAACTATATGGCCTACACAGCCAGATACCAGAAGTCCAGATGGGATACTGTTCTGGAACTGGCTAAACAGGCTTCCCCCCAGCTAGCCAAGGAGCTGCACGAGGTGGCTGCTGATGGGATTGAGGTCATCACGAGTCATGGCTACATCTGTGTTTCTTCGGAGATTTGCTTGGCTCAGATATACTAGCCTCTCACAGAACACCCAGGCTAAGGCCATGGATTTTCCTGTGGTGGGTAATTCTTTGTTTGGGGAGCAGACAGAGAATTACATGAAAAAGATGGATGAATACAGGACCACCTACAGGAGAGCACAGGCCAAAGAAAGGCAGGCAACTCCTCAAAAGCAGCAGTCTAGGGGCAGGCCTTTTCACAGGCCTTTCTACCAGGGCAGGCCTCCTGTCCTTTTTCTCAGAGGGGGTTCTTCAGAGGGAGAGGCAGAAGGGGGATGAGCAGGGCTGCATCCTCCTCCCAGTCCAAGGCTGCTGCCAAGCAGACACTCTGATGTGTCAGCCTGGGTCGACTCCCCTTTTCCAGTAGGAGGCAGGCTGGCTTACTACTTCCAGGCCTGGAAGTCTGTTACCTCAGACAAGTGGGTCCTGGAGGTAGTAAGCCAGGGACTGGCTCTCAGCTTCAAAAGATTTCCAAAGCTGAGGGTCAGGTCTTTTCCATCTGCAAACATCTCCGAAGCCATTGCCCTAGAGGCAGAGGTTTCCTCTCTGCTGGCTCTCAGAGCCGTAGAGAGAGAGAGTTCCTACTCCACACAGGGGCAAGGGTCTGTACTCCAGATACTTCCCTACCCTCAAAAAGACAGGGAAATGGCGGCCCATCCTAGACCTAAGATACTTAAACAAGCAGCTAGTCAAGCCAAAATTTGGAATGACGACTCTGGGAGTAATTCTTCCCTCTCTGAGGCCAGGGGATTGGCTAGTCTCCCTGGACCTCAAGGATGCCTACTTTCACATTCCCATCAGGTGCTCCCACAGAAAGTACCTCAGGTTTGAATTGCCTTCAGGCCATTATCAGTTCAGAGCAATGCCCTTTGAACTAACATCAGCACCAAGGGTGTTCACAAAATGCCTAGCAGTAGTAGTGGCCTTTCTAAGGAGACACAACATTTCAATTTTTCCATCTTCCCTTATCTCTTCCCAAGAAACACAATCTGTTAACCTCCTCTCAGGGGAGGATATGGTACCTAACCTTCGGTCTCTCAACCTCAAGGCATGGCTCTTGAAGAGTTAGAATGTGCAAGTCTGCATCTGTCTCAGGGGGTTCTGGATATTCTCAAAGCCTCTTGAAAACCTGCCACCAGAAAAACTTATAATTCCAAATGGAAAAGATTCAACATTTGGTGTTCCAATAGGGATGTCTCTCCAGGTACTGCTGATTTGGCTACAGTTCTGGATTATATGGTTCATCTTAATGGCTTAGGCCTCAGGCCAACTACTCAAAGTACACTTGGCAGCTGTCTCTGCATTCCTGTCAGTGGAGAAGGCTTCCTCCCTGGCATCTCATCCTGTTTTCTGTAAGTTCTTTAAAGGTTTGCTCCATACCAACCCTCCCTTTAAGGACCCTACTCCTGCTTGGGATTTTAATGTTTGCATGGCTCAGCTTATGCAACCCCCTTCTGAGCCTTCGGCCTCAGCAGAACTTAAATACTTGACTTGGAAAACTGTGTTCCTGGTAGCTAACACTTCTGCCAGGTGTATCAGTGAATTACAAGCTCTTTCAGTGGAGCCTGATTTTATCTGATTCCATAGAGATAAGGTGGTCTTTAGAACCAACAGGAGGTTCTTACCCAAAGTGGTTTCAGATTTTCATCTGAACCAGTCCATGTTTCTTCCTGTGTTCTTCACTGATCATTCTTCTTCAGGAGAGACAAGATTACACAGTTTGGATGTTAAGAAGGCACTTAGCTACTACATTGAGCGCACTAAGGCACTTAGGTTTGACTGTCCTCAGTTGTTTCTCACTTGTGGTAAAGTGGGAAACCTGCTACTAAGAGAACCATTGCCAGGTGAATTGTCTCTTGTATACAATTCTGCTATGAAAAACTAGGCAAAATACCCCTCAGACCTGAGGGCTCATTTGACTTGAGGTATAGCTGCTTTCTGGCTGCTTCCAGAGATATACCCTTACTGGAAATATGCAAAGCAGCCACCTGGAAAACAGTCTATACATTCACCAAGCATTACACTCTGGATATCCAGGCTAGGAGTAATGCTAGGTTTGGCACAGCAGCATGCAGAGCCTATTTCCAAAATAGGTTCGGTATATTCTCCTTGTGGGTACTGCTTGGTAGTTCTGATATGTCAGAATACAGCAAGACTTCATGTTGTTTGAAGAAAAATTACTCACCTTAGTAATTGTGTGTCTTCGGATGGAGTCTAACTGTATTCTGACCTCCTTCCCTGCCTCCCTCTCAGAACCTGTTTTTGGGAAGCTGGCAGGTACAGTGTTGCATCTCAGGGTGTTCTTGCACCCCTCTTAGAAAGGGGAGTGGGTTCTGTTTATGTTTTTTTTTGTAGTTACGTTGTTCATACCTGGTTATTGTTTTGGGGTTCTTGACTTGAGTCTTCAGGGACCCACAAAATTGGCTGCCTTTGGCTAGTTGATTTACAATTTCCACCTAGGAGGTGTAGTTAGTTAGTATTAGCTCATAAGAATCTGACGGTTACACTTTGAAGTGCAGCAAACAGAGGTCTGAACTGAGGTCAAGCTCAGCTTTCTATGCTCTGGCATAGAGTTAACTCTTTCCTCTCCGGAGCAGTTCAAGTGCTGGGGCTAACTGCATATGTTAGAATACAGCAAGACTCCATTAGAAGAAACACAATTACTAAGGTGAGTAATTTTTCTTTCCTCTCATTCAGAAGGTTCTAGTGAAACTTCAGGAGGAAGGGCACATTTGATTCTGATTGCCCCTCTGTGGCCCCATCAGATTTGGTTCCCACTGTTACAACAGCTAGCGCTAGAACCTCCGAGTCTCCTGCCATTGTCCCATGACCTTCTGACACTGGAGCAGGGCACCCTGGTGCATCCTAGTCTTCAGTCACTCCACCTTCATGCGTGGCACCTGTGGACATAGCGGCTTCCCACTATGGAGTTTCCTACCAGGTTGTTCATATCTTGGTGGAAGCCAGAAAACCATCTACCAGATCCACCTACACCATAAAGTGGAAAAGATTTTCGATCTGGGCCCAAGCCAGGAGTTTGGATCCCTTCTCATGCTCAGCCACCCAGGTGTTAGAGTACCTCGTACATTTATCAGAGATGGGCCTTAGTTATTCCTCCATCAAGGTCCATTTCTCTGCAGTGTTGGCCTACCACCTCCCGGTGGAGGGCAAAACTCTGGCTCAACTGGAGGTTGCCAAAACCTTTTTGAAAGGTATCCTCCATTTAAACCTCCAGTCCGGGAACCCTGTCCTTCCTGGGGCCTTAACTTTATGTTGAAAAATTGACATTGCCTCCTTTGAACCAGCTTCAAACTGTGACATCGCTTTCCTTTCTTGGAAGACTTTGTTTTTAGTTGCTGTCACTTCTGCCCGAAGGGTTTCAGAACTTTAGGCATTCATCTGCAAGGAACCCAATTTGATTTTTCATAGGGACAGAGTTGTCCTTAGGACTAACCCTTCCTTCCTTCCAAAGTTAGTTTCAGAAACCACTCTCAACCAGAGTGTAGAACTGCCAGTCTATTATCGCCAGCATTCTAACAGGGGGAATATCTTTTGCACACCTTAGATGTGCACCGGATCTTGAGGTGCTACACAAACCAGACTAAAGAGGTCCGTAAGACCAATCAGCTCTTTATGGCCTTTGCCCCCCAGTGACAGGGTAAGGCCATTTCAAAACAGACCGTTTCGAGATGGCTGGTTGCCTGCATCCACTTCACTTATCAAAAACACGGAAAATCCCTTCTGGGGGTGGTTAAGGGCCACTCCACTCGGAGTGTTGCTACCTCTACTGCTTTTTTCTGGAATGTGTCCACAGCAGAGATTTGTGCAGTGGCCATGTGGTCATCTGTCCACACCTTCACTAAGCACTACAGTCTGGACATTGCCTCTAGGCGCAGGACCGGTTTCGGCCTTGTGGTCCTGCAAGGCCTCTTGTCATAACACAGTACTCAGTTGGCACTCACCTCCTTCTCCCTGAACTTATCTCCAAATTTTTCTTTTGGACTGCTAAGTATTCAGTCCTATATGTGAAGACCTACTGCAGGAACCATCTTGAAGTAAGATATTGCAGTTACGTAAGAACTTACCATAACAGTAGATCTTCGAGAGAGGTTCCTACAGTAGGTCTAGTTTCCCACCCACCTTCCCCCAGCTCCTGGAATGTTTTCTTTATTTTTCATCTTGCCTAGCCCTTGGGTCTAGAGAGGAAGCATGGTCCTAGGAGTCCTTGCTACTTCCTTTCTACTTACCTTTCTTTAGGTCTCCGGTGGAAAAGAACTGGAGGGCGGGCGCAGGACCGCCCCCTTTTATAGTCAGCCTGACATCGGGGCCGGTCCCCATTGATGATTGCTAGCTACAAGTTTGCCGTTGGAACCTGATGCCAGGGGGCACAGTCTATATGTGAAGACCTACAGCAGGAACCTCTCTTGAAGATGTACTGTTACGGTAAGTTCTTGCATGTAACTGCAATTGTTTCTTATCTCAATGACTGCTAATAGTGGAAAGTCATTTCAGCAGGTGCAAGCACACCTGGAAATAACAAAAATCTGTTACATTCTCTGGGCTTCCTGTTAAACCAGGAAAAGTCCATTCTCACACTGGTTCAAGTTCTGCATTTCATTGGAGCAGAACTGAATACCTTAAAAGGAAGAGCTTTTCTTCCAGAAGACAGAGTTCAGTCTATGCTGCAACTGATTTGCCTCATTCGAGTTGGGAAAGCTCATGTCCAGTGCGAAGATACTTGCAAATACTGGGACATATGGCTGCAGCAACAGGAGTAGGTCTTGGGAGCAAGACTTGATTGAGGAACATTCAGTTTCATCTACAGGCACACTGGTGCCAAAGAAAAGACCATATGTAAAATTGATTCCTGTAACAAAATTTGTGATCCAGTCCTTCAGTGGTGGACAGATGTCCACAAGGTAAAGGCCCTATCACACTACACCGCTCGGCCCAGTAGCGGATGCAATCCGTTATGGCGAGGGCGGTGGAAGTCTCACACCTCGGTGGTGTCCGTTATGGGACACGGCACTGCGGTCCACACATCGGGAGCCAGGCGACTGTTACGGCGGCGCCCGATCCCACAATGCAGCTCGCGCTGCACTTTGTGCCCTGCAGGGGACCGTTACTGGCCGTCCACACTACCACCAGTAACGTTACCAGGGTGGGACCGGTTTCATACCCGTTGTTGAAACCACCTCATATGTGGTTTCAACAACGATTACTAAGACGCTTCCTGTAACGTTACAGGTGTAAACGTGACCTGTTACGGTAACGTTTTACACCCTCTGTAACGTTACAGAGGCGTAGTGTGGACAGGGCCTATGGACAGGAGTTCCCTTTCTGGGCAAATCCTCAGTCATTCTTACAACTGATGCTTCTCTGTTAGGATGGGGTGCTCATATAGGAGAGCACACTACCCATGGCACTTGGTCAAGTGTGGAGTCTCTCCTCCACATAAATCTGCTAGAGCTCCGAGCAGTGTTTCTGGCTCTAAAAAGTTTTTCCCAGTTGATACAGGGCAAGGTGGTGCAGGTCAGAACAGACAACACCACTACAATGTTCTACATAAACAAGCAAGGGAGCAAGGTCGGATCCCTGTGCACAGAGGCCATGAAAATCTGCGAACTGGCTTATTCACTAAAAGCTTCCTTTGCAAGCCATTCATGTACCAGGAAGGACAATACCCTGGAAGATGCCTTAGCATGATTGACCAGGCACATCACGAATGGTCTCTGAACAGACAGGTACTGGACTCAGTGTTCAGGCGATGGGCACTCCAGAGATAGATCTTTTTGCCTCTCACGAGAATCACATGTTGCCTCTGTTTTGTTGGAGGCCACCAGTCAGGGTACAATCCCCCTGGATGCTCTAGCCCTGGACTGGTCAGGAAGGCATCTATGTGCCTTTCCTCCCTTCCCTCACATCTTAGAGTGCTACTCAAACTCAGGTCCCAGCCTGCGTCCATGATACTGATAGCACCAGACTGGGCCAGGCAGCCATGGTACCCCTTCTGCTGTCAATGTCAGTGTCCAGACCAATCCTCCTACCCAGGAGGCACAATCTATTAACTTCCCACCAAGGGAAGATCCTGTGCCCGGATCCCTCAGGTTTCGTGAGAGGCTCAAGGCCTGGCTCTTGAGGATTTAGAGTTTGCAAACTTACAACTTTCTCAAGTTGTTCTGGATATCCTAAAAGGATATAGAAAACATCTACTAAGAAAACCTATAATGAGCCGCCTGGTGGCACTGAGGATTTAGGCGCTGACGCCATACCTCATGCCACGCTGGCGACCTGGGTTCAGGAGCGACTCGGCACCGAGGGGTTGGCAGGAGGAGGCTGGAAGATTGAGTGCCCTCATGGTGCCTCGCCTCCGGGAAGGTGGGGGATAGCTCAGCTGCTAGCGGCCCCGATGGAGATCGGGGCACTGCAGCAAGCTTGAGCAGCACGTTAACAGCGTGGGACAACGCAGGCAGGGTTGCTATGCACCTGTGCATCAGAACGTGCACCACGCATGGAGGGAGGGGAGAGAGAGAGCACAGAACAAGGAAAACACTGGCTCCGTGGGACAGGCAAGGGCACCTGTCTGCCATGCCCTCCGCCGGGCTGTCCTCAAAGGCCTTCCAGTTCCTCCACCCGGGCCCTCTCCTGCAGCCAGAGTCTGACTTAGTAAGAGCACCCGAGAGGAGGGGTGACCCACCCCAGGCGGGTGAAACCGGGGGTACTGGCTGCAGGAAGGGGGGGAGAGGAGGCACAGATTGGGAGCTTCAGGCAGCGCAGAACATGGATACGATGCCTGAGAGAAGGACCCATGGACCATGTATGGGAGGAAAAAAGTTGAAAAAGAAACCTGTAATGCAAAGTGGAAAAGGTTTTCTATTTGGTGTGTGATGCCAAGCATATTTCTCCCTCCTTGGCAGAAATCCCAGTGCTGTTAGAATATCTTACTGAGTTACATTCACAAGGTCTGAAACATGCATCTCTGAAGGTGCATTTGGAATCAATTTCAGCTTTTATTTCTGCAGGGAAAAATGTTTCCTTGCATTTAATCCCATTTCAAAAGTTCTTTAAAGGGCTATGTCACTTACATCCTCCTATTAAAGAGCCAGTCCCAGTATGGGATCTGAACATTGCATTGCTCAGCTCATGAACCGCCATTTGAGCCAGTGTATTCAGCACACTTGCAGTATATCACTTGGAAAACTGTGTTTTTGGTAGCAATTACTTCTGCTAAGAGAATAAGTGAATTTCAAGCATTATGTGTGGAAAATGATAAAGTAGTACTTCAAACTAATAGGAGGTTTCTTCCTAAGGTGGTTTCTGATTTCCACTTAAATCAGTCCATGACCCTGCCAGTCTTCTTCACAGAATATGCCAGTTCAGGAGAGCACAGACTACATAGTCTGGATGTAAAAAGGGCACTAAGTTATTATTTGACCCACAACAAGGATCACAGAGGTGATAAACAACAACTTTTTCTCACTTATGGGGATGTGGGAAAGGGCACCCCAGCTTCCAAGAGATCAATCTCTCGCTGGATAGTTCAATGCATTCAGTTTTGTTACACAGAATATGGAAAACAGGCCCCAGCAGGCCTCAGGGCCCACTTTACTAGGGGCACAGCTGCTTCTCTATAGCAGCTTTTAGAGATGCCCCTTTAGTGGAGATCTGTAAAGCAGCTACCTGGAGAACAGTACACACCTTTACTAAACATTATAGTTTGGACTTGCAGTCCAGAAGTGATGCCAGGTTTGGCACAGCAGTCCTGCAGAGTCTCTTTCCTAAGTAGGTTATTTGCCACCTCCAAAAGTACTTCTTGAAGTCTGCAGAGTTATGAATATGAGAAGAATACCTCCCTACCAGAACCAGAGCCTCTGAATGGTCTTCTTACCTGGCAGTCCCAAACACAGGAACACTTACCTTTAATCCTGTGGGGTTTTATCTTACCTTTCTTTTCCCAGGTGATTCTGGTCATTTGAGTAGGACTGATACCATAATCATTGGTATCAGCTTTAATATATCGGCATAGAGTATAGTTATTTGTGTCGAGCAGCATTTAAGCTTGAATATTTTAAAATAGGTTGCCTTGTGGGCTTCCTAGAAATCTGAGACGTTGATGGAGCGTGCAGCAGATGAGGGCAACAAGTTTGAATAATTGTCACGTGCCAAAGATTCCATCATTAGCATATAGTTCCATTGTCCAGGCAGTTCTACTGAGCAGGCTAACTGCAGAGTTATGAATATAGAAGAATACATTGGTAGAAACAAGATTACTAAGGTGAGTAATTTTTTTCTTGCACCTTCCATCTCTCTGCTTCTGCCATCTTTTTTCTTCTTGGAAGTCCCTTCTGGCTTCATCGTGACTCAGCAGTCGGTACATTGGTTAAAGTTTTCTCCCAGATATGCGCTTCCCTAAAAATTTCTCCATCTAAACATACCTCTCAGTCTATTCTATCCAACCCTAATATCAAGACTGGGGAGAGTGCTCTCTCCCCTGGTTGGCTTCTTCAGCTCAGTGAGGCCAGGGTATCTGATTTTTACTCTCAGGATTCTCTTCTTTCTTCTCCTGAGATTCTGATGAAGTTCCACCTGGGTCACCCCTATAATTTCAAGATCTTTCACTTTTTACATCTACTCCCGAAACATTTTGGCCCCACCCCAAGGGTTTCTGGATTTACTCTCTACTGGCTCAGATACAAGAATTGGCATTCAAGCCCCATGAGATTTCTCTTCTGTACTCCCTTCTCCTGGTCACTGTCCACCCCCAACCCCCCTGCAGGCTCCAAGGTCTAGGAGGCCCTGATGCCAGATGCCTCACTTAACTGGACGCATATCTGGAAAGATCTGTATCTTTATAGTTCCCATGACAGATTGAGACTCACTCAATATCAAATTTTAAATAACGTATTATATGCCTGTCAACTTGGCCAAGATGAGTCGTCTCTCTTCTACAACCTGTACTAGATGTGGCAAGGCAGAGGGAGCTATTTTGCATATTTTATAGTCTTGTGAAAAGGTTTCACCCTTATGGAATTTGATTGAAGCTCAGGTTGATCCCCTTCTGGGTTTAGAAGCCTCTTCACTCAGAAATATGCATTATAGGGGACTACACTCAGATTGGGGTCAAGGAAAGAAGATACCACATTGCACTTATATCTCTGGCGGTTAAAAACTGGTCCTTAAACACTATTAGATCAATCAACCATTTCACAACCAATGGTTGTATGAGTCTCCTTTGTTTTCAGACAGAGCGCTTGATTGCCTGTAGTTGTCACAGATTGCATCTCTTTAATAAGAAATGGGGCAAACTTGATGCTCTTTATCTGAATTAAATATGTAGCAGGTCTCTTGGCTCCCCTTTATGTATAGTCTTACTGGACCTGTTACCCCCTAGTACCTATAACTCTATCAACCGGCACACTGTGTGGGGGGGAAGGGGGAGTTTGGGGGAGGGTGGGTTGGATTTGTCCTGTCAACTACCATGTTCTGTTACTCTGTTGTTGTATGTAACTGGAAAATTAATAAAGCTGATTTAATAAAAAAAAAAGCAAATAAACAAACATTTGTGGATCTGATTTATTTCCATTTTTATGTTGATTGCGCGCAAGCACAAGAAACATATTGTGGCAGCTTTTGCAAGAAGCAGTTTGTGGAGGCGCGGCACCATTGTGGTCAGTGCCCCCACAGCCTTTAAAGGCTTGGCCCGCTTTCCGCAACGCCATGGCATGCTGCTGCTGACACTAGTTCAGCCAGTGTGCCACAACCTTCTAAAGTTTTAGCCACTGCAATCAGGGGCTGCCTCGTCATTGCAGCATCATCTGCTGCAATGAGGAAGCGACCCCTCATTGCAGGGCTGTTGCTGATGGGGTGCCCAGTCCCATTTCTTGTGTGCAGAGGGGTGCCAGTCCCCTCGGCTTATCCCCACTCCTTCTGTGTTTGCAGGGGCGCCCAATCCCATCAGCATATCCCCATTTCTTGTGTGCCGAGGGTGCAATTCCCCTCGGCTCATGAGCCCTCCCAAGTATGTGCCGAGGGGTGCCCAATCCGTGTCAGCTCTAGTGCCCCCCTACCCCAAAACACGCAGGTGGCATGCTGGGAGCCCACCCCAGCGTGCCAAATGTACCTGCAAAAAAAACCCCGTACCACAACATCCTTTTTTTTTTTTTTACTCCTAAAAAGTAGAAAACGGTCCCTCGCCATCTGCGCCCCACGCCCTCTCACTGCATACCCCACCTCCCCACACCACCTCCTCACCCCATACTTACCTCTGGAGCCTGGCGCAACGATCTTCGGTGGACCGGGAACACGTCTGCACTCTTCAAAGCCAACCGTGAACTGAGGAAATGCCGGTAAGCTGTATGATGGAATAAATAGTTTTTTTATAACTTTGATGCGTATCTCAGTAATGTTTTGGAATTTTGGCACCAAATTTTCAACAAGGAGTCTTTGGGACCCCCTCCTCTTGAATTCTGCCACTGTCATGGCGTTAATCGGCCCCAAAAGGTGATTTCACAGTCACCGCGTGGAATTACCTTTCAGGCGTGATTAACGAAATGACAGTGCCAGTGTTCATGAGGTGGGTTTCAAAGTTTATGTTGCAAATTTGGTGAAAAAAATCCAAAATTATTGTTTATTTAGGCCGCATATATGCAGTTGCTGCACACGCTCATAACTTTGCAAATTTGCACATTTTCACACCAAATTTTCAACATTGGCATTTTTCCACACCTCCTGTGAACAGGACAGCTGTCATTTTCACATCCTGGCCAAAATGTGTTTTCACACTTCCGGGCGCAGAATAGCACAGTCGCTGTGGGAAATCAGTGTTTGGGACAGATTACGAAAATGACAGTGACACTGTTCATGAGCAGAGGTCCTAAAATGCCTATGTTGAAAATTTGGTGCCGATATTCCATAAAATGACTGTGTTACGAGCGTGCGTTGCACAGTTTGCATGCACACTCGTAAGTTCGCGAATTTATAATATTTTCACTCCAGATTTTCAACATTGCCATTGTTCTGTACCTCCTTATGAACAGTACTGCTGTCATTTTTCAGATCCTGGCTGAAATGTGTTTTCGCACTTCTGGCGCAGAATAGCATGGTCGCTGTGGGAAATCCATGTTCGGGACACATTATGAAAATGACAGTGACACTGTTCATTAGCAGAGGTCCTAAAATGCCTATGTTGAAAATTTGGTGATGAAAGTCCGTGAAATGAGTGTGTTACGAGCGCATTGCGCAGTTTCCACGCACGCTGCATTTTGCAACTTTGCAATATTTTCACTCCAGATTTTCAACATTGCCATTTTCCACACCTCCTTATGAACAGTGCAGCTGTCATTTTACATCCTGGCGAAATGTGTTTTCGCTCTTCCGACGACAATAGCGCAGTTGCTGTGGGAAATCAGTGTTCGGGACATGTTAAGAAAATCACACTGACACTGTTCATGAGCAAGGGTCCTAAAATGCCTATGTTGAAAATTTTGTGATGAAACTCCATACAATGACTGTGTTATGAGTGTGCGTTGTACGGTTTCCACGCACCCTTGTAACTTCGCAAATTAGTAATATTTTCATGCCACATTTTCAACAGTGGCATTTTTCCACACCTCCTTATGAACAGTACAGCTGTCATTTTTCACATCCTGGCTGAAATGTGTTTTCAAGCTACCGGCACAGAATACCGCAGTCGCTGTCGGAAATCAGTGTTTGGGACAGATTAGGATCGAGCGAGTGGGGGGGAGAGTGACCAAGCTCAACTGAGCTCTGTTGGGACTGCTGCAGATTTCTTTGTGGGCAGGAAAAGGTGCCAACACAGGCAGGAGCCCAGTACAAAAGGATAGCCTGCAGCACGGGAGACACAGAACAAGTGGTGAGGGAGGGAGAGAGTGAGCTCAGCGGAGCTCTGTTGGGACTGCTGCGGATTTCTTTGTGGGCAGAAAAAAGGCAGCAATGCACGCAGGAGCCCAGTACAAAAGGGCAGTTTGCAGTGGCGGAAGAAACAGAACAAGCGACTGAGAGAGGGGGAGTGAGCGAGCTCAATGGAGCGCTATCATGACTGCTGCGGATTTCTTTGTGGGCAGAAAAGGGCGGCAACGCATACAGGAGCCCCGTACAAAAGGGCAGCCTGCAGCACCAGCAGAAACGGAATGAGCGAGTGAGAGAGGGGGAGTGAGTGAGGTCAACAGAGCTCTGTTGGGACTGCTGCAGATTTCTTTGTGGGCAGAAAAAGGTGCCAACAGAGGCAGGAGCCCAGTACAAAAGGGCAGCCTGCAGCACCAAGAGAAACAGAATGAGCGCGTAAGGCAGGGGGAGTGAGCGTCCTCAACGGAGCTCTCTCGGGACAGCGGATTTATTTGTGGGCAGAAAAGGTGCCAATGCAGGCAGGAGCCCAGTACAAAGGGGCAGCCTGCAGCACTGGGAGGAACACAACGAGCGGTGAGGAGAGGAGGGGTGGCTGAGCTCAACGGTGCTCTACTCGTGACTGCTGTGGATTTGTTTGTGGTAGGAAAAGGCGGCACCGCAGGAGCCCAGTACAGCGCCGTGCCTGCAGCGCTCGGCAGAAATGGAATGAGCGAGTGAGAGAGAGGGGTGAGCGAGCTCAACAGAGCTATGTCGGGCTGCTGCAGATTTCTTTCTGATAGAAAGGCAGCAATGCACGAGGCCCCAGTACAAAAGGCAGCCTGCAGCAGCGGAGAAACAGAACAAGCGAGTGAGAGAAGGGGAGTGAGCGAGCTCAACCAAGCCCATCGTGACTGCTGAAGATTTCTTTGTGGGCAGAAGAAGGCGCAATGCAGGCAGGAGCCCAGCACAAAAGGGCAGCCTGGGCGCGGCAGAAACGGGATGAGCAAGTGAGGCGGGGAATGAGCGAGCTCAGCGAGCTCTGTCGGGACTGCTGCAGATTTGGTTGTGGGCAGAAAAAGGTGCCAACAGAGGCAGGAGCCCAGTACAAAGGGCAGTCTGCAGCACCAGGAGAAACAGAATGAGCGAGTGAGACAGGGGGTGAGCGACTCAACGAGCTCTGTCGTAACTGCTGTGGATTTATTTGTGGGCAGAAAAAAGTGGCAAATGTAGGCAGGAGCCCAGTACAAAAGGGAGGCCTACAGCGCTAGCAGAAACAGAATGAGCTGAGTAAGAGAGGGGAGGAGCAATTCAACAGAGGTCTATCGTGACTGCTGCGGATTTCTTTGTGGGCAGGAAAAGGTGGCAACACAGGCAGGAGCCCAGTACAAAAGGCCAGCCTGCAGCCCCGGCAGAAACTAAATGAGCGAGTGTCAGAGGGGAGTGAGCGACCTCAACAGAGTTGTGTCAGAACTGCTGCAGATCTCTTTGTGGGCAGAAAAAGCCGCCAATGCAGACAGGGACCCAGTACAAAAGGGCAGCCTGCAGCAGTGGGAGACACAGAAAGAGCGAGCGAGAGGGAGGGAGAGTGAGTGAGCTCACCGGAGCTCTGTTGGGACTGCTGCAGATTTCTTTGTGGGCAGAAAAAGGCAGTAATGCATGCAGGGGCCCAGTACAAAAGGGCAGCCTGCAGCGGCAGGAGAAACAGAATGAACGAGTGAGAGAGGGGGAGAGAGTGAGTGAGCTCAATGGAGCTCTATCGTGACTGCTCCAGATTTTTTTGTGGGCAGAAGACGGCAGCAATGCAGGCAGGAGCCCTGTACAAAAGGGCAGTCTGCAGCACCGGCAGAAATGGAACAAGCGAGTGAGAGAGGGGGAGTGAGTGAGCTCAACAGAACTCTGTCGGGACTGCTGCAGATTTCCTTGTGGGCAGAAAAAGGCGCCAACAGAGGCAGAAGCCAAGTACAAAATGGCATCCTGCAGCGCCAGGAGAAACAGAATGAGTGAGTGAGTGAGACAGGTGGAGTGAGCAACCTCAATGGAGCTCTATCGTGACAGCTGTGGATTTCTTTGTGGGCAGAAAAAGATGGCAACGCAGGCAGGAGCCCAGTACAAAAGGCCAGCCTGCAGTGCTGGCAGAAATGGAACAAGTGAGTGATGGGGGGGAGTGAGCAAGCTCAACAGACCTGTGTCGGGACTACTGCAGATTTCTTTGTGAGCAGAAAAAGCCACCAACAGAGGCAAGAGCCCAGTACAAAAGGCCATCCTGCAGCACCAGGAGAAACAGAATGAGCGAGTCAGAGAGGGCAGTGACCCACCTCAACGGAGCTCTGTTGGGACAACTGTGGATTTCTTTGTGGACAGAAAAGGGTGCCAACGTAGACAGGAGCCCAGTACTAAACAGCAACCTGCAGCACCAGGAGAAACACAACGAGCGACTGACAGAGGGCCACTGAGGAGCTCAACAGACCAATGCAATCAACATTCAGCATTGACAATTGCTTGTTGAAAATAGGAACAGTCTCCACCCACGCCATGAGTCAGGATAAAGCCATCACTAATACATTTGATAAAGGAAAGCGTCCATGTTCCGTTGGGCCCCCACCTCCATGTGAAGTGAGGCCAATTAGCAAATGTATAAATAATAAGTAAATGTGCCACTTACTGTTTAGTATTTAATTAAATTCATGTCTGATTGACCCTGTGCCTCTCCGCCAGCATTTTAAGTTCAAACGCCTCCCATCGCACCCACAAGCACCCGCAGCTGTCTCCTGATAGACGTGGCAGGTGGGAGCAGCTGGGTGTCTTCATAGGCTTGTCACAGTACAGGATTGTTGAACAGCTTGGTTTGGAGCCCGTGGTACGTCGTGACATACGGAGAGCAGGCACAGACAGCTAGTGTGCCTGTTAGTCTGTACCTGGTCTCGGTATTGCAAGGACACCGACAGACTCCAGATTGGAGTTATTTGAAGTTTGTATTGCGGTAGCTTCAAATAGCTCCTGTCATCAGCTCTGGCGCTGACCAGGATAAGCGACTGACGGTCAAAAGTGAACCGGAGGAGCCAGATGAGGAGGATTCTGACTATTCATAGTCTTCTTCCACCCCAGTGTATTCTTCAGAAGGTGAAGACCCCACTAACATGGTTCCCAAGTCCCCTCCTGATGATTCATCTTTTATGGATGTCATGAGGCACATTCAGGCCACCATGGGGTAGGAAACGGAGGAACAGGACCCGGAGCATCATCGTCTGGCTGTTTACTTGTGGAAGCTTGACACCCTCCCCATGGTTGTCCCACCCCCTTATTGACTCTTAATAAGATGTCACTAAGGTGGCTGGGAACCACCACTCAACAGTGCCCAAAAGGCAGACCGGCTTGCTCTGGTGGGTAAGCCCTTTTAGGGGCCAACCAGGCTGACTCTGTGGTCATGAACATGGTGCATGACCACACTAAGAAGCTCAAGAACCTCAGTGCCCTTCCTCCTGACAGGGAATCCAGGCAGCTGGACCAACTGGATAAGCATTTCAAACAACATGAAGTCTTGCTGTATTCTGACTATTGCAGTTAGCTCCAGCCTTTAAACTGCCCCGGAGAACAAAGGGTTAACTTTTCTATGCCTGTCATAGAATGCTGAGCTTGAGCTCGGTTGAGGTCTCTGTCTGTTTCCCTTTGAAACTCAACCATCAGATTCTTTACTCCGCCTCACTGAACAGTCGCTCTGGAGATTCCTTCTGCAGCTCGGTTCGAAAGTCGGTTAAAGTGTCGGTGAAGTTGTCGGTTTTCAACCGAAAATTATTCTGCATAGTCTGTTCAGTCTCTGTCTGCGGTACTGTGAGTACTAAATAGGTTTTGTTCTGTTTTTCTGCGTGGAAATTGTAAAGTGTTAGATCAGTTCGGCTGAACCGATCATTTGTAGTGAATTCTTGTGTCTTACTTTAGTGTGTGGTTACCGGTCCTTATTGGTTCTAAAAACAAATGTGTTTTGAACGTTTTTTTCCAATACCCTTGACACGGTTAGGAACCGATAAGGGAGTCTTGCCTGGCGGTTGCCATAAAAAGGGTAAGTTTGGTTAGGTTGGCCATGTCTGAGAAACCCCCCCAAAAAAACTGGGCCCACTGGGTTTCAACACTGCAGTGAGTGTGGAGAGGTCTTTGCTAAGGCCAACCCCCACACCACCTGTGTTTATTGTCTGGGGTTTGAACACCTCGATACAGACTGCCAAATATGTAAAAACTTTCCTAAATCTACCCTTGAAAAGAGATTAGGTAGACTGAGGAAAGAGGCTGAGAAGTCCCTGACCGGATGGCCAGCCGGTTGGGTTCCGACCGAACCAGAAGGAGTGCCCTCTGACCAGAGCAATACTTCTTCGGGCAAGAGGAGAGCCGATCCTGAGGGATCGGTTCCTATAAAAAGAAAACGCAAAGAAAAATCGACCGGTTTGGATCCAGAGGTTCATGTTCCGACCACCGAGGAAATAGCCAGAGCGATTCGGACTGTGGAATCGCTTCACCTGGTTCCGACCGATCCGGCACCTTTTGGCAGGGGTTCGGTTTGGTCGGTTCCCCCGGTTCCAGATTATACCCCTGAAGACTTTTATGAACCGGAGTTTGAGGAGAAGGGGGAGTTTGAAGATGATGGTGATGATGATGAAAGTCTGGATATGCCTGTGGAACCGGACATCTCCCAGACAGACCTTCTGGTATTTCCTCCTAGGCTTTCTGAGTCCCCTCCCATCTGTTTTACAGAAAAGTGGCTGAAACCCTCCAGCTTCCTATGGAGGAGGCAATGGAGGATCAAGAGGAGTCTGATTACATGGAAATGATGGACATCCCAGAGCCCAGGAGACTGTCTATTCCCTTCACAAATCTTTTGGGAAGCAGACACAAAAAATGCTAAAGTCTCCAAATTCTGTACCTCCTGTTGACAGAAGGATGGACAAGAGGTACACACTATCAGGCTCAGATACAGAGTTTTTATACCAGCAATGCAGCCATGTTGGGGTAGTGCAGGCTGCTGCTTGTGACAAGGCAAATATTCCCTTGGCTTCACACCCCCCAGACAAAGAAACATAGACTTTGATGGCAGATAAGGACCGCTTGGCCCATTTAGTCTGCCCATTTCCCTACCTACAGGATAGGCCGGAGATCCTAGTTAACCAACAGCCTATTTCTTCCTACCCCCCACAAGAATTGCCTTATGTCTGTCCCATGCATTCTTGAATTCTCCCACAGTCTTAGACCCCACAACCTCCTCAGGAAGGCTGTTCCATGCATCCACTACCTCTCTTTGAAATAATATTTCTCAATTGCCCCTGAACCTCCCATCTTTAAATTGTGTCCCTTGTTCTTGCACGCTCTTTTTCTGAAAGATGCTACCTCTTGGACTTTGTTGATTCCACTGAGGTACTTAAAAGTTTCTATCATGTCCGCCCTCTCCCTTCTTTCCTCAAGGGTATACATATTAAGCTCCTTCAGTCTCTCTACGTACGGCTTCTTTTGCAGACCCTGCGCCATTTTAGTTGCCCTCCTCTGGACAGCCTCTATCCTGTCTATATCCTTGCGGAGATGGGGTCTCCAGAACTGGACACACTACTCCAGATGGGGTCTCACCAACTGTCTGTACAGAGGGATGACAACTTCCTGTTTTCTGCTGCTAATGCCTCTCCCTATGCATCCCAGTATACCCCCAGCCCTCCCTAATGCCTTCTCACATTGTTTGCTAACCTTAAGGTCATCTGATATGATTACCCCCAGGTCCCTTTCCTTTTTTGTTGTTGTTACTACCTCCTCCCCCATTGTGTATTCTTCCCCTGGGTTCTTGTTTCCCAGGTGCATTATTTTGCACTTCTTTGCATTGAATCCTAGCTGCCATACTTCTGACCATTCCTCCAACCTTGCCAAGTCCCTTCTCATCCTTTCCACACCTCCTTGTGTATCAACCCTGTTGCAGATCTTTGTGTCATCTGCAAAGAGGCATACTTTTCCTTCCAGTCCCTCTGCAATGTCACTTGTGAAGACATTAAAAAGGACTGGACCCAATACTGAACCCTGCGGTACCCCACTAGTAACCCCTCTTTCTTCAGAGTGGACTCCATTTACAATTACCTTCTGTGTCCTGTTGTCCAGCCAATGTTTTACCCAGGCTACCACCCTGGGACCCACTCCCAGGCTGGTTAATTTGACTGTTAATCTTGTGTGGGACTGTGTCAAATGCTTTGCTAAAGTCTAGGTAGGCCATGTCCACAGCCCTCCCTGGTCTACTACTTTGGTCACCTAGTCAAAGAAATCTATTAGATTCGTCTGACATGACCTTCCTGCTGTGAACCCATGCTGCCTTGGGTCCTGTGCCCCACTGGCCTCTAGGTACTCAACAATTCTTTCCTTCAGAATTGACTCCATCACTTTCCCTACCACAGAGGTCAGACTGACAGGTCTGTAGTTTCCTGCCTCTGTCTTGGTCCCACTTTTGTGAAGGGAATCACATCCATCCTTTCTCCAGTCCTCGGTACCACACCATCCTCCCATGATTTATTAAAAGAGTAGCCAGTGGTTTCACTAGTTCCCCTATTAATTCTTTAGAATTCTGGGTGAATTCCATCAGGCCCCATTGCTTTGTCCACCTTCAGTTTTAGGAGTTCTTGCAGAACCCTTTCTTCTGTGAAATGACTGGGATCGACCCCTCATCAAGAGTGCTTCTGTTAATTGGATTAGGCACTTCCTCCTCTTTTGTGAATACTGAGTGGAAATATTTGTTCAGTATCCCTGCTTTTTCACTGTCCCCTCTGCCCACCCACGCTCATTCAGCCTTACTATCCTCCCTTTGTCTTTCTTTCACGCCGCTGATGTACCTATAAAAGGTTTTATCCCCTTCTTAACTGAGTTGGCTATCTTTTCTCAGTTTGGGCCTTTAGCTATTCTGACTTCCCTCCCTGCTTCCTTCTGCCTTAACTGGTACAGCTCTCTGTCCTGCTCCTTGTGTGTTTCCTTATACTTCCGGAATGCTATCTTTTTCTTCCTGACTTTCACAGCCACCTCTTTTGAGAACCATAGTGGCATTTTCTTTTGTTTTGATTTGTTTATTTGCTTCACACAAAGGCTTGTTGCCTCTGTGATGGCAGTTTTGATGATTCCCCATTGTTGCTCCACACCTCCTTCTAGCCTGTTTGCTAGTGCTTTTCTGAGGCACTCTCCCATCTTGCCAAAGTCAGCTCTCCTGAAGTCCAGTACCCTCACTTTTGTATGGCTTGACTCTGTGGCTGAGTTTAACGTGAACCACACTGTTTGATGGTCACTTGTTCCCAGATGGCAACCCACTTCTAGATCTGAGATCCTCTCACTGCCCCGTTTGAGAGTATGAGGTCTAAGATTGCTCCCTCATGAGTGGGTTCCGAAACTAGCTGTCTGAGGCCTGCCACCTGTAGGCCATCAAGAATGGCCCTGCTCTTGGATGTGGCTGCAGCAAATGTGCTCCAGTTAACATCTGGCATATTCAGGTCTCCCATCAACAGTATCTCCCTTTCTCTGCCATTCTAAGAATGCCTTCTATCATATCCTTGTCCATTCCCTCCCCCGGACATGGGGATCTGTACACAACCCCTGTGCGGATTGTGGTGCCTTTCCAGTCTCCAAGGTGACCCACAGTGCCTCCTCTCCTCCTGTTTACTTTTTGTTCAGTTGCTTTATCCCTTCCTTTACATAGAGAGCTACTCCTCCCCTCTTCTCCCTGCCTGTCTCTCCTGTAGGTTATGTACCCTGGTATGTTAACATCCCAGTCATGGTTCTCTGTGTACCATGTTTCTGTGACTGCTACGATATCCAGGCATCCCTCTTCCATCAAGGCCACCAGCTCAGGGAGCTTGTTGCTCAGACTACGGCATTGGTACTCATTACCCTCCATTTCCTGATGGCCTTACTCCATTTTGCCCCATCCCTGTCCTTCTTGCCTTTGTCACTTTCTCCATTTATCCCTGCCCTTCTCCCTATCGACACCTCTATGTTGGTGTTTACCGACTTACTACTGTAGATTTTTGGGGGCTAAGTTCCTGCTCCTTTCCAGTGCCTCCCCTTGGCTAATTTAAATGCTTGCCAATGAAGCATTTAAACCTATCACCTAGGATCCTGGTTCCCTCCTGGACAGATGCAGCCCATCATGCCAGTATAGGCTTGCATCACTCCAGGTGGACCTCCAGTCCCCAATGAAGCCAAATCCCTGAGCTCCACACCAGTTTTTCAACCACTGATTGAATCCCATGGTGCGGAACACCCTTGCCTCTCCTAGGCCATAGATGGGTAGCACCTCGGAGAAGGTTACCGTGTGTGCTACTTGTCTAAGGCCCCTCCCCAATTCCACAAACTCTTCCTGCACTTCTCTAATCCCTTTCTTAGCCAGGTCATTTGTCCCTAGGTGGACAATGACATCCAGCTCCCTCCCCTGTGCAGCTGCTCCAGCAATCCTGAGGATTTGCTCCCTGTCCCTCCAAGCCATAGCACCAGGCAGGCACCTTACCTCTCTCTCCCCTTCCTCCCCAGTTCTACCTTCCTAACATGGAGTCCCCACCAGGAGTAGTTTCTCTGTGGGGTCCCCTGCCACCTCCTGTGGGTCTCTCAGGGAGGTTCTCAGCATCCTCCTTGGTCTCCACTGCGGTGCCTCCATAGAGGAACCACACTTTGCCAGAATGGCATAGGAATTGTGAGCCGCACAGCTGGAGGGATGCGCCTGTTCCACCACCCTCACCCTCCCTGAGCCCACTGTGGTCCAACCGCCCTCTTTCTTGGCGACCTCTGAGGCAACGGCAGTGGCACTGGTGGTCCCTGGATGGAAGAGGAGGTCCCACAATCCTGGCCAACTCAGCCTGAGATGAGCAACCTCCTCCCTCAGCCCAGAGAGGTGCCTGCAGATGGGACAACACCGCATCCTCAGAACGTCTCCCGAAGACTGCTGCTCCACAGCCACTGCACTGCACCACTCCCATCATGTCTTATTTCTGGCCCCTTAAGTGTTTGCAGTCCTTACTCTTTCCTCTGTTTTTTCTCTCTCCTTACTTTCTGCCTGTGTGCCCTTTAAGCTCCTGATTGTCCTGTTCTGAGACAAGAATATCCTATATTTCTCAGTAGACCCCTTACTTGCTCAGAGGCAGACCTTCAGCAGCTAGAGGGGACCAGAGAGCTACTCTTGCCCTTCTAGGATGGTGGATCTTTGGTGGCTCTGTGATCACTCACTTCCTGCTCCCATACAGGAAGTTCCTGTTGTCAGTCAAATTCTGTGCCTATAAAAGTAGAACTAGCTTTGGGTGACTCCAGGAAGATGGATGCCATGGCAAAGAAACAGTACATGGCATCTTCCCTTGGGACTCAGGCAGGCAAACTATATGGCCTATACAGCCAGGTACCAGAAGTCCAGGTGAGACACTGTACTGGCACTGTCTAAACATGCTTCCCCAGCTGGCCAAGGAGCTGGAGGAGGTGGCTGCTGATGGGATTGAGGCATCAAATGTACAATTTCATGCTGCTGTGGACTCCAATGATGTGTCATCAAGAGTCATGGCTACATCTGTGGCTCTTCGGAGGATGGCTTGGCTCAGATGTACTAGCCTCTCACAGGACACCCAGACTAAGGCCATGGATTTTCCTGTGGTGGGTAATTCTCTGTTTGGGGAGCAGACAGAGAATTACATGAAGAAAATGGATGAGTACAGGACCACTTATAGGACTGCTCAGGCCAAGGAGAGGCAAGCAACTCCTCAAAGGCAGCAATCTAGGGGCAGGGGCAGGCCTTTTCATAAGCCTTTTTACCAAGCACAGGCCTCTTCTCCCTTTTCACAGAGGGGGTTCTTTAGAGGGAGAGGCAGAAGGGGGATGAGCAGGGCTGCGTCCACTCCTCAGCCTAAGGCCCCTGCCAAGCAGACACCCTGATGGGTCTGCCCGGGTCGACTCTCCTATTCCTGTAGGGGGAAGGCTGACTTACTATGTCCAGGACTGGATGTCTATTACATCAGACAAGTGGGCCCTGGAAGTAGTAAGCCAGGGACTGGTTCTCAGCTTCAAAAAATTTCCAAAGATGAGAACCAGATCTTTTCCACCTGCAAGTCTCTCTCCGAGACCCTTGCCCTGGAGGCAGAGGTGTCATCTCTCTGGCTCTGAGAGCCATAGGAAGAGTTCCTACCCTACACTGGGAAAAGGTCTGTATTCCAGATACTTCCTTACCCCAAAAAGACAGGGGAGTGGCGACCCATCCTAGATCTAAGATACCTGAACAAACATCTTTTAAAACCAAAGTTCAAGATGGTGACTCTGGGAATAATTCTTTCCTCTCTAAGGCCAGGGAACTGGCTAGTCTTCCTGGACCTCAAAGATGCCTACTTTCATATTCCCATCAGGTGCTCTCACAGAAAGTACCTCAGGTTCAAGTTGCCCTCAGGCCATTACCAGTTCAAAGCAATGCCCTTTGGCCTAACATCAGCTCCAAGGGTCTTCACAAGTGCCTGGCAGTAGTTGTTGTCTTTCTAAGAAGGCAAAAGATTTCCATTTTTCCATACCTGGACGATTGGCTCATAGTAGGTCAGTCTCCAGACCAAGTCAAGTCAGATCTGCAAGTGACTCAGCAAGTGCTCACTTCTCTGGGTTTCCTCCTTAGCCTCCCCAAATCAGTTCTCGAACCAGTTCAGCTCCTTACCTTTATAGGGGCAGAGCTGGATACTGTCAAAACAAGAGCCTTTCTTCCCCTGGAAAGGGTAAGTGTTCTTATAGAACTGGCTTTGTCTTTCAGCCTTCAGGTGTCCCGACCAGCAAGGCACTTCCTTCAGCTCTTGGGCCACATGGCAGCTTCTATAGCAGTAGTCCAAGGGGCAAGATTTCAGATGAGGGACATTCAGTTCCATCTGAGGGCCTTTTGGTCCCAAAGGAGGGACCCTCTTACCAAACTGATTCCAGTGACTCGGACACTGATCCAAGCTCTTCAATGGTGGCAGGATCAGGACAATTTAAGGCAATGGGTCCCTTTTGTCACTCAGTCTCATTCGGTGGTTCTTACCACGGATGCTTCTCTTTTGGGGTGGGGAGCTTATCTGGGGGATCTCACAGCCCAAGGACTGTGGTCCCCTCAGGAGCCCCTCCTTCATATCAATCTGCTGAAACTCAGGGCAGTTTTTCAGGCCCCGAAAGCCTTCTCTCAGTTGGTACAGAACAAGGTGGTTCAGGTCAGAACAGACAACACCACCACCATGTGGTACATCAACAAGCAGGGAGGCACTCGGTCTATGGCCTTTTGCACGGAAGCCATGACATTGTGGTCTGTGGCTTATTCCCTGCAGTCCTCTCTGACAGCAGTCCACCTTCCAGGAAAGGACAATGTGCTAGCAGATGCACTGAGCAGGATCTCTCAGGGCCATCACGAATGGTCCATGGACCCCCTGGTTTTGAAAGTGTTTTTTTTTTCCCAAGGTGGGGCACTCCAGAGATAGATCTCTTTGCAGCCCCAGACAATCACCAACTTCCTCTGTTTTGTTGCAGACCCCCAGTCTTGGGTTCAGTCCCTCTGGATGCTCTGATTTTGAATTGGGAAGGGAAATTTCTGTATGCCTTCCCTCCCTTTCCTCTACTGTTCAAAGTCCTAGTCAAGATAAGGTCACAACCTTGCAAAGTGATTCTGATTGCTCCAGACTGGGCCAGACAGCCTTGGTACCCCTGTTGCTGTCTCTAACAGTCCATCTTCCCCTGTCTCTTCCCAGGAATTACAACCTGTTAATCTCCTCTCAGGGGAGGATTGTAACCCCAATCTTTGGTCTCTCAATCTCAAGGCATGGCTCTTTGAAGAGTTAGAGTATGCAGATTTGCACCTGTCTCAGGGGTTCTGGACATTCTCAAAGCTTCTCGAAGGCCTTCCACCAGAAAGACTTATAACTCATAATGGAAAAGATTCACCATTTGGTGTTCCAAGAAGCATATCTCTCCAGACACTGCTGAATTGTCTACAGTTCTGGATTATATGGTCCCTCTTAATGGCCTAGGCCTCAGACCAGCTACTCTCAAGGTACTTTTGTCAGCTGTGTCTGCTTTTTTGTCAGTGGGAAAGTCTTCCTCACTATCATCTCATCCTGTGTTCTGTAAAATTTTCAAGGGATTGCTCCATACCAATCCCCCCTTTAGGGATCCTGCGCCTGCCTGGGACTTAAATATTTGCATTGCTCAACTTATACAACCTCCTTTTGAGCCTATGTCCTCAGCAGGGCTTAAGTACTTGACTTGGAAAACTGTGTTTTTGGTAGCCATTACCTCTGCCAGACGTATCAGTGAATTGCAAGCCCTGTCAGTGGAACCTGATTTTATCTCTTTCCATAGCGAGAAAGTGGTCGTTAGAACCAATTGGAGGTTCTTGCCTAAAGTGGTTTCAGACTTCCACTTGAATCAGTCCATGTCTCTCCCTGTCTTCTTCACTAATCATTCTTCCTTGGGGGGAGAGAAGGCTACACAGTTAGGATGTTAAAAGAGCCCTTAGCTACTACATAGAGCGTACCAAGGGTCACAGGTTTGAATCCCTCCAGTTATTCCTCACGTATGGGAAGTGGGAAAGGGCAAACCTGCCACCAAGAGAACTATTGCCAGGTGGATTGTGTCTTGTATACAATTCTGCTATGAGAAACTAGGAAAGATTCCACCCTCAGGCCTGAGGGCTCACTCTACAAGAGGTACAGCTGCTTCCCTGGCTGCTGCCAGGGATATCCCTCTCTTAGAAATATGTCAAGCAGCCACATGGAAAACAATCCATACCTTTACCAAGCATTACTCTCTGGATATCCAGGCTAGGAGTGATACTCGGTTTAGCACAGCAGTACTGCAGAGCCTATTCCCAAAGTAGGTTCTGTCCCTCCTCCATGGAGGTACTGCTTGGTAGTCTGCAATAGTCAGAATACAGCAAGACTTCATGTTGTTTGAAGAAAAAATTACTCACCTTAGTAATTATGTTTCTTCTAATGGAGTCTTGCTGTATTTTGACCTCCTTCCCTGCCTCCCATCTCAGAACCTGTTTTTGGGAAGTGGGTGGGCAGGTGCAGTGTTGCACCCCCGAGGTGCCTATTTCACACCCTCCCCCTTTTTGT
Source organism: Neoceratodus forsteri (assembly GCA_016271365.2). Classification (NCBI taxonomy): domain Eukaryota; kingdom Metazoa; phylum Chordata; order Ceratodontiformes; family Ceratodontidae; genus Neoceratodus; species Neoceratodus forsteri. The sequence goes on along the minus strand of CM028135.1, from coordinate 199,988,402 downwards.
TTGGGTGTTTTTGTTGTTGTTGCTATCCCTTTTTGGAGTTGGTTTTTGTTTTGGGTTCCTGACTTGAGTCTTTTGGGAATCCAGAACTCCTTGTTGCCAGTTGGCTAGTAAAAATTTTACAGTTTCCACATATGATAGTTAGTGAGTTTTTTGCTCGTAAGAATCTGACGGTTGAGTTTCAAAGGGAAACAGACAGAGACCTCAACTGAGCTCGAGCTCAGCATTCTATGACAGGCATAGAAAGTTAACCCTTTGTTCTCCAAGCAGTTTAAAGGCCGGAGCTAACTGCAATAGTCAGAATACAGCAAAACTCCATTAGAAGAAACATAATTACTAAGGTGAGTAATTTTTTCGCTCCTGCCCACACCACCCGGGACATGAGCTACCTGGCCCATGTGGTCCAGTACCAGAATGTCCTCTGGGACCAGGCCAGGGGCCTTGTTCAGGCCTTGCCGGATGACCCCTCCAAACCTCAGCTAGCCCAGCTCCTTAAGGCAGGCTCTGATGTGCGCAGCTATGTCCTTCTGGCCATACATGATGCTGTGGATGCCTCGGACAAGGGAAGGGCCACAGTCATCTGGCTCCGGGTGTCCAGCTTTGCCTCCAATGTGCAGACCAGCATTTTGGACACCCCTTTTGGGGAGCTGTCCTGTTTAGAGGGGATGTCCAGTATCTTAATTTCCTCCCTCCAGAAATCGGGCCATGCCCTCCAGTCTGTTCACTTGATGTACCATACCCAGTCTAAGACTGGTCAGTGGCCTCCTTTTCACCACTCCTCCTGCAAGCAGACCTGCCAAAGGTCAGGGAAAATGCAGAGTGGAGTCAGCCCCCTCTGGAGCTCCTGCCAGAGTCCGTTGGGTCCTCGTGGTTACCCTCCCGGCACCTGGCCTCTACCTCTGACTCTGGTCGACTCCCCCCAGAAAGGGTTCTGGGGGAGGCTGTCAGGTGTTGATTCTCCCTTTACCTCGGTGAGTGGCGGGGCATTGCCTTGGACAACTGGGTCCTCCTGCAGATCATAGAACACAGCCACAAGCTAGAGTTTCTTGAGTAGCTACCAGAAAATCCTCTGGGAATCTCTGTCTACCCCCACAGCTCATGCGTCTCTCATCTGGGAGGAAATTCAGGCACTTCTGCAAAAATTAGCTATAGAGCCCATCCCTCCAGCTCAATGGGGCAAGGGATTCTACTCCCACTTCTTCCAAGTCCCCAGAAAGACTGGGGATCTCTGGCCCATCCTGGATCTAAGTCAATTGAACTTCTAGATAGAGTACAAATGCTTCTGGATGGTCACCCTTCAGGGTTATGCCCCTCCTGCACCGGGGGGACTGGCTCTGTTCTCTGGACATGCAGGATACATATCTGCTTATCAAAATGTTTCCTTCTCAACAGTACTTCTTCCGCTTCCATTTCCAGGGAGCCCACTTCCAATTCAGGGCCCTGCCTTTTGCCCTCTCCTCAGCTCCCCAAGGTCTTTACCAAGTGCCTGGTGACAGTAGTGGCTGCTTTGCAGAGACAGGGTTTCTGTGTATTCCCCTACCTGGACAATTGGCTGTTGGTAGCCCCCTCCAGGGACCATCTTGTCCAGACTCTAGAGTACACCTTCCGCCTCTTTCAGGCCTTGGGTCTCGCCATCAGCCAGCCGAAGTCCTGTCTGTCTCCTTTTCAGTGCCACCAGTATATTGGGCAGTTCTGGATACCATCCAGGGCATGGCCTTCTTGCCCATGGACAGGGCAGAGCACCTGACGGCCCAGGCCCACCTGGTCTCCTCCAGTCACCAGGTCTCTACCAGAGTCTTCCTGTGACTCTTGGGTCACATGGCAGCAGCCATTGCCACAGTTCCCCTCACCTGCCTTCACATGTGAATACCTCAGTGAGCATTGAGAGTTCAGTGGGATCAACGCACGGATGATCTGGACCAGATGGTCATGGTTTCTGACCCTGTTAAGAGAGTCCTGTCATGGTGGCTAGAGCCAGCCAGCCTGCTTTGGTGGGGGGGTCCTTTAAAATCTCGGCCCCTCATCAGACTGTCACGACGGACGCCTCAGCTCTAGGCTGGGGATCTCATGTGGTGGCTCATCAGACTCAAGGCACTTGGACAGAAGTGGAACAGGTTCTCCACATAAATGTACTGGAGATGCAGGCAGTTCTGTACACTCTGCAGGCTTTCCAGACTCCTCTCCTCCCTGGTCCGCTGTTGATGCAGACGGACAACATATGTGTGATGTGTTACATCAACAAATGGGGGGAACTCACTCTTATCCCCTGTGTCGGGAGGCGATGAGGGTCTGGTATTGGGCCATCGAGCACAGTCTAAAGCTCTCAGCCGTACATATTCCAGGTGTCCAAAACATCCTGGCGGACAGTCTCAGCCACTCCCACTCTCAGGCTCACGAGTGGGAGCTTCTGACCCCAGTGGTCAAAGATCTGTTTGACAGATGGAGTCGCCCAGAACCGGACCTTTTTACATCCCCACTCAACACAAAACTGCCACTTTTTTGCTTGCTCGATCCCGGGTCTGGAGTTTTTTGGTGGGAAGCATTGTCCCTCTCAAGAAGGGTAGGTTTCTGTACTCCTTCCCTCCTTTCCTGCTCCTTTAGAGGGCACTGCTCAAGCTCCAGTTGGAGGGAGAAGAGATGATTGTCTTATCCCCCTTCTGGCCATGTCAGATTTGGTTCCCCTTGCTGCAGCAGCTGATGGTGGAACCTCCAGTGCCCTGCCCCTGTGCACCGGCTTGCTGTCCCAGGACCAAGGCACCCTGGTCTATCCGGACATAGTCTCTGCATCTCCATGCATGGTTCCTGCAAACTTAGCCATCACATGTTTTGGAGTCTGTCCTAGGGTCACCGACATTCTGGTGGCTGCTAGAAAGCCCTCCACCAGAGCCACTTTTGCGATGAAATGGAAGCACTTCTCTCTTTTGGCTACTTCGCGCTGGCTGGATCCCTTATTCTGTCCGGTGAATCAGGTGCTGGATTACCTTTCTCTCCCTTTCAGATTCGTGCTTGGGGTACTCCTCCCTCAAGGTACAGCTTTCTGCCATCTCTGTGTACCATACACCTATTAGGGGCAGGGCTGTGACTCAACTTGAGGTGTCTCGCACCTTTTTGTGGGGCATTCTACATCTGAAGCCTCCCATTTAGGACCAGTTCCTCCATGGGACCTCAATTTTATGTTGGAGAAACTCACGTTACCCCCTTTGAACCAGCCACAAGTTAGATTGCACTTTCTGTTGTGGAAAGTGCATATTTTTAGTTGTTGTAACTTCTGCTCATAGGATTTCTGAGTTTCAGGCTCTTATGTGTAAGGAGCCTTATTTGTTTTTCACAAAGACAGGGTGTCTTTACATACTAATCCTAGGTTTCTTCCTAAGGTGGTGACGAGGTTTACTTTGAACCAATCCATCTGCCTACCTGTTTGTTACCTGATTATTCCAATCAGGGGAGGCTTGTTCCATACTTTGGATGTACATGGCTCTTACAATACTATACGCATTCAGACCAAGACTTCAAGGAAGTCTGATCAGTTATTTGTTTTGTTCGCCACCAAGCGAGAGGGTGTTCCGGTTTCAAGCGGTGTTTGTCTAAGTGGTTAGCAAATTGCATTGTTTATTGCTACTGTAGGTACAACAAAGACCTTCCAGGAGTGGTTAAGGGCCATTCCACCAGGGGTATGGCTGCTTCCATGGCTTGTTTCAGGAATATTTCTGCTGCAGAGATTTATGCAGCCTCCACCTGGAGTTCTGTTGACACCTTCACCAAGCATTACAGTCTGGACATTGCTTCTAGGTGCAGGGCCAATTTCAGCCTCAACATTCTGCAGGGCCTTCTTTCTTAGGCCATTGGCTGCTGTCTAACCTCCTCCCGGTGCTGTTTCCTTTATGCTACCAGAACTGCTTGGGACTCAGTCCTACTGGTGTTGGCCTGCTGCAATAGCCTCCCTAGAAGTAAGATAGTACAGTTACGTAAGAACTTACCATAACAGTAGATCTTCGAGAGGAGCTCTTGCAGCAGGCCCTAATTTTCCCTCCCTCCTTCCCCCTTCTTTTTCTCTGCTGTGTTCTTCTTCCATTTGCATGGGTTTTCTACATCTCTTTTCCTTCTTGACTCTTGGGAACCTCCTCGGTTCTTCTTTCGCTGCCCGCTGTGGGTCTCCGGTGGGAGAACTGAGGAGGGTGTGGGGGACCACCCAGCTTTATATGATAGGCCAACGTCAGAGGGTGATGTCGGCAGTGGTCGGTCCCCCGTGGTAGACTGCTAACTAGAAAGCTTTCTGTGTAGTCCTGTCGCCTGGTGGCTTAGTCCTACTGATGTTAGCCTGCTGCAAGAGCTCCTGTTACGGTAAGTTCTTACATAACTGTACTTTCTCCTCATGTTCTGCTTGTGATTACGTTGTGATCAATCAGAAGATTAGTATTTTGTGTAATTGACCGAGCAACATCTCTATGCATATTAAGATTTAGAAATCTGTATATTTGCTGATGGGCTTGATGGATAATATAATCGGGGTGCCACCAGTCTGTAACTTAACTTTGTAGGATGGCACATATAATAGTGCCCTTAGGGATACCTCTGTTCTAGTACATATTTTCTTTTCTGTTTGCAGCGACTGTTGCTCATATGACCATTCCTTAGACTCTACTCCAGCCCCCAACCACTGAAGGTACTTGCTCCTGTGTAATGCAGAGTAATACAGTAACAGGTTTGGGATGTAGGGGTGGCTGCAGTTAGTGGACTTTTTGAGTGACAACAGATGTGGCCTTGTTAGTTGCTGACTTGCTTCTTGTAACATCCCCAGCACTATCCAGCCGTTGACATGGGAGAATGTAGTAGAACCAACACAGGTAGGAGAGCAATAAAAAACATGCTATATGCCCTATCGAGCACTGTTCCTCCTTAGATTTTTGTTGATATTTGTGTAACACCTGGTTCCCCAACCCCTTTGTAGTGTAATTTATTTATTTATTTATTTTATTTAGTTAGTTTTGTTGACCGGGAAAGGAGGACTAGACAATTCTGCCTATTTTCAGCCCTCATTCCAGGGAGGGGGATACAGATGGATGCCAACTGACATTGAACCAGATTAAGCTGTTAGTGGTATTTTTAGTGAATGCGGGAAATTTGGCCAGGACACTGGAGAAATTCCCCTCTTTGCAGGGGCGCTACACTCCTGTTGGAGGGATGGAGATCCCAGTTCAGTTGGAGCCTGAAGGTGAAGGGTGAGCATCGCACTAAATAGTGCAGTTGGTACTGAAGAAGAAACCTGCAGCCATTCATCTCAGGAAGCAGCTAAACAGCAGCAGCAGCAAACAGTGGAAAATAAGGACACTACAATCGAAGAACTGACGGAAGAAATTATTAACCATCAATGGACACTGGGATTTGAACTTGCCAAATGGAACTTACAAGAAAAATTACAACAACAGAAGAAACAACTGATGAATCAAATAAAAGAAATTGAAATGCAATACTTTGTTGAAAAAAATCAAGTTGACCACACCTGGGGACTGAAAAGGGTGGGAGATTATTTTACCTATCTGGGAATTAAGGTGGGGAGAGATATTAATAAGTTATGTGGGTTAAATTATCCCCCCTGTACGACACCATCCTAGTGGACCTTGTTAGGTGGAGGGCCCTCCCAGTCTCCTGGCTAGGTAGGATAAACTTACTGAAAATTAATATACTGCCAGGGATTTTATACGTCATGCAGATGGTTCCAGCCTGCCCAACTTCTCAGGATATTAAAAGGCTTGACAGGGGCTTTGCTGATTTTTTTTGAGAGGAGAAAAAGTCTAGGATGAGACTCGTGAGACTGAAAGCAACCAGGGAGAGGGGAGGGTTGGACTTTCCAGACTTGAAGGGTTATTTCTTGGTAGTGCAATATCGGTATATTCACAGTTGGGTAAATGGGGGAAGAGGCTGCTACCTGGGTAGAGTTGGAGGAAGAGGGTTGTCAGAGGCAGATAACCTCATACTTGTCTACAGATGGACGTAAGGCATATAGGTAGCTGTCTGATCTGAATAAATTGGTCATGGTATTAGACGCCTAGGAGTCAATTAAAAGAAGACGAGGGGTAGGGGAGGATCATACTCTCTTGGTCACGGTGGCGCAGATTCCAGAGTTTCTACTGGGTCCGGAGGACCCAGGCTTTGCCGTGTGGGAGGAGAAGGGTATAAGATGCATGGGAGACCTTTTCACTAAGGAGGGCATGTACTCCTTTCAGACGATTAAGGAGAGTTTGGGGTTGCCAACCTCACATTTTTACCAATTCCTACGAGTGAGGAGCTATGGCAGAGGTTTAAATAGAATACCAGGGGAAAAATCCCCTTTAATGTCTGTGGAGCAGGAAATTTACAGAGCTAGGAAGCAGGAAAGGGTCTTAATAGGGAGGGCTGCCAAACAGGACAGGGCATTTATGCCAGATTCCTCAGAGAAAACTAAATCTCAGTGGGAGACAGATTTGGGGATCCATATGGACGACAACTGGCAAATAATACTTACCTCTCATATGGGGCTGCTGGTATGTAACAGGTTTAAAGAACCCAATATAAATTTATTCATAGACTTTTTTACCTCTCCAGCATGGTTCATAGGTTTTACCGGGGTGTCTGCTACATGTGGGAGGTGCACAGTGGCCAAAGGCACATACTTCCACTATTTTGGGATTGCCCAGTTCTTAAAACATATTGGAAGGACATTGCACTTGAAATTTCCACTATATGGGAAGGTATGTGAGTTTTCACGTCTCTCTGTCTCTCTCTCTCTCTCTCTCTCTCTCCCTTGGAATAGAAAAAAGTGAGGAGGGGGACAGGGACCTGTATCCCAGATGGATAAGGATAATGTTTGTGGTGGCTCGGCAGATTACACTTAACACATGGGTTTCCTGTGTGTCTCCCACGCTTGTGATGTGAAAAAACTTGTGACTGACAACATTAGCTATGGACAGACCTGCTTACGTTCTCAAGGGCAGGGAAGAAAGATTTCTTCTGGAATGAGATAGATTATTAAATTCCCTATCTCCCATAAAGGCACAGATTCTGCGTCGGGGAACAAAGTATTAAGGGGGCACTTCATTTAAGTAATTTTGGTGGGTTATTCGATTAGTGGCAGCAGGTGGGATCAGCTTTAATGTCCCATGGGTGTATATGTTTCAGTCTTAGGATACAGGGTAGACATGTACTGATTTGATACGTTGGTTATTTTTCCCAAGCAGCAGAATGAACTTTCATTCCTTCTTTCAGCTCTCTATTCTACTGTTCGCTATAATTTAGCTGTTTCTTATATCACTTTCTACCACCCACAATAATACAGATGTATGGTCGATGCATGTGGGACTTATCTGTGAAACTGACAGTAAACATACTATTATGGTATATAAGGCTTATATGGACTTTATCCTGGCACGCAGCAGATGGACTATATGTCCACTTCAGGGAAGTCTTTTATTTATTTACAATAGACATTGGTTTGATTGTATTTTCTTTTAAGTGTGGTTGTTGACCCTGATGTAATGTGATGAATTGTGTGAGCATTCTGTACTCTGTTTATCTTTTTTGAAAATTTAATAAAAATATAATACAAAAAAAATAAAAAAAACGGAGGAAGAGAAAAAATGTAAACATCTGACTGGGAGGTCTCTCAATGCATCGGGGCAAAGGCAAAGTAAAGTTTTTCTTTCTAACCCCAGTAATGCTCAGAATATTCCTAACTTTATACAGTAAGCCTGAGGGGTTGGACTGCCCGGAGAGATAGTACACACGCAAATGATGGAACACTTTGCACGTGAGCATCTTTCAAACACTGCCTCTACTAACTGCCTGTGTTCTAACCTCTTCAGATTTTTCTCTCCGCCTGAAAAGTCTGGTCGCTCCGAGTGCCATTCGTCCCCTTTCTCCTGCGTGAAGAAAACTTCAGATACTGCAATATAAGTATATTTTGTTTTCATTTACTGCCTCTACTAGTTGTTTTGTATTATCAATCTACTTATGTTTAAATTTGTTATTTTTCCTGGTTCCTCTCAGTTCGGTATAACCGCTGGGGAACCGGGTTTATTTTGTTAAAATCGGGTTCTCTGATTAAAGAATCGCCTTAGTTTATCTTTTAAAACTTGATTTTTTTATTTTGTAACCAATAATTCGGTTACTAGAACCACTGAACCGGTTCCATACCTTTTTATCAGTTCAGTTCCATCGGCTACCTTTCGGTTCCAGAACCGACCGTTTAAAAAAAAAAAGGTTTTCTCTTTTTTAACATCATGTCTGAGAAACCCAAAAAGAGAACTGGTGAACCCGGATTCAAAAACTGTTCTCAGTGTGGAGAAGTATTTGCAAAAGCAGATAAGCACACTTTATGTGTGGTTTGTTTGGGTTTTGACTGTCTGGAAGAGGAATGTGAAGGGTGCAAAACATTCCTAGACAAGACATTAGAAAAACGCATTGAAAGGCTTAAAAAGAAATTTACAAAGGGTCCCTCTGGCTCTGACCAGCCGATACCCCAAGGTATTGTGGCTGAACCCACATCTGCTTCTGTGCCTGCCCCTGAGATGGGCGAAAAGGGCATTAAAAGAACAAATGAACCGTCTGACTCCCCAGTTCCTTCTAAGAAAAGTAAAAAATTAAAGCATACAGAACCCTCACCTGTCAAACCGGGGACTTCTGTACCTGCTATGCCTGTACTTACGGCCCAAGAAATTGCTCAGGCTTTCAAAATAATTAAAACCTTACAGGCAATAGTTCCTCCTCAGCAGCCTCCTGCCCCATCTCAGGGTCCCCAGGCTGGCAGCAATGTGCATCCACCCCCTCAAGACAGAGGGGATCAGTTTGGTGATGATGATGATGATTATAGTGAAGAGGAGGGACCAATCGAACCAGAAGTGTCCCCTGAACACAACTTTGGTTCTCCTCCAAGGGTGACTGAGGATTTTCCATCCCATTTTACTTTCATCATAAAGATGGCAGATGCATTAGACATCTCCACTACCGAGCAAATTGAGGATGAAGAGGAGGTGGAGTATTTGGATATGATAGGGCTGACACCCACAAAAGCTCTCCTCCTTCCTGTGTACAAATTCTTTAAGAAGGATGCCTTGGGCTGGCCCGGTGGCGTAGAGAGCTGAGGCACTGATGCCTTACCTCAACCCACGCCGGCAATCCGGGTTAGGGAACGGACGCGGGACACGGGGGGGTTGGCAGGGGAAGGAGAGGTTCGAGCGTCCGTAGGACTGCTCTCCTCTCCTCTCCTGGGGTGGGTAGTGGGGTTGACGTGCTGTAGCAGCCCCTGGTGGAGACTGGGAGTACAACAAACGCACGTTGGGGACACACCAGGAAAGCGGAAATATCGCCCCACCTTAAGCCGGATGACGGCTGCCTGGCTGTCTGGTGCTGTTCATGTCCCTGCCGAGTCCTCCGTCCCAGCAGCACCCCAGGGCCAAGTGTAGCACTGGCTTTGCCCCTCGGCTGGCGCGTTCCCCCTCGGAGGAGGGGGACCCATCTGGAGAAGGGTTACTCCAGGTTACCCTGGGGCCGGCTGCTATATGGGATTGGAGGATCGGAGGGCAGATGGACCAGAGCCAGCACTGGTAAGCCTGAAGCAGAGGCTGAGGTGGTGCATCTAGGAGGAGGTAAAAAGATAATACAAAAAAAAAGAAGGATGCCTTAAAGATTTTACAGACACCTAATTCCATTCTTCCCATAGGTAGGAGGATGAACAGAAAGTACCAACTGGAGAGGGAGGGAGCTGATTTTCTCTTCTCCCATCCAGACCACCAAGGGGTTATTCAGCAAGCTGCTCTGCGACAAAGTTAGGGTCCCTCTGTCCTCACATCCTCTGGACAAGGATTCCAGAAAGATTGACAGTATGGCCAAAAAAGGGTACCTGTCAGCTTCTTTGGCTATGCGTCAGGCTACCTTCCAGGCATATGCTGCCCAGTATCCTTGTTCTTTCATCCGTGGTTCTTCTTTTTCGGCAGGGGAAGGGCCCAGCCAGCCACCCCACACTACACTCCTTTTATAGGGTACCACAGTTGTGACATTTCCTGTGGCAAAGCAGGAAGGGGCGGATCAGTGGGGCATCCACAAGGTGAGCTCATTTACAGGGGCACTAGTAATTTAACTTGTTATAACAAGTTATATGAAAACAAAACACAAAATCAAACCATTACTTGCATTTTCTTCCTTCTAATTACTCTGACCAGGTTATAAACCCAGCAACTTATCTGGAATGGATATAATTAACTGCAGGTACTGCGGAACACTTTTCAGAAGGACAGTCTGACAAGATTTAGGACACTGTCCTACATGCTGGGCCATTGGAGATCTTAGGGCTCAGCTCCGGGCAGCATGGGCAGAGATTGCGCGCCTCAAATTTCATATTCAAGAGGAAATACATTATAAGAACCACCCGCAATTTCCCCAACATCCAACAGAAGAACCTCGACCGCAGAGGGTAGTTGGTCCAGGAGGTTGGCAGGTGGTTAGGAGGGGCAAATCAGGTGCCCCATCACTCTGTGCTCTCCAACATATTACCTCCAAAAACCATATAAACACTACAAACAGGTATCTACCTCTATCTCCAAAATCAAAGGGGCAGAGGACACTGCAGAGCAGGACACTGCAGCACAGGAGCTAGCACAACAAAACTCGTCCAAATCGGGAACCAAAACAAAAAAAGCAAAAAGAAAATCCAAAAACTCTGATCATAGGAGACTCCATGATTCGGAGTCGATACCCATCTCCAGCAGGGCAATGGTCAGATGTCTCCCAGGTACATCGGCGTGGAGAACACACCGCATTACTAAAATTGTTCACAAAGCAGGAGAAAACATTGACGTCCTGGTACACATAGGGACTAATGATCTCGCCAGCCGGTCAGTTGTGGAGACCAAGGAACACCTGACCAGGCTGGGTGACAAACTATCATCCATTTCATCCGACATCTCTTTCTCTGAGATCCTGACAGTCTGGGAGAGGGGGACAGATGGACAGAAGGTCAGAGAAGGGGAGACAGGGAAGCTAAACATGTGGCTCAGGGGCTGGTGCCAGGAAAAAGGACACAGATTTGTAGGGAACTGACAGCAGTTCTGGGAGCGAAAGTTCTTTAAATTTGATGGACTGCATCTGACTAAGGAGGAAGTCAGTGCATTGGGGCAGAAGTTTGACGTCTTTGCAGAATATTTAAACTAGCAAATGGGGAGAGGGGTGCAGCACCCCATATATTGAATGGGAAGAACACCCTTCCCCCCTCAGCTAGTGGTCAAACAGGGATTCAGCATGTTTGCAGTTCATTTGCATCACCAGGTAAGAAAAAGGTCCGCTCCCACACGCCTTTAGAAATGCCAAACCGCACTCCAACAACTAACACACCGAAATCTGGCCAATGGAAAATCATGTACACAAATGCTCACAGCCTGGGAAATAAGATCCCAGACTTGCAGGCAATAATGTCAGAGGCTAATCTGGACATAGTAGCAATTAGTGAGACGTGGTTTACCAGTAACCACACTTTGGGAGACTTCAGTACCTGGCTATGTACTGTTCAGAAGAGACCGAGGTGCAAAAGGGGGTGGAATGACTCTATGTCAATAAAAATATCAAAGCTACAGAAATTCAGAATACACATAAGGAGCCAGAAGAACTGTGGGTCACCTTGGAAACAGGAAATGGGACAGCCATAAGAACTGGGGTTGTCTACAGGCCCCAGACCAGGGGGAGGACATAGACACATTACTGTTAGAAGATATACAAAACATGACAGCTAAAGGGGAGGTTCTGATAATGGGAGACTTCAACATGCCGGATACAGATTGGTCAATACCAGCAGGAACATCTGCCAGAACTAAACACATGGTAGATTCCCTGCAGGGGGAGGGCCTCAAACAACTGGTACAACAACCCACAAGAGACAGGGCTATCCTAGATCTAGTACTGACTAAGAGGGAAGGGATCACAGATCTCCAGGTAGAAGGTCACCTGGGGGCCAGTGACCATCACATGGTATGGTTCAATTTGGCCACTACATCTAAATCATCCCATTCCAAGGCAAAATATGGGACTTCAGAGGAGCTGACTTTGATAAGCTGACCAACAGAGTTAAGCTAGCCCTGGCAAAAGAAACACAGGTGAGGGGTACAGGCAAAGTGGGCAAGCATTAAGGATGCAATGCTTGAAGCAACATCCCATTGTGTTAGACAGAAAAGGAAGTGCAAAAGAAGAAGGAAACCACTTTGGTTCTCAAATACAGTAGTAGAAAAGGTCAGAGCCAAAAGGCTGGCCTTCAGGAAATATAAGGGAACACAGCGGGATGAAGATAGGGAGGCATACCAAACTGCCCTAAGGGAGGCAGGGAAGACAGTAAGGCAGGCAAAGTCCCAAACTGAGGAAGCACTAGCAGGAACAGTAAAAGAAGGTGACAAGACTTTCTATAGATACGATAGTGAAAGGAGAAAGTCCAGAGGGGGTATTGCTAAGCTCAAAGAAGAAAAAGGGGCATGTGAGGAGGAGGACCTGGATAAAAGCATCTATCCTAAATAGATACTTTTGCTCAGTATTTACTGAAGAGAAGGTAGGGCAGGGCCCACAGCTCAGCACCATGGACACAGGGGGGAGGGAGGTGAGCACTGCTCCCTTCACAAAAGAAAGGGTCCTACAAGAGCTCGCTAATCTCAGGGTGGACAACGCAGTGGGACCTGAAGGCATACATCCCAGGGTACTTAAGGAGCTAAAGGTGGAACTAGCAGAGCCAGTAGCAGAACTGTTTAGTGAGTCTCTGAGCACAGGAGAGGTCCCAGAAGACTGGAGAAGGGCTCATGTGATCCCGCTCCACAAGAGTGGTAGCAGGGAGGAGGCAGGGAACTACAGACCAGTCAGTCTTACCTCAGTAGTGGGCAAGATTATGGAGGCACTCCTTAAGGAAAGGATAGTGCAACACCTGGAATCCATAGGGGCACAGGATCCAAGACAGCATGGGTTTACAAAGGAAGGTCCTGTCAAACTAATCTCAGATTTCTTTGACTGGGTAACCAGAGTGGTGGACCAAAGGAGAGTTGATGTCGCCTACCTTGACTTCAGCAAAGCTTTCAACACTGTTCCACATAGAAGATTGATAAATAAGCTGGGTAGGCTCGGGTGGGTCAGAGGTTGGTCAACTGGGTGGCAAACTGGTTGACGGGCAGAAAACAGAGAGTGGTGGTAAATGGTATACAGTCAGAAGAGATACAAGTCACAAGTGGGGAACCTCAGGGATCAGTCCTGGGGCCAGTCATCTTCAATATCTTCATTAGTGACATTGCAGATGGACTAGAGGATAAGGCTTGTCTGTTTGCAGATGACACCAAGATCTGCAACAGAGTGATGATCCAGATGGGGTGGGCAGAATGAGAAGAGATCTGGATAAACTAGCAAAATGGTCAGAAGAGTGGCAACTGGGATTTAATGCAAAGAAGTGCAAGATCATGCATATAGGGAAGAGAAACCCTGAAGCCACCTATAGGCTGGGAGGGGAGTTGCTAGCAGTCACAAAGGAAGAAAGAGACTTGGGCATTATCATCACTGATGACCTGAAATCATCCAAGCAGACCTCTAAAGCAGTAGGTAAGGCTAGGGGATGTTAGGGTGTATTAGTAGGGTATCACAAGTCGTAAGAGGAGGTAATAATCCTCTTTACAAGACACTGATTAGTCTCATCTGGAGTACTCATGGCAGTACTGGAGGCCACACCTCACAAGGACATTAACCAAATTGAGGCAGTCCAGAGAGGGCAACCAAAATGGTGCAGGGACTGCATCAGAAGACATATGAGGACAGATTAATGGAGCTCAATATGTATACCCTTGAGCAAAGGAGGAGAGAGGTGATATGATCGAAACATTCAAACACCTTAAGGGCATTAACAAGGTGAAAGAGTCTAACATGTTTAAATATAAGAAAAATAGCAGGACAAGAGGACACAGCATGAGATTAGAGGGAGGCCGATTAAGGGTAATGTGAGGAAGTTCTTTTCACAGAAAGAGTGGTGGATGCATGGAACGCCTACCTTTAGGAAGTGGTGGCTATGAATACAGTGCAGGGCTTCAAACAGGCGTGGATAGGCATAAGGAGCAATACAGATGAGTATGAATAGATAGGCCACTGACAGAGCAAAGGTCGGATGGCACATTTATAAGGTAGAAAAGAAATGGGCAGACTGGATGGGCCTTGTGGTCCTTATCTGCCGTCAACCTCTATGTTTCTATCAGAAGTCACTGTGGCAGTCAGTCAAAATTGAAGCAGAAGTTATGGGATTGGTAACTCATTTCAGGGATCTTTAATAGTGTGATCTGAGTACCCTCATGAGGTTTCCTCAAATGGGATGTGTAAGTAGGGAATGTGTTGATGCCTATGTTATCCACAACTGTGGGAAGGAACTGTATAAATTTGGGGCTTGGGTGTAGAAGGGCTTTATTTCCTGTTTTGTGGTGATTGATTATGGGCACCGTCGGATCCTATTATGGGTCTGACAGGATGGTGTTCTCTTAAGGTTTTCCTATTGGGCTGTATGCTGGTGGAAATGTATTATGTATACTAATATCGAGATATCCCCTTGATGTAACAAATAGGGAGGGTTTTATGTTTGCCTGTGTAACACATATGGTTGATGCTGTATAGTTTAGATGTTACACCTTCGATTTTATATTGTAATGTGAGTTATCTGACTTGCAAAATCAGTAAACGATAATACAAAAAAATTTCAATAATCTTTATCTGTTATAAAACGGATTTAGAAAGATGGAAGAAGTTACCGATGTCAATTTTAGGAGAATAAATATAGTTAAAATGAATATATTCCCCAGGATTTTCTATCCATGAAATCGTTAAACATATTTATCCCTCTCACATGGTTCAAAAATTACAATTTATGATTGGGAATTTCATTTGGTTGGACAAACCTACAAGAATTGCTTTTGAGAAACTCACCTTGAGCAAGTATGAAGGGGATTTAAATTACCTAACTTTTTTTATATTATTTGGTTAGCAACATAAATAATGTTTTCAGATAGCCGCTTGGTAACACCATTCTTCCCTCTTATCAACCCTCTTGGTTAATTATTGAAAGGAAGCATTTACAACATTTCAAGATTTCTCCTGATTCTACATTATATTTGACATTTAATTCTTTACCTTGAAGTTGAGAAACTCAGTTATTGGAACTACTTATAAAATTTATGACCAATGGTGTATACTGCTGAAGATCTCTTCATCAAATGATATTGGTCAACCTTTGCTTAGAAATGGCAATTTTAAATTGAATAATAAGCCTGTTGATGTCTCGTGGTTCCCTGCTCTGAAATCTTGTATGGTTAGAGACCTTATCGTTGATGGTTCTTTAATCCTCTTTGAGACCTTAAAAGATAAATTAAAGTTTGATAAAGGATATTATTCGAAACTATATGCCTTAAAATTAATCATTTCATCCCCCTGGGGGGGGGGAATGCTACAAGTCTCAGTGGCTGAGAGGGACCTGGGGGTGGCGGTGGATGTCAAGATGAACAACTCTGAGACTTGTAGGAGGGCAGCGGCCAAGGCCAACAGGATGCTGGGATGCATTGCTAGGGGGGTCACCTCCAGAAGGAGAGAAGTGATACTCCCTCTGTATAACTGCTTGGTGAGGCCACACCTCAAGTACTGCATGCAGTTTTGGAGGCCACACTTAAAGAGGGACATTGAACTCCTGGAGAGGGTCCAGAGGAGGGCAACCAAAATGATCTGGGGCTTGGGGGACAGGACCTATGGGGAGAGGCTCGAAGAGCTAAATATGTACACATTGGAAGAGAGAAGGAACCGGGGAGACATGATAGAGGTTTTCAAGTACATGAAGGGGGTAAATAGGGGAGGAGCAGTCAGGGTGCTCGAAGGAGGGGGGCAACTAGAGGGCATGGGTGGAAGCTGGGGAGATTCAGGGGAGAAAGGAGGAGGTGCTACTTCACTGAGAGGGTGGTGGAGCCATGGAATGCGCTGCCCAGGGGGCTGGTGGAGGCAGAGACGGTGGAGGGGTTCAAGAGGGGTGGGACAGGTACAGGGGAAGGGTCCTGGAAGCAAAGTCCTGTGCAGCGGGAATATCTGGGACTGGGAAGGAGAAGCCAGAGAGGGCGGGGGGCAGCAAGGTCAGCTCCCAGGGTGGGGCTGACCAAACAAGCAGACACGAAAGACGTTAGGCCTATTCTGCTGGCATTTTAGTATATTAGTATGTTGTTATCTCATTTTGGTCCAATACCTTGAAAGAGGAATTTGGCTCTTTATTAGCTAAAGTCATTGATCTTAATAAGAAACCCTATTCGGTTTCCAAACTGTTCCAATACTGTTTAGTAGTATTGTCCGAGTCTGTTTCAAGTGTGCAAAATTTTGGACAAAAAAAATGAAACTTTAAGTTTGGACTGGGGTTAATATGGAAGGATTTACACAGATATGTGAACAACGATAGATTAAAATGAATACAATTTAAGATTTTACATAATTCATTTTATACTCCCTAAAATTGTTTAATTTTGGTTTATTATCTTCGGTGAATTGTTGGTATTGCTCACTGGACCACATATTTTGGGAATGTCCTTTGGTCCGTTATTAAATTAAAGGTTGCTTAAAAATTAAATTTGGAGGCTTATTTTTCATTTCAGATTTGTATTCTAGGATATTTATCTGATATCTGTTCTACATTTATGAAACATCATATTAGTTTAATGGCTTTATCAGCTAAAAAAAGTAATTTTAAAACACTGGAAAGATCATCAAACTCCGTTTATAGAATGGAGAAATGAAATTTTGGCTAACTTAAGAGTGGAGAAGGTCATAGCTAGTATGAAAAATACCCTGGATAAGTTTAACAAAAAATGTAGTCAATTATATTATGTAATACTTAATACTCATATTACTTAGTTTCTTGGTATAAAGAACCATTATATATATATATATATATATATATATCTATCTTATGTTGTTTAGAGAATCTTATTTTTGTTTTTGATTATGAATGATTTGATTAATCGATTGGAGTGAGGTCATGTATTATTTTCACCTTTTCTAATGTATTGAAGGTCTCGGGAAGGAGGGTAATGGGTGGATAATACTTTGATTAGCTATGTTGAGGCTTTTTGTTTGGTACCGGTACATTTACCTGACATTAATTTTACACTGCTGTGTACTTACTATGTATTATTCTATCTTTAAGGTCTATTAAACTGTATTGTATTGTTGTATAGTTTTGAAAATCAATAAAGAAAATATTAAAAAACAACAAAGGAAACGTTATGGGACTAGATCTGGGGGCAAAATAGTGTCATGAGATTTTCACCCTTTTTTCACCCTTGTCCCCTGATAATTATGAAATGACAGTAGTCTCTTTGAATGTAAATAGTTTACAGTCTGAAAGGAAAAGAAAAAGTACTAATGCTTTGTTTACCAGTTACAAATATGATATTGTATTTTTTCAAGACACCTGGCTACATTCCTCAGTAGAAATACAGACAGCCAGTGTGGATTGGATATGGGGATCCACTCACTGGTCCATAGGGACATACCTTTGTTGTGGAGTGGGTATTTGTATAAGAAACCCACTAATAAAAATCACCCATATTGTAGATATTAGTCCCGGAAGTGCTCTTTTGCTGGCTATCACACTAGACAAGCAAGATTTCAGATTAATTAACTTGTATGCACCTCAGACTAAGGCTAGCCATTTAGATTTATTAAAGCTATTACAATCTTATCTTTTTACCTCAAAACACATCTTATGGTGCAGGGATTTCAACTGCAGCCACCTCCACAGAGTTGGAGGCCTTAAAGCAAATAAACCATTTTGTGACATGGCTTTCTTATACAATTTAATCACACAGGCTGGGCTATATGCATTTCTTTCCATCTCCCCAACACCACTACATACATATTTCCGTGGCACATTGTCCATGAGAATTGATTACTGGTTTCTTTTTCCACATGTAAAAATTCAGAACACATGGGTAACTCCTGTAGCCACCTCCGATCATGGATTATTGGGTGCTACCTTAGCTAATACCCCCAAATTCCGCACCAGGCAGAGGATATTGGAAACTTAATAACACCCTGTTGGATCACACTGACATTAAACAGGGTCTACAACATATTACTGAGGCCTGTAAATCAGTTTTATTTCGGTATGATTCACCCTTACAGTAGTGGAAAGACAGTAAATCAGACTTCATAACTTATTTAAAACTTATAGGGAAGTTAAATGGAACAGAAAAAAAAACACAAAAATATAATTCATTGCATTCCCATCTTCATCACTTTTTCTCTACAAACAAATTCATCATATGATTATTCCAGCCAAATTGCCACTGTGAAACAAGAAAGGGCACAATTGCAATATAATAGATTGAAATCCCTTGAGTCAGAACAAAGATTTGGAGTACAAGGTAAATTTTATCAGATAAATCCCTATAAAATTGTGCCATCAGTAGGAAAAAGAAAGTTATCACTAGCTTAAAGACGAATCAAGGGGCAACAGTCACTGGGAAAACACAAATTTTAGCTGAGACTGAGCTGACCATTACCAATACTTTTGGGAATAACTCTGTGGAGAACCCAGAATTACCAAAATGGCTAAAAAACTGTAACTTGCTCACACTATCCCCACAACAAACCCACCTTTTAATAAAAAAACTATTACTCTGATGAAACTAACCTCAGTGATTACAATCTTAAAACAGGCATAGCCTCTGGCCTAGATGGCCTATCAGGTGACTTTTATAAATTTCTTTTCCCATTTATGAATCAGGAATTAACACAGCTTTATAATCATTTTTAAAGAGCCGCTTCTATGTGTATGACTAGCCTCCCACTGACACATATAATACAACAGCCTTGCCAGGATTCATTTCAGAAATCGTTCCTTTGGGGACTTTAATTTAAAAAGTTACATCTTCATAAATTTATTCTGACCTGCGGCTGAAAAGCAGACGGTTCAGCATCCTACTGACCCATGCCCCCACGCCCGGCACCATAGCCCGCTTTGTGATGTCACTAAATGAAGGCTGTTGTAGCTCCCATTGACTTGAATGGGCAATTTTTCAAAGGTTTTATACATATTTAATGTCAGATTTTAAAAGAAATCAAGTGACGCTCGACTCAACAGGGACCCAGTTAGTCGGGCAGTCGCTCTGATTTCTTAAAATCCTGACATTAAATATGTATAAAATCTTTGAAAAATCACCCTCATTCAAGTCGTAGAATCTTACTACACAGGCTTAGTTCTGATATCACAAAACTATTTCTGGTCACCAACAGAAATTGACCCGTCAGACTCGACCACCGGCTGGTGGGATCGGGAGATAAAGTTCTGAAGGACTCTCAGCACAAATGATCTCCGAAGGAAAGATTTCTGAAAGCAATCCTGTGAGTTAGCTGTGTTATATGTGTCTGTGGGGGGGCTAGTCGAGAGTTGCTCTTTAAGAATGGAAATTATTCCAGATAATACGTATGAGGGGTTATTGGTTTTATAACACAGAAAAGGTTACAAAGAATTTTTAAACAATTGGAGACCTATCACCCTTGCAAATGTGGATTTCAAAATCCTGACTAAAATCTTGAGCAGTCGGCTAGCAGGAATCTTAGACACAATTATCCGCCCTACGCAGGGGTGCTTGGTACAAGGTAGGAAAATCAGAGGCATTAATTGTAATCCATGAAATATTAGAAAAAGGAGACAATGAGGAGTTGCCTGGTTGTCTTCTTGGCCTTGACCAATCCAAGGCTTTCGACAATATGTCACATGAATATTTATGGCATTGCCTAAAAGGCGTGTAGGATTCCAGAAACCTTTATTTCTTGGATCCGCCTCTCTTTATAAGCAGGCCTCAGTATTTCTCTACATTAATGGCTGGGTGGGCTTATAGGCACCCAATACTTAACAGAGTATGACAAGGATGTCCCCTTAGCCTTCTTTTGTATATTATTACCCTAGACCCAATAATACAATCACTTAACTCCTCTCCCAACATTACAGGCCTATCAGTGGACAGTCAAGATATAGAAATGAGTACACTGGTCTACGCAGATGATATTTGTCTGGTTTTAGCAGATGTTCAATCAGGAACATATGCTAATTGTATTATCCAACAATTTTCACAGTTGACTGGTACATCTATAAATTACCAAAAAAGTAATTGCATACCCATAGGAACCCTGCAGTCTAACATCACAAATTTGATAGGCATCCCTATTACACAGGAAAAGTAAACATCTTAGGGGTTTATTTTGGACCTAGAGACCTGGCATATTTTAATTGGGACCATTTAATTAAGAAAGCTCTAGACCGGATTGCCCTGTGAAATAGATGGCTAATGAGCAAGAAAGAACGGATTTATATGATTAAATCTTATTTAATCCCCATGTTCTTACATATTAGTTATATTTACCCTCCCCCACAAAGATACTGGAGACCAGCTGCTTAGTAGCTTCTTTACTTGTATATGGGAAGTAGGACAGGTTAAATACTGTCAAAGAGGGATTACCTATTTAAAAATAGCCAAAGGAAGCTTGGACATGATACATCCTTTGGTTTTCTTTTCAACATATTTACCTATAGCAACTTTAATTCAGCACTTACTCAATACCTAACCATTTGGACCCCTTGGGTACTTGATCAAATTCACCATATCACCGAAATGGGCCATTAACTGCCTCAGTATTTAAAAAAAAACATCTGTCTAGGTTAGCATTATACTTTCAAGCTGTTTTGGCAAACTAAAGCAATGGCATACTCCCAAATCATGTCTCATGACTACTACTAGAAAGCAATTTTACAATACTATTATGATCCAGTACTACCAGGAACCTTCCCTATTCCTACAAAGACCCCTTCCAGATAGAGAATATACCAGTCATATGCTCACTAGTACTCGAATCCCCCTTCCCCCAAATGTGGGATGTTATTTGGTTATGCTCACATGGCAAATTAAATGTGAAAAATGACTTAAAATATAAAGACATTACTGAGCGTTACTGTCCCAGAACCACATGCCATGGTTCCCTGGAAATGATGGCACGTTTATATTTTGATTGCCCCTTTATCCAAATATTCTAGACCATGCTTAAGCAAAAGTGGATTACATCTTTCTTCCAAGTTATTACCCCTGACATATTGTTCCTTGGACTTCTGGATTCCAGGATGTCTCCACCAATCAAATCACTGAACATCTGGCTGAGTATAACATCTTGTGCCCTGAGCAGCATGGCTTCCATGTTGGTCACAGTACTGGTACTGCGTTAATGGAATTTTCCAACTTCCTGCACTCCTCCCTGGACGCTGGCTTCCTAGCTGGTGCAGTGTTCATTGACCTTTCTAAGGCCTTTGACACCGTCTCCCACCCCCTTCTACTAGACGCCCTCTGCCACTCTGGTTTCTCTGCTGGCCCCCTCGCTTGGTGCTTGAACTACCTATCAGCTCATTCCCAGTGTGTCAAAATTAGTGGGACACTCTGGGAAATCCGTCCCATCAGCTCTGGGGTACCCCAGGGCTCCATCCTGGGTCCCCTACTTTTTAGTCTCTATCTAAACACCCTGTCTAGTGCCTGCTCCGGCAATATTCTTATGTATGCCGATGATGCCATCATTTTTGCCACCCACCGTAACGCTACCTCTCTCCAACACTCCTTCAGTGATGCTGAAACCTGGTTTAGGGAGCATAGACTCATCATTAATCTTAAAAAAAAAAAAAAACAAGACAATGCTCTTCGCCCACCCCCAAAACAAAGCTTGCAACAACCACTCCTCATCCTCCCTAGCACCCTACAACTGCTTGAACAGGTCTACTCCTACAAATACCTTGGGTCACTCGACTCAGCCCTCACCTTTCCACCCCACATTAATGCCCTTGAATCCGCCACCAACACTCGGCTTGGCATCTTCTACCGCCACAAGGACTGCCTCCCACCCGATGCCCTCCGACTTGCCATTCGTCCTCAGTGCTGTCCCTTGTGGATTATGGCCTGCCGGTATATGGTGCTGCTTGACACCACTGCCTCAACAAGATTAACTTCACCTAAATAAGGCTTGCAGATTAATAACCCGGTGCCCACAGGCTCACTCACACATGTCAACTCTATGACAAGACCAATCTCCTTAACCTCGATGAATGACTTCGCTACAAACCTGCTTCTAACTAAGAAAGTCTGTCGACTATCCTCCCTGGGTGACTGCCTCCCAGCCTCTATACCCAGTCCACTGTCTCAACCCGAACCGCCAACAAGTCTACTCTTCTGGTTCCCAGAACTAGGACCACCACGGACTCAGAGGTCATTCTGCTACAGAGCTCCATCCTGGTTTAACTCCCTCCCTGCAACCATCGCCAGCGCCCCCAAAATCGCCACCTTCAAATCCGCCCTTCGTAACCAACTGCTTAATACCCACAGTTGCACCTGTCTCTAACTGGCGCTCCGCTACTATCTTTTTTGCACCTGACAATGCCTGCTGGGCTGAACCCCCACCTCACCCCCCCAACTCCCAACCAGCATTCCTGCCCTTCTGATGGTTTCTACATGTGCTAAACTTTATCACCTGAAATGTCTCTAGTTGCTCATTGTATGAAAACAACTGTGCAAATCTATGTCACTCAATCTTGTGCATTTCTCTAAATGTGTTACGCTGTATGTCCTCTCTGTGATGAGGTACCTTTGTAAACGAGCCTTTGGCTCAAAGGTTGTAAATCCGATTGTACAAATAAATAAATAAACATGATCATAGTTTGGTATGGGTAATTCTGGCTTGCCTAAAATACTGGATATGGCAAACTAGATGCAGATTTACATTGCAGCAAATAGAAATGACCCAAGAACAAGTTATACAATCCATCCTGTACAATATTAAGGAGGTACAAGAACAGGAAAGGAAAGCATATTCAAATACCATATGTAGTAAATGGTAGAGATCACTTCAATGGCTAAAATGAAAAAATAGGCAGAGGCAATCCCCTAGGTTAGATAACAGAAATAAATTGGAGTGTACACTTTTCTTAGGTTTCTTTTTTTTTTTTTTTATCTCCCCTACTACCCACTGGACCTGCATCATCGGAGTCATCCATTAAGCCTGGTCTCTGCCGGAGCCGTACCTGTCAGTTCCATGTCCTCCATTCTGCCATGGAAACCCCTGGGCAGGGTCAGGTGGGGCAATCCCCAGATCTTGCAAGTGTCAGGGTCCCGGCTGCAGGCTTTGGCTCGGCACATAGAAACCCCAGCTCGGCACTCCGTCTTCTGGCTCAGTGGGGTATTTCCAATTTCTTCCCTCTGGGACGTCGTGGACCCTGTACGTCCAAGGCGCTAATGCCGATGTTGGCAACGTCCCTCCCCTTCTTATAGTCCCTGAGGCTGATTGGTTGCTGACCTACATCCTCAACCAATCCAGCCCCTAGGAACCGATTTGCTGCCGCGCCCAGCCTCCACCAGAGGTTGCCGCTTGCCGGGACAGCAAGCCCCTCCTTCTTCCCAGGAGAAGGCGAGCCGCTGTCGGACGCCCAGCTTATCTCCCCGGCCAACCCCGCTGCCCGAGCTCACTTCTAACCCAGGTCGCTGACGGGAGTGAGGTGTGGCGTCCAGCGCCACAACCCTCAGCGCCACCGGGCCGGACCCTTCTTAGGTTTCTTTTTGGTTTATTGTGGGACTCATGATTTTGGTTATGATACTGCCTAGATTGTATGGGGTTAGGTTTTTGATTGTAAAATGAATTTATTTCTGCACAGGTAAGCACTTATGTGTGAGTTTTTTCTTTATTTACCAACATTTATGGGTGTATAAATGTTTCCTTATTGATTTGAACGTTTTATAATTTCCCTACTCTTAAGTAGTAGGTGGGGGTAGGACTGTATACATTTAATACTTATTTGATTTAAGATATGATTTATAATATGATTTGTATAACCTTTCATGTGGCAATAACGTGTTGTATTATGATTATGATTTGTTTATTGAATTTTTAATAAAACATTTCTCTGCTCTTTCCAAGAAGTGCCATGGGATCTTTTAACATCCACCCGAACAACCACCAGAACAGGCAGATGGGACCTCAGTTTAACATCTCATCCAAAAGACGGCACCTCAGGAGTGCAGCACCCCCCTCATGCTGCACCACAGTGTCAGTATTGGGACTTAGGTAGGAGCTGGGCAATACAAAGGGTAAAATCCCTGTAGGGCTCATTTAAGCCACCTGGTCAGCTCTGCTGGGCAGAGGCTTCTAAAATGGAATGTGGAACTCTCACAGCAGCATGACCCATGACTAGTAGTGCTGCAGTTGAATTCTGACTTAGTGCAGAGTCAGAGAGTAAGAGTGAGGGGGAGTTCAAGTGATCCAGTCAGTGCTCTGCCTGAGGGCAGACCAATTGCCAGAGGGGAGCCCCCACCTTTTCCTTTTCTCGCCCTAGTTCATAAACGGAACAGTCTGGATGCCAGGCCATGACGGCTGCCATTTTCTGTAGTGCCCCGATGGGGTGAATTCTTCAGAAAATGTTTTTGGGACTGGTAAGAGTGAGTAGCAACTGTGGCCATCCCCCATCTGTAAAGATTTGAGTGAAAGTGCTGCCCAGAACTGGTCTGGCCATACCAGCCCCCTCCAGTCATGGAAATGCAGTGTGTTTGGGTATTTGTCACTTCAGGACTGTAAAGCAGGTTTGCCGTTCAGCTTTGGGCACCTGGAAGTCTGGGGACAGTGTTTCTTTTCAGTTGCTGTTGAGAAATAGTTTAACTTAAGCCGGACCCTCACAGTATTGATATGCAAAGTGTTTTTTATTATTTATTTATGTATTGACATTTATTAACCGGGTAAGCACATGGAGACATAGTGTCCCTTTTTCAGGGGTGACCCAGGATTAAGTACATTCAGTAAGTGACAGGAGGGAAAAGAGGAGCAGGGTGGGAAGGGGGACACAGGTGTAGTGATAGATAATGATAAAGTGAGGGAGGGGCTGCTGGCATTGAAGGTGGGCAAATCATGAGGCCCGGACAGAGTGAATCCAAGGGTACTAAAGGATCTGTGTAAGGAGCTGGCAGGGCCATTGACGGACCTATTTAATAGTTCACTAGAGTCAAGCGTGGTACCACAAGACTGGAGAAAAGCACATGTAGTGCCCCTCCGCAAAAGCAGTCCCAAGGATAACTCAAGGAATTACAGACCAATTAGTCTGTCCTCCATTGTGGGCAAGCTCATGGAGACCATACTAAAGGAAAGGCTGGTGGAATATCTAGAGGAGCATGGTCTCCAGGATGCGAAGCAGCATGGGTTCATGGAGAGAGATCGTGTCAAACGAATCTGATTGACTTCTTTGACTGTGTCACTAAGACAGTAGACAGGGGCAAAGCGGTAGACATCCACTATCTTCATTTCAGCAAAGCCTTTGACTCTGTGCCTCACAAAAGGTTGATCAGGAAGTTGGTGGATCTTGTGGTTGGGGAAAAGATGGTCAGATGGGTGGAAAACAGAACCCAGAGGGTGGTTGTGGGTGGAAGAGTTATCTGGCACCCGAGAGGTAACCAGCGGGGTCCCTGAGGGCTCGATGCTGGGGTCAGTGTTGTTCAGTTTCTTCATCAGTGACATTGGGGGTGGTATTAAGAGCAAAATGTGCCCATTTGCGGATGACACCAAGTTCTGCGGGAGAGTAGACACAGCTGAAGGCATACAGGAACTACAGAAAGATCTGGAATAGCTGGGAAGGTAGTCCAGGATCTGGCAGCTTGGCTTCAATGCCAAGAAATGAAAAGTTATACATACTGGAGCCAAGAATCCCAGGACAGAGTACTATCTGGGTGGAATCAGAGTATCTGCATCAGAAAAGGAGAAGGACCTGGGAGCAATTATCGCTAGTGACGGAAGCACTCCACACAAAGACTTGCCTGCTCCTGTTGGAAGCTGAGAAACTTGCTATACTGCAGAGAACAAACTAGAACGCATTTGAGGAACTGGGAACTTGGTAAAACATAATATCGAGGGGGACTAGGAAGGTAAGCTACACTTTCTACAGAAAGTTTCATTATTTTCTTATTGGCATTAAGAATTGCAGGATTCCATTAAAGTGTAGTAATTTTATAACCAGAGGGGTTAAAATACAACTGAAGTTGCTTGATTTCTGTGCTAGACACATAAGATTTGGAAGGATATTTGTGCAATATTTTAGAAATGTCCTGCTGGCTAAGCAGTGAGTTTATCCCTGGTTTCAGATAAAGGGTTTGTGTGTGTATTAGAAGCAGATATAGCAAATTGTCTTCACTGAAAGGCCTGCTTACATCACAGGTGTCACTAGTCAATCAATTGATTCTGAGTGGGGCTTTTATCACTGCTGTCTTAAGCAAACTACACAGAGAAAAGCCAGTCAGAAAAGACTTGCCTGCTCTTGTTGGAAGCTGAGAAACTTGCTATACTGCAGAGAACAAACTAGAACGCATTTGAGGAACTGGGAACTTGGTAAAACATAATATTGTAAGGGACTAGGAAGGTAAGCTACACTTTCTACAGAAAGTGTCATTATTTTCTTATTGGCATTAAGAATTGCAGGATTCCATTAAAGTGTAGTAATTTTATAACCAGAGAGTTTAAAATACAACTGAAGTTGCTTGATTTCTGTGCTAGACACATAGGATTTGGAAGGATATTTGTGCAATATTTTAGAAGTGTCCTGCTGGCTGAACAGTGAGTTCGTTTTATCCCTGGACTCAGTAGAGTGGTTTGTGTAGGAGCAGTGGTCTAGTACATTGTGGTGTTGGTTGACTTACTATAAAGGGCAGTACTCACCAGGGTGGTGGAGCAGTGGTGTATTTGATTGTTTCTAACAGTCACCAGTGGTTGTGGCCTCCACCACCCCTCCTTCCTCACCCCCCCACCCCAGGCGTGGCATTTCCTTTATAGCCAAGGTTCTGACATCACTTCCTCAACAGGTCTTGGAGCAGAACTGTCATATTCTTAATTACCCAGCACAGTGCATACAGGGTAAGTACACACAAACAAAAAAATTATATATTACTCATTGTATATTATAAGGAAGAGGGACATGTGGGGAGTGGTGCAATGCACTGGCTGTGGGGCAGCAATTTTCCGGGAGACATTCTGGAACCTGCGTTGCTGCCCTATTTGCAGGCAACTGTCAGCTCTGAGGGAGGAGGTTGCCCACCTCCAGGCTGAACTGGCAAGGACTAAGGAGGCCTCCCCCACCCAAAGAGCACCAGTTCCACACCACTGCCTCAGAGGTTGCCATGTGAAGAGCAGATGGACCACAGTAGGTTCAGGGAGGGTGAGGGTGGTGGAACAGAGGCGTAGCCCCAGAGTTGCACCTCTACACAAATCATATGTCAGCCTGGCAAATCAAGGTTCCTCTATGATGACACCCTCATTGGAGACCAAGAAAATGCTGGGGACATCCACAAGGGAGACCCACAAAAGAGTGGCAAGGGACACCACAGGGGAAAGAAACAGCTTCTGATAGGGGACTCAGTTGTTGGGGTGTAGACCTGGGGAAGGGAGAGGAGAGGGAAGTAAGGTGCCTGCCTGGTGCCATGGCTTGGAGGGACAGGAAGCGAATCCTTAGGATTGCAGAAGCAGCATCACAGGAGAGGAAACTAGATATCATTGTCCACCTCGGGACAAATGACCTAGCTAGGCATGAGATCAGTGCAGTGCAGGATGAATTTGTGGAGTTGGGGAGGGGCCTCAGACAGGTAGCAAGCACGGTAACCTTCTCAGAGGTGCTGCCAGTCTATGGTAGGTGTGAGGCTAGGGTACTGCACACCATGCAGTTTAATGAATGGTTGCAAAACTGGTGCAGAGCACAGGGCTTTGCTTCATTGGGGACTGGGGTCCACCTGGAGAGATGAAGGTCTATACTGGCATGATGGTCTGCATCTGTCCAGGAAGGAAACACGCTCTAGGTGACAGGTTTAAAGGCTTCCTTGGCAAGCTTTTAAACTAGCCAAGGGGAGGTGCTGATAGGAAACAGGAAAGTTCAAGCCTCCCCCCACAAAACATGGAAGGTAGTAGGGTAGACACTGAGGTACAGAGCTTGACAGAGGGCAGGACAGGGCAAATGGAAAAATGGACAAGGGCAATAAGAGCAGGGATGGGGTAAAAAAGGATAAAGCCAACATTAAATGGAGGGCAATGAGTACCAATGCCCGTAGTCTTGGAAACAAGCTTCCAGAGCTAGTAGCCCTGATGGAAGAGGAACACTTGGATATTGTGGCAGTCACAGAAACATGGTACACGGAGAACCATGACTGGGATGTCAACATACCAGGGTACACAATCTACAGAAGGGACAGGGAGGGTAAAAGAGGAGGTGGAGTAGCTCTCTACATAAGGGAAGGGATCAAAGCTACAGAACTAAAAAGTAAAGGGGGAGGACAAGAGGAACTCTGGGTCACCTTGGAGACAGGGAATGGCATCACAATCTGCACAGGGTTGTATACAGACCCCGTCTCAAGGGAGGAAATGGACAAGAAAATGATAGAGGGCATTCTCAAAATGGCTGAAAAAGGGAGATACTGTTGATGGGGACCTGAATATGCCAGATGTTAACTGGGCAACATGGACTGCAGCCACATCCAAGAGCAGGGTCATTCTCGATGCCTACAGGGAGCATGCCTTAGACAGCTAGTGGTGGAACCCACTGGGAGGAGCAATATTAGACCTGGTACTCTCAAATGGAGAGAGGATCACAAACTTAGAAGTCAGTAGACATCTGGGAACAAGCGACCACTGCACAGTGTGCTTCACAATAAACACAACCATGGAGACAAGCCATACAAAGACAAGGATACTGGACTTTAGAAGGGCTGACTTTGGCATAATGGGTGAATACCTGAGGAATGCATTAGCAAATGGCCAGAAAGGAGGGGTGGAAGAACAATGGAGAAAAATCAAAACTGCCATCATGGAGGCAACAAGCCTTTGTGTGAAACAAATAAAGAAAACAAAGCGGAATAAAAAACCACTATGGCTCTCAAAAGAGTTGTCAGGGAAGGTTAAGGAGAAAAAGGCTGCATTCAAAAAGTATAAGGAATCACAGATGGAGCACGACAGGGAACTGTATCAATTAAAGCAGAAAGAAGTGGGGAAGGCAGTCAGAAAAGCAAAGGCCCAAACCGAGGAAAAGATAGCCAACTCAGTTAAGAAGGGGGATAAAACCTTTTATAGGTACATTAGGGAGCATAGAAAGGTTAAGGGAGGGATAGTGAAGATTAATAAAGGAGAGGGGAGGTGGGCAGAGGGAGACAGTGAAAAGGCAGAGATACTGAATGAATACTTTTGCTCAGTATTGACAAAAGAGGAAGAGGAGGAGTTACTTAAACCAAACAGTAGAAGCACTCTGGGTAGTGGGGTTGACACCAGTCCATTTACAGAAGAAAGAGTACTGAAAGAACTCCTAAAACTCAAGGTGGACAAAGCAATGGGGCCTGACGGGATTCACCCTAGAATCCTAAAAGAGCTAAGGGAGGACCTAGTGACACCACTAACCACACTTTTTAACAAATCATGGGAAGATGGGGTGGTACCTGAGGACTGGAGGAGGCAGATGTGATTCCCCTTCACAAAAGGGGAGCAAGGCAGAAGCAGGAAACTACAGACCTGTTAGTTTGACCTCAGTGGTGGGGAAAATGATGGAATCACTTCTGAAAGAAAGAATTGTTGAGTACCTAGAGGCCAGCGGGGCACAGGACCCAAAGCAGCATGGATTCACAGCAGGAAGGTCATGTCAGACGAATCTAATCGATTTCTTTGACTGGGTGACCAAAGTAATAGACCAGGGAGGGGCTGTGGATATGGCCTACCTAGACTTTAGCAAGGCATTTGACACAGTCCCACACAAAAGATTAATAATCAAGTTAGCCAGCCTGGGAGTGGGTCCCAGGGTGGTAGCCTGGGTAGCAAACTGGCTGCACAACAGGACACAGAAGGTAATAGTGAATGGAACACATTCTGAAGAAGGGGGGTTACTAGTGGAGTACCTCAGGGCTCAGTACTGGGTCCAGTCCTCTTTAATGTCTTTATAGGTGACATTGCGGAGGGTCTGGAAGGAAAGGTATGCCTCTTGGATGACACAAAGATCTGTAACAGAGTTGATACACAAGAGGGGGTAGAAAGGATGAGAAGGGACTTTGCAAGGTTGGAGGAATGGTCAGACATATGGCAACTTAGATTCAATGCAAAGAAGTGCAAAGTAATGCACCTGGGAAATAAAAATCCAGGAGAAGAGTACACAATAGCAGGGAGGTACTAACAACAATAATGGAAAGGGATCTGGGTGTAGTCATATCAGATGACCTAAAGGTGGGTAAGCAATGTGAGAAGTCAGTAAGAGAGCCAGGGGATACTGGGATGCATAGGGAGGGGCATCACAAGTAGAAAAGGAAAGTGGTTATCCTCTATACAGACAGTTGGTGAGACCCCATCTGGAATACTGCGTGCAGTTTGGAGACCTCATCTACGCAAGGACATAGACAGAATGGAAGCAGTCCAGAGGAGGGCAACTAAAATGGTGCAGGGTCTACATCAGAAACCATATGAAGAGAGACTGAGAGAGCTTAATATGTATACCCTTGATGAAAGGAGGGACAGGGGGACATGATAGAAACTTTTAAGTACCTCAAGGGAATCAACAAAGTCCAGGAGGGTAGCATCTTTCAGAAAAAGAGATGTGTAAGAACAAGGGGGCACAATTTAAAGTTAGAGGGGGGACGGCTCAGGGGTAATGTGAGGAAATTCTTTTTCACGGAGAGAGTGGTGGACGCATGGAACCGCCTTCCTGGAGAGGTTGTGGGGTATAAAACAGTGGGGGAATTCAAACATGCATGGGACAGACATAAGGCAATTACAGTGGGGGGTTGCAGGAAGTAGGCTGTTGGTTAACTAGAATCTGCAGCTTATCCAATAGGTAGGAAAATGGGCAGACTGGGTGGGCCAAGTGGTCCTTATCTGCCGTCAAAGTCTATGTTAAAGGCAAACAAGATGCTGGGTTGCATATCTAGGGGAATTAGTAGTAGGAGAGAAGAGGTTATACTACCCTTGTACAAGTCACTGGTAAGGCTGCATCTAGAGTATGGAGTTCAGTTCTGGTGCCCACACCTCAAAAAGGATATTAACCTGCTGGAGAAGGTCCAACTTAGGGCTACAAAGATGATCGCGTGTTAGCAGGGTAAGACATATGAGGAGAGGTAGAGGGCACTGAACATGTACTCCCTGGAAGACAGGAGAGAGAGGGGACATGATTGGGACCTTCAAGTACTTGAAAGGGATACATAAGGTTGATAAGGAGAGTCTCTTTAAGTTGAGTGGCAACCATAGCATGTGGGGACACAGTCTTAAGCTGGAGGGTGGGAGGTTCAGGAGGGAGGTCAGGAAGCACTTCTTCACAGAGAGGGTGGTGGACACTTGGAATGCATTGCTGGAAGAGGTGATCTCATAGAAGACAGTGGGCAGTTTCAAGAGAGGCTGGGATAGGCATAATGGGAAGATAAGGATCATGGGTAGGGAGGATGGGAGGAGTGGGGAGGAGGGCAGGGACATTAGCTCAAGCTGTGGACCCTACAGTATGAGCAGACTTGATATACCAAATGGCTTTTTCTGCTGGCTTCTTCCATATGTTAGATTTACATGGAATTGATGTATCAATAAATATTTAGGAATAACTTAACTTACTTGGGTAAGTTTATAAACATAGTTTTATGAGTTGATTTAGATACACAGTAGACAAACCTAGACTGCTGCCTTTGAAGAGTTGCCTGCCTTTCCTTGGCCTGAGCACTCCTGTAAGTGGTCCTGTACTCATCCATTTTCTTCATGTATTTCTCTGTCTGCTCCCCAAACAGAGAATTACCCACTACAGGAAAATCCATGGCCTTAGCCTGGGAGTCCTGCGAGAGGCTAGTACATCTGAGCCAAACCATCCTCCGAAGAGCCACAGATGTAGCCATGACTCTTGATGACACATCATTAGAGTCCACAGCAGCATGAAACTGAACCTTAGATGCCTCAATCCCATCTGCAGCCACCGCCTCCAGCTCCTTGGCTAGCTGGGGGGAGGCCTGTTTAGCCAGTGCCAGTACAGTGCAACACCTGGACTTCTGGTACCTGGCTGTATAGGCCATGTAATTCACCTGCCTGAGTCCCAAAGAAGATGCCATGTACTGCTTCTTTGCCATGGCATCAATCTTCCTGGAGTCCTTGTCAGGGGGTGTGAAGCCAAGGGAATATTTGTCATGTCACAGGCAGCAGCCTGCACTACCCCAACATGGCTGCACTGTTGATATAAGAACTCCGTGTCCGAGCCTGAAAGTGTATACCTCTTGTCCATTTTTCTATCCACAGGAGGTATAGTGTTAAGTGACTAAGATTTTTTGTGTCTGTTTCCCAAAAGATTTATGGAGGGGAATAGACAGTCTCCTGGACTCTGGGACGTCCATCATCTCTACATAAATCAGGCTCCTCTTGATCTTCCACAGCCTCCTCCACAGGAAGCTGGAGGGTTTCAGTCATCATTCTGTAAAACATAAAGTGAGAAGGGGACTTAGAAAGCCTAGGAAGGGAAACACCTGAAGGTCTGTCTGGGGAGATGTCCGGTTCCACAGGCACATCCAGACCGTCACTTACATCATCATCCTCATATTCCCCTTCAAATTCCGGTTCATAAAAATCTTCAAGGGTATACTCTTGAACCGGGGGAACCAACCGAGCCGAACCCCTGCCAGAAGGAGCCAGATTGAGCCGGAACGGACTGGTGCTGATTCCACAATCTGATCGCATGGCTCTCTTGACAGTCGGAACATGAACCTCTGGATCCGAACCGGTCGATTTATCTTTTTGCTTTTTGTCGGAACTGATCCCTTGGAATCGGCTCTCCTTTGCCTGAATAAGTATCGCCTGCTCAGAGAGCACCTTCTGGTTCGGTCGAAACCGAACCGGGCTGGCCATCCGGGTCAGCGGACTTCTCGGCCTCCTTTTCCCTCAGTCTACCTAATCTCTTCTCAAGGGTAGATTTGGGAAAGTTTTTACATATTTGGCAGTCTGAATCGAGGTGGTCAAACCCCAGACAATAAACACAGGTGGTGTGGGGATCTGCCTTAGCAAAGACCTCCCCACACTCACTGCAGTGTTGAAACCCAGTGGGCCCAGTTTTTTTCTTGGGTTTCTCAGACATGGCCAACCTAACCAAACTTACCCTTTTCTCGGCAACCGCCAGGCAAGATTCACTTATCGGTTCCTAACTGTGTCACGGGTATTGGAAAAAAAAAGTTAAAAACACGTTTTTGTTTTTTTTTTAGAACCGATAAGAACCGGTAACCACACACTAAGTAAACAAACAAATTTCACTATCAAATGGCTGGTTCAGCCGAACCAAGCCGCACTTTTACAAGTTCCACACAGAAAAAAAGAACAATTCCTATCTAGTACTCACGGCACCACAGACAGAGACTGAACCGACTATGCAGAAACTTTTTTCTGTTTAAAACCGACGAAAACTGGAAACTTTGACTTTCGAACCGAGCTGAAGGAGAAATCTCCGGAGCGACCGTTCAGTGAGGCGGAGTAAAGAATGACAGTTTAGGTTTGAATCACTCCAGACAAAGACTTCAACGCAGCTCGAGCTCAGCATTCTATGCCCTGCATAGAAAGTTAACTCTTTGTTCTCCGGGGCAGTTCAAAGGTTGGGAATCACTGCAATTGTCAGAAAACAGCAAGACTTCATGTTGTTTTAAATTTGGAGTGTATAGTTTTACAAGGTGTATTTTATCCTTGAAAATCTCCCCAGAAATAACTACCCTATCACTTTCCAGTTGTTCCACATATTGAATGTCTAGAGACATTTTTCCTCAGCAAGACGGCAACCCTTGCCTGTTTACCAGAGTTATGGGAGGCCAAAACCACTTGGCCCACCCACATCCATCTGAGTTTTAGGTGTTGGTGTCTGTTGAGTCTGGTCTCCTGCAATAAGCCTATATCGCAATTGTTTTTTTGTCCTAAGGGCCAGATTAGCTAGTTGTGGGGCCCTGAGCTATTTGGAATTGTGGGGTCCCCTATGACTTAATAGGCTGGGGGTTTAGAGGCTGCCAAGGGCCCTGAAAGCTGAATCGTTTTGATGCCTTAAAATGCATTTGAAGGAGTTTCCAACTGCTCTGAATGCCAGTTTGCAGGTAAACAAATTCAGCATCAAGTTTAATCATCACCTGCCACTCCCCCTCGGATTGCGTTAGTACCAGCAAAACGTAATGGAAGTCAATGGTATCCTGAAACAGAAATACCGGGGAACACTGAAAATGGCACACACAGGCCAGCTCAGTGGCGGTGAGGATAAAGGCACTGGACGCCACACCCTGCTCCACACTGGTGACCTGGGTTCAGGAGCAG
This sequence comes from Neoceratodus forsteri, assembly GCA_016271365.2. Taxonomy (NCBI): domain Eukaryota; kingdom Metazoa; phylum Chordata; order Ceratodontiformes; family Ceratodontidae; genus Neoceratodus; species Neoceratodus forsteri. The sequence goes on along the minus strand of CM028135.1, from coordinate 199,954,028 downwards.
ACTCTGGTCGCTGGTGGGGAGATAGGCTGGAGCGTTCGACGACAGCTCACCTTCTCCAGGAAGGGTACAGGCCGCTGCCTGCACACTTGCCTGACACCAAGCGGAGGCTCAGAGTACTGCAAGCCCTACATGGATGGCTGGCCGCATTACAGTGTGGACGTCGGCACCTTGACGTCAGGGGATTACACGCTGTATAGGGAGAGAGGAAAACGGAAAAAGAGCATGCCACCACCGGGAAGATGGGGAGACTAGGATGTGCCCACGATTTGCCTCCACCTGCTCAGAGAGCCCTGGACCGACGCTATGTAAATTTCGGAGCATATGGCCCCCACCTCATCCCCACCGGGGGGGGGGGGGTATAGCCACGGCTCCGTGGGGATCTGAGGCTCCGTTGGGCAGGATGGAAGGCAGTGGGATGTTGGTGGCGGGCTGTGATGGAGGTAGAAACTGTAATTACAAGAAAAGAAAATGGCACACTTGCGGTTAGTTGCAATGAGCAAATGAAGTTTACTGCATACTACATGTAATCAAGTGCAAAACAGACAGACTTGACAAAATGAACAGCCCATGTGTTGCGAGGACTCTCTGCCTTCCAAGTGCATGTCCTGTTCATTTTTTCAAGTCTATGTTTTGCACTGGATCACATATAAATTACATATAGATGTATGCAATACACTTCGTTGCAAATTATGGCCAGACTTTTTTTTTTTTGGGGTATTCTTTGGTAACCAGGTAAGACCCATTAAGCACACAAAGCCTGTTTTCAGGGGTGACCCAGGAGCACTGGGGAGGTTAAGTGACTTGCTCAGTCGCACAGTATGGATGTGGAGGTTGTAGGAATCAAACCCGTATCTGCTGGATGTACCAAGCTCATTCACAGCTCAGTACTTAACTCTAGGCTATACTGCTAGCCCCTCATTGTCAGTCTAGCCCTCTATTGGATAGACAGAAACACAGAAGTTGACGGCAGACAAGGACCATCCAGTCTGCCCATTTTTTTTCTACCTTATGAATGTGCCATAGCTCTTTGATACTGTATACCTGCTACATCCATGAAACAGAAAAGTTGCATTCATAGTCAGGATAAATACACAGGGTGTCAAAATAAAGTGAAAATCAATATATTAGTCCCATTTCCAGACTCTATATCCAGCACCCCATCCTAGGGATTGCTTCATTCAAAAGCTCACTCGAGCTGTACTGAAACAAGGTTACTATTTTGACCTAGTCCTGTTTTCGTTTCCCCCCCACTCTGTCAATACCCGTTTTTGTACTTGTACACCATCATACCAAAAGGAAAAAAAAATCCCATTATTTTTCGGCTGTGGTTTACTGTTCAGGTACAATAAAATTATAACCAAGCAGCGTCTAATATAAGAAAGCATCAGTACTTTTTTTGCTATATTTGCAGCACTATCTAAATTTACAGGAGCCACATTTTGGCTCTGCATTTAGTTTTTTTTCTCTCCCCTCCCCCATTTTCAAGCTATGCCCCTTCAGTCATGGAGATTATTTTGAGCTCACCTGAGCTGTATAGTAGCCATGTGGATGTCTATTATCTCCCCACCCCCGTTTTTATGTCATGCACCTTCAATCATTGGAGGCTGCACCATTTATAAGCTCAGTTGAGCTGTATTAAAATAATGTTCTCATTCTGAACTACTGGTTTCTGTTTTCCCCTTTGTTTATTCCCATTGTCCACCAACATACAGTTTCTCTAAAAATGTTTTCCAAGTTGCAATTTATTTTTCTGGTTGCTGTTGGGAGTCACACTTTGGTACTATCCCCAAACAGCCTGTTTCATAAGAAAGAACGAGTACATCCTGCCGATTATATTTTCAGCATTGCTTAATTAACCAAAGCCATTTCTAGGCTCTGCATGTATCTGTTCCTCACTTTCTCCCCCCCCCCCTTTTTATTTTAGATCTTCAGTCTTGGGAGTTTTTTTTCTTTCAAAGCTCGCTTGAGTTGTACTGTTGTCATGTGGATGTCCTGTCTGTTATTCCCTCCCTTTGTTTATCCCCATTGTGTACAATCATACCACCAAATATATAAAAATGTTATTGTTTGCCTTTTATTGCCACATTATCGCAAGGCTGTAAATATGCGGGACATCAGTCAAGGCAGGGAAACGGCTACCTTGATGACTGGGAGGGATGGCTCTGAAGAGCTGGCGGTGGCAAATCTGCTTGACTTAAGGAGGTCACAGTGGATCTGAAGGAGACTGGAGTTACTGGCTGCTATGGTATGGGGAGACAGACTGTCTGACCTGGGTCTGAAATTCTTTGCCGGTGGCCCGCCACACAAATTTGCAAACTGCAACTGGAGCGAGAGAGCTTTTCGAAGTCGATGATGCCATGGTCTGTGCCAGGAAAGTGTGTCTTGCACCTGTGACTCAAAACACTCTTGCATCTCTCCACATCATGTGACCGTGCTCCTCTACATCTCATGGTACAGGGAAACTCAATTAGAGACTGGACTCCAAGCTGTCCTGTCCCCAGCAGGGTGCTCATGAGTGGGGCTTGGTGGACAGTGCTCACTGCATGTTTATTTATGAGCCCTATGACTCGCCTGCTCCATCTCAATAAATAAAGTTCAATGAAAGCTCGGCGGGGTGGGGGCCCCCCAGACTGTAGCCCCATCACCCCTTGTGTTAATACGACTCTACTTCACCACACAGTTAATTCCCTGGACATTCAAGGAAATTACGAGTCCCCATTAATCCCCCCCCCCAAAAAAAATTCAGAAGCAGCCAAGAATCCTGTAGCTGTACCATTCCCAGCAGGACTACTGAGCTCCACCTATTCCCACTTTGGGGTGACACTGCTACAGTATACACAAACGTGCAGTAGGATAAGAAAACCAAAAAGCATTGTGTACGCACAACAGGTGCAACCACGTACGTAGATATGAAACTGACAGAAGGTGAATTAGACACAGTACTCCCCAGATGTGTAGGTATCCACCTACCTCTAGGAAGGTAAAATACAGCCAAGTAGCTCTGGTGCTTGCATTGTAGGGCAAGCCTGACCTCTCAATTTTTTTTTTTTTTTTTGAGGGGGGGGGGCTAGTAACAGGCTTGGGTTAAGACCTAGTGGTAAGTCCACTATATGTACAAGGATGGTGTAAATGCCTAGCCAGAACCCCGAGCCATGGGCAAACACCACTGAAAGTGCCCGAACATCACATAAAAGCATCTCAGTACAGTGTAACAATTACATTGAAAAATAAGAGAAAGCAGTTCTTAAGCAGTGAAGTCATAGTCCCTCCCCAGCCCCTGCTGACAAGCAGCAGAGCTCTAAATACAGGGTGGGGAACACATGGAAATTATCCAAGGAGATCCCTTGGTCATCTACTCCCCAGGAGGCCAACACCCCCCTCCCCCACCATTCTCAAGCTTGGCCAGACATCACAACCTAAGGTGAGTCCACCCATGTCTTCCTGAGGGTAATGTCCTCCTGGGCCAGCAGTGAGGTCATCATGTGTAGTCAGTTTTCCTGCAGCTTGTCTAAAACCAGGGCTCTGATGATTTGCTAGTAAGAAAGGAGGTAGAGAACCCATGAGGCCTACCAGAATCAGGTCTCCACACTGGCAAAGCAAAGCCCTCCCCAGCCCAGACGTGAGAGAGAAAGGGGGGAGAGAGAGCATCTTAAGTCTAACTAGCGCCACCCTTAGGTAGATGAAGGAAGGAAAGTATAAGAACAGCACTTTATGTAGTAGCATCCATAAGTGACTATGGTAAACTCCAACACACTGGCACATAATGAACAGAAAAAAGTACAGTTACGTAAGAACTTACCGCAACAGTAGATCTTCAAGTGAGGCTCTTGCAGTAGGTAACTACATACAGGACTGATGCCGGCAGGCGTCAGGACCCAACGGAAACATTTCTAGCTAGCAGTCTCTGGCGGGGGACTGCCCCATCAGGTGACCAGCGTCAGTATAAAGGGGCGGTCTCCCACACCCACCTTCCAGTTCTTTCCCACCAAAGGCAAGAGGAGAGAGAAGTGGATATTTCCGCTCCTGGAAAAGGAGCTGAAAAAGCTTAGGGGGATGGAGGGCGGGAAGGTATTACCTACTGCAAGAGCCTCTCTCGAAGATCTACTGTTACGGTAAGTTCTTATGTAACTGTACTATCTAACTTCGAGAGGGCTCTTGCAATAGATAATTACATATAAGACTGAGGCCCAAGCAGTCTAGAACAAGGAGAAGCAAACGGGAGGAGGAAAGCTATTCAGAAGTAGACCCTCTGGTTGTGAAGGCCTTAGGAAAGGAGGCCTTGAAAAACCGCCAGCCCAAAACCTGCTCTACGGCAAGAGGCAATGTCCAAACTGTAATGTTTCATAAAGGTATGGACAAAGGTACAAGCAGTGGCTGCACAAATGTCAGCCGCTGACACATTCTTGAAACAAGCCGCAGAGGCAGCGACCCCTCTGATGGAGTGGCCTCTAACTTGACCCGGCAGGTTCCTGTACTTGTCATAACAGAAAGTGATACAATGAACCAACCACTTGGATAGGCATTGCTTAGAAGCAGCATTGCCTTCTCTTTTATGAGCATGAGAGACAAACAGTTGATTAGTCTTTCTGAGATCCTTCGTCCTGTTGGTGTAGTATCTCAGAATTCGGTGAATATCCAAAGTATGCAGGAGGTACTCTCCATGATTAGAGTGCTGCATAAAAAAGGCAGGCAACTCTATGGATTGATTCAGCGTCGATTCCACTACTACCTTAGGAGAAACTTAGGGTTGGTACGCAGAGCCACATGTTCCTTGTGAAAAATCAAATACGAGATTTTACACATCAGGGCCTGAAGCTCGGAAATCTATCGAGCAGAAGTAACGGCCACTAGGAAGAGAGTCTGCCAAGAAAGGAACTTGAGGTCTGCTGAGGCTGCCGGCTCGAAAGGAGGCAGAGTAAGCTTCTCTAAAATGAAATTCAGATCCCAAGGAGGGGCAGGAACCCGGACAGGGGGTCGTAAGTGAAGAACCCCTCGCAAAAAGGTCTTGGAGACCTCCAGCTGAGCAAACGTTCTGTCTGCAAAGGGGACATGATAGGCCAAAATAGACACCATGTGAACCTTTAAGAATGAATGGCTGAGACCCAGATTGAAGAGGTGTTGCAGGTAATCCAGAAGTCAGCCAACAGAGCATGAGAAGGGCTCGACATCATTGGAGGCGGCCCAAACAGAGACCCATTTCCATTTCATGGCATAAGTAGATCTGGTTGAGGGTTTCCTGGCCTCCACCAGAATCTCAGCTACTTGGAGGAAACCCCGAATCAGGCTTGAGCTACATCTGCAGGAGCCATGCATGCGACTGAAGGGACTTGAGGCCTGGATGGACCAGAGTCCCCTGATCCTGGGTCAGCAAAAATAGCGACAGAGGAAGAGGAGGTTCCTCTGAATACTGTTGCAGAAGAAAACCAAATTTGCCTGGGCCAGAAAGGAGTTATCAGAATCATTCGAGCTCCTTCCGAACAGAGTTTCTGCAAGACCCTCATAATCAGTGGAATCGGGGGGGGGCATAGACTAATCTGCCCTTCCAGTCTAGAGACAGAGCGTCTCCCCAAAAAATGCCGCGCCCTGGAGCGAGAGAGCAGAAGATGGGAAGTTTTTTGTTTTGAGGGGATGCAAACAGGTCTACCTGTGGAGTTCCCCAGCGCAGGCAGATGTCGTTTATGACCCCCTAATCCAGTTTCCATTCGTGAGCTAGGGCAGATGACTGGCTGAACCTGTCTGCCAGCGTGTTCTCGACCCCCGGGACGTGAGATGTCATGAGGTGAAGGTTGTGCTGCACTGCCCAATCCCAGACTCGCATCGCCTCTCTGCAAAGGGCGTAGGAATGAGTTCCTCCCTGTTTGTTGATGTACCAGACCACACATATTGTCTGTCTGTACAGCTAGGTGACCAGGAGACAGATACAGATGCAGAGCCTGAAGAGCATACAGTACTGCCTATAGTTCAAGCACATTGATGTGAAGGGACTTCGAGCTTGGACCAGGAGCCCTGGGTCCTGTGAGGACCGAGGTGGGCTCCCCAACCCTCGCCAGAGGCATCTGTAGTCAACGTCTGCGAGGGGGGAGGGAACTCCACGGCAGAGGTTCTCCTGAACCGTCCACCACTGCAAGTCCCAAGCCATGGGAGTGGAGACCAGGACAAGCTGATCTAGGTTGTTTACTAGCTGATCCCATTGAGACCGAAGCATCCACTGAGAGATTCTCATGTGGAGCCAAGTGCGAGGGACTGTTTGAATCGCAGACGCCATTAGCCAGAGAAGGCGAAGGACTGACCTGGCGTTGACCCGCCTGCAGCGGGACAACAGGCTGACCTGGGCCTGGAGAGTGGCAGCCCTGTCCAGTGGCAGGAAGGCCATGACAGAGCTCATGTCCAGGATAACCCCGATAAACTGGAGCCTCTGGGACGGGATCAGATGGGACTTGGCCTGGTTGATGGTAATACCCAGGCAGGCAAAGACCTGCTGGGTAAGGGGAAAGGAAGCGCAGGAGTTCCTCCCTGGACAGGGCCACCAGGAGCCAATCGTCCAGGTATGGGAAAACCTGCACCCCCTGGGTGCGCAGGTAGGCCACTACCACCAAAAGGCATTTGGTGAATACCCAGGGCGCCGAGGAAAGACCAAATGGGAGGGCATTGAACTGGTAGTGGTCCCCCTGGAACGCAAAATGCAGGTATTTGCGGTGGGAAGGGCGGATAGGGATATGCAGGTAGGCATCCTGCATATCCAAAGCACACAGCCACTGTCCCAGCTGGAGAAGGGGCAGGAGGCTCTGCAGCGAGAGCATCCTGAACCACTTGTACTCCACGAACAAGTTCAGGGAGCTGAGGTCGAGAATCTGCCTCACATCCCATTTCCTTCAGGACCAGGAAGAAATGGGAATAGTACCCCATTCCCTGAAGAAGAATGGGGACGGGTACTATCGCCTCCTTCAACAGAAGGGAGGAAATTTCTTCCTGGACCTCAAGAAGATTCTCCTCCGAGTACGATGACCTTGGGGGAGGGTGTCGAGGGGGCTTCTGAAGAAACTCTATTGAATGTCCCTCTGCACTGAGTTGGAGCACCCAGGAATCTGACGTTATCCTCTCCCAACCCGGGAGGTGAAGGGAAAACCTCCCTCCTACCGGTTCCTCTGGAAACGCCAGAGGCTGGGAGAGGAAAGGAGTCCGGTGGTGTGGGGCAGCGTTGCGGCTGAAGCTCCCACTGCTTTTTTGGGTGTGGGCTTGGCAGCCGAAGGGGCCAGGACGCTTATTGGCCCGGGCTTTCCCCGTGGTCCGCCTTTGCCAATCGATCTGCTTAAAGGACGGTTGCGCTGGAGGGGGATTGTACATGGAATCCACAGACTTCAATGTAGTCCCCTTCTCCTGTAGATCGCTGATAATGTCCTTGACATCGCCACCGAACAGCACCGAACCCTGGAAGGGCGCTTCCTAAATAGTGGACTGCACTTCTGGGACCAAACCTGACACACTGAGCCAGGCATGACACCGTAAGCCTACGGCGAAAGCCAAGCTCCTACCAGCAGTGTCCACTGCATCGTACGTGGCACGAAGCACGTGCAGACTGGCTGAACGAGCAGAACGGACAAGGTCAGTTTAACCAGAGTCTCAGGAAGGGAGTCCATCTTGGATTCTACCTCACTAAGAATCGCCTTTTGGTAATCCCCCATGTGACCGACATAGTTCAGGGCCATAATACCCAGAGAGGAAGCAGCATAGATCTTCTTGCCATACTGGTCCAGAAGACTGGAGTCTTTGTCAGGCGGAGATGAGCTTAAATGCTTCGGATTAGCTGGCCGCCTGTGAGCGGCGCTAATCACAACTTGAGTCAGCTCGAGGGTGAGAATCAAGGAAGTCAACACCCTCGGGAGCCTGGTATAACCTATTAGACTTCCGAGAAAGAGGGGCTAATGCAAACGGTTGCTTCCAAATGGTGGAAACAAGGTCGGCATGAGGCTCTATCCAGGGTGGCACCAAGGTCAGAGCGGTCTCGGGCAGATCCAGGTGCTCAGCGAGTTTCTTACGCTGTGGGTCCATCTCCAAAGAGCGCCACTTATGAACTTCCTGGATTTTGCGCAACTCCGAGAAAGAAGGATCCTCCGGAGGAAACCTAGGCCTGGGTTTTGCCGGAAAGCATGGCTCATCGTCCGGGTCGGGACAACCGGAGTCATCCAAGGTGTCCGAGGAAGAGGAAGAAAACGACTCCCTCTCCCGGTGTGGGGGAGGAACGGACCCCTTAGGAAGCGTGTACTGCCCCACCTTGGAACCAGATAGCTCACCCCTGGTATCCAGAGGTGGGGAGGGAGTCTGTCGTCTGGGGCATACGGGAGCTGGAACAGTCGCCGGGAGACAACTCTCCTCCTCTCTGGTGAGCTGAGCATTGGCCTCAGCCCACCAGGAGGCCAGAGTCTCCTTCAAGTCCACCGGCGGCTGAGAAGAAGGGGGATGTGGGTACTGATTGTACCCGTAGGGTGCGTATCTGTAACCTGACGGCGGGTAACCCAGCTTCGGGTAGTGAGACACAGAGTACTGCGCCATCGGGTAGGCCGGCATCGGGTACTGGGGCATTCGATACTGCAGAGCCAGGTAAGACGGTGCCGGATACGACTGAGTCTGATACCTGGGGGGTCTGACAGAGCAGACGGCCCGGCCGGCGGGCCTGGAGCAGAAGGCCCGGGGTTGGAGTGGCATCTGGGAGAGGGAGGTCGCCTGGTGTCGGAGCCGGTGTCCAGGGAACCGACGTCAGGTCGTCCAACCCAGCAGGAGGGAGGCCTGACGGGGGCGCAGCAGGAACCTCGGCATCACCCGGGGAAGGTGGGGAAAAATCCCCGTTGTCAGGCTGAAGAGACCCAGGGTCCCCGGAGGGCAGTGAAGGCTGCGGGGAGCCAGGAACGGCGGACATAAGAGGGTCCAACATCGGCTCAGCCGCCACGCAGACGTCAGGTCTGCCGACATCCGACTTATCAGTGGGGTCCGGGTGGAAGTCGGAGGAGCCGGCATCTGACTTAGCAGACCCATCGCCCGAGGCAGGTCGCGAAAGAGGGACGCCTGGTCAGTCAGGAAAGTGGCCGCAGCGCCTGGAAGGGCGTCGTAAGCGACATCGACCGCCTCCGCAAGGGCGCCAGAGGAGCCGGCGTCTGGCTTACCAGAGCTGCTCAACCAGTAGGCTGCATAGTGGCGGCTTTACCAGGCGGAGGCCTCCAACAGCCCGGGCGCCCGAAGCCAGCATAAGACGAAGGGCAGCGCCACCGCCTTGGAAACATCCAAGATGGCCGTCATGAGCGGTCCCCCGGAGGGGACGTTACCTGGTGCACAGCGACTCCAGCCGGAGTCGTGGTGGAAGAGGAGCCCCTGTCCCGATGCTTCTCCTTGTCCTCCTTACAATGGCCTTCAGGGGAAGTGGACGCCTGCCAGAGCTTTTTCAACTCCTTCTCCATGGAGGACATCTTCTTGAGGATATGAGCCTCCAGGGACTGCTGCCTCCGTCTGCAGGTGGCGGCGTTAAATTTAAGGCAATGCTGGCACTTCACCGGATGGTCCGGGCCCAGACAGAAGAGGAACTGGGAATGGCCGTCCTTGTGCGGGAGTTGGGCGCTGCACAAGTCGTACTTATTTTTGTGCTCGGAGGGTGTAGGGGACGACATACACCAAAGAAAGGCTGCTGATTAAGTAGAATAATTTGAGAAAACGACGGTAAATACCACCGGCGACAGAGCTGATGAACGTTGAACTTTACCGTGAGGCGCCGACACGAGCCAACGGCAGGAAAGAACTGGAAGTCGGGCATGGGGGACTGCCCGTGTATACTGACGCCGCATGACATCGGTCACCTGACGTGGGGGCAGTCCCCCGCCAGAGACTGCAAGCTAGAAATTTTTCCGTTGGGTCCTGACACTGGCCGGCATCAGTCCTATATGTAATTACCTACTGCAAGAGTCCTCTCGAAGTAAGATTAGTCGATTTCCTTCATTTAATGTGAAGTGGCCCAGGTGGGAACAGAACAGTAGATGTTAATACCCTGCTGGGTAGCATGAAATACAATGGCCGGCATGTCTCCAGCACTTTTTCTCTGGGCAGGGGCACCCCCAAGGGCTGTACCCTTCCCCCCTTGTTGTTCACCATATAAACTGTGCCCCTAGCTCAGAGCATCCAGGAGAATCAGGCTATAGAAGGAGTGCAGCTGGCTGGGACTGTTCATTAATTAGCCTTATATGCTGACAACAATCTTTTATATTTATCCAACCCGGAGCAGTCCCTTCCAGCAGTATTTCAGCAAACACCCCAGTTCTCACATCTGGCAGGTTACTCTCTTAACACTACTAAAGACGGAGATACTTAGTTATTACAATGTCCCTCCCACCTTGAGGAATTAATTTCCTATGAAGTGGGCTCTCCCCTCCTTGAAGTATTTGGGGCTGCATTTGGCAGTCCAAGTATCCCAACTTTTTCAACTGAATGATACATCACTTATTTCTCTGTTAAAAATGGATATGAAAAGATGGGTCTTTGCTCCCTCTCCCCCTCCATTCAAGAGTCAAGCAGTGAAAATAAATGCTCTACCGAGGCTGTTTCTGTTTCAGTGTGTCCCCTTTATAGTACCTCATAGGGACCTGCAGAGTTGGCAGGCCTCTTTTTTGGCCTTCATATGGAACAAGAGGCCTGGAGTACATAAACACATTAGTTCTCCCCCAGAGTCAGGGTGGTCTGGCAGTAACCCACCTTACAAGCTACTGGGCAGCAACACAAAAGCAGGTGGTTCTACTATGAGGACACCCTCCCTTTTACTTCCCACTGGAAGATGATCGACCGAAGCCTTGCCACTCCCCCCCCAGGCACGGATTTTCACACCACATGCCCTTCCTACTGGGGCCCAAATCCCATTCTCGGGCACAAAGGCAGTGCTGGAGGATTGGCAGAGGGGATAGCTAGGGGTTATACCCAGCATTCTTTATGGAAGTACCAGTGGTGGACTGCAGACCTGGATTTTACACCAGTACGGTTAGATCCTTGGTTCTGGCACTAAACCCTCAGGGGGATATATGCTCCCTGGCAGTTCCTGCAGGATGACACAGTAATCCCCTTTGAAATGACACAGAACAGATTTGGCTGCCTACCTTCTGATAGGTTTAAATATTAAAGTTTTATGGCCCCGACCCTGTAGAATTCTCTACCTCATCGGGTATGAGATTGCCTGACTGTTCAAAGTTTTAAGGAGACCTTGAAAACCTACCTTTTTAGCCTAACATTTCCTGATTTTTGAATGCCGCTGTTATCTTTATTATTAGTCAATCCCTTTTATCGGTTATTTATTGATGCTTTAATTAGACATTGTACAGGTACCTTGGTTTTCAGAAAGGCGCCTTTTTATAAATAGTGATTGGATTATCCAATTTTAGATTATATTAATACATGGCTCCGAGTAACCAGAGAACCCCAGTTGGATCCCCCTTTCCAACTGATCTGGAATTCTAAAACAGGAGAGAAAGCCATTACTCTATGTGCAAACTTTATTAAAGACCAGACAACTACAACAAAACAAAAACGGGAGGATGAACTGCACATACAATTACATGAAAAGTAATGGTCGCGGATGTGGGGCTATACATGGTCCACATTCTCCCCACCTTGGGAGAGAATTTTTGTGGAAACTTAAAATATAATTTTTTTCAGAGTTCCATCTGTGGTCTCCAAGTGGACCCCCCCCCGGCCCACATTTTCTGGTCTTGCACTACTGGGCCCAAACGCAGGCTCATTCAAGGCAAATTCTGGGACTCCCCCTCTCCCCCCAAACATACGCTGCCTGGCCTGCCACCGATAAGAGTTTAAGGGCAGGGAATCCAGATACCTCTGGGCTATCTTGCTAGCAGCTGCACTTTAACTAGGAGGTGGCTTCATCCTGAACCCCCAGCACTGGGAAACTGGGTGCACATAATTTGATATTTACAATAGAAAGAAATACATTTAGCTTACAGCAAAGACTAGCACAGTTCCAGAACAGGTAGACGTGTTGGGAACTTTATGAAGGGTTTGATCTATAAACGGACAGTTGCTGCCAAGGACTTGGGGATACTTGCTTGTCTTCTTGTAAGCCATGTTTTATGTTATCTAGTTTGCCACATTTCAGTTTTCATTTAAGTACTTCCAATCAAATAACCCCAAAGGTTTTGTTTACCCTTGTTGTTTTTATAATTCATTTAAGGATCTGTATTGTGCACTGTTCTTATTCCAACTGTATTAAACAATTAACTTTATTGAATGAAGGTTTGAATATTAATAACAAAGAAAATTTAATACAATGGCTACCCCTTTCTATGCCCCATAAGTGTCATGGGTTAGTAGATACTGCCTTGGAGCAATTAACATGACTTGAGAGAGTGGGGGTATGTTCCTTAAAAGTCTGCCCTGCTGTCAGCAAGGCAAATCCTAGGCAACCATTAAATCATCAGCCCTCCATTTCAGTAAATGATGAACCTCCTTCATGAGAGGTCAACCTGAAGGATGCATAAAAAAAAAAAAAACACAGGGTAAAATCATCAGAATATGGTTACCTGCCAGCAGTACGACTGGGCACCCACCACACATCTAGGAAACCCACAGGAAGCAGAGAGGAGCAGGCCCATTATGCTATATTACGTCTATGGGATCCATAACAAAAACGGAGCACAACAGATTAAAAACAAGAAGGTAATAAGAGTTACACAACCTCTGATGCCAATATATATATGTGATAGCAATGTTGACTTACCCATGTATATCAGTCTGATGGGACTGTTCCCAAATTCTGGATTTCTTCGGCTGTAATTTGGCTGTTGATGAGATTCTGCTTCCAGAAGAGTCTGCAGGTCTGTATGGAAGTGCTCTGGCATGGTGCTTGTAGTAAGATTCGCTGTGGCTGTCCTGAGCCTGCCGCTACTGTCAGGACAGCTGGTGTTCTAGTCTGCATCGCAAAATCTGGACATTTGAGGTCCAATTTCCGAAGCACTGGAGCTGCTGCTCAACGAGAGTCAAAGGACTGAGAGCCAAGATCTGTAAAAAGTCTCTACCTACAAACATATTTATTTATTTATTGAGATCTAGGAGTCGACCTTTGAGCTGGAAGTTCATTTACAAAGATTCCACATCAGTAGAAAACAAATTACAGACCAAACCGAAACATGACAGTACTTGAATTTCAAAAATTGGGACTGTACAAAAATATAAGTCCAGTGAAAATCTTAAACAGTTAATACAGGTGAGTATAGGGTTGCATACAACGCAAGAACAGAGCTGTAGTATTTGCACTACAAAGTAGAATAACATTTCATTGTCAAAGTACAGGGAGGGAGGAGAGCTGTATGGATGGAAATAAGTGCAACAAAAGTAAAAACGGGGATAAGATAGGGCTCACCAGGAAAGGAGGGGGGTGGAAGTAGGAGGAGAGAGGGAGAAGAGGATAAGGAAAAAGGAAGCAGGGTAATATGAAAATGCCAGCAGAAACTGACCATTTCAGTCCATCTAGACTGCTCCGAGTGTGCAGCTCTCAGATAAAGTTACTGGAGCTGGCCCCCACCTCCCCCCCTCCTTTGCTTGGCAGGCTAGAGTTAAATGCACATGGCTTTCTCTTTAGCCTGCTTAATGATGCCTTTATGTTTGCTGTTAAGGAGGTCAGAGAAATCTTGACTGAAGAAGATTCACTGACCATCCAGTAGCAAGTCTCTAGTTTTCCATGCAGTCTGTAAAATCAGTTGCCTTGTAGGATATTGCAGCACATGAACCACTATGGAACACGATCACACTTTTGGGTCGTTTGGTTCCTGTAGCAGAGATCGGTGTGCATGTTCAATTGACAGCGAAGTAGTGTCAGGGATATTTAACACAAAACGAAGGATGTGCTCAATGAATTCTTCCATAATGGTGAACATTTTTCCCCATCTTCAGGGACACTGTGAATCACTAAGAATGCCACCAACAGCTTAATCTGGTTCAAGGTCAGCTGGCATTCATCTGTATTGCCCTCCCCCGAGTTGTGCCTGAAAAAGGCAGAATTTGTCAAGTGCACTTATCCAGTCAACAAAAACTAAATAAATCCAAAAGTTATTACAGCATGCCCTGTTTTCCTGGTTGGCTATGCAAGTTTGAAGGTCCTATTCTCTGCCAAGACTATACAGAATGGCTGGGTCATGGATGCCTGCCTTTTTGGTAAGTTGCCAACCGCTGATTCAGTGGCTGTTGTACAAGTGTCTATCTTCTTTAGGTCAGCCATAGTTCTTTCTAGGCAGTGAATAGCAAAGATAATGCCATCCAACTTAGTTATGACCAAACTGTTCTCCAATCCATCTTCCACGCCTTCTCCAATCCACCTTCCACGCCATCCCGGTCATCTGTGCTAGGAGTCTGGGTTCCAGGCCTGCTCAGGAACACTAGAGCCACGCTGTCTTCATCAAGCATCAGTGCCTTTAATTTAGCTGCTTGGGTAAGTTGCGTTTTGCTCAATTAGTTGCCACAGTGCTCCAATCAACTTTAATTATATGTAAAAGGTCGAGCAGCCAAAAGCTGCTGTTTTTTATCTTTGGTGTAAGCACCCTCTGGGTACTTACCAGTTAAATTTCTTAGTGCTCAGTGTAGTTAGGGAGGAATTTGGAGCTGTGGTGCCTGGGAGTCTGGGAGCTAGGGCCTGCTTGCTGCCAGCAAGGGGTCCCTCCTTTGGGATATAAAAGAGCTGGGTTTGGCGCCAAAGGACAAAGGCCTGGGGGAAGACGCAAGGAGAAAGGTGGGGGTGTCTGCCCACAAGTTCAGCCGGAGGGCCACGGCGGGGAGAGGGTGGCCCGCTTGCCACCCCGGCAGACCACGAGTTGGAAAGCGACATTTTGGATGTGGAGCAAAGAGGTGTGCTGGAGCCAAGAACTGGGCCTGTTGGTGCAAGTGGGAGCCAGAGCCTGGACAGAAAAAAGAAAATGGAGGCCCAGGTGGACTTTGGCACCTTGGTAGGGTAAGCACCAATGGGGCCTAAAAACCCAAAGTAGTTGTGCCTGCAGGCGAGTTCATCAATGGGGCCTGGGGCACAGCTCGGAAGTGGCAGCCTGAGCAGCTGAGAGTCTAACGATGGCAGCGTTACCTCTATTCCCCAGGCTGGTGGCCGCTGCAGAGCTGGAACTCCCTGGTAGAGCAGCCTCTGGAGGTGGGGAAGTTTATTTGAGGGAGTGATGTTTGGGACACAGACAGGGTGGCAACCCGTCTGGTGCGGCACTGGCAGAGGTACTCCTGATGAGTTAGTTCAGAGGTTGAAATCACTGCATGAGCGGAAAATGCTGGGAGTTACTGGGATCAAGGTCAGGGGTACCCAAAACCACCCAGAATAAGGCCCAGCTGCTATGCATTGGCATTAGCGACTGGATGTCTCAAAGGGTTCTGGTGGTTCGATTCCTGCTATGGGAACATCAAATGAAAAGTACAGAATTAAGACCATTTAGAGAAGAAGAGTATGCTCCACGTTATCAGCCCCCTAAGGGAGAAGTTGGGTGACCAGGCAGATGGGAAGGGAAAAAAAATTACTCACCCTAGTAACGTTGTATCTTCTAATGGAGTCTTGCTGTATTCTGACATATGCAGTTAGGTCCTGCCTTTCAACTGCCCCGGAGAACAAAGTTAAACGTTCCATGACCAGCATGGAATGTTCACCACGGGCTCAGTTGAAGCCCCTGTCTGCTACTGTTTAAACTGCAACCGTCAGATCTTTACGAGCAAAGACTCACTAGATGTTCTGCATGGAAACTGTAAAATTCTTACTAGCCGACTGGCAAATACATATATAAAAAGTTTTTTGGTTTCAAAGGAAGACTCAAGTCAGGAAACCCAAACACAAAACACCTCTCACCCAAACCAAAAAGAGGGCGACAAAAAGGACACCCCTAGGGTGCCAACACTGCTCCTGCCCACCCACATCCCAAAATCTAGGTTCTGAGAGGGAAGGAGGTCAGAATACAGCAAGACTCCATTAGAAGAAACAACATTACTAAGGTGAGTAATTTTTTCTTCAAACAACATGAAGTGTTGCTGTATTCTGACAATTGCAGACTACCAAGCAGTACCTCCGTGGAGGAGGGACAGACCCTACTTTGGAAACAGGCTCTGAAGTACTGCTGTGCCAAACCGAGCATCACTCCTAGCTTGGATATCCAGAGAGTAATGCTTGGTGAAAGTATGGACTGTTTTCCAGGTGGCTGCTTGACAAATTTCTAAGACAGGAATATCCCTGGCAGCAGCCAGGGAAGCAGCTGTACCTCTAGTGGAATGAGCCCTCAGGCCTGAGGGTGGAGTTTTACCCAGTTTTTCACAGCAGAATTGCATACAAGAAACAATCCACCTAGCAATAGATCTCTTAGTGGCAGGTTTGCCCTTACCAACTTCTCCATACGTAAGGAACAACTGGAGGGATTCAAAACTGTGACCCTTGGTACGCTCTATGTAGTAGCCAAGGGCTCTTAACGTCCAAGCTGTGTAGCCTCCTCTCTCCCAAGGAGGAATGGTCAGTGAAGAAAACAGGGAGGTATATAGACTGGTTGAGGTGGAAATCTGAAACCACTTTAGGTAAGAACTTTCTGTTAGTTCTAAGGACCACTTTATCTCTGTGAAAAGAGACGAAATCAGATTCAATTGACAGGGCTTGCAATTCACTGATATGTCTGGCAGAGGTAATGGCTACCAAAAACAGAGTTTTCCAAGTCAAGTACTTAAAATCTGCTGAGGACAAAGGCTCAAAGGGAGATTGCATAAGCTGAGCAATGCAAACATTAAGGTCCCAAGCAGGAGCAGGATCCCTAAAGGGGGGGATTGGTGTGAAGCAATCCCTTGAAAAACTTACAAAATACAGGATGGGATGATAGAGAGGAAGGCTTGCCTACTGACAAGAAAGCAGAAACAGCTGCCAAGTGTACTTTAAGGGTAGCTGGTCTGAGGCCTAGGCCATTAAGATGGGCCATATAATCCAGAACCTCGGCAATTCAGCAGAGTCTGGAGAAATATTCTTCTTAGAACACCAAATGCTGAATCTTTCCATTTGAGTTGTAGTTTTCTGGTGGAAGGCTTTCGAGAAGCCTTAAGGATATCCAGAACCCTTGGGAAAGATGCAGATCTGCAACTTAACTCTTCAAGAGCCAAGCCTTGAGATTGAGAGACTGAAGATTCGGGTACCAAATCCTCCCCTGACAGGATGTCAACAGGTTGTAATTCCTGGGAAGAGACAGGGGAAGATGGACAGCAACAAGGCATACCATGGCTGCCTGGCCCAGTCTGGAGCAATCAGAATCACTCTGCATGGTTGTACAATTATCTTGACTAACATTTTGAACAGGAGAGGGAAGGGGGGAAAGCATACAGAAATGTTCCTTCTCAGTTCAGAATCAGAGCATCCAGGGGGACTGAGCCCAAGACTGGGGGTCTGCAACAAAAGAGAGAAAGTTGGTGATTGTCTGAGGCTACAAAAAGATCCATCTCCGGTGTGCCCCATCTCGAGAAAATCACTTTCAAAACTAAAGGATCTAGGGCTCATTCGTGATGGTCCTGGGATATTCTGCTCAGTGTATCTGCTAGGACATTGTCCTTCCCTGGGAGGTGAACTGCTATCAGAGAGGTTTGCAGGGAATAGGCTAGGGACCACAACTTCATTGCTTCCGTGCACAAGGCAGCAGACCGAGTGCCACCTTGCTTGTTGATGTACCACATGGTGGTGGTGGTGGTGTCTGTTCTGACCTGAACCACCTTGTTCTGTACAGATTTGGAAAAAACTTGCAGTGCCAGAAACACTGCTCTGATTTCCAAGAGACTGATGTGAAGCAGAGATTCCTGAGGTGACCACAGTCCTTGGGTGGTAAGATCCCTCAAATGGGCGCCCCAGCCCAGCAGGGAAGCATCTGTGGTGAGTATCACTGAATGAGACTGAGTGACAAATGGAACCCCTTGTCTCAAGTTGTCCTGATCCTGCCACCATTGCAAGGCTTGGATCAGGGTTCGAGTCACTGGGATTAGTTTGGTAAGGGAATCCTTTCTTTGGGACCAGAAGGCTCTTGAGTGGAACTGAATGTCCCTCATCTGGAATCTTGCCACTTGCACCACTGCTGTGGAAGCTGCTATGTGGCCCAGAAGCGGAAGGAAATGCCTTGCTGGTCGAGACACCTGAAGGGTGAATGAAGAGGCCAGTTCCAATTCCATAAGGGTCCTTGCCCTTTCCAGGGGAAGGAAGGCTCTTGCCTTTACTGTATCCAGTTCTGCACCTATGAAGGTGAGGAGCTGTACTGGCTCGAGAACAGACTTTGGAAGGTTGAGAACGAACCGTAAGGAAGTGAGCACTTGCTGGGTCACTTGCAGATGTGACTTGGTCTGGAGACTGACCTACTAAGAGCCAGTCATCCAAGTATAGGAAGATGGAGATCTTTTTTCTTCTTAGGAAAGAAACTACTACTGCCAGGCACTTTGTGAAAACCCTTGGGGCTGATGTTAGGCCAAAGGGCATTGCTCTGAATTGATAGTGGCCTGAGGGCAACTCGAACCTGAAGTGCTTTCTGTGGGAGCACCTGATGGGAATGTGGAAGTAGGCATCTTTGAGGTCCAAGGAGGCTAGCCAGTCCCCTGGCCTTAGAGAGGGAAGGATAAGTCCCAAAGTTACCATTTTGAATTTTGGCTTCAAAAGATGTTTGTTCAAATATCTTAGGTCCAGGATGGGCCACCATTCTCCTGTCTTTTTGGGAGTTAGGAAGTACCTGGAGTACAATCCTTTGCCCCTGTGTAGGGTGAGAACCCTCTCTATAGCTCTGAGAGCTAGGAGAGAAGAAACTTCTGCCTCTAGGGCAAGGGTCTCAGAGATTTGCAGGAGGAAAAGATCTGGTTCTCATCTTGGGAAATTTTTTGAAGCTGAGAACCAGTCCCTGGCTCATTACTTCCAGGACCCATTTATCTGCTGTAAGAGACTTCCAGTCCTGGACAAAGTAAGCCAGCCTGCCCCCTACTGGTATGGGAGAATCAGCCCGGGCAGACCCATCAGGGTGTCTGCTTAGCAGGGGCTTTAGGCTGAGGGGTGGATGCAGGCCTGCTCATCCCCCTTCTGCCTCTCCCTCTGAAGAACTCCCTCTGTGAAAAGGAAGAGGAGGAGGCCTGAGCTTGGTAAAAAGGCCTTTGGAATGGCCTGCCCCCAGACTGCTGCCGTTGAGGAGTTGCTTGCCTTTCCTTGGCCTGAGCACTCCTGTAATTGGTCCTATACTCATCCATCTTTTTCATGTAGTTCTCTGTCTGCTCCCCAAACAGAGAATTACCAATTACAGGAAAATCCATGGCCTTAGCCTGGGTATCCTGTGATAGGCTAGTACATCTGAGCCAAGCCATCCACCGAAAAGCCGCCACAGATGTAACAGCCATGACTCTTGATACATCATTGGAGTCTACAGCAGCATGAAACTGAACTTTCGATGCCTCAATCCCATCTGCAGCCACCTGCTCCAGCTCCTTGGCAAGCTGGTCAGGGGCCTGTTTAGCCAGAGCCAGCACGGTGTCCCACCTGGACTTCTGGTATCTGGCTGTATAGGCCATATAGTTAGCCTGCCTGAGTCCCAAAGATGCTGCCATGTATTGTTTCTTTGCCGTGGCATCAATCTTCCTGGAGTCCTTGTCTGGGGGTGTGATGCCAAGGGATATTTGCCTTATCACAGGCAGCAGCCTGCACAACTCCAACATGGCTGCATTACTGAAAAAGGAACTCCGTGTCTGAGCCTGAGTGAGTGTACCTCATGTCCATTCGTCTGTCCACAGGAGGTATAGAATTAGGAGACAAGAATTTTGTGTGTCTGTTTCCCAAAGGATTTGTGGAGCGGAACAGACAGTCTCCTGGAGTCTGGGATGTCCATCATCTCAACATAATCAGGCTCTTCCTGATCCTCTACTGCTTCCTCCACAGGAAGCTGGAGGGTCTCAGCCACTTTTTTGTAAAATATATAGTGTGAAGGGGGCTCAAAGCCTAGCAGGAGAAACACCTGAAGGTCTGTCTGGGTCAATAGGCACATCCAGACTATCACCATAATCATCCTCATACTCTCCCTCCTCCGGTTCATAAAATTCTTCCAAAGTATAATCCTGAACCGGGGGAACCGACCAAACCGAGCCTCTGCCAGATGGTGCCGGTTCGGTTGGAACCAAACTAAGCGATTGCACAATCCTTATCGCCTTGACTACCTCATCGGCAGTTGGAGTATGAAATTCTGGGTCCGAACCGGTCGATTTGTTTTTCCTTTTTCCCGGAACCAATTCCTCGGAATCGGCTCTCCTTTTTGCCCAAAGTAGTATCGCCCTGGTCAGAGGGCACTCCTTCTGGTTCGGTCGGAACCAAACCGGGCTGGCCAACCGGGTCAGCGGACTTCTCGGCCTCCCTTTCCCTCAGTCTACCTAATCTCTTTTCCAGGGTAGAGTTGGGAAAATTCTTGCAAATTTGCAAGTCTGAATCGAGGTGGTCAAACCCCAGACAATAAACACAGGTGGTGTGGGGATCAGCCTTGGCAAAGACTTCCCCACACACACTGCAGTGTTGAAACCCAGTGGGCCCAGTTTTTTTCTTGGGTTTCTCAGACATGGCCAATCCTAACCAAAAACGTACCCTTTTTTCGGCAATCCACCATGCAAGACTCCCCTATCGGTTCCTGACCGTGTCACGGGTCTTGGGGAAAAAAACATAATTAAATCAGTTTTTTTTAAACAGATACGGACCGGTTACCACACTCTAAAGTAAGCACAAGCTTTTTTTCCCCACACAGAAACAAAACAAAAAACCTATCTAGTACTCACGGTACCACAGACAGAGACTTGAACTGTCGAAGGGGTAACAGCAATTCAGCAGAAACTGACCGAAAACACACACTTCAACCGACTTTTTGAACCGAGCAGCAGGAGAAATCTCCAGAGCGACTGTTCAGTGAGGCGGAGTAAAGAATCTGACGGTTGCAGTTTAAACAGCAGCAGACAGGGGCTTTAACCGAGCTCGTGGTGAACATTCCATGCTGGTCATGGAAAGTTTAACTCTTTGTTCTCCGGGGCAGTTGAAAGGCAGGACCTAACTGCATGTGTCAGAATACAGCAAGACTTCATGTTGTTTGAAATGAGAGACAGGGAAGAGGTTTGGGACAGTAGAAACATCTTGTGCTGTTGTAAGTCCTGTGTGCCTATATAGGAATGGGATTATAAGAAAAGGGCCTTGTCTGAGTGACTAACTGCTGGAGGAAATAAAGCTCAGGATTAAGATGCGAGATGAGTGGATTAGTACTAAGCTACCTCTTAGGGTGGTCTACCTCGGCCCCTAAAGTGCTGCCAGGAATTTTGCCCCTTCGGGTTAAGGGAGATCTGCATGAAAGGAACCAGTCTATTAGCCCAAGACACTGTTGCAGTAGGTTTTCTCAGCTGTGTCTGAAGGAAACACCCCAGGCTGCATGGAATGGTTGTTACTACTTCAAAGTTAACTGAATCATTTTTGCACTTTTAATTCCGGAGTGGACAATGAACTTAATCAATGTGACTGTACATGCTTGCCTGTTAAACACTGCCCCTACAGGTTAGTAAGATTTGCCTTAAGATGGTGCCTGCTTCTCCATTCCTGTGACCCCCAGTCACTGCCATCAATGAACCAAGTAAACTATTTCTGTTTTATTCCTTGGACTGTGGTTGCTTGGGTTATACAGTGGCCCCCTCCCATGAATTACCACCCAGATAGCTCCACATGGAGAGGAGGGCTTACATTAATAACCCGCGTCTCGAGGACCCCAAAAGTTATGCAGCCATCGAACCCAGAGCATCACCGGAAGTCGGTCCTCCAGGTTTTTCATCAATCTTCTTGCTGAAATGGAAGAAATACATTCACAGTACAGTGCTTATCTACTACCTTTATTACCCAGTCAACGAAAACTCCTAGAGGAGGGGGTCAGGCAAGGAGTCATGCTGAGGCCCATGGGATGGGGAGGGCAGCTTGGCAGGACTTAGTGACCCTAGCAGACGACCCTCCAGGAGTCTGGGGGGTGGCCTTATGCTTCTAGCCTCCACGCTGCTGCTGGTTCCTGAACTGCTGTTCCGAGGACCTCCGAAAGGACTGCTTCTTGAAAGGCTTCTGGGAGCTCTTGTACATCTTCTGGACAGACCAGATAGCCTTACTGGAGTCCTGGTGACTAGTAACGAGCTTCTCAGCCTCATCCCCAAAGAGAACCAAACCCCTTGAAAGGGAGGTCCACGATGCCCATTTGGAGAGCCTGGGTAAATCCCAAAGCCACAAATAGCGTCGAAGGCAGACACTGGTGGCTGATGCCCTCACGGTCGAATCAGCAGTAGCATACGAGGCACGCAGGACATGTGTGCCCACCTCGGAGCCAGACTTCAAAACGCTTAGAAGCTCTGTCTTCTGTAGCGAATCTGGCAGAGTCTGTGCCAGTTCCAAGCTTTTCTCCCACTGGGCATTTTGATATTGCACCATGTGGGTAAGAAGGTTAAGGGATCTAATGGAACAAGTAGCTGAGGTATACACCTTCTTGCCTAACTGGTCCATCTGCTTGGACTCCAGGTCAGGAGGCTGACTGCTGAGGTGTGTGGGCCTTTTTGACCTGTCATGGGCCGCCGTGATTACCACAGAATCTGCTACCAGGTGTTCAGCCAGAAAAAGCTGATCTCTGGGTGCTATGTAAAGCCTGGCTGCCTTTTCAACACCTCAGCAGACGATGAAGGATGCTTCCAAGTGAGTCGTGTATGGTCTTGGAAGGTATCCACCAAAGGAGGACCCACTAAGGGCTTTGGCTCCTTCTGGTGCAGATACTTTGCCAGCCTGCGTCGCTCGGGATCCAGGTCCTCAGTTTCCCAACCACTGGCAGCTTATATGTGCCACTCATGACGGCTATGAATGATGGATCGTCAGGAGATTATCTAGGGGTGTGTCTGTGATCTGGTGAGGGAGGACGACCCCCAGGAGTTGAGCCCCTGGAAGAGGAGTAGGAAGAGCTATGGCTCAAGTCCTCCAAACCAGAGGAAGACTGGCGCCTGCTGTACGAGCGGTGTCAATGCCAGTCCGGTAATCTGGAAGAGGAGGATCTGTGCCTATGACCCATATGCTTGGACTGATCCCGGCATCCTTTCTTGGGTTGCAGGGAAGGAAACATTGGCGGGGTAGGCTCTCTGGGTTCCAGCTCAGGTTCGGGCTCAACAATGACCAGCTTGGAAGGCTTAGGAGGAAGAAGATCCCCTCTTCCCATGCCAGAAGAAGCGGAAAAGGTCTTTGCCATGGCTGAGAAGAAACTGAGGACCCAATTGACCTGCAGGTGCCTGGGGCTGCGGATTCGGAGGCGGCACCACAGGTGTCTGTGTGTCTGGCATCTGAGCTGTAGGATTCAAAGTAGCTGGCATCGGATGACCGAAGTAGGAGCCACGGGCGTCAGACCCTCCAGCATCGGTGCAGGAGAAAAGGACAGTTACGCAAGAACTTACCGTAACAGTAGATCTTCGAGAACAGCTCTTGCAGCAGGTTACACCATTAGGAGACAACAACAAAAGAATGCTGCGACTCTGCTAGATCAAATCGGTGCTCACCACAACGAGCGACCAGCTCGTAATAATGAACAGAAAGTCCAGAAAGTGGTGTCACTCGGGTCTCTCACTGCATATGAGGTAGAAAAAAATTCCATAGACACGCTCAAATACAACGTGAAAATTTACTGCAGAGAGTACCAGCAATACATGGAACTCCCTCACCCAGCACTTCGACTCCTCAAAGTCTTCCTCAGGGGTGTGGGGTGCTGGGTGAGGGAGTTCCATGTGTTGCTGGTACTCTCTGCAATAAATTTTCCACGTTTGTATACGGCGTGTCTATGGAATTTTTTCTACCTCATATGCAGTGAGAGACCCGAGTGACACCACTTTCTGGACTTTCGGTTACACCATTAGGACTGAAGCCGGCAGGCGCCAGGACCCCACAGAAATTTTCTAGCTAGCAGTATTCAGCGGGGACCGCCCCCGACGTCAGGCGTAGTACATATGGAAGCGGTCCCCCATAATCCTCAGTTCTCCCACCGGAGACTCCTGGCCGCTGGATGACATCAGAAGAGGAGACAGACAATCCGCCATCAAATGGCAAACAAAGAGGCTGTAAATGCCTTATCCTAGGAGAAGGAT
Source organism: Neoceratodus forsteri (assembly GCA_016271365.2). Taxonomy (NCBI): domain Eukaryota; kingdom Metazoa; phylum Chordata; order Ceratodontiformes; family Ceratodontidae; genus Neoceratodus; species Neoceratodus forsteri. The sequence continues at coordinate 199,929,860 of CM028135.1, read as the reverse complement.
GTTGTGACTATAACCTACCTCCAGCGGGGATGGTGGGAGGGAAAGTACCTGCTGCAAGAGCTGTTCTCGAAGATCTACTGTTACGGTAAGTTCTTACATAACTGTACTATCTTACTTCGAGATACAGCTCTTGCAGCAGGTTACACTATTATGACAGATTCCCAAGCAATACTGGAAATCACAAACCATCGGGAGGAGGAAAGGTAAAGATCCTCAAATTACATTGAGCGTAGGACAGAAGTCCCTGAAAGACTGCTAGACCGAACCCTGCTCTTCGCCTCTATGCAATGTCCAGGCTGTAATGCCTGATAAAAGTGTGTACGGAGCTCCAAGTAGCTGCAGCACAAATAGCTAAGGTGGATACGTTCTTGAAAGTTGCAAAACAGGTAGCCACCCCTCTGGTGGAATGACCCTTAACTGCGCCTGGTAAGGGTTTGTTGCGCTTCTGATAACGGAACGTAATGCACTGAATGAGCCACCTGGACAGTGACTGTTTTGAAACAGTAGCTCCCATCATCCTGTGGGCAAAGGGGATGAAAAGTTGGCCCGATTTTCGATTTTAGGATTAGTCCTTAGGGACACCCTGTCTTGGTGGAAAACCAAATAAGGTTCTTTGCACATAAGTGCGTGTAGTTCAGAAATTCTTCTGGTCGAAGTAACGGCAACTAAAAATATAGTTTTCCAAGAGAGAAAACGTAGCTCGCAATCCGCGGCTGTTTCAAAAGGTGGCAGCGTGAGCTGCTCCAAGACGAAGGATAGATCCCATGGTGGGATCGGATCCTTAATCGGGGGCCTAAGGTGGAGGACACCCCTCAGGAAGGCACGTGTCGTGTCTAGTTGGGCTACAGTGCGTTGGCCTATAGGGACATGATAGGCTGAAATGGCACACAGGTGTACCTTAATCGAGGAGTAAGCCAAAAAAAGAGTGGAAAAGGGACAGTGGGTAATCCAATACGAGCTTCTCTGGGCAGTCCAAAGGCGATAAACCGCACGCTTGGACCCACAAGAAAAGCCAGCGCCACTTCATGGCGTAGGTCGCATGGGTAGCCGGTTTCCTGGCGGCAGAGAGAATGTCTGCCACCTCTTTCGAGATCCCGTGTCACATCATGGCTATGTCTCTAGGAGCCAAGCATGCAGGTTCAGGGAATGTAGGTCCGGATGGACCAAAGAACCCGCCTCCTGAGACACCAAATGGGAGCTGATCGGTAAAGGCACTGGAGGTTCCCGGGATAGCTGATGCAAGAGAGGGAACCAGATCTGTCTGGGCCAAAAGGGCACGATCAGTATAAGCGTCGCTTGCTCCCTGTGAAGTTTTAGAAGAACTCTCTGGATCAATGGGAAAGGGGAAAGGCGTAGAGGAATCTGTCCACCCAGGAGAGGGACAACGCATCGTGCCAGAAAACACCAAGCCCTGGATCTAGCGAGCAAAAATTAGGCAGTTTTGCGTTGGATGGGGACGCGAAAAGGTCTAGCTCTGAAGTACCCATCTGCAAAACAGATCCTCTGCCACCTTCTGCAGTAGTTCCCATTCGTGGACTCTGGCTTGAGAGCGGCTCAGGCTGTCTGCGATGAGAGTTGTCCACTCCCGGAACATGAATGGCAATAAGGTTTGCGCCATGTTGTAAGACCCAATCCAACACTCTCATGGCCTCCCATCAAAGCGGGTAGGAATGGGTGCCTCCTTGTTTGTTGAGCTAATACATCACCATGGAATTGTCTGTTTGTAACAGAAGTGTACCCGGTGGAATCTCCGACAGGAAGGCCTGCAGGGCGTAAAGAACTGCCCTCATTTCCAGGATATTTATGTGGAAATGAGACTCTTGGTCCGTCCACAAGCCCTGAGACCGGACACTGTCGAGGTGTGCTCCCCAACCGAGCCCTGAGGCGTCTGTGGAGTGTCACAGTCGAGGACGGCACTATGAAGGGGACTCCCGCCAAGAGATTCCTCGGATCTAGCCACCCTTGCCAATCTCAAGTTACAGCCTTCGTGATGCAGATTGGATGATGCAGGTGTTCTTGCCTTTGGTCCCATTGTACCCGTAACATCCACTGGGTTACCCGCATGTGGAGACAGGCTAGCGGGACTGTCGCAATGGCCGCAGCCATGTGTCCGAGCAAACAAAGCACCAGTCTGGTAGGAACGGTCTTCGTCGCCGAAAAATCCCTGCTTAGGGATCTTATGTGTTTCAGTCTGCCCTGGGAAGGAAAGCTTTCCCTTGGACAGTGTCCAGAACTGCACCTATGAATTGCAGAGTCTGGGACGGAACCAGGCTTGACTTCTCGTAATTGATGATAATGCCCAACGTCTCGAACAGAGACTGAGTGCAGAGAATGGCAGACATCAGGGCCTCCCGGAAGGGCGCCATGAGAAGCCAATCGTCCAGGTAGGGGAACACGTAGTGGCCCTGTCTCCTGAGAGATGCGGCTATGACCACCATGCACTTCGTGAACACCCAAGGTGCCGGATGACAGCCCGAAGGGGAGAGCTCGGAAATAATGGTGAACCAGAAACTCGAAGCGCAGGAACCTTCTGTGCACCTGAGCAATAGGAATATGCAGGTAAGCATCCTGCATGTCTAGGGACGCTAGAAAAGTGCCCTGCTTTAGCATGGGAATCAAACCGGGAAGGGTCACCATGCAGGAGCATTTGTACAGGACCGAGACATTGAGGTCGCTGAGGTCCAGTATCGGACGGAGGTCCCCTGTTTTCTTTGGAACCAGAAAGAAGTGACAATAACATCCTAGTCCCCTCTGGTTCCTTGGTACGTGCTCTATGGCTTCTTTTTCCAGACGCGTGAACACCTCCTGCTGTATGAGCAGGGCATGCTGACCCGAGTAACGGGACAGCAGGTGAGGTCTTGTAGGTAGGTCATCTAGCAATTCTATGTAATGGCCTTTCTTGACCAACTGGAGAACTCACCTGTCGGTGGTGATAGACTGCCACCTAAAAAGTGGCGAGCGATGCGACCCCTGACTTTCCTTGCCCGTTGATCCAGAGGAGGGGCAGGGGCCGGGAAGGAGTCATGCTGTGGCAGCATTAGTCCCTGCGGGCTGGGCCAGCTTCATGTAATGATGGCCTCTGCCTGGGGATGACCTGGCCTGGGCCTTACGCAAAAAAGTGCCCCTTTGCTGCTGGCCGGAACATGGCTGCTGCCTTTGTTGCCGGCCACGAAAACGGCTCTGGTTCCTACGAAAGGAACTAGGCCTGGATCTGTACATGGCCTGTACAGATCGGATTGCCTTCCCTGCGTCCTGGAGCTTGGTGATAACCTTCTCCGAGGATTCACCAAACAGTACCTTGCCGTTGTACGGGACGTCTAGAATATTCTTCTGTACGTCCGGGGTGAAGCCAGAGACACGGAGCCAGGAGTGTCGCCGGAGACAAACGCCTGAAGCTGCAGCTCTGGCAGAAGAGTCCGCGGAATCGTATCCGGCTCTAAGTACTTGGGTCCCCACATCTGACCCGGTGCGGAGTAGGTTGAGGAGCTCCGCTTTCTGGTCGCCATCGGGAAGCTTTTCGACCAGGTCCTGGCCTGTTCCCCCAGAGTGTTCTGGAACTGCACCATATGGGTAAGGTAGTTCAGAGACCTGATGGCGCACGTAGCAGCCGCGTACATCTGCCTCCCCAGGGCATCCAATTGCTTGGATTCCTGGTCCGGTGACTGAGTGCTCATATGCTGGGGCCTTTGAGACCGGTCATGAGAGGCCGTGATGACCAGGAAGTCTGCCAGAGGTTGCTTCGCCAAGTACTGGTCTTCTCTCGGAACCTTGTACAGGCAGTCAGCCTTCTTCAGCACCGCGGGAGTGGAGTGCGGACGCTTCCACGCAGCCTTGGTGACGTCCGCAAAGGTGTCCACCAAGGGTGGCACTGCCACAGGCTTTGGGTCTTTTTGTCGAAGGTAGCGGGCAAGGCGTTGTCGTTCGGGGTCAAGGTCTTCAGCATCCCACCCCATGTTGTCCTGGATGTGCCTCATGATCTCAGCGAAAGAGGGATCATCCAGTGGAGACCTGGGGAGGTCATGTGGGTCAAGAGAGGAGAGGAGATGCTGAGCGGAAAAGTAGATCTGGAGTAGTCCAAGGTGTCCAATCTTGAATCCTCCGACGGAATATACCGGCGTCGTCTGGGGCTGGGCGACACTGATGGAGATCTGGAGGAAGGCCATCTCCTGTCTGTTGATCTTCCCCAGGAGGTGGAGTCTGTTCCTTGGGGGTTGGTGGTTATCCTACTGGCCCCTTAGGTGGAGAAGGGGGAGTAAGAGGAGGAGTAGGAGGTTGGACAGGGACCACATCCTTCCTGATGGTGTCCCACCAAAAAGTAAAGAGTTCCTTTACTTCTGCGATATTCATGCCCGACGGGCCTGGTGCCGGTGGTCTGTCACCAGGGTCGGGCGTCGGGTCCCCGGGTGTCTCCCGGTCCAGGGAGAGTTCCCATGGGATCCCGGCATCCTCGGTGTCGCCTGCCTGGTCTTCGAGCTGTCTTCCTCCATCGATTCCCTATGACCGGCGTCAGCCGGTGATGGGGGGCGGTCTTCCGCTCCGGAGACGCCGACGTCCGTCTCCTGGCCGTCTTCGGATCTGGTGAATGCCTGGCCAGCGACTGGCAGGTGTCTGCTCCTGTGAGCGCCTGGTTGATTTGGAATGTTTAGCCGACGTCAAATCCGATGCTCTTTTCAGGGACGTCAGGTCCTTGGTCTTTCTGGGTGCAGGATCAGGACCTCTGGGCGGTTGGGAGACTGACCTGGCGTCGGTGTCCCGACATCGGGTGGACGAAGAGGACTTACGGTGCTCAGAAGACTTCGAAAAGGCCTTGGATGGGGTGGAGGAAGCCGAGGGCCTCGATGTCTTGATCGGCTGGAGCGAGGAAGAGCCGCCTGAAGTCTGGACCTTAACGGGGGCTGCAACCGAGCCCTGGAGGGAGAGCAGTCCAATCTGGAGCAAGCTATGGAAGTCCAAGGTCGAGTTGGGGACCTAGACCTCATCTTCTCCCGGTGCTTGTGGGATTCTGAAGAAGATTCTCCCCTGGAGGAAGGTTCTTGGTCCATCCTTTTTAATTTCTCTTCGAGATATGCCTGTAGTGCCTTCTAACGGCGGATCCTGGTACGGCTACTGAAACCCTGGCAAAAGGTGCAGGCCTTGGTGTCGTGGTCTGGGCCTAGGCAACGCACAGAGGAAGAGTGAGGATCCTTGAAAGGGATCAGTTTTCCGCAGGCACATTTAGAAAGGTGATCCTCAAGTGATGGAGTTGGAGTGGACATCAATTGTGCAACGAAAAAATTCACCGAAAGTTCTGTAGTCGTACGCTAGATAGAGACAGAGAGGCCGATACTGGCGAGTCGATGGCGGGAAAAGAACTGAGGATTATGGGGGACCGCCTCCATATGTACTACGCCTGACGGGGGCGGGACAGACGTCTGAGGCGGTCTCCGCTGAATACTGCTAGCTAGAAAATTTCCGTGGGGTCCTGGCACCTGCCGGCTTCAGTCCTAATGGTGTAACCTGCTGCAAGAGCTGTTTCTCGAAGATCACCTATATCCCTCCATGACGCGGGGAGGCCGATAAGACTTGGGAGTTGCTAGGTGAGACGTCTGTTTACTTGCCGTTGGGAGTGGCAGGCACCCGCAGGCACCGGTTTGAGGACACGACCAGCACCAACTTAGCCGAAGCCTGCGGAGAAGCTAAGCTAGAGCGTGGCAGAGGTGCCATAGAGGCCGGGAAGGCAGGCACATGCTCCTGGCATCAGTGGCCCTGGTGAGAGAATGTAGACAGCTTGGCAGACACCAGGGCGAGCCAGACGGCGGGGGATGCCCCACCGCCCGAGGAAGAACATGTAGGTAGAGGAAGGGCCTTAACCTTCAGGGGCTGTAGGGCCAAGGCCTAGGACCCTGTCTGATGAGAGAACCAGAGTGCGAGGCTTGTCCACCAGCTGCCTAGAGGGGTGAGGGCAAGCCAGGTTAGATGATCTGGAGCAACTGGAGGCAGTCTTCTTCTGGAGTGGAGATCTCGAGTGGCAGCATGTCCAGGTCTTCTCCTTATCCTTGTCCCAGGACTTGCGCTTTCCTGAAGCCTTCTCCCTATGGGTAGTGGAGGATGAGGAAGCCCCAGAAAGGGAAGATGAAGAAAGAGGACTCTTTTTCCAAAGCTTGCATCTGCATGGCGGCAAGCTGCTTCTCTAGAAGATCAGCTCCGAGGGCCTTCTGGCCGCGAAGTCTAGTCCTCTGATTAAAGCTCTGGCAGTGCTGGCAGCCCATGATGTCATGGTCTGGGCCTAGGTACAGGAGGTAGGCCACGTGGCTGTCCTTCACTGAAGTTGCTTGCCACAGGCACACTTAGATTTTCGGCATTCAACTGAGGAGCTAGGTGACGAAGACATGCAGAGGACAAAAGGAAAACACTAATTTACTGAATAGAAGGAAAATAAACTCGAAGAAATTGCAATGGTGGTCGACTGTAGCAGAAGGCGTCCAGGGAGCCGATGCAAATGGGTCAACAGTGGGAAAAAAACTGAGGTGGTGCTAGGGACCACCCCTTTTAAACCACTGGTCGACGTCAGGGGCAGTCCCCGCTTCAGACTGTCAGCTAGAAGTTTTCCGTGGGGTCCTGGCGCCTTAGTCCTTATGGTTATTGTCTGCTCCAAGAGCTCCAACTCGAAGTAAGATATGAAGATACAATTGCTGTAATGCCTTAGGTGCCCTAGTGGGCAAGCACTGAGGAGCCGTGGGTGTTGGTGCCTGCTCCAAAGTATAGGAAATTGGCACTCTGGCAGGGTCCCCTCCCAGCTGTGCCAATGCATCAAACTGTACTCCCAGTTAAACATTTACCACAGCTTGTTATGTCAGTGCCTCATCCCAGTTACACCAGTATCAGCTGCAGCAGGGTCACATCAGTTACTCAGTTTCTCCTCCCATATCCACCAATGTCTCCACTTCCCAGTTACACCCGTGTTTACTAAAGAAATGAAAAATAGTTCCATAGATACATTTTCCATAATTCACCACATTATTCCGCCATACGTGACAAAATTCTGCAGTTTAAGGCAGAACTGTGTGAAAGTTTCCTCCAGTTTTTGTGAAATTTCACTGAAGCAAATACCACATTTGAGGAGAACTGACAGCAGAATTTAAATTTCACCCAGCCCTACCCACACAGCCAGTGTGACTAAAATTACTGTGCTACAAAATATGTTCACTCCATTTAAAGTTCGTTCTTTCGTCTGACAATGCATTCGCATCTGTTAATTTTAGCACACTGCCGAGCAGCTGTAATTGTACACCATTGCAATCAGTGTGTGTATTTCACTCCTTTTAATTTACTGCTTTTTCCTAGACCAGTTAACATTACATGTAGTACAGCAGTCCTGTGACCTCACCATACTCTAATCCTCCCAGCTGTCTGTCTGAGCAGAAGCAGGGCACCACAAACAAGATGGGATATTTCAGGGTATTTTTTTTTGCCGGGGAGAGACGGACGCCGAGAGATCACGACTGGCTCAGGGTCACACATTGAGTATGTGGTGCTGGTGGGATGTCAATCAGGGTCTCCAGTTTCCCAAGCCTGTGCATTAACTGCTACAACACTGCTTTCTGAGTTGAGCTACCCTGGGTAAATAATCTGACTTGTAGAATGATGATAGTGGGGGAGAGAATGAAGGACAAGTCACAATGTATGGAACACTTGGCTTTATTGAGACACAAGGGTACAAGGGGATACTGATGCCATCTGGACAAGGTCAGTTTAAGGAATGCCTGCACTGTGAGTATCCTTACATCACCACGAGATGCCAAGCAGCAGGACTTTGTTCCAGTTCAAGGCCCCCACCCACCCGAATCAGAGGACCTGACCCCCATTTAAGGGGTTCCGCTTCTGACAGTTCAGCTTTAGAAATCAGTAAGTGTTCCTGTCCACTGAAAAATGCTCACCAGGCCATCATTACAAACAAAAAAAGTTTTACTCCCCAATACAGATTTTGTCTTGTGGAAAACACACAAATGTAAAGTAGCTGTCAATTTTGTTGTTTCTCAAAGTAGGACCCACATCTTTCACCTCAACTCAAAAACAGGACTGTCAGCCATTTAAAGAATGGGAGGGAGGTTAGCAAGCAAAATATATGCAAGATATGATATGGTCTGACAAAGGAGTACTACCGGCAAACTTAACAGAGCTACTGCAGCATATATCGTGGCTAAAGTACACCGATCCCCCCCCGTAGTCTTAATACTATATATATCTATACACACACACACACATACATATATACACACACACACACACACACACACACACACATATTTATATTTATATATTAGATATATATTTTGTAGTTTAAAATATCTGAATGCTCTTAAATTTGGATCTTCTCCCTGGTGCAGCCAGCATTTTGTAAATCAGGGTACAGACCCCAGAAATCACGCTGCCAAAAACCATGATATGCTGAAGCGGCTTTGCCCCTTCTAGTAGTTTAGCCATACGTATGGAGATTTAAAAATCTCCATATTTCCCATGCCCACCGCTAAATGCCATGTGTATGCCTGGCACACATGGCATTTAGGGAAATTTTGTAAAAACAGTGCTGGGCATGGGAAATATAGATTTTTAAATCTCTATACATATGGGCAAAATACCGCAAGGGGCAAAGCAGAGTCAGCATATCGTGTTTTTTGGCAGCACAATTTCTGGGGGTCTGTACCCTGTTTCACAAAATGCTGGCTGCACCAGGGAGAAGATCCAAATTTATGAGCATTCAGGTATTTAAACTACAAACTACCATATTGGGACTACGTGGGAGAGAATCGGGGTACATCGAGCCACGATATATGCTGCAGTGGCTCTTAAGTTCACCAGTAGTACTCCTTTAAGATATATTTGTCTTCATGAGAGGTTATTGGTCTGTTGATATTTCATGAGTGGCAGAGCCACACACGAGATAGTAACAGACCAATACACTGAAAATAAGACAAAAAATTATATCTTAAGACAGGACATATCACATTCAATTTATGCAACAGTTGTTTAGGTGGTTTTGTAATAGGAATGGAAAAAGCTACAAAAGTAACATACAAAATGTAAACTGTGCCCCCCTGTTCAATAGCTCAGCATAACAGCAACCAATGTATAACCCAAAGTCATGGCACCTCGCAAGCAAGATAAACTTCTCAGCATGCTCAGTGACAACTTCAATTATCCTGCTATGCTAGGTCAAGAAAACACCATCTTGCTATTTATCAGTACACATGTTATACGAGGGATGTGTAACTAGGTACAGTCAATGTAAACTCTGGAAAATACAGACCTAGAATACACCAGGGTTGTTTCTCTAGTGCCTGTAAATATACAGCAGTACTGGTGATGATGATGGGGTGGGGTGGGTCTTTGCTTCGGACTCCTGTATGCACTGTGCATGTACATTAGTGGGTGGTCTTAAATATGGTTATCGAGCACTGGCACCAAAACAAAAGTAGTGGTGCAACAAAAAAATAGGGGGAGGTAGCCCACCACACTAAACTTAACAGAAACAGTGCATACTTTGAAGTGCACATAGTCGGGGGGGCAGTGACCGTGGTGCAGGCGAGTGGCATATTTCTCAGGTCCTACCCAGTAGCAAGGGCTGTTACACAAGCAGTGCAGCTGCTTTACAAATTGGAACACCCAAGCTTTTTTTTTTGGGGGGGGTGTCACTAGATATGCACAGTTATAAAACGGACATCTTTCGAAGAACAGATTACTGACACCCAATTCTTTCAAACAGGTTAGAGACCACCTAAAGACTTTATAGCAGTGCTGGTGGTTAAGTGTGCGTGCTACTAGACAACGGCAGAGTATAGCTTCCCAGAAATGTAACAGAGTAAGGGGTTGCGAGGTAGAGGACACAACTGAAGCCCAAAGTTGATAGTAATCAAGCGACTACATAATAATTAAGTCAGAAATCGGAAAGCAGGCCTCAGAAGCACTGCTGTAACAACTTTATTCCATGAGCAAACCAAAAGAACACCAGACAGAATTAATATTGCCCCAGCCCTTAGAGACATAAAACTATGTTCCAGCACTTGGCAGGGATGACCTTGAGTATTACAAATATAACAGGACTCCAAGTTTTTAAATATTATACTACATGTCAACTTTATCTTGGTGGCCAAAAAAGAAAGATAAAAAAAACAGAGACAAACTACAAAACTTACATCATAAAAATTCCACAGAATAAGCAAAAATGTGATGTGCTTATGACACTACAGGTCTTGGTGCCTGGTTACATTCTGCTAGACAGTGCCTACAATCTCAATTGTTTTTGAAAACTAGAAAAAAGATCCTGGAAAGTCAAAGCCCTGAAAGCTGTAGGATGCACTCCAGAGTGTATGGTTCCTATGAGATTACAGTGCACCCCAACCATTTCTGGAACCCCACTTTTTAACTGCTTTGTCTCACCCCTTGGAGAGAAGAAAAAGGAAAAAAAAAAAGACCATGCTATATTAATTCTGTCTGGAACCAACCGTTGCTTCCTGCAGTCCTGGTATGTCTGCTAATGAAGGCAGCCCTACTTATGTACCATTAGCGACTTGCCCTCCTTTCCTCCTGATGTTTAGTGATAAAGTACTTAAAGAATTCATACACAGACCACGCAATAGCTGTTGAAGGCATCTGGTAAATCACTCTGGCCTGCACCCCTTTGAAGTATGCTGGAACTCCACCCAGCCGGTACACAGTCCTAAAGGCATTGGCCAAGCCAGAGATATGTCCACTGATGTTGAGTGAATGTAGGGCCAAGGATTCCTGGGTGTTGAGCAGTGTTTTACAAACATCCAATGGTGTCGTGGCTGCAGCAGCTACTGCCCCTGCCATGGCACCTGACAAAACATGGGAAGTGGGGTTGTATTGTCTGCGAGGGTTAAGGTGTTCCTGCAGTAGCTCATAGGTCATGAAGTGGATAGCCTGGAAGGGGATGTTCATGGTGAGTTGTGTGGTGTAGCTCCGGTAAAAGGCCCCTGCCCCCTCCTTCTTCCAAATGGCTCTCATACAGTCTAAAACTCGCAGGTAGGGAGAGTTGTACATCTGCATCCTTTGTTTCACAACTGCAGCCGACAGACCACACAACAGAAAGTTACAGAGCCCACAAGTCACCCCAGGCCAGAATGTAGCAATGGCAGAAGGTCAACAAGAGGCCCAGCAGGTAGTAATGGCAACAGGACAATAAGAGGCACCACAGATCAATGGTTGGAAAAGGTGACAGGTCAACAAGAAGCCAGCAGGTTATCAGTTGGTAATGGTGACAGGTCAACAAGAGGCCCAGGTCAAGTCAGAAGAAGCCATAATAAAAAAAATAAAAATAAAAACACGTTAGTGCGAGTTAAGATGATGGATTTTAAATTACATTAATGCTGAAAAGCAAGAACTCAGTGAACCATTCCTTGTGCCAGTCTTTCAAAAAAATCCAAAGGCAAGCCCCCTCTCCAAATGCAGAAACTAAATGTGGCCATTCTACACCTGTTACTGAAGTTCCCATCAAGAGCAAACTGCTCTCAATAGGATGTGGTACTCACCAAGAATTAGGTCAACTCTGTCATGTGGGTGCCCCCTGTTCCCAAAAAAATTTATGTACTGAGAAGAAAATACCATCAAGGGCCCCACTAAATCACTTCAGAAGTACAGTACCAAAGGACAAAAACCCTTACACAATATTAAAAAAATAAATGTGCATCAACTAGTTGTGTAGAAAATATGATCCCCAATACTCAGTTTCAAAGTTGAGCACAACTCAAAACCCAAGATTCATGGGGCCCTTACTATGAGGTTACAGCACACCCAAGGGAACAGGGCACATAAATAGTGACCTGCCACTGCATGTCCATTTTAATGAGTGGCAGGCCATTCTGAGATCTCACCTGTCATGTTTGTCTGACCACACCACAAGATCCAGGACTAGCATCAATTCATGGTTCTAGAATTCAATTATGCATACTAAATCACTAACATGATTTCAGTCACTCAGCGGATAGAGCCACTGTACATCTTATCCTGTGTACAGTGTGCTCTTGTGTATAAGCCCGCACCAGAGGAGAGGATGACATAAAACTGAATAAAAAGAACAAACTCTGAACCTATTATAAATCACTAAAGCTACACCAACTTTTATTACAGATGTTTAAGGAGCACTGCATTGCACTTGCAAGCTTGAATTTTATGTGGAAGTGATGTTTCAGATATTGGTACCTATTCTCAAATTGTTCCATCTTTACTAGCAATTCAGCGGTAGGCTCGAATTTTAGAACCACTGGTAATCTCCCTTGTGGGATTGTAGGATGCAGTTCATGAACCTACTAAGCTCCTTCTCTGCTGTTACAATTCACGCGTATTGTACTACGGAACTCTGGATGAAAGGAACATGAGCTACATCATACAGTTCTACAATGGTACTTACCAGCGTGCAAATTAGGAACACCCATAAAATTAACAGCAAAGCCAATAAAAATGCAACAGTAACCAAATTCAAACCCATATTTAAAAGACGGCAGCTGTTATATGAATAAATTACTTACAGGTTCGTGCAGTTCTAATCTAGAGGCGATCCAGCCACCAGCACAACAATCACAGCTTCAACTGCTACAGACTAAAAACTGAATTTCAAGCTGTTCCATTCTTCAGGGGAGAGGGGAAACTGGAATTTTGCCCCCTGACAGTTCGTCCACAGCCAAGGCTTATTTTGGAGCTGAACTTACAATGCTGCTTGTGACATCACAGCCATTCCCATATAGAGATATCACGATAGAAGATTCTGAGGAGCATGATACTGGTGTAAAAATGACCAAAAAATTCATGGATTACCATGATAATCTGAACTGGAGAAGATGGGGAATCAGGAATCTCGGTTGCACCCAAAAAAGAATACGCTACTGGAGCAGTAGAGATGAGAAGTAAACATGGTTTATCACTGTATATCATGACACAATCACAATTTTTTTCTTCCACAATTATCTCCAGTGGAAATTATTGTGATATTGTGTATTATGGTGACACCCCTATTACCACAATAATAGACTGCAATGTCACAAGCAGAGCATTAGGACTTCAGCTACAGACTTCAACTCAGCTATAAGGGCCAATGGTAAATAGGTTACTGACCTGTAACTGTAGTTCTAGGAGTAGTATACAGTTCACATCCACACTCTGGCAGTTCCACTAGAAGTGCTGATTTGTTGGATGTCCTAAATCTAAGCTCCTCCCACCACTGCAATGTCCTCCCAGTGACGCCAGATTTTGCATGCTGGAAGCAGGGATCCATGTGCCACTTATCAGGGAGGCCAGGTGCGTACGATTGTAAGTGTATACCATTCCTAGAACTACGGTTAATGGTGAATAAGAAAAAAATTACTCACCGTAATCATCTTTTTTCACCCCAAGGTGTCCTGTAGCATCAGTTACTTTAAGCAGCTAGCCAACCAGGTAGTACTGCCCCGGAGGTGTGGGTTATGCTAATTAATTAGCATCAGCCACACAGGAGAGACTCTGGAGTTGTGCAGAGGACAATGCCTGAGAAAGCGCCAGAATTTTTCCGAAGATAAATGGGAATATGCCCAAAGTTATGAACCAACAGGAATTAAAAATCATGCAAAAAGCATGTTTAACAATAAACCAGAGAAACGTTTGCTTAAAATGAAGTTCCAAGAAGAAATATTGCAAATTTGGGAGAAGACAAAGGCAGAGACCTCTGTAGTCAGGAGAGGAAGGATGGGAGCTTACTGATGCTGAAGGACACCTTGGAAGAAAGATTACTATGGTGAGTAATTTTTTCTTCTTATCCCAGGGGTCCCTTAACTTACTCGGCTCTAGAATGGAATCTTGAGTGAGTGCTGTATTCCTGTAAAAAAATGGCTGTTTTTCTGAGCAGTTAGAATATTCGGAATTAAAATGGTAACACTCTGACTTGGGAGTATAAATAACTAAAAAAATAACTCTGATCACAAAACTTACAGCACAAAGTTTGCTCACAACAAAGAAATCTTTAAAATGAGGGGTCACACGGTAGCATGAAATTCCCCCCCCCCCCACACACACACAGAACATATGTTACGATGAAAATGTACATTTAAAAAAAAAAAAAAAAAAATAAAAAACACCTTAGAAGGGGCAAATGTCTGTTGATGATGTTTTCCATCACACCAACATCTGTGCATTACACTGCCACAGTTTACAGCATATCCGAGCTGTTTTACATAATAAAACAGACCATAAACTAAGGCATGTGCCAACACATAACACGCCAGTAAACCAACTGAATTCAGAAAAATGCTCTGTATAACTGCCCACATGACGCACAAACCACGATAACTGAAAAAAGTATGCCTCCTAGCTCCTAGACACCTGCATGGAAAATGTTCACAACAACAAGAGCTTTAAAATGATGGGTCACTCATGTCAGTGGCATTTGCAGATTTTTTTTTTCCACAGTTCCTGAAATAAGCATTTTTTTCCCCATTTTGTTACCAAATAAAAACCTACATCATAAAAAGTACACCTCCTAGACCTCAGACACCAGCATCATTGTCCACATTAAAGAGACCTTTCAAATAATGGGTCTCGCACATTTCTAGCATTTACAGTACCTGAAACAGAGGAAAATCACATTTTCACACTTTTTTTATCCCAAAAAAACTAAAACAAGTACACCTCCTTGCTCCCAGATACCAGCATACTAATTTTTCACAATGAAAAGAGTTTTCAAATCAGGGATTACACTTTTCTAGTAATGGAGAAAAAATACAGGTTACTCACCTGTAACAGGAGTTCTAGGAATGGTATATGTTGTTCATCCACACTTGCTGGCAGGTTCCTTGCCGCTTCAAATCTTGCCGGAAGGTCTTCAAGCTGGCTCCTCCCACCCACCTGGGTGGTAAAACTCTCAGCTCCGCCCCATGAAGCCAGATCTAGCACGCTGGAAGCCAGGCTGCGCGTCGAAGCCAGGAAGGTCGGGTGGGTTGTGTGGACGAACATATACCATTCCTAGAACTCCTGTTACAGGTGAATAAATACAGGTTACTCACCTGTAACAGGAGTTCTAGGAATGGTATATGTTGTTCATCCACACTCATTGGCAGGTATCCTTGCCGCTTTAAATCTTGCCGGAAGGTCTTCAAGCTTGCTCCTCCCACCCACCCCGGTGGTATAACTCTCGGCTCCGCCCCATGACGCCAGATCTGGCCCGCTGGAAGCTCAGGTTGTGCGTCGAAGCCGGGGAGGTCGGGTGGGTCGTGTGGATGAACAACATATACCATTCCTAGAACTCCTGTTACAGGTGAGTAACCTGTATTTCTAGGGACATGGATATGTTGTTCATCCACACTCATTGGCAGACTCTAGCAGTTCTCCGGGAGGAGGGAGGCAAGACGCACCCCCAATACTTACTTGGGAAAGAGAACTGAGAACCGAGGCCCCAAAACCAGCATCCCGGCGTGACTCAAGGTCGATGTGGTAATGGGTAATGAAGGTGTTTGCTGACTTCCAGGTAGCAGCCCTGCAGATTTCCTGGATAGGGACGTCCCTGGAAGCAGCCACGTTGCAGCAGTATGGCGGGTAGAATGAGCTCTTATCCTCTGGGAGGCTCCATGCCCGCCAACTTATAGCAGATCTATGCAGGAAGTGACCCACCTGCTTATCGTCCGCTTGGCTGCAGGTCTGCCAGAATCTGAGCTTCAGCGTGGTGACAAACAGCTAGCGAATCTTTCCCAATTTCAGCCGTCGCTCTTTGTAATATGGGCGCCCTTCTAGGGTCCAAAGTATGGAGCCTATATTCGGCCTCGAGGTGTGATTGGGGTAGAACACGGCAGAGTCAACACCTGGTTAAGGTGAAACTCCGACACCACCTTGGAAGGAATTTCGGTGGGGCGCAGGACAACCTTGTCCCTGTGGAAGACCAGGTAAGGAGACTCGGATGGAAAGCGCCTGGAGCTCTCCCATCCTTCTGGCTGGACGTGATAGCCACCAAGAAGGCGGTCTTCACGACAGGTGAGAGAGCACACCTGTGCATAGGTTAGAATAGGCTTGCCCACCAAAGCTTTGCCAGTACCAGCAGTAGATCCCACGGAGGTGGGGGTTCCCGCACTGGAGGAAATGTGATCAAGGCCTTTGAAAAGCGCCAGACCACCTTCTCCTGCACCACCGACTGCTTCCCGCCCGCGCCCGGTAAGCAGAGATGGCTGCCAGGTGCACCCTAGAGGTCGTCGACCTAAGCCCCTTGATTAGAAAGGGACCATAAATAGTCCAAGATGCTTGCCAAGGAACAGGAGGAAGGGTCAAGCCCTTGCCTGACACCAAATGGAAAACCTTTTCCATTGGAAGGCATAGCATTTTCTGGTCGACTCTTACGGGACGCCAACTACATTGAGGACCTCGTCGGAAAGACCCAAGGCCTGGAACTCAGCCGCCAGGAACCAGGCTGTCAGGTGCAGGGATTGAAGGTCCGGATGGAACACCTTCCCTGATTGACTGAGAGCAGGTCCGGTGAGCTGGAAGCTGCGGAGTCCTGGAGCTGAGACTGAGGAGATCTGGGTACAGAACTGGGCGAGGCCAGTCTGGGGCTATCAGAATCACCTGCGCCTTGTCCCTCCTCGCCTTGAGAAGCACCTTGTGGATCAAGGAAATGGGGAAAAGCGTAAAGAGGCCGGGGTCCACTGCCTCAAGAAGGCATCCCCTGCAGCGAGCCCTGCTGAGGCGGGCATGGAACAGTCTCAGCTGCGTTCTCCTGGAGGCGAACAGGTCCACCTGAGTGTGCCCCAATGGGAGAACAGATGCTGTACTACTCCAGCAGGAGAGACCACTCGTGGGATGCAGCCCTATCCGGCTCAGGGCATCGGCCAGGGTGTTGGAGGCTCCTGCCACATAGAATAGCTAGGAGATCCACCGCCAGGCTGCGCCACGGTGACCAAATCGGAGAGCTTCCTTGCTAGAAGCATGGAGCGCTATCTTCTGGCGGTTTAGATAGAACATGGTCGTGGTATTGTCCGTCTGGACTCAGACCACTTGACCCCGGAGGAACGGAGCAAAGGCGGTGAGAGCTAGGCGGACTGCTCGGAGCTCCAGCAGGTTGACGTGGCATCGGGACTCCCGCGGGGACCAGAGGCCATGAGCCCGGTGTTCCCCCAGATGGGCACCCCAACCCATCAGAGAGGCATCGGTCGATAGAGAGACCGTCGGCTCAGGGCGGACGAGACAGGATGCCCTCCTGCAAATGATCTGGAACAGTCCACCACTGGAGAGCCGCCCACATCCCTTGTGTCACCGACACAAGCTGGTCCAAAGGATCGCTAGCTGCCAGTACCACTGGCTGCCCAGTCCCATTGAAGGGCGCATGTTCCAGCCAGACCCACGGACCACGCTGGTGCAGGCCGTCATGAGACCCAGGGCGCGCAGGAAGTCCCGGGCAGGCGCAGTGCCCAACCAGAAATGATCGGGCAAAGGAGGAAAGAACCCCGCCCTGTCCGCCGGGAGCGCCTGGCTCAAGAGAGTCGAGCTGCGCCCGAAGAATAGAATCACCTGCTTGGCTCGAGAGTTCAGACTTGGCCTCGCTGATAAGGAGGCCCAGTTGAGAGCAGAACCTGGAGGCCAGATCTCTGGACCACCCGGCCTCCTTCTAGGGGGAGCTGCCATCAGCCAGTCGTCCAGGTAAGGGTACACCCGGACTTCGGCGCCAAGGGGAATGCTGTCACCACTGCCATGCATTTGGTGAAGACCCCGGGAGCTGGAGACAAGCCGAAGGGCATGGCTTGAACTCAAAAGGATCCTTCCGCTCGAGCGAGAAGGAATCTCTGGTGAGACGGGCCGGATAGGCGTGAAAAAGCCGCGTCCTGCAAGTCCAGAGAGCAGAACCTACACACGTTCAAGGATGGTATTATCTGAGCCAGGTGACCATCCTGAAGGTTGAGACCTTAGGAACTTGTTTAGGTCGTAGAGGCGAGAATGGGGCTTCAGCCCCATCCGCTTGGGAACCAGGAAGCAACTAGACACAAACCCTGGGTCTGAAGGAGGGTCCGCCACCTCTCTTATCACCTCCTTCTGGAGGAGGAGGAGAGCGATGTCGGCTCGACGAGCCGCCAGTGAGGCTGGGGATCCCGAAGCCCCCCGAGGGGCGACGGCTCTGAAGGGTGGTGCCTGCTCGAATTCCAGAGGCAGGCCTCTTCCCACCACCTCCAAGACCCACCTGTCCGTGGTAACAGCGGACCAGGCGGAGCAGGAGGTGCGGGCCGTCCCAGGGGGACCCAGGAAATGAGTGGCGGAGAATGGGAAGCACCCCTCAGCCAAATCACTGGGCAGGCTTGGAGGAGGGACCGGCCGAGGGACCTCCTGGGCCTTTTCCTCCTGCCTCCTGTTAGAGAAGCCGGGCGTTGGGTTTGGGATGCCAAGGCCGAGGCCTGCTGGCCCTGGCGTTGCTGGCCAGGCGCGCCGGGGCACAGAAGGACGAAGGGCTTAGGCTGTGGTTTGCGGCCTTGTCCTTCTGAGCGGAAGAGACAGTCCAAGGTAGCATTGGACTTCTCGATCCTCTGCAGGTGACCTTCCACCCCAGAGTCGAAGAAGGTCATCCCCAAAAGGGAACATCCGCCAACTTGTGCTGGGTATCCGGCAAAGGTGGATATCCTCAGCTAGCCTGGCCGACAGATAGCCTACCGCGGCCGCCACCGATCTGGCACATGAGTCCCCATATCCAAAGCAGTCTGGAGCTGCTGTTTGGCCACTGCTCCTGCCCTGGTCCCGCACCTGTTAACCGTAGTCTGCAGATCGGCGGGAAGATGAGGATGACCTCATCCAGGGGCCCAACAGGGCATGAGAAAATGTGCCATGAGGACGGCCGAACTGGCCTGGCCAGAGGCCGAGAGAGGGACGTGGCGAGACTTTTCTGCCCATAGTCAATTCTTGGACCCTTGTCAGAGGTTTGTCCACATCCCTGGCGCTAGCCGGTGGCGCGAAAACGCTGTCGGTAACTCCAACCCCTCAGCAGAGGGGTGTTCCGAAAAACATAGACAAGGGAACCGGTGGGGACCGTGATACTTCCTGGCCATCCTGCCCGGGCGAGGGCGTGGGGAAGCAGGGGCGCCAGCCAAAGCTCCAGTGCCGGACCTACTCATGGCCTCGCCACCGGAAAGAGCCTCCGGCCGGAGAATCCCTCGGTCCAGACTCCGTGAGGAGGATACCTGGCCCATTTGGAAGCGGGTTGAGCTCCATCCCGGTGGACCCGAGATGAGCCGAAGCAGTCCCTAGGAAGGACCGACGGGCTATCGCCCATTGACTGACCTCTGAAGACTCCAAGTCCAGTCGCTTGGAGAAAAGGAGGAATCATCTTCGGACTCGGAAGAGTCCTCGAAGAACCTGCCTCTGGCCTGAGCCACCTTCACCTGCCGAGGTCGGTCGGGAGTGAGGGTAACTGACAGCGATGGGGTAGACCCTTAGCCGACCGAGAATCATTGGTCGGGCCCCAACTGGTGGCTGCGGAGGCGGAGGTTCCACCGAATCGGTGAAGCAGCTGGTTTGGCGAACAACGGCCTGGGTATAGGCTCCCCCGGATAAGTCGAGGGGTTGTGTCGGCAGCTCGGTGACAGCCACTTAATGGCGGGGAAGGCGTGGCTCTACTTGGGAAATAAGGACAGGAGAACCGAGGTCCCAAAACCAGCACTCCGTGTGACTCAAGGTCGATGTGGTGGTAACGAGCAGGTGTGCTGACTTCCAGGTAGCAGCCCTGCAGATTTCTGGATAGGGCGCTCTGAAGCAGCCACCGGTATGCAGTGTATGGCGGGTAGAATGAGCTCTGTATCCCTTGGGAGGCTCCATGACCCAGCCTATAGCAGAGATCTATGGCAGGAGGTGAACCACCTGCCTATCGTCCGCTTGGCTGCAGGTCTGCCAGGTGGCTTCAGCGTAGGTGAAAACAGCTGGCGAACCTCTCTCAAGTTCAGCCATCCGCTCCTTGTATAAGAGAGTGCTCTTCTAGGGTCCAAAGTATGGAGCCTATATTCGACCGCCGAGGTGTGATTGGGGTAGAACACCGGCAGAGTCAACACCTGGTTAAGGTGAAACTCCAAAACCACCTTCGGAAGGAATTTCGGGTGGGGGCGCAGGACAACCTTGTCCCTGTGGAAGACCAGATAAGGAGACTCTATGGAAAGCGCCTGGAGCTCTCCCATCCTTCCGGCTGACGCAACAGCCACCAAGAAGGTGGTTTTCCATGACAGGTGAGAATATCACACCTGTGCATCGGTTCGAATGACTTGCCCATGAGCTTTGCCAATACCAGCAGTAGATCCCACAGAGGTGGAGGTTCTCGCACCGGAGGGGAAATGTGATCAAGGCCTTTGAAAAAGCGCCAGACCTTTTCCTGCGCCACTGACTGCTTTCCAGCCCGTGCCCGGTAAGCAGAGATGGCTGCCAGGTGCACCTTAAGGGTTATCGACCAAAGCCCTAGCTGAGAAAGGGACAACAGGTAGTCCAGAATGCTGGCCAAGGAACAGGAGGAAGGGTCCAACCCCTTATCCTGACACCAAATGGAGAATCTCTTCCATCTGAAGGCATAGCATTTTCTGGTTGACTCCTTACGGGATGCCTCAACAATGTTGAGGACCTCGTCGGAAAGACCCAAGGCCTGGAACTCTAGCTGCTCAGGAACCAGGCCATCATGTGCAGGGATTGAAGATCCGGGTGAAGTACCTTCCCCTGGTTGACCGACATCAGGTCTGGGCAGGCTGGAAGCTGCCTCGGGAGTCTGGAGCTGAGGCGGAGGAGATCTGGATACCAGAACTGATGGGGCCAGTCTGGAGCTACCAGAATCACCTGCGCCTTGTCCCTCCTCGCCTTGAGAAGCACCTTGTGGATCAAGGGAAATGGGGGAAAGGCGTAGAAGAGGCCCGAGGTCCACAGCCTCGAGAAGGCATCCCCTGCAGCTAGCCCTGCTGAGGGGAGTGGGCATAAAACAGCCTCAGCTTCACATTCTCCCTTGAGGCAAACGGGTCCACCTGAGGTGTGCCCCTGTGGGAGAACAGACTGTGTACTACCTCCGGCAGGAGAGACCACTCGTGAGATGCAGCACCTATCCGGCTTAGGGCATCGGCCAGAGTGTTGGAGGCTCCTGCCACATGAACGGCTAGGAAATCCGCCTCCAGTCTGCTCAGGCGAGACCAAGTGCGGAGAGCTTCCTTGCACAGAGGCAAGGAGTGCATCCCGCCCTGGCAGTTTACGTAGTACATGATCGTGGTGTTGTTCGTCTGAACCTGGAGCACTTGACCCCGTACAAACGGAGCGAAGGTGGTGAAGGCTAGTCGGACCGCTTGAAGCTCCAGCAGGTTGATGTGGCATCGAGACTCCTGAGGGGACCCGAGGCCGTGCGCTCTGAGCTCCCCCAGTTGGGCACCCCAACCCATCAGAGAGGCGGTCGTTAGAGTGACCGTCTGCTCTGGGCGGACAAACGGGATACCCTCATGCAGATGGGCCGGAACGATCCACCACTGGAGAGCGTTCCCCATCTCCTGGGTCACTATCACTGGCTGGTCCAGAGCACTGGAGCACTGTGACCATTGGCGGGCCAGTCCCCATTGCAGGGGACACATGTGCCAGTGGGCCCAACGGACTACGCTGGTGCAGGCCGCCATGAGGCCCAGGAGGTGCAGGAATTCCCGGGCAGGGTGCAACTGCCCAACCAGAAATGACTGGGCAAAGGAGGAAAGAACCTTGGCCCTGTCCACCGGGAGCCGTGCTCTGGCTCTCGGAGAGTCAAGCTCTGCCCCGATGAACTGCATTGGCACACGTTCCGACTTGGCCTCGTTGATGAGGAGGCCAATCTGACAGCAGACCTGGAGGGCCAGATCCCTGGACCGCTCCACCTCCGGCTTGGAGGAGGCTGCAATCAGCCAGTCGTCCAGGTAAGGGTACACCTGGACCCTTTGGCGCCGCAGGAATGCTGTCACCACTGCCATGCATTTGGTGAAGACCCTGGGAGCTGGAGAGAGGCCGAAGGGCATGGCCCAGAACTCGAAAAGGGATCCCTCCGCTCTGTAGCGGAGGAATCGCTGGTGGGACGGACGGACTGGAACGTGAAAGAATGCATCCTGAAGGTCCAGAGAACAGAACCACATGCCTCGTTCCAAGGATGGAATGATCTGAACCAGAGTGACCATCCTGAAGGTTCGAGACCTTAGGAACTTGTTCAGGTCATGTAGGTCTAGAATGGGGTGCCAGTCCCCCGTCCGTTTTGGGACCAGAAGTACCTGGACACAAACCCTGGGTCTGATGGAGGATCCGCCACCTCCCTGATCACCTCCTTCTGGAGGAGCAGGGCAATGTCGGCTCGATGGGCCGACAGAGAGGATGTGGACCCCGTAGCCCCATGTGGGGAGACAGCTCGATAGGGCGGGGACTGCTCAAATTCCAGAGGCAGACCCTTTCCTACCACTTCCAGCACCCAGCGGTCCATGGTGATATCGGATCAGGCGGAAAGGAAGTAGCGGAGCCGTCCCCCCACGGGGGAACCCGGGGAGTAGTGACGAGGTTGGGGGCGACACCCCTCAACCCGTCACTGGGCAGGCTTGGAGGAAGGACCAGCCGAGGAGCCTCCTGGACCTTTCCCTCCCGGCCTCCTACTGGAGAAAGCAGCAGGCTTGGCTTTAGGGTGCCAAGTGCGAGCCTGCTGGCCCTGATGCTGGGCCGGACGTGCAACAGGGGCTGAAGGACGAAAGGGCTTACGCTGCTGCTGGCGGCCTTTGTCCTTCTGGGCAGACGTGACCGAGTCCAAGGTGGCGGACTTCTTGATCCTTTGCAGATGACCCTCCACCCCGGGACTGAACAAGTCGGTACCCAAGAAGGGAACATCTGCCAGCTTGTGCTGGGTATCTGCCGTAAAGGTAGAGATCCACAGACAAGCTCTGCGACGCATGGACACTGCGGCCGCTAGTGACCAGGCACACAAGTCAGCAATGTCCAGGGAAGTCTGAAGCTGCTGTTTGGCCACCGCCCTTCCCTGATCCTGCACCTGCTTGACCGTCTTCTGAAGGTCAGCCGGGAGATGAGGAATCACCTCATCCAGGGAGCCCAAAAGGGCATGTGAAAAACGCGCCATCAGAACGGCCGTGCTGGCCTGACGAAGGCCTAGCGAGGAAGCCGCATAGACTTTCCGCCCGGAGTAGTCCAGTTTCTTGGACTCCTTATCGGGTGGCTTGTCCACATCCCGAGCGTTCCTGGAACGCCGGAAAACACTGTCCGACACTAGCCCCTCCACAGAGGGATGCTCTGAGAAACCGGAGAGTGAACCAGTGGGAACAGCATACTTTCAAGCCATCCTGGCCGAAGGTGCTGGACAAGAAGCTGGCCGCTGCCATAGCTCCAGGGCCAGGCCAACAATGGCTCTGGCCACCGGGAAGGCCTCTGTGGGGGAAATCCCCTCGGTCCAGTATCTCCGTGAGGGGATACTTGGCCTGTTTTGAAACGGGTTCAAGCTTCATCCCAGTGGACTCAGATGAGCTGAAGCACTCCAAGAAACAAGGATGAGCTCTTGTCCACCGACTGACCCCCAGTGGACTCCAAGTCAAGCGGCCTGGAGAACAAGGAGTTGTTGTCATCAGGCTCCGAGGAGTCTGTGAACAGCTGCCGAGCACCAGAGCCACCCTCCACCTGCCGAGGTCGATCGGGAGTGAGGGTGACCAACAACCTATGGGGGCAAACCCTGACCTGACCGAGAATCCTTCATCAGGGCCCCAGTCTTCGGTTGTGGAGGCAGAGGTTCCACCACAATTGGTGGCGCAGCCGGTTTCGGCTGAACAACCGGTGCTGGCTTCGGCTCCTCGACCACTACGAGGGGTTGTTTCGGCCGCTCCGGTGAGAGCCACTTAATTGCCGGGGAAGGTGATGGAGTTGGCTTATTCCCGGTCAAAAGGAGCTGCTGCCACATTAGATCCTTGTAGCGCCAACGCAATTTGCGCCAGAGCCTATCCTCTGAAGAGGACGAAGACGAGCGGCGCTGCCGCTTTCCACGGTGCAGAGACCGATGTCGGCGGGATCGGCTGGACCGGGAAGAGGTCAGAGACCGAGACCTTTGGTATTTCCGAGGGTGGGTCTGAGAGGGGGCGGGGTAACCTGCTCCTCCCTCGGTTCAGGGACCTTAACCGGGGACTCCAGCACAGGCAAGTCCTCGGTTTCTACCGGGAGAACCGGTGAAGAAGGTCTGTTGGCTTCTCCAGTCAACAGCCCGAACGGGCTGAGAAAAATCTCGACTGCGTCAACGGGTGTCTCAGCCGACTGACCTGACGGGGACACCGTGAAGCCAGCGGCCTTAGTCACAACCTCGACCGAAGTAGAGTGTCGACTATCCGGGGAAGGGAACCTCTCCCGCTCCCACGAACGTCAACGGTGGGATTTACCTTTGGGGTCCTTCTTTTTGGACCGAGAGGAATGTCCCGAAAGCCCTTCTCCCTTGGTGGAGAGGGATTGGCAAAGCTCCTTGAAAGAAGCTGTGTAAGAGGAGCCCAAGGAGAGCGGGATAAATGCCACGACCGAGGATGATGATGCGGTCTGGGCTGCCTCCTCCTCGAGGGCGATCTGCTCCAGCTGTTCAGTCGAGCCCGCAGCCACGGACAAGGTCCAACGGGCCTCCTTCGACTTGACCTGAGGATAACGTTTCTCGGGTCATCCCAACAGCAACTGGGCAGCGCGGTCCTCCAAGACCGAAGCCGAAAAGGATCTGCATAACTCACAAGCCTGTCAGTCATGGCAAAGTCCAAGGCAATAAACGCACGTGAAGTGCAGATCGGTCTGGGACATTTTCTGCCCACCGGGGCACCGACGAAATCCGGGAGTCGATCTGTCCATCACAGACGCGAGGGAAGATAAAGACCGAAGTCTTGTAAATTTTTAAATTAGTTTCGGGTTAACCGAAGAGTTTGGATCCAGGCCTAAAACGCAGCGCGCAAAGGAGAGAACCTGAGCTTCCAAGCGGTAAGGAAGATCTGGCGTCATGGGGCGGAGCCGAGAGTTTTACCACTCGGGTGGGTGGGAGGAGCCAGCTTGAAGACCTTCCGGCAAGATTTAAAGCAGCAAGGAACCTGCCAGTAAGTGTGGATTGAACATATCCATGTCCCTAGAAAATAGCATTTTCTTCACTTTTTAACCCAAATTAAAACCTAAAAAAAGTAATTTACTCTATTTAACTCAATGGTGACCCCTATCTTAAAAGTCGGGGTTCTGGTAAGTAGGAATGTTTCCTACCGACCTGCACTTTCCAATAACCTTATCCCTGATTGGCTGATCCAGAAAGTGCAATAAAAGTGCGGGACGTACATATGCGCTCTGGGGATGAGATGAAGTGAATACCTGACGCACACATGCGCTATGGGAACTACAGGAATTTTCCTGATGCACAGACGCGTTATGGGGCTGAGCAAGTTAACATCAGTAACTTTAAGCAGATTACAAGTAGTGTAGTTGGGAGGAGGGAAGAGAACCTACTTAGGAAAGAGACTCTGCAGCACCACCCTTCCAAATCTGGCATCAGATCTAGACTGTACATTTAAGCAGTAGTGCTTAGGGAATGTGTGTAGAGTCTTCCAAGTGGCTGCTTTGCAGACATCCAGCAAAGGGATGTCCCTAGCAGCTGCCACCGAGGCAGCCATGCCCTGGTAGACTGGGCTCTGAGACCCTCGGGAGGCTGTTTGTCAGCTTTGTCATAGCAAAAATGAATGCAAGAGACTCTCCAATGAGAAAGTTCTCTTGGTGGCTGGTCTGCCTCTACCCACTTCCCCATAGGTAAAGAATAGTTGGGTGAAGGAACCCCTAAGCTGCTTGGTGTGTTCCAAATAGTGGAACAGGGCTCTCTTGATGTCCAGTGTTTCTGTTCCCCGGGAGTGGACTTTTCAGTAAAGAACACTGGTAGGGTAATGGACTGGTTACGGTGGAACTCGGATACCACCTTGGGCAAAAACTTTGTTTGTCCTGCGCTCACCCTTATCCCTGTGGGAAATTATATAGTTGGGCTCAATAGAGAGCTTGCAACTCTGAAATCCTCCTAGCAAAAGTGATGGCTACCAGGAAGACAGTCTTCCAGGTAACATACTTGAGGTGGGCCATAGCCATGGGCTCAAAGGGAGACTCCATAAGCTTGGCTATTCACAGATTAAGGCTCCACAGGGCAACAGGTTCCCCAACAGGTGGCTGAAGGTGTGAGAGGCCTTTAAAAAACTGTCTGATCATTGGCTGGGAGCAAACAGATTTAGGCTTTCCTACCGAGAGACAGGCCGAAACAGCAGCCAGATGCAGACTGAGTGAAGAGGGCCTCAAGCCAGAGGCTTGGAGATGAACTAAATAGTCCAGAGTGGTGTTAAGAGGCTGAGAAGGGACTAATCTTCTTGCCCTTACACCAGATGGAGAATTTCTTCCATTTGGCTGCATAGGTCTTCTTTGTGTTAGACGTTTTTGCAATCATCAGGATCTCAAGGAC
The DNA here is from genome assembly GCA_016271365.2 of Neoceratodus forsteri. Classification (NCBI taxonomy): domain Eukaryota; kingdom Metazoa; phylum Chordata; order Ceratodontiformes; family Ceratodontidae; genus Neoceratodus; species Neoceratodus forsteri. Next base: position 199,903,417 of record CM028135.1, on the reverse strand, counting down.
CTGTTCTGAGTACTGAGAAGCAGGAAACTAACTCCTCAAGAGCCAAGCTTTGAGGTGAAGACACTGCAGGTCTGGGTAACTAACTCATGAGTGGGGAAGGATCAAGAGTGAGTGGCTGAGGGGAGGCGAATGGGCCTGCTGTGCGAAAGTGTTAACAGCAGGGGATACCAAACTTGCCTTGGCCAATCTGAGGCCACCAGAATCATTAGCGCTGGTTGAAGCCCGAGTTTCAGCAGAACCTTGAAGATGAGAGGAAATGGAGGGAATGGATAAAGGAACTTACCTGACCAATCCAACACCACGGCATCTGTAAGGAAGAGTTCCTAGGACTGGTGGCCTGCAGCAAATGAGGGAGCTGGTGACTGAGGGGGAGGAAGAGAGATCTAGTTCTGGGGTCTCCCATCTCCTGAACACTGTGGCTAGCACCTGCTTGTTGAGGTACCACTCGCTGTCCCTGACTTATACGGCTGAGGGCATCCGCCAGGGTATCGTCTTTGCCTGGAAGATGAATCGCTGAGTCGCCTCCCAAGGTCCAAATCTTCACGACCTCTGTACAGAGGACTCCCGACCTTGTACCACCCTGTTTATGTAGAACATGGCAGTAGTGTTAACCGTTCAGACCTGCACCAAGTGGCCTCTGATGTGAGGAGCAAAGGATTTTAATGCCAAATAAATGGCCAGAGTTCCAGAAAACTAATGTGACCTTGACTCCTTTGGGGTCCAAGTGCCACTGACAGAGGAACTGTCCAGGTGTGCTCCCCATCCCAGCAGGGAAGCATCTGTAGTGATGATATCTGTAGGAGAAGAGATCTGGAAGGGAACACCTAAAGACAGGTTGGTACTGTCCTTCCACCAGCTCAGAGTTTGAAGATGATTCTGTGTTATTGGTATAAGTTTGGACAACGCATTGCTCTTCTGGGACCAGTGGGAGCATAAGTGATACTGTATGTCACTCATCCTGTACCAGACTCCTGGGACTATAGCAGTCATGGATGCCATGTGTCCCAGGAGTTTTAGGAAGGGTCTTGCTGGCCTTGGTTGGCCAAGGGCGAAAGAGTTTGCCACTGTTATGAAATTTTGAATTCTTTCTGGTGGCAAGAAGGCCCTGCTCTGCTCTGTGTCCAACTGTGCCCCCTATGAATGTTAGGAGCTGGATTGGCTCTAAGTGAGATTTCTTTAGGTTTATGAGGAAACCTAAGGACAGCAGAGTGCTTTTTGTGATCGACAGGAACAACTAGACCTGACTTGGGGATTTCCCCATCAGCAAGTCGTCCAGGTAGGGATACACTGAAACCTTGTGTTTTTTTGAGATGTGCTGCCACAGCCAGACATTTGGTGAATACCCTTGGTGCAGATGTTAGGCCTAAGAGCATGGCTGCAAACTGGTAATGCCCTGAAAGAGGACCGAACCTCAGGAATTTTCTGTGGGACTGCCTTATAGGGATGTGAAAATAGGTGTCCCTTGAGATCCACAGAGACCAGTCAGTCTCCCCTGCTGCAGAGACTGAATTACCATTTTTAGTGTCACCACCCTGAATTTTGGTTTTAGGAGGTGTCTGTTAAGATACCAGAGGTCTAGGATAGGTCGCCACTCCCCGGTTTTCTTTTGGGTGAGAAGTACCTGGAGTAAAGGCCTTTGGTTTTCTGTAAGGCTGGTACTTTTCCACCATCCTTGATGCCAGAAGGCTGTTGACCTCCCGCTCCAGCAGGCATTTTTCTGGATGGAGTTAAGGGTTTTTTTGGTTTCAAAACCCCTAAGACTGACATCATTTTGAAGTGAAGAGGCAGACCGGTTTCCACTACCTCCAGGACCCACTTGTCTGAAGTTACGTGGCTCCAAGCTTGGAGGTAGTGGGATAGCCTGCCCACTACTGGTGGAGGGGAGGCGACCAAGGCATTTAAGTCAGGGCTTAGACAGAGATGCAGGGCCTGGAAAGTGGCTGGTTTTCTCTGGCCTCTCCAGCACCTTCCCCTATAGTACCCTCATGTCTGAGAGTAGTCGTACTGAGGGGGAGGATAGGGGTATAGGGCTTGGGAAAACAACCCCTTCCTCGGGCTGAGACTTTTTGGGGGAAGCCCTTTGTTTAGCCATATTACTCTGGCAAGTGGATTTGTGTTCATCCACCTTTTTCATGAACTCTTCTGTCCTGGAGTCGAACAGAAGATTGTTGTCACAGGGGAAGTCCAGAGCTTTAGACTGGGTATCTTGTGTCAGGTTGGTGGTCTTCAGCCAGGCAAATCTTGGAGAAATGGCCTGAGCCATAACTCTGGATGCAGCATCACTGTTATTGTCTGCCATATGGAACTGGTACTTAGTTGCTTCTAGGGCAGTCTTAGCGGTTTTAATTAAGTCCTGGACCATAGACTCAGTCTCACTGAGCAATGGCCAGTAGAGTTCCACAAGGCCTTTTGGTGCTTCACTGTACAGGACAAATAGGAAAAAAGTCGAAGAAGCAAAGAAGCAGAGGTGCAAGTTTTCTTTGCAATATAATCTGTCTTTCTGGAGTCTTTGTCCGGAGGTAAAGAAGACAAAGGCACTCCAGCTTTATCATAGGCAGCCTATTGCACAACTCCCTCATGCCCAAAGTGGACACCAAAAATAAAAAGTGTCTGCCCTGGAGAGTTGCCCCCCAATCATAGAGGAACATTCATCCTGATCCTAAGGGGAAGCACCAAAATGAGGATCAGGGGAAATGGCAGGCACCAGGGGCTAATTCCTGAAAGGTTGTATGAAGCATCAAAATAATTCTCACCTCCATAGGCCCCTGCATCAGAGGGGGGCTGAAGAGGGGCGTTTGCTTGACAGAGCAGAAAAAACAGACCCCATACCTTATAAGGTCTGGAAAACGTGCCAAGCTTTTGCAGTATCTGCAGCCGAGGGCAGCTCCTTCTGAAAATCAGCGAGACTGTCACGCTGTGTGCACTTAGATTTCCCTTAAGTTTCTCGCCTTCTGCTTGATCACCCTTGCCATTACCGGGAGGAACAGGAGGCAATTTTTCTTTACACACTTTTTTTGGTGCCACTTCATCACTGGCAGAATCTGGCTTCCTTTTCGGACTAAGCACTTCATCACTGCCCCTATTTTTATTTTTTGCAGGAACTTCATCAGCCCCTTTGGAAGCTCTTGGTTTCGAAGGCACTTCAGCACCAGATTATTTTATTCTCTTGAAGATACTTCATCAGTGCCTCTTCTAGGCTTAAGAGATAGTGGATGCTTCATCAGCACCCATTATTTTCTGAAGGCCCCTCATCGATAAGCCTGGGTTTTTCTGGGTCTGAAGAGGATCCTTCCTCAGCCATATCTCTAAGCCTCTTTCATCTGTTTCTGTTAGTGTAGTATCTCAGAATGCGGTGAACGTCCATAGTGTGGAGTAAATACTCCCCCTGATTGGAGTACTGCGTATAGAAGACAGGTAATTCTATGGACTGGTTCAATGTAGATTCCGCTACCACCTTGGGGAGAAACTTAGGATTGGTGCGCACAGCCACACGTTCCTTGTGAAAAATCAAGTACAGGATTTTACACATCAGGGCCTGGAGCTCGGAAATCATCCGAGCAGAGGTAATGGCCACTAGGAAGAGCGACTTCCATGAAAGGAACTTCATGTCTGCTGAGGCCGCCGGTTCAAAAGGAGGCAAAGTAAGTTCTTCAAGAACGAAGTTCAAATCCCAAGGAGGGGCGGGAACTCGGATAGGGGGTCTCAAGTGAAGAACCCCCTCTAAGGAAAGTCAGAGACTTCCAGTTGAGCAAACTTCTTATCTGCAAAGGGAACATGGTAGGCCGAAATGGCCACCATGTGTACCTTCAGAGACGAGTGACTAAGACCCAGGTCGAAGAGATGGCGCAGGTACTCCAGCAGTCGCCCAGCTGAGCATGAGAAAGGCTTGAAGCCTTTTGAAGCGGCTCAGAATGAGAACCATTTCCACTTCATGGCATAGGTAGACCTAGTGGAGGGTTTCCTAGCCTCCAAGAGCTCAGTCACCTGGGAAAAAACCCCAAAGCGGGCTTGAGCTATGTCTGCAGGAGCCACGCATGCAGCTGAAGGGACTTGAGACCTGGATGAATCAGGGTCCCCTGATCCTGGGTCAACAGAATCCGTGACAGCGGAAGAGGAGGCTCCTCTGAGCATTGTTGCAGTAGGGAGAACCAAACTTGCCTGGGCCAGAAAGGAGCGATCAGAATCATTTGTGCTCCTTCTGAACCTAGTTTCTGCAAGACACATGGGATCAGAGGAATCGGGGGCGCGCAAATCTGTCCCTCCAATCTAGAGACAAAGCGTCTCTCCAGAAAATGCCTCGCTCTTGAACGAGTGAGCAGAAGTCTAGAAGCTTTGCGTTTAGAGGTAAAGCGAACAGGTCCACCTGAAGTGTTCCCCAACGTAGCAAGATATCATCCAGGACCCCCCTGATCCAGCTCCCACTCGTGACCTTGAGCAGACGTCCGACTTAGTTTGTCTGCTAAGGAGTTCTCGACCCCCGGAACATGAACTGATGTGAGGTGAAGGTCGTGCTGTGCTGCCCAATCCCAGACTCTCATCGCTTCCCTGCAGAGAGGGTAGGACCGAGTCCCGCTCTGTTTGTTGATGTACCACACCACACAAATATTGTCTGTCTGGACGGCTAGGTGGCCTGGAAGAAGATGCAGGTGGAGGGCCTGGAGAGCGTAGGGCACCGCCCGAAGCTCAAGCACATTGATGTGCAGTGATTGCTCAAGCTTGGACCAAGAGCCCTAGGTCTGATGTGGACCGAGATGGGCTCCCCAACCTCCGCCGAGGCATCTGTGGTCAGAGTCTGGGAGGGAGGAAGAAGGAAGAATGGAACTCCCCGAAGAAGGTTCTCTCGAACCATCCACCACTGTAAGTCTTGAATCATGGGAGAGGAGAGTAGGACCAAGTGGTCCAAGTCGTCTACCAACTGATCCAATTGAGAGCGAAGCGTTCACTGAGAGACCCTCATGTGGAGCCGAGCGCAAGGGACTGTCTGGATAGCAGCCGCCATAAGCCCGGGGAGGCGAAGAACTGACCTTGCACTGACCTGTCTGTGGCCGGACAACAGGCTTATCTGAGTCTGTAGTGTGGCCGCCCTGTCCGAGGCAGAAAGGCCCTGCCAAGGGTCGTGTCAGTATCGCCCAATAAACTGAAGCCTCTGGGATGGGATCAAGTGAAATGGAATGGTTGATGGTAATACCAGACAGGCAAGACCTGCTGGGTGAGGAGGCAGTGCAGGAGTTCCTCCTGGGCCAGAGACAAGAGCCAATCATCCAGGTGTGGGAAAACCTGTACCCCGGGTACACAGGTAGGCCGCCACCACCGCAAGGCATTTGGTAAAAACTTGAGGGGCCGAGGAGAGGCCAAATGGAAGTGCCTTGAACTGGTAGTGGTCCCCCTGAAAAGCAAAACAAAGATATTTTTAGTGAGACGGGCGAACAGCTATGTGCAGGTAAACATCCTGCATATCCAGAGCACACAGCCACTAGCCCGAGCGGAGGAGGGGCAGAAGGCTCTGCAGTGAGAGCATCCTGAACCTCTTGTACTCCACGAATTGGTTTAGGGAACTGAGATCTAGAATAGGTCTTACATCTCCTGTCTTCTTCAGGACCAGGACGAATTGGGAATAGTAACCCGTTCCTTGCAAGGGAAGGGGGACAGGTTCTATTGCCTCTTTCAGAAAAAGTGCCGAAATTTCTTCCTGGACCAGAAGATTATGTTCCCGAGAGTATGACGACCTTGGGGGAGGGTGACGGGAGATTTCTGCAGAAACTATAGAGTGTCCTTCTGCGATTAGCTGGAGCACCCATGAATCTGATGTTATCCTCTCCCAGCACAAAGATGGAGGGAAAACCTCCCTCCTACCAGTTCCTCTGGGAAGCCCAGAGATAGTGGAAGAGGGAAGGACTCGGGTTCAGGTAGTGTGGGGCAGCGCCGCAGCTGAAGCTCCCTCTGCTTTTTGGGGGGCTTGGCAGCTGGGGGTCCCGGACGTTTAATGGCTCTTTCCCTGTGGTCTCGCTTTGGGCCGGTTCCATCTGCGAAAGGGACGACGCTGCAATTGATGGGGATGATACACAAAGTCAGACTTTAGTGCCATCCCCTTCTCCTGCAGGTCAGTGAGGATGTCCTTGACATCACCCCTGAACAGCACTGAACCCCGGAAGGGCGCTTCCTGGATAGCGGACTACACTTCCGGGACCAACCCTGACACTGAGCCAAGCGTGACGCCATAAACCTACGGCGAAAGCTGAGCTCCTCCCAGCAGTGTCCACTGCATCGTAGGTTGCACGAAGAATGTGCCGACTGGCCGAACATGCAGAGCGGACGAGGTCAGCCACTTCCTGCTTGACCCGAGAGTCTGGAAGGGAGTCCAATTTCGATTCCACCTCACTAAGGATCGCCTTCTGGTAATCCCCCATGTGGCCAACGTAGTTCAGGGCCCTAATACCCAGAGTGGAAACAGCAAAAATCTTCTTGCCATACTGGTCCAGAAGGTGGGATTCCTTGTCAGGTGGACATGAGCTAAGATGTTTGGGTTGAGCTGACCAGCCATGAGCAGCACTGATCACAACAGAGTCAGCCCGAGGGTGGGAGTCTAAAAAGTTAACACCCTCTGGAGCCTGGTATAGCCTGTTCGACTTCCTGGGAAGTGGGGCTAAGGCTGATGGTTGTTTCCATATGGTGGTAATAAGGTCGGCATGAGGCTCGATCCAGGGTGGCACCAAAGTGGGAGCTGTCACGGGCAGATCCAGATGCTCAGCGAGTTTTTTACGCTGGGGGTCTGGCTCCAAAGGGCTGCCACTTATGAACTTCTTGGATCTTCCGTAGCAACTCCTAAAGGAGTGGACCTATCAGAAAGAACTTCTGGTGCCTTACTGCCCCAACTGATCGCTCCGCTTGGCCAACGAGGGGTTGTTAAGAGATTCCAAGAGTGAGTTTAAAATCTTCCGTCAGTAGAGCATTTTCTTATGCTGCACCCACTATTTGGAATTCTCTACCACGCCGGTTAAGGGAGTGCACCTCAGTGGAGGTATTCAAGAAAAATTTAATAACCTACCTGTGGCAAATGGCATTCTTGGACTAATGTAATTTGAATGTAAATACTGTGTTTTGATTTTATGGGATTTTTATAGTTTTATTTTAATATGTGGTGATGTCATGAAATCATTTTATTGATATGTTTTATTAATTGGTATTGTATGTTGTGGTCTTGATATGTTCAGCGCCTTGATATATTGAAAGGCGCTTAAAAAATAAACTTATTATTATTATCTCCGTAAAGGAAGGATCCTCTGGAGGGGACTTCGGAGGAGTCCTTGTCCAGGGCTTGGACGGACAGCGTGGCTCATTTTGCTCGGAACAACCGTCGGAAGGATCCGAGGTGTCCGAGGAAGAAGAAGATGAAGAGGTAGACTGCCTCTCCCAACGAGGGAGGAACGGACCCCTTGGGAATCCCTCGGGAAAGCGTGTCCTGCCCCTCTCTGGACCCAGAGGGTTGATCCCTGGTGTCCGGAGGTGGGAAGGGAGAGTGTCATCGTGGACGTACAGGAACCGGTACCGGCACAGTCGTCGGAAGATGACTCTCCACCTCTCTGGTGAGCTGAGCCTTGGTCTCAGCCCACCAGGAGGCCAGAGTCTCCTGCAAGTCCACCGGCGGCTGAGGGGACGGTGGAGACGGAGGAGGAGGGGGATATCGGTAAGGACTATACCCAAAGGGCGCGTATCCTATCCGATGGTGGGAAGCCCGTCTGGTATTGAGGAGCCGAGTACTGCAGCATTGTATATGTCGGCGCCGGATACTGTGGTCCCAGGTATGAAGGCATCTGATACGGCGGGGCCGGGTACCCGGGAGATGGAGGAGCTGCCTGAGCAGATGGCCCGGCCGGAGGCCCCACGGGCGGTTCTGGAGCGGAAGACCCAGGGGGTGGAGGGCCCGGCGTAGGCAATACCGGCGTCGGAGCTGGCGGCCGAAGAGCCGGCGTCCGGGGAACCGACCTCAGATCAGTCGGACCAGAAGGTGGACGGTCTGAGGGAGGTGGACCAGAAACCTCAGTGTCGGGCTGAGGAGACTCAGGGTCCCCGGAGGGCAGCGAAGGCTGTGGGGAGCCGGGAACGAAGGACGTGGGGGGGGGCGCCGGTGTTGGACCATCCGCTGTGCGGACGGATGAACCAATGTGCAGCTTAGCAGCGGGATCCGGGCGGACGCCGGAGGGGCTGGAGTCTGGCCGCGATGGAGGGGCGGCCTGGTCGGACGGAACAGGGGCCGTGCGCCGCCCTGAAGTGTCAGGCGACTTACCGACCTTCTCCGTGTGGAGGAGCCGACATCCGGCTTATCGGAGCCGCTCGCACCAGTAGGCCGCGAAACCACGGCTTTACTGGGAGCGGAAGCCTCCGCAGGCAGAGGGCCCGGGCCAGGCAGGCGGGCCGACCGCCTAGCAAGCCTCTAAAGCGGCCGTCATCAGAGCGGTCCCCAGAGGGCAGCGTTACCTGTTTCATGGCGACTCCCGAGGAAGGCGCGGTGAGAGAGAAGCCCTTGTCCCAGTGCCTTTCCTTGTCGTCCTTCTTGCGATGGCCTTCAGGGGAAGTAGATGCCTACTGAAGCTTTTTCAGTTCTTTCTCCATGGAGCTCATTTTCTTTTTAAAATGTGGGCTTCCAGGGACTGCTGCCACCTCCGGGTGGCCGCGTTAAAGCTGAGGCAGTGCTGGCACTTCTTCACTGGATAGTCGGGCCTAGGCAAAAAAGGCACAGAGATGGCAGGTCCTTGGTGGGAGTTGGGTGCCCTGCAGTCGCACTTGTTTTTGTGCTCGGAGGGTGTAGGGGATGACATACACCGACGGGTACCTGACGATGGCTGAGAAAAAAAAAATTGAAAATACTCGGTAAAACTACCGACAAGGGAGCCTGACGAGCAGGGAACTTTTCCGTGAGGCGCTGGCATAAGCCAACAGCGGGAAAGAACTGGAAGCCGGGCGTGAGGGACTGCTCTTTTATACTGACGTCTCCTGACGCCGGTCACCTGACGTGGGGGCGGTCCCTCGCCAGAGACTGCTAGCTAGAAATTTTTCCGTGGGGTCCTGCCGCCTGCCGACGTCAGTCCTATATGTAATTACCTACTGCAAGAGCCCTCTCGAAGTAAGATCTGGTGTTACGCTCTGCCTGTTCTAGTAGAACATGGACATGGTGCCGTCCATGTGGACCTGCATGACCTTGACTACTAGAAGAGTGAATTACGTCAGAGCAAGCCACTTTGCACAGAGCTCCATCAGGTGTGTGGTGATAGGACTCCCGGGGTGACCAGAACTTGTGGTCTCCCAGGTGTGCTCCCCACCATACCAGAGACACATCCGTCAAGAGCATGACGGTCAGCTCTGGGTGGACTAATAGGATTCTTTTCTCCAGATGTTCTGGGATCAGCAGCCACCACTGGCTAGCGTGCCTCATTGGCTGGGTCACTGTCACCAGCTGGTCCAAGAGACCTAGGTGGTGGGACCACTGACGGCACAATTCCCACTACAGGTGGCGCATCTGCCAGAAGGCCTAATGGACAATGTTGGTACAGGACTTCATGTACTCCAGCAGCCGCAGGAAATCCCAAGCAAAACACAAGCGCGAAACCTGAAATGATCAGGGAATTCTAGTTCTACCCCAATGAATGATCACCTACGATGGTACCACTTTGGATCTGTCCAGATTGACCCGTAGCCCTAAGTCTCAGCAGGTCCAGAGAGCCAGATTGCTAGACATCTCGACAATCTCTTTGGACAACCCGGCCAGCAGCAGTCATCCAGGCAGCGATGCACCCCGACACCTTGGCGCAAGAGGAAGCCTGCCACCAATGCAATGGACTTTGTGAAGACACTGGGTGCCAGGGGCAGACTGAAGGGCACGACCTGGAACTGGTACAGAATCCCTTCCGCATGGAACCAGAAGTGCCAGTGGCGGGATGGACTGTGATGTGGAAGAATGCATCTTAAAGAGGTCCATGGAGCAAACTCACATGCCTTGTTCCAGAGACGGAATGATCCAATTCAGAGTGACCATCCACAACCTGCATTTTCCCATAAATTGGTTCAGATCATGCAGATCCAATATGGTGCGCCAGACAAGAAGTACCTGGACATGTAACCCTGAGTGACATGGCATTCGGGACACTGGCTAGGACTCCTTCTGCAAGGAGCTGAGAGATGTCCTCCTGAAGGGTGCACAGCATGTCCTGTGACACCCTCCACTCCCGAAAAGCACAGAGTCGGCAAGCCGGGAGAGCCTTAAAGCCCAGAGGCAGCCCTCTGCCTACTACTTCTAACACACACACACACACACACACACACACACACACACACAAACGTAGCTTCACCCACCCCCCACAGGGATGGGAGGACAGGACAGGTGAAGGATGAACCCCCAACCTATCATTGTGCAGTTTCTGCAGGGCCCCACCCCAGGCCCCCTCGCCCCACCTCTCCTGGGGTCCTGGACACTTAACTTAGGTTTCAGACACCAGGCCTGGTACTCCCTTGCTAGGCCTGCTGCCGAGGAGGCTGTGGCTGAAAGAGACAATACTGAAATGCACTCTCCTTAGGCCTTTGCTTCTGGTACTTCTGTAACAAAGCCACAGAGTCAATGGTGGCACTGGACCTCTCTATACAGGTGAGGTGTTCTTCCACCCCAGGGCCGAAGAGGTCAGTGCTCAAAAAGGGGAACATCGGCCAACTTGTGCTGGGTGTCCGCCATAAAGGTGGACAGGTGCAGTCAGGCCCTGCAAAGCATAGCAAATGGCCACTGCCATGGCACAACACAAGAGTCACCCATGCTAAAGGCTGCATGAAGCTGGTGCTTAGCCAGTAACTGACCATGATCTCAGTTTTCAGTGACAACTGCTGAGCAAAGAAATGGAGATTCTTATCAGGAGTAACCAAAGTTAGCCATCATGACAGACTAACGCGCCTGATGAAGACCAAGGATGCTGCAGCATAAATTTTTTCAGTGGCATGATCAATCCTTCTGGACTCCTTGTCCACAGTCTTGTCTCTGACCCCTTGGCCTATGGTTTTCTGGAAAGCCTAGTCAGAAACCAGCCCTTCGGCTGAAGGGTAGTCTGAGAACCCAGAAAGGTACCCAGCAGGGACCACGTACCTGCGGACCATACGGGTAGGGGGTGACAGACAGGATGCTGCCAAAGCTCCAGGGCCAGTCCCAAGATGGACTGAGCCATAGGAAAGGCAACCCCCGGGGATTCATCCCTGTCCAAATCGAGGACAGGATCTAGGGGGACATTCACAGACTCTTGAAATTAATCAGATGAGAGCTCCAAACGACACCTGCCACTGCTCAGCAGTCAGCTCCTCAACCTGAGTCCCGGTCAAGGATGTGAGTCCCAGCAGAGGCCATGGACGAAAGATTGGAGTCAAAGGACTCCTCGAAAACAGCCCTTCACCTCTTCTCGCTATGGACCACCCAAGTATCCTCAGACTGGGTGAACAACCACCACCGCCCTGTCAATCAGGTTCTGGACCGAGACTCAAGCTTCAGTGCCCACCTTCGGCTGTGGTGACAGATCCTCTCACAGATGATTTGGACAGGGATGAATCCCCAAGGGTTGCCTTTCCCCATGGCTGAGGTCACCTTGGGACCAGCCCTGGAGCTTTGGCAGCACCCAGGATCCTCAAGGGTGGGGAGGCAGCTGCTGGAAACACCTGCGATGCATGGACTGGCATGGGCATCACTGGCGGCTGCCATGTGATCAAAGGTCCAGGGGGAAGAGCACTACTCCATCCCACAATGGCCCACTGTTGCTACAGAAGCTCCTCAAAGTACCAGCGCATCATTCGCCGGTGCCTCTCCTCAATTGAGGATGAGGAGGTTGAGAAGCATCAACAGCAATGCCTCAAGGTCAAATGGGATTGACTTGAAGTGAGACCGCATCGATCAAGACTGAAATCTCGGCAGTAGACTAGACAGACACGACAGAGAGCCTCCCAGCTGGTCGTGGTAGACCACATGACTGGCCACATTAAGGAGGACAGGCTTGGAAGACTATTGCTGGTGATGGCTGCTCCCGGGGTGAATCAGTTGGGGACACCAACGGATTCACATCCTCCTGAGTGAGGACCAGAAGCACCGAGGTCTGCAAGATCAGAATCCTCAGTCTCGTCCAACAACCAGTGGACAAGCTCAAGGAAGATTTCCGTGACTTGCGGGGCAGGCTTGATGCGAGGCTGGCAAGCCGAAAAGGTGTACCAAGGAGCTCTCGACCGAAAGGGTTTCGAATGCAGTCGAGCAGTTGGGGGAGTCGAGGGACCAAGAGGACCTCAATCTTTCCTGGTCCCACGACAGGCACCGCTAGCATTTCTTGCTGTGGTGGGCAGAGCTTTCCCCTAAGGTCTAGAGAGTCATGCAATTTTCACAGAATGCCTCCATGAATGACTCCAACTCTGGCACTGGCCAAGTGTAGCACCGAGACTGAAGTGATGCCTGACAGCAGCTGCCTCCTCCTCCTCCAGGGCCACAAGCTGCGATGCAGACCCAGCAGTCTCCGAGGACTTTTTACGGCCCTTAGGCTGGTCTTTTGGATCCCACACCAAAGGCCATCCAAAGGAGACTCGGTGCATCCGATACTCAAGGAATTCTGGAAGCATCGATAAACAGAGACCGCACCTGACCATGTCATGCTGTCTGCCCAGGCACTACAGACATGTGTCAGTGATCGATATTTCTGCCAGCACCGGAGGCTGAATCTGAAGTGCTGCTTCCATTACTCCATAGTTGATAACAGACTGGATTTGAAGGGCGTGAGAATGCACAAGAAATAGCTTCAAAAACTTTGAAAGTAAAGGTCTGCCAGTGGTGCACTAAATCCTAAGCCAGAGCTGCGGAGGGGACCTGTTCTTCCAGTGGAAGGATTTGATGTCACTGGTCACAGGTTGAAGATATACCACGCAGGTGGTGGGAGGAGATAAGCTTCAAGACATCTGACGAATCAACACTTCCTGTGGAACTGCCGGAGTATGGATAGAAATACAGAAAACTGACAGCAGATGAGGACCACTAGGCCCATCCAGTCTGCCCATCTACCCTACCTTACACAGTACCCTCTGACCCTACTTGGTCAGCGGTTAGCACCTCTCCCTCCCTGCTCTAGGGTGCCTTTATGCCTATCCCACGTATGCTTGAATCCTCCCACTGTGCACGCTTCCACCACCTCCTGAGGTAGGCTGTTCCATCCATCCACCACCCTCTCATCATGAAAAAAAAAAAAAATCTCACATTGCCCCTCAACCTGCCCTCCTCCAATCTTTTCGTGCCCCCCTTGTTCTTGTGCTCCTTCTATACTGAAGAGATCATCCAGCTGTATCTTGCTCATACCTTTAAGATACTTGAAAGTTTCTATCATATCTCCCTGTTCCCTCCTCTTTTCCAGTGTATACATATTGAGGTCCTTCAATCTTTCCCCACATCTTCTGCTGCAATCCCTGCGCCATATTTGTTACCCTCCTCTGAACCACCTTCACCCTGTCTGTCTTTATGTAGATGCAGCCTCCAGAACTGTACACCGTATTCTAGATGTGGCCTCATCAGCAATGCTGCTGTCAATAACTAAACTGTAACCAATGTTTTCCTTGTGCTACAAGCTGAACTGTAACCAATGTTGCATCAATTTACCTCTGTAACTTGTATAACTAATCTCAGCCTACCACATACCTTGCTAAATGTACATCTCTTGATAACCTGCGTCTTATCTCCCACTATACCACCTCCCCCCAGGTCGCACCGTGAGATGAGCATCTTCTTGCCCAGTGTGCCTTTCCTGGTGAAACAATTTCAATAAATAAAATTGCATAGTGGCATCAGCACCTCTTCTCCTACTAGCGATACCTCTACCTATGCACCCCAACATGCCACTGGCTCTCCCTACCGCCTTTGTACACTGCTTGGCCACCTTTAGATTCACAGAGATGATAATCCCCAAATCCCTTTCCTCCCTGGTGACCGCCAGCAATCCACCCCCCCCCCGCAGCTCTCTGCGGGGTTTATGCGGACTAGGTGCATGATTTTGCACTTCTTCACATTGAACCTCAGTTGCCACCTATCTGACCATTCTCCCAGCTGCTCCAGGTCCCTCCTCATCCTGTCCACCCTTTTGCAGATCTTGGTGTCATTTGCAAATAGGCACACCTTCCCTTCCAGCCCTTCCGCAATGTCACTGATGAAGACATTAAAAAGGACCGGCCCCAGGATCGAACCCTGGGGTACCCCACTGGTCACCTTTTCTCCCCCGACTGGGTTCCATTAACCACCACCCTCTGCTTCCTGTCCTTCAGCCAGCTGTTAAACCCAGCTGACCTTCTGGCCCACGCCCAGTCTGCCCAACTTATTTACCCGTCTCCCATAAGAAACCAACTGTATCCACACTCCTAAAAATACAGGTTACTCACCTGTAACAGGAGTTCTAGGAATGGTATATGTTGTTCATCCACACTGTCTGGCAGGTTCCTTGCCGCTTTAAATCTTGCCGGAAGGTCTTCAAGCTGGCTCCTCCCACCCACCCGGGTGGTAAAACTCTCAGCTCCGTCCCATGAAGCCAGATCTAGCCCGCTGGAAGCCAGGTTGTACGTCGACGCCGGGGAGGTCGGGTGGGTCATGTGGATGAACAACATATACCATTCCTAGAACTCCTGTTACAGGTGAGTAATCTGTATTCCTAGGGACATGGATATGTTGTTCATCCACACTGTCTGGCAGACTCCTAGCAGTTCTCTGGGAGGAGGGAGGCAAGGCGCACACCCTCTACTTAGGGAATAATGACTGGAGAACCGAGGCCCCAAAACCAGCATCCCGGCGTGACTCAAGGTCGATGTGATAGTGGGTGATGAAGGTGTGTGCTGACTTCCAGGTAGCAGCCCTGCAGATTTCCTGGAAAGGGACATCCCTGGAAGCAGCCACCGATGCAGCGGTATGGTGGGTAGAATGAGCTCTTATCCCTCTGAGATGCTCCATGCCCGCCAACCTATAGCACAGATCTATGCAGGAGGTGACCCACCTGCCTATCGTCCACTTGGCTGCAGGTCTGCCAGGTGCGGCTTCAGCATAGGTGACAAACAGCTGGCGAGAATCTCCCCGAACTTCAGCTGTCTGCTCCTTATAATGAGCGAGCACTCTTCTAGGGTCCAAAGTATGGAGCCTATATTCAGCCTCCGAGGTGTGACTGGGGTAGAACACCGGCAGAGTCAACACCTGGTTAAGGTGAAACTCCGACACCACCTTCGGAAGGAATTTCGGGTGGGGGCGCAGGACAACCTTGTCCCTGTGAAAGACCAGATAAGGAGACTCGATGGAAAGCGCCTGGAGCTCTCCCATCCTTCTGGCTGATGTGACAGCCACTAAGAAGGCGGTCTTCCACGACAGGTGAGAGATGTCATACCTGTGCATCGGTTCGAATGGCTTGCCTATGAGCTTAGCCAATTCCAGCAGTAGATCCCATGTAGGTGGAGGTTCTCGCACTGGAGGGGATATGTGATCAAGTCCTTTGAAAAAGTGCCCAACCACCTTCTCCTGCGCCGACTGCTTCCCGGCCCGCGCCTGGTAAGCAGAGATAGCTGCCAGGTGCACTTTAAGGGTCATCGACCGAAGCCCTTGCTGAGAAAGGGACCACAGGTAGTCCAGAATGCTTGCCAAGGAACAGGAGGAAGGGTCCAGGCCCTTGCCCTGACACCAAATGGAGAATCTCTTCCATTTGAAGGCATAGCATTTTCTGGTCGACTCCTTACGGGATGCCTCAAAGACGTTGAGAACCTCGTCGGAAAGACCCAAGGCCTGGAACTCTAGCTGCTCAGGAACCAGGCCGTCAGGTGCAGGGACTGAAGGTCTGGATGGAATACCTTCCCCTGACTGACTGAGATCAGGTCCGGGCGGGCTGGGAGCCAGCTCGGGAGCCTGGAGCTGAGACTGAGGAGATCTGGATACCAGAACTGGCGGGGCCAGTCTGGGGCAACCAGAATCACCTGCGCCTTGTCCCTCCTCGCCTTGAGAAGCACCTTGTGGATCAAGGGAAATGGGGGAAAGGCGTAGAAGAGGCCCGGGGTCCACGGCCTTGAGAAGGCATCCCCTGCAGCGAGCCCTGCTGAGGGGGCGGGCATGAAACAGTCTCAGCTTCGCATTCTCCCTGGAGGCAAACCAGTCCGCCTGAGGCGTGCCCCAGTGGGAGAAGAGATCTTGTACTACCTCCGGCAGGAGAGACCACTCGTGAGACGCAGCCCCTATCCGGCTTAGGGCATCGGCCAGGGTGTTGGAGGCTCCTGCCACATGAATGGCGAGGAGATCCGCCTCCAGGCTGCGCATGAGAGACCAAATGCTGAGAGCTTCCCTGCACAGAGGCATGGAGCATGTCCCACCCTGGAGGTTTAGGTAGTACATGGTCATGGTATTGTCCGTCTGGACCTGAACCACTTGACCCCGTAGAAACGGGGCGAAGGTGGTGAGGGCTAGACGAACCGCTCGAAGCTCCAGCAGGTTGATATGGCATCGGGACTCCCGAGTGGACCAGAGGCCATGCGCTCTGTGCTCCCCCTGATGGGCACCCCAACCCATCAGAGAGGCATCGGTCGATAGAGAGACAGTCGTAGGCTCAGAGCGGACAAACTGGATGCCCTCCTGCAGATGTGCTGGAACGGTCCACCACTGGAGAGCGTTCCACATCCCCTGGGTCACTGTCACTAGCTAATCCAGCGGATCGAAGTGCTGTGACCATTGGCTGGCCAGTCCCCACTGAAGGGGACGCATGTACCAGCGGGCCCAACGGACCACACTGGTGCAGGCCGCCATGAGGCCCAGGAGGTGCAGGAAGTCCCGGGCAGGGCGTGATTGCCCAACCTGAAATGATTGGGAAAAGGAGGAAAGAACCTCGGCCCTGTCCGCCGGGAGCCATGCTCTGGCTCATAGAGAGTCGAGCTCTGCCCTGATGAACTGCATCACCTGCTTTGGCATGAGTTCTGACTTGGCCTCGTTGATGAGGAGGCCAACCTGAGAGCAAACCTGGAGGGCCAGATCTCTGGACCGCTCCACCTCCACTCTGGAGGGGGCTGCAATCAGCCAGTCGTCCAGGTAGGGGTACACCCGGACCCTTCGGCGCTGCAGGAATGCTGTCACCACTGTCATGCATTTGGTGAAGACCCTGGGAGCTAGGGAAGGCCGAAGGGCATGGCCCGGAACTCGTAAAGTGATCCCTCCGCTCTGAAGCGGAGGAATCTCTGGTGGACGACGGATTGGGACGGAAAGAACGCGGCCCTGAGGTCCAGAGAACAGAACCACACGCCTGCTCCAAGGATGGGATTATCTGGGCCAGAGTGACCATCCTGAAGGTCCGAGACCTTAGGAACCTGTTCAGGTCGTGCAGGTCAAGAATGGGAGCCAGCCCCCCGTCCGTTTTGGGACCAGGAAGTACCTGGACACAAACCCCGAGTCTGGAGGAGGATCCGCCACCTTCCTGATCACCTCTTTTGAGGAGCAGGGCAATATCGCCCTCGACGAGCCAACAAAGAGGCTGCGGACGGCTCAGAAGGGCGGGGCCTGCTCGAACTCCAGGGGCAGGCCCTTTCCTACCACCTCCAAAACCCAACGGTCCGTGGTGATAACAGACCAAGCGGAAAGGAAGTGGCGGAGCCATCCCCCCACGGGGGAACCCAGGGGGTAGTGACGAGGCTGGGGGCGACACCCCTCAACCCATCACTGGGCAGGCTTAGAGGAGGGACCGGCCGAGGGACCTCCTGAGCCTTTACCTCCCTGCTTCCTGTTGGGAGGAAGCCGCGGGCTTGGGTTTGGGATGCCAAGCGCGAGCCTGCTGGCCCTGGTGCTGGTGGTCCAGACGTGCCACAGGCGCAGAAGGACGAAAGGACTTGTGCTGCTGCTGTCGGCGGCCTTTGTCCTTCTGGGCGGAGGTGACAGAGTCCAGAGTGGCATTGGACTTTTCGATCCGCTGGAGGTGACCTTCCACTCCAGGGCCGAAGAGGTCGGTCCCCAAGAAGGGGACATCCGCCGTGAAGGTGGATATCCTCAGCCATGCCCTGCGGTGCATGGCCACCGCAGCCGCAACCGATCTGGCACAGGAGTCTCCAATGTCCAGAGCCATTTGGAGCTGCTGCTTAGCCACTGCCCTACCCTGGTCCCGTACCTGCCGGACCGTGGTCTGCAGGTCAGCCGGGAGATGAGGGATCACCTCATCCAGGGAGCCCATGAGGGCGTGGAAGAAGTGTGCCATCAGCACGGCCGAGCTGGCCTGGCGGAGGCCAAGGGAGAGCAGCGTACACCTTGCGCCCGGTATAGTCCAGCTTTTTGGACTCCTTGTCAGGAGGCTTGTCCACATCCCTAGTGTTCCCGGAACGCCGGAAAACGCTGTCGGTAACCAACCTCTCGGCAGAGGGGTGTTCCGAAAAAACAGGCAAGAGCCAGTAGGGACCGCATACTTCCTGGCCATCCTGGCCGAAGGCGCAGGACAGGAAGCAGGCCGCTGCCAGAGCTCCAAGGCTGGGCCAACAATGGCTTCAGCCACCGGAAAGGCCTCTGTGGGGGAACCCCTCGGTCCAGTATCTCCGTCAGGGGATACTTGGCCCGCTTGGATACGGGCTCGAGCTGCATCCCGGTGGACTCCGAGATGAGCCAAAGCAAACCCATGAAGGACAATGGGCTTTCGTCCATCGACTGGCTCCCGGAGGACTCCAGGTCAATGGGCCTGGAGAACAGGGAGGAGTCGGACTCCGAGGAGTCCGCGAAGAGCTGCCTTGGGCTTGAGCCACCCTCCACCTGCCGAGGACGGTCGGGAGTGAGGGTGACCGACAACCTGTGGGGCAGGCCCTGACCCGACCAAGAGTCCTTGCTCGGCGCCCCCAATTTCGGTTGTGGAGGCGGAGGTTCCACCACAATCGGTGGGGCAGCTGGTTTTGGCCGAACTGGCCCAGGCTTGGGCACCTCAGCTACAGCGAGGGGTTGTGTCGGCCGCTCGGGTGACAGCCACTTGATGGCCAGGGAAGGCGACGGTGTCGGCTTGTTCCCGGACAGACGCAACTGCTGCCACATCAGGTCCTCGTATCGTTGGCGCAATTTGAGCGAAGCCTCTCCTCGAGGAGGAAGACTACAACGAAACAGCGGTAGCTACTTACCTAAGTGCCCGAGACCGCCGATGTCGGCGGAATCGGCTGGACAGGCGATGTCCGAGACAGAGATCCTCAGCGTTTCCAAGGATGGAGTGGAAGGGCGGGGACACCCGCCTCCCTCGGCTCGGAAGCCTTAACCGGGGACTGTGGCACCGGAGGCGCAGGCAAGTCCTCGGTCTCCACCGGGGGAACCGGTGAAGAAGGGTTGTCGGCTTCACCAGTCGACAGCCCGTCCGACGGGTCAAGAAAAATCTCGACCGCGTCGACGGGTGTCTCGGCCGGCTGGCCTGATGGGGACGCCGTGAAGCCAGCAGCCTTAGCCTCAACCTTGACTGAAGTAGAGTGTCGACTGTCCGGGGAAGGGGACCTCTCCCGCTCCCACGAACGCCGACGATAGGACTTACCCTTTGAGTCCTTCTTTTGGACCAAGAGGAATGTCCCGATGGCCCCCCTTCCTTTGTGGAAAGGGACTGGCAAAGCTCCTTGAAAGAAGCTGAATACGAGGTACCCAGTGAGAGCGGGATAAATGCCGCGACCGAGGAAGCGGATGATGTGGCCTGTGCCACCTCCTCCTCTAGGGCAATCATCTGCTCGAGTTGCTCAGCCGAGCCAGCCGCCGCGGTAACCGCCTAACGGGCCTCCTTTGACTTAACCGGCGGGCAGCACTTCTCGGGGCGCACAAGCTGTAACCGGGCAGCGCGATCTTCCAGGACGTTGGCTGAAAATGAACGGCATAACTCACAGGCTTGCGGGTCGTGTTCTAGGCAGAGGCACGAGACGCACGTGGAGTGCTGGTCCGTCCTGGACATCTTCTGCCTACAAGGGCACCGCCGAAATCCGGGAGTCGATTTGTCCATCGCAGCTGCGAGGGAGAAACTTGACCGAAGTCTTGAAAATTTTAAAATAAGTTTTGGGCGAACCGAAAAATTAGGATCCAGTCTACACGCAGAGCGTTAAGGAGGGAACCTGAGCTTCCAAGCGGTAAGGAAGATCTGGAGTCATGGGGCGTAGCTGAGAGTTTTTCCACCCGGGTGGGTGGGAGGAGCCAGCTTGAAGACCTTCCATCAAGATTTAAAGCGGCAAGGAACCTGCCAGACAGTGTGGATGAACAACATATCCATGTCCCTAGAATCAATTTTCTTATAGCTGTCAATAATAAGGAAGAAGAATGGCTCTGTGCCTAGCAGCGCAGAATGCTGGTGTCTTGTTTCAATTCCTCATTTCAGGCAGTCTTCTGTACCACTATGCTAGGGGCAGCAACATGTCGGAGGAGTTCCTTATCAGACTTAAAAAGTGACAGGCAAAGGTATGTAGCACAGGGCTGTTCCTGTAATATGTACCTTGCCAGTTGAGGTCTTCATACAGCTAAATGTTATAATTTATTAAATTTGGCTTTTTATTTTGCAGAGTTTTGGGAAATGTGGAAGCAGAGTCAGATCCCTGAGAAGCCTGATCAAGCGGCAGTAAGAATTATGGGAAAACTTCCCATTTTAGTGATGCAGATGCTGGTATTGCTATACTGAACACAGTAGAGAGTGGGTAAACTAGTACATATTAGTTTTCATAGCTTAAACAGAGGAGTTCATGTTTAGCATACCTGCAGCTGTTTTAGATCTAAGCTAGCTGTAGCATACTTTAAACATGAACCCTCACACTGACCCTATGAAAACTTAAAACTAATACCTGCTCCCAGCTGTGTTCACTACAGCAATACCAGCATCTACGTCACTAAAATGGGATGTTTTCCCACAGTTCTTAGTGTCGCTCAATCGGGCTTCTCGGGGAGCCACCTCCACTTCCAAGTTTGTAATTTTACATTGCAGAGTTTTGGCAAACTAAAGACAAAACAAATTACAGTATTTAGCTTATAAGACCTCAGCTGGCAAGGTATGGGATATTACAAGGACAGCCCCCTATGCTACATACCTTTGGCTGTCATCTTTAACTTTGCCAGTCTTGTTTTCTACACTTAGAGTAACTTTAGCTTGGTTGTTGCAAGAGATACTGGCTATCACCAACTGCAGTGGCAATCTAAAACCTGGTCCTAAAAAACTGGAACAACCAGAATGAAACTTCACATGCAGAATGGCATACCCTTTATGTTGAATTCACTGTATTTGGAAAGATCACCTGCATGAGTGAAAAAACAAATGGGAAAACTATATGGCTTACTCCTAAATAATGCTTAAAGAATGTTGTGGTCTCCAAATGGGCAAATGTTTACCCTTGTAGATATGACACTAATGTCATAATATAAACACGTTAACCGTTCACCAACTTTTGCATTATGCAAGTGGTTTAGTAATGTTAATCTGTGCTGAACCCGTGTTTGTTTTATGTATATTTTTGACAGTACGTGTGCATTCTAAAACTTAAAAAAAACTGTGTTAGATGTACCAAACAGATTTGGTGTTTGGCTCTCACTACTTGTTACAGTACCTGATGTAACTCGGTAACAACTGTGTAGCTACGTACTCTTGCCTTTCATATCATTCTTGGCCCATTAGGACTATTTCTAAACATTCAAAGTACTCTTATAAGAGACAGGAAATTATCTCACAATTTTAATTGCCCTTCCATCTTCCTTTCGATACCAATTATGCACTCTGATGTGCACTGACAAGTTTTGGTAAATGAATTATCTAGCTTTGGGTGCCCTCAGATATACATACAAGTTCCACTCTCCTCACAAGCTACTGCTATTTCTTTTCGTATTTCCAAGACATTCTATGATATCAATAACACCTTTCCATACTTCTCACCTGAATGGCCTGGAATGGTGTTATTGATGTCGCAGAATGTTCAAGCAGTATGAAAAAAGAGAAAGCAACAACTGCTGAGGAGAGAAGGATTTAGGGTAGCAAAAAGATCAAAAACATACTGGAATATCAGACACTAAAAGGGCAACAGGAGGGCATCGGGAGGTGAAAAAAAAAAAAAACTTTCCCATCATCTTTAGAACCATAAGAGGGTGTCTCACGCATACAGTTCTAAAATTCTAAAGTTCTAAGTTCAGTTGGCAGAGCCCATTTTGCACACAGGGAATTCCCTAATATTCTGTAAAATTCAGATTTCATTTTGTAAACAAAGACTTTCAACATTTAATATTTGGGAACTAGGAAAGGCACACTGAGCCAAGGCTCATTTCCAGGTGTTACCGGGGAAGGGGAAGATGGAGCAATACAGCAGTAGACAATAGCAAAACACCATCTGAACAGACAGATGAGCAATGCGTTACAACAACAGAATAGAGAATTTGCATGTACCACAATTAAAGTGCAGTGAACTGTGGCAATGCTTGGAATCACGACTAAAAACTTGTGTGGGTTAAAATCAAGGCTTAAAAGGGTAACCAGAATAAGAGTGTGTGTGTGTGTGTGGGGAGGGGGGGTTGAAGTATTAGCAGGTGTTTGAAGGAGTTAAAGGATGGGGAGAGATGGAGGGGAATTTGTTCCAGAGAGAGGGAAGCCTATAGGAGAATACAACTTGCCCAGCAGAGGAGCATGGATGAGGAATGGCAAAAGTGTGATGGTCACAAGAGCGGAGGAAGCAGGAGGGGATTCAGAACAGGAGCGAGGAGAGGTAGGAGGGAAGGGTGTTGAAACTAATATCTGGAGATGAACGTACCGCAATGGGCCCGTCAGTGAGATGGTAGAGAGGACGGAAAGGGAACAAGATCCCTCGTTTTCCGTGATTCTGCAGCCACGGAGATTTCCGCACAATTTAATGTAAACCACAGAATATTACTCCAGTTACATAAACTGAGGACTACTGTGGCACAGTTTACATAAACGGAGGACTACTGTGGCGCAGTTTACATAAACTGAGGACTACTGCAGCGCAGTTTACATAAACTGAGGACTACTGTGGCACAGTTTACATAAATTGAGGAATACCGTGATGCAGTTTACATAAATTGAGGACTACTGTGCCGCAGTTTACATAAATTGAGGAATATTGTTCTGCAATGTAAACTGAGGAAAGGTATTCTGCAGTTTACACCGACTCTTCAGTGCACACTACAGAAAAGTATTCTGCGGTTTATATAACATTCTACAGAATGCTTTCTGGAATTCTGCAGAATTTTACCAAAGTTCAGAAAAATATTTTGGAACAGATCCTGCCCATTAGTTTGCCTGCCAGAGCATTACCTTAAATCGAAAAGAAGCAAGCCCAGTGGCATGGTGGGCTGGGATACTAGTTGTCACACCGGCGATCCGGGTTCAGGAATGATCCAGGGTCACTCGTGGGGCTGACTGAGGAAAGGAAGACTGAGCATCCACAGATACAGCATCCCCCCCCCTTCCTGAAGCAGGAGCGCTATGTCACTGCTTGGCTGCCACCTAATGGAGACTAGGTGTTGCAGTAGCGTCCACCTCTTACTCGACAGCCAAGTGCAGATTCTGAGTGCATGTGGCATCTTTACGCCACACAACCACACCATGGCATGCATTCTGACCTCAGGAATGTGATAAAAACAAGATGAGATAAAAAAACATCAGCCAGGATGTTGCCTGCAAGCCCACCACAGACTCCACACCACCTACCATGTACTGGCTTGAACCAGATAAGTCATGGAGGCAGTATGGCGCAGTGGGTTAAGGCTCTGAGCTGCAAATCTGGAGACCTGGGTTTGAATCCCACAGCCCCCTAGGTGCATACTGTGTGACCCTGAGCAAGTCACTTAACTTCCTCGTGCTCCAAGGTTGCACCTGCAAACAAGCTTTCAGCTTAGTGTGTCTCACCTGGTAAAATAATTGGTAAAAAAAAAAAAAAAAGTCTCCAGAAATGGTAGGCGATAGGTCTGGAAAGGGCTGGGATCTGAAGGTGGACTGGTGGCAAAGGGGCAGAAACAAAGGATGGAAAAATACAGGTAAATCCACCCCCGAGTCACCTCATTTAAAGTATATTTCAGCAAAAAAAATATTTATTCAAAATGTGAAAATTAAACAAGGAAAGAGTACCGTAACAGAGAAAAGATGTTTATTAATTTGTGTTTTAATGTATGACAGTTTTCAGGGTGGCAGTGTGGAGAGCCTCTGAGTGCCCCCAAATCCCACCACCTCTGCAACTGTGTACAGTATGGGGTCCCTGACAGGTGCTCAGAGGAAGAGAGTCTTGGGTGCTCCATGGCTAGGATACTTCAGGCTCCCCCTTGGGGAACAACTATTTAGCAGTTTACTTTGCTGCCCGCAGGTTGGGTCTCCTGTCAGTAGTTGTTCATGTTGCATGACACAGCACTAAGCCCTAAATAGATTTAGAGAAATACAGAGAGTCAGAACTGCTAAAAAGCATAAAACTGGAAATTATGTAACTTACATTTATGTGGTGGGATTTAGGTGTCCTCCTTGCTGGGTCCACCAAAACTGTAATACTGGCTCTGTATTATTTATATATAAACGTGCTGCAGAATGTTAAACCTTGCCGCAGAACTTGATCTAACAGTGCCGCAGAAGTTACATCACCCGTGCGCACAGAACAGGGGGCCCTGGGGAGGAGTAAAGCGAGAAATGATCTATGCGTGAAGGAGTTCAATGCAAAATGGCAGGAGTTGAGGAGGGTATCCAGTCTGGTGAGGGAAGTAGAGGGGGCCGAGCCACAGAATACATCCGCACAGTCGAAGACAGGGAGCGCTATATTGGTAATCAGCTCCCTGCAGACATGCGGAGATAGGTAGCCTTTGTAACGATAGAGGGCACCAAGCCTGGAATGGAGCTTGGCATGGATGGCATCACTGTGGGCTCAGAAGTCAAGCCCCACCCCAGATACTTAAAAGGACTGAACCACTTCAAGTGGGGTGCCATCCAGAGTGGTGAAGATTTGGGGGGGGGAGACACAGAGTCTGGCTAGTTTCTGACTGGTACCAAAAGTCATGGAGACAGTCTTTTAGTGTTCACTCTAAGCTGGTTACAATGGAACCAGTGGAAGACTTTGCTGAAGTCCCACTGGAGCAGGTTTTCTACAGCTGCAGAGAAAGGACCAGAGATGAAAATGAGTGACATCTGCATACATGTGTATATGTGAGCTGACAAAGGTGGAGGGGAGGTCACTGAGGAAGGCTGAAAAAAGGAAGGGTCCAAGGATGGAGCCCTCTGGAACCCCAGACTGGATAGGAAGGGGAGGTGACAGGGAACCACCAGCCTGTACTGACTGTATATGGCTGATTAGGTAAAATTTGAACCAAACAGCGGAGGCAGAGGCCAACATTATCAGCTTGTCCAGGAGAAGCAGGTGGGACACAAAGTCAAAGGCTTTAACCAGATCGACAAAAATTGCTGTGGTTATCAGACCCTGGTCCATCATAGAGAGGATGAAATCAGTGACATGCAGTGGGGGGGGATTGTGGAATGGTGCTTCCAGAAGCCAGACTGAAGAGGTGCTAGAAAATTAGAAGAGAAAAAAAGTCGAGGAGTCTGGCATGGACCAGTAGTTACCAGGAGAAGATAGGTCACCATCTTTATGAAGAGGAGTAGCTGGCTATCTCCCAAGACTGGGGAACAATGCAGAGTGAAGGAAAGGTTAAGCAGGTGAATAAGGGGAGCTGCAACAGGAGCAGAGAGGTGCAATAACTTAGTGTCAAGACTGTCAGGGCTAGACTCCAATGGGTTGAGGGAGAAAAGGGCAAGTAGGGTTTCATGGATGGTGACAAGGGGGAAGTGGTAACCTGGAGGGGTATCGGGAGGAGTACAGTAGTGGGCGATGACGGAAGAACTTGTTAAAGAGAGCTGCAACAGAGGCATGGTCAGACAGATGAACAGTTTTCCACGGGGGGGGGGGGTTGGCCTGACTGGGCACAGGGGTCGAAAAGGGAGTGTATCGCCTTCCAAAATTTAGATGGGGAATTTAGGATCGACTAGAGGCTGGCCTTGAAATACTGCGATTTAGCTGAGCTGACCACCTTAGTGCAACTGTTCCTCATAGCCGAAGCAGGATAATTTGTTAACGGGCCCAAGCAAGTTCCTGGGACTTACACAAGTCTATGATATCAATAATGATGAAGCAGGTAAAGCAAATAGGATGCTGGGATACATAGGCAGGGGCATCAGCAGGAAAAGAGAGGTCATAATTCCACTATACAAGACACTAGTGAGGCCCCACCTGGAGTACAGTGTACAGTTCTGGAGACCTTACTTACGTAAGGACATAGGGTAGAAAAGGTTCAGAGGAGGGCAACAAAGATGGTACATGGATTGCATCACAAGTCCTATGAGGACAGGTTGAAGGAACTGAATATGTACTTCCCTGGGGGGGAGGAGGGAGAGAGGGGATATGAAAGAGACATACAAGTATCTTACAGGAAGGAAAAGGATGCAGGAATACACTTAAGCGAAAAAATGTTCCAGGACTAGAGGGCATGGGATGAAGTTGGAGAGAGGACGATTCAGAGGTAACGTGAGGAAGAATTTCTTCACAGAATGGGTGGTGGACAAGTCAAGTGGAACACCCTGCCAGAGGAAGTGGTGAGGGCTGAAACAATCACGGGATTTAAGAATTCATGGGATAGACAAAGGAATTCTGGAGGTCAGGGTTAAGGGGCAACAGACTTCTAGGAAAACATGACGTGATCTTACAAGCTCCAATGGGCAGACTGGGTGGGCCGTAGGCCCTTATCTACCGACACTGTCTATGTATCTATGTATAGAGATAATCCAGGAATGGTGGGATATTTTAATCAGAGTTTCCTTTTTTGGGGCCCTGTCCCAGACAGTGGAAAATTTGGTTGAAAAACAGCAAGGGCAACATCAATATATGTGAAGAGAGAACTAGCCTAGATATATTTAGGTAGCGGGGATTTTTCTGCCGCAGAAGGTCATAAAGTGGTCACTAAAGGCATCTGGCAAAATACCAGCAGCCATGATGCGGTGAAGGTGGGTAGTCAGAACCCAGTCCAATAGGGAATGGTTAGCAGAGCAGGGATTGAGATGGGTGGGTTCCAAAATAACTTGTGTAAAATTAAGTGACTCAGTCTTGTGAATGGTAGGTCTGGAGGATGGGCAAATCCAATTGATACTGAAGTTCCCCCGAGGAGGAAAAATAAGCAATGCTGGAAAGAGTCTCTACCAGGGAAGAGTGAGAAATCTTAGGCGAGGCATAAAGAACTCCAGTGAAAATGGGTACTGAAAAATCGACGGAGAGTTTGACTAAAAGATATTTCGAGGGAGGAAGGAATAGTCTCCTTGCTGGCCACAGTGCATGTCAGACTTCGATGAATGTGATTTTGTCAGGAGACGATACCAGCTGGAAGGAGGGACTCATCAGCACCAGGAGATCCTTCATGGTGTGTGGCTCACGGCTCAAACTTTTTCCTGTTTCTCCAATGCCTTGCAGGAGCCGCACCAGCTAGGACCCATGTAAAGTATGGCGTTGTCTGCAGCCAGTGCGGCTCCTCCCACATCTGGTCCAAGTGCGCAGCACCTTCCCCTGCATCCAAAGGCAGTGTGCAACGGTCAACAGGACCCCCCAAAGAAAGAGTGCGTCCTTCTGGATGCTCAACCTCCCCGCACCACATAATTCCTCGCTCCTGAACTTGGGCTTGTTAGCATCACGAGTGACAGCACTATCGCAGTGCCAACGGGCCATCCAAAATCAACAAATTTTATAAAACTTGTGACTGCTAAAGGCCACTAACCACCTCAACCCTGGCAGAAGGAATGCAGAGATACACTGGAAGCTGACAGTTCACATCCCACATTTTTCAACACTAATGTAAGTCTGTCCGGATACAGTGTACCCAAGATGGACTGCCCAAATAAATGCAGCCCAAAAATGAAAGAAAATCCTTTGTGTGGCAATGAAACGAGAAGTCTGGGCGGTGAGATCCCATCTTCAGCGAGAAAGCCAGGACTCGTGAGGACAGCAGTTTTGACTTTGCTGGCAATGTCCCCTCATTAAAACGGCAGACTCCTGGGCTGGGGACTATTTGTGATACTCTTGTGTTTACCTCCATGGCTATGTCTCGATGCAGTTTATTAGTGTCAGGTTCCAGAGATTGTACCAACACTGGCACAGCTAGGCACCAACAAGCTATGACCAAGTCATGGCTATCCCCATGGCTACATCATATAGTTTGCTAGTGTCAGTTTCCTGGGCTACTGACTACCTGTTAAGTGTTGTGGCCATCTCCATCACAAAGACCTACTCCTTGGTATAGTAACATGTTTCAAGACCTTACTTGCAGATGGAAATTAAGACTTCATGACCCTTCCGCTCAAAGTTACACGACCTCAGCAAAAATGAAAATAAGCGAGATCCACAATTAATGGGGCCTGAAGACCAAGCCAAGCATGGCTAAAATAATCAAAGCAGTGAAGAGCTGCATGCAAACATTTGCCACAGAGATACTCAGCACACTAACCACCTACTTGCTGCTACAAGGGCAGGGACAATCTGCTTTCTCCTCAGCATGTACCTGTAGGTTGCCCCATCTCCACTACCCATCCCTCAACACAGAAACATAGATTTTGACGGCAGATAAGGACCGACTGGCCCACCTAGTCTGCCCATTTCCCTACCTACAGGATAAGCTGCAGATCCTAGTTAACCAAGAGCCTGTTTCTTCCTACCCCCACAAGAACTGCCTTATGTCTGTCCCATGCATTCTTTAATTCTCCCACAGTTTTAGACCCCACAACCTCCTCAGGAAGGCTGTTCCATGCATCCACTACCCTCTCTGTGAAAAAATACTTTCTCACATTGCCCCTGAACCGCCCCCCCCAACCCCCATCTTTAAATTGTGTCCCCTTGTTCTTGCATGTCTTTTTCTGAAAGATGCTACCCTCTTGGACCAAGTATCAAGGTGTGCTGTGATGCTAGCATAAAGGGCTGGACTCTGAACTGGTAGTGATCCAGGACCACACAAAATCGGAGATACTTGCAGATGCTTGGTCTGAAAGGGATGCGTCGATACATACCCTTCATATCGGGCGAGCCCAACCAATCCTGCTGTTTCAGGTCTCCTTCAAAAGACGCCTCCGGTATTTTGATCCCTGTGCATATGACAGAGCTATCTCATTCTGTGTACTGGTCTGACTTTTACTTAGCAAATTCAGTGTCCACTGCCTACGACATTTTCCAAGGCATTGTGTTAGTCGCTATTAACAGGCACGCACCCCTTGTGAAAACTCGTGTTAGGAATAAGCCCTGCCAGTGGTTCACCTCCGAGCTGAAGGAAGCTATGCGCAACAGAGACTTGCTGTGGAAAAAAGCTCGTAAATCCAAATTTTCGAATGACTGGAACCTCTTTAGGAGGGCGAGGAATCTCTACACCAAAATGGTCAGAGAAGCAAATTGTTAAGTTTTACCGCACTCAATTCGATCTATCAGCTAAATGCCCCTCAAAATTCTGGCAATTAAAGACACTGAAGGCCATCCCTCTGGTGCCACATTGCCATCAAAAATATCGACTGGTGCCAATATTCTCACCGACAAACCGTTAATTCTCGATGCCTTCAACAATCACTTTGCCACTGCAGGGCTCACCTTCAATACTTCCCCCGCCAGCACGCTCCGATCACAGTTGGGTTTAAATAACTAAGGTATCTCCTTCCCAAATGCGTCCTTCACATTTCAACCCACAACCCTGAAGGAAGTCGAGGGCCTCCTGCTCCAGCTGGATGTTAAGAAAAGTGCTGGAGCTGACCTCATCAAGCCTTACCTCCTAAGGTTAGGCTATCGTGTCCTCGCAGTGCCCATCACACACTTGTTCAACTTATCCCTCTCACAGGGTGACCTTCCCACCACCTGGAAAACAGCACGTTATCCCCCTGTTTAAATCGGGAGATCCCAGTGACCTGAACAATTACAGGCCAATCTCCATCCTACCAACGCTGTCCAAGTTACTGGAAAAAATCATGACCACCCAGCTTAGAAACTACCTGGCATCAGCAAATTTGCTCAATCCACTACGGTCAGGCTTTAGGGCCAAACATAGCACAATCTTGGCCCTGGCTAAGGTTACAAATGACTGGCAATGCGAGATGGACAGCAAGACCTTTGTCTGTGTAGTGTTCCAGGACCTAAGCAAGGCCTTCAATACTGCTGATCACGACCTGCTCCTCACGGCCCTCCGGCATACTGAGTCAGATACTTTATCTACCACTTGGTTCGAGAACTACCTCACAGGCCGTTATCAGCAGGTAAAAGCTGATGGTGAAGTTTCACCTCTAAAACCTCTCCTGAGGGACGTATAGCAAGGTTCCATCCTGGGACCACTGCTATTCGCTATCTACATAAACAGGATAGATGCCTCCATAAAGAAATCCCAAATACATCTCTTTGCGGATGACACGGTGCTTTATCCTAGTGGTCCCTCTCCAGACGCGGCATGTACAGCTCTCCAGAGCGATTTTAACTTGCTGCAGCACCAGCACGGTTTATATCAGATCTTCCATACTCCACCCACCACTGTTTGTTGTATTCTGCTGTAGGTTAGTCTTCTCTTACCCTCAGACGTCACAGAAGTGCCGCTATCTGGACATACAAAGCTATTGTCAACAAACTGCCCGACTACATCTCTGTTTACCACTTTGTGCTCTAAGCAAATGTGCTCTGAGAAGTGCCTCCTATATTACCTTAAAGGTAACAAAGGCTAGATCCCGCTTTGGCTGGGCTTCCATTAGCCATGCACTTCTCAAACTATGGAACCTGCAAAAAACCCTGAAATTAAAGCATAAAGTCAGCACCACAACCTTTAAAACACTATTTACAGCACAATACAGAATCCTGCGCTTGCTACTCTTGATCAAAAGATTCACCCTCTTAGGGTGTCCCCAGATCACTCTCGTCTTGGCCCATTCCTGGACTCTGATCCCAGTTTCTGCATGGTCATCTCCCTCCCTCCCCTCTCTCTCTCTCTCTCTCTCCAACCCCCGATCGGTTGACCCTGAACTTAGCCTCTGCCTGGTCCTCTCCCTTCCCCTCCATCCTTTCTTCTCTCCTCCTTATCTTTTACCCACCGCTCTGTTCCTTATATTGTAACCACGCTCCCCTTCACCCTGCCCCCAGCCTAGTTCCCCTCATCTGGTTCTTCCTTTCTGCACTCCAGGTTCACATGCCCTCTCCTTAGGCCTCCGACCTTTATGCACTCCCATCTCTTCCCTACTCCTCTGCCCCATTCCATCCCCCCTACATGTGTCTAAGGGCCCAGTCAATTCACCACGGTGTTACAGGGCCCACCAGATTAGTCTCTGTGCTCCAGGATCCCAGACGAGTCGTCATGGCCCTTGTCACCCCATCTTCTCACAGCTGCTGACCTAGTTCTGTATTACTGTTACTAGCTCAATTTATTATCTGCAAAATATTGTGTTACTTATCCTGTATTTCCTTACAATTTATTATCCATGCTTGTTGTTGATCAAGTCTGTGTATTCTATTTTTCTGTATCACCCTGTTATTTTGTATTTGTGCCCTCTCAGGTCCACCTTAAAAAGGAGCTTGCTCAATGGAGTCCGCCTGGTTCTGAACCTTTCGTATTTCATCAAGACGTTCAGAAGTCCAAAATCTAGAAAGGGAGCATGCCACGTGGTGTGTGTGTTTGTATTTTTAAAAATGTTTGCCTTTTCTATGTCTCGAACTTTCTCACTACCCTGTTCTGTACCAGTCCCATTATTTCTATAAAAAGATGCTCGGCCAAAGGATCCTGCAGGCAAGACAATCTTTGACAGGTTCTCTTGTCGGGTCCAAAGAGCAACCATCCTTCAAAATGTCCAGACTCATGTGACTGTGAGAATGGCCTCCCACTGCTGATAGTACAGGGCCAAAAGTCCCCTCCCCACCAGTACATGCAGCTGAGGTGGAACCAAGGCTGGTAACCAGTCAAGAGGGTTACACTCAAATCCCAGAAAGATAAAACATGTGCGGCACAAACTCATTACCAGACAAATTTAGTTATCTAAGCGTTTAACCAGGAAGGCATGCTGAGCAGGCTACTGCTCGATTCCAGATGCGTCCTGGGGGAAGGGGGAACAAGTACATAGGTGGATGACAAACAGTACAATTGAGATTCAGGAGGGATAAACACTACACAATGTGTCCAGAATAGAAATACATAGTGGATCTGGGGAACAAGCAGAAATACAGGCACAGTTAACATACACTGGCATACAAATAGCTCAATAGGTATAACAATTTGTTGATATTTACACAGAATGGTTTAACAAAACTGCCTAGGCACATGTACAGGTAGTAGAGAAATGAGCTTGGAGCAAGCAGCCAAGAAGCCGGGGAGGTCCAATGTGTGCAGGGAGGAATTCCACAGCTTAGAATGCGGTAGTCAATGCTCCTGCCCAACAGCAGTGGCCCTATGTGGGACAGTTAAAGACCGGGAGTCAAGTTTTCTGAGGGAATATGCTAGGTTGCTGGGGTTGGCTAGAGCATCGGTGGTGTGTGTGTGGGGGGGTAACTGGGACCAGCACTTGGCTGGGATTTGGCGCAGTGGAGCTGCCTGCGATCATCTAGAGATGTGAGTTTCATTGAGTGGTAAAGGGCACAGTGATGGGTGGAGTAGGGACAATTTAGTACAAAACAACAGAAAGAGTAGAAAAGGGGGTCCAGCCTGGCCAGGGTGGACTTGGGACTGGCACTGTAGACTACGTCCCCGTAGTCGAAGAAATTCAAGTCAAGAATGACATTAAAAGAAAAGAAAACTTGGAGGAGAGACTAGTTACTGCTAGAGGTAGTTAAAACGGAATTCTTCAGATACCTAAACTCAGCCAACCCATCTGGCTGGGCAGCTGGGCCTCTGGTTGACAAAACTGAATGTATCACAAATGAAGATGATATGGACAAGCCCAAAGATTACTTTTGCTCTATATTTACTAGATGGGACAAGGAACAGAAAATCTACAGGGGGAGCAACCTGGAAACCAAGGAATAATCAGGAATACATATAAATGAGCCAAAAATTGCTGTAGACAGTGTAAGGAACAAACTAAACTCATTTGATATTTATAAACTAGAAGGACCCGATGGCCTTACACCAAAGTTTTAAGACCAACAGCAAAGGAAACTGCACACCCAGTTCCTTATATTTTTAACCAATCCTTATAACATAGCTCAGCCCCTAGAAGTTGGTAAATCTCTATAATTATTCCCACACAAGAATGGGGCTAAATCATCAACTGCAACTTAATATCCTTTTAGTTTAAAACTTAGGCCTTGAATAAACTCGTAGACCAACTAATGAAGAGCTTACCACATATCTAGAGCAAACAAAGCAAAATGACACTAAACAGCGCGGCTTTACCAAGGCACAATCTTGTGCCACTAATCTCTTGGGCTTTTATGAGGGTGAGAGCAGGGAATTACTATAAATGAAAACAAACCAGCAGATGTTATGTACTTAGATTTGAGCAAAGCATATGACCTGGTACTGCATGACGAGGTAGTAAACTAATTTGGAGACAGACAATATTAAAAATTGGATAGCTGAGTAACAGACCTCAGAAGATATGCATAAATCTAGAGGGGGCGTAGTGACAAGTGGAGTATTTCAGGGGGTCTGTATTGGGCCCAGTATTTTTCAGATTTTTTTTCTAGGATTTCAGATACTTATCAATTGGCTTGGGAAGTACCCCAACAATACTAAACTAGGAGTGGTAGAAACTGAACAGATCTCAATCCAAAGAAACACACAAGTAGTACAAATGGGCCGACAGCATGAGATTTAATGTGGCTACGTGTGTTGTAATGCACATGGGACCTACGAACAAGGAAACACCATATTTTATCAATGGGCACCAGCTATGACACAGTGATCAGAAGAGGGACCAGAGTATTCAGGCAACAAACGATCTAAAATCATCCATCCATTCAATGTGTCCAAGCTGCTACTAGGGCCTACAAAATATCTGGGAGGATTAGACAGATATAACAGAAGTGGCAGACATGGACAGCTGATTGGTGCTTTGTAAAGGTGAAACATCAGACAACGCTTGGACTTCTGCACCTGGTTCTGGGTCCCATTCCTCAGGAGAGATGTGAAAAAGCTGGAGACAGTCAAACGCAAGAGAAGGACTATGAAATGGGTCTGCAGCAATTGGACAGATGTTGGAGATGTCAGCAGGAAAAGGGCACTATATTTCATATCCTTTAGGATTGCCCACTGCTGAAGTTTTGGGAAGGAGTGACAGAAGCCTTTCAACAGGTCATACGGATACAACTTCCCAAAAATCCAGCTTTCTGGGTACTGGGGGATGTGATATTCTTGAGGGAGGCACCAAAGCCAAAAATCAGATTCCAGTATTTTGCAGCAGTGGAAGCAAAGAGACAAATTTTAATGGCATGGAGAAAACCTACCCCTCCAACAACTACACAATAGAAAGAAGGGCTCATTAGGGAGGTGGAGTTTGTTAGGGTACAATATAATAACAGAGGTTCGGGAATCATGTATGGAAAGGGGTGGGTACCTTGGGTGTCATCTGTAACAAGGGCCTAAAGGGAGATGGCCTCTGTTAATAATGTCAGAGGCTTTGTGGAGAGAGCAGAATGCTTATTTCTCTTAGGGACAAGTTAGACAAACAGCCATTGCAAACAGGTTCAGCTTCCCAATACAGGTGAGCTAATAAGCTGTACAGTGAGGAGACATTTGACTTAACAGGATTCTACTTCTACATGCTCACAGCATGAAGCAACCTGTTAATGCATGTTATCTGCACAAGTTGGCTTGACTCTGCATGTGTAAAATACATAAAAGGTTTTTCTTTGTTCTGTTGTAGTTTGCTATAATTTACACAATTACCAATTAGAACAAGTCTTCAGTAAGGAATCTGTCATTCTAATTTTGAACTGTTAAAGTATTACACTTATTTAGATCTATTTATTATGTAGATTTAGTATAATCAGAATTATACTGTTAAGATGTGACAATTTCATGTTCATCCTATTTGAGAGGAGGTTTTTATTAACGTTCAATTATACTGTACAATATGTCTGCTGTTAATTATTTTTAAATCAATAGTTTCCTTTAAAAAATCTGTATCAAGAAAATGGTTTGGGGAATGAGAAACGTGTCATATGAAGAGAAGCTTAGGCAGGAGATGACTAAGGACGGACATATTGTGCTGCTTTACGATATAACATGGAATCTGTCTAACGAGAGAAACTAAACCTATAATTCCAGGACACATGCATGGGTACTAGATAGACAACTTTGTCACTTTCTTTTCAGACATGACAAGAAAAAAGGAAAAATTACTCACCTTAGTAATTATGTTTCTTCTAATGGAGTCTTGCTGTATTCTGACTATTGCAGTTAGCTCCAGCACTTGAACTGCCCCGGAGAGAGAAGGGTTAAAATTCTATGCAAGGCATAGAACGCTGAGCTCGAGCTCGGTTGAAACCTCTGTCTGCAGCACTTTGAAACTCAACAGTCAGAATCTTACGAGCTAAAATTCACTGACTTTAATAATGTAGAAACTGTAAAATTTCTACTAGCCAAGTGGCAACAAAGGTTTTAGATTCCTAAAAGACTCATCAGAAAACACAAAAAACAAGTAATAAAGCATAAAAAATTTTAACTAATCAACACAAAGCACCCAAAACAGAAAGTGAACTGAAGACACCCCTGGGGTGCAACACTGCACCTGCCCACCCACTTCCCAAAACAGGTTCTGAGAGGGGAGGGAGGTCAGAATACAGTAAAACTACATTAGAAGAAACAATTACTAAGGTGAGTAATTTTTTCTTCAAACAAGATGAAGTCTTGCTGTATTCTGACTACTGCAGAGTATGAAGCAGTACCTCCAAGGAGGAGGGACATAAACTACTCTGGGAATAGGCTCTGAAGTACTACTGTGCCAAACCTAGCATCACTCCTAGCCTGGATAGCCACAGAGTAATGCTTGGTGAAGGCATGAACTGTTTTCCAGGTGGCTGCTTGGCAAATTTTTAACAAAGGAATATCCCTGGCCGCAGCCAGAGATGCAGCTGTACCTTCTAGTGGAATGAGCCCTCAGGCCTGAGGGTGGAATTTTTCCCCGTTTCTCATAGCGAATTGGATACAGGACACAATCCACCTGGCAATAGTTCTCTTGGTGGCAGTTTTGCCCTTACCCACTTCCCCATAAGTGAGGAACTGGAGGGAGTCCAACCTGTGACCCTTTGTACGTTCTATGTAGTAACTAAGGGATCTTTTAACATCCGAACTGTGCAACCTCTGCTCTCCTGAGGAAGTATGATCAGTGAAGAACACAGGAAGAGAGACTGGTTTAAATGGAAATCAGAAGCCACTTTGGGTGAGAACCTTCTATTGGTTCTAAGGACCACCTTATCTCTATGAAATGAAATTAAGTCAGGTTCAACTGACTGAGCCTGCAATTCACTAATGCATCTGGCAGAGGTGACAGCAACCAAAAACAGTTTTCCAAGTCAAGTACTTGAGCTCTGCTGAGGACATAGGCTCAAAATAGGGTTGCATAAGCTAAGCAATGCAAACATTAAAATCCTAGGCAGGAGCAGGATCCCTAAAGGGGGGACTGGTATGAAGCAATCCCATGAAAAATTTACAAAATATAGGATGAGATGACAGAGAGGAAGGCTTTCCCACTGACAGAAGAGCAGAAACAGCAGACAAATGTACTTAGAGTAGCTGGTCTGAGGCCTAGGCCATTAAGGTGAACCATATAATCCAAAACTGTAGACAATTCAGCAGTGTCTGGGGATATATGCTTCTTGGAACACCAAATGCTGAATCTTTTCCATTTGTAGTTGTAAGTGTTTCTGGTGGTAGGCTTTTGAGAGGCTTTGAGAATGTCCAGAACCCCTTGGGACAGATGGAAATCTGCATACTCAACTCTTCAAGAGCCATGCCTTGAGACTGAGTGACCGAAGATTTGGGTACCAAATCCTCCCGAGAGGAGGTTAATAGGTTGTAATTCCTGCGAAGAGACTGGGGGTCTGCAACAAAACAGAGGAAGTTGGTGATTGTCTGGTGCTGCAAAGAGATCTATCTCTTGAGTGCCCCACCTTGAAAAAATCACTTTCAACACCAGAGGGTCCAGGGACCATTCATGATGGCCCTGGGAGATCCTGCTCAGTGTATCTGCTAGCACACTGTCCTTCCCTGGGAGGTGACCTGCCACCAGGGGAGGTCTGCAGGCAATAAGCCAGAGACCACAATTTCATGGCTTCCATGCACAAGGCTGTGGACTGAGTGCCTCCCTGCTTGTTGATGTACCACATGGTGGTAGTGCTGTCCGTCCTGACCTGAACCACCTTGTTCTGTACTGACAGAGAAAGCTTGCAGGGCCAGGAGTACTGCCCTGAGCTCCAGGAGGTTGATATGAAGAAGGGATTCCTGAGGTGAACACAGTCCTTGGGCTGTGAGAGCCCCCAGATGGGCTCCCCACCCCAATAGGGAAGCATCTGTGGTAAGGACCACAGAGCGAGTCCGAGTGACAAATGGAACTCCCTGCCTCAGATTGTTCAGATCCTGCCACCACTGAAGGGCCTGGATAAGGGTCTGAGTAACTGGGACTAGTTTGGTAAGAGGATCTTTCCTTTGGGACCAAAAAGCCCTCAGATGGAACCGAATTTCCCTTATCTGAAACCTGGCCCCTTGGACCATTGCTGTGGAAGCTACCATGTGGCCCAAAAGCTGAAGAAAATGCCTTGCTGGTCGAGAGACCAGAGGGAGGAAGGAAGAGGCCAGCTGAGAAATGGCTGTTGCCCTTTCCAGAGCAAGGAAAGCTCCTGCCTTGACCCTATCTAGCTCTGCTCCTACAAAAGTGAGAAGCTGTACAAGATCGAGAACTGACTTGGGAAGACTGAGAAGGAACCCCAGGGAAGTGAGAACTTGTTGGGTCACCTGCAGATCTGACTTGACTTGGTCAGGGGACTAGCCCACAATGAGCCAATCGTCCAGATATGGAAAGATTGAAATCCTTTTTTCTTCTTAAAAGGCCACCACTACTGTTAGACACTTTCTGAACACCTTTGGGGCTGAAGTTAGGCCAAAAGGGCATTGCTCTGAACTGGTAATGGCCCGAGGGCAATTCAAACCTGAGGTACTTTCTGTGGGAGCACCTGATGGGAATGTGAAAATAGGCATCCTTGAGGTCCATGGAGGCTAGCCAGTCTCCAGGCCTTGAGAGGGAAGAATTGTTCCCAGAGTCACCATTTTGAATTTTGGCTTTAGTAGGTGCTTATTTAGGTATCTTAGATCTAGGATGGGTCGCCACTCCAGTCTTTTTCAGGGTAAGGAAGTACCTGGAGTACAGACCTTTGCCCCGTATGGGGTAGGAACTCTCTATATGGCTCTTGAGGCCAGTAGAGACGAAACCCTCTGCCTTTAGAGCAAGGTTTTCTGATATATTTGCAGGTGGAAAGGATCTGGGTCTCATTTTCGGAAAATTTTTGAAACTGAGAACCAGTCTTTGGCTTACTACCTCCAGGACCCACTTGTCTGCGGTAACAGACATCCAGTCCTGGACAAAGTAAGCCAGCCTGCCTCCTACCGGAATGGGGGAGTCGACCCGGGATGGCACATCAGGGTGTCTGCTTGGCAGAAGCCTTAGGCTGAGGGGTGGATGCAGCCCTGCTCATCCCCCTTCTGCCTCTCCCTCTAAAGAACCCCCTCTGAGAAAAGGGAGAAGAGGCCTGTGCTTGGAAGAAAGGCCTGTGAAAAGGCCTACCCTAGTTTGCTGCCTTTGAGGAGTTGCCTGCCTCTCCTTGGCCTGGGCACTCCTGTAAGTGGTCCTGTACTCATCCATTTTCTTCATGTAATTCTCTGTCTGCTCCCCAAACAGAATTACCCACCACAGGGAAATCCATGGCCTTGGCATGGGTGTCCTGTGAAAGGCTAGTACATTCTGAGCCAAGCCATCCTCCGAAGAGCCACAGATGTAGCCATGACTCTTGATGACATCACTGGAGTCCACAGCAGCATGAAAATTGCACCTTTGATGCCTCAATCCCATCAGCAGCCACCTCCTCCTCCAGCTCCTTGGCTAGCTGGGGGGAAGCCTGCTTAGCCACTGCCAGTACAGTGTTCCACCTGGACTACCAGTACCTGGCTGTATAGGCCACAGTTAGCCTGCCTGAGTCCCAAAGATGATGCCATGTACTGTTTCTTTGCCATGGCATCCATCTTCCTGGAGTCGTTGTTTTTTTTGGGTGAAGCCAAAGGAATATTTGCCTTGTCACAGGCTGCAGCCTACACTATCCCAACATGGCTGCATTGCTGATAGAAAAACTCCGTATCCAAGCCTGATAAGGTATACCTCTTGTCCATTCTTCTGTCAACAGGAAGTACAGAGTTAGGGGGCCTTAGAATTTTTTGTGCATTTCCCAAAGGACTTATGGAGGGGAACAGACAGTCTCAGACTCTGGGATGTCCATCATCTCAACAAAAAGGTTCCTCCTGATCCTCCGCAGCCTCCTCCATGGGAAGCTGGAGGGTTTCAGCCACCTTTCTGTAAAACAGATAGTGGGGAGGACACTCAGAAAGCCTAAGAGGGGAAACACCACAAGGTCTGTCTGGGGAGATGTCTGGTTCCACAGGCACATCCAGACCCTCACTTTCACCATCATCCTCCTCAAATTCCCCTTCCTCTTCAAATTCTGGTTCATAAAAATCTTCGAGGGTATAATCTTGAACCGGGGAACCAACTGAACCCTGCCAGAAGGCGGATTGGTAGGAAGCGAATGAACAGTTCCACAATCTGAATCGCTCTATCGCTTCGGCGGTCGGAACATGAACCTCTGGATCCGAACCGGCCGATTTGTCTTTGCGTTTTCTTTTTGTCAGAACCGATCCCTCGGAATCTGCTCTCCTTTTGCCTGAAGAAGTATCGCCCCGGTCAGAGGGCACTGCTTCTGGTTCAGTCAGAACCGAACCGGGATGGCCATCCGGATCAGCGGACTTCTCGGCCTCCTTTTCCCTCAGTCTACCTAATCTCTTCTCAAGGGTAGATCTGGGAAAGTTTTTACATATTTGGCAGTCTGAATCATGGTGGTCAAACCCCAGCCAATAAACACAGGTGGTGTGGGGATCAGCCTTAGTAAAGACCTCCCCACACTCACTGCAGTGTTGAAACCAGTGGGCCCGGTTTTTTTCTTGGGTGTCTCAGACATGGCCAACCTAACCAACTTACCCTTTTTATGGCAACTGCCAGGCAAGACTCCCTTATCGGTCCCTAACCGTGTCATGGGTATTGGAAAAAAAATGTACTGAAACATTTTTTTTTTTTAGAACCGATAAGAACCGGTAACCACACACTAAGTAAAAACACAAGATTTCACTATCAAATGGGCAGTTCAGCCGAACCGAGCTGCACTTTTACAAGTTCCACACAGAAAAACAGAACAATTCCTATCTAGTACTCATGGCACCACAGACAGAGACTGAACCGACTATGCGGCTAACTTTTTCGCTTTAAAAAAACGACGAAAACTGAAACTTTAAGCGACTTTCGAACCGAGCTGAAGGAGAAATCTCCGGAGCAACCATTCAGTGAGGTAGAGTAAAGAATCTGACGGTTTAAGTTTGAAACACTCCAGACAAAGACTTCAACCGAGCTCAAGCTCAGCATTCTATGCCCTGCATAGAAAGTTAACTCTTTGTTCTCCGGGGCAGTTTGAAGGTTGGGAATACAGCAAGACTTCATGTTGTTTGAAGCCTGGAATGTGAGGCCGAGAGGGTCCAGGCGTGAATCCCTGCGGGGGGATTCCTGACATCAGAGGAGTAGTCAGACCAGCCATCGTGTAGGTAGGCAACATCAAGTCCGACAAAATTAACGCCATCAGAATCACATGCGAAGGCCCCAGAGGAGCCAACCAAATACAGGTCAGTGCAATCATCAAGATCAGACGTGAGGGCCCCGAAGGAGGGGCAGACCAAATAAACGTCAGAGCCACTGACGAAAGAAGAGGCGGGGCGGATGTGAGGAGACCCAACGAGGGTCTGTGCCGGAACAGAGAGCGAGACAGAGGCTGGAGGATGCTTGTCAAGCATCTGGTCTGGTGCCTCTGCCTCGCCTGAGGGGACACAGAAGGAAGAACCACCTCCAGGATTCTGTCCCTCCTTCCAACTGGTGGTGACCACAGGGGCCGGAGAGATCACCTAGG
Organism: Neoceratodus forsteri; assembly: GCA_016271365.2. NCBI lineage: Eukaryota > Metazoa > Chordata > Ceratodontiformes > Ceratodontidae > Neoceratodus > Neoceratodus forsteri. The sequence continues at coordinate 199,862,224 of CM028135.1, read as the reverse complement.
GAGGTGGAAGGAAGGATCTCCCAGGAGAAGCGAGAGAGAAATGGCTAACAGCCAAAGCAGTGCATGTCCGGGCATCGGGTAGGACGGCGAGAGCCCCCGATGGGAGAGCAGGGTCTGGGAGGACGTCAGAGACGCCCGGCTTATCGGACACAGACAGTACCAGGTGATGGAGGGAAGAACCCTCAACCGAGTTACCAGCAGAGGCCGGGGACTCTGCTTAGCGGTAGCCAGACTGGCCCTGGAGGAGCCGGGGGCCGACTTATCAGCCACGACTGGGCATTCGCCTGAGGAGCCAGTGGACGAATTACCGGTGGAGATGGGAGAAAAGCAGCAGTAGTAGTACCTGGAGAAGCCCTAGGCACGGCCTGGAGAACCACAAGGGCAGGGGAGCTGCCTTACTGGTCGAGGTCCTACTGGAATCCCCTTGGTCCCGATCCTCTGAGTGCTCCTTCTCCCGATGCTTCACTTTTTCTGTTTTCTTCTTTCTGGATTCTGAAGGGGAAGATGCAGTGTCCCTCAAGTTCTGCCTCTCTCTCTCAAGTGAAGCCATTCTAAACTTCAAAATATGGGCTTCCGGGGCCTGCATTCTCTTTTTCCGAGTGGCCTGGCTGAAGGGCTGGCAGTCGAGCAGGCCATGGTGTCGTGGTCTGGGCCTAAGCAAAACAGGAATCGGTGGCGGTCATCCTTCTGGGGATCTGGCGCACTTCTTCGACTTAGTCGGCAGGAGAGAAGACAAACGAAATTACGAGATAGACAATAGAGAGAAATCGGGCAAAAAAATAGCGATCAGCTGGGCGAGTGTAACCACAAGGTACTCTGCGCAGGTCAACGACGGGAAAGAACTGGAGGGCAGGTGTGGGGACCGCCCACTACACAGGGTCATGCTGACGTCCGTCACATGACGTCTGGTGGGTGGTCCCCCACCAAGCATTGCTGGAAAAGTCTGCCGTGCGGTCCTGACGCCAGAGGGCACAGTCCTATCCATGATGGCCTACTGCAAGAACCCTCTTGAAGTAAGATCGTACAAGTTCCAGTAGCCTAGGCCAAAACCTTCTTGCCAAACTGGTCCATTTGCTTGGAGTCTGTCGGGAAGCTAGTTACTGAGGTCCCGTGGCCACTTAGAGCAGTCATGGGCAGCGGTAATGACCATCAAATCAGCCTCAAGATGCTAGGGTCAAAAAGAGGTGCTTCAGAGCAGCCATACTGACATCCTTGATGGAGTCAATTAGGGGAGGAACTGCCAAGGGCACTGACTCCTTCCAGAAGAAAAAGGGCCAGCCAGCGATGCTCTGGGCCCAATTCCTCCACGTCCCAGCCCATTATGGTCCGATATGTCTCATGACATCCATGAATGTGGGATCATCCAAAGGAGACCTGGGGTGTCTTTGGGTTCCTCCAGGTTCTAAGGGATGTGTGTCATGGGGACTCATCCGAAGAGAAGGAGGAGGAATGCCTGCCCGATTCCCCAGATTCTGGAGGAGGAAAGGGCATACGCCAGTGCATCCTAGGACGTGCGTCACCATCCTCATCCTGCTGCAGGGAGGGCTCCCTAGGGAGAGGCCTAGGTGTCTTCTTGGGGTTCTCCTTCGGCTTGTCCGGGTTTGGAGGGAGGTCCCTTGGAAGAGGGGCAGGGGGTCTCCTTGGAGTTTCCCTGGCACTGAATACCTCCCACCAGGCCACAAACAAGAGCACTGTAGTCTGTAGGTGGAATTTGAGGTGTGGCAGGAGTGTCCGGCGTCCGGAGAATAGGTGCTGATGGCCTCAGCGTCGATCCGGAGGGAAGCGGCAACTCTGGCATCAGTCACTGAGGGGCCCAAGTTATCCGGCGTCTGTCGCACTGGAGTCAGTCCCTATGGCATCGGTTATCGAGGTATAGAAGACAGCAGAAGAGGTGTCACCCGGGTTGACACCGGGGAGGCCAGCATCGAATGTACAGGTGTGGACTGGCGCTGGTCTGGGGGAAAACAGCCAGGGCCGGCTTCAAAGCAGCAGCCTGTACAGAGAAGTTTGCTCCCGAGCAGGGCAGAGGCATCACTCTCGCAGGGGAGCGCATGTCCCAGGCGTCGCTGAGTGATGTCAGACCCTGAAGTCGGGACCAACTTAGTAGACACCTTGACGGTGGTGGTGGGGGGGGGTGTGTGAAGGGCAAAGACCCACTGCCCAAGGAACCAGTCGAGCCACCTGGCTGAGACACTGCTGGGAGGACAGGCCTGAGCTCCAGGGGCTGAGGACGAAGTCCTGAGCCCCAAAGAACCCCCGCCCAAAACAGATGAGGACAGGAGGTTTCACCACCGAGAACCTGGAAGGAGTAGGGGCTACCTGGGTGGAAGAGGTCGATCTCCCATGGGGTCAGTTGCAGACTTAACGAGGGAGCGGGAAGTTGATCGGGGCCAGTCCTTAAGCTTGTCCCAGTGTTTAAGCTTGCCACTAGATTTCTTCTGTGAAGAAGATATGGAAACCCCGGAGGTCGGGGAAGAATAGGCACTTTTTCCCTGGAGCTCCTTCTCCATCACAGTTGTTGCTGCAGCAAGAAGGCTTTCAGGGTCTTCTGGAGGCGGATCCTGGTGCACTGGCTGAAATCCTGGCAATGCTAGCAAGCCTGTGTGTCGAGGTCTGGGCCTAGACAGAGCAAGTAAAAAGCGTGGCCGTCCTTACAGGGAAGCTGTCTGCCACAGGCACACTTGGTTCAATGTCACTCCGAAGACGAGGATGGAGAAAAAGATACGCAAGAAAAATGTAAGAATTTTAATCTAATAAAGAAAATAAAGCGTGGTAAACAAATGGCGGTCGACTAAGCAGAATGCATCCATGGAGGTCCGACTTGCACAGGTCAATAGCGGGAAAAGAACAGAGGTTGGGCTGGGGGAACGACTCCCTTTATACCATACGTGACAGGGGCAGGCCAACATCAGGGAGCAGTCCCCCGCTGTATACTGCTAGCTAGAATTTTTCTGTGGGGTCCTGGCACCTGCCTTCTTCAGTTCTTATGGTAATTGCCTTCTGCAAGAGCCCACTCGAAGATGGACAAGATTTTTACTGAAACATTTTTCATTGCACTGTAGCTTTAAGAGATGTCTTTTCCTTCTAAGAATGGTGCTTTTTGTCACTGAATGGCATGGAGAGCGACAGGGCTCTGAGGAAGCTGGTTCCACAGAACGCTGAGGGGACCTTAGTGTAGTCGCATAAGTGGCAAGCTTGACATTCTCCATCTTCTGCAGCAAGTTTTCCAACAACTTCCAGCATCATCTCCTCGTGGCCTGGTTGAAACCTTGGTACATAAGACAGGTCTTCAGATCATGCTAAAGGCCCAGGCAGTGAACATACCATCTGCAACAGTCATCACGAAGAAGTTTAACGCAGCAATGGTAGAGATGAAAATGCAGCAACTTCAGTGTCAGCAATAGCAGCCCATAACAATGTTGAGGTACAAAACAACAAAGTAGTGAACTTCAACGACACAAATCAACCAAGGCAGGGTTTCTCAGATGGTAAGACCAGCCTCCCTGGGGAGGTCCCAACCTGTTCCAGAGGAGGCTCCAGCAAGTCTGAAAAAGTACTTCCTTAAAATCTGACTTAAGTATTCGATATCTTGCATGAAGGGATGAGGCAAACTGAAAGAGAATAATACGTGAATTGATGTATTTATTTTACAAACCAGTAAGCAGAAATGGTACACTGAGCCATGCCTCATATCCGGTGTGCCTGGGAAAGGGTAGGGGTGAATGTAATTCAAAAGGTAGCTGCAAAACAGCCAAGCAATACAAAATGAACAATAGGGCAAAAAAATGGGGACAACAAACAAATAATGAGAGGTAGTAACTGACCAATTAGACTGGTGGCAAAATAGCCCAAATACAAGGCTTAAGCAGAGAAATACTAGGAGCAAGAGGGAGCAAAAGGACCCCTAAGAAGTTGCTTAAGGGTAGAGGTAGAGATGATTGGGAAGGTTATTCCAGATAGAAAGGAAACAGAGAAAGCACTCTGACCCATGAAGGTAGTGCAACAACAACAATTGTTTGAGAGTCAAAATAACAGAGCAAGTAGGCTGGCCTGGGGAGGGGGATTACAATAGGCTGGATAAAATGAGAGTCAACTACTCATATGATTTTCACTTTATTTCTGTCGTACTGTGTAAAGTATGCTAATTTTCTATGGGGATACCAGAGATCATTTCTATTTTTTTTTGGGGGCTCAAGGTCTTTTCCATGGCTTGTGGAAGGCTCACAATGATAACGTCTGAGAACTAATGAACTAAGGCAGTTCCCTGGTCCAATGAGTGATGAATGGTGTGAGAAAAGAAACAGTGGTATGGGGCTGCCCACATTAAATAGGCCCTGTCAACTTATGTCATTGTAGGCGACTCCAGCTAGTCAAAAGCTTCCAAGTGATCCTCACGCCCAATGGTTTACAGTTCAATGTGAGTGGCTCTACGCAGAGAGATTTCCTTGCAAAAGACCTTGCTATTACTAAAGGTAAGTAAAGTTATTTCTTAGCCACTTGGTAATATCCAGGTCATGCTAGAAAACAGGCATATATTGCCTAGTTTTAATAAGACACTTTAATAGACTGCCTTTGGAACTTCTACCCCACATGTCCCGTTAATCACATTTTTGCTATGTTATCCCAAATACAGGTGAGCCAAGGAGTGCTTTATGCACCTGCATAACCTCAACTAGGTGTCGTTTTGTGTTTCCTTGCACTGCTCCACCTTGCCCTTAACAGACGCACAGCTCTCTGCAGAAGGAGATCCTAATTAACCCATTACAAGCTGCTGCTTGTTTTGGCTATTCCAACATGTCTTCTCTCTTTCTGGGCTAATGAGTCACTCATCACCCTTTCAAAGCAGCACCTGGACAAGTCTACTGCACCAACAGCACTCCCTCCCCTGAGAAAGGGCAATTTACTCAAGTTACACGGTTTAGGATTTACCACAATGGCAGTGTGTGTGTTTAATTTTAAGAACAGATAGACAAGTTCAAAGCTTTCCTTTCTGTCTGCTGAACATCTGTCAGGGGTCCAGAGCTACTAGCACACAGCAAGCTGCTGAAGGATTCCCCAAAGCGCAAGAATGCCCCCAACATACACAAGCATAAGACACACACACAAACAAAAAAAAAAACTCCATATAGCTGGTAAAAGCTTCATCTCCTTTCCATTTTCTAGACAAACATTCCCAACCCCTTCTAAAGCCAAGCACTCCATTTCACAAACCAACGTTCCCATTCCCTTCCAGGGCCGGACAGCCATTCTTAAGATGTCGATGCCAATCCTGTACCAGGCACATTTCAAATCAAATCAAACTTATTTAACCAGGCATCAGCACCATTGAGCAAGCTCATTTTCAAGGTGGTCCTGGACAGAGAACAGTACAATACATAGACAAAGCAATACAGAATTGAGAACTTCAGCATGATACAGTACGAGGTCAATGCGGAACACATGAGTCTAACAGAGTCTCGTCTCGCAGGTACAGTTTCAAAAATAAATCTCATAGGAGAAAGGAGAGGGTAAAGCTAGGGTGCTATACTATATGAAGGCTAGTGTTTTCAAGAGGATATAATGGGGGCAGAAGGATGGTATGCTAGAGAGAGGGGGAGTAAATGCCAGAATGGCGGAGGAAGGTACTAGAAGTGCTGGTTAACCCAAGGGGGATGACAGAAGGGTGGCATTCTACAGGGTTAACAATGTGAAGGAGCCCATGACTAAAGCCTCAAGGTCACCTACAACAGCTGCAGGATTCCCACAAGTACTCAGATAGCAGGGCTTTGGAAGTGAAAAGGCTCGGTAAAGATGAGCTTAAGTGAGCTTTGCATAGTGTTCCATAGAGACAGGAGTGCAGAGTTGATTGCGGATATTCAGTGGTGGTTTTCATTCTAGGCAACTGGAAGCAAAGCGTAGCATAACGTCTAAGGCCATAGGAGCCATTGGCACGTTTGAAGAAGCTAAAGATGTACGCTGGAAGCTTGTCAGCGAGTGCTCTAAAGAACCAGAGGACAGCATTTTTTTTTCTCCTTATTGAGAGTGAGGGCCATCCCGCCTTTTGGTACAGAAGGCAGTGATGGGTGCGAAAAGGCAGGTTAAAGATGAATCTTAGGGTTCGGTGGTAAGGGTGTCAAGTTTATTTAGTGCTTTTCAGTGGTTATCAAAGACTAAAATTAAACAAAAAAAAATGCCCATTTTCACAAATGACTGGTTCCATCCTCATTCACTGAAGCCCAGAATATATTACATATACAGGACATGTGGGGGTGTTGGTGAACCACATGGTATGTCTTGTAGCCCACAGCATGGTAAACATACAGGGCATAAAAGGCTGTTAGTGGCTCAGAGAATAAGGCTAGTAGCCCTCAGAATGCTATACATTCAGGACATATGAAAAATTACTGCAGTGTCTGTAGAGGAAGTAGACGTAATCGAGTAAAGGTAGGAAAGTGGTTTGTACTAGTCTCTTTCTAGCTTCTATGGTAAGCAGGTGTTTAATACGACAGAATAGGCCAAGTCGCTGTCATAGCTTTTGCGAGACTTCGTTTAAGTGGCACAGAACTTCAGAGTAATGTTTCATCTCCTCTTCGTGGGCCGTCTCTCATGTGTCAGACCACATTCACATCACCTTCCAGGGCAAGGTGTCCATTCCCATCCACTTCCAGAGCCATATAGCCTAGAGATTAGAGGAACGAGGTGTGAACGAGCTTGATACATCCAGCAGACCAGACCTGAGTTTGATTCTCACAACCTCCACTTGCATACTCTGACTCTGAGCAAGTCACTTAACCACCCAGTGCTCCCAGGTCACCCCTGAAAACAGGCACTTGTGTCTAGTGGGCCTTACCGGGTTATCAAAGACTAAAATAAAAAAAAAAAATGCCCTTTTTCACAAATGACCGATTCCATCCTCATTCACTGAAGCCCAGAATATATTACATATACAGAACATGTGGGGGTGTTGGTGAACCACATGGTATGTCTTGTAGCCCACAGTACGGTAAACATACAGGGCATAAAAGGCTGTTAGTGGCTCAGAGAATAAGGCTAGTAGCCCACAGAATGCTATACATTCAGGACATATGAAAGATTACTACTGGTCCACAGTTCGCCAACTAGCCCACAGAATGTTACACATACAGTAAAATACATGAGGCTGTTGGGGGCCTACAGAGTTTGACAGACAGAGCACAGGGTGTTACACATACACACAAGGGGCTGTTAGCAGCCCTCAGTATGCTACACATACAGCAAATGAGGGGCTATTAGTGGCTATAAAGTTTGGAAAAAAAAGCACACAGTACACTACACAGCACACAAGGGGCTATTAGTGTCCCACAGAGTCTGGCAGATAGCCCACAGTGTTACATCTACAGTACACAAGGGGATGTTAGTGGCCCAGAGTTTAGCAGATAGCCCACAGTATGTTATACATACAGCACACGTGGGCTCCATGACCCACAGAATAAGGCTGGTACCTTACAGCATGTTACACATACTGTACAGCACATGAAGAGCAGTTTGTGTTCCTCAGAACAAAGCTGGTAGCCCAGGGTAAGCTACACATGCAGGACGCACCTGCGTCAGCTGCAGATGAGAGGACCAGAACCACTCCTCCAGATAGTGGAGCAGCCTTTAACCAAATGAGGGCCTTTGTTTGGATTTTGCCTCAGTCACAGATGCAACAATGTTACTTCACCTTAATATGCAACCTTGAAAAGCATATATACTATCAGGCAAGCACAATGGTAAGTGTCTATTCCCAGAACATTCGGCACACGTTCCTGAAACATTCCACCCTGTAGTTAAAAACAGAGATATTCCCAACCGACTGAAAGTGACATTTCAGTCTTGGCTATAGTTCTACCTCTAATTACACCAGAGTCGGACTGGTCCACCAAGATAGCTGGAAACTTCAGGTGGGCTCCCTCTCTTGGGTATTTGGCTATCTTCTGAACTCTGAAAGTATTTGCATTTATCATCCATTTTCTAACTAAACAGGGTACCGTGGGCACTGTAAGTAAATGTAAAATGCAAACACAGAGCTTGTGTAGCAAACTGAAATAGAATACTGATGTAAGGGTGTCGCTCTGGGCCCTCCCCTACTTATTTTCCAGGGCCCCTTTATCAACTTTCCAGGTGGGGCATCTGTACCCCAGACCAACCATGAACTACAGTACCAGTGTCAGAGCTGATGGCTGCCTCCCACTCCTGTCAATCTGTGCACACACCCTGCTGAAGTCAAGACACGAAGCGAGACCCCTCCCCCCCCAGTCAACCCACTCTTACAGTGCTGCAGACAGGGCTAATGGCAACCTCCATTTCCTTTGAATCTGCATTCTCAACACAGCCCAACTGGGGCCATTTGCTGCCACCCCCGAATCTGAAATCTCCCTGTACTGCAGTCGGTGCAGCCTGCCAACATCCTTTCTCATTAGTCCACACTCACCGTACAGCAGTCCCGCTTCTCAATCAGGACTCTAATACTGCAGTCACGGGTGAACTTTTAGGTTGTTGGCTTTCTAGCAACTTTCAGAACCTGATCCTGAGGGGTTCAATATTCTAACTCTTCAAGAACCATGTTCTCCATGTGATCTGAGGTCTGGGTGACGCTCCATGCCATGGGACAGAGTCATGACAGCAGAGTCCACGGCTACCTACAATTGGTGTTTCGCCAGACAATCCCAGATCACGGACCTACCGCAGAGCTGGCAGACTCCCTTCAGGGAGCAAATTTACTATGCCAGTGAGCCTCTCAAAGAGCTCATCCCAAATCCTGTCCTTCAAACCCACACAGCTGGCTTGACAAATGCTGAAGGACACAGTTCTGCAGACCTCCCAGCCAAGGAGATCTTGCTTCTTGGATTCCTTTGACAGCCTGTCCAACTCACCCCTCCACCTTTCACTTATGGAACACCCATGTCCACCACTCTCACAAGTTGCAAGAAACCAGAGAGTCCACCCAAGAGGACTGCACACCAATGGTTCATACGACACAGGGAGGGGGCTGGCAGGAGGTTCAGTACTACTAGACACTGAGCACGGGGCCCCAACACATAGGGGGCAATAGGTAAGGCTACTTATGGTAAGGAACCCAGGTCGAGGATATCTGTCTGTGGGTGTCTCCTTCTGGACCTCCTCCACAGGAGTGTCTAGGACCACTGACATGCAAGTCCAAGAGGGCCCAGAATAAGGCCTGGTCCCTCAATGAGGCAAAGGGCCACTTGTCCCATCTACACCAGGTCATGACAGATGACGACTCCGAATCACAGTTCAGATGACAATACAGACTACCCTCTACGAGGAAGTGACAACCACCTACAGGAGATGTGGAAATCCAGATTCGAGCCTTGAGTCCTTTGTAGGCACACCCTCCCTCAGCTGTGGTGATGAGGGCTCCACCTTAAGAGGTTGCTGTGGCATGGCCAGCAGAGCAGCAGATAGGACTCTGAACACTGAACCGAAATCACTATCAAGAAAGGCGTTCAAGGCCATGTCATGTAGAACATGTCACACAGTGAGGCAGTCAACATTAAAATAGTGGTGGGCTCGACAAGAGGTGAGAAAGGCACATGGCTTTAGTGAGGAACACTGGGGGTGGGGGTGGCAGAGAACCAATAATGTCCACAGAACATACTTGGGTAACTGGGCAGAACACTAGGCTGCCTTCTGCCATTAGTTTTTCTATGTTTCAATGTACCAAAGGACTGACCACTCCCCTCCCCTGTTCCTGTGAGCTCCTTACCACAGGTCTGACCACTTACTATCCTGTTCCTGTGAGCACCATTATCATAGGCTCAAGTTCCACCACAATCAGATCCTGCTAGCTAAAATACCAGAAGGTCAATCATTTATAAACTGGGTTAACTTAAGATAAAAACACCTAAAAGCTAATGCTGGCATTAAAAAAAAAAAAAAAACAAATGGGAGGGAATCAAAACTTGGCCTCCAAATCAAAAGGACTTGTGAGTGAGTTAGAAAGGTCCAGGACACACAAAGCAGAGCCCAACGGCAATCAAAAAGGAAAACAGGATGGGATGCACAAAGAAAGGAAAGAAACAGTTCAAAGGAAGTTCTAAGTCCCTTGTAGAAGGCAGTTAGACTGCAGCTGTAGCACTGCTGGCAGCACTGGGCCATTTCACACCCCTTGTACAAATAGTCCGTTAAACTTCAGCTGCAGCACTGCGCCATTTCACGCCCCTTGTACAGGGCATGGGTTAGAACACAGCTGGATTACTGTGGGCAGTTTCACATCCCTTGTACAAAGAATCAGTTAAACTGCAACTGGAGCACTGCTGGCAGTACTGGTCCAGTTCCTTCTCTTTGCACAAGGTATTGATTAGACTGCAGCTGGTGCATTATGGTTAGTGCTGGGCTGTTTCCTAGTCTTTGTACAAGGCACAGGTTAAACTGCAGCTGGAGTACTGTGGGTAGTACAGGGTCACTGAAGTTCAATGAAAAAAAGTACAAGGTTATGCACCCAGGGAACAAAAACCCCAGGATAAAGTACTGGGAAGGGTAAAACTAGGCACTATGGCAGAAGAAAGGCCCTGGGAGTCATCACTGGCGACTCCATCAAATAATCAAGCCAGTGTAACATGGCAACAGCAAGGCTAATAGGATGCTGGGGTGTAATGGAAAGGTTACTGATAGCAAGAAAAAGGAGATATTACTACCTCTATGTAAGTCGCTGGTGAGGCCGCACCCGGAATACTGTGCTCGGTTCTGGAGTCCTCACAAAAGAAAGGACAGAGATAGGCTGAGGTCTGTGCAATGCAGGGTGCCCAAGATGATTCAGGGCCAGTAAAGCAGATCTTACAAGGATCTTCTCAAGGCACTGGCAGGGAGAAGGTTTAAAAGGGATATGAGGAAGTTTTGTTTTACAAAAAGGGTGGTGGAGCCATGGAACAGTCTGCCAGTGGATGTGGTAGGTGCAAAGACCATAAATGGTTTCAAGCATGGCTGGGACACAGTGAATGGTTAGTGGTGGTTACCCAACAGTAGTGCAGGGAGCAGGGGAATGGACAGGGAGGGAAAGAACCCCACATGGACAATAAGTCCAGTGCAGACAGGGAACTACAGGCAGACTAGATGGACTCCAAGTCTTTTTTCTATCATCACTGTCTATGTTTCTATGTTAAAGCATTAGTTAAACTGCACGTGGAGTACTGTGGGCAACACCACTCCATTTTATTTATCTTGTACAAGGCACTGGTTAGACTGCAGCCAGAGTGCTGCAGGCAGTACTGGGACATTTCACATCCCTTTGTAGAAGGCACTGGTTAGACAGCAGCTGCAGTACTGGGCCATTTGATTTATTTATTTAATCTGTTAGGTCAATGGCCCGTTTTCATGGGAGACCATAGTACACAGAAGTATACAAATATATATCACTTATTAATAAGGTCCCCTTGGTTTGATGGGACCTTCAGGGAGTCACGGCAAGTAGGACGAAGGCTGGAGCATTGCAGGCAGAAATCAAGCCTTGATGCCGACAAACTTACATTGATGGACCATTATAGGGACTATCAATCGACTATCTCTCATAAGAAGGCAGAGTTCCTGTCTGGGGAGATTGCCATAGCACAGAACTGACCAGCTCAGCTCTTTCGAACAGTGGACAGACTATGCAAATCCAGCCAGTCTGCAGATTCAGAGAGCATTTTCACAGGAAAAGTGTGACGAGTTTGCTTGATTCTTTGCTGATAAGGTGGCCGACATCAGGTCAGAGACCCAATTAACTCTCCCCAATGGGGATGGCGGTGGTTGGTTGCAGCTCCTCAGTTTGGTTGATTCGACTTCGACCGGTTGAAGATTGTAGATGTCATGCAGATTTGTCCCGAGTATGCGGCCGATCTACTGTGGTTTGGACCCCCGACAACCCGCCTCCTAGTGGTGTGCGTTGAAGTCACTGGCCTGGTCCTAGCAGAGATACTCCAGTGTTCGTTAGGAAAGTTCCCGGACTCCCTGAAGGAGGCAGTGGTGACGCCCCTCCTTAAGAAATCCTCTCTCGACCCGGACTTTCTTGCTAACTACAGACCTGGACAGACTGTGCAAATCCAGCCTGTCTGCAGATTCAGAAAGCGTTTTCACAGGAAAAGTTGACAAGTTTGATTAATTCTTTGCTGATAAGCTGGCTGACATGAGTCCTAACCTTCTCTTTGTGGGTAAGGTTATTGAGAAGGTGATCACGCTGCAACTGGAGAATCATCTTGCCATCCATGATATCTGTGATCCTCTCCAGTCAGGATTTTGAAGAGGCACAGCACCAAGATTGCCCTTGTTCGGGTGCTTAATGATCTACTGATAGCGAGGGATCCGAAGAGCCGTTCCATCTTGGTTCTTCTTGATCTCTCTGCAGCATTTGACACCGTGGACCATAAGGTGCAGCTGGAGCACCTGAGGTTGATCTGTGGCCTGTCAGGTACAGTACTCTGATGGTTTCATTCTTTTCTCACCGGCAGATCTCTGGTGCCAGGGATTTATTCTTCTGACTCATTCCCTGGCGTGTGGGGTGCTGCAGGACTCTGTGCTGTCACCCATGTTGTTTGCGGTGTATATGCTGCCGCTGGGAGACATTGTAAGGCGATATGGGCTGGGTTTCACTGCTATGCAAATGATACCCAGCTATACCTGTCCTTTGTGTCTGAGCAGGATAGTGCGGTCTTGGTGTTCAACAACTGCCTCGCTGAGATCCAAGACTGGATGAATGCCAACTGGTTGAGATTGAATCCAGATAAGACAGAGGTTTTGGTAGCGGACCCGAGCCATTGGGTAGAGGGGCTGGCTCTGCTTCCAGTCTTTGGCTTGGGGGTGGCCAGCTGTTGACCTCCAAGCGGGCGCAGAATCTGGGTGTTATTTTTGATGATAGGCTGACACTGCGTTCTCAGGTGTCTGCCATCGTCAACTCCTCTTTTTAACCATCCAAGGAACATCGCCTGGATTAAGCATCTTGTTCCATCTGACGACCTTCCAACTTTGGTCCACGCCTTTGTGACCTCCCGCCCTGACTACTGTAACTCCCTGTACCTAGGGCTACAAGGGGTTGATATCCACCACCTGCAGCTGGTGCAGAATGCGGCAGCCAGGTTGTTGACAGGGTTGTCTCGATCTAGCCATGTCACACCTGTGCTGTGTGGACTGCACTGGCTGCCAGTTTAGTGGCGGATCACCTTCGAGGTCGGTTTGTTGACTTATAAAGCCCTACACCAACAGGGACAGAGTTACCTGCAAGAGCTCCTGCATCCCTATTACCCCCTCCGGCCACTCCGCTCTGTCAACGAGGGATTGCTAGAGGCTCCCAGGGTCCGGCTGAAGACATCTGGGGCATGGGCATTTGCGTTTGTGATCCCCACCCTGTGAAATGCTCTACCTCGTCTGATACGGGAGTGCCTGACTGTGGAGAGCTTTAAAACTGCTCTAAAAACATATATTTGTTCGATCTTGCCTTGCCTGAATATAGCTGAAGGTGTCTTGTATTTTTAAGCATTAAAGTATTGTATTTATTGTACTGTACAAGCGTTATGATCAGTGCGAATAGCACTTTTACAAATAAAGATGACTGACAAAACCTAGAATACAAATACATACATAAATTATAAATACAAACAGGACGGAAATATAAACAAAGCACAAAAAAAGGCATAATTTCAGAGAGCATTTACATTCATTTAATTCCCCCTTGTAAAAGACACTGGTTAGACTGCAGCTGAAATACTGTAGGGAGTACTGGGCATTTCACTCCCCCTGTACATGGCATGGACTGCAGCTGGAGTACCACAGGCAGTACACGGCCATTTAAACAGCAGTTGACACCTCTGGGAAAACATAACATTTAGACATAATTCAGCTTATATTCCATGTATTCCTAGCCACAAACACAAGATTTTCATCTCTTACAGTTCATCTGCCTCTATAGCTTATTCCCTACCTGAAATTATAATGCTCTGTTGTGACATCAGTTTGTTGCTATGGGAATAACAAGATGTCACAAGGAGAGTATTATGACATCAAGCTGGTAAGAAGCAACAGGTGCTGATGAGCCCTCAAGGAACAACTCTTGTCTTCATGCATATGACCCCAGAAAGAAATAATGGGGATAAGAAACAAAGCTAATGAGAAATAGAAGCTGCTTAGGGCTTTCTCAAAGCTTCAGTGGCTCATTATCTCCACCTTGCACAAGACATTGCTTAGATTGCAGCTGGAGTATTGGGCCCCACGCTAAATGGAGGACACACATCAAGCTGGAAAGAGCGCAGCACATGGCTACTTTAATAAGAGGTTAGAATTAATGAGTTAGGAGCAAAGTCTGGAAAGCTTAGGAATGTTTTACTTGGAAAACGAAGAATCTGGGGCATGACAGCTCCATAAAAAAACAATACAAGACAGCAGAACACAAGGGCATAAACTTTGGCTTGGGGAGATGGACTATGGTGCAACCGCACAGCACAAACTACTACTTGACATGCTGTCCATTTATTCTTTCTGTATGTTGCTTGTTGCACTACAGCATGTTATTGTACCGTACTGATCACCTGCTGTGCTATTTGTACTAACTTTGTAAGATGCTCTTATCCCGATATGAAAACTGTATGTGAACTATCTGAGCTCTATAACTGGAGACAGAATGTTTGGAGTACCCTCTAGTGGCACAGATGCTGTAACACATCTGCTTAATTACATTTTTTGGCTTGTAGCACAGAAACACTAGGCAGAAAGCAAAGAGCAAAGACTTGGGGAAAGTGGTACAAGGTTTTGCTGCCACATTTCATAGTTTTGTCTCATAGATCAGTTGTTGCATTGGCGAATGACTTTGCATGCAATTCCTCTGAACCCCACAATGAGGTCTGGCTTGGAACTGGGTGGATTTCAGAGGTGAGGCGCTCGACTCCGGAGGAAGGAAGGTTTGAGCCTATCTGGAATTTATGTGCCCCCTTTGCTGGCTGATCTCAGACGCCACCTTACTAACTGCTGGGGAGGTAGTTGCTCCCTTGCCTGCCCTCCTGGGAAAGGAAAGTTTGGCTAGGTCATACACTTGAAAGAAAACCTTTTCTTGCATCCTTTAAAATATCAGAATCACTTGTGTACAGTTTACAGTTTACTCACCCTAAGAATGCATGAGAAGATGCTTTTTTGGTTTTTATATATTCTTATCCTAATCACCTAGTTAAAGCCGCTTCTTTCGGTCTGGTTGCTCGTGCCCCACCCATCGACTGTCCGAACCCACCCATGCCTCTCCCACAGTCTAACCAGACTGCTATCTCTACTACAACCCTCCTATAGGACCCATCTCACTTCCCCTGATGCAACTATGTCAGTCTGCTGCCACCTCAGCATGCTGTACAGAGTACCCCAAGTTACCCAGAAACACAGAATTTATGGGTAGAAAAGGACTGCTTGACCCACCCTGTCTGCCTAGATAGTCCCCTGCCTTGTCTGTCTCCACAGACCTTAACTGGTCTCCTGCTACCCTCCCTCCCTCCTACCTTCCTATTTACTAATATTCCTCTGTCTACCTCACACATGCTTAAAGACCCAAAATGGTTTTCGCCACCACCACTTCACCAGCAGTCTATTCCGGGAGTCTACCACTCTTCCAGTGTAGTAGTACTTTCTCACTTTCCTCTTAAGCTTCCACTCCTCCAGCTTAATCCCATGCACTCTGGTCCTACAGCACACATTTGAAAGACTCCCCTCCTGCACCCTGTTCACCTGTGTAAGTTACTTGTAGGTCTCCATGTTGTCCCCTCTCGCTCTTCTCTCTTTTCAGTGTGTGCATGCGAAGATCCCTCAGTCTCTCTCTCTTCAGAGGGCTTTTGGTGCAATCCCTGCACCATGTAAACTCCCTTCCTCTAGTCTGCCTCCACCCTATGTCCTTTCTGAGGTGTGGCCTCCAGAACTAGACAGTGTACTCCAGAGGGGGTCTCACCAGCGAGCAATACAGTGGCACCACCATTTCCCTCCTCCTCCTGCTGCTGATCGCCTTCCCCAGGCATCCTACCATCGCACTGACCCTAGCCACTGCTTTGTCACACTGCCCTGCCACTTTGAGGTCATCAGATATGGTACTCTCCAGGTCCCTTTTCCTTTTCAGTAACTGGTCAGTACCTCCCCCATCCTATACGCTGCTCCTGGGTTACTATGCCCTAGAATTCTGCACTTTTTGACACCGAACCCCAATTGCTATGTTCTTGACCACTCCTCAAATTTCCCCCAAATCCCTTTGCATTCTCTCCAACTCCACCCCCATTTTCTACTTTATTACAGATTTTGCCGTCGTCTGTAAAAAGGCATACATTCCCTTCCAATTCTTCTGCAATGTCACTTATGAAGACACTGAAGAGGACTGGTCCCAGCACTGAGCCCTGGCAATACCCCATCATTACATCAAGTGCCAATAACCACACCCTCCATCTCCTATCCATTAACCAGCTTCTAACCCAAATCACAACTCTGGATCCCACCCACAGGCTTCTCAATTTCTTTACTAGTCTGTGTGGCACAGTGTCGATGGCCTTGCTAAAACTTTAGATAGGCCACGTCCACCACCCTCCCTTGATCTTTTTTTCTGGTCATCCAAAGAAATCAAATCAGATTAGTCTTGCATGACCACTCCCACCCCCTAAATCCATGCTGCCTGTAGTCCTGCAGCCTACTAGAGTCCAGATACTTTACCAACCTTTCCTTTAACAGGGTTTGTATTAATTTCCACACTACAAGGCAAGACTGATCTGCCTATAGCTCTTAGCCTCCTCCCTGGTGATGCTCTTATGTAGAGGAACATCTGCCCTCCTCCAAAATCCAGTGGAACCATGCTCGTTTCCAGTGAGGTGCTGAATGAGGCCATCAGTGGAGCAGCTAGCACCTCCCACAGTTTCCTTCGTAGCCTTGGATGTATCCTGTTCTGTCCCATAGCCTTGTCCACTTTCAGAGCTGCAAGTCCCTTCAGGACTCTCCTCTGAAAATGGATTTGTCCCCGTTCCTACTGCTCCCTGGTGGTCCATTCCCTCCATCCACTGTGAAAACTGAGCAGAAGTACCTGTTCAGATGTCTGCTTTACTTTTTTCCTTCGGCCTTTGGCCACTTCCCTAGAGAACCATAATAGCCTATTTTTCCTTCAGCTTTTACTCACTTTCCTCATACAAAGGCTAGCTGCCTCACTTATGCCTGCCTTAATCCCCCGTGTCTCTACCCCTCCCTGGAACCTCCCCCAAGAGAGTTTCAGAGGCATTCTCCATTTCTTAAAATCCATCCTCATGAAGTCCAGGACCCTTGTCCTCATGTGGTTTGCCTCTGTTCCTCTCAATGTTGAACCACACTGTGCAGTGATAACCGCAGTACCAAGGGGACTGCCCACTGTGATGTCTGCAATGCCTTCCCCGTCTGTAAGCACCATGTCCAGCACTGCCCTGTCCCCAGTGGGTTCATCCGACTAGCTGCGTGAGAAAAGCCCCTTGTTGGGAGTCATGGATGACCTCGCTCATTGCTGAAGCAGCAGCTGGAAGGTTCCAATCTACATCTGGCAAACTGAAATCACCAACTAGCAGCACCTCCTCCGCAACTGCCATCTGGAGGATTGCTTTCCCCAAGTGCCTTATCCAACTCTCTCTGTGCCGGAGGAGGTCTGTATACCACAGCTGTGTGGACCGCGGCCCCAGCACCCATTTCCAAGGTAACCAACAGAACCTCCAGCCCTTCCTTTTCATCCGAGTGCCCCAGTCTTCCTTGCTCTGGATTCCCTCCGCCAGTCTGAGACATGGGAGTCTGGTTGTTACATGAACCCAGGTCTCCTGCATGGAAGCCTAACGCACTGCTTCAGCACCACCTAGCTAGGCAGGCAAGCACTTTCAAAGACTTATCATAAGAGTGTTTTTACAAATTAGGTCATTTTTAGTCAATCAGGATCTTTTATTTCTAAACATTCAAGGTACTCGTATATGCTGCCAGGGCACTGCAACAGTCTCCTGCAGCTGTAAAGAATTATCTTCTTGCACGCTCTGGGATGAAAGAACCACAAACCAAAGGTGACTGGTTCAAGCAACCTAAGAATGCAATAGGTAACACTCTTACAGCTGTAAGAAAGAGGGAATCCTGGTGTCCTAGTAACATATCATTAAACATACAAGTTATTACAGTTTAAGAATTTAAATGTAAAAAGTTTTGTTTATTGATATTAAAGAAATTTCCCACCTTTCAGAAATGGAATATGCCACAGTTCCCAAGTACCTCTGATCCTTATAACCGGTTCTCCCGTGAAGGGAATCCTTAGTGTGGATAAGCCTCCTAACAGCTGATGAGCTTTACTAACCTTAAAAGGCTGTCTTATGCAAACTACACTAATTCTGAAGTTCTATGTTCAGTTGAAAAAAACCACTTCTCACACGGTTGCTCTTATTTTCTTATAAGTATTTTAGTAGAAGTAAGTAAAACTTTATAGAGCGCCTTTCCAAAACCAAAGCGCTTTACAGTCATAAAATCATATCACTTTAAAACAGATCATGACATCCATACACAACTGCAGACTTTAAAAACCATCAGGAAATGCTGAACGAAACAGGTAGGTTTTAAACTCAGATTTAAAACTTGAGACGGTCAGGCATTCTCTTAACCGACAAGGTAGAGAATTCCACAGGGTAGGGGCAGCAAACAAACAAAAAAAAAATGTGCACCCGATGTTTTTAACCGAACCCTGGGAATCTCTAGCAATCCCTCACCGGTGGATCGGAGTGGGCGGGAAGGGCAGTAGGGAGTCAGAAGATCTTGCAGGTACCGGGGTCCCTGTTCATGTAGGGCTTTATAGGTCAGCAAACCAACCTTAAAGGTAATCCACCACTGCACAGGCAGCAAGTGCAGTTTGCGCAGTACAGGCGTAATATGACTAAGTCCTAGATGTACCAGTCAAAGCCTGACAGCCAAAAACGAGGATTTAACATGATTTACAACATTTTATGTTTACACGTATTGCAAATTTAGAATACCCATCTGGAAATCATAGTTCTACTAGTGATATTGCAGTTCACATGCACACACTCGCAGTTAGCTAGATACGGCTGAGTCACCGAGCATCTTCAACCTAAGCTCCTCCCACCACCTATGGTGTAGATCCTCCAGTCCCCCCCCCCCCCCAAAAAGTCAGATCATACATGCTGGAAATGAGGGTTACTCACCTGTACCTTTAGGTCGAGAAGTGGTAAATGGTTCACATCCACACTTCTGGAAGTTTCCCATTAAGAGCCGATTTGTAGGACCATCTTTAACAGAAGCTCGTCCCACCACCTGGGTAGTATATCCCTTGGCTCTGCCCCATAACGTCAAGATCTTGCAAGCTGCATGTTGCAAGCTGGAAGCAGAGATCCGTGTGCTACTTGCCAGGGGAGGTCAGGGAGGCTATGTAGCTGTGAACCATATGCCACTCCTAGAACTATGAATACAAGTGAGTAACACTCATTTCTAGGGACGTGGATATGGTTCACTTACCCACACCTCTGGCAGACTCCTAGCAGTTCTCCAGGAGGAGGGGCAAGGTGTGCACCCCTATTTGGCAAACACAGGTTGGAGAACTGAGACCCTAAAAGCAGCCTCCCCGCATGACTAAAGATCCATGCTGTACTGGGGGATGGAGGTGTGTGCAGACTTCCAGGTAGTTACCCTACAGATCTCTTATATGAGAATGTCCCTGGAAACAGCCACCAAGGCAACAGTAGATCTCGTGGAAGGAGTCCTGAGCCCTATGGGAGGCTCCCTACCAGCCAACCTGTAGCAGAGGTCGATGCAGGAGTCGAACCACCCGCCAATCATCTGCTTGGCTACCAGTCTGCCCGGTGCCGCTTCAGTGCATGTTACGAAGAGCTGGTGCGCTTCACCCCAAACTCCAGCCATACGCTCCATATAATAAGAGTGCCCGCTGCAGGTCCAAAGTACAGAGCTTGCGGCCGGCCTCAGTAGATTGGCTGATACTGGAAGGTTAATCAACTTCAATACCACCTTCAGGAAGAAAGAACAGTTACATAAGAATTTACCATGACAATAGATATTCGAGGGGATCTCAATCAGGTCACACCGTAGGAACTTCACCACCAGTAAAGCAGGATCCACACAGAAGATTTTCAGCAGTACAACTGGGGCTGCCCACGCCATCAATCAATGTCACCAACCCTATACAGGCATGAGCGGCCCTGCTCCCTCCTCGGTTCACTCCCCTGGAGACCAAGGGAGCACACCCATGCCAAAGGGGACCTGGGGAAGAGGGTGGACAGACAGAGAGAGAGAGAGGGGTGCCCAGGCCAAAATAAAAGGCTGGATATACCAGAAAACCAATTTCTGAAAGAAGAACCCCTTAAAGGGGGATGGTGGGAGGGAAGGCAGACCTGATGACAGATTCCCTCGAAGATCTACTGTTATGGTAAGTTCTTACATAATTGTTCTATCTTCTTCGGGGGTATCTCAGTCATCAGGTCACACTGTAGGAATGAATCCCAAGCAGTTACAAGTGCAAGGAAACAGTCTGGGAGGAAGGCCAACTAAAATTCAGGATAAGAGGCCTCACAACACAGCCCTGCCGAAACCTGCACAGGCCTCAAGAGTCAATGTCCAGACTGTAGTGCTTGGGAAGGTATGGACAGTACTCCAGGTGACAGCAGCACGAATGTCAGCAGCTGAGACACCTTTGAAACAGGCCACAGAGATAGCCATGCCCTCTGTGGAATGGGCTTTCAACCCCCCGGGGCAATGTTTTGCCATGCTTGTTGAAGCAAAGCACAATACAATGTGCTGACCATTTGGACAAACATTGTTTCGAAACCTTAGCACCCTCTCTACCTGGGGCTAAAGGAGCGCAACACTGCTTCGACTTTCTGTGCTTAGTCCAAAGCAGTTAGGTGTGCACAGAAATTTTGAAGTACTAACGTATTAAGCAGTGCCTCCCCTGGATTGGTATCCTTGGGAAAACAGACTGGAAGGTGGGTGGATGGATTGGTTCAGAGTAGGACCAGACCACATCTTAAGAAACTTAGGGTTGGTGCGCCAAGACACCCCGTCTGTAGAAAATCAAACTGGGTTCTTCACCCCAAAGAGCCTGTAGTTCAGAGAACCTCCGAGCAGAGGTAATAGCCATGAAAACTAATGCTGTCCAAAAGAGAAAGCTTAGCAAGCAAGTCGCAGCTGGCTCGGATAGGGTCAGGTTCAGTTTTGCCCTAAACAAAATTCAGAGACCAAGCCGAAAACAAACCTGATTGGGGCTTCAGATGCAGGTTGTCCCTGAGAAGTGTATGGGACACCTCCAACTGAGCCATAGTGCGGTTGCCTGCTGGCTCATGAAAGGCTGATACAGCCGAGAGGTACACCTTGATGGAGAGTACACCTTGATAGGACAGTACTGGAGACCGGAGATCAAAAGGGATGCTGGGTAGTCTACAAAAAGGTGTCCAGTTGATGCTTGGCAGCCCAGAGAGCAAACCTTTATCACTTCATGGCACAAGTGGTCCTAGTGGAGGGATTCTGAACTACAACAATGTCGCCCACCGCCCTCTGTGACATGCCCAGCTGGACAATGGCTACGTCCTCTGGAGTCAAGCACGTAGATGCAGTATTTGAGACTGGGATAGACCGAGGTCCCTGGATCCTGCGTCAACAGATCCCTGCATAGAAATGGAGGGACGAGGGAATCCCATGTCAGCTGTTGCAGCAGCTGAAACCATATCCGCTATGGCCAGAATAGGGGGCACCAGGTCCATACTGGCCCCCTCCAAATGGAGCTTGGTTAGCATCCTCCAAAATTGGGGGAGCGAAAGAAACCTCCCGTCTCCAGAAGAGGGACAATGTGTCTTGCCAGAAAACTCCAGCCCTGGATCTACGGAGCAGAGACTAGGCAGTTTTGCATTGAGTGGGGACGCAAAAATTAAAATAAAAAGTTTAACTCTGCACTACCCCATCTGGCGAAGAGACATCGGCGATGGATGATGGGAGCTCCCACTCGTGCATGCTGGACTTAGTCCTGCAGAGGCAGTCAGCCAGTGTGTGTTGCATGCCAGCGACATGGTCCGCCGGGAGGATGAGTCTGGTCTATGGCCAAGTACCATATTCTCATGACCTCCCTGCAGAGGTGATATGAGTGAGCCCCCCATGCTGGCTGGTGCAATCAGCAATGCTATGGTTGTCCATCTAGATCAACAACTGACCCTGGAAAAGATGGTTCTGAAAAGCTTGCATGGCGTATGGAACTGTCCGCTTCTCCAGGGCATAGATTATGAAGAGCAGATAGAGCTCCCGCTGAAAGAGGAACCACAGAAACCTTCTGTGTGGTGGAAAGACAGATATGCAGGTTAAGCGTCCCACATATCCAGGAAGCACAGTCAGTCGCCCTGGTTGAGAAGCAACAGTAAGCCAGGCAGGGTGACCATACGGAGATTTTTGTACTGGATGTACCAGTAAGATCTTTGTGATCCATATGGGCCGCAGATCCCCATCCAGTGGGGTAAGTGACTGGTTCGAGGTCCTCTGGGGCGCCTCTAAAAGCTCCAGAGTGCAACCCCCATCTATAATCTGAAGGATCCAGGCATCTGAAGAGATGGTTCTCCAATAATTGGGACTGAGGGAGAACTGACCTTCGACTGCCACCTCTTGGTCAAGAAACAGAAGAGGGAGGAGGGAGGAGGGTCCTGCTAGGAGCCAGGTGGGACAGGCTGCAGGGGCTGGTCTGTTACTCATAGGCCACTTGATTTTGGAACCCAAGGAGGAGGTAGAAGGCAAGGCCGGGGAGGTTCTTAGATTACCCCGGATGTTGGGGTACCTTACGAAAGGAAGGACGCTGTTCACTCCGAGGTCCAGTATGATAGCACAAATGGAAGACTCGACGTCCCTGCCAGATTGCAGCTGGTTAATGATGCCCTGAACATCTGGTCCAATAGGTTGGAACCATTAAAAGGGGTATTAAGCACCCTCCATTGGACAGTCAGGATACCAGAGTCCAGAACCAGGGGTGCTTTTGAAGACAAAGTCCTGAGGCAGCAGCCCTGTAATTTGTATCAGAGATATCACAAAGTGCCCCAAGGAGGTGCTTGCTAAAATTCTCTGCACTCTGCAAGCACCTGAAAAACTCTTGTTTTGAGGGCAAAGAGGAAGGGCTGGGACGGCAACCTTGCCCTTCGGACAAACAGTACTCTGATATTCCACCAAGTGGGAAAGAAAATGGGCAATTCTCAGCCCCAAGGTGAAGAAGCAGAAACCCCTCTTGCCCCCAAGGACAAGCCTGTGGGGTTCCTTGTCGGGGTGGGAGGGAGCTAAGGTGCCTGGGCACCTAAGACACTCATGAGCAGCTTAACCCTTTGGAGCCTGGAGTCTTTTTCTGGACTGGCAGTTTGGTGCACAGTAATCCTGGAGTCTGGGAGAAAAGAAAAACCTCACAGGTATCCCATTTTGATGCCCTAAATCTAAGGGGTGTAAATCACATGGTGTTCAGTTCTGCACTTCCCCCTGATTGATATACAGTATGATCTATAGTTTGGTACTTATGATAACATGGTGTGGTGGATGCTGGACTGCAGAACAAACATCTCAATGCCATTCTCTAAACTGCTTAGGCAAATATGCACTTTTACTGAGAAAATGGATAGGCTCCATAGGGTTAAATGATCACAGCACCAGACATTGGTTGGGCAACGTAGTAAGGAAGGTAAAAGCCTCAGGAGACGACCTGGGAGTATGCCTGACTGAGTCCACGCTCACCCAGAGGGCAGTGGAACCGTCAGAAAAGGGGAGTGTTCTCCTCCTCCGATAAGGTCCGGATAATAGTCCACGTCGACGTGCGCAGGTTCAGGATCCAAACAGCAAGGTGTCGATGGCAGGCCACTGTGAACAACACGTTGACAGCACAGGCGAACCAGGTTGCAATGCGTCAAGCTGATGGACTAAGACAGTAGAGAACTTGGCCAGGACTATCAATAAGGTCGAAGATGATAGAAAGTCTTCAACAGCAGAGAGGACGACGGCACATGGCACGATGACCAAGTCGAGGGGCTTCGAGAACCCGAAAAGCCCGAAGCCCTGGAGGAGCATCAGTACAAGACGAGAGGGCTACAGCCAATGAGGCAGTCGTCGACAAAGAACCTTGAAGGCTGACGGTAGAGGGTGTGGACAGTGGAGAGGTCAACGGTACTGGCCACGACAACCCTGGATAGCCCAAATCCCAGGGCCTGGAGGAGCACCAGGCCGCGATGGAAGTGCTGTCGTTGACGAGCTAGTCATCAACGGAGCAGGCACCACTGAGGTACACGACTGTAGAAGGCGTAGTCAATAGCAGAGAGGCTGACGGCACAGGGCGTGATGACCCCATCGACTGGTCTTGACAGCCTGAAGCCCAGGGGTCTGGAGAAGCATTAGGAGGGCTGTCGACAGACAAGGTACCATTAGGGTTGACGATAGATGGTGTCGTCAATGGCAAAGGTCGATGGCACAGGCTACAATGACCCCGATGACTAATCTGAAAGCCCAAAGGGCCCAAAGCTTGAGGCCTGGAGAAGGATAAGGCCGTGATGGGAGGGATGTCCTCAACGAGCCAGATGTTGACGGAACAGGTACCATTAAGGTAGACAACAATAGAAGTCAGATGGCAGACAGCATGATGACCCCGTTGACGGGCTTGAGAGCCTGAAGAGCCCAAAGCCCTAGAGAAGCATCAGGTGTGACGGGAGGGCTATTGTAGACAAGCCAGTCGTCGGAATGGGGGCCGCCGAGCCAAGAGTCGATCTGTCACCTGAAGAGGCGAGTGACGCGATTGTCGGTATGGGTCTGATAATGGCAGAGAATTGGACGGCGACCCTAGATGAGGTTGGAGTCACTGACGGGGAACCCAGAACGCTGGAGGAAGTGGTCGCTGTCACAGTCTGATGACTGAACCCCGAGGACTGCTCCTCAGCCTTGGAGGCCTGCGAGCTCGAAGAACCTGCCGGCAATGGGGAGGGAGGAACCACGGAGGATCCCTATCCAGAATTGCTCCATAAGGAATTTTTGCAGAGCCGCCTTCTGTGCCAAAGGGCAGGCAGAGAAAACTTGACAGTCTCACAGACCAAGACGACAAGGTCCGGCCCAAGAAAGCAGACAGAGAAAAAAATCTGTCTGTGGAGGTGATCTTTTGTACGCCTACGACAGTGATGGAGGAAAGAAGGAGAAAGATTAACTCTCGATAGAGGAATCTCTAATATTAAACAGAGATTCTAAAACAAAACTAAGTAAATTAAAGTCGTAGGCAAAAGTGGCACAAAACTTTGTCTGAGCTTCCACGGAGACACATGGAAACAGAGTAGACAGCAGGAAACAACTGAGGAGGGAGAGCGGGGCCACTCATGCCTACACAGGAGTTAGTGTGTGACGTAATGAAGCGACACTGGCGTGGAATAAGCTGGTTGTACTGGCGAAAATCTTCCGTGTGGATCCTGCTTCACCTGCGGTGAAGTTCCTATGGTGTGACCCGATGACTGAGATACCCACGAAGATCTTCGGGTGGTGGCGAAGAACTACCCTATCTTAGAGGAAGACCAGGTATGGAGACTCCACCAAGAGTGCATGTAGCTCACTGATCCTTCTCGTAGAAGTGACAGCCACCAAGAAGGTGGTTTTCCACGACAGGTGTGACATCTCATCTGTGTACAGGCTAGAAAAACTTGCCCAATAGCAGAGCACTGCCAGAACCAGCAACATGTCCCAAGGTGGTGGTGGTTCACGTAGCGGTGGCTTCAAATAGTCAAGGCCCTCAAAAAAGCACCAGACCACCTTCTCCTGCACCACTGTCGGCATAGCAGCGCACGCCTGAAATGCAGAGATAGCTGCCAGGTGCACCTTGAGGGTCGATCTCAACCCCAGTTGGGAGAGGGACCATAGGTATTCAAAGATGCTAGTCAAGGAGCAGGCAAGAGGATCAAGCCCCTTGCCCGGACACCAGATGGAAAATCTCTTCCACTTGAAGGCGTAGCACTAGTAAGTTTACTCTTTTCGGGAAGCCCCCACCACGTGGAGCACATTTTCCAAAAGACCTAAAGCCTGGAATTCTTAACCGCTCACGAACCAGGCTGTGAAGTGCAGGGACTGAAAGATTCAGGCGTAGGATCTTCCCTCGATGACAAGACAGCAGATCCAGGCGCAGAGACAACCACCACAGAGGTCTGCTGCTGCAGCTGAGGAATCCAGGTACCAGAACTGGCACGGCCAGTCCTGAACTAATCAGGATAATCCATGCCTTGACCCTCCACACCTTAACCAACAGCTAGTGGATCAGGGAAAGGAGGAAAGGAGTACAGAAGGCCTGGGGTCCAGGGCCTCACAAAGGCATCCTCCAACAATGTCCCAGACTGTGGAGGGTGGGCACAAAACAGCCTCACCTTTGCATTCTCCTGGGTCTAGGAGAGGAGTGTCCCACAGGGAGAATAGGTGGTTCTCCCCCTCCTGATGCAGGGACCACTCATGCAACGTCTCAGACCTGGCTGAAGGCACCTGTGCGAGCTCCACGATATGAATTGCCAGAAGACCTGCACCCAAGCAGCTCCAGGTGTGAAGGGCTTCCCAACGCTTGTTCAGGAAGAACATGGTTGTGGTATTGTCTGTCTGGAGTTGCATGACCGAACCCCTGAATAGAGGAGCGAATTCAGTCAGTTAAGCACACTGCATGGAGCTCCAGCAGGTTTATGTGGCAATGGGACTCCATGGGAGTCCAGAATCCATGGTCTCTGTGGCCTCCCAGGTGTGCTCCCCATTCCACCAGGGACATGTGTGTTGTGAGGGTGACTGACTGCTCTGGGCAGACAAACAGGACTCCTTCCTTCAGATGTTCTGGGATTAGCCACCACTGGATGGCATCCCACATCAGCTGGGTCACCATGACAGTCTGGCCCAGCTGACCTAGGTGCTGAGACCACCGACAGCTCAGCTTCCACTGCAGGTGCTGCAACCGCCAATAAGCTCATCAGGCATTGCTGCAGGATACCATATATCCCAGCAGTAGAAGTCCCAGGCAGTGCGCTATCATCCAACCTGAAAAGAGTGGACAAAAGAAGAAAGATCAGATGCCTGCTCCGCAGGGAGGCAGGCCTTGGCCTGACAGGAGTCCAGCTCTGCCCCGATGAAGTGAATCAACTGCGAGGGGAGCAGTTCAAACTTGGTCAGGCTGACCAGAGGCCAAAGTCTCCGGAGGGCAAGGTCCCTGGACTGCTCCACTGCCTCCTTGGATGGCCCGGCTATAAGCCAATCACCCAGGTAGGGGTACACTCTGACCCTGGTGCCACAGAAAGGCTGCCACCACTGCCATGCACTTAGTGAAGACGCTGGGTGCAGAGGAGAGGCCGAAAGGCATGACCTGAAACTGCTAGAGAACCCCTTCTGCACGAAACTGGAGCTACTGCCAGTGGGATGGATGGACTAGAATGTGGAAGAATGCATCCTGGAGGTCCAGGGAGCAAAATCACATGTCCTGCTCCAGAGGTGGCATAATCTGGTTCAGCGTGACCATCCTGAACTTGCACTTCCTGAGAAACTGGTTCACAGCATGAAAGTCCAGTACGGGGTGTGGCAAACTGGCCACTGCAGAAATGATAATTGCACACAATATTGTTTTTGTATATTTTTCTATATGCTTTAAAAAGGGTGACATGCAGAGGAACTTGGTTATGTTTTCAAAGTTCCACACAGGTCAGAACCAAGGTTTGCCAAAATTTTTTTTTTTTTTTTTTTTTTTAAAGGTTACATGCAGAGGAAATTGGTATCCTGTGATCCGAGAAAGGCTTACTTGCCAGGAAGCTGAAAATTACATCTCAAAGGCAGGGAGGGTATCATAAAATGACAGGAATGGAATGTCCCTTGTTAGCTAATTAATGGAACCAGGTGCAATGAAATGTCAGGATGGGAGAAAACCATCTTCCCCAATCAAACTTACACTTCAAAGGAAAAGTGCTTTAGATTTCCAGGAACTGTCATTTTTATGAGGTGGCAGGAAGGACGAAGAAAGATCAAAGGATACTGGAACTGTAAGATAATCTAATCAATAATATGTTTCACTTAAAAATCTTGGAAAGAGCAAGAGAGGCCCCTGCTGACCTAAAAAGATAAGGCTACAGACTGCCTGAACCCAGGGTATTTAAAGCCCTCAGAGGAGAGCATGCGACACTTTTTCATTGGAGACACTTCCTGTCACACACCAAGCAAAACTGCACAGAGACAGACTAAGAACCAGTGAATGCTACAGAAGGACCGAAACTTTTGCAAAAACTCATTTATTTCTGTACTTTGAACATCCACGAACCAGGTAGAAAACCAGAAAGTAAAATTTTACAGTGCGCTTCTGCATGTATATTTCCACCTTTATTTTTGTTATTCTGTAACCAGATTTCTCAACCTTTTGTTTGTAAAGTTTGTATGAGAACAGTTAGATTTAGTAAAATCATTTTTCGCTTTTAAAACTGCCTGCGAGTGATTTTTGTGTATGTAGAAATAAAACGTTTAGTCAATTCTGAGACCAGCTTGTAACTGCTAACAGCGCTCCCATTCGCTGCCAAAACTAGGATCCTGAAAAAGGGGATCTGAGTGCCTTAAGGGAGATACCCAGGTCTCTGGGAGAGTCTATAAGAGGGAACTAAGTGCTGCACACCCCCATGGGAGAGGACACAAACAAAGTTACGAGGGCAAATCCCGAAGAGCTCGTAACGCTTGGATCTCCCCCACCCACAGTACAACAGGAGAGTTCTCACTTGGCTACAGA
Organism: Neoceratodus forsteri; assembly: GCA_016271365.2. NCBI lineage: Eukaryota > Metazoa > Chordata > Ceratodontiformes > Ceratodontidae > Neoceratodus > Neoceratodus forsteri. The sequence continues at coordinate 199,833,504 of CM028135.1, read as the reverse complement.
CTTTAGACTGTATTTTGCCCATACCCAGACTAAAGAGAGAGCCCTGTGACATCATGGTAGGTGTTCAGTCATGAACTCGGCAAGCACTCTAGAAGGATACTTGGAGAGTATTCCTCCCCCTCCCCCAGTCATGGATTGCACTTGGGGTGGGCACTGTGAGCTCAGAGGATTTGGCCCCCCATGAGTTGGTTCGTGACACGGGCCTAGCCCCCCCATCTGTTTTGGAACCAGAAGTACCTGCACATGAAGCCCTGACCTGCCATGGAGTCTGGAACACAGACTACGGCTCCTTTCTGGAGGAGCTAAGCAACCTTCTCCTTGAGGGCAGAGAGCGTGTCCTGCGACACCACAGATCCCTTTGACGCACGAGATCGGTAAGGCAGGAAAGCCTTTAAGTCGAGAGGCAACACTCTGCTCACCATATCTAGGACACATTGTGGCAGGGACTGGACAGGACAAGTGGGAGGTAGACCCCCCCGACCTGTCATTGGGCAGCTTTGGAGGGGACACCGGCACCACTACACTTACCCCTGCTGGGGAACTTGGCCGTAGGGCACCAAGCACGAGACTGCCCCTGCTGGGGCTGCTACTGAGACTGCTGTGACAGAAAGGGACAAAACTGAAAAGATTTTTTCTTCTGCCCTTTGTGGTCCTGAGAGGAAGTCACAGAATCCAAGTCGGCAATGGACTTCTCAATTCTAGCGAGGTGTCCTTCCATGCCTGGGCCTAAGAGGTTGGTGCCTAGGAAAGTGACATCAGCCAACTTGTGCTGGGTGTCTGCTGTAAAGGTGGAAATCCACAGCCAGGCCCTGCAAAGCATCGTAATGGCTGCTGCCATGGCACAGGAATCACCAATGCCCAAGGCTGTCTGAAGCCGGTGTTTGGCCAGGGCTTGTCCCTGGTCTCAGACCACTCTAACCACTGGCTGCTTGTCAGCAGGGAGGTAAACAAAGGACATGGTCCAGCAGTCCCAACAGGGAGTGACCGAAGCTGGCCATTATCAGGACACAGCCTGCCTGACAGAGACCTAGGGAGGATGCAGCGCATACCTTCTTTGACTCCTGGTCAGGGGGCCTGTCCACATCCCCAGTACTGCTGTATTTGCAAAAGATCAAGTCGGCCACCAGACCCTTGGGCGAATGGTGATTGAAAAATCCAGGCAAGGTGCTGGGTATGACGCTGGGTGCTGCCAAAGCTCCAGTGCCAGGATGGCTTTAGCCATAGATAAGGCAACCCTTGGGGATTCGTCCCTATCCAGTATTTCAGTAAAAGGGTATTTAGCCCGTTTCTGCACTGGATCCAAGGGAATTTCCATGAAGAAAAAGAATTAGCATTTTTCTAGTGCTCTACATACACACCATCTCAAAGTGCTTTACAAGCAATTCTAGACCGGTAGTGAAATAACTGAATGTGTAGTGGCAGCCATCTCGGACATCAACACCTGAACCAGTTTTACGGGAAAGCTAATGTTGGCCACGCCACCGGGGAAAACTGCCCTCATCTTGCAACACAGTGCCTTGTGTCCTTTTACTACCACTAGCACACACCAAAGATGGGCAGAAGACACACCAGAGATGGACAAAAGAACCTAGGTTTCACATCTCATCTGAAGGACAGTACCCGCCTAATACTGCACTCAGGTGCCAGCATTTTAAAGTATGAGCCCAATCTCCATGGACTCAGACATGAGCCTGAGGAGAACCTCAGAAGGGTTCCACCAAGCCAGTTCAACAGAAAATCTATTGGAACGGCTTTACAGTGATGTCTGTGTCAATCACGGTTCGCAGTGTGCCAGAGAATACGTGTGTTTTCTGCTTCACCCTCCCCGCATTATGATATTATGATCACCTCCACAGTGAGGTGTTTCAGGAAGGGGTGCAAGTGACCCGGTGACGGGTCCTGCGCGCCCATTACAATGACTGTCGTTCTGTCGCTGTAATATTTTCAACAAAGTTACGTTCTACGCCTCAGAAGACACCTGCCCATGGTCAGCAGTCTATTCTTTAGTCAAACACATGAATCCTCAAGGACTGCACTGAGGACCCACTGGAGTCAAAGGACTCTTCAAAAATAGCCCTTGGCCATTTACCACCATGCACCACTTGGGACTCGTCCGGGTGTGTGATGTCAACGGATAACCAGCCTGGCATGCCAGTGGTCAGATGGGAATCCTTGGAAGGGGCTCCTAATAGAGACTGACGTGAAGACAGCTCTACCAGAATCTGTGGTAAGACTCGCAGTGATAGCTGTCTCCGCAGGACCAGCAAAGGCTGAACTGGTGATGGCCAGTTTACCACAGGGGTCGACGGCAGAGCCCTGCCCCACCAAGCCAAGGCCCTCTGCTGCCACAGGAGCTCTTCGTAGTGCCACCAAAGAAGAAAAGAAAGAAAAGCACCGACTATGACACTTCTCAATGGAGCAAAACCAACAGTACGAGGGATCCCTTGATCTCAACCTGGATTTCGACCTGGACCTCTACCGTCAACTCAACCATCGATGATGAGGTGAGAGGAGAGGCAGTGTAGACCATCAAACTGGTGTCGACCGACTGCAGAGGAAGGCAACTCCTGAGAGGAGACAAACGTGTTCACAGGCTGCTCCTGCCCTCACGAGTGAGGCAGACAGGACCAGGGTCCTGGCGATGGAATTGTCTTTGACCTCTTCAGACAAAGGGCTGACAGGGTCGAGAAAGATCTCTGCCACCTATTAGACCTGTGTAGAGGCAGACAAGAGCTCAGTCATCAATCAGCAGGGGGAGTGGGAAGATCACATCCTTTCCCACGACCGATGGCAGGACTTCTTGGACTTACCAGGTAGGGCAGGGTTCTCCTCAAAGATCTGGAGGGTCCTACACATCTTACTGAAGTCATCTATGAAAGATGAACGCTGGTCCCCCAACAAGAGCAGCGCCGAGAATGACTAAGTGCCCCGCCGCAGCTTTGGCTACGACCTCTTCCATGGCTGCTGGTCAAGCCACAGAGCCCACAGCTGCAAGAACCACCTTACAAGACTCCCTAGATTTTAAAGGTGGATCCCTTTCAGCCAGCTGGCAGAGTAGAAGACTACAGCAGTGGTCTTGGACAGACGTGGGGAGCATTGCTTGACACAGGCTGCAGGAAGCAATACGGTGAGTTTCACCAAGACAGTGAATGCACGACACATGCGAATTCAGACATTTTTTAGTTGCACTTGATGCAGCACTTAACAGGAACTGGCTTGGAATCCCCTCGTTCCATGGCACGAAGAACCGGAGAAGATATCCTGAAAGAACTGAAGAACTTTGCCAAATGGCACAGTAAGTAAAGCTTTTTTCAGGACAACAATGTGTGCAGAGTTGCAGAGGAGGAGACCTGACTTTCAGCGGAAAGGAAGATCTGACATCACAGGGTGGAGCTGAGGGATATACTATCTGGGTGGGCTAGCAAGACAACTCTTAAGAACTGCAAGAAATGAAAATTATGTACCTACTGTAATTCTTGATCTTCCTGTCTATCTTCACCATTCATCACTGTTGGGTGACTGGCCAGAGACAGGCACCCCGCGGGAGATTGTATATTTTTGGCGAGAGGAGCCAGCGCCGTCAGTGCCACCCGAGAGGCTGACGCACTGCGTGACACTCGAGGGTTGACCAGTAATGGCCATTGGATCCTCCTCCACCTTAGTTCTGCACACAGAAAAGAAAGTATAGAGAAAAAGAGGATGGGGCAAGGAAGCCCAAGAGACAGCAGAAGGAAAAGGAGCAACTGAAAGAAAATAAGCCAATAAGAGGACAGAGAAGAAAGGGACCCGAGGGTTATGGGCCGGGAGGCCCAAGTCCCTGAACAACCAAGGTGGAAGGAAAAGAGGAAGGCTAGAAAGAGGTTTTAGGAAGAGAGGGATTTTGTGGGGGGGGGGGGCAAGAAACCATCAGGGTAAGGTCGATCAGAAGATCACCAGGGGATGATTCAACGACTCAAAATTCAGAATTCTAGATGGGTAAAGTCACCCCAGCTCAGATCCCAACTCCCTAGGGGAAAAAATCACACTCTTCACTCCCCCCCTTCGGTTACCACAAGGAGAAAACAGGTTTTCAAGGAGGGGTGGGAAGGAACAGAAGGGACCCCCTTAAAACACACTATCCCCATCGGGGAAGGTAAGACAAAAGGCGGCAAGGGAATTATGGACAGCGCCAATACCATCCCATCCTGGAACCGATGAGATGGATTTATGGGATGGAAGCATCCCAAGAAAAGTCCAGGATAGAGGAGGGCCCCCCAGAAGACCCCAAGGGGGAAAAAAAACCCTAAGAGGCCTCACTCACCCATTTCCAACCCCCCCCCCACATGAAAATCTCCCGACGGCCTGCCTGAGAGGAGAGAATAACTCATTTGGGGGGGGAAGCGTCAGTAGGGAGGAAGTACAGCTCAGGGACTGAGGCCTTGTGAGGGGAAGGTGGGAGAGATTCAGTGATGAATAGTGAATGAAGATACACAGCAAGATCAAGAATTGCGGTAGGTATGTAATTTTCATTTTTTATCTGTGTCAATCTTCACCATTCATCACTGCTGGGCAAGTACCGAGCACCCTCAAAGGGGGCCCAAGAAACCCTGAAGGAATAACATCCCTCAGTCCCCCACCACCCGGGAAGAAACAGAAGGGGGTGGACACTCCACTAGCAGATTAGGGCTGAGACTGGTCAGAACGAGGCAGGGTCCCCCGAACCCTAGGGGAAGGAATACTCCCCTGAAGTTCCTGCCTTGCTCTGCAGGAGAAGAGATGGGTCCCCTGAAAGGAGGCGGCCAGCAACCTGCACCAGGCCAAAGGTGACAACCTTGAAAGGCGAAGCCATGCCGCCCGTCTAATGCAGATCGCTGTACCCGCAAGCCATGAAGTGACCTCACTGGCATCGTAAGATGCCCTTGACTGGTGCCTCGCCAACTCCAGCCTATAGCGGAAAGGGCTATGGCTTACCGGGTAGCCTCAGAATCGGGCAATGATGCTAAAGCCTGGGCCAGCATCACCCACAGAGGCCTGTTACAAGCAGCGTGGTGCACCTGATGTGAGAGGATTGCCAGCATCATCCATGCAGAGGAGAAAACTCTCCACCCCAGCTGATCAAACTGCTGAGAGTCAGTATCAGAGGACTGGTCGCGGATCAGGTGTCTATGCTCGGACAGGGTGTCCAGACACGTCAGTCCAGAAGGTGGATGAGGCAAAGAGCCTGGAGACCCGCGGGTCGCAAAATACCATCTCAGGCAGTCAATAGAGGATGGTTCTAGGAAGTATCGGCGCTGCCAGGTGCTGTAAGACGTCTGCCGGAATTGAACTGGACAGGATGGAACCACCAAATGATGCGCCCCATATTAGCCTAAAAAGGCCTGTGTCGCACACTTCATCTTGTCTTGAGCATAACGAGAAATGTGCAAATCCCTGACCAGCAACAAAAGGAAGTGCTGATACTGGATCTGATCAGCATCTGAGGACAGATGAACAGAAGGCTTCTCTTCCCCTGTGGAGGAAGACAAGGAGGTCGAGGAACCTGAAGAAAAAATTACTCACCTTAGTAATGTTGTTTCTTCTAATGGAGTCTTGCTATATTATAGACATTAGCAGTTTGATCCAGCTCTAGAACTGCCCCGGAGTGAAATGGTTAAAACCATTCCAAAATAGAATTTTGGCACGAGAGAAGCTCTATCTGTGTCATTTCAAACTTGACCCGTCAGATCTTTTTACGAGCCAAACTCACTAAGGTCTGTGTGGAAGCTGTAACTACACTAGCCAAATGGCTACCTAAATAATAACAACCATTGATGGTCCCAACACCCAAGACTCAAGTCAGGGGACCAGAAATACTAACACCATTCTAATAATATGAAAATGGAACATAAGTATAATAAAACACACACTGCAGCGTACATACACACCCCAAAGTCCCAAAGGGGACAAAATGCTAAAAGAACATAAGTAGTGCCCACACTAAGTTGCCCGCACCCCACCAAGTAGAGGTTCTGAGAGGGGCAGGTTGGGGGGGAGGTCTATAATATAGCAAGACTCCATTAGAAGAAACAACATTACTAAGGTGAGTAATTTTTTCTTCAAACATGAAGTCTTGCTATATTATAGACATTAGCAGAATACACAGCAGTACCTCCATGGAGGAGGGGCAGAACCTACTTAGGGAATAGGCTCTGAAGAACAGCTGTGCCAAACCGAGCATCTCTCCTGGCCTGGACATCCAGGGAGTAATGCTTGGTAAAAGTGTGTACCGTTTTCCAAGTAGCAGCCTGGCAAATCTCTAATAAAGGGATATCTCTGGCAGCAGCTAGAGACGCAGCTGTGCCCCTGGTAGAATGAGCCCTAAAACTGGGGGGGGGGCTCTGCCCACTTTCTGATAACAAAATTGGATACAAGAGACAATCCACCTGGCTATTGATCTCTTAGTGGCAGGTCTGCCTTTCCCAACTTCACCATAGATAAGGAAAAGTTGGAGGGATTCGAACCTGTGACCTTTGGTACGCTCTATATAATAACTAAGAGCTCTCTTAACATCCAGGCTGTGCAACCTCCTCTCACCCGAAGAGGAGTGATCAGTGAAAAATACTGGAAGGGAGATAGATTGATTAAGATGGAAATCTGAAACCACCTTAGGCAAAACTTCCTATTAGTCCTAAGGACTACCTTATCCCTGTGGAAAGAAGTAAAGTCAGTCTCCACTGACAAGGCTTGCCAATTCACTTATCGTCTGGCAGAAGTGATAGCCACTAGAAAAACAGTTTTCCAAGTTAGGTACTTAAGCTCTGCAGAAGACAGAGGTTCAAAAGGGGGTTGCATTACCTGGGCAATGCAAACATTAAGGTCCCAAGCAGGGGCCGGTTCCCGAAAGGGAGGATCAGTATGGAGTAATCCCTTAAAAAACTTGGAAAACACAGGATGAGAGGAAAGAAGGGATGACTTTCCTGCTGACACAAAAGCAGACAGCTGCCAAATGAACTCTCAGGGTAGCTGGTCTGAGACCCAAGGAATTAAGACGTACCATGTAATTAACAAAATGGGCAATTCAGCAGATTCTGGGGAAATACTTTTCCCAGCACACCAAATGGAAAACCTTTTCCATTTAGAACTATAAGTAGCCCTAGTGGAAGGCTTTCTGGAAGCCTTTAGGATCTCAAGAACACCCTGAGAGAGGTGTAAATCAGCAAACTAACTCCTCAAGAGCCAGGCCTTGAGGTTGAGGGATTTGAGGTCCGGATACCAAACCCTTCCCTGGGCACAAGTCAACAGATTGTGATTCCTGGGGAGGCACAGGGGAAGATGAACTGTCAGAGACAGAAGGAGTGGGTACCAGGGCTGCCTGGCCCAATCCGGGGCAATCAGAATCACCCTGCAAGGCTGAGATCTGATTTTGACTAGTACTTTGAATGGGGGGCATAGGAGAACTCCTCCCAATCCAGAAGAAGGGCATCCAGGGAACTGAGCCCAGCACTGGAGGCCTGCAACAGAACAGAGGAAGTTTGTGATTGTCTGGGGCTGCAAAAGATCTATCTGAGGATGCCCCACCTGGCAAAACTATCCCCAGCACATGAGGATCCAGGGACCATTCGTGATGGCCCTGGGAAATCCTGCTGAGGGCATCCGCTAGGACACTGTCCTTCCCTGGAAGATGAACTGCTATGAGGGAAGTGTTCAGGGAATAGGCCAGAGACCACAACTTCATTGCCTCGGTGCACAAGGCCGAAGACCGAGTGCCCCCCCCCCACGTTTGTTGATGTACCACATTGTTGTGGTGTTGTATCACCTGACTTGTATCACTTGTGTTGTTCTGACTTGTATCACCTTGTCGTGGACAGATGCACAAAAAGCTTGAAGAGCTAAAAAGACAGCTCTGAGTTCCAGCAAATTGATGTGGAGCAGAGATTCCTGGGGGGACCAAACTCCCTGAGTGGAAAGGTCGCCCATGTGGGCTCCCCAACCCAGAAGGGAAGCATCTGTAGTGAGAGTCAAGTCGTGAGAAGGGGAAATGAAGGGGACCCCCGCTCTTAAATTGCTCTGATCCTGCCACCACTGGAGAGCTAGGATCAAGGTTCGAGTCACTGGGACCAACTTGGAAAGGGGGTCTCTTCTCTGAGACCAAAAGGTTCTCAAGTGAAACAATGTCTCATCTGAAATCTGGCTCCCTGCACAACAGCTGTGGATGCAGCCATGTGCCCCAGGAGCTGCAGAAAGTGTCTTGCTGGTCGAGAGACCTGCAGAGTGAAGGAAGAGGCCAGAGCCACTAAATTACTTACCCTTTCTGGGGAAGAAAGGCTCTGGCTAGCTTTGTGTCCAATTCTGCCCCTATAAGGTGAGTACCTGGACTGGTTCCAGAACCGACTTTGGTAGGTTTAGCAGAAAACCCAGGGAGGTGAGAAGCTGCTGGGTGACCTGCAGGTGAGATTTTACCTGTTCTGGGGACTGGCCTACAATGAGCCAGTCGTCTAGATAGGGAAAAACAGCAATCCTCTGCCTCCTTAAGTGAGTCACTGCCACTGCTAGACACTTTGTGAATACCCTTGGAGCAGAGGCAAGGCCGAAGGGCATTGCTCTGAACTGGTAATGACCTGAGGGCAGTTCGAGTCTGAGGTACTTTCGATGGGATCTTCTGATTAGGACATGGAAATAGGCATCCTTGAGGTCCAGGGAGGCTAGCCAGTCCCCTGGCCTTAGGGAAGGTAAAATCATTGCCAGAGTTACCATTTTGAACTTTGGTTTCAAAAGATGCTTGTTCAGATATCTGAGATCTAAGATGGGCCGCCATTCTCCTGTCTTTTTTGGGGTAAGGAAGTATCTGGAATACAGACCCCTGCCCTGATACAGGGGAAGGACCCTTTCTACTGCTCTGAGAGCTAACAGGGATGAGACCTCTGTTTCCAGGCGAGGGTCTCTGAAGCACTTGCAGGTAGAAAAATCTGCTTCTCAACTTGGGAAACTTTTTGAAGCTGAGAACCAGACCCTGGCTTACTACTTCCAGAACCCACTTGTCTGAGGTTAAAGAAGCCCAATTCTGACTGAAGTAAGCCAGCCTGCCCCCCACTGGTACAGGAGAATCTGCCCTGGGCACCCCATCAGGGTGCCCGTTTCGCAGGAGCTTTAGGCTGGGAGGTGGGAGCAGATCTGCCCACCCCTCGTCTGCCCCTGCCTCTGAAGAAGCCCCTCTGAGCATAGGCAGAGGAGGCCTGAGTCTGGCAGAAAGGCCTGTGAAAAGGATTACCCCTACCCCGGGGGGCATGCCTTTGAGGAGTGGCTTGCCGCTCCTTAGCCTGGGCACTCTTGTAAGTAGTCTTATATTCATCCATCTTCTTCATGTAATTCTCTGTCTGCTCTCCAAACAGAGAATTTCCCACCACAAGAAAATCCATAGCCTTAGTCTGGGTATCCTGTGACAAACTAGTACACCCGAGCCAGACCAACCTACTTAAAAGCTACAGATGTGGCCATGACCCTAGAGGAAACATCATTAACATCCACAGCAGCATGAAACTGAACCTTAGAGGCTTCAGCCACCTGTTCTAGTTCACTAGCCAGCTGGCCATGGGCCTGCTTGGCCAATTGCATAACAGTATCCCATCTAGATTTCTGATACCTAGCTACATAAGCTATATAATTTGCTTGCCTAAGTCCCAGAGAGGCTGCCATATACTGTTTTTGCCATGGCATCAATCTTCCTGGAATCCTTGTCAGGAGGATGTGAAGCCAAGGAATATTAGCTTTATCACAGGCAGCAGCCTGAACTACTAACATGACTGCATTGCTGAGAAAGGAATTCTGTATCAGGGCCTGACAATGTATACCTTCTGTCCATCTTTTTATCTACAGGAGGCACAGAATTAGGAGCTTTTAAAATTTTAATTGTTTCCTAAAATACTTATGTAAAGGAATAGACAATCTCCTAAACTCTGGAATATCCATGATTTCTACAAAATCAGGCTCCTCTTGCTCATCCACAGCCTCTTCTAAAGGAAGCTGGAGGGTTTCAGCAACTTTTTTATAAAACATAAAATGAGATGGGGACTCAGACAGCATAGGGGGAGATTCTAAAGGTGTGTCTGGGGAGATGTCCAGTTCAATGGGCACACCCAGACCTTCCCAGCCACATTCATACTGTTCATAATCCTCCTCCCCCTCCTCTGGTTCATAAAATTCCTCAATATCATAATCCTGAACCACTGGGACGGACGAACCGACCTTTTACCAGATAGTGAGTGGTTCGACGACCCTGAGACAGTGACTGGACAATTTGTATGGCTTTTGCTATCTCTGCAGCAGTTGGAGAAGGAATTTTGGACTCCAGACCTGCTGATTTTCTTGTTTTCTTTACTGGAATTGGTTCCTCAGAGCCAGCTTTTCTTTTGCCCGAGGAAGTCTGGCCCTAGTCAGAGGGCACTCCCTCTGGTTCGGTTGGCACCGAACCGGGCTGGCCATCCGGGTCAGCGGACTTTTTGGCCTCTCGTTCCCTGAGCCTGCCAAATCTTTTTTCCAGGGTGGCTGCAGGGAAATTCTTACATACCTGGCAGTCTGACTGGAGGTGGTCAAACCCCAAACAATAAACACATGTGGTGTGTGGGTCAGCCTTGGCCAAGACTTCCCCACAAACATCACTGAGTGTTGAAACCCAGTGGGCCGTTTTTCTTTTGGGTTTCTCAGACATAATGCCAGCCTAACCAAAAACTTGCCCTTTTAACGGCAGTGCCAGGCAAGACACCCTTATCGGTTCCTAACCATGTCACGGGTATTGGGAAAAACATAATAAATCAGTTTTTTTTTTTTTGAACCGATAAGAACCGGGAACCGCACTCTAAAATAGTAACTTTTAGTTTTAAATGAGTTTTAAACCCACTGATCGGTTCAAAACCGAACCGATAACTTACAAGTTCCACACAGACAAAACCTTCATTTACATACCGTTACCACAGATAGAGCTTGAACCGAACGGTTTTGCGGTTAAAATAAAACTATTCTCGGTTAAATCCAACCGAGAAAACACTTTTTAAACCGAGAAATGAACCGAGCAGAAGGAGAAATCTCCGGAGCGACTGTTCACTGAGGCGGAGTAAAGAATCTGACAGTTCAAGTTTGAAGTGACACAGATAGAGCTTCTCTCGTGCCAAAATTCTATTTTGGAATGGTTTTAACCATTTCACTCTGGGGCAGTTCTAGAGCTGGATCAAACTGCTAATGTCTATAATATAGCAAGACTTCATGTTGTTTGAAGAGTCTGATTCTGGCTGCGGCGGGGTAATCGGTCAGAAGACCTGCTCGTCCATATTCCTAACATACTGTGGGAAAGCCACAGCCTGAGATCTGAACTGGTCCAGGTCAAAGGTCCCAGAGGACCCACATGGCCTGGGAGAAGGGGAGCTGGTCACAGAGGTATGGGTGAATCTGCCACCTGATGTGAAGCATCTCTGCCAGGGCTAGAGGAATCTACAGGAGAACCTGGCACAAGCGGAAAACCACAGGTCTGTAAATTCACCGACCCATCCTGAAAATTAAAAAACGGTTGGGACTTAACCCTGTAGGATGGGTTACCCTATGAGGGGACCGGGGCTGCATGGATCCAGAAGGGCGGACCCCAGCATCACCCAAAGAGACCTCCTAAGCAGGGGACGAAGGGAGGAGACCGGCTCAGCACTCTGCCTCCCCGACTTGGAGGGCCAAGAGAGTATCCCGGTGTTCATCACCCAGTTTCCTCAACCTTGTGGACTCGAGGAAGCTCTCTTCCTTGCATCCTGTGCCAAAGCCCCCAACTCAGAAGACCCCCTCCCCCGAGGGGGGCCGCAGAAAGGAGGCGCTCCATCTTGATTCTAAGAGGAGGGATGGTACCAGGGACGGCAGCCACCCCCTCACTCAGAAACCCAATCGCCACATCCGCAGCAGTGGGACCGCCGACCCGCAGCTGACCCCCCCAAGCCACCATCAGCTGGAGAGTCAGCACGGGCCACAGTCACCTTAGCTGTGGGAGGGGGGCACGTGGGGAGGCACAAGGGTGCTAGGTGGTGGGGAACCCTTCTATTCCAAAGAATCAGGCCTCCAGTCCAGATCCACCTCAGAATCATCTGCCTCCAAAGACAAGACTATCAAGAAGAGCTCAGGGCCAGCGGCTGTGGGTTCCCCAGTCAGGCATGCAGCCGGACCCTGGCCTTGTGACACTACCGGATCACGGACTGCAAGCAGCCCTGGGATCCAAAGCAGCGCACAGGTGGTGCCAAAAGAAACGCCCGGCACTGGGACCCGCAGCTGTGGGCCCCAACGGAGGGGCCTGCACCTCCAAAGGTGCGACTGCCTGAGCACTGTTCCCACCCCGGCCCCAAACAGGGACAGATTTGCCCCCCAGCACCACGGTAGGAATCTCCTCTATGGCAACGCGTGAAAAAGAGATGGGCCCTTCTTCACCGGACTGCATAGGCCCGGGAAGGGACCCGGAAAGGGCAGCAGAGGTCCTGCATTTGACTCGACATGAGCAACGGCCACCTCCCTCGAAAGTCGGCAGAGCCCCTGCCAATTTCAACACGCGATGCTCCAGAACTCAGCAGTCCATCAAGAAGCAGGTGTTGCAGGAATCCATGTAGAGTGATGCGGTCCAAGGAAGGCAAGCGTCATGCTAGTCGGTATAGGATATCTGTCGGCCGTAGGGACAGACGCATAGGAGGCCAACCAGTTTTCTTCAACAGTTTCTTGTCCCAACGACCAGACATGACGCATACGGTAACTGAAAATCCAAAGGACTCTACGCCATAAATAAAAATAAAGATTTTACTGGGATCTTGAACGGAGTCGAGTAGGCAACAGAACTGAGGTGGAGTCATGGTGAAGAAATAGAACGCCGAAGGCTTAGACGACTACTAGGCCACACAGAGTACTATCAAGCAGGGGTGCTGTCTCGACGGCGGGAGAAGCAGAACTGAGGTGGAGGAGGATCCAACAGCCGTTACTAGCCAACCTGCGAGCGCCATGCAATGAGTCGGCATTGTGGGCGGCACTGAATCCTCCCTCAAAAACAAAAAAATAAAAGTAAAAGGACATACCTACCTTAATTCTTGATCTTCTTGAACTAAGTCTCCATCACTCATTCACACTAATGGGAGTTCGCCGGAGGCGCTAGGACCCAGCGGGAGCAAACTTTTTTCAAGAGGGTCAGCACCAGAAATGGAGCCGTGAGAAGTGGCACCGCAAGCCTCATCGTGGTGTGGTAAAGACTATCTCAGGCCGACCTCCAACTGCCTCAGTAGCTCCCCCAAGAGGAGGTGCAGCGATCTAACCTAAGGAGGAAGAAAAAAAAAAAAAATCACACATAAGATAGCTCGAATGACCCGTGTAAGAAGGGTCAACAATAAAGTATTCACAGCCCAACCATTGAGGGAGTGAAGACCAAAAACAGAAGTGAGCTCGGGGGATGATGGGTGGGCGTGTGAACGAGTGGTGACTTCGTCCAAAAAGATCAAGAATTATAGTAGGTACATAATTTCCATATCTTCCTGGACATAAAGTCTCCACCACTCATTCACACTAACAGGAGGGTACAGAGCTAAATAATTCCCCAAGACGGGTGGCAGGAGATAAGACGCTCACGTGCTTAGGACAGTCCACTAAGAATGGTCCTGCCAAATGACAGGTGCCATCTGGCATGGACATCCAAGGCGTAGTGCTTAACGAAAGTATGCAAGGAGCTCCAAAGTGGCCACACTGCAAATATCTGCGATGGACACGTTCCGGATTTCTGCCAGAGATGCCGCGACTGCTCTGGTAGAGTGAGCGTACACTCTGCCTTCGAGCTTGACTTGTGCCATAGAATAGCAGTGGCGAAGGTAAGCTACCAGCCACGCTGAAATACATCTCAGACAGGCTGACCCAGCTGGGATTCACTGAACGAAACTAATAGTTGTTGAGCTTTGCAAATTTTTCGTTCTATCGAGACAGAATTGCAATGCTCTCAACATCCAGTGAATAAAGGGTACGCTCCCCTTCATTTTGGAAATTTAAAAAAGTATGTAGGAAGGACTAAAGGTTGGTTTAGATGGAACTCAGACAACCTTAGGGAGAAACTTATGATGAGTCCTAAGAACCACTTTGTCCCTGTGAAATACAGTGTGTGTGTGTGTGTGTGTGTGGGGTGCGGCAGTGACCAATGCATGCATTTTAGAAACTTTATGGGCCAAGGTGATGGCCACCAGGAAGGCCGATTTCCAAGTGAGGAACTTCAATTCGCAAGTAGCTAGAGGCTCGAAAGGTTTACGAGTGAGCATGTCTAGCACAAGATTAATGTGCCAGGCTGCGACAGGGCGTCTGATAGGAGGTCTAGTATGCAGAATACCCCCAAGAAACCTTTTAACCACAGGCAACTGAGCCAGTGACATGGAAAGTACCGGCTCATGATACGCCGAAATGGCACAAAGCCTTTGACTGTAGAGTACTGCAGACCTGTATTTGAGAGGTTTAAGAAGTACTCCAAGACTTTATTCGGTGGGCAGGAAAAAGGATTCCAAGAGGATTTTGCACACCAGATAGAGAAAAGCTTCAATTTGGTTGTGTAGGTTTCCCAAGTGGGTGGCTTGCGCGCAGCCAAAAGGATATCAGAAACTCTGCAAGAGACATTGAACCTATCACCTCTATCTCTTCAAAAGCCAAGCGTGAAGGTGAAGCGACCTCAAGTTGGGATGGACCACGGGGCCCTGGGTCAAAAGGTTTTTCTGGAGAGGAAGCATCTTCGGGGGAGTTTCCGATAAGACTTTAGCAGTGGAAACCATAGTTGTCGAGACCAGAACGGGGCAATGAGAATCATTCTGCCCCCCCGAGACTCCAATTTGAGAAGTACCCTCTGAATTAGAGGAAGGGGCGGAAAGGCATATAGAAAGTGTCTTGTCAACCGCAGCCTGAATGCATCCTGACAAAAAATGCCAGGTTCTGGATTTCTGGAGCAGAAGAGAGGCAGTTTTGTGTTGAGTGGGGACGCAAAAAGGTCCAGGTCCAGAGTTCCCCATTCTTTGAAGAGTGACTGAACGACAGCTGAGTTGAGACCACTCGTGAGGATCTGTCGTTTTGCATTCCTAGCAGGTAAACCATCCGAATCAAGACCTTGTGTTCCAGGCACCACTCCCACATTCTCATCGCTTCCCTGCATAAAGGGTAAGAGTGAGCGCTGCCTTGTTTGTTGATGTAGTACATCAATGCTTTGTTGTCCGTTTGAAGGAGAATGTTCTTGTGACAGAGTATGTCCTTCAAAGCTCTGACTGCATAGAGGACGGCTCTCATTTCCAGGATGTTTATGTGGAGTTGGGACTCGTCCCGAGGCTGGCAGTGGGCTCCCCAACCCATCAGGGATGCGTCCATGGTAACGGAGATCTGATGATCTAGAGGGGGCAAAGTGATATCCTTCCAAAAGATTGTTCTCCTGGGGCCACCAGGTGAGACCTCTTCAGAGGCTCCGTCACCTTGAAAGGACTGAGGGTGAGTGGTTGGGGACCACCGAATACTGAGCATCCACTGGGAGGTTCTCATCTGGAGATGAACCAAGGGTACAGTGAACACCGAGGATGCCACGAGGCCCAGCACCCGTTGCATCGAGATGACTAACCGAACTGCGTTCCCTGATGTACTGGGCCATCTGAAGGATATCACTCCTTCTGTCCTCCGGAAGAGAAGCCTTCGCACAGGAGGTGTCCAGAAGTGTTCCTATGAAGAGGAACTTCTGCGAGGGCTGCAACTACGACTTGAGATTCAGCAGGACTCCCATGGACGTGAGGAAGTCCGAGGCCGTGGCCTCTAGAGTCAGCTGCCTGGACGGACTTGCTAGAAGCAAGTCGTCCAGATATGGAAGCATTTTTTTATTCAGATTTTCCTGAGGTGCACCGCAAGAATTGTGCAACACTTTGTAAAAACTCGAGGCGCAGAGGACAGCCCAAAGGGCAGGACTCTGCACTGAAAGTGTTGACCCAATGCCATGAACCTTAAGTATCTGTGGTGGTTTGGGTGTATGAGAATATGTTGGTAGGCATCCTGCATGTCCAGGGAGGCTAGCCAATTGTGTTGATGAAGCAAAGGTAGCAAAGTACCTAGTGAAATCATCTTGAACTTTTCCTTGTGAAGGAACTGGTTTAGTTTTCTAAGATCCAGAATTGGGCGCATGTCACCAGTTTTCTTTGGAACCAGAAAGTAATGGGAGTAGAAGCCTGTGTTTCGCTGATGCAGCGGAACTATTTCTACTTCCCTGTTTTTTCAGAAGGCCTTGTACCTCGGAAGCAAGAAAGTCTGACTGAACCGCCGACAGCCTGGGCTGTCATTTGGGAGGATGATCCGGAGGGGTTTCTGAAAGACAGAGAGAGTACCCCTCGCGGATTATCCGGAGGACCCATTTGTCTGATGTTATAGGTTTCCACTGACTGTAGAACCGAGTCAGACGTCCTCCCACCGCTGAGTAGTCTTCCCCCTCAGACAGTTGAGGTGGGACTTGGGCCAGAAACTCAGAAGGTGGCACCTGGCGCTTTGGGGCCTTGTGCCTTCTGTTGCGCTTTCTTCTGCGGTTGAGGGTTGTGGTTTTTATTAAAACCTCCCCTGCCTTTGACGTGAAAGGACTGACTGTTGTGAAACTGATACTTGTTCACACCTCCTCTGGAGAGAATGGGTGTAGGTCTGGCCGTCTTAATGGCAGACCTAGTCTTCTGCGTGGCCTCCAGAGCTTGCTCCACCTGAGGCCCGAACAGATACATACCAAAGGGTAAAGCCACAACTCGCTGCTGGGCATCGTTCGTGAAGCCCGAAGTACGTAGCCAAGAGTGGCGGCGGGTGCAGATGCCGCCTGCCACCTTGGAGGCAGTATCAAAGGCATCCATTGCAGCTTTAACCTGTTGGTTATTGGATTAGATACCCCTAGTTATGGTGTGAAGCAACTCTGAGCTAGCTTCCGATTCGGGCAAAGTTTCCACCATTTCTTTGAGGGAATGCCAAAGTACACTCATATTGGAGAAAAATAGCCCTGGTAGCTGGCAATGCGCATGCCCAGGGTTTAGGCAGCAAAGACTCTCTTACCGAAAGTGTCTATCTTATGAGATTCTTTGTTTATTGGTCGGGCCATAGATCGAGGAAGGACGGCCTTATTCTCTACCAAGATCACAATGGCATCAGCAAATGCTTGTGAGGCCAAAATAGGAAGTATGCTCCTCCCGAGGATCGCCCTATCGATGGACTTAGCCATGGAAGGAATGAGAGACTGATTCTGCCAAACTGTGTGTGTGTGTGTGTGTGTGTGTGTGTGTGTGTGTGTGTGTGTGTGTGTGTGTGTGTGTGAGAGAGAGAGAGAGAGAGAGAGACACACACACAAGAGAGAGTCTGGTCTGTCTCGAAAGAGGGCGTACCGGAGGGGTTAAATCCATAGGTATCGCCAGGACATGAAGATACTGGAGTCGTAAAAGCTTCCCAGGATCAATCTCTGAAGCTTGGAGAGAAAGGGTAGTTTAAATTTTTGACCAGCGACTTAAAGGATAGGTCCTCCACCACAGGCTCTGCAGAAGGATAGATTCCTGTTCAGAGGGCAGTATCATCAACATCATCACCCAGACGAAGTTCTGGGTCAGGCTCAAAATCATCTCCCGACAGTCCAGGAGGGACTGCATAGATAGGAAAGGAGTGAAATTTAGGAGGAAGAACAGAAGAGGAAAGAATCTGAGTCGAAGACCACCCAAGGCCAGTCGGCGCTGTGCTAGCCCCTGGTGCAGACAAAAGGAGGGCGCCTGCAAGTGGCGCCCACACGGCGCTGACAGCCCACAGAGCACCGCATATAGCACTGACAGAGCCGCCGGCACCGCGCAAAGCACCGACAGAGCCGCCGGCACCACGCAAAGCACCGACAGCCCATGGCGCCGAATGAGCCCGAGGCACCACCGACGGCGCAGAGAGTGTCCCAGAGGTCAAAAATAACTGATTTGACGAAAAAGAAGGAAACATGGCAGGAGACAGAGGCATCGGGGTGGACCCCTGCGCCGCAGCCATGTGAGGGGGATAAACACCAGAGCTCGGAGTCGACAGCACCGAAGAAGATGCCGTGCGACTAGGAAGGCCCAACCGCCCTACCTCTCCCCCCAGAACAGAATGGGCCGAAGGCACCAGCGTCGGAGTGACCGGCTCAGGCAACTGCACCAACCTCCGAGCCCATTGCTCCATAACAGCAGCCCACTGGGGAAACTGCTCATCGGAAGCTGCCCGGAAAGGCAGAGAAGAGCTCCGACGTCTAAGAGGTCAGCCATCAGAGACAGAGACCAGCGACTCAGAGGTGGAGACCGGCACCTGGCCCCAACAACTGACAGTCTACGCGCAGACATACCAGAGGGCGACCTCGAGTGATACCTTTTTCTCTCCGACCTATGCATCGAAAAGGAACTCTAGGCGAGCAGGCGCAGAGAATGGGACCGTTTTCTTTTTATGCTTCGGGAGCGGACCGTCCATCCCAGAGATTTTGGGCCGTCGTTGTGGGACCCCGAATGGCGGACTGGACCCAGCCCGGTTGACTGAAAGAGCTTTATCTGAAGTCTCCTTACCATCACCTGACCCGCTCATGGTCGACTCAGTCAATGGACGGCTGAAGACTTCTTGATATATAATTTAAATATATAGAATAATATCGGTACTTCTAAATAAAACTACAAAACAAAAAAAACTACTGCTGCTAGTGAAGTTTAACTCCTGGCGGGCGAGTGACAGTCACTGGCAGCACACTTTATGGTGGGAAAAAAGGAACAAAGGCGGTTGGAGGGTCGACAGCGAGATAGTCTTTACCGCACGAGCTGAGGCTCGCAGTGCCACTTCCTCACGGCTCCATCTCTGGCACCGGCCCTCTTGAAAAAAGCTTGCTCCCACTGGGTCCTAGCGCCTCCGGTAAACTCCCATTAGTGTGAATGAGTGGTGGATACTTCATGTCCAGGAAGATCACCAAAATCTCCCATGGGGTGCCTGTCTCCAGCCAGTCACCCAACAGTGATGAATGGTGAAGATTGACACAGGTAAAATGTGTGGCCAAGTATCCATGTCCCTAGAATTATGCATTAAACAACCCCAACTGAAGTGCAGTACATGTTTTCAGATAAAGTACCTGGTGGTCTAGTGGTTATATCCTCCATGAGTTATGGTGTCAGGCTGCTTCAGTTTAAAGCCAAAGTTGGAGATCCATTTGTTAATCCTTTAAAATGTTTAGATTTGTTTCTAAAGGAATGCACCCTTCCCCCAGCCACAGCGGCCAGCCCTAGTCTACTGATCGTGCCATCTGCCTGCCACCTCAGCACACTCAAGACTCCCAAGCCCCTGTGCTGGTCCTGCAACAGCAAACCGACGGCACCAGACTCACTTAAGCCTCCTCTAGTGCATAACTTCAGTAATATCTTCCTTCCTAGCCACTGTCACTACTAAATGATGTGCATACTCTTCATCTACATCATTTGTAGTAGTACCAGTCATGAAAGAGGAAAGCATATCAGTAAAGCACTGCTCTCAAGGAAGTTGAAACAAGTCAGGTGCCGGCTGTGTACGTGCTTCTTCCTAGGGCAGCAAGTTTGCCTTTGCAGGACCGGTACAGGGGCTCGGGATTTTTGAGTGTGCTGAGACAACAGGCAGGCGGCACGATCAATGGACTAAGAGTGACTGTAGCGGGTGGGGGGGGACGCTACATCCCTAGCGAAAGAAATAAAAATGTTACTCACCTATAACAGTAGTTCTAGGAGTGGTATATGATGTTCATCCACACTTCCTGGCAGTGTCCTTTCCCCTTAAATATCTGCCGGACAGTCTTCAAGCTGGCTTCTACTACCCACCTGGGTAACTCCCCTAGCACCACCTCGTGACTCCAGTTCTTGCCCACTGTAAGCAGTATTGTGACAAATAGCTGGTGAAGCTCTCCCGGAACTCCAGCCATGTGCTCCTTATAATAGGCGGCAGCTCGCCGCAGGTCCAAAGTATGGAGCCTGTGCTTGGCCTGCAAGGTGTAGCTGGTGAAGCACATCGGGAGATTAATCACCTGATTAAGGTGGAATTCCAACACAACATTTGGGAGGAACTTTGGGTTGGGGGTGAAGGACAACTTTGTCCCTGTGGAAGACCAGGAAAGGAGACTCCACCGAGAGCACCTGGAGCTCACTGATCCTTCTGCCTGACGTGATAGCCACCAAGAAGGTGGTCTTCCATGACAGGTGTGACATCTCACACCTGTGCACTGGTTCGAATGACTTGCCCATGAGCTTTGCCAAAACCAGCAACAGATCCCAAGGTGGTGGTGATTCACATACCGGAGGGGAAATGTGGTCAAGGCCTTTGAGAAAGCACCAAACCCCCTTCTCCTGTGCCACAGACTGCTGACCAGCCCGCGCCTGGTAGGCAGAGATGGCTGCCAGGTGCACCTTAAGGGTCGACCAAAGGCCCGACAGAGACGGACCAAAGATTGTCAAGGATGCTAGTCACTAGACAGGACCAAATGGAGAACCTCTTCCATTTGAAGGCATAGCACTTCCTGGTCGACTCCTTCAGAGATGCCTCAACAACGCTGAAGACATCTTCGGAGAGACCTAAAGCCTGGAACTCAAGCCAATTAGGAACCAGGCAGTCAGGTGCAGTACCTTCCCGATTGACCTACAGCAGGCCCAGGTGTAGAAGACGACGCCTCGGGAGCCTACTGCTGAGGCTGAGGAGATCAGAGTACCAGAACTGGCGTGGCCAGTACAGAGCCACCAGGATTACCTACCTGTGCCTTGTTCCTCCATGGCTTGGGCAGCACTTTGTGGATCAAGGGAAATGGAGGGACGGTAGAGAGGAGGCTCGAGGTCCAGGGCCTCGAGAAGACAACCCCTTGCAGCGTTCCCTGCTGACGGAGGCGGGCACAATACAGCCTCAGTTTTGCATTTTCCCTGCAGACAAACTGGTCCACCACAGGGATGGCCAGATTGGCCTCCAGGCTACGCACAAGGGTCCAGATGCTGAGCGCTTCACTGCATAGTGGAAGGGAGCATGTGCCGCCCTGCTTGTTGAGTTAAGCACATGGTTGTGTGTGGTGTTGTCCATCTGGACCTGAACCACCTGACAGATGTGGAGCAAATGCGGTCAGCACCAGCTGAACCGTCCTGAGCTCCAGCAGGTTGATGTGGGATTGGGATGCCTCCGGAGTCCAGAGCCCGTGGACTCTGTGTTCCCCCAGGTGAACTCCCCAGCCCATGAGAGCGGCATTGGTCATCAGGATGACTGTCAGCTCTGGGTGGACAAACGGGATACCTTCCTACAGATGTTCTGGGACTAACCGACCACTGCAGTGCATCCCATATCTGCTGGGTCAGTGACCAGCTGGTCACAGTGACCCCTGCACTAAGACCACTGCCTGACCAGCTCACACTGCAGGGATCCCATTCTCCAGTGAGCCCAACGGACCATGCTGGAGCAGGCCGCCATGTATCCCAATAGACGCAGGAAGACCCAGGCAGCATGCAACTGCCCAACCCGAAATAAGGCAAAAGAGGAAACTACCTCCGCCCTGCCCATCGGGAGCCAAGCCCTGGCTCTGAAAGAGTCGGGCTCAGCTCCGATGAAGTTAATCACCTGTAAGGGCACGAGTTCCGATTAGGCCACATTGAGCAGTAGGCCAAGAGAGACGTAGGTCTGCAGAGCCAGGTCCCTGGACTGCTCCACCTCCTGCCTGGAGGGACCCACAATGAGCCAGTTGTCCAGATAAGAGTATACCCAAACTCCCTGGCACCTCAGATGGGCAGCCACCACTGCTACGCATTTGAAGACCCCAGGGACTGAGGACAGGCTGAATGGCATGACCCGGAACTCGTAGAGGGTTCCCTCTGCTCGAAAGCAGGGGAACCATCTGTGAGACAGACTGATTGGGACGTGAAAGAACGCGTCCTGGAGATCCAGTGAGCAGAAAGTACAGTTACGCAAGAACTTACCGTAACAGTAGATCTTCGTGAGAGACTCTTGCAGTAGACATTCACATACAGGACTGAGCCGCCAAGAGTCAGGACCCCACGGAAAAATTTCTAACTAGCAGTCTCTGGCGGGGGACCGCCCCCACATCAGGTGACCTGTGTCATGCGACATCAGTATTAAGGGGTGGTCCCCCACACCCGCCTTCCAGTTCTTTTCCAAGGGCCAAAAGAGGCAAGACGAGAGAGAAGAGGATATTTCCTCCCATGGAAATGGAGAGAAAGAAGCTTAGGGGGATGGAGGGCGGGAAGGCAATACCTACTCCAAGAGCGCCTCTCGAAGATCTACTGTTACGGAAAGTTCTTGCGTAACTGTACTATTTTACTTCAAGAGGGCTCTTGCAGTAGGCATTCACATATAGGACCGAGTCCCAAGCAGTCTGGAACAAGGAAAAGCACTCGGGAGGAGAATAACTATCCATAGCATGGAACCTCTGGCTGAATGGGTCTTAAGAAGACCTTGAAGCACAACCAACCCGAAGCCTGCTCTACAGCGAGAGGCAATGCCCAAACTGTAGTGTTTCGAAAAGGTATGGACAGAAGTCCAAGCTGCTGCTCCACAAATGTCTGCCGCTGACACATTCTTGAAACAAGCTGCAGAGGCAGCCACTCCTCTGGTGGAATGACCTCTGACTTGACCCGGCACGGACTTGTACTTGTAACAGTGATACAATGAGCCAACCATTTTGATAGGCATTGCCTAGAAACAGCATTGCCTTCTCTTTTGTGAGCAAGAGAGACAAAAAGCTGATCAGTTTTCCTGAGATCCTTAGTCAGAGTGGTATAGTATCTCGGTATTCTATAAACATTCAAAGTATGCAAGAGGTACTCCCCTTGATCGGAGTGTTGCATTAAGAAAAATGGTAGCTCAATGGATTTATTCAGTGTAGATTCAGCCACCACCTTAGGGAGAAAAGTACAGTTGTGTAAGAACTTACCGTAACAGTAGATCTTCGAGAACAGCTCTTGCAGCAGGTTACACCATTAGGACTGAAACCGGCAGGCGCCAGGACCCCACGGAAATTTTCTAGCTAGCAGTATTCAGCGGGGACCGCCTCCAACGCCGGGCACAGTACATAAAGAGGCAGTCCCCCAGAATCCCCAGTTCTCCCGCCAGAGGCTCCCAGCCGGTGGATGACATCAGAAGAGGAGACTGAGGATCCGCCATCAAATGGCAATCAGAGATGCTGAGAACACCCGATCCTAGAAAAAGGAAGTTGGAATGAGAATCTGTCTCCAGCGGGGATGGTGGGAGGCAAAGTACCTGCTGCAAGAGCTATTCTCGAAGATCTACTGTTACGGTAAGTTCTTACGTAACTGTACTATCTTACTTCGAGAAACAGCTCTTGCAGCAGGTTACACCATTAGGACAGATTCCCATGCAATAATGGAAATCTCACACTATTGGGAGGAGGGAAGATAAAATCCTTAATAGAACCTGAACCTAGGACAGAAGACCTTGAAGGACTGCTAGACCAAAACTTGCTCTTCGTCTTGATGCAATATCCAGGCTATAATGTCTGATGAAAGTGTGCACGGAGCTCCAAGTAGCTGCAGCACAGATGGCCGAGGTGGACACATTCTTTAGGGCCGAAAAGGAGGTAATCACCCCCCTTGTGGAATGACCCTTGACCGCGCCCGGTAAGGGTTTGTTGCGCTTCTGATAACAGAATATGATACACTGAATGAGCCACCTGGACAGCGACTGCTTGGAAACAGGAACTCCCATCATCCTGTGGGCAAAGAAGACAAAAAGCTGGTCCGATTTTCGGTGGTGTTTGGTTCTGGTCAGGTAGTATCAGAGACATCTATGCATATCTAAGGTGTGCAACAGGGCCTCTCCTTGATTAGAATACCTGGGGAAGTACACTAGTAGATCGATGTCCTGATTAAGGGAGAGAGCTGAGACCACCTTAGGCAGAAATTTAGGATTAGTCCGTAGGGATACCCTGTCTTGCTGAAAAACCAAATAAGGCTCTTTGCACATGAGTGCACGTAGTTCAGAAATTCTTCTGGCCAATGTAACGGCAACTAAAAACAACGTCTTCCAAGTAAGACGACGTAGCTCGCAATCCGCAGCTGGCTCAAAGGGTGGCAGAGCAAGCTGCTCCAGGACAAACTGTAAATCCCATGGTGGAATCAGATCCTTAATTGGAGGTCTAAGGTGAAGAACACCTCAGGAAGGCTTGTGCCGTGTCCAACTGAGATATGGTGCGTTGGCCTATAGGAGTGTGATAGGCTGAGATGGCACAGAGGTATACTTTAATCGAGGAATAGGCCAAGCCTGTCTGAAAGAGACAGGAGGATGTCCAAGACAGACTTTTCTGGACAGACTAGAGGCGAAAACCCTCGCGCTTGAGCTCATAGGCAAAAACAGCGCCATTTCATGGCGCAAGTAGCATGAGTGGCCGGTTTTCTCGCGGCCACCAGAACGTCCGCTACCTCTTGCGAGACCCCGTGTCGCAAAATGGCCATGTCTCTAGGAGCCAAGCGTGCAGGCTCAGCAAACGAAGGTCCAGATGGACCAAGGAGCCCTCCTGAGACGACAAGTGAGAGCTGATTGGCAGAGGCACCGGAGGTTCCCGGGATAGCTAATGTAGTAGAGGGAACCAGATCTGCCTGGGCCAGAACGGCACGATAAGCATCAGCAACGCTTGCTCTCTGCAAAGTTTCAGAAGCACCCTCTGGATCAACGGAAAGGGGGAGGGGGGAGAAAGGCATAGATGAATCTGCCCACCCAGGAGAGGGACAACGCATCTCGCCAGAAAACACCAGGCCCTGGATCTAGCGAGCAAAAATTGTGCAGTTTTGTGTTGGATAGGGATGCGAAAAGGTCCAACTCTGGTGTACCCCATCTGCGAAACAGATCCTCTACCACCTCCTGGAGTAGTTCCCACTCGTGGACTCTGGCCTGAGAGCAACTCAGGCCGTCTGCGATGACGTTGTCTACTCCTGGGACATGAACAGCAATGAGGTTTGCGCCGTGTTGCAAAACCCAATCCCACACCCTCATGGCCTCCCTGCACAGCAGGTAGGATTGGGTGCCTCCTTGTTTGTTGAGATAATACATCACCGTGGAACTGTCTGTAACAAAAGAGTACCCGCTGGAATCCCCGACTGGAAGGCCTGCAGGGCGTAAAGAACTGCTCTCATTTCCAGGATATTTATAGGGAGATGAGTCTCTTGGGCTGTCCACAGGCCCGGACACTGTCGAAGTGTGCACCCCATCAGAGCCCTGAAGCGTCTGTAGAGAGGGTCACAATCTAAGACGGCGCAATGAAGGGGACTCCCGGCGATAGATTCTTCGGATCTAGCCACCATTGCCAATCCCGGATTACGGCCTTCATGATCCAGTTTGGGAGCTGCAGATGGTCTTGCTTTTGATCCCACTGGACCCGTAACATCCACTGGGTCACCTGTATGTGGAGACGAGCAAGCGGAACTGTTGCAATGGCCGCAGCCATGTGTCAGAGCAGGCAAAGGACCAATCTGGCAGGAACGGTCTTCGCCAAAATGTCCCTGAGGAGGGATCTGATGTGTTCTGCTCTGTCCTGGGGAAGAAAAGCTTTCCCCTGGACGGTGTCCAGAACTGCGCCTATGAACTGCAGAGTCTGACGGAACCAGGTGGGACTTCTCTTGATTGATAATGATGCCCAACATCTCGAACAGAGACAGAGTATAATGAATGGCGAACATCAAGGCCTCCCGAGAGAGCGCCATAAGAAGACAGTCATCCAGGTAGGGGAACACGTAGTGGCCTTGTCTCCTCAGAGTCGCCACTACGACCGCCATGCACTTCGTGAATACCAGAGGTGCCGATGACAGTCCGAAGGGGAGGGCTTGGAACTGATAATGGTGGCCCTGAAACTCGAAGTGCAGAAACTTCCTGTGAGCTTGAGCAATGGGTATATGCAGGTAAGCATCCTGCATGTCTAAGGACACTAGAAAGGTGCCCTGCTTGAGCACTGGAATCAGACCTGGGAGGGTCACCATGCGGAAGTATTGGTATAGGACCGAAGCGTTGAGGTTGCCGAGATCCAGTATCGGACGGAGGTCCCCTGTCTTCTTGGGAACCAGAAAAGTGAGAATAAACCTGCACCTCTTTGGTTCCGTAGTACGTGTTCTATAGCTTCTTTTCCCAGAAGTGCGAGCATCTCCTGCTGTATCAGCAGGGCATGCTGACCCGAGTAACAGGAAAGCAGGGGAGGTCTTGCCAGTGGGTGGCCGAGAAATTCTATGAAGTGACCTTTCTTGACCAACTGGAGGACCCACTGATCAGTAGTAAAATCGACTGCCACCCTAAAAAGTGGTGAGCGATGCGACCCCCAACCTTTTGTGCTCGCTGATCCAGAGGAGGGGTGGGGGCCAGTAAGGAGTCATGCTGTGGCAGCACTGGTCCCTGCAGGCTGGGCCGGTTTAGTGTAACGTTAGGCTCTGCCTGGGGACGACAGCCTGGGCTTTCCGCTGAAAAGTGCCCCTTTGTTGCTGGCCAGAACGTGGCTGCTGCCTTTGTTGCCGGCTGCGAAAATGTCTCTGGTTCCTTCGAAAGGAACCAGGCCTGGATCTGTACATGGCCTGTACAGACCTGACTGCCTTCCCAGCGTCCTGGAGTTTGGTGATAACCTTCTCCGAGGGTTCACCAAAAAGTACTTCGCCATTGTAAGGGACGTCAAGAAAGTTCTTCTGTACGTCCGAAGTGAAGCCGGAGACACGGAGCCAAGAGTGTCGCCGGAGACAGATGCCAGAAGCTGCAGCTCTGGCAGACGAGTCAGCAGCATTGTATGCAGCTCGTAGTACTTGAGTACCCACATCAGACCCTGTGCGGAGAAGGTTTAGGAGCTCCGCCTTCTGATCGCCATCCAGAAGTTTAAAAATCGACCAGGTCCTGGCCCTGTTCCCACAGGGCGTTCTAAAATTTTACCATGTGGATTAGGTAGTTCAGGGACCTGATGGAGCATGTAGCAACCACATACATGCTTCTCCCCAGGGCATCCAATTGTTTGGATTCCTGGTCCGGTGACTGTGTGCTCATGTGTGGCGGTCTTTGGGACCGGTCATGCGAGGCCGTAATGACCAGGGAGTCTGCCAGAGGTTGTTGAGCCAAGTACTGGTCCTCTCTCTGGGCCTTGTCCAGGCAGTCAGCTTTCTTCGGCACAGTGGGAGTGGAGTGCGGACGCTTCCACGCAGCCTTGGTGACGTACACGAAGGTGTCCACCAAGGGTGGCACTACCACAGGCTTTGGGTCTTTCTGTCGAAGACAACGGGCAAGGCGTTGGCTTTCGAGGTAGAGGTCTTCAGCATCCCACCCCATGTTGTCCTGGATGTGCCTCATGATGTCAGAGAAAAAGGGATCATCCGGAGGAGACCTGGGAAGGTCATGTGGGTCAGGTAATGGAATGCTGAGTGGAGGAGGATATCTGGAATAATCCGAGGTATCCAATCTGGAGTCCTCCCCCGACTGAGTATACCGACGACGTCTGGGTCGCTTGGAGCTGGGGAACCCTGATGGAGATCTTGAGGAGGGCCTTCTCCGGTCCTTGGATCTACCCCTAGGAGGTGGAGTCTGCTCCTTAGGGGTTGGTGGTCGTCCTGCTGGCCCCTTTGGTGGAGGAGGTTTTCCAGAGACCACATCCTTTCGGATGGTGTCCCACCAGAAAGTAGAGAGGTCCTTTACCTCTTGCAGGTTCATGCCCGACGACGGGCCTGGCGTCAGTGGTCTGTCGCCGGGTCTTCGGGTGTCTCCGGGGTGGGCGAGGGTTCCCTCGGGAGCCTGGCATCCTCAGTGTTGCCCATCTGGTCTTCAGGCAGCGTCGTGTCCTCCTCCGTTGAATCCCTGTGACCGGTGTCCACCGGTGACTGAGGCGGAATCTCCGGCTCCGGTGAATGCGAGGCCATCGGTCCCTCGGCTGACGCCTTCGAGTCCGGCGAACGCCCAGCTGGCGTCTGGTGCCTGGCTGGTGTCCACGGCTCCGGCGAACGCCTGGCCAACTTCATATTCTTGGCCAAGTAGGGTCCGACGTCCGTTTTAGGGACGTCAGGTCTTTAGTCTTCCTGGGTGGTGGATCCGGACCTCTGGGAGGCTGGGAGACCGATCTGGAGTCGGGGTCCCAACGTTGGGTCGATGAGGAAGACTTGTGGCATTCGGAAGACTTGGAAGAGGCCCGAGAGGGAGTGGAGGAAGCCGAGGGCCTTGAAGTCTTGATGGGCTGGGGAGTCTAAGAGCTGCCTGAGGCTCAGACTTTGACCGGAGGGGGCTGAGAACGAGCCCTGGAGGGAAAGCAGTCCTCCTACCTGATGGAGCCTGAGCTACGGGACTCCGAGGCCCAGTTCGGGGATCTGGACCTTGCTTTCTCCCGGTGCTTGTCCCAGTGTTTATGTGCCTTGGAAGAAGAATCGCCCCTGGAGGAAGGTTCTTGGTCCATCCTACTAAGTTTTTCTTCCAGTAGATAATCCTCAAGTGCCTTCTGACTGCGGATCCTGGTGCAGCTGTTTAACCCTTGGCAGAAGGTGCAGGTCTTGGTGTCGTGGTCCGGGCCTAAGCACCGCACGCAAGAGGAATGAGGATCCTTAAAAGGGATCTGTTTTCCGCAGGCACACTTGGAAAGGTGTCCCTCAAGTGAAGGAGCTGGAGAGGACATTAGTTTGGAGAAACTCTTGAAGTTCTAAGTAGTCATGCGCTAGGTAGAGACAGAGAGGCTGATGCTGGCGAGTCGACGGCGGGAGAAAAAACTGGGGATTCTGGGGGACCGCCTCCTTATGTACTGTGCCCAACGTCAGAGGCGGGACTGACGTTGGGCGGTCCCGCTGAATGCTACAAGCTAGAAAAATTTCCGTGGGGTCCTGGCGCCTGGCGGCTTCAGTCCTTATGGTGTAACCTGCTGCAAGAGCAGTTTCTCGAAGTAAGATCTTTGGGTTGGTGCACAGAGCCACACGTTCCTTGTGGAAAAATCAAGTATGGGATTTTGTACATCAAGGCCTGAAGCTCGGAAATGTGCCGAGCAGAAGTAATGGCCACAAACGAAGAGCGTCTTCCAAGAAAGGAACTTTAAATCTGCTGTAGCTACCGTCTCAAAGGGAGGCTGGGTAAGCTTCTCCAGAATAAAATTCAAATCCCAAGGAGGGGCTGGAAATACAGGTTACTCACCTGTAACAGGAGTTCTAGGAATGGTATATGTTGTTCATCCACACTTATTGGCAGGTTCCTTGCCACTTTAAATCTTGCCGGAAGGTCTTCAAGCTGGCTCCTCCCACCCACCTGGGTGGTAAAACTCTCGGCTCCGCCCCATGACGCCAGATCTGGCCCGCTGGAAGCTCAGGTTGTGCGTCGAAGCCGGGGAGGTCGGGTGGGTCGTGTGGATGAACATATACCATTCCTAGAACTCCTGTGACAGGTGAGTAACCTGTATTTCTAGGGACATGGATATGTTGTTCATCCACACTTATTGGCAGAATCCTAGCAGTTCTCCGGGAGGAGGGAGGCAAGGCGCACACCCTACTTGGGAATAAAGACTGAGAACCGAGGCCCCAAACCAGCATCCCGCGTGACTCAAGGTCGATGTGGTAATGGGTAATAAAGGTGTGTGCTGACTTCCAGGTAGCAGCCCTGCAGATTTCCTGGATAGGGCGACCCTGGAAGCAGCCACCGATGCAGCAGTATGACGGGTAGAATGAGCTCTTATCCCTCTGGGAGGCTCCATGCCCGCCAACCTATAGGAGAGATCTATGCAGGAGGTGACCCACCTGCTTATCGTCCGCCTGGCTGCAGGTCTGCCAGGTGCGGCTTCAGCGTAGGGGACAAACAGCTGGTGAACCTCTCCCCGAATTTCAGCCGTGCGCTCCTTATAATAAGCGAGCGCTTCTAGGGTCCAAAGTATGGAGCCTGTATTCGCCTCCAGGTGTGATTGGGGTAGAACACCAGCAGAGTCAACACCTGGTTAAGGTGAAACTCTCACACCACCTTTGGAAGGAATTTCGGGTGGGGCGCAGGACAACCTTGTCCTGTGGAAGACCAGGTAAGGAGACTCAATGCAGGCGCTGAATTCTCCCATCCTTCTGGCTGACGTGATAGCCACCAAGAAGGCGGTCTTCCACAACAGGTGAGAGAGTTCACACCTGTGCATTGGTTGAATGAAGCTTGCCCATGAGCTTTGCCAGTACCAGCAGTAAATCCCACGGAGGTGGAGGTTCTCGCACGGAGGAAATGTGATCAAGGCCTTTGAAAAAGCGCCAGACCACTCTCCTCGCCACCGACTGCTCCCTGGCCCGCGCCCGGTAAGCAGAGATGGCTGCCAGGTGCACCTTTAAGGTCGTCGACCTAGGCCCTTGACTTGAAAGGGACCATAAATAGTCCAAAATGCTTGCCAAGGAACAGGAGGAAGGGTCCAAGCCCTTACTCTGACACCAAATGGAAAACCTCTTCCATTTGAAGGCATAGCATTTCCTGGTCAACTCCTTACGGGATGCCTCAACAACATTGAGGACCTCGTCGGAAAGACCCAAGGCCTGGAACTCTAGCCGCTCAGGAACCAGGCTGTCAGGTGCAGGGACTGAAGATCCGGATGGAACACTTTCCCCTGATTGACTGAGAGCAGGTCCGGGCGAGCTGGAAGCTGCCTCGGGAGCCTGTAGCTGAGGTTGAGGAGATCTGGGTACCATAACTGGGGGCCAGTCTGGGGCTATCAGAATCACTTGCGCTTGTCCCTCCTTGTCTTGAGAAGCACCTTGTGAATCAAGGGAAATGGGGAAAGGCGTAAAGAAGCCCGGGTCCACAGCCTCAAGAAGGCATCCCCTGTAGCGAGCCCTGCTGAGGCGGGCATGAAACAGCCTCAGCTTTGCATTCTCCCTGGAGGCAAACAGGTCCACCTGAGGTGTGCCCCAGTGGGAGAACAGATCTTGTACTACCTCCGGCAGGAGAGACCACTCGTGAGATGCAGCCCCTATCCGGCTCAGGGCATCGGCCAGGGTGTTGGAGGCTCCTGCCACATGAATGGCTAGGAGATCCGCCTCCAGGCTGCGCACGAGTGACCAAATGCGGAGAGCTTCCTTGCATAGAAGCATGGAGCGCGTCCCGCCCTGGCGGTTCAGGTAGTACATGGTCGTGGTATTGTCCGTCTGGATTCGGACCACTTGACCCCAGAGAAACCGAGCAAAGGCGGTGAGAGCTAGGCGGACCGCTCGGAGCTCCAGCAGGTTGATGTGGCATCGGGACTCCCGCGGGGACCAGAGGCCGTGCACTCGGTGTTCCCCCAGATGGGCACCCCAACCCATCAGAGAGGCATCGGTCGATAGAGAGACCGTCGGCTCGGGGCGGACAAGCGGGATGCCCTCCTGCAGATGGGATGGAACGGTCCACCACTGGAGAGCGTTCCACATCTCCTGGGTCACTGTCACTAGCTGGTCCAATGGATCGCAGCGTTGTGACCACCGGCTGGCCAGTCCCCACTGAAGGGGGCGCATGTGCCAGCGTGCCCAACGGACCACGCTGGTACAGGCCGCCATGAGACCCAGGAGGCGCAGGAAGTCCCAGGCAGGGCACGATTGCCCAACCAGAAATGATTGGGCAAAGGAGGTAAGAACCTCGGCCCTGTCCGCCGGGAGCCGTGCTCTGGCTCGAAGAGAGTCGAGCTCTGCCCCGATGAACAGGATCACCTGCTTCGGCTCGAGTTCCGACTTGGCCTCGTTGATGAGAAGGCCAACTTGAGAGCAAACCTGGAGGGCCAGATCTCTGGACCGCTCCACCTCCCGTCTGGAGGGGGCTGCTATCAGCCAATCGTCCAGGTAAGGGTACACCCGGACCCCTCGGGCCGCCAGAATGCTGTCACCACTGCCATGCATTTGGTGAAGACCCTGGGAGCTGGAGATAAGCGAAGGGCATGGCTTGGAACTCGAAGAGGGATCCTTCCGCTCGAAAGTGGAGGAATCTTCGATGTGACGGACGGATAGGGACGTGAAAGAACGCGTCCTGCAGGTCCAGAGAGCAGAACCACACGCCGTGTTCCAGAGATGGTATTATCTGCGCCAGAGTGACCATTCTGAAGGTCCGAGACCTTAGGAACTTGTTCAGATCGTGTAGGTAGAGAATGGGGCGCCAGCCCCCCGTCCGTTTCGGGACCAGGAAATACCTGGACACGAACCCCGGGTCTAAAGGGGGGTCCTCTACCTCCATGATCACCTCCTTTTGGAGGAGGAGAGCGATGTCGGCTCGACGAGCCGCCAGTGAGGCTGCGGACCCCGAGGCCCCCCGAGGTGCGACGGCTCTGAAGGGCGGGGCCTGCTCGAATTCTAGAGGTAGGCCTTTTCCCACCACCTCCAGTACCCATTTGTCCGTGGTAACAGCGGACCAGGCGGAAAGGAAGTGTCTGAGCCATCCCCCCACGGGGGGAACCAGGGGTGAGGTGACAGGGATGGGGGTGACACCCCTCAGCCCGTCACTGGGCAGGCTTGGAGGAGGGACCGGCCGAGGGACCTCCTGGGCCTTACCTCCTGCTTCCTGTTGGAGGAAGCCGACGGCTTGGGTTTGGGATACCAAGCTCGAGCCTGCTGGCCCTGACGTTGCTGGGCCGGGTGCGCCGAGGGCGCAGAAGGATGAAAGGGCTTAAGCTGTGGCTTGCAGCCTTTGTCCTGAGCGGAAGAGACAGAGTCCAAGGTAGCACTGGACTTCTCGATCCTCTGCAGGTGACCTTCCACCCCAGGGCCGAAGAGGTCAGTCCCCAAAAAGGGAACATCCGCCAACTTCTGCTGAGTATCCGAGGTAAAGGTGGATATCCTCAGCCAAGCCCAACAACGCATGGCCACTGTGGCCGCCACAGACCTGGCACATGAGTCCCCGATGTCTAACGCAGTCTGGAGCTGCTGTTTAGCCACTGCCCTGCCCTGGTCCCGCACCTGCCTGACCATAGTCTGCAGATCTGCAGGAAGATGAGGGACAACCTCATCCAGGGGCCCAACAGGCGTGAGAAAAATGTGCCATGAGGGCGGCGAACTGGCCTGACGAAGGCCGAGAGAGGACGCAGCATAGACTTTTCACCCGGCATAATCCAATTTCTTGGATTCCTTGTCGGGAGGTTTGTCCACATCCCTGGCGTTCCCGGCACGCCGGAAAACGCTGTCGGTAACCAACCCCTCGGCCGAGGGGTGTTCCGAAAAACCGGACAGTGAACCGGTAGGGACCGCATACTTCCTGGCCAACCTGGCCGAAGGCGCAGGGCAGGAAACAAGACGCTGCCAAAGTTCCAAGGCCGGACCCACTATGGCTTCAGCCACCGGAAAGGCCTCCGTAGGAGAATCCCCTTGGTCCAGAATCTCCGTGAGGGGATACCTGGCCCGTTTAGAAATGGGTTCGAGCTTCATCCCGGTGGACTCCGAGATGAGTCGAAGCAACCCTAAGAAGGACGAAGGGCTATCGTCCATTGACTGCCCTCCCGAGGACTCCAAGTCCATGCACTTGGAGAAGAGGGAGAAACCATCATCGGACTCAGAAGAGTCCTCAAAGAGCTGCCTCGGGCCTGAGCCACCCCTCCACCTGCCGAGGATTATCGGGAGTGAGGTGACAGACAAGCCTATGGGGCAAACCCAAGGCCGACCGAGAATTTTGGTGAACCCCAACTAATGGCTGTGGAGGCGGAGGTTCCACCAGAATCGGTGGGGCAGCTGGAATGGCCCAACAACCGACCTGAGAACAGGCTCCTCGACTACAGCAGGGTTGTTTCGGCTGCTCGGTGACAGCCACTAATGGCGGGAAGGCGACTGGGTCAGCTTATTCCGATCAAAAGGGCTGTTGCCCATAGTTCCTCGTGCTTCCCGGCGCAACTTGGCGAAGCCTCCCCTCGTCCGAGGAAGAGGAAGCAGGCGGCGCCCGCTACTACCGGTGCGAGACTGAGACCGCCTATGGCGGCGGGATCGGTTGGATCGCGAGATGTCAGAGACAGAGAGTCTCGACTGGGCGAGAGGCGAGAGAAGTGTCGAAATCGGCACTCTCCTCGGCTCGGACGATCCACCGAAGGCTCCGGAACCAGAGGCACAACAGGCAGCCAGGATCCTCAACTCCCACCCCGGGGAACCCGGAGAGGGATTCTCAGCTTCTCAGCCGACAACCCGTCCCTAGCTGGTGAAAAATCTCGACCGTGTGGGCGGAGTCTCGGTCAGCTGGCCTGATGGGGACACCTGAAGCCAGTGACGAAGCTGAGGGTCGGACCAAATCGAGCTGTCGACAAGGGAGGGATCTTTCCGCTCCCAAGGCGTCAGAGAGACTTACTTTGCTCTTTTGGACCTGGAAAAGGTCCGAGAAGTTGGACCTCACCTTTCATCGAGAGGGTCAGACAGAACTCATTAAAAGAAGCAGAGCGAGGCACCGAGAGGCGGGACAAATGCGCAGCCAAGGTAGGCGGCCCGCCTCCTCTTCGAGGGTGATCATCTGCTCGAGCCTGATCCACGAGCCCGCCGCCGACACGCCAATCGGCCCCTCTTTAGATTTCACCGGTGGAATTCTTTTCTCAAGGGCGCCCAGTTGTAAATCGAGCCATACGGTCTTCAAGGACGTGGGCCGAAAAGGAAGAGCTACAAGTCGCAGGCCTGCGGGTGGGTACTCAAGGCCCAAGCAGTAGGCATCGCGTGGATGCGGATCGTCCTAGACATCTTCTGCCGCAAGGCACCTCCAAAACCAGAGTCGGTTGTCCGCCGCGGCGCGAGGAGAAGAAGACGAAGTCTTTGTGAAAACTTTTTGATTTCAACTTTCGAAGAATTAGGAACCAGTCTTAATCACAGAGCGTTAAGGAGGGAACCTGAGCTTCCAAGCGGTAAGGAAGATCTGGCGTCATGGGGCGCAGCCGAGAGTTTTACCACCCGGGTGGGTGGGAGGAGCCAGCTTTAAGACCTTCCAGCAAGATTTAAAGCAGCAAGGAACCTGCCAATAAGTGTGGATGAACAACATATCCATGTCCCTAGAATGCATATTTGGGGGGGCCCAAATGGAGAACCCCTCTGAGGAGCGTCTTGGAGACTTACAAATGAGCAAAAGTCCTGTCCCCGAAGGGGATATGGTAGGCTGAAATCGCTGTCATGTGGACCTTTAATGAGGAATGGCTGAGACCCAGATCGAAGAGGTGACGCATGTAATCCAGGACTTTATTGGCTGGGCATGAGAAAGGTTCCAAGTCCTCTGAAGTGGCCCAAATTGAAAACCTTTTCCACTTCATGATATAGGTGGACCTGGTGGAAAGCTTTCTGGCCACCACCAAGATGTCCACTACTAGCAGAGTAACTCCAAAGCGGGCTTTTGGTACGTCTGCAGGAGCCACGCATGCAAATGAAGGTATCTGAGACCTGGAAGAACAAGTGTCCCTTGATCCTGGGTCAACAGCTGTTGCGACAGAGGAAGAGGAAATGGAGGTTCCTCTGAAAACTGTTGCAGAAGAGAGAACCAAACTAGCCTGGGCCAGAAGGGAGCGATGAGGTTCATTCAGGCCCCCTCCGATCTGAGTTTGTTCAGGACCCTCAGAATTAAGGGAATAGGAGGGAAGGCATTAACCAATCTGTCCCTCCAAGCGAGAGAGAGAGCGTGTCCTGCCAAAAAATGTCTCGCGATGGAGCGAGCAAAAGGCAGGATGTTTTGCATTTTGGGGAGATGCGTAGAGGTCTATCTGAGGTGCTCCCCATCGCAGAAAGATGTCATCCACGACTTCTTGACCCAGTTCCTATTCGTGGGCCCTGGCTGAGGACCAACTGAGTTGGTCTGCCAGCGTGTTTTCCACTCCCGGAACGTGAATTGCAGTCAAGTGAAGGTGGTGCTGGGTTGCCCAAATCCAGACTCTCACTTACCGGCACGGGGGGGTAGGAACGCATTTCTCCCTGCTTGTTGAGATACCAGACTATGCATATGTTTGTATGAGGAGATGATAAACAGATGATAAACGAGTACAGAGCCTGAAGGGCATAAAGGACTGCTCTCAGTTCGAGCACATTTATGTGTAGATTTTGTTCAAACGTGGACCAGCTGCCCCGAGCCCTATGAGACCCGAGATGGGCTGCCCAGCCTTTGCCCGACGCATCTGTTGTCAACGTCTGGGAGGGGGGGTTCGAAGATGAAGTGAACTCCCAGGCATAGGTTCTCCTGCACCATCCACCATTGTAAGTCCCTGATCATGGGATCGGAAACTAATACCTCTTGGTCTAGATTGTCCAGTGTTTGGTCCCATTGAGACCGAAGCAACCACTGAGAGATTCTCATATGGAGCCGCGTGCGTGGAACTGTCGGAATGGCAGCCACCATGAGCCCGAGAAGGCGAAGGACTGACCTGGCGCCAACCCTCCTGCAACCAGAAAGAAGACAGGCCTGAGTCTGGAGGGTGTCCATCCTGTCTGGAGGCAAAAAGGCTTTGCCGATGGTTGTGTCCAGAATCGCCCCTATAAACTGGAGGCATTGGCAAGGGACCAACTGAGACTTCGATTGGTTGATGGTGATACCCAGGCTGGCGAAAATCTGCAGGGTAAGGGAAAGAGTGCAGAGTCCCTCCCTGGACTGGGCTGCCAGGAGCCAATCGTCCAGGTACAGGAATGCCTGTACTCCCTGGGTATGCTGGTGGGCCGCTACCACAGACAAGACATTTGGTAAAAACTCTGGGAGTCGAGGAAAGACCAAATGGTAGGGCCTTGAACTGGTAGTAGTCCCCCGAAAGCAAAAACGGAGGAATCTGCAGTGGGAAGGGCATATGGGGATACGCAGGTAGGTATCCTGCATGTCCAAAGCGCACAGCCACTGTCCCTGCTGAAGGAGTGGTAGAAGGCTCTGCAAAGAGAGCATTCTGAAGCGTATGTACTCCACGAACATGTTCAGGGAGCAGAGGTCTAGAACAGGCCTCACATCTCCTGTCTTCTTTGGAACCAGGAAGAAAGGAGTGTAGTAGCCTGCCCCCCAAAATATGGTCGTGGACTGGTTCTATCGTCACCTTCGATGGAAGGGAGGTGATTTCGTCTAGCACCAGAGGAAGATGTTGCAGGGAGTAAGATGACCAGGGGTGTGGTTTCTGAAGAAACTCTACTGTGTGTCCTGCTGATATCAACTGGAGCACCCAAGCATCTGACGTTATCCTCTCCCAGCCCGGCAGATGGAAGGAGAATCTCCCCCCTACCAGTTCCTCTGGAGCCTCCAGAGGCAGTGGGAGAGGTGGGGCGTCAGGAGGTGTGGGGCAGCGCAGCAGCAGAGGCTCCCGCGGCCTTCTTGCTAGGGGGAGGCTTGGCTGCTGGAGGAGCCAGACGCTTGTTGGGCCACTTGCCCTGTGGTTTGGGTTTTGGACGGTTTCGTCTATAAAAGGGACGCCGCTGCCTTTGAGGTGGCCTGTACGTAGAATCTACAAATGTGAGTGCAGTGCCCTTCTCTTGCAGGTCGGTAATTATGTCCTTGATAT
The DNA here is from genome assembly GCA_016271365.2 of Neoceratodus forsteri. Lineage (NCBI taxonomy): Eukaryota > Metazoa > Chordata > Ceratodontiformes > Ceratodontidae > Neoceratodus > Neoceratodus forsteri. Next base: position 199,796,135 of record CM028135.1, on the reverse strand, counting down.
AACCCCTAAACAGCACTGAACCCCTGAAGGGACCATCCTGGATAGCGGATTGCACTTCAGGGACCAATCCTGACACACGGAGCCAGGCAAGACGCCATAAGCCTACAGCGAAAAGCTGAGCTCCTTCCGGCTGAGTCCACTGCGTCGTAAGTGGCAGGAAGCATGTGCCTACTGGCCGAACGAGCAGAACGGACAAGATCTGCCACTTCCTGCTTAGTCTGAGACTCGGGAAGGGAGTCCAGTTTTGATTCTACCCGACTAAGGATGGTCTTCTGAAAGTTCCCCATATGTGCCACATAGTCAGAGCCCCAATACCCAGGATAGAAGAGGGATAAATCTTCTTCCCGTATTGGTCCAGAAGCCGTGACTCCTTGTCAGGTGGGGACGAGCTGAGGTGTTTTGGATTAGCAGAATGGCTGTGAGCGGCGCCAATAACGACCAAATCCACCCTGGGGTGTAGGTTCAAAGAATCTATACACCTGATATAGCCGGTCTGCCTTCCTCGAACGGGGCGCTAACACGGCAGGTCTTTTCCAAATAGTGGAAACAAGGTCCACGCGAGGCTCTATCCAGGGTGGAATCAGTGTAGGAGCAGTCTCGGGCAGATCCAAGTGAGCAGCAAACTTTTTACCCTGTGGGTCTGGCTCCAGTGATTGCCACTGATGAACTTCCTAGATATTCCTCAGTAACTCCAGAAATGAGGGATCCTCCAGAGGAGACTTCGGAGGGGTCCTTAGCCTGGGGCAGTCTGCGGTACATAGCTCATCAGGGATCAGAGCGTCCCACTGAGTCAGAGTTAGATGTATCCGAAGAGGATAAAGACTCCTCCCTACGCGAGGGAGGAACGGCCCGTTAGGGGAGTTCCCTGGGGCATGTGTCCTCCCCAACCCAGGAGCCAGAGGGCTCTCCCCTGGTGTCAGGTAAGGGGGAGGGAATCTCCCGTCTCCAACGTAAGAGATCCTGTAAAGGGTCCGGCATCGATAGACGAGACTAACTCTGGTGAGTCGAGCCTTGGTCTCAGCCCACCAGGAGGCCAACGTCTCCTTCAAGTCCACCGGCGGAGGAGGAGGAGGGGGATACGGATATGAGGATATCAGTAAAAGGAGTAACCATAACCCAGTGGTGGGAAACCCGGTGTCAGGTATTGAGGCATTGCGTACTGTTGTGCCGGGTACTGATGACCCAGATACTGTGCAGCCAGGTATGGCGGCACCGGGTATTGAAGTGTCGGATACACGGGAGCCAGGGGCTCTGGTGGAACAGAGGGACCTGGCAGAGGTCCAGCTGGCGGGCCAGATAAAGGAAAGGCTGGCCACGCGGGAGTCTGGCCCGGCGTAAGGGGACATCAGCCGGTGTCCGAGGGTCCGGCATCAGGGTGTCTGGTATTGGAGGAGGGGGCCCTGACAGCAGCATGTCAAGTTCCTCTGCGGCAGCTGGGGAGGGAGGGAAGATTAGAGCCCCCAGGGGTCAGCTGAGGGGATGCAGGGACCTCAGAGGGCAACACAACGTGCTGCGGAGAACCTGGAGCGTCAGATCAATCTTGAGGGTCCAGCGCAGGCTCCTTGGCCAGGAAGCCGTTGGTAGGGCCGACGTCCGGCTTATCTGCCGAATCCGGGGGGAGTGTCGGAGGAGCCAACGTCCGACTTATCGGATCCCTTGCCAGAGGAAGGTCGTGCTGGAAATGCGCCTTGTCAGGTGAAAGTTTGGCTGTGCACCCTCCTGAAGGAGCAAGCGGCTTAGCAGCCTTGTCTGGGCGGACGTCGGTGGTACCAGCGTCAGACTTACCGGACCCGCTCAAACCCAAGGACCACGTGGTGGAAGCGGCCCTCCCAGGAGTGGAGGCCTCCTCCTTTTCCCCAGAGGCTCCCGAAGGGCCCAGAGCGTGAGCCAAACGGCAGGGGCGACACCTTCTTGGACACCACCAAGATGGTTGTCATGAAGCGATCCCCCGGAGGGGAAGTTACCTTCAATGCCACGACCCTGGCCGGAGCCGCAGTGGCTGTGGAAGCAGATTCCCACTCCGAAGCTTCTTCTCCCGTTTCTTCTTGTGACCTTCGGGGAAAGTGGACGCCTGCCTTAACTTCTTTAGCTCCTTTTCCATGGATGCCATTTTTTTCTTGAGTATGGACTTCCAGGGACTGCTGCCTTCTTTTCCGGGTAGCTGAGTCAAATTGTTGGCGGTGTTGGCATTTCTCCGCGGGGTGGTCTGGGCCCAGACAGAAGAGGCACAAGGAATGGCCGTCCTTGTGTTGCAGTTGAGAGCCACACAAGTCAGACTTTCTATCTTATGTGATTCGAGGGCCGGGACGACACACACTGTAAATCGATCGATATCGAAAAAAAATGAAGTAGAAAAATTAGAAAACTAGACCAATGAACGACTGACGAGCGTTGAACTCTACCGTGAGGAACTTTCACAAGCCGACAGCGGGAAAGAAATGGAAGGCGGGCATGGGGGACCGCCCCTTTATACTGACGTTGCATGACTGTCACCCGACGTGGGAGCAGTCCCCCGCCAAAGACTGCTGGCTAGAAATTTTTCCATGGGGACCCGACACCTGGTGGGTCAGTCCTATATGTGAATATTTACTGCAAGAGCCCTCTCGAAGCAAGATCATGTTTTGCCAGAGGGATGGTATGATCCGAGAGAGAGTGACCATCATGAAAGTGCGGGACCTGAAGAACTTGTTCAGGTCGGGCAGATCTAAGATGGGGCACCAGCCCCTTGTCCATTTCGGTACCAGGAAGTATCTGAAGACAAACCCTGGTTAAGGTGGAGTATCCGGGACAGGAGCCACTACCTCCTCGCGCAGGAGCTGGGCAATGTCGTCCCGAAGGACCAACTGAATATCGACTGGCACCATGTCCTCCCATGGGGCGCAGGCTCGGCTGGGTAAGCCTTTAACTTTGGAGGCAGACCTTGGCTGACCACCTCGAGAACCCATCTGTCTGTGGTATCAGCAGACCAGGCAAAAAGGAAGTGGCAGAGTCGGTCCCCCACGAGAGGACCCAGGGGGTTCAGAACAGAAGTGGGGAGGGCACCCCTCCATCCAGTCACTGGGCAGGCTTGGAAGCAGAGGCAGGCCTGGCTGAGGGACCACAACCTCCGGGCTTCCTGACGACCGAGGCCACAGACTTGGTACGTAGGCGCCAGGCCTGCTGCTGGCCAGCCTGAGGCTGGGCAGGTTTGGCCACAGGGGCAGAGGCAGACCGAAAGGGCTTCTTTTCAGAAGGTTTGGAGCCCTTAAAGAGTCCTTCTGGGCAGGAGTCCAAGGTGGCATTGGACTTTTCAATCCTGGTGAGGTGCCCCTCCATCCCGGACCAAACAGGTCAGTTTCTTAGAAGTGCACATCTGCTAACCTGTGCTACATATCCGCAGTGAAGGTAAAAATGCACAGCCAAGCCCTGCAGTGCATGGTAACTGCCACGGACTACGTGCAAGAGTCCTCAAGATCAATGGCTGTTTTTAACTGTTGCTCCGCAACAGCGCAGCTCTGGTCCCAGACCTGCTGGACAGTGGTTTGCAGGTCAGCCGAGAGGTGGGGGAGCACCTCATCCAGGGACCCCAGGAGGGCATGTGAGAAATGGGCCATCATAAAGGCCGAACTCGCTTGCCAATGGCCGAGCGAAGAGGCAGCATACACTTTTCTCGCCATATGATCCAACTTCTACTTTCTCGAGGGGGGGGTAGTCCACGTCCCAGACGTCTTGGAGCTGGTAACGTTTCCCTCAGCCAAGGGATGCTTCATGAATCCCGACAGGGATCTGGTAGGGACCGCGTACTTGCGGGCCATCCAGGCCGACAGCGCAGGACAAGACGCCAGATGCTGCCACAGCTCCAGGGCAGGACCGATAATGGCATCCTGGACCAGGAAGGCCTCCATGGGGTGTCCCACCGGTCAAGGATCTCTGTAAGCAGGTACTGTCCCACTTTTGGATAGGCTCCAGCTTGAGACCCTTCGACTCAGAGATCAAACAGAGCAGGCCCATGAAGGAGGTGGGACCCTGCTCCGTTGACAAGTCCCCCTGCTGACTTCATGTCCGGCGGGCAGGAGTGGAGGGAGGACCCCTCTGATTCTGAGGAATCATGGAAAAAAAAGGAAAAAAAAAAGAAGTTACCCGCATGAGTCCCCACTCACCCGGCAAGGGCGGTATGGGGTGCGGTGACAGACAGCCGATGGGGCAACCCTTTGCTCGGCCAAGCATCCTTAGTCGGAGCGCTGGTCGTCTGTCTGTGCAGCGGCTTCACCAGAATCTCTGGAGAGGCCGGAGGGGGCTGAGCTTGGTCCGAACGAACTGGCTCCTGCCAGGGTGGGGTCTGCTGCAGCTCTGACAGTGGCACCCAAAGAAGGGCTAGTGAAGCCAGGATAGATTTAAACCCAGTCAGCCAGAGCGGTTGCCACATGAAATCCTCATAGTGCCAACACAACTTGCGCCAGTGCCTCTCTTCGCCCAAGGAGGACAAGGTTGCCCGAGCACCCTGTCCAAAACCACGGGGGGGAGAAAAGGAACAACCGTCGGCAGCTCCAGGATGGGGAGCTGAACAGCAGACTGTCCCATCCCTGTCCCCCAGAGAAGATCAGAACTGGAGTCCTGGACAAGGAATTGTCAACCTCCTCAGCAGACAAAGTGTTGACTGGGTCAAGAAAAATCTCGGCCAGAACATCAACCTGGGTCTCTGCCAACTGGCCCGATGGGGAGACCGTGAAGCCCGCAGCCAAATTCAAAGCACCCGGCGAGCAGAGTGCTCCAGTGGCGTGGAGACTGGAGGACTGGGGCGCTCGATCCCGAGCGTTGGCCAGGCAGCTTCTTGGTCTCTTTCTCCTGCTTCTCAGACTTGGTGCCCTTACGACCCTGTTAGAGAGTGGGCAGAGACTGGCAAAGGTATTCGAACGCTCCCGTGAAGGATGCGCCCAAAGAGAGCGACAAAAAGGCCGAAGCCGAGGTGGACTGTGCTGCGGCCTCCTCGAAAGCTGCATGTTGCTCGGCGGACCCCGCAGTCACGGAGACCACCCAACGTGCTTCCTTCGAATGAACAGGCAGATCCCTGTCCGGACGGCCAAGGAGTAGCCAAGCATGGCAATATTCCAGAGTTGTTGGTAGGAAAGAGCAACAATAGATGCAGGCCTGGACATCGTGCTCGTGGTCTAGGCAGACGCACAAGTTGTGCACATTTGATTGCGACAATTTCCCCTCAACCGCATTTCCAGAACTCCAACGTGGACTTCGTGTCATCCACAGTGGCGGCGAGAAGAAAATGAAGACCTTTGGTTTTAAAACAGCAAAAAGTAGCAAAGGGCCTCAGTATAGGCGACAACGATGAGGAGGGAACCTGCTTCTTCCAGTGAAAAGAAATGAAAATGCATACCTATCGTAATTCCTGATCTTTCTGTACATCTTCACCATTCATCACATTTGGGTTCTGGCTGGAAGTCATGACCCAGCGGGAGCTTTTTTTGGATGGGCGTCGTAGTCAACGCACCAACAGCACCTCCCTCGTGGCCGCAATGCGTGGCTCTCACAGGTTGGCCATTAGGTGTTGTCGACCCCGCCATCCCACCTGTTCGGAGTCACCGTAGAGTAAGAAAGGGGAGAGAGGGATAAGGAAGACCAAGGGACAAAGGAAAAGATATACAAACTAAAAGGAGAAATAAGATGACGGAGAGAACAGAAGGAGACTGAGAAAAACTAAGGTGATTGGGAGGGGGCCCCAATCTCTGGAAGCAGAAACGGAGAGGAAGAAGGGAAGGAAAACAAGAAATGGGGAAGGGTGAGGACATACCCTGGACTGTTGACTGTCCAGATTGTACAGAAACTGCAAAGAAGTAGCCAGAAGGCAGAGTTGCCAGAATTCAAGGCACAGAATCATTGGCAAGAACTCCAGCATGAGCAGAAGAGTACAGTTATGTAAGAACTTACCATAACAGTAGATCTTCGAGAACAGCTCTTGCAGCAGGTTACACCATTAGGACTGAAGCCGACAGGTGCCAGGACCCCACAGAAATTTTCTAGCTAGCAGTATTCAGCTGGGACCACCTCCAACGTTGGTCCCGCCCCCCGTCAGGCATAGTACATATGGAGGAGGTCCCCCATAATCCTCAGTTCTCCTGCCGGAGACTCCCCGCCGCTGGATGACATCAGAAGAGGAGACAGAGGATCTGCCATCAAATGGCAAACAAAGAGGCTGTAAATGCCTTATCCTAGGAGAAGGATGTTGTGACTATAACCTACCTCCAGCGGGGATGGTGGGAGGTAAAGTACCTGCTGCAAGAGCTGTTCTCGAAGATATACTGTTACTGTAAGTTCTTACGTAACTGTACTATCTTACTTCGAGAAACAGCTCTTGCAACAGGTTACACCATTAGGACCGATTCCCAAGCAATACTGGAAATCACACACCATCGGGAGGAGGAAAGGTAAAAATCCTCAAATTACACAGCCCAGGACAGGAGTCCCTGAAGGACTGCTAGACCGAACCCTGCTCTTCGCCTCGATGCAATGTCCAGGCTGTAATGCCTGATGAAAGTGTGTACGGAGCTCCAAGTAGCTGCAGCACAAATAGCTGAGGTGAATACATTCTTTAAAGCCACAAAAGAGGTAGCCACCCCTCTGATGGAATGACCCTTAACCCGGTAAGGGTTTGTTGCGCTTCTGATAACAGAACGTAATGCACTGAATGAGCCACCTGGACAGCGACCGTTTTGAAACAGGAGCTTCCATCATCCTGTGGACTAAGGAGACGAAATGTTGGTCCGATTTTCGGTGGTGTTTGGTTCTGGTCAGGTAGTATCTGTGACACCTATGCACATCTGGAGTGTGCAGAAGGGCTTCTCCTCGATTAGAGTATTTCGGGAAATACACTTGTAGAGAGCCGAGACCACCTTAGGCAGAAATTTAGGATTAGTCCTTAGGGATACCCTGTCTTAGTGGAAAACCAAATAAGGTTCTTTGCACACAAGTGCGTGTAGTTCAGAAATTCTTCTGGCTGAAGTAACGGCAACTAAACATAACGTTTGCCAAGAGAGAAAACGTAGCTCGCAATCCGCGGCTGGTTCAAAAGGTGGCAGCGTGAGCTGCTCCAAGACAAAGGGTAGATCCCATGGTGGGATCAGATCCTTAATCGGGGCCTAAGGTGGAGGACACCCTCAGGAAGGTACGGTCGCGTCCAGTTGAGCTATAGTGCTACTAAAAGGGGACATGATAGCTGAAATGGCACAGAGGTGTACCTTAATCGAGGAGTAAGCCAAACCAGAGGGAAAAGGGACAGCAGGTATTCCAATACCAGCTTCTCTGGCAGTCCAAAGGCGATAAACCGCGCCCTTGAACCCATAGCAAAATCCTGCAGCCTCACATGAAGCTCGTGATAGGTAGCTGGTTTCCTGTCAGCAGTGAGAATGTCTGCCACCTCTTGCGAGACCCCGTGTCGCATCATGGCTATGTCTCTAGGAGCCAAGCATGCAGGTTCAGGGAACGTAGGTCCGGATGAACCAAAGAACCCGCCTTCTGAGACAGCAAATGGCAGCTGATACGTAAAGGCACTGGAGGTTCCCGGGATAGCTGATGCAAGAGAGGGAACCAGATCTGTCTAGGCCAAAAGGGCGCGATCAGTATCAGCGTCGCTTGCTCCCTGCAAAGTTTTAGAAGAACTCTCTGGATCAACGGGAAAGGGGGAAAAGCGCAGAGGAATCTGCCCACCTAGAAAAGGGACAACGCATCTCACCAGAAAACACCAGGCCCTGAATATAGCGAGCAAAAATTGGGTAGTTTTGAGTTGGATGGGGACGCCAAAGGTCTAGCTCTGGAGTACCCCATCTCACGAACAGATCTCTTCTGCCACCTCCTGCAGTAGTTCTATTCAGGATTCCCGTGGCCTGAGAGCGGTTTCAGGCTGTCTTGGGTGGCGACATTGTCTCACCTCGGAACATGAATGGCAATAAGGTTTGCGCCGTGTTGTAAGACCCAATCCCACACTCTCATGGCCTCCCTGCAAAGCAGGTAAGAATGGATGCCTCCTTGTTTGTTGAGGTAACATCACCGCGGAATTGTCTGTAACAGAAGTGTACCTGGCGGAATCTCCGACTAGAAGGCCTGCAGGGCATAAAGAACTGCCCTCATTCCAGGATATTTATGTGGAGATGAGACCCTTGGTCCGTCCTCAGGCCCTGAGACCGGACACCGTTGAGGTGTGCTCCCCAACCGAGCACTGAGGAGTCTGTGGAGAGTGTCACAGTCGGGGACGGCGCTATGAAGGGGACTCCCGCCAAGAGATTCCTTGAATCTAGCCACCATTGCCAATCTCGAATTACGGCCTGTGTGATGTGGATTGGATGCTGCAGATGGTCTTGCCTTTGGTCCCACTGTACCCATAACATCCACTGGGTTACCCACATGTGGAGACGGGCTAGCGGGACTGTAGCAATGGCCGCAGCCACGTGTCCGAGCAGGCGAAGCACCAGTCTGGCAGGAACGGTCTTCGCCGAAAAGTCCCTGATTAGGGATCTTATGTGTTCCACTCTGTCCGGGGGAGGAAAGCTTTCCCCCGGACAGTGTCCAGAACTGCACCTATGAACTGCAGAGTCTGGGACGGAACCAGGCTTGACTTCTCGTAATTGGTGATAATACCCAACGTCTCGAACAGAGACTGAGTGCAGTGAATGGCAGACATCAGGGCCTCCCTGGAGAGCGCCATGAGAAGCCAATCATCCAGGTAGGGGAACACGTAGTGGCCTTCTCTCCTCAGAGATGCGGCTACGACCGCCATTCACTTCATGAACACCCGAGGTGCCGATGACAGTCCGAAGGGGAGAGCTCGGAACTGATAATGGTGACCCAGAAACTCGGAAGCGCGGGAACCTTCTGTGCGTCTGAGCAATAGGAATATGCAGGTAAGCATCCTGCATGTCTAGGGACGCTATAAAAGTGCCCTGCTTTAGCACGGGAATCAGACCGCGGAGGGTCACCATGTGGAAGCGTTTGTACAGGACCGAGACGTTGAGGTCACCGAGGTCCAGTATCGGACAGAGGTCCCCTGTCTTCTTTGGAACCAGAAAGTAGTGAGAATATCCTAGTCCCCTCTGGTTCCTTGGTACGTGCTCCACGGCTTCTTTTTCCAGAAGCGTGAGCACCTCCTGCTGACCTAAGTAACGGGAGAGCAGGGGAAGTCTTGTAGGTGGGTCGTCAAGAAATTCTATGCAATGGCCTTTCTTGACTAACTGGAGAACCCACCTGTCGGTGGTGATCGATTGCCACCCTCAAAAGTGGCGAGTGATGCAACCCCCGACTTTTCTTGCTCGATCCAGAGGAGGGGCGAGGGCCGGGAAGGAGTCATGCTGTGGCAGCATTAGTCCCCGCGGCTGGCCGATCTGCAGTAACGGCTGGCCCCCAGCCTGGGGGATGACTTGGCCTGGTCTTACGCAAAGTGCCTCAGTTGCTGGCCGGAACGGGCTGCTGCCTTTGTTGCTGGTCATGAAACGGCTCTGGTTCCTACGAAGGAACTAGGCCTGGATCTGCACATGGCCTGTACAGATCGGACTGCCTTCCCTGCATCCTGAAGCTTGGTGATAACCTTCTCCAAGGATTCACCAAAGAGTACCTCACCGTTGTACGGGACATCTAGAATATTCTTCTGTACGTCCGGGGTGAAGCCGGAGACATGGAGCCAGGAGTGTTGACGGAGACAAACGCCTGAAGCTGCAGCTCTGGCAGAAGAGTCTGCAGAATCGTATGCGGCTCTAAGTACTTGGGTCCCCACATCTGACCCGGTGCGGAGTAGGTTGAGGAGCTCTGCTTGCTGGTCGCCATCGGGAAGCTTTTCGACCAGGTCCTGGCCCTGTTCCCACAGGGCGTTCTGGAACTGTACCATATGGGTAAGGTAGTTCATAGACCTGATGGTGCATGTAGCAGCCGCGCACGTGTGCCTCCCCAGGGCATCCAATTGCTTGGATTCCTGGATGAGTGCTCATATGCTGGGGCCTGACCGGTCTTGTGAGGCCGTGATGACCAGGGAGTCTCGCAGAGGTTGCTTCCAAGTACTGGTCTTCTCGAACCTTGTACAGGCGGTCAGCCTCTTCGGCAATCACGGGAGTGGAGTGCGGACGCTCCACGCAGCCTTTGGTGACATCCGCAAAGGTGTCCACCAAGGGTGGCACTACCACAGGCTTTGGGTCTTTTTGCCGAAGGTAGCGGGCAAGGCATTGTCGTTTGAGGTCAAGGTCTTTTCATCCCACCCCATGTTGTCCTGGGTATAGTAAGAGGTGTGAAGTAGGAGGGGCATAAGGGGGAAGAAGACCACCCTCAGCACGACAAGTGTTTTGACTCATTTATTTATTTATTGAGTTTCTTTTTCCTAAAAAAAATATATATCTGAGGATCAGTTACAGGATTTTTAGTACTGTAAATAAATAAAGAGAACTAAGAGCTTCAGTAGCAGATAAGTAGTGGAATTGCAGTATAATGTGGGGAGTGGTGCAATGCAGTGGCTGTGGGCAGTTGGTATTCAGGCAGACCTTCTGGACACTGGAGGTGCTGCCCTATCTGCATGCATCTCTCGGACCATGGGATGAGGTAGCCAGACTCAGAGTGGAAGTAAACTGGTCAGAGTACCATCACCCTGTCCAGGAACCACCCAGTCCAATGCAGCTGCCTCAAAGGATGCCGAGAACGAGGAGCACTTGGATGACAGTGGCCCAGGGAGGGTTAGGAGCAGTCAGGCAGAGACACATCCCAGATCCTATTCTCAAGAACTCATATGCCACACTGGCAAATGAGGACAACCAAATAGAGGCACTCAGGGAAGTGGAGGAAAGGATGTGGAGATTAGGCAAGGAGGACTCAGGGGGAAAGCAGGGACCCAGAGGAGGAGGAAGCGAATCCTGTGGGGGACTCCATCATAAGAGGGATCCAGCTAGGAACACAGGAGGGGAGGACAGGGAGGTGAGGTGTCACCAGGTGCCACGGCATGGAGGGATGGAAGGAAGATACTGGGGATCACTGGGAAGGCAAGACAGAGGGTGAGCTGGATGTCATTATCCACCTAGGTACTAATGACTTGGCAAATGGGGAGCCAAAGGAAGTTCAGGAAGAGTTTAGGAAACTGGGGAGGGTCTAAGCAAGTAGCTACTGCCTCTCTCAGAAGTACTACCTGTGAGAGGCAAGGGAGAGCATAGGAGTGCATGCACCAGGAACTTTAACTCATGGTTGAAGAACTGGTGCTGTGGAGGAAGGGTTTGGATTCATTGGTGACTGGGGACCCATCTGAGGGATGGAGGTTTATCTGCCTGACGGCCTGCATCCATCCGTGAGGAATCCAAGCACTCATGATAAGTTTAAATGCTACTGACAAGCATTTAAACTAGCAAAGGGGGTGGCAGGCCAGCAAGGACGGTACCTACTTGCTCACCCCCCACAGCTAGTAATGGAACCAGTGAACCAGAGGAGTGGCTATCTCTGCAAAGCAGTGTGCAAAAGATGGAGATTAGTGTCCAAAAGGTGGATAAGCAGAAAAGGGGCAAAATTCAGCAGAAGGGCAGACAGCAAGGAGAACCAGGGATAAATGACAACCAAGGAAGGGGCTGGAGTAGAACAGTGAAGCAGTCTAGGGAGGTCAAATCATGGAAAGCTATGTGCAAATGCCAGGAGCCTTAGCAACAAATGGAAGATCTGGAGGCTGGTCATGGTACAGTCAGACCTGGACATTGTGGCCATCACTGAAACCTGGTGTAATGATAACCATAACTGGGAGATGGCCATACCTGGCTACAACATATTCAGAAGAGACAGAGCAGGCAGGAAGGGAGGAGGAGTGGCACTGTATGTGAAAAATGACACAAGGGCCACACAGATCCAGGAGGAACAAAATGGGGGAGAGATACTGTGGGTTAAGCTGGAAAGGAAAATGGGACCAGCCATCCGTACAGGTGTGGTCTATAGACCACCAGCCCAGGAGGAAGAAACAGATAGGGAGCTGATGCTAGCCATCCAAAGGATGGCAGACAAGGGTGAGGTAGTACTGGTTGGAGACTTCAATATACCAGACGTGGACTGGAGCATCCCAGCAGCAGCATCAACTAGGAGCAGATTTTATCCTGGACTCCCTTCAGGGTGCCTTCCTCAAGCAACTGGTCATGGAACCAACTCAGCAGAAGGCAATACTGGACCTCAGTTTCCCAAACAGGGACAGTGTGATGGGGTAACAGTGGGGAGCACCTGGTAACAGTGACCACCAGTCATTGTGGTTTGAAATCACAGAAACAGCAGAACCAAACCACACAAACACACGTATCCTGGATTTTAGGGGCAGACTTTGGGAAAATGGGGAGATGCTGACAAGAGGCATTAAGGGAATGGGACAGGAATCAGGGATTGAGGAACAGTGGGCAGTATTTAAAATGGGGATTATAAGAACAACAGAATTATGCATTAAGCAGGTTAGCAAGAGGAAAAGAAAGAGGAGACCATTATGGTTTTCCAAAGAGGTAGCAAAGAAAGTGAAAGCCAAAAGATTGCATTCAGGCAATACAAAAGACACAGGCAGAAGGGATAGGGAGAAGTACCAGGAGAAACAAAGGAGGGGAAGTCAGTAAGGAAGCCAAAGCTCAGACAGAAGAACACATTGCAAAATCAGTGGTTAAAGGGACAAACCTTTACAGGTACATAAGGAAAAGAAGGACAAAGGGAGGATAGTGAGACTGAAGGAGGAGGATGGGAGTCGCTGGAGGATGACAACAGTAAAGCTGACATATTGAACAGGTATTTCTGCTCAGTCTTTACTAAGGAGAGAGGGGTAATGGGTCTGAAGGAGTACAAGGGGTGAGAATGGTAGAAATGGACACAAGTCCCTTTACACTAGAAAGGGTCCTGAAGGAACTGGAAGTAATAAGAGTTGATAAAGCAATGGGGCATGATGGGGTGCACCCTGGTCCTTAAAGAACTAAGAGAGGTGGTGGCTGAACCTCTGGCTATCCTGTTCAGCCAATCACTGAAACAGGGGAGGTACCCAAAGACTGGAGGACAGCAGATGTAGTCCCTTTATACAAAAGTGGGAACAAAAGAGGAAGCAGGGAACTACAGACCAGTCAGCCCTCACCTCGGTAGTGGGAAAGATCATGGAGAGCACTACTTGAAGGAGAGATTGGTGGAACATCTGGTTGTCAATGGACTACAGGACCCAAGGCAGTGGTTTCACCAGGGGAGGTCCGGTCAGACCAACCTCATTGAATTTTTTGACTGGGTGACTAGGGAGGTGGATCAGGGGAGGGAGTGGACATGGCCTATCTGGACTCTCAGCAAGGCCTTTGACACTGTGCCACATAGAAGACTATTACACAAACTGGGGAATATGGGTGGGCAGGACAGTAGTGTGGTGGGTAGGTAACTGGCTGGGTGGCAGGACAGAGGGTGGTGGTAAATGGCTGTCACCCACAGAGGAAGAGTGACCAGTGGGTACCACAGGGATCAGTGCTGGGACCGGTCCTATTCAACATCTTCATCAGTGACATTGCACAGGATCTAGAAGGCAGAATTTCACTGTTCGCTGATGACACAAAGCTCTGTAACAGAGTAGACACACCAGAGGGTGTAGACAGAATGAGAAGGGACCTGCAGAAACTTGAAGAATAGTCAAGGGTCTGGCAGTTGAAATTCAATGCAAAGAAGTGCAAGATAATGCATATGGGGCACAAAAACCCTGGCACAATATATCAGTTGGGGGTGAGGATATAGCATGCACCAAGCAGGAAAGGATCTTGGGGTTGTCATCTCTGATGACCTCAAGGTAGGGAAACAGTGTGACAAGGCATCAGGTAAAGCAAATAGGATGCTGGGATGTATAGACAGGAGCATCACCAGCAGGAAAAGGGAGGTCATAATTCCGCTATACAAGACACTAGTGAGGCCCCACCTGGAGTACAGTGGTACAGTTCTGAGACCATACCACGTAAGGACATAGACAGGGTAGAGAAGGTTCAGAGGAGGGCAACAAAGATTGTGCATGGGTTGCATCACAAGTCCCATGAAGACAGGCTGAAGGAACTGAACATGTACTCCTGGAGGAGAGGAGGGAGAGGGATATGATGGAGACATACAAGTATCTTACAGGGAGGAACAGGGTGCAGGAAAACACTATTTTGCGAAAAAGATGTTTCAGGACTAGAGGGCATGGGATGAAGTTGGAGGGAGGACGATTCAAGAGGAAACATGAGAAAGAATTTCTTCACAGAACGGGTGGTGGACAAGTGGAACACCCTGCCAGAGGAAGTGGTGGGAGCTGAAACAATCACGGGATTTAAGAATGCATGGGATAGACAAAGGAATTCTAGAGGTCAGGGGTAAGGGGAAATAGACTTCTAGGAAAACAAACTGAACTTACAAGCTCAAATGGGCAGACTAGGTGGGCCATAGGCCCTCATCTGCCGACACTATGTATGTATCTATGGATGTGCCTCATGATCTCAGCGAAAGAGGGATCATCAGGTGGAGACCTGAGGAGGTCATGTGGGTCAGGAGAGGAGATGCTGAGCAGAGAAGGAGATCTGGAATAGTCAGAGGTGTCCGATCTTGAATCCACCCCCGGAGTATACCACCGTTGTCTGGGTCGTTTGGGGCTGGGCGACCCTGATGGAGATCTGGAGGGAGGCCTTCTCCTGTCTGTAGATCTGCCCCTAGGCAGTGGAGTCTGTTCCTTGGGGGTTGGTGGTCATCCTACTGGCCCCTTAGGTGGAGGAGGGGGCGCAGGAGGTTTGACGGGGACCACATCCTTTCTGATGGTGTCTCACCATAAAGTAAAGAGTTCCTTTACTTCTGTGATATTCATGCCCGACGACGGGCCTGGCGCCAGTGGCCTGTCGCCAGAGTCGGGTCCCCGGGTGTCTCCCGGTTCAGGGAGGGTTCCCGTGGGAGCCTGGCACCCCAGTGTCACCCGCCTGGTCTTCAGGATGGGTGTCCTCCATCGATTCTCTGTGACGCTTCACCGGCGATGGGGGGGGCGTCTTCCGCTCCGGAGATGCCGAAGTCCGTCTCCTGGCCGACGCCTTCAGATCCGGCGAACGCCCAGCGGCGACTGGTGTCTGGCAGGTGTTTTCTGCTCCTGTGAGGGCCTGGCTGATTTGGAATGTTTAGCAGACGTCTGGTCCGATGCCCTTTTCAGGGACGTCAGGTCCATGGTCTTTCTGGGTGCAGGATCAGGACCTCTGGGCAGTTGGGAGACCAACTTGGGAGTTGGTGTCCCGACGAGAAGAGGACTTATGGCACTCAGAAGACTTCGAAGAGGCCTTGGATGGGGTGGAGGAAGCAGAGGGCCTCGATGTCTTGATCGGCTGGAGCGAGGAAGAGCCGCCTGAAGTCCGGACCTTAACTGGGGTGGGGTGGGGGGTGCTGTGACCGAGCCCTGGAGGGAGAGCGGTCCGATCTGGAGCCGGAGCTGCAGGAGTCCGAGGCCAGAGTTGGGGACCTAGACCTCACCTTCTCCCGGTGCTTGTCCCGGTGTTTATGGGATTTAGAGGAAGATTCTCCCCCTCTCTTGGTCCATCCTTTTTAATTTCTCTTCAAGGAGATACGCATGTATTGCCTTCTGACGGCAGATCCTGGTGTGGCTATTGAATCCCTGGTAAAAGGTGCAGGCCTTGGTATCGTGGTCCGGGCCTAGGCAACGCACGCAGGAAGAGTGAGGATCCTTGAAAGGGATCTGTTTTCCGCAGGCCCACTTAGAAAGGTGACCCTCAAGTGATGGAGCTGGAGAGGATATCAGTTGTGCAAAGACATTCACCGAAAGTTCTGTAGTCGTCGTATACTAGGTAGAGACCGAGAGGCCGATGCTGTCGAGTCGACGGCAGGAAAAGAACTGGGGATTATGGGGGACCGCCTCCATATGTACTACGCCTGACAGGGGCGGGACAGACATCGGAGGCGGTCCCCGCTGAACACTGCTAGCAAGAAAATTTCCGTGGGGTCCTGGCGCCTGCTGGCTTCAGTCCTAATGGTGTAACCTGCTGCAAGAGCTGTTTCTCGAAGAAAGATCGGCTATTCTGGAAGAAAGGGACAGGAAACAGGGTTGTCCTCCCCTGAAACAGAACATCTGGAAGGAGAACAATGAGTCTCCTAAATTAAATTGAGGGATGAGTCCCTAAGGACAAGAATGGAGGAGGAAAGAGGAAGAGAGAAAAGAGAGGGCAACCAACCCCTATCCCAAAGGGGTGGAGCCGAGGCACTGAGGAGAGAAGCGCCCTCTCCCCCCTCCCGTCAGAAGATAAAAATCCCTGTGTGCCCAAGGTCACCCCACTCCTGACCAGTGGAAAGGAAAGGGGGGGGGGAGAGGACGCAAAGACTGAGGCCCCAGCGGGATGGTGGGAGGGATTTGAGATGAATGGTGAAGATGTACAGAAAAATCAGGAATCACAGTAGGTACGTAATTTTCATATCTTATCTGTGTCAATCTTCACCATTCATCACATTTGGGTGAGTACAAAGCGCCCCCCCCCCGAAGGGGGCCCTAGACCCTAAAGGACTAAGTCCTTTAGCTCCCAGTGGGTGAAAAGCACTGAAAGGGAGAACCTTTATGGACTCGGCAAGGCCAGAAACTGGGGAGAGTGAGACGGGGTTCCCTCCCAGACGGGGCAGAAGGTTGCCCCAAAAGACGCCGCCTCACCCTACAGGAGAAAAGGTGGGTTCTCCGGTATGCGGAGGAAATCACCCTACACCGGGCCAAGGGTGACAACCGGGAAAAACGCAGCCATGCTGTCCACCTAGTGCAGATCCCTGCCCCTATGACCCCGGAAGCTACCTCGCTGGCGTAAGATGCCCTCGCTTGATGCCTTGCTTGCTCTATGCCACGTGCAGAGAGTGCAATGGCTTGTCTGGTTACCTCCGAATCAGGCATAGAGGCTAGGAGATGACCTAGCCTAGACCACAGAAACCCATCATAGGTAGCATAGTGGGCCTGATGAGCAGAAATAGAAATAAGCAACCGTGCTGAGTAGAAGGTCCTCCTCTCCCAGAAGTCAAAATCCATGGAATCTTGATCTAGGGCCAGTCACAGTGGAGGGCGCGTAGCCCATCTGGAGTGTCCAGCTGTTACAGTCCTGACTGAGGATGAGGCATACGACCTGGAGACTCGGGGTGGGGGGGGGGGGAAGAGAAGAAGAGGGAGGAGACAATACCTCTGGCTCAGATCCCTAGGGGCTGGGACTCCAGAAAAGGGTCTTTGCCAGAACCGCAATAACGCCTCCTGGAAAGGAGTAGACCAGGCGGGCACCACAAGGGTGTTCCACACTGATATCGCTTAGGAAGGCAATGGCCGACTGCCCGGATTGTGTTGAGGGTGGGGTGGACATGCAGGTCCTCCATCATCCTCACGAGGAAACACTAATACTCTGCGAGATCAGCAGCAGAGGAGATGTGGACGGAGGGCTCCTCTCCTCCCAAAAAGGAAGATGAGGGAAGGGAAGACCTCGGAGATCCAGAGGTTGGCTGCTCAGGGGGAAGGTGGAACACCCGCATGTCCATGGCCCTGACATAGGTAGGGAAGTGAGCAGCCGCACCCCTGAATTGCTCCCAGGAAAGAGGTCCCCTAGGACCAAGAATGCCTGGGAGAGCAGGAGATGGTGACAGAAGAGTGGGGGCTAAGCCAACAACAGAAGGCGACCATCCTCTGTCTGGGCAAGAGAACGCACTAAGAGCCCCAAGGGAAGGAGGAAGAGCTCCAGAAAACCCTACAGCCGACAGCTGATCAACCATGCTGGAACTGCCTAGGCTGTGCCGTTAGGAATCCCCCGTGAGGTGAACGGGACCGTGGAATTCCAAAAGGACGGCCCCTTCCCTCCAAAGATCAGGGCCCTCTCGAGGGGGCCAAGAATGAAGGACGAGGGTCCGCGCTACGACTCCTTCCCGAACCAGAGTGGGTCCTGAAAAGGCGGAGTCGATTAACCCTGACCCTCGAACTCGAAAGAGCCCTCCTCCTCGAAACACCAGCCTAGGCAGCCAACAACCCTGGTCAGTCCCCAAGGGGACCGCCCAGGGAGTGGCACCTTCCCCTCCTGTGGGTGCTCCGGTCGGCCCTAAAGTTGGGTGATCCAGGCACACCACCTGAGGGGATAGAAAACCCTCTGAACCCAGGCTGCAGGGCAATAGTGGCCTGCACCACTTCTTGCTGGTCTGCACCCTGACCCCAGACTCTGGGGCTACCACCCGCTCCTTAGAAGGAGGTTGGCTCCAGTCAGCCGAGGAAACTACCAGGGTGTCCACGTGGGCTACCAACTCCAAAGAGTCGTACAGCCCGGTCTGAACCAGACTGAGTCCATGTGTCCGCACCAGAGCCGGCACCGAACCGGAGTCTAGGTCTGCCACAGCGCCGCCCCATCCCACAGCGCCACGAATGACACCGGAGTCAGGGACAGCGCCGACAGCGACAGACACCTCCCATGGGGTAAGCGGCACCAGAGCTAGACATGGCGTCGTCCCCAGCCTCAGTGCTGTGAGAAAGAGTAGAAGACTGCGCCGTAGAACCTCCCACGGCACCATCAGCGCCGCGAACGGTGACAGCGGAGACAACACAAACTTCTGCACAATCAGGGCCCACAGCGCCACGAACAGCACACAGGCCCAAGACGGCACCGATGGACAGCGTCTCAGGGCCCAGAGCACTGCGAACGGCGCTGAGGCTCAAGACTGCACCAGATGGCGTCAAGGACTGTGCTGACCCATGCTTCCCAGCCCGAGAAAACTACACCGGGGGGAGCCTTTGCCCCCCAAGGGGCGACTGCCAGAGCGGTGCCTCCGCCCGCCGGGGGGAAATGGACTGGGCGTCCTGCACCGCAGAATAGGTTTCTGCCACGGCTAGACTAGAAGCAGAAGCCCCCTCGTCCATGGTCCGTATGGAACCAGGAAGGGACCCAAAGGAAATGCCGGTGGAGACCGCGGCTTGACTTCGAGGTGCGCCTCCTGCTCCTAAAGTCGGGCGGAGCTCTAATTTTCCACGCGCGTTGCTAGATGACACGACGGTCCATGGAGAAGCAGGCATCACACGAATCCATGTCGTGAAGCAGACCAAGACACAGAAGACAACGATCATGCTGGTCAGTAATGGAGTACTTGAGGCCGAACGGGTACAGACATATAGGGAGCTGCCCCGTTTTTAGCAATTTTTTTTGCCCTCTGACTGAGACATGATCAACAGAAAAACAATTCAGAGACTCAACATTGCTGAAAATTAAAAAATAGAACGGTCTTACCACAGCTGTGTCGAATAGGGTGAAACTAATCCAGCAGGTGACTTTTTTGGCATTGAAGACTGAGTCGAAAACACGATAAGGCTTGATAGCTGCTCCACACGAGGTGCGACCTCTACAGCAGGAGAGGAACTGGTGGGAGGGCGGGGTCGACACGTAACAGCCAACCCGCTGAAAGCTAATGAAAAGTGGCCGGCCTTGATGGCGCACGTCAATTCGCCCATCCCAAAAGCTCCCGTGGGGTCTTGAATTCTGGCCAGAACCCAAATGTGATGAATGAAGACTGACACAGATAAGATCTGGCATCACGGGGAGGTGCTAGGGGAGTTACCATCCAGGTGGGTGGGTAGCACCAGCTTGAAGAGTGTCCGGCAGATCTTAACTTGGGGGGGGGGGGCACTGCCAAGAAGTGTGGATAGAACATCATATCCACGTCCCTAGAACAAAGCATTTTCAAGGATTAACAAGATTATCACCAACTCTGAATTTAAACCAAACCAGCCTGACACCATACCGCATGAGGACATAATCACTAGACCACCCGGTACATTATCTGAAAACATGTACTGCAGTTTGGGTTGTTCACTGCACAAATTCTGCTTGTTACAACGAAAGAAAATGAACAAAGTCATGGCATAACATGTATTTATAAAAATAATACACATTAAGTCATAATTTTGATCATTTTGCTTAAACTACACAAGAGGGCATTGAAAAACTACGGGCTGTTAGTGTAAAGAGCACTGTTCAAGTTAAAAGCTCTCGCTCCAATGACATCACTTAGCACGTTAGGTGGACATTTTTAGGGAGCAGACTAATCTGGAGGTTTGAAATGAGGGCTGTTTACATTTTTCAAATGCTACAAAACTGCATTTATATTAATTACATAAATGCAGTTTGAGCATTAATGTAAACTGCAGCCTCTCCTCTCTCTCTATGAAGCCAGATTTTAACTATTTGCAAAATAACTTGTTCAGGTAACCTTTAAGCAAGCACTCACTCTACTAGTGTAATGGAATCAAACTCCAACAAAATTACCTTCAGCTGGGTTCATGGCTGCGTCATGAAGTAGAGTGGCCACACATCCTGCTGCACCTGGAAAGTAAACTCCGACATGTCAGGAAAGGAAAGAATCACCATGACCAGCTACCTATTACAGGCAAAACATGATGGCCTAATTGAATAAAGCTTTGAAAACACAGTGAAAGAAAATCAGCACCCCTCCCCAGGACAGCTGCACTGTTGAAGGGCTGTCCACTTGCCTTAACTGCAGTTCAAAAAAATTGTTAGCTTCCAAAAACCAATCAAATATTAACATTTTCCAGTCCATTTCTCCTAGTATCTGCCCTCTGAAATTTAGAATGGATTTTCGTGTTTCAAAATCTGACAATTCCTGACCTAGCGCACAGATCTCTTACATGTAGAAAAATAAAAAGAAAACAGTAGTGTTTAACCTGCCAGCAGTCAAACACTGTTTTATAAATCTTGTCTGTATCAAGCTACAAACAGCATTGTTCAAGCAGTCAGACTGCTAACAAATCTCCCTAACGCAGATCCAAATTCAGTGATTTTAAGGTTTGGCTAAAGCGTTCAGGTGACAATTAGCCAAAACACTATGGGGTTTTCGACTTTCGGCTTTAAAGACTGAAAGAGAAACTCATTTTATAACCATTAATGATGGGGCTGCTACAAAGAAAATAAATACGGCACTCTAGCTCAGGGGATCGTGGAGGACGTTTCTGAGCCCACATCAACAGCAGCAGGAAGATGGAGTAGCAGTCCAATAGATGCTCTCCTTTTTCTGGGTGGGGTCTCACACACTGCCCAGAATGTCTGCCCCCAGTGGCCCCACAAACAGGGGAGCAGTTCCATGAGGAACCACCCTTGGTTCCATATCCATCTGCTTGGCACCAGACTAAAAGAACGTTAAAAAAAAAAAAAAAAGTAAAACACATTAATTCCTGCTGTGGCAGTCTATATCACCATTAATATAATACATCTGGTTAACCCTGACTCCTGATTAGTCAAAACCTCATCATCATGGGGGTTCCACATCCTATCTAATGGCTGGCTCTAGAGAGGTGTTAACTAAAAAATAACCCTTCAGGGTCAAAGAAAATTTCAAAAATCAAACAAACCCACATAATAAAAGTTACCATACAAGCAAATTCCCAGGCAAAATGAATCCAAATTCAGCATTAAAACCTAACATCACACCCCTAACATAACTCCAATAATCAAAACACTGCAATCCCATACACCAACAAATAAAACAGAGAAAAAAAAAAACATAAATCAAACACCCAAACAGAATGGAAACATAACACAAAATGGCCAAATTAAAAGACAGCAAATCTCCACTAAAACAAAAATTCCACCAAACACACACAGACCTAACCGTATAAATATTGCCAAAAAATTCTACGTTTAAAACACAAGTGATACAAAAGCTATAGAAACTAACACCCGTGGGCCGGCCCAGTGGCGCTGAGGTTGAGGCAGTGGACGCCACACCAGTGACCCGGGGACTGGTGTGGGATTTTCCTCCAAGGGTGGACATCCGCTCCTCTGTAGTCCCGCACCCATCGAGTGGAGGCCCGATGGGTGCACAAGCAGCAGGAACGGCAATGCAAGTCTGGGGTGGGGTGGAAGGGGTCACCAGATCCTGGCGTGCATGCATGCGCATGTAAATGCCGTGACCCCGGGAAGGGGTGGGGGAGAGAAACCAACACCCGTCCCCTCCTTGAAAGCAGCATCAAACCGAATACTCAATCACTGGCAGGCCACATGCATTTGGAATCATTTTTCTTTATATATAAAGAACTGCACCACACAAATCTTAGTAACGGACCACTTTATAACAGTATATGTGGATATTTAAAACCTGTTTTATTGAAAAAATTCACAGCAAGGTTCAAATGTAGTCTCACTAACAACCCAACATTTGGCATGTCGCCGTGATGCTTTCTTAAGTGCCTCAGCTTCTACCCACCTGTAAGTATGTTATACCGTAATACCCACTCACAAGTTTATACCTTACATAATCAGGGGGTCAAAATTAAGTTTTGCAACCACTAACTAGCAGGGCTAGTGAATGGGGAAATCCACTAGCCCAGACTTTTCCACTGGTCTAGCTGGTGTACTTAGTAAAATGTTACCTTCTCCAGTACAAGCCCACAAGGCTAGTTTAAGGAAAACGTCACTAGTCCAATACAAAATCTACCAGTATATAGCTAGTGCACCGGTGCCAATTTCAATCCCTGATGATTACCCTTCAGCTCAGGACAGAGCTACTGTTGATGGCAAATGCAGCTGTTAGCTAGCAGGGCTACTGACTGGGAAAATCCACTGGCACCAGACTTTTCCACTGGCCCAGCTCTTGAAATGTTACCTTCTCCAGTACAAGTTTGCAAGGCTAGTTTAAGGAAACTTTTACTAGCCTAATACAAAATCTACCAGCATCTGGCTAGTGGGACAGTCCCAATTTCAACCCCCTAATAATTTTGCTTCAGCTCGGGACACAGAATTATCACTGAGGGCAAGTATCTTGGGGTACAGACAGCCACGTTGGGGAATACTGTTTCACCTTCAGGTTGGGACACATTGCTGTCAAGGTAAATTATCTGGTGTTATAAAATGGTGTCTGGTCAATTCTGACTCCTCACTGGTCAACACCCCATCACATGCTACTGCGTTAACCTAGCATACACGCCTGCTCAGCAGACAGGATAGGGGTGCATTAATCAAGAGCACAACCCGTTGGGGTCAAAACGTCAATATACTAACTGTGCATCTGTAGAGTCAAAAAGGTCAAAATGCAACTCAAACATAACATAAAACAAATCACACAAATTAACCACACACACAGCGCAACACTGCTAAAGAATCAAACTGTAAAGGTAATCCATCCAGCTCAAGACAAAACTTTCCAGTACCTTCTACTCACAATCCAGAAAGCTTCAGTGCTGCTTACACAAGAAAAATACTTTAAACACAAAATACTATGTTTATTTCAAAACGACAATTCTACACAATAGAAACGTGTACATACATACATACACCAATAAACCATTAGCAAAACTTCAAAACATTGCTCTA
This sequence comes from Neoceratodus forsteri, assembly GCA_016271365.2. Taxonomy (NCBI): domain Eukaryota; kingdom Metazoa; phylum Chordata; order Ceratodontiformes; family Ceratodontidae; genus Neoceratodus; species Neoceratodus forsteri. The sequence continues at coordinate 199,772,820 of CM028135.1, read as the reverse complement.
AAAGCCAATTAAATATCCACTTAACCTAGAAACTAAGGACAACTCAAACTTTGCTTGAATCTCACTTGTCCAGCAGTGCAGCTGAATGAGGTCAGATGACATCTAATCAATAGCCAAGGCTACAAGGTCTGACCCAGTTCACACAGAAAGCACAGCCCACGATCCTCAGCCTTCCAGAAGCTGAAGAGCAGCAGCGACGATTTTCAGTCTTGGGCAGGCAACTCATACTAAGGAGTTGCCTGCCCAAGGAGCTAATTTAGCCCAAAACAGTATATTTTTGTGTGCAGTAATAAAACTATTTACATTTGTATGCCCGGCTTGTAACTTGAGTACAAGACAAGCGGCCGCTCAGTGCTGCAGCCCTAGCCCTAAAAATAGTACTATGTTGATGTGAGGTAAGGGACAGGGCTGTAGGCACGCCAAATGTACAATAATTAAATGGGGGGGTGCACGCTCCAAACATGCACAGGTTTGTTGTTTCAAGTTTAACGTGTATGGGGCTAAAATACAGCCCCATACATGCATAATTGGAAGCAACAAAACTATACATGTTTGGAGGGCCCCCTTCCCCACTTTATTCTATAAAACAGCATGTTTGCAGCATCCCCTACTTCAAGTCATCAAAGTGTTATTTTTAGGGGCGAGGCTGCAGCACTCTGCTCGTACTCGGAAGTTACAAGCTGGGCATTCAAAAAGTAAACGGTTCTATTACTACACAAAAAAATTCTGTTCTGAGCTAAATTAGTTCCTCAGGCAGGCAACTCCCTAGTATAAACTGCCTGCCCTGAATGCGTCACTTGTTCTTTAGAAGTCAAATTAAAGATCAGGAATACCTCTTTAAAGCAACAAAAACAGGCCCCTCCCTTGCAGTGTAACCATGCCCAACTAGTTCAGCATACCAGCTGCAATCTAACCTCTGCTGTATATTTAATTATGCTAATGCCCTAAAGGCAAACATTTAAAGCTACAGCACCAAATTACAACATTACTACACTGCTTTTAAAAAAAAAAACAACGAACATTACTACATATTTTTTAAGTGGAATAAGACAACTCCATCAGGGACAATTATGCTATGCCAGTGTACCTCATGTTGGCTGAAGTCTCTCTAACCCACTGCTTGGTTCATAAACACAGTTTATAATACGAACATGCATACATACAAACATACGAAGAAGCCAGCAGAAGGCGGCCATTTGGTCTATCAAGTCTGCTCATACTGCAGGGTCCACAGCTTGAGCTAATGTCCCTGCCCTCCTCCCATCCTACCTATTCATGACCCTTACTTTCCCCCCATGCCTATCCCAGCCTCTCAAAGCTGCCCACTGTCTTCAACGAGATGACCTCTTCCAGCAGTGCATTCCAAGTGTCCACCACCCTCTCTGTGAAGTGCTTCCTGACCTCCCTCCTAAACCTTTCACCATCCAGCTTAAGACTGTGCCCCCTAGTGTTATGAATGCCACTCAGCTTAAAGAGACACAACCACCTTATTTATCCCTTTCAAGTACTTGAAGGTTCCAATCATGTCCGCTCTCTCATCTTCCAGGGAGTACATGTTTAGTGCCCTTAACCTCTCCTCGTATGCCTTACCCTACTGACCAGCTATTATCCTTGTAGCCATCCTCTGGACCTTCTCCAGCAGGTTAACATCCTTTTTGAGGTGTGGGCACCAGTACTGAACTCCATACTCTAGATGCGGCCTTACCAGTGACCTGTACATTTGATCGCTAGAAGTGCAATAATCCGAGTGTGCATCAATGCTGTAATAAACTCACTTCCTGGGTATCTGAATGCCCTCAGCTGCATCCTGGGTCTCACAACCCACCCAGGTTGTTTTTATTATAATACTGCAGCACACCCAACCTCCAATTATTCTTTAGATAATCCCCATCGTGCCTTATTCCTTATGTACAGACCTGTCAGGTTGAACATTACTGCTCCTCTTAAACTCATAGCACAGGAGGCAGTATAGTGTAGTGGTTAAGGGCACTGAGCTACAAACCTGAAGACCTGGATTTGAATCCCATCAGCCCCCACTTGCATACTGTGTGACCCAGAGCAAGTCACTTAACTTCCTTGTGCTCCCAGGTTGCACCTGGAAACAAGCTCTGGCTTAGTGTGCCTTTCCTGGTTAAACAATTTCTCCTTTCCCCTATCTGTAGATTGCAATTACGTCGGGGTACAGACTGCAACATTGGGGTTATTGTTCCCCCTTCAAGTCAGGATACGTCGTTTAGTGTAATTATTTGAGGGTTCAGCTTGCAAGGTTGGGAAAAACAAAGTTACTCACCTGTAACTGTAGTTCTAGGAGTGGTATATGGTGTACATCCACACTTCTAGCAGAATTCCTTTCCCCTTCAAGACATGCCGGAAGGTCTTCAAGATGGCTCCTCTCACTCACCCAGGTGGTATCCTCCTCGGCACCGCTCCGTGACGTCAGATCTAACCTGCTGGAAGCCAGACTAGTGTGCCGTTTGACAAGGGAGGTCGGTGGGGGTTGTGTGGATGTACATCAAATACCACTCCTAGAACTACAGGTGAGTATGTTTTTCTAAGGACGTGGATGTGATGTACTAGACACACTTCTGGCAGACTCGACTCCTAGCAGTTCTCCGGAAGGAGGGGACAAGGCACACACCCCGCATTTAGGGAAGAGAGACTGGAGAACAGAGGACCCAAAACCAGCATCCTGGCATGACTCAAGGTCGATGTGGTAATGGGAGATGAAGGTGTGCACAAACTCCCAGGTAGCAGCCCTGCAGATCTCCCGAATAAGGACATCCCTGGAAGCAGCGGTATATCTAGTGGAATGAGCCCTAAACCCTAACGGAGGCTCCCTACCAGGCAACCTATAGCAGAGGTCAATACAGGAGACCATCCACCTGCCAATCATCCACTTTGCTGCTGGTCTGCCAGGTGTTGCTTCAGCATAAGTGACAAACAGCCAGCAAACCTCTCCCAGAACTCCTTATAACAGGCAAGCGCTCGCTGCAGGTCCAAAGTATGGAGCTTATGCTCTGCCTCCGAGGTGTGGTTGATGAAGTGCACCGGGAGGTTGATCACCTGGTTATGGTTAAACTCCAAGACAACCTTCAGGAGGAACTTCGGGTTAGGGTGAAGGTCGACCTTATCCATGTGAAGACCAGGTAAGGAGACTGTGCCTAGAGCTCACTGATCCTTCTGGCGGAAGTGATGGCCACCAAGAAGGCGGTCTTCCACAACAGGTGTGACATACACCTGTGCATCGGTTCAAATGGCTTGCCCATGAGCATCGCCAACACCAGCAACAAGTCCCAAGGTGGTGGGAGTTCACACACTGGACAGCAAAGGTGGTCAAGACCCTTAAGAGAAGCACCCAACCACCTTCCCCTTCGCCACTGTCCTCATACCAGCCCGCACCCGGTATGCAGAGATGGCTGGCAGGAGCACCCTAAGGGTCGTGGACCAATGGCCCAACTGTGAGAGGTACCACAGGCAGTTGAGAATGTTAGCCACTAGGCAAGACAAAGTGTCTAGTGCATTGCCCTGGCACCAAAATGGAGAATATCTTCCATTTGAAGGCATAGCATCAACGAGTTGACTCCATCCGAGAGGCCTCAACTACATGGAGGACCTGGGAGAGACCCAGAGCTCTGAACACTAAATGCTCAGGAACCAGACTGAGGTGCAGGGACTGAAGGTCTGGATAGAGGACCTTCCCCCCAGGAGCATAAGAGCAGGTCTGGGCGAAGAGGCAGACGCCGTGGAGGCCTGCTGCAGAGGCCAAGGAGATCAGGGTACCAGAACTGGCACGGCCAGTCCAGAGCCACCAGGATCATCTGTACCTTGCCCCTCTGAACCTTAATCAGGACTCTGTGGATCAGAAAAAAGGGAGGGAAGGCATATAAAAAAAACAGGCCACGAGTCCAAGGTCTCATGAAGGCATCCCCCTGCAGTGACCCTGGCCGTGAGGGCAGACACAAAACAGCCTCAGCTTGGCGTTCTCCCAGGAGGCAAACAAGTCCACCTAAGGGGTGCCCCACTGGGAGAACAGACTGTCCACTATCTCCTGATGAAAGGACCACCTGTGAGACGCCACACCCACATGGCTGAGGGCATCTGCCAGCCGACTGGTCATTCTGGCCACACGAATGGCCAGCAGGTCAGCCTCTGGGCTGAGCACAAGAGTCCAAATGCGGAGAGCTTCCTTGCACAGAGACAGGGAGTGCATTATGCCCTGCTTGTTGAAGTAGTACTTGGTCGTCATGTTGTCCATCTGGAGGATGGGGACCCGGAGGTGAGGAGCAAAGACTGTCAGAGCCAGGTGAACAGCCCGAAGCTTGAGCAGGTTGATGCGACATCAGGACTCCTTGGGGGACCAGACGCCGTGGACCCTGTGTTCCCCCAGGCGGGCACCCCAGCTGATCAAGGAGGCATCAGTCGTGAGAGTGACCGCTGGCTCCAGGCAGACAAATGGGACTCCTTCCTGTAGATGTTCCAGGACCAACCGCCACTGGATGGCATCCCATGTCGGTTGGGGTGACCAGGATGGGGAAACCACTGGCCGGCCAGCCCCCACTAAAGGGGGCGCATTCTCCAGCAGGCCCAACGGACCACACTGGTGCAGGCCACCATGACACCCAGGAGGCCCAGGAAGTTCCTGGCAGGACGCAACTGCCCAACCCGAAACAATTGGGCAAAGAAGGACAGATCCATTGCCCTGTCCGCTGGGAGCAGAGCTCTGGCTCAGCAACGGTCTAGCTCCACCCAGATTAATCACCTGCGTGGGGATGAGTTCTGATTTGGCCTCGTTTACAAGGAAGCCGAGGCAAAAACAGGTCTGGAGGGCCAGGTCCCGGGAACACTTTACCTCCATCCTGGAGGGGCCTGCAATCAGCCAATCATCCAGGTACGGGTATACCTGGATCCCTTGACACCTCAGGAAGGCTGCCACCACTGCTATGCATTCGGTAAAGACATTGGGAGCAGAGGAGAGGCCAAAGGGCATGGCCTGGAACTCGTAGAGGGTCCCAGCTGCACAGAACCGAAGGAACCCCAGTGGGATGGACAGGTGGGGAACATGGAAGGCATCCCGCTGGTCTAAGGAGCAGAACCACTTGTTCCGCTCCAGGGACGGAATGATCTGGTTCACAGTGACCATTCTGAAACTGCACGATTGGAGTAACTTTTTCAGATTGTGCAGATCCAAAATGGGGTGCCAGTCCTCCATCCACTTGGGAACCAGAAAGTATCTGGAAACAAATCCTGGATTGTCTGGTGGGTCCGGAACACAAACCACCACCTCCTTTCTGCAGGAGCTCAGTGATGTCTTTCCAAAGGGCGGACAGAATGTCTGCAAACACCATATCCCCCGAGGGACGCGGGCTCGGTTGGGGGGAGGGAGATATCGAACTCCAGCGGCAACCCGTCAACGACCATTTCAAGGACCCACCTGTCCGCCGAAACACTGGACCAGGCAGAAGGTGGCAGAGCCAGCCCATAGGAGGATCCAGGGGAGACAGAAATCCTGTCACTAGGCAGGCTTGGAGGCCGAAGCCAGGCCAGCGGAGGAAGCTGCTGGTCCCCTGTCCGCCAGACTTCCAGAAACACAGAAGCGACCAACTAAGGTCAGGGATACCAGGACTGCTGGTGCCAAGTCAGGGTCGGGGGAGGCTTGGCTGCAGGAGCAGGATGGGTCCAAAAGGACTTTTTCTATCCTTTAGATCCCTTCTCTTTTTGGGCCAAGGTTACTGAATCCAAGGTGGCACTGGACTTCTCAATCCTAGTGAGAGGACCATCCACCCCAGGCCCGAAGAAATCTGTGCCCAGGAAGACATCTGCCAATTTGTGCCAAGTATCCGCCGTAAAGTTCGAGATACGCAGCCAAGCTCACTGGCGCATAGCTACAGCCACAGACCTGGCGCAAGAATCACTGATGTCCAGGGCCGTCTGGAGCAGCTGTTTGGCCACTACATGGCCCTGATCCCGGACCTGCTTGACAATCATCTGAAGGTCAGCCAGAAGCCAAGGGAGCACCTCATCCAGGGTGCCCAAGAGGACATGAGTGAAGTAGGTCATCATCAAGGCCGCACCTTCCTGCCTGAGGCCAAGAGAGGCCGCATGATCCAATTTCTTGGATTCTTTGTCGGGGGCTTAACATCCCCAACACTGCCCGTCCAATAGAACATAGTCTGCAACCAGACCCTCAGCAAAGGGGTGGTTTGTGAACCTGGAGAAAGAGCCTGTATGGACCGCATACTTCCGAGCCATGTGGGCCAACAAAGTAGGGCAGGAAGCGAGACACTGCCAAAGCTCCAACGCGGGCCCAAGAATGACCTCAGCCACTGGGAAGGTAATCCATGGGGAGTCCCAGTCAAAAATCTCAGCGAGGGAATATTTGGCCCATTTCTAGATGGGCTCCAACTGGATCCCTGTGGCCTCGGAGATGAGGCAGAACGTGGCCCCAAAGGAGGTGGGACCATGGTCAAATCCTCTCCAGATTCCAATCAACCATCCCAGAATGCATGGATGAAGTCTCCCATTCTGAGGATTCGTCAAAGGCCGCCTGGCGCCCCCAGCCCCCACCTTCGAGTCACTGCTAACCTTTGGGGCTCACCGGCCCTAGTGAACATGACCAATAACTGCTGGGAAGCCGAAGTGGTGAGGCGTCCTTGGATGGAGGACCATCCTTCCAACTGAATTGGTGGGGGTTCCACCCGAATGGAAGGAGATGCCGGATCGGTCAAGCTGGAACTGGTTCGGGCCGAAGCGGCGGCAGCCAAGGGGAGTGCCAGGGAGGAAGCTGACAATGGCTTAGGCCCAGTACCCAAAAGGGGCTGCTGTCACATGAGCTCCTCGTAGCGCCAACACAACTTGTAGTGGAACCATTCCTCCCCCAAAGAACAGTATCAGCGATGTCGCTTGCCTGAAGGCTGAGGCAGAGAGTGGGACCACCGACTACGGTGAAGGCTGATCAACCTCAAGCTACAGGTTCGAGACCTGGACCTCGGCTGCTGGTGGTCCGGATGGCAAGGAGGCGCAGGAACCGGTGAGGGACACCTGCAGCCCCCCACAAGCTCTATGTCTCATGACGTAGGAACTGGATCAGCAGGCTGATCCGATCTGCCCTGTGACTACAAGGTCAGGACCGGAGTCCTGGACAGGGAAGTATCTCCCTCATCCTGCAAAACAGGTCGAATGAGTAGAGAAAATTTTCGACCGACGGCCCGCATCTCTGTCGACAGGCCCAGATGGGACACTGCGGGACCAGCAGCCTGGACGGAAGGCTCGGCCGAAGTCAAATAGTCGAGAAACATCAACGAAGCAGGAGCATGGGAATCCAAAGCCCAAAAGCACTCGTGATCCCACAACCTGCGACTGGACTTTTTAGTTTTAGCATCCTTCTTGGATTTAGACCAAGAAGGCCCCTTCCAAGGGAGGGAAGAAAAAATTACTCACCTTAGTAATGTTGTTTCTTCTAATGGAGTCTTGCTATATTATGACAATTGCGGTTTGTCCCACCATTAGAACTGCTCCGGAGGTGAAATAGTTAACTCCATTCCATGAATGGAACTTTGAGCACGAGCTCTAAAATAGAAGCTCTGTCTGTGGAGATTCAAACCTGAACTGTCAGATCTTTACGAGCAAAACTCACTAAGGTCTGTGTGGAAGCTGTAACCTACACTAGCCAACTGGCTACCTAAATAATAACACCCATTGCTGGTCCCAACACCCAATACTCAAGTCAGGGACCAGAATTACTAATACAATTTTAACAAAATGAGAATAAAACAAGAGGATAATAAAACACCACACCCCAAACCCCAAAAAGGTGAAAGCAAAAAAAAAAGGCATAAAATAGTGCCCACACTAGGTTGCCCACACCCTACCCAAGTAGAGGTTCTGAGAGGGCAGGCTGGGGGGGAGGTCATAATATAGCAAGACTCCATTAGAAGAAACAACATTACTAAGGTGAGTAATTTTTTCTTCAAACAACATGAAGTCTTGCTATAATATGACAATTGCAGACTACACAGCAGTACCTCCATGGAGGAGGGGCAGAATCTACTTAGGGAATAGGCTCTGAAGAACAGCTGTGCCAAACCGAAGCATCTCTCCTAGCCTGGACATCCAGGGAGTAATGCTTGGTGAAAGTACCGCTTTCCAAGTAGCAGCCTGGCATATTCTCAATATAGGATGTCTCTGGCAGCAGCTAGAGACGCGGCTGTACCTCTGGTAGAAAGAGAGCCCCTGCCAGAGGGGGATCTCTGCCCAGTTTCTGATAACAAAATTGGATACAAGAGACAATCCACCTGGCAATTGATCTCTAGTGGCAGTTTTCCTTTCCCAACCTCACCAAAAGTGAGGAAAAGTTGGAGGATTCAACCTGCACCCTTGGTACGCTCTCTATATAGTAACTAAGAGCCCTCTTAACATCCAGGCTGTGCAATCTCCTCTCAGCAGAAGAGGAGTGTTCAGAGAAAATTACTGGAAGGGAGATAGATTGGTTAAGATGGAAATCTGAAACCACCTTAGGCAAATCTTCCTGTTAGTCCTGAGGACTACCTTATCCCTGTGGAAAGAAATAAAGTCAGTTTCTACTGACAAGGCTTGCAACTCACCTATGCGCTTAGCAGAAGTGATACCACTAGGAAAACAGTTTTCCCAAGTTAGATACTCAGCTCTGCAGAAAACAGAGGTTCAAAGGGGGTTGCATTAACTGAGCAATGCAAACATTAAGGTCTGACAGGGCCGATCCCAAAAAGTGGATTAGTATGGAGTAATCCCTTAAAAACTTGGAAACACAGGGTGAGCGGAAAGAGGATGACTTTCCTGCTGAAACAAAAGCAGAAACAGCTGCCAAATGAACTCGCAGGGTAGCTGGTCTGAGGCCCAAGGAATTAAGATGGACCATGTAATCTAACACAATGGGCAAATCAGCAGATTCTGGGGAAATATGCTTCCCAGCACACCAAATGGAAAACCTTTTCCGTTTAGAATTATAGGTAGCCCTAGTGGAAGGCTTCCTAGAAGCCTTTAGGATTTAAAGGACACCCTGAGAGAGGTGTAAGTCAGCAAACTCTAACTCCTCAAGAGCCAGGCCTTGAGGTAGAGGGATTTGAGGTTCGGATACCAAACTCTCCCCTGGGCACAGGTTAATAGGTTGTGATTCCTGGGGAGGGAAAGGGGAAGATGGACTGTCAGGAACAGAAGGAGTGGGTACCAGGGCTGCCTGGCCCAATCCGGGGCAATCAGAATCACCCTGCAAGGCTGAGATCTGATTTGACTAACACTTTGAATAGGAGAGGGAAGGGGGGAAAAGCATAAAGAAACTTCCTTCCAATCCAGGAGAAGGGCGTCCAGGGGGACTGAACCCAACACTGGAGGCCTGCAACAGAACAGTGGAAGTTGGTGATTGTCTGGGGCTGCAAAGATCTATCTGAGGGTGCCCATCTGGCAAAAACTATCCCCAATACTTGAGGATCCAGGGACCATTCGTGATGGCCCTGGGAAATCCTGCTTAGAGCATCTGCTAGGACATTGTCCTTACCTGGAAGGTCAACTGCTTTGAGGGAAGTGTTCAGGGAATAGGCCAGAGACCATAACTTCATTGCCTCGGTGCACAAGGCCAAGTGCCCCCCTGCTTGTTGATGTACCACATTGTTGTGGTGTGGTCTGTTCTGACTTGTACCACTTTGTTCTGAACAGATGCAGAAAACGCTTGAAGAGCTAAAAAGACAGCTCTAAGCTCCAGCAAATTGATGTGGGCCAGAGATTCCTGGGGGGACCACACTCCCTGAGTGGCGAGGTCGCCCATGTGGGCTCCCCACCCCAGGAGGGAGGCATCTATGGTGAGAGTCAAACTGTGAGCAGGGGGAATGAAGGGACCCCAATCTCAAATTGCTCTGATCCTGCCACCACTGGAGGGCCTGGATCAAGGTTCGAGTCACTGGGACCAACTTGGAAAGGGGTCTCTTCTCTGAGACCAATAGGCTCTCAAGTGAAACTGAATGTCTCATCTGAAATCTTGCTCCCTGCACAACAGCTGTGGATGCAGCCATGTGCCCCAGGAGCTACGAAGAATGTCTTGCTGGTGAGAGACCTGCAGAGTGAAGGAGGAGGAGGCCAGAGCCACTAAATTCCTTACCTATCTAAGGGAAGAAAAGCTCTGGCTAGGTTTGTGTCCAATTCTGCCCCTATAAAGGTGAGTACCTGGACTGGTTCCAGCACCGACTTTAGTAGATTAGCAGAAAACCCAGGGAGGTGAGAAGCTGCTGGGTGACTTGCAGGTGAGTTTACCTGTTCTGGGGACTGGCCTACAATGAGCCAGTCGCTCAGATAGGGAAAATCAGCAATCCTTTGCCTCCTTAAGTGAGCCACTGCTACTGCCAGACATTTTGTGAATACCCTTGGGGCAGAGGTAAGGCCAAGGGCATTGCTCTGAACTGGTAGTGACCTGAGGGCAGTTCGAATCTGAGGTACTTCGATGGGAGCTTGATAGGACGTGAAAATAGGCATCCTTGAGGTCCAGGAAGCTAACCAGTCCCTGGCCTTAGAGAGGGTAAAATCATTGCCAGAGTTACCATTTTGAACTTTGGTTTCAAAAGATGCTTGTTCAGATATCTGAGGTCTAAGATGGGCCGCCATTCTCCTGTCTTTTTTGGGGTAAGGAAGTATCTGGAATACAGACCCCTGCCTTGGTGCAGGGGAGGAACCCTTTCTACTGCTCTGAGAGCCAACAGGGTTGAGACCTCTGCTTCTACAGCAAGGGTCTCTGAAGAACTTGCAGGTAGAAAAAACCTGGTTCTCATCTTGGGTAACTCTTTGAAGCTGAGAACCAGACCCTGGCTTACTACTTCCAGAACCCACTTGTCTGAGGTTAAAGACGCCCAATTCTGACTGAAGTAAGCCAACCTGCCCCCTACTGGTAAAGGAGAATCGGCCCTGGGCACCCCATCAGGGTGCCTGCTTAGCAGGTGCTTTTAGGCTGAGGGGTGGGAGCAGGCCTGCCCACACCCGCCTGCCTCTGCAGAAGCCCTCTGAGCATAAGCAGAGGAGGCCTGAGTCTGATAAAAGGCCTGTGAAAGGCTCTACCCCCTGGGGTATGCTCTGGGAGTGGCTTGGCGCTCCTTAGCTTGGGCACTTTTGTAAGTAGTCCCATATTCATCCATCTTTTTCATGTAATTCTCTGTCTGCTCCCAAACAGAGAATTTCCCACCCAGGAAAATCCATAGCCTTAGTCTGGGTATCCTGTGACAGGCTAGTAAACCCTGAGCCAGGCCAACCTACTAAAAGCTACAGAAGTGGCCATGACTCTAGAGGAAACATCATTAACATCCACAGCAGCATGAAACTGCACCTTAGAAACCTCAATGCCATCGGCAGCCACCTGTTCTAGTTCCTAGCCAGCTGGCCATGGGCTTGTTTGGCTAATTCCATAACAGTATCCCATCTAGATTTCTGATACCTTGCTAAGCTATATCATATAATTTGTCCTGAGTCCCAAGGAGGCTGCCATATACTGTTTTTTTGCCATGGCATCAATCTTCCTGGAATCCTTGTCAGGAGGATGTGAAGCCAGGGAATATTAGCTTTATCACAGGCTGCAGCCTGAACTACTAACATGACTGCATTGCTGTGAAAGGAATTCTGTATCAGGACCTGACAATGTGTACCTTCTGTCCATCTTTTATCTACAGGAGGCACAGAATTAGGAGTTTTTAAAATTTTTATTGTTTGTTTCCTAAAAGACTTATGCAAAGGAATAGACAATCTCCTAGACTCTGGTATATCCATAATTTCTACAAAATCAGGTTCCTCTTGCTCATCCACAGCTTCCTCCCATGGGAGCTGGAGGGATTCAGCAACCTTTTTATAAAACAGAAAATGAGAAGGGGACTCAGAAAGCATAGTGGGAGATTCTAAGGGTCAGTCTGGGGAGACGTCCGGTTCAGAGGGCACACCCAGACTCTCTCGGTCACATTCACACTGATCATCATCATGCCCCCCATGCTCTTGGTTCATAAAAATCTCCAATATCATATTCCTGAACCGGTGGAACCGGCCGAACCAACCTTTTACCAGACAGTGGCGGTTCGGACGGAACCGGAGAAAGTGACTGTACAATTTGTATAGCTTTTGCTAGTTCTGCAGCAGTTGGAGAAGGAATTTTGGACTCCATACCTGCTGATTTCCCCTTTTTTTTTTTTTTTTTAGTTTACTTTTGCCAGAGAAAGTCTTGCCCTGGTCAGAGGGCACTCCCTCCGGTTCGGCTGGCACCGAACCGGGCTGGCCATCCGGGTCAGCGGACTTTTTGGCCTCTCGTTCCCTGAGCCTGCCGACTCTCTTATCCAGGGTGGCTGCAGGGAATTTTTTACAACTCTGGCAGTCTGAAATGAGGTGGTCAACCCCAGACAAACACATGTAGTGTGTGGGTCAGCCTTGGCAAAGGCTTCCCCACAGACACTACAGTGTTGAAACCCAGTGGGCCGGTTTTTTGGGTTTCTCAGACATGATGCCAGCCTAACCAAGAAACCTGCCCTTTAACGGCGGTGCCAGGCAGACACCCTTATCGGTTCCAAACCGTGTCACGGGTCATGGAAAACGAATGAAACTGCTTTTTAGAACCGATAAGAACTGGAACCGCACTCTAAAAGCTTTAAAATGCTTACTCTTAAGGTTTTAATTAACCTGATCGGTTCGAATCCAACCGATAAACATTTACAAGTTCCACACAGAATAAAACTTGTCTATTACTTACAATACCACAGACAGAGCTTGAACCGATCGGTTTATGTTAAAATAATTATACTCATGTTTAATTTAACCAAGAAAATACTGTTTAAACCGAGAAATGAAAAGTAGTAGGAGAAATCTCGGAGCGACTGTTCAGTGAGGCGAGTAAAGAATCTGACAGTTCAGGTTTGAATCTCCACAGACAGAGCTTCTATTTTAGAGCTCGTGCTCAAAGTTCCATTCATGGAATGGAGTTAACTATTTCACCTCCGGAGCAGTTCTAATGGTGGGACAAACTGCAATTGTCATAATATAGCAAGACTTCATGTTGTTTGAAGGGACTGATACAAGTCCCAGAACGTCCCTGTAAAAGGAAGGCGCCATAGCACAGTGGAACTAACGTGGACACAGAGGAGGAGACCGCAGCCGCCTGGGCGGCGGCTTCCTTGAAAGCAGCCATATGTTCAGCAGACCCTGCAACCGTGGAAGCCATCTTACAGGTGTCTGAACGAACCAGAGGGTCCTGCTCATCTGGGTGACCCAGCAAGAGTCTGGCATACTGGTCCGGTCCTCCAAGGTGGAGGGATGCAGAGTGTAGAACAGGCCACAAGTCTGGGGGTCAGTTCATGACAACTGTCAACTGTACTTAATATTAAAGGTACAGACTGCCATGCTGGGGATTACTGCTCACCTTTAACTCACAAGACCATTACTGTTGCGGTTACTTGACGGTACATAGGGCTTAAAATTCAGAAGTGGATTGCACGAATCACGCTATTTTTAGTCCCCCCGTGGCAAACTCTGGAACCTCCATGCGGGACAATCCCGCTCACACGTGCTCGTAAAGATTTGGGGGGTGGGGGAGATACTCAAATGAATAGGCCTATTCATTTTTTTTTTTTTTTTTTTTAATACATCTTATCATAGTCATAGCTTTCTTACCTTTTCATTCTCCCCCAAATTTAGTCTTTTTGCCCCTGCTGCCAGCCGCCGATCATCCGCCGGTCACCGCGCATCTAGACTTCCACCTCCTGTTCCATGCTCTTCCCGAGACCCCCCGACCTGCCCCTCAGAGGTGGGGTCGCGGCACTGGCCCTGATGCCACAAAGGCAGTGTGACTGGGGGAGTCGGCAGGAGAGGCTAACTGAAGCCGAATGTTGGCTTCACGGAGGCGGCCAAAAGCGGGATTTTTTTTCTTCCCTATTTTTGCGTGAGGGCAGGGACTTGCAATGACGCCCTGCAGCACTCCCTCCCCGAGAACTGTAACACGCTGGTAGCTACGGTACCCCCAGCCTCTGCCGACCTGAGTCCATTCCCGAACCAGGGTCGCCAGCGGAAATCCAAATGCTGCGCCGACAGGACGGCTTTTGACATACATATATATTTTTTTAATTTTTAATGACACTTGTGTTTGTGAGAGGGACCTAAATAAGGCCGTGACAGCAAAAGGTAGAAAAAAAATATCAAAAAAGGTAAGAAAGTTACGACCATGAGAAAAAAAAAATGACACTGAAATGAATGGGCACATTCATTTTATTGGTGTTTTTTCTCATAGTAATAATTAATATTTTGATATTTTTTTCTATTATTTACTGTTCATGTCTTTTGTTAGGTCCCTCTCACAAACAGGTGTCATTTTTCCCCATCACCCTATAAGTGAGTGTTTGCAGACTACACACCAACACAGCCCGCAAACACCCATTTATAGAATGTGAAAATTGACACCTGGGTTTGAGAGAGGGTACAAAAAAAAAAAAAAAAAGGAGACCTTGACAGTAAAAAGTAGAAAAAAAAATTAACGTTAAGAAAGTTATGACCACGAGAAAAAAAAAACCACTGAAATGATCAGAACATGTAGCATTTTTCATGTTTTCTGGCAGGACACAGCTAGGGTTACCACCTTTTAAGAAGCCAAAACTCAGACATTTCTTACTGAAACAATGTTTTTTCGCAGGACAATATGTAACCTTGACCAACTCAACAGACTTCTTTTCTTAAAATAATCAGAATTAAGACTAAGTAGTTTTTTTTTTTAGTTGCAGGGGTTGAAACTGGCACCAGCCCGCTAGCCAAATGCTGGTAGATTTCGTATTGGACTAGTAAGATTTTCATTCATTCAACTAGCCCTGTGGGCTTGTACTGGAGAAGGCAACACTTCAGTATGTACACCAGCTGGGCCAGTGGAAATGTCTATGGGGCCAGTGGATTTTCTCCAGTTACTAGCCCTGCTGGCTACTGACTGTAAATACAGGTTACTCACCTGTAACAGGAGTTCTAGGAATGGTATATGTTGTTCATCCACACTCATTGGCAGGTATCCTTGCCGCTTTAAATCTTGCCGGAAGGTCTTCAAGCTTGCTCCTCCCACCACCGGGTGAGTATAACTCGACTCCGCCCATGCGCCAGATCTGGCCGCTGGACAGCTCAGGCAGTCAAGCCGGGATAATGGAATGTAGGGATGAACAAATATATACCATTCTAGAACTCCTGTTACAGGTGAGTAACTGTATTTCTAGGGACATGGATATGTTGTTCATTCACACTCATTGGCAGACTCCTTTAGCAGTTCTCCTCGGGAGGAGGGAGGCATTTACACCCCATATACTTACTTGGGAAAGAGAGACTGAGAACCGAGGCCCCAAAACCAGCATCCCAGCGTGACTCAAGGTCGATGTGGTAGTGGTAATGAAGGTGTTTGCTGACTTCCAGGTAGCAGCCCTGCAGATTTCCTGGATAGGCGTCCTGGAAGCAGCCACCGTTGCAGCAGCAGTATGGCGGGTAGAATGAGCTCTTATCCCTCTGGGAGGCTCCATGCCCGCCAACATAACAGAGATCTATGCAGGAGGTTACCCACCTGCTTATCGTCCGCTGGCTGCAGGTCTGCCAGATGCGGCTTCAGCGTGAGGTGACAAACAGCTGGCGAACCTCTCCCGACTTTCAGCCGCGCCCTTATATTTGTGCCTCTTCTAGGGTCCAGAGTATGGAGCCCATCGCCTCCGAGGTGTGATTGGGGTAGAACACCGCAGAGTCAACACCTGGTTAAGGTGAAACTCCGACACCACCTTCGGAAGGAATTTCGGTGGGGGCGAGGACAACCTTGTCCCTGTGGAAGACCAGGTAAGGAGACTCGATGGAGCGCCTGGAGCTCTCCCATCCTTCTGGCTGGCGTGATAGCCACCAAGAAGGCGTCTTCCACGACAGGTGAGAGAGAGCACACCTGTGCATAGGTTCGAATGGCTTGCCCATGAGCTTTGCCAGTACTCAGCAGTGATCCCACTTGAGGTGGGGGGTTCCCCACTGGAGGGGAAATGTGATCAAGGCCTTGAAAAGCGCCAGACCACCTTCTCCTGCGCCACCGACTGCTTCCCCGCCCGCCCTGCAAGCAGAGATGGCTGCCAGGTGCACCCTTAGGGTCGCCGACCTAAGCCCTTGACTAGAAAGGGACCATAAATAGTCCAAGATGCTTGCCAAGGAACAGGAGGAAGGGTCCAAGCCCTTGTTCTGACACCAAATGGAAAACCTTTCCATTTGAAGGCATAGCATTTTCTGGTCGACTCTACGGACGCCTCAACTACATTGAGGACCTCGTCGAAAGACCAAGGCCTGGAACTCTAGCCGCTCAGGAACCAGGCCGTAGGTGCAGGGATTGAAGGTCCGGATGGAACACCTTCCCTGATTGACTGAGAGCAGGTCCGGCGAGCTGGAAGCTGCCGTGAGTCCTGGAGCTGAGACCGAGGAGATCTGGTACCAGAACTGGCGAGGCCAGTCTGGGGCTATCAGAATCACCTGCGCCTTGTCCCTCCTCGCCTTGAGAAGCACCTTGTGGATCAAGGGAAATGGGGAAAGGCGTAAAGAGGTCTGGGGTCCATTGCCTCGAGAAGGCATCCCCTGCAGCGAGCCCTGCTGAGGGGGCGGGCATGGAACAGACTCAGCTTCGCTCTCCATGGAGGCAAACAGGTCCACCTGAGGTGTGCCCCAAAGGAGAACAGATGCTGTACTACCTCCGGCAGGAGAGACCACTCGTGGGATGCAGCCCCTATCCGCTCAGGGCATCGGCCAGGGTGTTGGAGGCTCCTGCCACGTGAATGGCTAGGAGATCCGCCTCCAGGCTGCGCACGAGTGACCAAATGCGGAGAGCTCCTGCATAGAAGCATGGAGCGGCCCCGCCCTGGCGGTTTAGATAGTACATGGTCGTGGGTATTGTCCGTCTGGACCTCGACCACTTGACCCCGGAGGAACGGAGCAAAGGCGGTGAGAGCTAGGGCGGACCGCCGGAGCTCCAGCAGGTTGATGTGGCATCGGACTCCCGCTGGGACCAGAGGCCATGAGCCCGGTGTTCCCCAGATGGGCACCCCAACCCATCAGAGAGGCATCGGTCGATAGAGAACCGTCGGCTCGGGCGATGAACGGATGCCCTCCTGCAAATGATCTGGAACGGTCCACCACTGGAGAGCGTCCACATCCCCTGTGTCACCGACACAAGCTGGTCCAAGGGATCGCAGCTGCCAGGACCACTGGCTGGCCAGTCCCCACTGAAGGGGACGATGTTCCAGCGGGCCCAACGGACCACGCTGGTGCAGGCCGCCATGAGACCCAGGAGGCGCAGGAAGTCCCGGCAGGGCAATTGCCCAACCAGAAATGATCGGGCAAAGGAGGAAAGAACCTCGGCCCTGTCCGGCCGGAGCCGCGCCTGGCTCAAGAGAGTCGAGCTGCGCCCGATGAATAGAATCACCTGCTTCGCCTCGAGTCTCGACTCTGGCCTCGCTTGGATAAGGAGGCCCAGTTGAGAGCAGACCTGGAGGGCCAGATCTCTGGACCACTCCGCCCTTCCTGGAGGGAGCTGCTATCAGCCAGTCGTCCAGGTAAGGGTACACCGACCCCCGGCGCGCAGGAATGCTGTCACCACTGCCATGCATTTGGTGAAGACCCTGGGAGCTGGAGACAAGCCGAAGGGCATGGCTTGGAATCAAGAGGATCCTTCCGCCGAAGCGAAGGAATCTCTGGTGAGATGGACGGATAGGGACGTGAAAAACGCCCTGCAAGTCCAGAGAGGCAGAACCACACGCCGCGTTCCAAGGATGGTATTATCTGAACCAGAGTGACCATCCTGAAGGTTCGAGACCTTAGGAACTTGTTTAGGTCGTGTAGGTCGAGAATGGGGCGCCAGCCCCCCGTCCGTTTCGGAACCAGGAAGTACCTGGACACAAACCCTGGGTCTGAAGGAGGGTCCACCACCTCTCTTACCACCTCCTTCTGGAGGAGGAGAGCAATGTCGGCTCGACGAGCCGCCAGTGAGGCTGGGGATCCCGAAGCCCCCCGAGGGGCGACGGCTCTGAAGGGTGGTGCCTGCTCGAATTCCAGAGGCAGGCCTCTTCCCACCACCTCCAAGACCCACCTGTCCGTGGTAACAGCGGACCAGGCGGAACGGAAGTGCCGGAGCCGTCCCCCCACGGGGGGAACCAGGGGTGGGGACGGGATGGGGGCGACACCCCTCAGCCCGTCACTGGGCAGGCTTGGAGGAGGGACCGGCCGAGGGACCTCCTGGGCCCTTTCCTCCCTGCCTCCTGTTAGAGGAAGCCGGCGGCTTGGGTTTGGGATGCCAAGGCCGAGCCTGCTGGCCCTGACGTTGCTGGGCCGGGCTGGGGGGCACACAGAAGGACGAAAGGGCTTAGGCTGTGGTTTGCGGCCTTTGTCCTTCTGAGCGAAGAGACCGAGTCCAAGGTGGCATTGGACTCTCGATCCTCTGCAGGTGACCTTCCACCCCAGGGTCGAGAGGTCAGTCCCCAAAAGGGAACATCCGCCAACTTGTGCTGGTATCCCAAGCAAAGGTGGATATCCTCAGCCAAGCCCGCCGACGCATAGCCACTGCGGCCGCCACCGATCTGGCACATGAGTCCCCTATATCCAAAGCAGTCTGGAGCTGCTGTTTGGCCACTGCCCTGCCCTGGTCCCGCACCTGCTTAACCGTAGTCTGCAGATCGGCGGGAAGATGAGGGATGACCTCATCCAGGGAGCCCAACAGGGCATGAGAAAAATGTGCCATGAGGACGGCCGAACTGGCCTGACGAAGGCCGAGAGAGGACGCAGCGTAGACTTTTCGCCCGACATAGTCCAATTTCTTGGACTCCTTGTCAGGAGGTTTGTCCACATCCCTGGCGTTGCCGGCGCGCCCGAAAACGCTGTCGGTAACCAACCCCTCAGCAGAGGGGTGTCTCAAAACCGGACAAGGAACCGTGGGACCGTGATACTTCCTGGCCATCCTGGCCGAGGCGCAGGGCAGGAAGCAGGGCGCTGCCAAAGCTCCAGTGCCGGACCCACTATGGCCTCGCCACTCGGAAAGGCTCCGTCGAGAATCCTCGGTCCAGAATCTCCGTGAGGGATACCTGGCCCGCTTGGAACGGGTTCGAGCTCCATCCCGTAGACTCCGAGATGAGCCAAGCAGTCCTAGGAAGGACGACGGGCTATCGTCCATTGACGACCTCCTGAAGACTCCAAGTCCAGTCGCTTGGAGAAAAGGAGGAATCATCTTCGGACTCGAAGAGTCCTCAAGAGCTGCCTCTGGCCTGAGCCACCCTCACCTGCCGAGGTCGGTCGGGAGTGAGGGTAACTGACAGCCGATGGGTAGACCTTAGCCGACCGAGAATCCTTGGTCGGAGCCCCAATTGGTGGCTGTGGACGGAGGTTCCACCGAATCGGTGGAGCAGCTGGTTTTCACGAACAACCGCCTGGTATAGGCCTCGGATAAGTCGAGGGGTTGTGTCGGCCGCCCGTGACAGCGACTTAATGGCCGGGAAGGCGACGGGTCGGGCTTATTCCCCGCCAGGAGGAGTTGTTGAAACATAAGGTCTCGCATCACGACGCACTTACGCCTGCTTCCCCTCATCCGAGGAGGAGGACGAGGACGAGCGGGCGACGCTACTTATCATGTGCCGAGACCGAGACCGCTTAAGGACGGTGGGATCGGGCTGGACCGCGAAGAGGTCCGAGGACCCAGGACCGAGTCCCGGAATTTCCGAGGTCGGTGGGAGGCCTGCCGAACCGCACTCCCTTCGCTCGGATGGTCCATCCAGGGCTCCGGAACCGAGGCACAGGCGAGCCCATCGGGATCCTCAACTCCTCCCGGGGAACCGGGAGAGGGGAATCTCGGCCGTTAAAGGCGACAGCTCGACCAATGGGTCGAGAAAATCTCGACTTCATCGGTGGGAGTCTCGGTCAACTGACCTGACGGGGACACCGTGAGGCCAGTGGTCGAAGCCGAGCCGGTCAATCGAAGTCACGGTCGACGGCCCGGAGAGGGGACTTCGCTTCCCAAGAGCGCTTAATGAGGGATTTACCCTCGTCCTCTTTTGGACCGAGAATAAGGTCCAGCAGACGCAGGCCCTTCTCCTTTAGTGGAGAGGGACAGACAAAGCTCCTTAAAAGAAGCCGTAGGAAGAACCCAGAGAGAGCGGGATAAATGCCGCGCCAAGGAAGATACGGCCGGCCGCCTCCTCTTCGAGGGCACCATCCGCCGAGCTGATCCGCCGAGCTCGCCATCGCGACATCGCCAACCGGCCTCCTTGGACTTCACCGAGGGAACGCCGACGCCCAGTTGCAATCGGGCAGCACGGTCTTCGAGGACGTAGGCCGAGAAAGATGAGCACAGGTCGCAAGCCTGCGGGTCGTGCTCAAGGCCTAAGCAGTAGACACACGTGGAGTGTGGATCCGTCCGAGACATCTTCTGCCCGCATGGGCATCTCCGAAATCCGGGAGTCGATTTGTCCATCGCAGCCGCAAGGGATAGAAGACTGAAGTCTTTTTTGCAAAATTTATTTTTAAATCCGCAAACGGAGAAATAGGAACCAGTCACAAACGCAGAGCGTTAATGAGGGAACCTGAGCTTCCAAGCGGTAAGGAAGATCTGGCGTCATGGGGCGGAGCCGAGAGTTATACCACCCGGGTGGGTGGGAGGAGCAAGCTTGAAGACCTTCCGGCAAGATTTAAAGCGGCAAGGATACCTGCCAATGAGTGTGGATGAACAACATATCCATGTCCCTAGAAAACTTAATTTCAACCCCTGTACTTGTTTGTATCATTTCTTATGTTAAGGTATTTTAGTATTCTGTGACAATTAGAGGAAAGTAAGAACAGTATTCTACGACAATTAGTCAAGTAAGAATTAGCAGGTTTTAAACCAAATTTTAAGCCCTGGTACAGATAGCCCAGTTGGAGATTATTGTTCAACTTCAGCTCAGGACACAAAACTACAGTCGAGGGTAAGTATCTGGTGGTACAGACTGCCAGACAGGGGATTACTGCGCACTTCTGGCTAGGGGCACAAAACTACAGTGGAGGGTATCTGGTGGTACAGACTGCCACAGAGAGGACTAATGCATGCCTCTGGCTGGGGACACAATGACTGTTGATGGTAATTATCAAGTAATATTGTCATGCGGGGGATTACTGCACATCTTTGGCTAGGGACACAAGTCATATTGAGAGTTTATTTGGGGGTATAGTAAACTACAACACTGGGTATTACTACTTAATTACAAAATGGATAATGGAAATTAAGCCACGTGACTGGCTGGGACCCACCTGGTATCCACAAGAGACGCGTGTGCAGTCTGTCGCTGCATTACGCAAGGTGAACACAAGGAGGCCTTGTGTAATTTTTTTTTTTTTTTTTAAAACATATTTCTGGAGAAAGCCAAGGAGACAAGACCCAGTTCCTTCAAAGCTAAACAAAAAAGGTTGGGAAGAGTATTTTGTAAAGGAAACTTCTAATATTCGTATACGGGTTTTATATCCCATTACCTTATGTCGACACTAAGCTTTTGCAAACAAAAGTATTTTATTTCACATCCTGTGTGGGAAGGAATGAATTGTAACTGCAGCCAAACGATCCCTTCCACTGCCCGATTCGCCGGCCCCATCCCCGCACTCATTTTATGATCGCCTACAGGGAGAGCTTGCAGGTTCTATCTCATTCTATGGGAAGGATTTCAATACCTTTGTCTATATATGCAAGCCACTTGGAAAAAAATGAAAGCCACCACTTTAATAGTTGAGTGGTGGCTTTCATTTTATTCAAGGTCGCTTACACATAAGGAAAAAGGTATTGAATTATTTCCCCACAGACTTCTATGGGGCATACCCCTACGCTTTCCCTGCTTAAACATCTAGGGCACGGGGCAAGGCCAGCAGACCAAGTGGAAGGGAGTGGCTGGCTGTGGCTTTGGTTGCAGTTATGTTTATTTCCCTCCCACACAGGATGCTAAATAAAATTATAATTTTGACAGAAAAAGCCTAGCGCCAACATAAAGCCCATCAATAAAAATCTTAGAAACTTACTTTAATAGGTAGGAGATAGCTTAATATGGAAGAAATCAGCAAATCCCTGCTCACTCACCACACTTCTTGAAGCATCAGCATTTGTTCAATGTTTGCAAGAATGGCCGCCCTTACTGCACCAGCATTTCCCCGAACAATCTGCAGCTTTCTCAAGGTCTGTACTTCTGGGCTTAAACTCTGCAGGAAGTTTGGTACTCGCTGTAAATAGGCCAGCAAGCTTTCTTTAATGATGTCAAAAGGGGTCTAGCAAAATGTTTTCATTTATTTAGAGTGACTTAAAGAGCAGGTACCTACTGTCAAGCACTCAACTCCCCTCAAACATATATAATAGCAGATCTGCTCTACTGTTGAGGGGCATTAAAAACTGTATGCGCTTCCCTCACGTTAAACAGTTATAGCACCCCAAATTTGCACCCTCATAAAAACAAAGCCTTGTCTGACACGCCTCCTTGCGGGATGTCAGAAAATGAATAGTGAGGGTGCATGTCAGTAACCTGTATATATGAGACATGTCTATGGCGTTTAGTACTATTTAGAGGTGCCATGCAGAAAAATCAAAGCAGCCACTGGAGTAACAATCCCAGTTTACTGGAGGGGTCACTTTCATTGTTCCAAGTGGCAACTCTAAATAGTACTACACGTCATTGACAAAAATGGCACCAATATAGATCTACAGAGCACACACAAGCAGTCTTCATTTTCTGACATCACAAAAGGGGGCAGGACAGACATGGCTGTTTTAAGGGGTGCTATAACTTCTTACCCGTAGGGAAGTGCGTATAAGTTTTCATACCCCTCAACAGTGGAGCAGGTCCTCTATTATATGTTTGAAGGGGACTGGGTGCCTGACAGTAGGTATATGCTCTTTAAAAGAGGCATGGTTGGTCAGTTACTATTCATTACTAGGTTGCAGTAAAGAGTTCAAGTGTTCATTTATGTCGACTAAGCATTTCACAAATTGTTCTGATAGGACAGGGGCGTGAACACCATTTTCATTATCATGATGTTTGAAATTAATTTTCCACAGGTTAAGCCAGTCTGAACATAATTACTTGGCAAGGCGAATACAACTTGCAATTCACAGAACAATGACTAAACTTAAGAAATGACCAACCTGGTTTCTGTTCCTTTGCTTTGTTACACTAGGACTGTTTTACACCAGGATGTATGGAATCAGCTAACAGATCAGAAGAAAGAAAGTCAAACAAGCAGGCCGTATGTGAGGAACCAAAAAACAGACATGGATAAAGAAATTTCAGAGAGGAATAGCGAGTCAGTCAGCACTCATCTGTATTCTCACGCTGGAGTGCTATTCAGTGATATAAAGCGATCACTGTCCCATAGCTGGTATAAGATCATCATTCAAGCCATCCAACCCAGCAAAATTTCTCCCATGAAGGTCTAAAAAGAACCTTAATATCATAGGATATCTCCATGATCTGTGTCACACCACACGCTGGCAAGATTTCTATCTCACAGCTTCAGTAGAGATAGCTCTACAGGTCTTAAATGATATTATCACAAGTGCCCTCAATATACATGCACCTCTCTCCAGTGTCAGAACCAAGCTCAAATCTTGTCGCTGGTTCTCTGCTGACCTTAAATCACACTGCTTAGTTAGAGATAAGCTCTGGAAAAAGGCAAGAAAGACCAAGGATCCAAACGATTGGCCTTCAATTCAGAAAAAGCCAGAAACTCCTGCACAAAAAGTGAGAAATGCCAAGGCTGCCTTTTACACAGCTGAACTGGATGCCTCTATCATAACCCTTCCAGATTCTGGGGACCATAAAGGGGATCTTAGGACAAGATTCTACCCTGTCTTACCACCCAAAGTGCACCTAAATAATGTGGATATCACTGACAAGCAAGAAATCTTGAATGCCTTCAATAATCATTTCACTACAGCCGCCTAGCATTCGACTCCTCTCCAGCAAATCTAATGCGGTCACAATTAAACTTCCAGTCTACTGAGGACAAAAGGCTGCTTCCACATTTTCCTTTAAGCCAATACTATTAAAACAAGTAGAAGACCTACTACTCCATTTGGATACAACTAAAGCGCAGGTGCAGACTCTCTGGACCCCTATTTTCTAAAAGTTGCACTGCACGCCTTAGCAGCCCCCCTAACTCACCTTTTTAATTTGTCCCTAGCCACTGGATCTATTCCTTCAATATGGAAGACAGCTCAAGTGTTTCCCCTACTCAAGGCAGGTGACCCCATGGACTTAAACAACTACAGGCCCATATCCATCTTACCAGTATTGTCCAAAATGCTTGAAAAATTAGTGAACATCCAATTAAGTGCCTACCCTGATACCAATAATCTCCTTAACCCAGCTCAATCTGGGTTTAGATCCATGCATGCACCATCTCTGCCTTAGCAAAAGTTACTAATGATTGGCAGACTGAATTAGACAAAAAGAATAATATCTGTGCTGTATTTCTGGATTTAAGCAAAACCTTTGATACTGTGGACCATGAACTACTAATCTCCTCTCTGCATTCCATAGGCCCCCGACTCAATCTCTCTTCAATGGTTCAGATGCTACCTCCGGTAGACTACAGCAGGTAAAAAATGAAGGTGACCTATCTACCTCAAAACCACTCCTAAGAGGTGTACCACAAGGTTCCATCTTGGGCCCTATCCTCTTTGCCATTTACATCAATAACATTGACTCCAATCTCACCAAATCTAATATTCACCTTTTGCAGATGATACTGTCCTATACCAGTAATCCTACACCAACAAAACCTGTGAACTTTTGCTATCTGAGTTCTCTGCTGCAGCACAAATTACTAGAAAACTCCTATTAAATGCCAAGAAAACGAAAGCCATGTTCTTCTCCTCCAAGAGCTTCTCTTCCACTCTCTCATTTAAACACCCTTCCCCAATTATCTACCATCCTTGGTGAAAGTCTGGAATATGTGGATAAATTTAAATATCTTGGGGTTTGGATTGACAATAGACTTGACTACACTAACTACATTGAAGAGCTCCTGAAGAAGCTCAGACAGAGACTTGGCCTATTTTATAGAATCAAACATTATCTAACCAGAGATTCTAAACAAAGATTAATCCTGGCATCGCTCCTATCCCTCATTGATTATGCTGATTTCCATATGGTCACTGCTCCTTTCCCACTTAAACAAATTGGATACCTTGTATCATAGAGCTCTAAGATTCATTACAGACCTTCCTTTCAGCACCCACCATTGCTCTCTCTATACTGCAGTCGGCTGGACATCCCTACACCATAGAAGAAACAAAAATGCTGCTTTATGGATCTACAAAGCTCCAAACAAATTACCATCCTACATTTCAGATTGTTTTACCCAGGTCATATCCAGACCATATGCCCTAAGGAATAATAGACTCATCATGCTAATGATACCTATTACCTATACCCGGTATGGGAGGGCTGCAATCAGCTACTCTCTAGCACTTATCTGGAACTCTCTTCAAAAGATCTTGAAGTTGAACACCCTCATTCCATTAGCATCCTTCAAAAAGCTATATACTAGTCTCTTTCCAGAGCCATGCAACTGTTTCCACAAGGCCTAGTCCTATCATACCCCCTTTTCCCCCACCCCTTTTTTTTGGCACTTCCCCCTTAATTTGTTTTCTAGCTTTCATTCACTTATCTCTTACCAGACCTTTTCCCCAAAATCCCATCACCCTCGCTTTAATCTTTCAGTAGTTTTTTTTTTTTCCCTTTTTTATTATAACCCAGTTTCATTGGCTCAATGCTTTGTATATATGTGAATTTTCTTGCATCTGTTCATTTATAATGTCTTTGTTTTTTATATTCAATCTGTATCTTGTATTTGTGTAAAATTGTACCTTTATATTGTTATGAACAATCAGGTCCATCTTGTAAATGAGCTATGCTCAATGATGCTCGCCTGAATAAATAAAGATTTTGATTGATTGACTAGCCAAAGGTGACTCGCCACATACTGTATCAGTGGTGATATTTTTTGTATAAACCGCCCATGTATTTATCTAAAGATTTTTTAAACCATCCATGGTTGTACTGTACACAACCAATTCAGGCAAGGAATTCCACGTGGTCACAACCCTCTGGATCATCCATCCCCCCTCTCCTATTTGTTCCGAATATCTCCCCCCTCAACTGCAGCCCATGTGATTGTGTGTTTTTATTAGTTCCATTTAATCCGACGCACTCCTAGAGTTCTTCAACCAGGAATGCCTTATATACTAGGCGTTGATCTCCTCGTCTGCCTATACTGTAATGAATACATGTCTAACTCTGTCAAATTCTCATCGTACAATTTATTGCTCAACATGTCTTACTCTTTTGATAGCCCTTCTCTGGACCCCTCTATTAGCCTACTGCTACCCTTGTTTTGCGGCATACAGAATGGCATACAGCGTTTTAAATGGGGTCTAACCAATGACGAGTACAGTGGTACTATGTATGACTCTAGGGTCTCTACTTTTTGTGCATCTAAGAATACATCCAAAAATTCCATTTCCTTTTTGGACTCTCTCTTACATGGCTATCAAAATGCAAACTGCTGGTTACAGCAATGCTTAAATCTCAGCAGCATAGAAGGACAACCCTCGAGGTGCCTAGTAGAGGCTTTACTACAATACATTCTGTTTTACCACTTTTCTTTGTCCTAATTTCTTTAAATTATTTCACATTTTCTTTCGTGCCAGACAAACTACAGATTAAAATATTACTTCAATAAAACTGTTAGATTGGCCCACTGTTTCCCCAAGGATGGCATGCATCTGTACTTTCTATCAGAAAGCATCATTTAAATTGTGTGCGACATACACACACACAAACACAGACCTCCATCTATGTGTGTGTGTGTGTGTGTGTGTGTGTGTGTGTGTGTGTGTGTGTGTATATATATATATATATATATATATATATATATATGTGTGTATATATATACACACACACACATATATATATACACATTTTTTTTTTTTTTTTTTTTAAACACACACACACACACACACACACACACACGTGAAGATTTCTGTATATTGTCTACTTTCTCAAAATTGGACCACTGGCCTGGAGAAAGCAGAGACATTACATACTTCCCGACGTCAGGTTCAGACATCACACACCCTGTACAAACATGGGCGACCCCGCTCCCTCCACAGTTCTTTCTCTAGTCAGAGGCCATGAGATATAGGAGTTTCACCAGGGAACTGAGAAGGGAGAGAGAGAGAGAGATAGAGTTAGAGAAAGGGAGCCCAGCTGGCAGAATGGCTGAACAGGACAGCCGAGTTGTAGAAAGAAAATGAGAAAGGAGGAGGGAGGGACGGAAAGACCGGATGACAGATTCCCTCATCAATCTACTGTTACTCAAGTTCTTACTTAACTGTTCTGTCTTCTTTAAGGATATCTGTCATCTAGTCACACCTACAGAACGTGTCCCAAGCAGTGCTGAGAGCAAGGACAGTTTGGGTGGCAGGAGGCCAGAGGCCTAAGAAAAAAGGCTCTGAAGAACAGCAAGGCCAAAGCCTGCCCTTCTTCAGGATGCAATGTCCAGACTGTAGTGTTTGGTGAACGTGTGGATAGTATTCCAAGCGGCAGCAGCATGAATCTCGAATGCAGACATGCCCTGAAGTGGTCATGCTTCTGGCGGAATGGCCCTTAACAACTCCAGGAAGTTCTTTACCGTTACATAAAAAAAAAAAAAAACAGTTGGCAAACCACTTGGATAATCACTATTTTGAAACTGGAGCACCCTCCCTGCCAGGGGTGAAAGAGGATTTCCTAGAGTCCCTCGTACAGTGTGTGTATATAATAATGCAAAATTCTATGCACATCCAAAGTATGGAGCAATGCTTCCCCTGGATTAGCATGCTCTGGATAATAAACAGGAAGGTGGATGGATGGATCTAGGGTAAACTCACACCACCTTAGGAAGAAACTGAGGGTTAGCAGGCAGAGAGATCCTGTCTTTGTGGAAAATCAAATAAGGCTGCTTACGAGAGCCTACAATTCTGAAATTCAAGCATAAGTAATAGCAACTAAAAATAACGCTTTCCACAACAGAAAGCGTAGCATGCAAGATGCAGCTGGCTCAAACAGAGGCAGGGTCAGCTTCTCCAAAACAAAATTCAAGTCCAAAGCCGGAACCGGGTTACAGGTAGGTGGTTTCAAGTAGAGAATGCCTCAGAAAAGTACAGACCACCTCCAGCTGTGCCATAGTACGGCCATCAATGGGCACATGAAAGGCAGATATGGCAGACAGGTGCACTTTAAGGGAGGAGTATTTCAGTCATGCATCAGACAAGGTCAGGAGATCCTCCAAAACCTGTTTCAGACAGGTGAAAGGATCCAGGCTATGAGAAGCGGCCGAGACATCAAATCACTTCCACTTCCATTTCACAGAGTAAGTTAGCCCCAATGGAAGGTTTTCTGGCAGCTACCAGGATGTCAGCCACCTTCTGAGACACCCCAAACCAAGTAATGGCCATGTCCTTAGGAGCCATGCATGCAGGTGGAGTGACATGAGGTCTGGATGGGACCAGGGTCCCCTGGGCTTGAGTCAAACAGGGGAACTGGAGGTTCCACAGCCAATTGCTTCAGTAATGGAAACCATATCTGCAGAAGCCAAAACAGGGCCACCAGAATTATGGTGGCACTTCCATCTGTAGCTTGACGAGAACCATTTGAATGAGGAAAAGGAGGGAATGCGCAAATAAACCTCCCTTCCCAGAAGAGGGATAACACGTCTAGACAGAAAATTCCAGGCCCTGGATCTAGTGAGCAAAAATGCAGCAGTTTTGCATTTAATGGGGATGCAAAAAGTTTAAACTCTGGACGACCCCACCTGTCGAACAGGTCTTCTGTGACTAAGGTCAGCAGCTCCCACTTGTGCACTTTGGACTGTGACCTGCTGAGGCTGTCCGCCAAGGCGTTTTGGGCACCTGGCACACGGACAGCTGACAGTTCTACACTGATCTACAGCCCAGTACAAGACCCTCATTGCTTCGCCGCAGAGGGTAAGAACAGGTCCCCACTTGCTTGCTGATGTAGGAGACCACACTAAGACAGTCCAACTGCACCAACAGAGGGCCCGGAGAAAGATGGTTCTGGAAGGCCTACAGAACTGCCCTCATTTCTAAGATGTTTATGTGGAGGCGAGTCTCCCGGTGGGACCGGAGACCCTGGTCTGATAAGGACCTAGATGGGCTCCCCAACCCAGACCTGCAGCATCCGTGGTGAGGATCTGGTGAAGAGTGGGGATAAGAAAGGGGATCCCCTTTTAAGAGATTGGCCATGTCCATCCACCAGTGAAGCACTGTGCGTACTGGCCAGGAGACAAGGACCAGTTGATCTACATAGTCTGGGCGCTGATCCCACTGAACCCTGAGAGTCTACTGCAGAATCCTCATGTGCAGCCTGGTCAGAGGGACCGTAACAATGACCATGGCGCCTAGTAGCCTGAGGAATATCCTGGCTGGGACATACTGGCTATGAGCAAGGCCCCTGGAATTCTGCGGTTGCAGAATTTTCCGCAGAATTTGCATCATGTCGCAGAATATAGTGCAGCAGAATTCATCATTTTTGGTGAATTTTCATTCAAATATACTGTTTTTGTGTAGTGTCAGGCTTTCTTTCCCATCTCGTTTATCATGAAGCCCCTCCTCTATGCTCAACATGTGATGTCATCGATGACATCACATATTTAGCCAATGGCAGAATTGCGTTCTGCCAGAGAAATGAATAAATCATGCCACAGAAATCAGAAAATGCTGCCGTAGAAGCCAAGGGACCCTGCCACAGAAATCAGAAAACTGCCGCAGAGCAGTAGGGACCCTGGCTATGATCCACCTCCTGGACATGGGCAATAAGGTGGTCCGTCCTGTCTTCAGGGAGTAAAGCCTTGTCCTGAGTAGAGTCCACAAATGCCCCTTTGTACTGCAATCACGGAGAAAAAGTCAGCACAGACTTGGGCCAACTGACAGGGATTCCCAAGAAATGAAATAACTGCAGAGTGCCTTCTAGAGTCAACAACAGGAGCTCCCTGGACTGGGCTTTCAGTAACCAGTCGTCCAGATATGGGAACACACAGAGGCCTTCGCGCCGAAAGGCAATACCCTGAACTGATGATGCACCCCCGGAACAGGAACCACAAGTATTGTCTGTGAGGGGGCAAAACATGACATGCAGATAGGCATCTTGCATATCGAGGGAGCACAGCCAATTGTCCTGCTTGAGCAGGGAAAGAAGGCCATGCAAAGCGACCATCCAGAACTTTCTGTACTGGATAAAAAGGTTCAGCTCCTTGAGGTCTAGAATGGGCGTCAAGTCAACTGTTCTTTTGGGAACCAGGAAAAACCTGAGTAGAACCCTTGTTTCTTTACCGCCTGGGCACTGGTTCTATGGTCCGCTTGCACAGCAAGGTGAGGACCTCCTCCCTGAGCACCTCTATGTGGTCTGGTGAGTAAAAGGTGGGTAATGTCTGGAGGCTGTTCTAGAAACTATAGAGAATGGCCCTGTTCAATTATCTGCAGGATCCAAGCCATCTGTTGTGATGATTCTCCACTGACAGATGGAGGGAGAACCGGCCTCCGACCACCACCTCCTGGCTTGGAACAACAGGAGGGGGATTTATCAAGGAGTCAGGCTGAAACTGAACCAGCGGCCAGGGCCACACATCCTCCTCTGGGTTGTCTGGTAAAGGAACCAGATGTGGCAGAGGGGGGCAACCAAGACCAAGCTGACTGTTTGCCCACTCTGGAACCCAACTTGTGAGAGACCTCACGAAACGGGGGCCTCGGTCTGCTCCTGGGCTGGGTATGGTACAGGGCGTGGACAGACCGAACAGCCCTGCCAGAAGCCTGCAGGTCATTGATAATATCCTGCATGTCTGGTCCAAAAAGTCTGTGGCCCACAAAAGGGGGATTCAAACACCTCTTGTTGGACATCGGTCGCAAAGCCAGAGATCCTAAGCCAGGAGTGCCTTCGGAGGCAAATGGCAGAGGCAGCTGCCCAGGCTGTGGTATTGGCAATATCACAGGTGGCTCAGAGGAGACGCTCACTGACATCTTCTAAGGCCTGGAGCACCTTAAGAAGCTCCCGTCTCTGGGAACCCTCAAGGAAGGCCTGTGCAGCAGCCTTGCCCTTCCGCCAAAGGACAGTCTGGTACTTATCAAAAGAGCCAAATAACTGGCAATCCAAATGCCAAGGGTGGCAGAAACAAAAGTCCTCTTGCCCCAGAGGTCTAATCTCAGACTCCCGGTCAGGCGGCAGGGAACTAAGGTGCTTGGGGGCCGTAGTTCCGTCATGAGCAGCCTTGATAAGAGTCAGTTTCAGGCCGGGCAGCACAGAAGGGCAACCCCGGAGGTGCCTGGTAGAGCTAGTCAGCCAGTTTTGGATAAGAGTGGTATCATGCTGGGCCTGCGCCAGGCCACTATGGCATCATTCAGTGCTGGCAGCAGGAGCCGTTACTTTGGGAGGAGACTCCAGAATCTCCAAGAAATCCACCATATTCCTCCTAGTTTCATCCTCTTCCTCAGTTTGAAATCCCATGGTGGAGAAGAGCTGCTCCACAATGTTGAAAATGAGGGGTCCTCCGGGGGGACCTGGGGGTGTGTTTGACAAACTCCTCACTCCTGGAGGAAACAATGGACCCGAGAGAGGACGCCACATTATAAAAGTCTTGCTCCTCATCCTCAGGGAGGATGAGATCAAGATGGTATTCCTCAAAGTCAACCTGGTTCGAGGCAGGGACTGACAAGCATAGTACTGGTGGCTCTCTGGAAGGCACAGAGCGAACAGGTCAGACTGGCGTCAAAACCGAAGCAGCACCCAACACGGGCAACGACCCAGGCAGTGGAACTAGCTGTTGAACGAAAGACGTTGTAAAGGAGGAAAGGATAGTATTAAGGTCCACAACAGGAAAGGTAATCATCAACAGAAGGGGCACGTAACCCTGGTCCAACGACAAACCGCTGACAGTAGCAGGAGTGGTTAAGCCCGGCACTTGTCGACCTCGAGAGGTCTTGACGGTGGAGAGGAGGCAGATGGCCCCTCCACAGCCCTATGACGGCTGGGAGAAGAGTCCACCGTGGGGAGCAGAGGCCTGCACTGGACATGGCGCTGATGCAGAAATCCCTGGAGAAGAAGTAGGGGAATCCAGTAGGGACCAGGAGCGTCGATTTGGGGGCCAGTCATTTGGCCATTCCCTGTCCAGTCTAGAATGTTTTCTCAAGGATTTGTCCCGGCCCTTAGTGGACTGAGAGCCCAAAGACACCAGCGACTTGGGTGGGGGGCTCCAGAGGACCCCTGCTCTTCGCTGGCTGCTTGCTGCTCCACGAGGAACTTCTGCAGAGCTTTCTTGCGTCAGGCCCAAGTGGTGAGGCTGAACTTCAGGCAAGACTCGCAGGGCAAGGACGTTGTAGCTGGGCCCAAAACAGCAGACACAGACTTAGTGTTCATCAGTAGAAGAAATCTTTCTGCAGTGACAGGAACAGAAAAGAGCCAAAGTAGTTTGACATACAAAGGACAAAAGAATCACTTTAAAGTGATTCAAACGCAAGTAAAAGAAAAAAAGGGTAAGTAATTTTGGTGGTCGAACTCAGCAAAGCAGCTTCTGCAGAGTCTGTGCTCGATGGTGGGAAAGAACTGTGGAGGGAGTAGGGCCACCCAATGCTTATACAGGGTGTATGAAGTCGGAGCCTGACATCAGCATGGGTGGCCCCTAGACTACTGCAGAAAAAGCTTCCGTGAGATCTTGACGCCTACTGGATAAAATTCCATAGGTGTGACCTGATAAAGATATCCCCAAAAAAGACCTATAGTGCCTCTGATTGAGGTTTTCTATGTGATAAAATTTTAAGCAGACAGCCTGCATCTGCTCTTTGCACCCGAATGTTCAAAGCAGTTGTCAACCAATCTCAACACTGATCCTGCGACCCGTGCCTTAATTGCCAGATAAAGATGTGATTTTTTTCTTTAAATTTGTTAGCCATGTTGGCGAAAAGTGGGGAAGTTTCATACAAGCTGATTAACTGAATTCTAGCTCTTCAAGAATATCTTCTCCATAGAGCCACTCTGTGGTGTTAGAGCTGGAGGTGCAGCGAGCAAACCTTTCTGCAAGGGCACCACCCACATACTGGCACCAGGGCATGCATGTCACAATGCTCTAAAACCAGCAACCACTGATGCCCTAACTGCCTCTGTTCTGCTAGCAAGGCGAGTGAAACACAAGTACTGTGCTTGCAGTCAAGTAAGGAAAAACGGATATCGGAGAAAAGATATAAAACCAACAACCTAGAAGGAAGGGAAAAGCTCCTCTCCCTAGGATACCACTCCGTAAAAAGGCAGGCAGATTACAAAGCATACAGTGGGGTAACAGCCAGGGCCATCATCCATACAGTTTAGGGTGGGTGGGTGGGTGGGGGAGGCAATGACTCTGGTTCTACTGCTCTCAAAGCAGAAATGTATTGCACCCAAAGAAACAGAGCAACAGCCCGAGGAGACACAAGGCAATCTGCGTGTGCCAAGTAACAAGGCAGTCAAACAGTACAGGTGCTGCACCACATAGATTTTGTCAACAGAAAAAGACCTAGAGGTCCATCCAGTCTGCCAATTTCCCTGCCTAGCTCCATCCGCAGACAAATGCTGGACTGGATTTAGAGAGACAGCCCCAGTGGCTAGTCGTCACCCTCTTCTCAAGGAATTTCTTCCCCCTCTTCTATCTATGGGCCCCACGATTCACTTGTATCTGTCCCAAACACGTTTAAACCCAGACAGTCTTGGCTTCAACCATTTCTCTGGGTAGCATATTCAATTCGTCCACCACCCCCTTTGTGAAGAACCTCCTTCAATGTCCCTTCTGAATCCCCCTCCACAAGTCTCCACCTGTGTCCTCTAGTTACTGTGCTCATCCTTCTGAACAAGACTTTACAATTCACTTTGTTGATTCCTTGCAAGAACTTTTATGTTTCAGTCATATCCCTTTCCTTCCTGGCCTCCAGTGTGAACATGTTAAGGCTTGCCAATTTTTCCCTCATACACCCTCCCCTGCTGCTCCGCATCATCTCCGTAGTACTCCTTCGTAGTCTTTATGCAGTCTCCATCTGTCCTGAGGTGTGGACTCCAGGACTGCGCACAGTACTCCAGGTACAGCATTACCAGTGTCACGGACAGGGGTGGTATCACCTCCTTGCTGTAAATTCTGTTTGCTATCACATGTTTTGTTGCACTCTGGAGTGGACTTGAGGGCTATCACCAAAGATGACCAAAAGTCTCCTCCTTCAGTTGTCTACACAACCCTTACTACTCATATCCAGTACTGCGTTTTAGGGTTCTGAACTTTAGTTATAATCCAGCCCATTTCTCCAGGTCGTGTCATTTTTCTAACCAACTCCTCAATATCCACTCTGCACAAATCTTTGAGTCATCAGCAAAGGAGACGCACCTTGTTCTGGAGTCTCTCTTCTACACTGCACATCAGGATACTGAAGAGCATCATTCCTGGAACCAATCCCTGCAGTGCCCCTCTCCTGACTCCAACGGCCTTGGCTTCAGAGTGTGCCCCATTAACTACTACTCTCTGCATCCTGCCCCACAGCCAGCTTCCTATTCACCTGTCAGTTTGTCCCCTACCCCGGTCTTTTTTTTTTTTTTTAAATTAGCCTTGTGTGGAACGGGATGGAAGGCCTTGCAGCAGCTGAGGTACAACACATCCACTGCTTAGCCCAGCCACTGCCTTTGTGACCCATTCAAAGTCTTATCAAGTTAGTTTGGCAGACTTCCCTGCTACAAATCTGTGCTACTGCCTGTCCTGCAACCCATCTGCTTCTAAGAATTCCACAATGTATTCCTGGTGATTGTTCTGAACAGCTTGCCTACAATCACAGTTAAGACTGACCAGTCTATTTCCCGGGTCATCCCTGTCCCCGCTCTTGAGGCAGCACATTAGCTACCCTCCAGTCAGCTGGAACCACCCCCTACTCCAGCAAAAGACAGGGCTGTCATGATGGGATATCATGCTTCGGGCTGGGTGTCATACGAGGCCACAGACAGACTGTGTTCAACACCCAAGAAGTGGCGTTATCCCAAATGACGTACCCATGGAGTGCACTATTGCTATTATACAATGCCTCATTTCTAATAAAAAAAAAAAACCTTTTTAAAATACAGGTTTACTCAACTTTCATATGTGCAGGTTCTCTTTTTTTTTTTTTTTGAATCCACAATTTTAGTTCTCAGCACTAGGTGGCGCTTCTAATACACAGGGACATTCAGGAGTACAGAAGTATCTCTCCATAGCTGGTACAGCACAGCAAAACGCTAAGCAAAACAGGGTAACACTAACCATTTTCAGAAATGCTTAGTAGTGGACTGCTAACCATTTTTTAGTGAATCCACGACACAGTACACAACATTAATAAAACTATATAATTTAACATTTTGCTATTCAATCTGTGTCAAGTGCCGTGCATTTTCACAACTGACTGGCACTTTCATGCATCAAACTGCTAATCATTTTTTTTCAGCTTATTTAAAACCCTGCTGTCTAGCTTTGGAAAGAGTCTGTTGGGAGACTGGAGAGAGAATTTAACTAGGAGAGACTACATCCAAATTAATTGAGTCTGCAATTTTCTCCCCCTGTCACCCTCCCGCTAGTTTGGGGACAATTTTACTGGGTGTGATCACAATCTGTAACTGAAAAGGAATATAGCCACATGCCATTCCTCTGAAGTACTGCTCACTCCAGGGCTTAGCCACTGTGTAATACTGCATGCAGCTGCAGTTTCTTTTAAAATAAAAATATAAACAGGGCAAACAATAAAACAAAAAAAGGAAAGCGAGCAGTTTCTACAGCGAGCGATCAATATTAGAAACCGACAGCTGCACAAGGTCCTGGTCAACCACCACCTGTATTTTAACAATGTAAAGAAAAAAGTAACCACACAGTTTAAAAAAATAAAGAGATCTTGTGTTTTGTGGGGGAGTTTACACTAAGTCGTGATGAGATGGCAGTTTTCCTGTTTCGGAGATTAGTTTCAAGGTCATATAGCTGTTGGATCTTGATACAGTGATGATGTGCTGGTTTAACATCAATATTCAAGGCTGCCACCAACCAATCAGACTGCAAGATATTTTCTTGCCACTGCACGATTAAAAATATTTGTTAACTGCGCTGCCACTGTTTGCCCTACTGTCTTCAGCACTCTGGGGTGAAACCTGTCAGACCACATGCTGTATCTGCCTCTAAGCTTTTGAGGCCCCTGAGCACTCCTTCTTCGGAGACTGGTCCTAACTCCCGTCCTCTCACCCCGTACTCCGCCTGCACAAAAGCACTCAGTAAAATCAGACTCCCCCCCCCTCCCAATCCTCCTCCAATGTTCCTCCTTCCTTCTTCAATTTGACAATACCACCTTAGCCTTCTCTCCCCCCCCGATGTAACTAAAGGTTTTCTACCCATCCTGTCCCATATTCAGGTCATCTCTGCTTTACTTTCCAGTACAATTATTCTGGCCTTTTCGATACTCATTCGGTTGGCCTCACATATTCCCCTTTATTTTGGAGCGCTACCCTTTTTGCCCGAGCTGCCTCTCCCACCCCCTGGAAAACCAGAGTGGCTTATCGTTCTCCTCAACCGGTCTCATGCATAATGTTACCTCCATTACCATTACACCTATATTTATGACATTCCATCTGGCTTGTGCTCCCTGTACCCCTACCAGTTCATCTTTCAGCATTTCTACCCTCAAGAAGTCCAGGACGGCTGGCCCGGTGGCGCTGAGGGTTGAGGCGCTGGACGCCCTTGTCGCTTCGCCCGGCGACCCGGATTGGGGAGCGAGCTGGGTCGGAGGTCAGCAGGGAGGAGAGAGAACAGCGTCTGGAGGACTGCTCTCTTCCGGGGAGGTTCTAGGGGATGAGTCACACCAGGGGTGACCTCTGGTGGAGACCAGAGATGCAGAGTCTGCGTCGCTAGGCACTGCAAGGGGGCGAGGTGCTGCAGGCGTGGGCTTAATAGTGCCATATGCCATTTCCGCGACCGAGCATCAGGGAAACTGGAGGAAAAAATGGAAATACCCTGCCCTCGGGGATAGGCGATGGTACCACCTACCAGACACTCCACAGGTCGGACTACCTCCTGTCCTGGGCAGAGCCCAGCCTGGCCCAATTGATGTGGCGAGAGCCCTGGGCAGATAGGACGGCCCTTCCTCCGGGGGGGTTGAAGCGAGGATGCTGAGGGCTGGTGCCAGGACACAGGGGAGTTTCAGGCTAGGAGGTAGAGTTGGGGGTAAGGTGGATGCCTGAGAGAGTTCTCCGTAGAGGCAGTGAAGAAATAAAAGTGTTAAAAAAAATAAAATAAAAAATAAATAATTCAAGTATGGCAATTTCTGAACTGGAGTGAAGTATTCCTGTGGTTATGCTGACCCACACAGCATTACAGCTACCAGACCCCAGTGGTTTCCTGCAGGGTGCCTTGTCTGCTCACCACCTTGTCCTTGGGCTAGATTCATGTCTGCTTTAATAAGCTGTTTGACAACATTCTGGAGTACAGACCCTCCCTGTGCTTATGGCGAGTGAGTGCCCTTTTTATTTTCCTTGATAATGATGTTCTATGAGTGGCTCCCTCTCTAGTCGTTCCTGACCCACTGCATGGGAAAGCAATCTTGCATCACATCCACCGGCACTCGACTCCTTGGACTACTGGCTGCTGCAATTTCCCAGTCCATATCAGTCATATTAAAGAGC
Source organism: Neoceratodus forsteri (assembly GCA_016271365.2). NCBI lineage: Eukaryota > Metazoa > Chordata > Ceratodontiformes > Ceratodontidae > Neoceratodus > Neoceratodus forsteri. The sequence continues at coordinate 199,735,051 of CM028135.1, read as the reverse complement.
AACTCTCTACTATAATAAAAAGGCTAACACTGGAGTTCCACCAATTATGCTTTAACTATTTGCTAGTTAGCTTTTTTTTTTTTTTAAGTTTTCCCTCTCCTAATCATCTTATTTATGAAAGTAATGCTTAAGTGCAGTTGCTCTTTGAGGTCACCCACTGCCGCCAACACCCTTCAAGCTGATACCCTACTGTTCTCCTTCACTAATTTACTTCCCCATCCTCCTGGTTTGGTGGCCTGTATAAAAACACTACGACCCTGATATTTCTAGCACCCCCCCCCTTCCATGGTCAGCAGCAACCAAACTACTTCTATTCCTTGCCCCTTCCCCCAGAGTGGTATCTTCCACGCGCTCTATACCTTCCCTAAAGTACAGTGCCACCCCTCATCTGTCCCTCCCCAGACTGAGCAGCATGCTACAGTAATGTCCCAATCATGTTTAATGTGGCCCATGTTTTAGTTACAACTAAGAGCTCCATCTTGGCCTCGACTATCATGGCATGAAGCTCAACTCTTTTGTTTAGGAAGTTTCTGGCATTTAAACAAACCACCCTGCAAAACCAGTCTCCTACCCTTACCCAGTCACCTGACCAAACCTACCATACTGGGTCCTTGCATTATTTCACCTTTGCTACCTGCTCTCCTGCCTGTTGTGGTCCCCAGTCTTTTATGAGTTCCCCAACCCTTAAGTGATACGATAATGGCGTGGCTGAAGCCATATTTTTCTTCAGTACAGGCTAAAAATATGTCTCACGAGTGGCTAAGCCACGAAATATCTTACTATCATTGACCTCATACGATGAGAAATATGGCATCTTCAATCAGGCCATGTCATGTTACGTTTATTCAGACAAAGGTTTTGGGCTAAACATAATTGGGAATGTGTAAAAAAGTGCTTGTGACTTTGACATGTGACTTATTTTAGGCTTCTTTTACAGTTACAGTACTTGCTTCAGAATTGTTTCTGAAATTTACTATTACTCCTGTTTAACTCACCGAGTACCACAACTTTACGTTATAGTCAGTACATAATGGAAAACTGATGTATATTTCTTTTGTTTTTACTCTTTTGACAGAAAAGTGCCTTCAAATAAGTGAAGAAAAATTGAACTTTCTGCCTTTGTTTACCGATTACAAAAAATCTGAAAGGTATCTATAAATGAAACCATTTTGTAGATATTTTTGCTGAACAAGTTTGTGCTTACAGTACCACGCTATCATTTTTTCATTTTAAAGTTATTCACATTTGAATATGGATTAATACTGCTACTGAAGCCAAACATCCTGAACAGGTATGAGTTAAGAATGCATTAGGTACCAAAAAAGATACAGAGAATTGTATATGAGCAGGCATACACAAGGCTGTGCTTGAATCGAGAGGTTTACTTCTTAACAGGAAAATAGCGAGTACACCCCTCTGTTCCTCTCCAGCGTGGGGACTTGCTCCATTGCTGCTGACTGAGGTATGTAATGGCTTGCCAGGTCGCCGCTCACTTTACAGGACTGCCTGAGATTGGTGAGAGCACTATGTGGGGCAGAGGAGGCCAAGAATCGAACTCTATGAAGTAACCCTCGCAGATTATATCCAATACCCACTTGTCCGTGGTGGTGTGGACCCATTTCCTTGAGAAAGTTGGAAAGCCTGCCCTCGATACAAGGATGGGTCCGTTGAGACCTCACCGTGATTTTTTGGAGTCGCCGTCTACATCCTGGGCGCTTCCTCTGTTGCCTCAGAAACTGTACTGGTTACGTGAGTTGAACCAGGACCGCCTGCCTGTGGTAGCCTTGTTCTGCCCCCTTGAATAACCTTGGGTCCGAAAATTCTGTCTTGAACAGGAATTCCCAGGCCTATTTCTTCCTCGGGCTTGTGGCATGCACACTTTCACCGGTTCTCTGGATTCCTTGACAGTCTCCTTTAGCGCTGAGACGAACAGAAGGCCTCCTTCATAAGGGGCGTTGACCAAATGCATTTTCGAGGAGGCATCCACCTGCCAAGCCCGAAGCCATAAGTTGCGTTGGGTGGAGTTCTAGTAGAACATAGCCCGAGCTGCACATCTGACTGCCTCTTCTGATACGTCAGCAGAGTATGCAGATGCTAGCCCCATGAGCTGTAACTGCTGCAAGATGGGCAGATTCTTGTCTGGCTTGTCCGCGAGCCAGAATGCCAGATCAGTGGCCCAGGAGAGCACAGCTCTGGCGGGGTAGAGGTTCACTGTAGCTGCTTTAAAGGAGGCTGCAGTGGACTGAAAGGCCTTCTTTAGTGAGGTGTCCACCTTCCTATACATGGGGTCTCAGGGATGCTCCACCTTCTGTTAGGATGACCTTCCTTTTCGTGAGGTTTGATATAAGAGGGTCTATCTTGGGGCAGTCGAGCCATTTCTCCGCAGGCTTGTCGTCAAACTTTAGGAGTCTGGTTAGGCGGCACGGGACCGGGAAGGACCGTTCAGGCCCCTGCCATTCTTCCTTTAAGAGGTCCTCTATAGCCAGAGATATAGTGGGCTCCGGAGAACTGGGGGAGCTGAGGTGGATCTCTTCGGACACCCTTTTAATAAAAAAGTCTAGATCTTCTAAATCAAAGTTTCTGGTTGGTGAGAACTCAAGAGTCAGAATCTGAGTTGGGGAGCTCTCCTTCCTCCAAGGATGTATAGTCAGACCCTGAGGGGGACCTGTCCCGTTTATGGTTCCCGGGGCTGGGTCCCTGTGCCGGGAAGAACTTCTGGATCTGGGCCTGCGTCTTCTTCCTCTTTAGACGTCGTTTGGGGAAATTTCGTCCAGGATGGGGAAGGTGTGCGTTTAAGAGTGGGCTTCCCATGAGACCTGGATTCTATCAGCTGCTGATGGACATCGAAACATGAGGGATTAATGGCAAACGCCCAATTCAGCTTCTCTATCAGCTCTGGAGCTACAGCCCCAGCAAAGTGGTGACTTCCCTGTAGGGTTGGGGAGTGGCCCGACCCCTTGTCTGCTCTTGAGTATCCATGCATTCTGAGGCGGAAGCCTCGTCCCAAGCAGACGATGCTACGCTGTTGCATTTTACACATAGTGATCCTGCGAAAGTGGTCAGCATGGGTGCTCTGCATTTGTGGCATTTCCTGCCCGTGGGGCCTGTCCTTGGTGGAAGCCATTACTCCTGTAACTGTACTGAAAAAGATGGGAAATGGAAGTGCTTGGCCACTGAAGCTTACAGGGGGGCAATTAGCTAGAATTAGTCTACTTCTGTCCCTTTAAGAGCCTGCTGCCTAAAGATCCCTTCTGCCTTGCACTGCTGATAATGTTTCCTGCCCTGCATCAGCCGGTGTAGAGCCCTTTTATCGAGCAGGGCTTAAGTTCCCACCAACCAGACTAGAGAGCTGCCTGCTCCTCGATGTTGCTGTGAGAAATGCCACTCCAGCGCTAATTCGCGCCAGAACTGTGATGTCACCGAGCCTGAAGAGAAACAGCTCTCCCAGCGGCTGACAAGGCGACGGACAACTGAATCTGTGGCTGTCAACGAAAACAGGGCTGAAAATGCCCCTCGACGAGCTAACCGCACACTCTTAGCTTGTCGCTCTGGGACCATTGGGGTCCAGGGTGGGCTTCCGACTTCGGAGAAGTGCAATCGCAGCACCGGGGCTGAAGCAGACCTGTCTGCTTCAAGCGCGGGAAGACAGGGGAGCAATGAGCACCGGGAACCAGTCTGTCCAGCTTGTTGAGACTGAGGTCCCTTGGGTGGCGCGATGGGGCGCCAAAATAAAGATAAAAAATTGCACAGACTCACGAATCTCTCCTGTCTCCTGGGCTGTCACTTCTGTGACAGAGTCCTGCAAAGCTCCTGCCACCAGACAGGCAGGAAGTAAACTGCTGTCCAGAGGAAGTGGGTGGGAAGGTACCTCTTACCTGCAAAGATCAGCCTACCTCCTGCCTGTTACGTGGTTCCAGGAAGGACCTCCCAGAAGTGATGAGCCCGGAGACCAGCTTTGGGAGAGGGAACATAATTTTTTTTTAGGAATTTCAAGCATTTTTATTACATTAGTGAACTACATGAGAAAAATTACATGGTGCCTTACAGAAGGACTACATTTAGTTAAAAGCATAAAAAAATTAGAAGGTAAGGAAGGTGGTGCTTGACTGACTCTCTGCTGCCATGGTTTTGTTTTTTGCTTGCGCTGTCACACACGGACAGAAACAAATGCTTGTCAAGGCCAACCACAGCAGCCACAGCTCAAGAATACATCATGAGAAAGTGTTCGATGTTGCTGTGCTGTAGTAGTGATGTACCTAGTGCAGCACGGCATTGTGACGTCACTACTGCAGCACAAGGTTTTTCTACTAACAGAATTCCATCCACAACACTCTCCCATACACTACATCTCTATGACATAATGCATCAAGAAAATACAGGTTACTCACCTGTAACAGGAGTTCTAGGAATGGTATATGTTGTTCATCCACACTGGCAGGTTCCTTGCCACTTTAAATCTTGCTGGAAGGTCAAGCTGGCTCCTCCCACCCACCCGGGTGGTAAAACTCTCGGCTCCGCCCCATGACGCCAGATCTAGCCCACTGGAAGCCAGGTTGTGCGTCGAAGCCGGGTTGGTCGTGTAGATGAACAACATATACCATTCCTAGAACTCCTGTTACATGTGAGTAACCTGTATTTCTAGGAACATGGATATGTTGTTCATTCACACTATCTAGCAGACTCCTAGCAGTTCTTCGGGAGGAGGGAGGCAAGGCACACACCCCCTACTTAGGAAATAAAGACTGGAGAACCGAGGCCCCAAAACCAGCATCCTGGCGTGACTCAAGGTCGATGTGGTAGTGGGTGATGAAGGTGTGTGCCGACTTCCAGGTAGCAGCCCTGCAGATTTCCTGGATAAGGAAGCCCCTGGAAGCAGCCACCGATGCAGCGGTATGGCGGGTAGAATGAGCTCTTATCCCTCTGGGAGGCTCCATGCCCGCCAACCTATAGCAGAGATCTATGCAGGAGGTGACCCACCTGCCTATCATCTGCTTGGCTGCAGGTCTGCCAGGTGTGCTTCAGCGGAGTGACAAACAGCTGGCGAACCTCTCCTCGCACTTCAGCCGCCCGCCTTATAATAAAGCAGCTTCTAGGGTCCAGAGTATGGAGCCTATATTCGGCCTCCGAGGTGTGATTGGGGTAGAACACCGGCAGAGTCAACACCTGGTTAAGGTGAAACTCCGACACCACCTTCGGAAGGAACTTTGGGTGGGGGCACAGGACAACCTTGTCCCTGTGGAAGACCAGATAAGGAGAGTCTATGGAAAGCGCCTGGAGTTCCCATCCTTCTGGGTGACGTGATAGCCACCAAGAAGGCGGTCTTCCACGACAGGTGAGAGATGTCACATCTGTGCATCGGTTCGAATGGCTTGCCCATGAGCTTAGCCAATACCAGCAGTAGATCCCACGGAGGTGGAAGTTCTCGCACCGGAGGGGATATGTGATCAAGGCCTTTGAAAAGGCGCCCGACCACCTTCTCCTGAGCCACCGACTGCTTCCTGGCCCGCGCCCAGTAAGCAGAGATGGCTGCCAGGTGCACTTTAAGGGTAGTCGACCGAAGCCCTTGCTGAGAAAGGGACCACAGGTAGTCCAAAATGCTTGCCAAGGAACAGGAGGAAGGTTCCAGGCCCCTGCCCTGACACCAAATGGAGACTCTCTTCCATTTGAAGGCATAGCATTTCCTGGTCGACTCCTTACGGGACGCCTCAACAACGCCGAGGACCTCATCGGATAGACCCAAGGCCCGGAACTCTAGCCGCTCAGGAACCAGGCCGTCAGGTGCAGGGATTGAAGGTCTGGATGGAATACCTTCCCCTGATTGACTGAAATCAGGTCCGGGCGGGCTGGGAGCCACCTTGAAAGCCTGGAGCAGAGACTGAGGAGATCTAGATACCAGAACTGGCGGGGCCAGTCTGGGGCTACAAGAATCACTTGCACCTTGTCCCTCCTCGCCTTGAGAAGCACCTTGTGGATCAAGGGAAATGGGGGAAGGCGTAGAAGAGGCCCGGGGTCCACGGCCTCGAGAATGCATCCCCCTGCAGCGAGCCCTGCTGAGGGAGGTGGGCATGAAAAAGTCTCAGCTTCGCATTCTCTCTGGAGGCAAACAGGTCCACCTGAGGCATGCCCCAGTGGGAGAACAGATCTTGTACTACCTCCGGCAGGAGAGACCACTCGTGGGACGCAGCCCCTATGTGGCTTAGGGCATCGGCCAGAATGTTGGAGGTTCCTGCCACATGGATGGCTAGGAGATCCGCCTCCAAGCTGCGCATGAGTGACCAAATGCAGAGAGCTTCCCTGCACAGAGGCATGGAGCGCGTCCCGCCCTGACGGTTTAGGTAGTACATGGTCGTGGTATTGTCCATCTGGACCTGGACCACTTGACCCCGTAGAAACGGAGCGAAGGCAGTGAGGGCTAGACGAACTGCTCGAAGCTCCAGCAGGCTGATGTGACATCGGGACTCTCGAGGGGACCACAAGCCGTGCGCTCTGTGCTCCCCCAGATGGGCACCCCAACCCAGACAGACAGACACTGGTTGACAGAGACACCGTCGGCTCGGTGCGGACGAACGGGATGCCCTCCTGCAGATGTGCTGGAACGGTCCACCACTGGAGGGCGTTCCACATCCCCTGGGTCACTGTCACTAGCTGATCCAAGGGATCTGAGTGCTGTGACCACTGGCTGGCCAGCCCCCATTGAAGGGCACGCATGTACCAACAGGACCAACGGACCACGCTGGTGCAGGCCACCATGAGGCCCAGGAAGCACAGGAAGTCCCGGGCAGGGCACAATTGCCCAACCTGAAATGACTGGGCAAAGGAGGAGAACTGGCCCTGTCCGCCGGGAGCCGTGCTCTGGCTTGTCGAGTGTCGAGCTCTGCCCCGACAAATTGTATCACCTGCTTTGGCACGAGTTCCGACTTGGCCTCGTTGATAAGGAGGCCAACTTGAGAGCAAACCTGGAGGGCCAGATCTCTGGACCGCTCCACCTCCATTCTGGAAGTGGCTGCAATCAGCCAGTCGTCCAGGTAGGAGTACACCCGGACCCTTCGGCGTCACAGGAATGCTGTCACCACTGCCATGCATTTGATGAAGACCCTGGGAGCTAGGGAAAGGCCAAAGGGCATGGCCTGGAACTCTTAGAGGGATCCCTCTGCCTTGAAGCAGAGGAATCTCTGGTAGAACGAACGGATTGGGACGTGAAAGAACGCGTCCTGGAGGTCCAGAGAACAGAACCACACGCCTCGTTCCAAGGATGGAATGATCTGAGCCAGAGTGACCATCCTGAAGGTTCGAAACCTTAGGAACCTGTTCAGGTCGTGCAGGTCTAGAATGGGGCGCCAGCCCCGTTTGGGACCAGGAAGTACCTGAACACAAATCATGGGTCTGGTGGAGATCCGCCACCTCCTGATCACCTCCTTCTGGAGGAGCAGGGCAATGTCGGCTCAGCGAGGCAGACAGAGAGGCTCGTGGACCCGTGGCACTGCCGGGGCGACGGCTCGATAGTGTGGGACTGCTCGACCCAGAGGCAGACCCTTTCCTACCACTTCCAGCACCCAGCGGTCCGTGGTGATATCGGATCAGGCGGAAAGGAAGTGGCGGAGCCGTCCCCCCATGGGGGGGGGGAGGGGTGACGAGGTTGGGGGAGACACCCCTCAACTCATCACTGGGCAGGCTTGGAGGAAGGCCCGGCCGAGGGGCCTCCTGGACCTTTCCCTCCTGGCTTCCTGCTGGAGGAAGCTGCAGGCTTGGCTTTGGGGTGCCAAGTGTAAGCATGCTGGCCCCGATGCTGGTGTTGCTGGGCCGGACGTGCTGCAGGGGCTGAGGGCCGAAAGGGCTTACACTGCTGCTGGCGGCCTTTGTCTTTCTGGGCAAACATGACCGAGTCCAAGGTGGCACTGGACTTCTCAATCCTTTGCAGAGGACCCTCCACCCCGGGACCGAACAAGTCGGTACCCAAGAAGGGAACGGAACGCCTGCCAGCTTGTGCTGGGTATCCACTGTAAAAGTGGAGATCCACAGCCAAGCTCTGCGGCTCATGGCCACTGCGGCCGCTAATGACCGGGCACACAAGTCAGCTATGTCCAAGGAAGTCTGGAGTTGCTGTTTGGCCACCGTCCTTCCCTGATCCTGCACCTGCTTGACCATTGTCTGGAGGTCAGCCGGGAGATTAGGAATCACCTCATCCAGGGAGCCTAAAAGGGCGTGCGAAAAGTGTGCCATCAGAACGGCCAAGCTGGCCTGACGAAGGCCTAGGGAGGAAGCAGCATAGACTTTCTGCCCAGAGTAGTCCAGTTTCTTGGACTCATCAGGTGGCTTGTCTACATCCCGAACGTTTCCGGAGTGCCAGAAAACACTGTCGGTCACTAGCCCCTCCGCAGAGGGGTGCTCCGAGAGAATGGAGAGTGAACCAGTGGGAACAGCATATTTTCGAGCCATCCTGGCCGAAGGTGCTGCACAAGAAGCTGGCTGCTGCCACAGCTCCAGGGCCAGGCCAACAATGGTTTCGGCCACCGGGAAGGCCTCCGTGGGGGAATCCCCTCAGTCCAGTATCTCCGTGAGGGAATACTTGGCCCATTTTGAAATGGTTCGAGCTTCATCCCAGTGGACTCCGAGATGAGTCGAAGCATTCCAAGGAACGAGGATGGGCTCTCGTCCACCAACTGACCCCCGGTGGACTGCAGGTCAAGCGGCCTGGAGAACAAGGAGTAGTCTTCAGACTCCGAGGAGTCTGCGAATAGCTGCTGAGCACCTGAGCCACCCTCCACCTGCCGAGGACGATCGGGAGTGACTATGACCGACAACCGATGGGGCAAGCCCTGACCCGACCGAGAATCCTTGGTCTGGGCTCCAAATTTAGGTTGTGGAGACGGGGGTTCCACCACAATGGGTGGCGCAGCCGGTTTCGGCCGAACAACCGGTACCAGCTTCGACTCAGATTACGAGGGGTTGTTTTGGCACGCCAGGAACCAGCTCATGGCCGGAAAGGTGCTTATTCCCGGTCAAAAGGAGCTGCTGCCACATCAGATCCTCACAGTGCAGACGCAATTTGCGCCGGGGCCTATCCTCTGAAGAGGATGAAGATGAGGATGAGTGGCGCTGCCGCTTTCCATAGTGCCAAGACAGGGACCGCTGATGTCGGCGGGATCGGCTGGACCTGGAAGAGGTCCGAGACCAAGACCTTCAGTGTTTCCGAGGGTGGGTCTGAGAGGGGGCGGGGGACACCCGCTCCTCCCTCAGTTCACGGACCTTAACCGGGGACTCCGGCACAGGAGGCACAGGCAAGTCCTCGGTTTCCACCGGAGGAACTGGTGAAGGACTGTCGGCTTCTCCAGTCGACAGCCCGCCCTACGGGTCAAGAAAAATCTCGACTGCATCAACGGGTGTCTCGGCTAGCTGACCTGACGGGGACACCGTGAAGCCAGCAGCCTTAGCCGCACCCTTGACCGCAGTAGTGTCGACTATCCAGGGAAGGGGACCTCTCCCGCTCCGACTAACGTGAGACGGTGGGACTCACCCTTAGAGTCCTTCTTTTTGGACCGAGAGGAATGTCCCGGAGGCCCCTCTCCCTTAGTGGAGAGGGATTGACAAAGCTCCTTGAACGAAGCCATGTAGAAGGAGCCCAAAGAAAGCGGGATAAATGCCGCGACCGAAGATGATGATGCGGCCTGGGCCGCTTCCTCCTCGAGGGCGATCAGTTCAAGCTGTTCAGCCGAGCCCACCGCCGCCAGACACCACCCAACGTGCCTCCTTTGACTTGACTGGACGATAACGTTTCTCGGGGCGCCCAAGTTGCAATCTGGCAGCGCGATCCTCTAAGACCGTGGCCGAAAAGGACTTGCACAAGTTGCAAGCCTGCGAATCGTGCTCAAGCCCAAGGCAGTACACGCATGTGGAGTGCGGATCAGTCCAGACATCATCTGCCCACAGGGGCACCGACGAAATCTGGGAGTCGATTTGTTCATCGCAGCCACGAGGCAAGAAAAAGACCGAAGTCTTGTAAATTTTAAGATTAGATTTGGGTAACCGAAGAGTTTGGATCCAGGCCTAAAACGCAGAGCGCAAAGGAAGGAACCTGAGCTTTCAAGCAGTAAGGAAAATCTGGCGTCATGGGGCGGAGCCGAGAGTTTTACCACCCAGGTGGGTGGGAGAAGCCAGATTGAAGACCTTCTGGCAAGATTTAAAGTGGCAAGGAACCTGCCAGTAAGTGTGGATTGAACATATCCATGTCCCAAGAAGATCCCATTAGCAATGTTAAGCCTAGATGCTGAGAAGGCATTTGATCGGGTAGCCTGGCCCTTTCTTTGGACAGTCCTAACAACCTTTGGATTCCCCAGATACCTTTATAGCCACATTACAAAATAGATATTCCTCCTCTATGGCATAGGTACGCCTGAATGGCTCCCTTTCAGACCTGTTACCACTAAATAGGGAAACCCAACAGGGGTGCCCCCTATCCCCTCTCCTATTCTCACTCTACTTAGAGCCAGTTGCTATCCAAATCAGTCAAACCCCATCAATAACAGGTTTTGCCACTCGGAGGCAGGGATATATCCACCCACTTGGTATAGTGGCACAATACACGGACCAGTCGAAGGAAATATGCAGGAGAAGATGTAGCCACCGCAAGGCAACCGCAGTCCACATATTCTGGAACTGCTCACTTATCCAGCCATTCTGGCAAGAAGTTACAAAACACTCAGAGGATATGTTGGATTGACCAGGAGAGATCACGCCATCTCTGATGTTACTAGCCATCCCGCCTAGAAGATGCCGCACTGGATCGTATCGGCAGCATCAGATTACTTCTAGTAGCAGCCTTGGCCTTAAAAAGAAAAAATGACTTACCTGTACTAATCTTGTTTTTTCCCAGGGATCCACTAACAGTATTACTCTTTACAGTACTCCTTTAAGACAGCACTGCCCCGGAGCCAAACAGAATGCTATGCTAATTATGGAATGTTTAGCTCGTGTATTCATTTTCAAACTGCCCTATTCGAACTGCCAGCATTCTACCTCAGACTTCTGTGAAGCCTGCAGAGGCCATAATATATAACACAATTAATAATTTAGAATGCTAATGCCCAAAAGGGACATGTAAAAAGAAGCAATAGGCCAAGAAAGGACTAACAAAAACACAGTAATAGCCAGATATACCCTTAGAAAAGAACCTACCAGCTAAGCATTACCAAAATGTGCCAGCAGGTAACCTACCCTTCATATTGAGAAGCATCTCAGCTGTAGAGTATTTTTCTGTGATTCAAAGGGGAGGACCAAGGGTGGGGAGTAATATTAGTGGATCCCTGGGAACAAACAAGATTACTACAGGTGAGTAATTTTTTCTTCTAACCCCAGGAATCCACTAATATTATTTCTCTTTGCAGACTATATAGCAGTACCACTAGGAGGTGCGCAGAATCCATTTAGGAAAAAACTCTGCAAAACAGCCCTTCCAAAAGTGGCATCACTCCTGGCCTGAGTATCCAGGCTGTAGTGTTTAGTAAAGGTGTGGACTGACCTCCAGGTAGCTGCTTTACAAATCTCCAACAAAGCGACATCTCTGGCAGCTGCAATGGTGGCAACGGTGCCCCTTGTGGAATGGGCCCCAAGACCAGAAGGCGGGACCTTGCCCACCTTTGAATAGCAGAAAGTACAGTTACACAAGAACGTACCGTAACAGTACATCTTCGAGAGAGGCTCTTACAGTAGGTATTCACATATAGGACTGACCCACCAGGCATCAGGACCCCATGGAAACATTTCTAGCTAGCAGTCTATGGCGGAGTACCGCCCCCACGTCAGGTGACCAGCGTCATACGACGTCAGAATAAAGGGACGGTCCCCAATGCCCGCCTTCCAGTTCTTTCCCAAGGGCCAAAAGAGGCAAGACGAGAGAGAAGAGGATATTTCCCCCGATGGAAATGGAGCCAAAAAAGCTTAGGGGGATGAAGGGCGGGAAGGCAATACCTACTGCAAGAGCCTCTCTCGAAGATCTACTGTTACGGTAAGCTCTTACGTAACTGTACTATCTTATTTTGAGGGGGCTCTTGCAGTAGGTATTCACATACAGGACTGAGTCCCAAGCAGTCTGGAAAAAGGAAAAGTACTCGGGAGGAGGACAGTTATCCACAGCATGGAACCTCAGGCTGAACAGGTCTTACGAAAGGAGACCCTGAAGCACAGCCAACCCAAAGCCTGCTCTACGAGAGGCAATGTCCAAACTGTAGTGTTTTGTAAAGGTATGGACATAAGTCCAAGTTGCGGCTGCACAGATGTCTGCTGCTGACACATTCATGAAACAAGCCGTAGAGGCTGCTACTCCTCTGGTGGAGTGACCTCTGACTTGACCCGGCAGGGTCTTCTACTTGTAACAGAAAGTGATACAATGAGCCAACCATTTTGATAGGCATTGCCTAGAAACAGAATTGCCTTCTCTTTTGTGAGCAAGAGACAAAAAGCTGATTAGTTTTCCCGAGATCCTTAGTCCGAGTGGTGTATCCCAGTATCATGTGAACATCCAAAGTATGCAAGAGGTACTCCCCTTGATTGGAGTGTTGTGTAAAGAAAGGTAGCTCAATGGATTGATTTAGCGTAGATTCAGCCACCACCTTAGGGAGAAACTTAGGGTTGGTGCGTAGAGCCAGGGATTTTGCACATCAAGGCCTGAAGCTCGGAAATGCGCAGAGCAGAAGTAATGGCCACTAGGAAGAGTGTCTTCCAAGAAAGGAACTTTAAATCTGCTGTAGCTGCAGGCTTGAAGGGAGGCAGGGTAAGCTTCTTCAGAACGAAATTCAAGTCCCAAGCAGGGGCAGGGATGCGGATTTGGGGGTCTCAAATGGAGAACCCCTCTGATGAAGGTCTTGAGACTTCCCGAAAGAGGAGGCCTCCTTTGCCCTGGAGGCTTCCGAAGGGCCAGAGCGCGAGCCAGAAGGGAGGGGCGCCGTCTTCTTGGTAATCAAGACGACCGTCGTGGAGCAATTCCCCAGACAAGCAGACAGCGGGGAAATAACTGGAAGGCGGGCATGGGGGACCGCCCCTTTACAGTGATGTCTTATGACGCCGGTCACCTGATGTGGGGCAGTCCCCCGCCAGACACTAGCTAGAAATTTTTCCGTGGGATCCTGACGCCTGGCAGTTCAGTCCTATATGTGAATACCTATTGCAAGAGCCCTCTCAGAGTAAGATCTGAATACACTGGACTTCCACCGAGATATAGTCCTCTGAAGCAGGAGACCCCTTACCTACTTCCCCATAGGTAAGCAACAGTTGTCTGTTTTGTCTATGATCCTTGGTACTGGCCATATAATAGCTCAATGCTCTCTTCACATACAAGCAATGCAGCCTACGCTCACCAGAGCTAGTGCGTGCCATAAAAATACTGGTAGGGTAATGGACTGGTTCAGATGCAAGTCTGTCTACTTTGGGAAGGAACTTTCTATTATTTCTCAACACTGCCTCATCATTGTGGAAAGAAATATAGTCCTTCATACACAGGGCTTGTGACTTACTTATCCTCCTAGCAGAGCGTAAGTGCCACTAGGAAAACTACCTTCCAGGCAAGAAATCTGAGCTCTGCAGAAGCTAAAGGGTCAAATGGCAGAAGCATAAGCTGGGCAATACAAATGTTGAGGACCCAAGCTGGCACTGGTTCCCTATGAGGGGGAAACAGATGTAAAAGGCCCTTAAAGAACATTCTAAATATGGGATTTGAAGCTAGGGATACCTCTTTCCCTACTGAAAGGTAAGCTGAAAGTGAAGCCAGATGAACCTTCAGAGTGGAGTGCTGCAACCCCCAAGGAATGCAGATAAGAAATAATCTAGGAGGGTTGGAATGCCAGCCTGTGCTGGGATTACACCCTTGTCTGTACATCAAATAGAAAATATTTTCCATTTTGAAGCATATGTTTTCTTAGTACGTTTTCTGTAACTCTTAAGGACTTCTAAAACTGCTGAGTATTGGGATTCTGAATACTCCCAAGTCCTCAAGAGCCAAGCTTCGAGTCTGAGAGACCTGAGATTGGGATACACCACTCTGCCTTGAAAGGAAGTCAGTAGATTGTACCTCCGAGGGAAGTAGATCAGTTTGCTCACTGACAGTGAGAGCAACAGGGAATACCACGGCTGTCTTGGTCAGTCTGGGGCCATCAGAATCATTGAGGCTGGCTGTGACCCAAGCTTGATGAGTACTCTGAGAATCACAGGAAAACGAGGGAAGGCAAAAAGGCATTTGCCTGTCCAATCGAGAATCAGGGCATCCACAGGGACAGTCCCTTTCACTGGAGCCCTGCAGCAATAAAGGGGTAAACGGTGATCCTGTGGGGAAGCAAAAAGATCCATCTCTGGGGTTCCCCATCATCTGAACAGGACCTGCACTACTTGGCTGTCCAGTGCCCATTTGTGATGGGCCTGGTTTATCCTGCTCAAAGCATCTGCCAGGGTATTGTCCTTTCCTGGCAGATGAATTGCTTGTATGGAGGCATTTAGAGTGTAAGTCAGGCTCCATATTTTCATTGCTTCTGTGCAAAGTGGAGTGGATCTCGTCCCTACTTGTTTGTTGACACAGAACATTGTGGTGGTATTGTCTGTTCTGATCCGAACCACTTTTCCCTATATAAGATGAGTGAAGGCCTGAAGGGCCAGGTAAACTGCTCTGAACTCCAAGAGATTTATGAGCAGGAAGGAGTTTGCACTGTTACAGGAGTCGTGAACTGTGTGGTCCCCTAGGTGGGCACCTCCCCCATCCTAGAAGGGGGGCATCTTGTGTACACTAAGGAGGGGGGCTCCTGCTGGAAAGGCACCCCTTCCCTTAGGTTGTCTAGATCCCTCCACCACTGGAGGGCCTGTAGAAGAGTTCTTGTTACAGGAACTAGTTTTGAAAGTGTATCTCTCCTCTGGGACCAATGGGCCCTGAGGTGAAGCTTAATGTCCCTCATTTGGAATCTGGCACCCAAGACTGTGCTTGTTGCTGAAGCCATGTGGCCTAACAGCTGTAGAAACAGAGTTGCTGGTTTTGGCCTGCCCAGGGCGAATGAGCTTGCTAGAAGCTTGAGAGCCTGTACCCTTTCCAAGGGTAGAAAAGCCTTTCCCAGAATTGTACTGAGTTCTGCCCCTATGAACTGCAATACTTGAACTGGGGTGAGAACTGACTTCTTGGCAATTAGAAGAAACCCCAGGGAGGAGAGAACACCCTGAGCTAGCCGTAAGTGTTCCGACACTTGTTGGGATTTCCCTACAATCAGCTAGTCGTCCAGATATAGGAAAACTGACACCCAGCTTTCTGAGATGCGTCACTACTACTGCTATGCATTTGGTGAACACACTTGGTGCAGCGGTAAGGCCGAAAGGAAGTGCAGAGAACTGGTAGTGGCCTGAGGGGAGAGTGAACCAGAGATATCTTCTGTGTGATTCTCTGACAGGGATGTGAAAATATACATCTTTTAAATCCAAAGAGGCTAGCCAGTCTCCTTTTTGTAGTGTTGGCAGGATTATTGCCATTATAACCGTTTTGAACTTGGATTTCACTAAGTACTTGTTTAGATGTCCGAGGTCTAATATAGGTCGCCACTCCAGTATTTTTTGTCGTCAGGAAATACCTGGAGTAGAACCCTTGCCCTCTGATTGTGTGGGACAGGCTAGACTGCTTTTGCCAGTAATAAGTTTTTTTTTTTTTTACTTCCTGCTCCAGCAGTTTTCTTTGTGAGGGAGGAACTGATGCAAAACGTTTAACCTTGGAGGGGGAAGGGACTTGGAACAAAGGGAGAGACCCTGACCAACTATTTCCAGGACCCACCTGTCTGATGTGATTTCTGACCAGTACTGGAAATAGTGGGAAAGTCTGCCCCCTACTTGATGTGGAGAGGCAGCCTGAAGGAAGAGTCAGGGGTTCTGCTTTTGTTGTTGAGGTTGGGCAGAATGAGACCCTCTGCAGGAACCTCTTCTGCTCCTGGCCCTATAAAAACCCATTTGCTGGGGTTGGTACTGTATCTGAGGAGCAGCCTGCACCTGAAAGAAAGGTCTTCTAAAAGCAGACCTGCCCCTGCCTCCCCCACAACAGGAAGTGGAAGGAGAAGATTTGTCTCTAGTGGAATTACTTCTGAAAGTAGCCTTGTATTAGTCTACTTTCTTCATGTAGGCTTCAGTTTGTGCACCAAAAAAGGAATGGCCCTCAACTGGGAAATCCACTGCTTTGTTTTGAGTGTCCTGGGTGAGGTTGGTAGCCCTCAGCCAGGCAAACCTTCTCATAACTATAGTACCAGCCATCCATCAGGCAGCAGTGTAGTGTGTGTCTGCTGCCATCTGGAATTGGTATTTGGAAGCCTCCAAACCCAATCTGGCGGTCTCTAGCAAGTCCAAAACAGTAAGGGAGGGATTTGCCTCTGCATTATCCACCACAGACTGCCATAAAGCTTTTTGGTAAAGGGCAGCATATGCCTGGTAAGTGGCTTGCCTGATAGTAAGGGATGCTGAAAGATACCCCCTCTTAGCCATACTGTCCACCCTTCTAAAGTCTTTTTCAGGTGGATGAAAAGACAGGGGGGTCCTGGCCTTCTCACAGGCTGCCTGCTGTACAATGCCCTGATGATCTGGGTGACTGAACAAAAGCTCAGCACCATCTCTCTCCAGTTGGTACTTTGTCATATTTTTTGTGAATAGATGTGACGGTTTCAGGAGCTTTTAAAATTTCCAGAATGTTTTTTTCTGAAAAATTTGTAAAGAGGAAGGAGAAGTCCTTTTGAGGGTGTTTGCCCCATTAGTTCCATATATTGAACCTCTTCTTTATCCTGCACTTCCTCAATTGTCTGGAGGTCCAGTTTTTCCACCATTTTCGCAACAAAAGAAAAATGGGAGGAAAAATCCTCTGAGGGCCTGGGGGCACCAAAGTCTTGCTCCGGTGACACCTCGGGCTCTATTCCATCATCACCCTCCCCAACCACTGTGGGAACAGGCACAAGAGGAGTAGCAGAACAGCTGGAACAGGTGCAGGTTGCTAGGGGGGGGGGGGGGAGCATGCCCTATAGCACTTGTTACAAAGCCAGAGCTTGTGAAATATCAGCAGGAGAGGGAGTATGTGTGGGCACCTGAGTGACCCCTTGAGGCGTTTCAGACGGTGTGTCAGTGTGCTTATTTTTTCTTACATTTCTGGCAAGCACCGGCGAGTCAGTCGGCTGACTGCCTCTCTTACTAGAGCCCTCACCCATATCAGGGGTGGATTTGGAGGATCTAGAAGGAATTGCCACATTTTTAGAGGGGGTGGACTGGTCAGAGCCCAGGGACCCCTCTTCAAGTCTTCTCTTAAGCCTCTCCCTGCGCTTCTCCAGTTTTTTTTATTTTCCCCAGGGAAAGACTTGCAAATCTCACAATTCTCACTAAACTGTTTAACACCAAGGCAGAGCAAACAAAGGTCATGTTTGTCATCCCTTGCAAATACCTCAGCACATGTAATACAATTCTTAACCTGTAGGTCCTGTGTTCTTTTTAGGTTTATCTGCCATTATAGAAAACAGGACACAAAAATTGCTAGACAGAACAAGATTTAAAAATATGCGGTCAGTTTTAATAAAGAGAGCGGTTCAGAAACAGATAATTGTAAACAGAACCGTGGTTCCAAACAGTTCTGGAACTGAGAAACCGCTAGGAGAACCGGACCACCTCGGTTCAAAAGCTGTTAAATTAAATAATTTAAGAAAAAAAAAAAAAACAATCGGAAACCTACCTGAAAGTTTCCTGTGAAATTTACAAAGCAATCGGTTACCCCTCGGTTCAAAGGGACCGCAAGGAAACAATAAAAAGACTAAAAAATTTAGGCTACGAGGTAAAAACACTAAATAATAAAAATAAGGCAGTAATGAAAAAAGAAGATACTTAAGTATTTTTGATCTTATGCACAATGCAGACAATCTTGATAAGAGATCTCCAGGGTGTCTGAACTTTGCAGCGGAGACAGAAAATCTGAGGTAGAATGCAGGCAGTTAGAATAGGGCAGTTTGAAAATTAATGCACGAGCTAAACATTCCATAATTAGCATATCATTCTATTTGGCTCAGGGGCAGTGCTGGCTTAAAGGAGCACTGCAAAGAGTAATAATATCAGTGGACTCCTGGGATTAGAAAGGCAATTACCCGGCTCTGGCATACCACCAAAACCCCCCACCCTTGAGACCCGGAGAAACATAATGCTAGACATTTATACGATGGAGAGAATGGCATACAGGGCTCGAGACAAAATTCCATACTTCGAAATAAGGTGGAGGAAGTGGGTGGCATTTCAATTAAATCGCTACCCAGATTTCGTGCCCTGAAAGGGTTAATCTCAAACATTATCAACCATTACTCATAATCTGAACCTATGTTTCTTGACATCTTTACTCTTACCCTTTTCTACTTGATTCCGTTGGGGTCTGGGGGCAAACCACTGAAGCGCAATGGTCCTCTCCAACTACATAGAGGCGGTTGTGCCAAGTGGCCCTTACAGCACCCCAGTGGAACTCTTATCCCCCCTGTTTTATTTTGCACTGCTCTTACCAATACCTGCTCCTTTCCAGATGTTCATCTCTTTCTTCCTGTAAACTATGGGATTTACAGAATGTCAGACTCCTAGTTGTCACTCATATAAAGGAATGAAATGCAAATGTAAGACCCCAAACTGGGTCTAGAAAACAAGGCTCTCCTACCACCTAAAATAATAAAACAGTGCTGTAAGAATATATGGACAAATCGGATGAATGTAAAGCTATCCCAGCACAAATACAGACTCATATCTGTAATAAGTAATTTCTTGACAGCACTGTATGAAAGGGGCTAAATCCCCACCACTGTGAATGACAGCTATAAATGAAATGAGATGTATACCCATGTATTTGTTATTGTTGGTATGGAAAACCTAACAAAACAAAACAAAAAACACCATACTTCAAAACGTTTGCCTACGCCTCCATGTAGCCCAATTAAAAACCCTGGCAGATGTCACCGGTTTTTACGTTGTAGACAGAACCACACACACTTTGCAGATGTCCTCATGACAGAGAGGGTTTCTGCAGCGACTCCAGAAGTGGCTACCAGAATAGAAATAAATACAGAAGACAAAGATTCAACGACAGAAGCATCCACTGTTCCAATGTACACACTCTCAATGGTGGAAGGAAAACTAAAGTGGTTGGGTATACAGAAAATGCTGTGCAGTCAACGTGGATAGCCAAATTGTTGCAAAAGCTTCCCCCGGGTCCCGATGCAGATGCTTACAGTCCAAAGTGTTATGGCTCTATGGAGATAACCCGTATAAAAGATCAAAATGAGTGCTAGAACTATAACATGTTTTGTCCCATAATAAAATTATTTTTACGATTTTTTTTTTTTTTTTTTAATACTAACTCCACAGTATAAGCAGAGCAACATATGGGTGTCAAGTCTTTATACCATGGCTGAAAATGATCCGGACAAAGGGCAATTCACACACATTATAGGGTCTTACCCAGTGCTGCTGTCTTTTCTGGGGGACATCAAGATGGCTATAGCAGAGCTGCTTCACACAGCACTTAGGCTCTTCCCAGAGATGTACTTTCTCTACCAGTACCCTAGAGGTGTAAAGGATATGCATGTGAAATATATGCTGGGTATCATACACCCGAAAGTGGTTCACTGACTAGCGGATTGAAACAGGGAACTGGAGGGATACTGTAAATGACTTGTGAAAAATGGAGAGGATTACTTCTGAGTTTCATGAGCGAACAGAGGTTTTTAACTCTAGATGGAATGACTGGGTGATGTACATTATGCAGCATAAAGCCAGTTTTTATCCCATAGCTAGACTAGGCCATATGAAGCCAGAGTCAGAGCTATGAAAAAATTAAGGGGAGCCGGTGTGAGACCGGAGTCATCGGAGATGGTCACTGAATCCTACCAATGGACACCCCCCAACCCCACACTTATGAACTATATAAGGGAAAATGCAGTTAACCTCCACCCCCAGTGCTGTGTAGGGGGGAGAGAAGGGCTCAACTTTATGTCAAGAATGCATAATGGTTCTGTTTCCCATGTAATTGTTTCTTCCTGCTCATTTGAAATTTATCACCACCGATGCACAAAGCTTTTCAATAACATTTGGGGAAAAAAAAAAAAGATCTGGTAGTTGAGGGACAGTTCATTATTGGGACTGGTACAAATTACTCTGAAGGCTGAAATGCAGAACACACATGCAGGCTATCTGCCTAAAGTTGCAAGCAGATGAAAACATTAATACTGACTGAAATGTGTCAAAAATACTGACACGGCAAAGGCAGCCAGTTAACACAAAAACTGTACAAATAAATGCTGATGCTTAAAAATATTTGTGGTGAATGAGCAGTTTTTTTTTCCACTAGTGATTATTTTTTTAACTTAAAAATATACACTTTTAAACACTACCATATTTTGTAACGCAGGAAGGCAACTGGGGGAGGTGGGTAATCCCATCTCTATAGTGGATCACAGAAGTTGTGATTACATCACAGTAACACACACCTCATACATTACTGCTTCAAGAGGGTCTTGTTAAAAAGTGGCAGATGAATTTCTTTTGTCTTTCAAAAGCTTCAAATTAATAAAAACAGTATATGGTGCTCACTTTGCTCGGACAGCAACCTTCTTCAATGGTCATTCTCTGGAGATAATTAGTTGCACTTTGGGAGTGTCACTTAACAGGTGACACTGCAAGTGCTAGTAACTAAAATCTTCCAACAGAAATCCCTGGTACTGCCGACATGTCTGCTAGGGAATGGGTAGAAAACCACCTCCTCTGCATTTGTTTACGTTTCTTATAATAAAACGAGTCTAAACTACTTACCAACCACTACATAACACCTGGAAAGATGAAAAACAAAGAAAAAAAAGATATACACACAAACATTTTGACCTTAAAGCTATGTAGAACCTCTCTTTTTTTCCGTTAAATATAGTTTTTTCTGCCCCTTCCCAGCCATCACCAAGGGATATACCGTTGATCAGGGATATCAGGCAATTAACATGACAGGTTTTTTTATTCCCCATGTTGCTCCCTCCTCCCTAGGCATGGGCCATGCCTTTCAGCCTCAGCAATGAAGCAACCACCTGCAAAAGGAGCAAGCTACCTGGCTCCGCTTTAGAGGCTGCTGCATGCCCGGCACCCACAACCAGCCCTCTTTAGTCAAGGCACAGTGCAAGAGGCACTGTCTGTGATGCTGCAGGACCCTAGCTGTGGAAGGCTAATAGCTACTCCAATCCCAGCTTATCCCTCCAGAAGTTACAGTCTATAATGGTGTTGGGTGGGTGTGGCTATTTGAGTGCTCACTGTCACTCAAGTTACAGCTTCTACCAGCAGGAGTCACTGTATGTAATGATATAGGCACATAGGCTCTGGGAGGAGCTAAGTGGTACTACAGCCCCAGCCTGTCCCAATGCGAAGGACTTTCAGAGAACAGTGTACGAGCCCCGGATGTGGCAGAGTTCACAGCTACTCCATCCAGTCCCAGCCTCTCCAAGGATCTAAATTAAGTTTTGCAGCCACTAGCCAGCAGGGCTGGTGACTGGGAAAATCCACTAGCCCCACAAACATTTCCACTGGCTCAGCTGGTGTACTTACTGAAACGTTACCTTCTTCACTACAAGCCCGCAGGGCTAGTTAAAGGAAATCTTACTAGCCCGATACAAAAATCTACTAGCATTTGGCTAGCAGGCAGGTGCCAATTTCGACCCCTACTCTCTATAGAAGCCTCTGAGCTCACAGTCCACTCCTGTCTTAGCCTGCATGGGAAGCTACTGTTATATCAAGTTTGGGTTTGATCCTATAGCAAAAACCTGTGCTTTAAAAGGTTAAACAGCTGCCGACACCGCCAGGAAAACTTTGAGAAACATAATATTTAGGCACAATTTGGCTCATATTTCACATATCTTAAATAGATTTCTCCTTCCCCTTATTTATAATAGAAAATTGGCTCAAAAGCAGGATCCTTATCCCTTAAGAGTTCATCTGCCCTACTAGAAATCATAATGCTCGGTTGTGACACCACAGTCTATTGCCATAGGAATAACGGATTTCACAAAGTATTAGGACATCAGCCTGGGAAATAAGCAACAGTAGCTGATGAATTCTTAAGGAACAACTATCCTGCTTTCATGCATTTGACCTTAGTAATAAATAATGGGGAGAAGAAATACAGAGCTAATGAGAAATGTAGGCTGCTTTATGTCCAAATATGTTTTTCAAAGTTATGGAGGTGTCAGTGACTAAGGTAATCCACTCCTTTTGGTTTTCAATGGGGTCCCTAATAAGATGGGAACCTTATGCACATCTACCACTACACTTCTGAAGCCATCATAGTACACCGTGTAAGAGGCACTGACAGCAATGTGTACCCTTTTCACAATTTAGGTCATCTGTGCAAGCTACTCCGATTTACTAGATGATTGAGGAAGACAGGGAACTCCAGGCAGACTAGACAGACCTTTGGTCATTTTCTGCCATCATTGTTTAGATTTCTACGTTACTACACTATACAGTTCCCTCAGTTAGCCTGATACTGCTGCTCTGTGACTTCTGGGATACTCTGGGACTGACACTGGTATTAAATGAGAGCCCCTTTTACAATATGGGGCTAAACTGGCAAGTCACAGAAAAACAACACTTTCCTACATTTCATTCGGCATCACCAGCCCTGGGGAACATTTGGTGCAGGCCAAACGCAAGAAGAGGTCATCTGTGCCTACGTGTCCTGAGCTTTCTTTATCTCTGTGTGGCGTTACAATGGGGAATAACAGAGGAGAGAATCTGTGTGATGGCTGGGGGATAGGGGAGGGGAAAACTGCTCAAAACTCAAGATGCCTTATTGCTTTGCTCTAGCCCCTGACCCTCAGTCTGGCAATGTATCACTGCACATCCTAAATACGTAAAAGCCAGCAGCTCCAGACGTAATCCCGGAAGCATTTTGACCCCGATGGGCAAAGCGAGTCAGCCTACGCAGAGAGAGAGACTGGTTTTGGTTTCAGGGTCGTTCTCCTCCTTTCCCATTCCTTCCAAAGGTCTGGACAGGTAGGCCCTACAATGGGCAGGATGCGTTCCGTTGGTACCAGTGAAACCCAAAAGGAAGCATTTTGTTTTGTCTTTGTGTCTAAAGTAATGTGCCCCATTAACAGGCACAATCCGGTCAGATGGTGCACAAACATATTGTCACTGTTCCAGAAGTCAAAGTTTTGGGTTTTATCTGATCTACGGATCGATTCTTAAGTCTTATGAGTCATTCTAAGAAGGATGACACAGTCTAGGCAGAGACAGCGAAGTTGTGTAACACTTGAGGAATGATCAATACCATTAGCGATATGGCTATTGCCCCCAGGATTGATAACGTCACTCAGTGTCTTTTTTAGTTTTTCATAGCAGGCAAAGTAGAGGGCGTGAGCAGGGCCAGCTCCCGTAGCAGTCACATTCAGCCCTCGCATGGGCCTCCACACTCCCTCAGTAACCACAATCCTTCGCAGGGCATCCATCACATTGCGATAGCGGGCAGCGGGGTCCGGCTGCAGGCTCTGCATACGAGTCTGAAACCCAAACAGATAAGAAAGATTACATCATGCTGAAACTCACAGATACAAAAGATTACATCATGTTAAGGGGGCCAGGCAGAGATTCACTAGACCACATCAACAAACGCCCATTTCTCCATCACTGCTGTTTGCTTTTAGTCAGACTACAGTTACCATCTGACAACACTGCTAAACGACTCCTCTGACCCCATATTATATAGCCCATGTTCCTATCCTCCAACACTGCTGTAGGACTCTTCCGACCCCATATTTCATAGCCCATGCCCCATCCTCCTACATTCTTATATGACTGTTCTGACCCGATATCACTGTGAATATCCCCATCCTCCAACACTGCTAAAGAATGCTCAGAGCTTGTATCCCAGTCACCAGCTTACAACACTGCTGTACAACTCCTGACACCATTTTACACAGCCCATGTCCCCATCCTCCAGCATTGCTGTACAACTCCTCTGACCCCACATCACACAGCCCATGTCCTCACCCTGCAACACTGCTGTGCAAGTGCTGACTTCATCACAGCCCATGACCTCATCCTCCTCCACCACAGATGTAGGACTCCTCCGATCCCATATCACACAGCTTATGTCTGCATCCTCCAACACTGCAGTTTTGACCCCTCTTATCCCATATCACAGAGCCCATGTCCCCATTCTCCAACACTGCTGTTAGGACTCTTACACCGTATCACACATTGCATGTCCGCATCCTCCAGCGCTGCTGTATGAATCCTGACGCTAAAGTACACAGCTCATGTCCGCATCTTCCAGCACTGCTGTACAAATCCTGACGCCATGTTACACAGCCCATGTCCCCATCCTCAAACTCTGCTGTATGAATGCTCTGACCCCATACCACACAGCTGCCTGTGACAGGATTAAAGCCCTGCCACGTTTGTTATGTAAAAAGAGTTTAACCGCAAGGGTCTGTTCTATCCTTTCCATTTCTGTCTATTCTCTGCTGGTTGCGCAACCAAATTTTCTTGTGAGCCCTAGGAACTGATCACTGACGGTTTTGCAATTGTCCACCTCTCGCCATCTCTCTGCCTTCCCTTGCTGTTCTGTCTTTTCTTCCCCTTGTATATCTGCAGTTATAAAAAATATGTGAATCTCTGTAAAACTGTATGTGATACTGGGATCCCTTTGTTTAAAACTGTAAATAGTTATACTGTTGAAATGATTGCAAAAAGCTATTTGGAACTCGAGTGGTTAACCAGAGAAGCTGGTTTGCTTTCTGAAGAAGGACATAGCGCTGCTAGAGAGGGTTCAGAGGAGAGCGACTAGGATGATTCAGGGCATGGAGAGGAGGCCTTATGAAGAGAGAGATTGGAACAGCTTGGGCTTTACTTACTGGAGGAGAGGAGGGATAGGGAGACATAAGAGAGGTTTTTAAGTATGTAAAAGGAATAACCAGGAGTAGAACCAAGAAGCTGTTTAGGCTAAAGAACGGGGGAATAACCAGGGGCCATGAGTGGAAATTGGAAGGGGGAAATTATAGGGGGAAGCATAGGAAGCATTTTTTTCTCTGAGAGGATGGTGGAGCCGTAGAATGCGCTACCTAGGAGGCTGTTGGAGGAGAGCACAGTGGAAGGCTTCAAGAAGGGGTGGGACAGGTACAAGGGGAAACTGAAACCAAAGAAGACCCTCTTGGGGGCTGGGGGGTGGTAAGGCAAGCAGCCACTAGGTTGCTGGCTTTCAAGCAGACAGTGAAAGACCATTTGGCTATTCTGATGGCTTTTAGTAGGTTAGTATGTTTGCAAACTTTCTGAGATGCTGGCAACAAGAGGTCAGGTTCTGGGAAGTGTTTCAATTCACACACAAATGTGAATTACGTAAAAAATACAAAATTCACATCTATGTATGAAAAAGGTATACTGTATGTAAAGAAACCGTTGACTTTTTTCAGCAACTTTTTGCAGCCTGTACTGTCAGAAATTGCGATTTTTTTTTCTCTTTTCCCCTAGTTTTGAGCCGCTGTGCGATTGGTCCACGGTTAGCTGCCTATCTATTTCAAGCAGTCACAGCAGGTGGGCATGGACAGACTACACTGTGTGGGGTGCTCAGTAGAATTGCAGGCTTCATGTGTTGGCACCAAGAGGAAAGTTGCAACTTGCAGTTCATGTAAGCAGAGAGGTGCCTGATTTGGATTCTCAGAGCTTCTGCACTAGGTAGAAGCAGCAGCAACTCAGAGACTTAGCCACGAGATGCATCAGATGTGCAACACGGAAGATCCACGTGTAACCCCCCTGCAAATGGGGGTTCCCAAAGTCTTCCAGGAGCTGGCTGAGTGCTCCTAGCCCGAGTGGTGTTCGGCATTTAAGCCATTTATCTGTGAGTGCTCTTAGAGCCTCTGGTACTGCCTCTTTAATAGCTGTCTGCTTGCAGGCATGATTAGTTCACAGGGGGACTGTGCGTTTCCCTGCTCAAGTCCCGATCGAGCGGCTGACAAATCACTCAGTTTCTGCCATCGCTAAGTGGGCAGAGTAAGCAACTATCAGAGATTTAACTGTTTGCCCCATATCATTTAGAATATTAGTGTAAATGTAATTTGTCTAACCTGCCTTTCTTGCAGTTGAGACTCCGAGTATGTGCACAGTACTGTGATTATAAATGTGTCTAACCTAATTAACCTGATTTCCTCCTGTCCTTGTTACAGTCCCTTAAATAAATCAGATCTGTTTGTTTCAGCAAAGTTACTGACTGAGGTATTCGTTTTGTTAAAGTATTGTACTGTGACTGTTGTACCACATTATCTTGTTTTACAAGGGGTCTCCAGAGTCAAGCTGATCGAACCAGTCCTGGGGGTAAGTGTGAATAGTGAAGGTACACATGTTGTACAGTGTGGGTCACTAGCAGGAATAATAGGGGGTCTCAGTGTCCCAGAGGGCTGTGACCAAGTTAGTCGAACTACTGTAAACCCTGAACTCTGGAGGCACCTGCCATAGAACCTAGGCCCCTCAACCTGTTAGCAGTTAGGCAGGCTGGGGTAGTAGCCCTTGGGATAGCGCCACCTGGAGGTTACACAGGGACAGCAGGCAGGTATGGGTCCCTAATTAGTACAGAAGAGAAAATGCATGAGTTTGCCCAACCAGTCCGCGACCAACGATCACAGGAGATCCATTGGTTGAGCTCCGGAAACAGTTTCAGCAGTCAGATAAATATCCACCAGCTACCGTCATTAAAACTGAGCCCCCGGGAACTGTATGGGTCTGTTTTTTTTGTTTTAAATCAACAAGTTTGTTATTTCACTGGTTTTCCACCTTAAATTGCGGTCGAGACTCGAGTTGGACTAGGATGTGAGGAATAATCTTGTTGAGTTGGCAGCAGAGACTGCAGGAAGTGGGATGACTACAGATTGTACCCTAGAATTGCAGTACCAGCTAGCAGGACGGGAGAAGTTGCAAGCAGCTGAGAAAAAGCATATGTTGACTGGAGGTATACAATAACCTTAGACTGCACATGTGGGCTCGGCTGTGGTGTGTGATTATTTTTTGTTAACGATTGCAGAGCTTGGTGCCAGATTTGTTTGCTGTGTGCAGTGTAGTAAAAGTCCAGTGAGAATTACAAAAAGCAGTAAGGTAGCAATTAGGCTATGAATGAGCATGTGCAATGCCATCATGTTATCTGCTTCTTCACTAATCCCTACTATTAATCTAACTGCTACTGACAGTTACACCGATTCCCCTTTTCCTTTCTACTCTGTTACTGCTGCTGTCACTTATGTAGTTGTTGTACCTGCATTAACTAAACCAGCTTGCTGGGATGGCTTTCCAGATATTTTGTACTGGTTTGACTGGAAATTATACTGTCTGTGCCACTTTCTTGTTTAGACTGCTTAACTGCACTTGCCTCCCAATTTAAAAAAAAAAAAAAAAAAAAAAAGTCGATGTACCCTCAAAATAAATTTTGCACCCCTGAAAAACTCTGACGAGGGTACATTGCACCCTCTGTTACATGTCTGCAGTGGGAACACTGGTTCTGGGTTATGTTATTTTTGCTGCACCTGCAAGAACATTCTGTGAGAAGCAGAACACCTCTTAAGTTCCCAGAACAAAGACTTCTAAAAAGAGCAGCAAAAGCTTTTGCTAGCGAGACAAGGAGAGTGAGAGAGAGATAAACTTGGAATTAAAAGATACCCTCAGAAGGACTTGGTTTTCTGTTTGCACTGCCTTTGTAAATAGTTACACTGAATAATTATTATTAGAGGCTCACATCACCAGTAGAAAACAGGAAGTTGTCACCCCTCCGTGCAGACAGCTGGTGAGACCCCATCTGGAATACGGCATGCAGTTCTGGAGACCCCATCTCCGAAGGACAGACAGGATGGCGGCAATCCAGAGAAGGGCAACTAAAATGGTGAAGGGTCTGCACCAGAAGCCATACGAAGAGAGACTAAAGCAGCTTAATATGTATACCCTTGAGGAAAGGAGAGAGGGGGGACATGATAGAAACTTTCAAGTACCTCAAGGGAATCAACAAAGTTCAAGACGGTAGCATCTTTCAGAGAAAGATGTGCAAGAACAAGGGGGCACAATTTGAAGATAGAGGGGGGACAGCTCAGTGCCAACATAAGGAAGTATTTTTTTTTTCCCACAGACAGGGTGTTGGACGCATGGAACAGCCTTCCTGAAGAGGTTGTGGGGTCAAAAACAATGGGGGAATTCAAAAATGCAAAGAACAGACATAAGGCAATTCTGGTGGAGGTTAGGAAGAAGTAGGCTGTTGGTTAACTAGGATCCCGCAGCTTATCCAATAGGTAGGGAAATGGGCAGACTGGGAGGACCAAGCAGTCCTTATCTGCCGTCCAAGTTTAGGTTTCTATGTTTTATTTTCCTGTTATTCAGAAAAATAAAACGCTTTGCGAATTTTGAAACTGACACTGGTTTTCCTATGCTTCCTGACCTGGGCCTAGACGACGCAGCCCATGTCCACATTCTCCAACACTGCTGTTAGGATTCCTCAGACCCCATATCTCACAGCCCATGTCCCCATCCTCCAACACTGCTGTACGACGACTGACCCCAAATCACAAACCCCACATGTCACCATTCTCCAACACCATACCTCTCAATTGTCACATAGTACAAGGTACGTCACTCATTTTACCTTTTAGAAACTCTGTCCCACAGAGAAGGTGACATCAACCACTGAGACCTTTAAGCAGAAATTGATAACATAAGATGCTACATTATCCAACAAGCATTAGAAATATTAGTGCACTTATTTCACAGTGTTCTGAGCTGCAGTGTCATGTTTGATTTGTCACACATTTGGATGAAGAAAGGTTGAGAGGTATGTCCAACACTGTTTGAATGCTCTGACCCCATATCACACACCCAATGTCCCCATCCTCCAACACTGCTGTACGACGACTCCGACCCTACATCCCACAGCCCCTGGCCCCATCCTCCAGCACTGCTGCACAACTCCTCTGACCCTACATTATATAGCCCTTGGAAAGAAAGGTGCGTCAATGCAAGGAGTTTGGGAAATAAAATTCTAGACCTGGAGGCCATCATAGAGGAGGTTATCCTGGGTTTGGTGGCCACTAATGAGTTGTGGTGCACTGACAATCATGACCAGGACATGGCTATACCAGGCTACTCTGTGGAGAGACGGGGGGGGGGTTCTATGAGAGATGGAGGGGGGGTCTACAAGGTGAGAGGGGGAAATCAAGGCAATGGGAACACACTGAGGCACCCAGATCAAAAGGAAGGGCTGGAGGTGATGTGGGTCATTACTGAGACAGGAGCTGGGGGCCACTATCCGTACAGGGGTTGTATACAGACCTCCAGCACAGGGCATAAGTTGGATAAGACACTAGGGGAAACAATTATCAGGACAGCAAAAAAAGGAGAGATGCTACTAACTGGGGAGTTCTTTTTTTGAACTTCTTTATTAACCAAGGCATACACAGTATATCACACACCTAAACATACAGTATACGATTGTAAAAAAATATGCCAGAAGATCTTAAAACCTAAACATTAGAGTAAACTTAAAGTCCATATTTATGAAGGCATTGCCGGGCGGTCAAAGTCCGTGTGCTAATTGGGTATTTTAATCTGCCAGATGTGGACGGAAGACCTCCGGGTGCAGTGTCAGCAAGGAGCAGGGCCATCCTGGACTCCCACAGGATTATTTCTCAGGCCACTAGGGACAGGGCAGTGCTACACCTGGTGCTTACAAATAGGGACATCACTGCAAACGTCACAGTGGGCAGTCCCCTAGGTACCAAAGATCACTGTACAGTGTGGTTCAACAGTAAGACGGTAGCAGAGGCAAACCACACAAGCATCAGATCCTGGACTTGACGAGGTTGGACTTTAAAAAGGAATGGAACACTGCTTCAGAAACTGCCTAGTAGTGCAGAACCACCAGGGAGGTGAAGAGGAACAGTGGTGAAAAGTTAGGGGAAGGCATAGGTAAGGCAACCACATGAGCAAAAGGAAAAAAGGGACTGTTATGGTACTCTAAGGAAGTGGCCATAGTGGAGAAGGAAATCAAAGGTGGCTGGCACTCAAGAAATACAAAAAAAAAAAAAAAAGAGGGAGGAAGACAGGGAGGTATCCTAAGTAAAACATAGGGAAGAAGGCATAACAGTGAGGGAAGCAAATGTGCAAACGGAAGAAAGAGTAGCTTGAGAATAAGACTTTCTTCAGATTCATAAAAGAGAAAATGAAAGCAGAGAGAGAGAGAGAGAGAGATAGTGCATGTAAGGAGGACAGAAGCAGACTGCGCAGAAAAGGACCAAGAAAAAGAAGACATCCTAAACAGGTACTTTCAGTCTTCACAAAGGAGGGAGGAGGAGGACTAGACCACCAGGGAAGAGCAGAACAAGGAGGAAGGTGGACACAATACCATTTTCAGAGGAAAGAATCCAGAAAGGACCTGCAGCTCTGATAGTAGACAAGGCTATGGGACCGCATGGGATACACCCAAGCGTACTAAAGGAGCTCAGGGAGGTGCTAGCTGCACCACTGACGGCCTTATTCAACAGCTCACTGAGAAACGGGCATCGTTCTAGAGGACCAGAGAGAAGATGTGATCCCGCTCCATAAAAGTGGCAGCATGGAGGAGACTAGCAACTGCAGGCCAGTCAGCCTCACATCAGTGGGGGGAAATTAATGGAAACCAGGCTAAAAGGAAGGTTAGAGTACCCTGAATCCAATGGGCTACATGACCAAAGGCAGCATGGTTTCATGGTGATGGTGGGAGGGGAGGTCATACCAGATGAACCAGACTTATTTCAACTGGGTAACCGGGGAAATAAATCAGGGGAGGGCAGTGGATAGGACCCATCTGGTCTTTGGCAAGGCCTTCGACACTATGCCACACAGAAAACTGATAAAGAAACCAGGGGTACTGTTAAGGATTTAGCGTGGTGTGCTCCTCCGAAACAGAGGAGCACACTTCACAGCACTTGAGCCATGAAATATGTGCTCCATCAGACCATGATTGTGCTCCTATCTACATTTATATCTATCATCAATTTCCTGATATTAAATCATCAGTTGTTTGATCGTACTGGAGGTTCTGTGGGACCTACTAATAATTTACAGACCCATATTACACAGCATGGAGCTGATGTGGTCAAAACCTTTAAATACCTTAAGAGTTTCAACAAAGTGACTGAGGGTCCATTCAACTATAGTGGGAACAAGACCGGTAGGGGACACCGTCTCAAACTAGTGTGGGGATGCTTCAAGAGGGAAATAAGGAGACACTTTTTCACTGAGAGGTGATGGCAAAATGGAACACGTTGCCATAGGAAGTTGTCTTCCTGAAGACTTTAGACAGCTTCAGGAGAAGCTAGGACAGGCTAAAAGGGGAAAATTACATGGAATGGGGAAAGGTTGGGGGAAGAGACATCAAGTGGAGAAGAGATTAATGGGGGAGATCTTTTGGCAATTTTGTATGGTCGTATGTATATATACATATATTTTTTTTTTTGTATTTTCTTTTCGCCCCTTCTCACCCGGTACTTCCTCACCTTGGAGTCTCTCACGGCCTTTGTCGTCCCTGCTCGTCTGTCAGCATCGGTGCAGTCCTTCCCCCTGCCTGGTTTGAGCCCCAGGCGGGTCGAGGCAGGGTTCCTCCCCCACCGCCCGGCGACTGATTTCATTGGGGATCAGTCACCGTGCCGGCTGGGGCCCTGAGATTGGGGCCTGGAGCCCGCTTCACAGGAGCACCGGAGGATATTTTCCCCTTTTTTCGCCCCATCCCCATAGGATCGCCTGCACGCAGGGGAGAGCTAGGAGCGATGCACGCCAACGCGCTAATGCTCTGGCTCCAGCAGATATGTCCTCCCTCCCTGCTACATGCGGTCCTCGCTGCACTACCACCCGTGGTCACCCAGGTGGCGACATGATGAGGTGGAACCCGATCCACCCACCCGGAGGAGGAGAGCAGCTTCTGGGCGCTCGATCCTCCTCCTCCCCAACCGACCCTCCAGCTGCCTGAGTCCGCTCTCCCAACCTGGGTCGCTGGCGCGACGCGTGTAACTCCTACTGCGCCTCGGGAGAGCCGTCGATGGTATATTCTAAACCTGGTTATATTGAATTACTTTTCTTTAGCTAACTTTTTTTCACCCCATGAGTGAGGAGGAAGAGTCCAAGAAACCTAGTGAGATGAGAAAGTCTGCTCATTTGTCATGTGTAAAACTACTTGGAGACCACTACATGTAACAGTACAACCTGCACCTGGCCAGACTTACTATACTGCCTTTCACTGTCAAAGTATGGGCAAACTGGTGTCTGTGGCAGTGCCGACCAATCCCTCTGCAGTTCTGCACCTTCAGGGGTCGAAATTTAGTTTTACAGCTGCTAGGCAACGAGACTAGTGGTTGGGAAAGTACTGGTCTCAGTCTTTTCCACAAGCCCAACTGGTGCACTTATTTAAATGTTTTTTTTTTCTCTCCAGTACAAGTCGGAGGCCCAGCTAAAGAAAAATGTTACTGGTCCAATTCAGAATCTTCCAGCATGTGGCTAATGGAGGGCCAATGCTAATTTCAACCCCCAACCTTTGATCATCCTGTGCGGATGAGCCCAGACTGGGCTTTCCAGTTCAGTCTCAACTTTCTCTGCTCCTGCCCGTATGTCCACTCCTGACTAACCTAAGCAGCCACCAGCACACAGACAGAGGTCAGGGTCAACTGGTCTTTTAGCCAAAAGTCCCAAGTCAGAGAGACAGAGCATCCAAGGCCTACCGTGGTAGTTGTTTTTGAATGGCCAAGTACTGAAGCCCAGTGCAACTCTCTATGTGCTTGACGGTGACCCCTTCCCTAAAACTGCAGTCTTCATCTCCTGTACCATAGTCCCAAAGGTCTAAAGAAAAAAGGCCCAAACCAGGGTTAGTACCCCTGGCTGCCACTGAATGACCCCTTCTCAAATCAGTTAATGAATGGTTATGGATACAGGAACACTGAGCCACTTCTCCCAATGGCACCCCACTACCCATTCCATCCTGCACAGTCAGCCACTTGTTTGGACCACCACAGACAACCTTGACTTATGCTGGCAGTAGTTGTGCACGCCTGCCTCTGCAAACCTGCTTTTCCAGTACAACGTAATCCACTATCACAGCAGAATCAGACTCTTCCAAGAGTTTTAGCTGAAAAAATGTACGACTCTGGCCACCCTGCACATGCACATATTAATACTGCTCATGTCAGAAAAAACATACAAGAAAGATGGGGTGATTGGATATAGTTGGTTTGAATGTCTCTATTAGAACTAAAATGAGTACAAGTCATTCTGGGGAATGTACTTAAGTCCCAAAACCATGCACAATAATGCAAAATGGACTATGCTCCTAGTACTTTGCAGGAGCATGACAACACTAAATTTAGATTTGAAAACGTGCTCCTAATGTTAGCAAATGTGCTCTGAGCATGGAGCACACCCTTATAGCTACCCACAAAAGAAACTGAGTGCCCTAGGGGTGGGATCCCAAGTGGTAAGAAGAACATAAGAAAAGTGTTGGCAGATGGGGACCGTGCAATACATTTAGTCTGCCCTGCAAACTACCCCATCCCTATGTAGCCTTCACCTTAACTTGTCCTTTAGGTCTGTCTCATGCGAGTAAACTAGGTAAGAAACTAGTTAATGGATAGGTGACAGAGGGTGGCAGTTAATAGCACTCACTAACAAGGAAAGAGTGAGCAGTAGGGTGCTGCAGGGCTCAGTACTGGGAGCAGTCCTCGTCTACGTCTTCCTAAGTGACACTGAAGAACTGAAAGAAGGTATGCCTTTTTGCAGATTACATCAAAATTTGTAACAGGATAGATACTCAGGAGGGGGTGGAGAGAATGTAAGAACCTCAGGAAACTGAAGGAGTGGTCAATGGCATGGCAGCTGGGGTTTAATGCCAAAAAGTGCAAAATCTTGCACTAGGGTACAGGATGGGGGTGGTACTTGGTCACCAAGCAGGAAAGAGGCAGTGGGCTTATATCTGATGATCGCAAATTGACAGAGCAGTATTACAAAGCAGTGGGTAGGGCCAGTGGGATGTTGGGATGCAGAGAGAGGGGAATCTCCAGCAGAAGAGCGGAAGTGTTGCCACTTTACTGCTCCTGGTGAGAAACCACTTAAAAGTATTGTGTCTATTTCTGAAGGCCGCACCTCAAAAAGGACAGATGGGGTTGGGACAGTCCAGAGGGAGGAAAGAAAACAGAAATTTGGGTACTTGTAAATTTTCTTTCTCCGACAGCTGGTCTCCGGGCTACCTTACTCCTGGGCTGCTCCCTCCTGATGTCAGTGATAGGCAGATTCAGAGCTGCAGTGGGGGATAAGAAGCCCAAACTCCGGATACCACCAGTCATTATTAATGCAGTCTCTCTGAGGTAATACTGTGAGAACTAGGAAAAACAAAGAACATGAACAGTTATGGCACAAGGGCCGTGAGGCCCAGCAACTATATACATTCTGGGAGCTTGGAGACCAGCCAGAGAAAGAAAATTTACAGGTACCCAAATTTCTGTTTCTCTCTCCTGGGCTGGTCTCTGGGCTTCCCTACTCCTGCGATATCCAAAAGCAGTGCATCCCTAGATATCCCGGGTTGGAAGAATGTTAAGTGTCATAAGGATCCACCACTGACTGAAGCACTCCGCACGAAAAAATGCTTCCACCGAGGACATGACGGCCAGTTCGTAAAATTTAGTAAAGGTATGAATGGATGACCATGTGGCTGCTCTGCATAAGTCTGCTGGAGATGTGTCGCTGAAGTTTGCCCATGACGTGGCCATCGCTCTGGTGGAATGGGCTCTCACTGGTCCAGGCAGAGATACTCCCGCCTTGTCATATGCTGTGATGATTACTGATCTAATCCATCTGGCTACAGAGTCTTTTGATGCTTTTTTACCCATATTTCGGCCTGCAGTCAAAACAAACAAGCTTGATGTTTTGCGAAAAGTGTCTGTTCTCTTAATATAGATTCTGATTGCTCTCCTCGGCTCTAAGGTGTGAAATTCTCTTTCTTTTTCGTTTTTCGGGTGAGAGCAGAACGAAGGAAGTACGAGCTCCTGGTTGCAGTGGAGAGAGACATGACCTTCGGTAAGAAGCCTGGATCCGACTTCCGGCGACGTCAGCGTTGTGATGGCTGCCTAATTTTGCTGCTGTGTGCTCCAGCCGGTAATTAAAAGCCAAAATCGCCTATTACAGAATGACATCGCCGGTCAAAAGCAAAAAGGAACAGGCCTGGGAAACCTCAACTTACTCAGGCGCAAAAATTACAGGCGCTGGTTCATGGGGACCTGGAAGATGCCTCGGATTCCTCGGAGGCCCCTTCTGACACACTCCAGATAGGCCTACGTGAGGAGGAATCTGTATCCGGCCTAGCAGCCACGATCAAGCAAATGGCTGTTACGGTCAATAAGAGAGACCAATCCCTGGCTGATCTCAAGGCAGACATAAGTAAAATAAACCATAAGACTTACCAACTGGAACTACTAGCCACTCAAACGTCTGACCAATCGGATCGCCAAGACCGCCTGAATATGTATCTGCTGGCGCGAGACCACGAATTAACGCATCGCCTGGACAACCTGGAGGGTAGGAGCCGTAGGCAAAATTTAAGGATCTACGGGGTTCCGGAAGGGTCTGAAGATGGATACCCCAGTGTAATGGCCTTCCTCCAGAGACTGCTGTGAGACCTGTTAGAGCCACCACCGGAGTACTCCTTAGAAATGGATCGCGCTCACAGATCGCTTATCCCCAAGCCTAGAGCCCCTGATGCAAAACCCCGATCGATTGTCACCAAATTAACATCTTTCAAAGTGAAGGAAGAATTGTTACAGAAAGCCTGGCAAAAAGGGGCAACTGACTTACTCCGACGCACGTATTTCGATAGATAATGACCACACAACAATGGTCCAGGAATCTAGAAGAATTCTATGGCCGGTGGTAAAACAGCTCAGGTCCAAGAACATTAAAGCTCAGATTTTATTCCCAGCAAGACTTAAAGTTATTACTGAGACAGGCCCGAGAGTGTACCCAGACCTCCTCGCAGCCTCTTCGTATCTGAGCTCACTGGGGATTACCTCTCCCCCACTTATTAAGGAGAAACTGGAGAAAGATTTACTTGCCTCGGCATGGACGATCTCAAAAAGGAGTAGCAAAGCCTGGATCAATTCAATGCTCAGCATGCACGAACTTGCGGGCAGACGTAGCGACTATGCTATGAAAATATGGAGATTCCACCAAGATCAATAAGAGGGCCGCATACCTCACAGAAGACCTCCAGAGCTCACCCAGGACTGACGAATGCTCGCGAGCAACAGACACTGGCTTACCAACCTGATTATGCAAATGGAACTGAATGGGTTTGCAATGCAGAGGCGCACACTCTCTTATTGATGCTTTCCCCTTCCTAAGATGATGTTTTTACTGTTTACCGGCCCCTCGGAACCTGCTGAACAACTGACCCACGCTCTCTCCCCTATGACATTTCATTGGGGATGAGGGGTATTCTTAGCCACGCAGGATACAATCTGCAGGTTTCATGGCAGATGGGTGTTCTGGGGACGGACTGATGTCATTTTGCCTGTTGGCCGGTGGCAACTGGGGTCTGCTCTGAGGGCTTCCTAGTGCTGAGAGGAATACCTGGTGACTAAGCGAGACCGTGATTGCAGTCTCCTGGAGCCCCATCCTCTGGTAATTCACCTCGCTCATGTTCGGTTAACGTGCACTGAGAGAGAGGTGGAACGCGAGGAGCGCTCTCTCCCCGGTTGTCCCCGCCATATGAGACTCTCCTGGGCTGGGATAATGCCCTTAGAGGTGCATGTAGGTCCCCATGTATATGTCTACCTGGCCTGATATTTTCTTCCTTTTTTCCCCACTGGGCCCCTATCGGAGCTGCCCCTGCCTAGCTAAACTTACAAGTTCTAGGGGAGATTGTGATTCGGTGGCTGGAAGTGGGCAGTCATAATCACGCTCAAAGATGGTGGCGCGAGGGCAGTTGAGAGCTGTTCCGGAGGGGTGACACCCCTGCAGGGATGCCTTCCTGGAGCGGATACCCAGGAAGGGAGACTTCAGACTAATTCGGTTTATGGACCCGCTCACTTGGGGGCTGTGGGATGTTGACTGCTGCCTACTCCTTATCCTCCTTAGACTCCTATTGCTGTATCATTTGTGTGAGTGGGGGGTGAACTCAGTCAGAGGGTTACAGTTTAATAGGCGACCGGATTACCACCCGGGACACTTTTCTCCTGGAACTCAGGGTAATGGATGGCCTTGATGTGAGGCACGGGCGGACAGCGGAGGCCCTCCTCCCCCCCCATGCCTTATACAAAGGGTCTATATGCCTGAGAGAGGGTCATCTGCTGGATAGCTGAGCTATATTGCTTACCCCTCGTGGGTGGCCCTCCTCCTCCCCACTGACATACTGGGACCCCTCCCGACATACCCCGAAGGTGTCCTTTGTGATCAGCAATCTTTCATAAACTACTAACGTTAATATAATAGGCGAACTCCCCCTTTTTTTATAACTATTTCTGGCGAGCACTGGCTCAGGCAGGCAGCTCGGACACATCCCTGCAGAAATAAGGCACACTCAAATAGGAACCCAACCTAGAGTCGGTGGATCTCTTCTATAACAATAGGAGGTCCCTCAAACTGCACTCTGGCAGGTTGCCTTAGGGCTGAGTTACTACCTCACAGCTAGCCTTGGAAGTTGTTTTGTTCGGGGAGTGGAGGGCTGCTGAAGCACTAGATTGGCTCTGGATGTCCTCCCTCCCAAGCTCATGGAACTGCCTAGGGCTGATCTGGGCACTGTATATAGTTAAGGTAACGGTTAAATTTTTGCAAGAAAGCTTACAAGTTTTTTTTACCTTTCTTAATTCTGTATACACTTGAGCAGAACATGAGTTGTTGGTCTCCTGGACCCCCCCCTTCCTTCGGGAGCTTCCAAGGAAAGCGGACATAGCTGGCTGAGAGTCCGTTTCTCCGGGATCCGTAGACGTTGGGTTAAAGGGAGAGATACACAAGACAACCTACCCTGTTTCTTAGTTTATACTGTTAGACTAATGCGACTATGCCCCTAAAGTATATTTTGGGCATTTGTTATGAGAATATCTGGTAATTGGAAATTATAGAAAAGAGAAAGCAACAAGAGAAGAAAGACAGTCACAGTTTGTTAATGATTATAGAAATAAGGATATTTCCATTCGAGAAACTTAGATTTAGTTCAGCTGCAGACTGTATTAAAACTAAAAATGGCACATAATCATTTAAAAATATACTCACTGAATGTAAATGGGCTGAGTAACCCGGTCAAGAGGTCTAGAATGACTACACTAGCCAAAAAGGCATATGCCGATATTGTATACTGGCAGGAGACCCACCTGACGTCCAAAGAGCATGAGAAACTCAGGCGCAGAGATTATACACAGGTCTTTTCCACGGCTATGCCAAGGGGAAGAAAAAAGGGGGGTAGCTATTTTGATATCGTCCCTTCTTCCATTCAGGAAAATAAATGAATGGGCGGATCCAGCTGGTAGATTAACCATTGTCCAGGGTATTTTAAATGACCAGGAATTGACGCTGGCAAATATTTATCTCCCCCCGGCTTCAGACATCCCTACTATCCGCCACCTACTGAATAAGGTGGTAAAGAAGACTAAGGGGACTCTGATCCTGCCCCAAATGCCGTCCTGGACACCTCTAGGCCTCGGACCGGGGGGCAACAGGCCTCACATAAATTTTTTTTTTTTGGAGATTTACCGAGGGGATGGGATGGCTCGATACCTGGCGGTCCCTGCATCCCAGGGAAAGGGGATACTCCTATTATTCTGCGGTTCACGGGACATACTCAAGAATTGATCACTGCTATACCCAGAAGGAGCAGCTTGACTCACTGGTGGAAGCCACAATAGGCCCCATAGCCCATTCGGATCATGCCCCACTCATCACTCAATGGAACCTGGCCCTCGAGAGATGCAACACTGGGTAGAGACTTAACCCCATACATTTAAAAAGCGAGCAATTCAAGGAGTTTATTAGGGATAAAATAGCAAAAATTATACAGGATAATTCCTCCCAAGAGATATCATCAACAATGCAATGGGATGACCTAAAAGTAGTCTTAAGAGGTCACCTAATAAAATATACAACTGAGTTGGCAAGAGCTCGTAAAGAAAGACAACTTCAGCTGGAACAGACTCTTCAGTTTCTCCAGCTTGCCCACCAACAAGGGGACGCCTCGGTTCTTCCCCAAATAAAGCGGACTAGGAGTGAGCTGGACTCTTTATGTCTGCAGCAAACCGAGGTAGCCCTCGCCTATCTTCGTCAGAGATATGGTGAAATTGGACCTCAGGCCTCCCGTCTGCTGGCTTATCGCCTCCAACACCGAAACTGGCCACCAGCAGATGGTTAGTGACCCTGAGACGGGAGAATGTCACACTAAATTTAAAGATATCTCAGGCCTTTTGTCATTACTATAAGGCCTTGTACACACCTGATAGAGGAACAGATTTACCACCTCCGATCAATTCCTGGCATCCCTAAAATTGACAACACTTGACCCCGAGCAACAGGTTCAGTGATGAAACCCATCTCGCCGGAGGAACTGTTGTTGACCATCGCCAAGTCTAAAACCCAAAAAGGCCCTGGGCCTGATGGGTATGGGGCGGAATTCTACAAGACGGTGACTCAGTCTATTAGTAAACTGTTTTTAGCAGCGTGTAATGAGGTCCTAGACGGTGAATCCCCACCGCCCAGTTGGGCATATGCCACAATCTCGGTTATCCTCAAACCTGGTAAAGACTCGCTACAATGCAGCTCATATAGACCAATATCGGTCCTTAACTCGGACTACAAGTACTTTATGTCAGTCCTGGCTCAACGACTGGACCGAGTACTACTGGGGTTGATTGATCCTGATCAGGCAGGATTCGTGAGCTCAAGATCTACCTCAGATAACACGCGCAGAGCCCTGCACTTGGTAAATGAGATGCAATCTCGGGAGGGTGCATTGGTCCTTCTCAGCCTTGATGCTGAGAAGGCCTTTGACCGGGTGTCTTGGTCTTTCCTATTTGCCACAATGGCCATCATGCGTATCCCGCGACCCTTTATCGATATTCCTGGGAAAATCTATGAGTCCCCAAAGGCATGTGTTAAAACATCTGGCCATCACTCTGAATACTTCATAGAGGTACATGTCAGGATGCCCACTATCACCAGGCCTTTCGCTCATATTTATCGAACCTGGCACAGGCTATCAGACTGTCCCAGATTTCGGGGTGGCTGTGGGGACATGGATAATCGGGTAGCTCTATACGCAGATGATATTCTGTTGTTCCTTATTGAGCCCGAGAGATCTGTGCTGTTGTGTTCCGCCTCCTGGAGGAGTTCGGATCATATTCTGGGTATAAGCTGAACACTAGCAAGACCGATGCCCTCACTTTTCCACTATGTCCCATCGGACGCAACCAGGAGGGGATTCCCCTTTCGCTGGGACCTGACTAAGTTAAAATATTTAGGAATTTACCTCCCACATCAAGCTAGAGACACTTTAAACAATAACTACCCCCCTGTTACATCCCAGATAAAACGGGACTCTGAAAGATGGAATATTCTTCCACTGAATACGATGCAGCAGGTGGAGGTTATTCGGATGGTAACACTCCCGAGGATCCTCTATCTGTTTCAGAATGTACCCCTCAATTTGCCGAATAGCCTCTTCAAGGCCTGGAACAGGGCCATAGTGAAATTTATTTGGGGGGGGGGGAACGCCCCAGAGTTAAACTGGAGACCCTTCATCTTCCTAAAGCCCAAGGGGGCTTGGCACTCCCCAATATGAAACTCTACTATTGGGCTACTCATCTCTCTTACATAATACAGCGACTAACCAGTGAAACCCCAGTCAGGTGCAGAGACATAGAGGAGAGCTTCCTCTCCCCGAATACCAAAAAGTGATATTCCATAAAGCACCACCCCCAACGGCCAGACCCGCATGGGGTCCATTGATGGAGCACCAAACACAGGTCTGGTATGCGATGAAAAGCCCTAGGATCTCCCCTTTTGGTCTTGCTATGCCCCATAGACCTACTGGAGGACGTCCCTCCGGTCCTCTTAGTCCACACGTTTCGGACTTGACGACACACTCGCCTTCTTCAGCTCTCACAGCTGCAAAGTGGCCCCCACTTCAGAGAGTTCAGTGAAATCAGCCGCAACTTTCATCTACGCCGATCAGACTTTTTCCGGTACTTACAGCTCCGGCACTATTTTGAATCACTACCTGCCAATGTCCGTTCGCCTGAGACGCACCCCCAGTGATCCGGATGCTTCAGCAGGTGTTAAAGTCCCGTGGACTCCCACACGCCGTTTCAGTGGTGTATAGGTCCCTCCTGGAGACGGTGGGGGGAGACACCTCTAGGTTAATAGAAAAGTGGAATGAAGAGCTGGACTCCCAAATAACACCCCAGCACTGGGAGACTCTCCCAAGTATGACATCAAGAATCACTTACTCACTCCTGGAGGCTGTTCTCTTGGCAATTACTGATAAGATTCTTTCGAACCCCAGCAATAACCTCTCATTTTGGTGCTAACCGTTCCGCAGCATGCTGGCGCCTATGTGGAGAAACTGCAGCTCACCACTCATTTTTTGGGCCTGCCCAAAACTGCAGCCTTTTCTGCAGGGTGTATATAAGGAGTTAAAGGACCTCTTTGGAGTTGATACGCCCTACTGTGGTGAGTTTTTCATACTGCACTGCTTCCCCACTGGCCTATTTGACCTTCACGCCAAGTATATATTAAACATTTTACTACTGGCAGCGAAGAAGGCCATCACTAAGCGGTGGCTCTCAGAAGAGCCTCCATCCCTTTCGGAATGGAGAGGGATAGTCCACCTAATTTACAGGTCTGAAAAAATAACCTATAACCTAAATGATCAGGCTGAGCTGGGTGGTTTGAAGTGGAGGAGATGGGTCATTCATACCATGGCCAGGGACCCCCTCTTTGTGCCATAATACGGCTTCTTACTGATTGCCCTCTCAGGTCATGGTTCTTAGTTGACCATACCCCGCCTAGATCTTAGTAGCCACAGTTGAGGCGAGAGATTAGAGGTGTTGGCTTGGTGGTTGGGGGGACTCCTGTAGGCGGGTATTAGGGTCAGAGGAATATTTTATTATCTAAAATATAAAAATGAAAAAATTTTAATTTTAAATTTAAACTAGCTAACTGAAAGATGAGGGAGAGGTAGAAGGAGATAGTAGGGGGTATAGACTGCTGACAAAATAATGATTAAAGGGGATTCTATCTATATGCTTGTATCTTTGAATAGCTGATGTAATGTTGGTAATGTATGAAATGGATTTTGACTGTCAAACGTGTATGAATTGTGAAGCTTCTCTAATAAAAATGAGATTTACTAAAAAAAAAAAGCCTGGATCCGTCCTGAGTACCACCGAATTCGGGTGAAAAACTGTATAAGGCTCTTTGGTTGACAATGCCCCCAGTTCGTGGATTCTCCTGGCTGAAGTGATGGCCACCAGAAAAACCACCTTCATAGTAAGATGCATGACTGATGCTTCCTTCAAGGGCTCGAATGGTGCTTTTGTGAGGGCCTTGAGGACCAGATTAAGTTTCCAAGGTGGAACAACTGGCTCAATTGGTGGGTGTTTTAGCATTGCTGCCCTTAAAAACCTCCTGACGTAAGGGTGAGACCCCAGCGTATCCCCCGAGTCTAGGAACAAAAGTGCCCCCAGTGCCAAAACTTGCACTCGCAAGGTGGCTGGCTGCAAGCCCTTGTCGAATCCCTCATGCAGAAACTGCAAAATGACTGGGAGGGTTACTGGATGATCCTGAGTGCCCTTGGAGCGGAGCCAGAATAAGAATCTTCTCCATATCCCATAATACACCCTGAAGGATGAAGCGCGTCAGGAGCTGACCATCATTTCAATGACTGGAGCAGTAAAACCTAAGTCTTTGAACGTTTCCCACTCAATCTCCAAGCAGAGAGGGATAGATTGCTCAGATTGTGGTGCAGGACCGGACCCTGATGGAGAAGGTCTGAGGAGGGCTGGAAAACGAAAGGTTGCACCTTTGACAGCTGAATGAGTAGAGGGAACCAGGGGTGGCGTGGCCATCTGGGACAAACTAGGATCATTTCTGTCTTGTCTCTGGCCACTTTGTGAAGAACCCTGGAGAGAAGTGGGATTGGAGGAAAAGCGTACAGGAGGCCGAGGCGACCCCAGTTTAGGGAGAGGGCGTCCTGTGCTATTGCTAGGTCGTCTCTGGCTAGGGAGCAGAACTGCTGAATCTTTGCGTTGTGCCGGCATGCAAACAGATCCACTTGTGGATTGCCCCACTTCTGGACAAGGAGCTGGAAGGCTGCTTCCTTCAGTTCCCATTCCCCCGGGAGAACATCCTTGCGGCTTAGCCAGTCTGCTGTGATATTCTCCTGACCTGGTATGTACACTGCCCTTATGCTTGCCAGGTGCTTCTGCCCATCGGAAAAGGAGAAGGGATTCCCAATGCATTTTTGTGCTTTGTGTGCCGCCCTGGTGGTTGATGTAAGCCATTGCTGTTAGACTGTGTTAGAATCAGCACATCCCTGGTGCGCACTTGCTAATGGAAGTGCTTTAGGGCCACACGAACTGCTCTCATCTCTAGAATATTTATGCTGTACCTCGATTCCATCAGGGACCACTTGCCTTGGGTTGATGTCTGCTATAGGTGAGCCCCCCCACCCCGAGGCTTGCGTCTGTTGTGATCCTTATCTGACGCGGATGGCCTAGGTCTCGACCTCTCATCACGTTTTTTCTCTCAGACCGCCATGTGACGGTGCTTTTTACCTGCTGTGACACTGGGATGAGGTGGAGCCGAGGGTGGCTGGACTGGGACCACAGCTTGAGCAGGTGAGTCTGAATGGGTCGCGTGTGCACCAGAGCCCATGGAACTGAGTCTGCCAGGGACACTAGAGTCCCAATAAGCTGTAAGAAGGATTGAGCCGGTAGTTGATTGCCCCTTTGGAATTTGCTGAGGAGTTTTAACAGGTCCCTGAACTTTGAGTCAGGGGGAAATACCTTGTTGATCTGCGTCCTGAATTCCACTCCCAGGTGGCTCAGGCTCTGACTCGGAATTAGGGAGCTGCTCTTCTGGTTGATTAGAAAACAGTCAGCCGTGAGGCACTGGACTAC
Organism: Neoceratodus forsteri; assembly: GCA_016271365.2. NCBI lineage: Eukaryota > Metazoa > Chordata > Ceratodontiformes > Ceratodontidae > Neoceratodus > Neoceratodus forsteri. Next base: position 199,690,871 of record CM028135.1, on the reverse strand, counting down.
ATCCGCCACTGCCTGTACCACTTGGGCGAGCTGTGGAGCCTTGATGAAGATGTTGTCCAGATAAGGGAATAGCTGGATCCCCCGGTTCCGTAGGTGGGCTATTACTGCTACCAGGACCTTCGAGAAGGTTCTGGGGGCTGAGGACAGTCCGAACGGGAGAGTCTTGAATTGGAAGTGACAACTGCCCAGCTTGAACCTCAGGTACTGCCTGTGCCTGCTGTGAATCGGGATATGCAGACAGGCATCTTGTAGGTCTATGGATGCTAAAAAGTCTCCTTGCAGGACTTCCTTGGCAATCGAGGCCAATGTTTCCATCTTGAATGGTCTGCTGTGCACAAAGCGGTTTAGGAACTTGAGGTCTAGGACTGGTCTGTGACCCCTTGTGCGCTTGGCCACAATGAAAAAAGTAGATTTCCGGCTGAGCTCTGTGGGAGGAGACTTGTTCGATAGCCCCGCTTGCACAAGATCCGTGATGGACTGTAGTGTGGCTTGACTTTTGGATGAGTTGTTTGAAATAGGCGAGGGCACCACATGTGGTAATGGGGGCTTGGACTCTAATTCTATTAAGTATCCCTAACGGATAATGTCTGACACCCATCTGTCCGATGTTGTTTGGACCAATTCCTAGAGAAATTCCGAAAGTCTGCCCCCTACCCGAGGATGAGCCCACATTTTCTCATTGTGCTTTCTTGTTGCTGGATCCTGAATCCCGGAGGTTCCCTCTTCCACCTGATCCACCTCCCCTGAAAGATCGCTGGCGTTGGGAGAACCATGGCCTTTTTCATGAAGAACTGGAATTCTGACCCTTGTTGAAACCTCTGTCATGAAAAATACGCCTTGTGCCAGAAGTCCAGGCTTTGCCCCGGCTCCATGCACCTTCGTGGTTTCACCAGATTCCTTCACCGCCTCTTTCAGTGCTGACCCGAACAGGAGGTTGCCTTCATATGGTGCATTCACTAAGTGACTCTTCGAGGAAGCATCTGCGAGCCATGCCCGGAGCCAAAGGTTGCAACGAGCCGAGGTTTGGTGAAACATGGTCCGTGCAGCACACTGGACTGCTTCTTCTGACACATTAGCCGCACAGGCGGAGGCCAACCCCATTAACTGTAGTTGTTGGATAATGGGAGAATTCTTGTCTGGATCTTCTGCGAACTGAAAAGCTAAATTCGAGGCCCAAGATAAGGCGGCTCTGGCGGAGAATAGGTTTGCCGCCGCGGCCTTCAGTGACGCTGCCGGGGCTTGAAAGGCTCTTTTGAGCGAGGAGTCCACTTTTCTGTCCACTGGGTCTCTTAGCGAAGCCCCCCCCCCTCGGCTGGGATGACGGTTTTCTTGGTCAGGTTGGAAATCAATGGGTCAATCCTGGGGCAGTCTAACCACTTCTGATTGTTTTTTGTCAAACTTCAGAAGTTTGGATATCTGTTTGGGAACCGGAAAAGCATGCTCCGCGCCCTGCCATTCTTCCTTTAGCAAGTCCTCAATGGCGGGAGGGATGGGAAAAGCTGTGGCAGGCCTAGAGGCGGACGCCAGGCGGAAGGCTTGTTTTGGCTGCATAGAGACCGTTTTTTTTGGGGACCGAGGTGAATCTCGGATACGACCTTCTTGATAAAGTCTAGGTTGTCAAGGTCGAAATTTCTGGACGGTGAGTCGTCGGGATCAGACGAGGAATCTACCATCTCTCCCTCTCTGGTGGAAGAGCTGTCGCCTGAGGAGCCCGGGCAGTACCTCCTGTGTCGTCTGCCCTTATGTCCGCCCCTTGCTCTGCTTCTTGAACGAGACCTTTTTCTGCGCCTGTGGCTAGAATGATGGTGACTGTCCTCCTCTGGAGATCTGTCCTCTTCTCTAAACTTTTTCTTGGGGCCGGAGCAGCGAGAGGAAGGCCCCCCCTCGTCAGAGGAGGGGGTCCTTTTTCTCCTGGCTTTCTTGTGTCATCTCGCATCTGGTGACCTCGGAGGGTGCAACGCAAAAGAAGAGGGGTCCACAGCAAAGGCTCTGTTCAACCTATGAGCTCAGGGTCAAGGGATTGTTTGGGGGGGGGTGGTTGTCCCTGTATATAGTGCTCCACTCTGTAAGCCGGTCAGACCTTTCTGGAATGCTTGATTGTGTTCGGTCGGACCCCTCCTGTCCATTTGCCTGCAACGAACTGGTGTCCGTTGTGTCGACCCCACTCGCTGCCGCTGCCTTCTCACATGTGAGGCATAGTGAGCCAGCAACAGTAATCAAGAGAGGGGACTTCCAGCGTAGGCATTTTTTTCCTCGACTTGATTTTTCTGAAGCCATTTTCTATGGCTTTGCCTTGTTGCAGGGTCAGAGTAGCAAATCAACAGATCTATACGGCCCTAGTCAGCTGCTGGGAAGGCCCCTTCTGAGATACAAAACCAGGACCTCTAACCAGTGCAGCGCACACACAAGGCAACCTTCAGATTAACTGGTGGGGGTAATGGCCCTTTTAATTGTAACCTTGCCCCTTTCCTCACACAAGTCAAATTGTAGCCTGGCCCCCTTTAATCTTCTTCACACAAGCAAGCCCATCTTCACATTAATTGGCTGGAGCGGAATTGCCCCTTTAATTGTAGCTATGCAATGAATTGTTCCCCCGGCTGCAGAAAATTGCTCTATACAGTCGCTGAGGCTGGGGAGGGAGCGATGAGCCTTCCGATAAGTCAGGGCCGCCTAGCGCGCAGAAGTGCTAGCCCCAAGGCTCTTTTGGCACCAAAAGGAAAGCCTCTGAGCGTGAGGTAGCGGGAGTGGTCTGCCCAAGCTTCGACCGCTAGAACCACTAAAAAACGGCCATTAAAGTAGCGCTGGAGCCATTTCAGCGTTCGCGATGGGGAAAAATATATCCCTGAAGCGATCGCGCCTTTTGTGTTTTCAATTTCGCCTTCTCTCCCCCCAGCAACTGACTCCTATCCTTAGGGATCCACAGCGACTAGTGCGCGGGAAAAACGGCTCTTCTGAGTCCTCGAGAGGCGAGACCAGCCTGTGTAGTGTGCAAGGCTAAGGCTGGATCTCACCGAGGCTAACTCCCCTGAGCAAGTTAAACACTTACTGGCTTGCCCATTGCCTCCCAATGCTTGCTGCACAAATTATCTTCAGCCCTGCCACGAGTGACGTGGCTCTGCTACAGAGTACCTGCTTCACCAAAGGCAGGAAGTAGACTGCTGGTATCCGGAAGCTGCGGGCTTCTTATCCCCCGCAGCTCTGAACCTGCCTAGAGGGAAAGAAAAAAGGCACCGCACTTTCATCAAAAGCACTATGAATAGTCTGAGGGATATCAACATGTACACCCTAGAAGAGAGCAAGCGAGCAAGAGGGGACATGATAGTGACCTACAAGTACCTCACAGGGGTGAACAGGGTACAGGTGGGGAGTCTTCAAATGAGAGAGAGCACCGTGACCAGAGGGCATGCAATGAAGCTGGAAAGGGGTGGGGATATGAGAAAGTACTACTCCACTGAAAGATTGTGGAAGAGAGACTGCCAGCGGAAGTAGTGGACATGAAAACAATAAGGGGCTTCAAGCATGCGTGGAAAAGACAAAGGAGAATATTAATAAGTAGGCAGGGAGGAGGGAGGGTCGCCGGAGACCAGTTAAGGTCTGTAGAGACATACTACGCTGGAGCCATCTGGGCAGACTGGGTGGGCCAAGCGATCCTTTTCTGCTCCTGACAAATTCTCCGTTTCTATATTGGCCTGCAAGACTAGAAGTATAGTTACTCCTCCGTGCTTCTTCGCCCAACCTCAGGGTCTCCCCTCTATGTTCTCCCCTGCTCTGTCTTTCCCTTTGTGCTCCCCTGCGTCTGTCTCTTATTCTTGGCGATCTCCTGTACCAACCTCCTCTCGTTATGCAATCTTTATTTCGACCACTTTCAATTGGAATATAGACTTTCCTACATAAACCAGAAGTGAACCCATCAACCAACTGACACTTCCACAAAGGCACAAGTGTTCCTGTATGTCAGGTTGGGGGTGAGGTGCTGTGTCACTAAAGGGTACAGAACATAGCAATGAACCAACAGCCATACGCTACAAATCATTTCCATTTAAATAGTTTACAGAATCACGTCCCAGCTTGCCCTCTCCCTTTGGATTAATTATCCTTTATAATCAGCACTGGCAGTCTCATAGCGCACGCACAGCACACACACACACACACACACACACACACACACACACACACACACACACCCCCACCCCAGCAGCTTAGGTGCTAAACACCTACCAGGAATCCTTTATACAATTCCCAACAGTGTCAGTAAATCATGGGACGCTGCCTTGGGGCCTATGCAGGAGTTGGAGAAAGCTGTTCTTCTCCTACAGCCGCCATGTTCAAATGAACACGAACAAAGCTCTGCTTACCCCACTTAACTCTACGTAAATCTGTGGCAATAGCTAATTTTTTTTTTTTTTTATTTTATTTATTTTAGTCTTTGGTAACCAGGTAAGACCCACTAGGCACAAGCGCCTGTTTTCAGGGGTAACCTGGGAGCATTGGTGGTTAAGTGACTTGCTCAGAGTCACACAGTATGCAAATTAAGGTTGTGAGAATCAAAGGGATCGTCAAATACTTTGGAACAGATTTTTTTTTTTCTTTTTTCTTTTTTCACTGGGAGTGAGAGTCCCTTGCCGAACTCATTATTCCCCGGTTGTGAGAGGACCTGGGGGACTGAAAATGTGTTTAGTTTGACTGTAGTCTGTGTCTCCTCACCAACGAACTCTATTTGGAGGCCTGGTTTCCCTATTTACCTCAAACTGTCTATTGGAATTTTTATTGTGATTCGATTTTGTATTTAAGGGTTTTGGATTGGGTGGGTGTTTTTTTCCCCCCTCTAATGTGTTTTGAGGGAGTTTTTTTATTTATAAGTTACAGTATTTATGGTGTGCTTAATTCTGTTGACTGGTTATAGGAATATTCTGACAGCATGTGTTGGGACAGAGTTTCTGTGGGCAGGCATTATTCCCCCTCCAGGCTGAGGGACCTGCACCCCTTCAATAGCCCCCCCGTTGTGGCCTGAGGTCTACTGGCGTTGCTGGGCCCTGGGGATAGCTCAGAGAAGGCAGAGAGGGAGGCGGGTGCCCAGCTGGGGGAGGGAGCGAAGTGGACGGATTGGGGTGGTGAGGCTAGGGAGATGCCCTGGGGCGAAATGGGTGCAGGACAGGGTTTTACGATGCCTGGTCCCCATACCCAAGGGCTCCACTGAGCGTGGGCAAGTGGCTTGCTCCTCCAAAGTCTCATCCAACTCTGGCAGTGTTATGCAATGCCAGGTCTATAAAAAACAAGACTGCAATTGTTGCTGCTCTTGTTGAGTCATCTGACCTGGCTTGCATCACCGAGACTTGGCTGGACGAGAATGCTGGTCCCATTCTGGCGTCAGCTGTTCCAGCTGGGTACTCTGTGATACACCGCCCGAGACTGGATCGGGGGTGGCTATCTGTTTTAGATCAGAATTGGACCTTGTGGAGGTTCCAGTGGTGTTCCCCAGCTCCTTTGAATGTATCATGGGACCAGGTGTGGGCTGCAGAATTCTACTCGTCTATCTTCCACCCGGTGATGAGAAAGTTTTTCTGCAGGAAGTAGCAGACTTCACTGTCGACCTGGTGCTGGAGCCCTCCAGGTGGTTGGTCCTGGGGAACTTCAGTGCTTGGATCGATGATGAACTCTCGCATTTTGGTCAAAACTTCCTCCAACTAATGAATCTGTTGTGCTTCACACAGGTTGTTACCGCTGCTACCCATATTCAGGGTCACTCATTGGATCTGGTGTTCACCCTGGGGATGGAGATCACCGGATTGGTGGTGGAATCAGTTGGGTGGTCTGACCATCACTCCATAAGGTTCAATTTTATGGCTTCCCCTATGAGACCAACCCCTTTGGAGATGATCCAGTGCCGCCCTTTAAGGGGCGTTACCTCTGAAGGTCTGATGGCGGTACTGGATCTATAGAGTTGGCCTAGGGTGTGTTTGGATCCAGATGCCTTAATAGTGCACTATAATAGTGTGGTGCTGCGGGCTCTGGATTCCATAGCTCCTGTCAGAGTTCACCCCCTCTCTCTTCACCCTCAGTCCCCCTGGTTTGATGGGACACTGAGGGAGCTGAAGAGAGCGGGGCGAAAACTGGAACGCAGTTGGCGGAGGTCCGGCCTTGAGAGTGACAGGCTTAGACTGATCTCCCATTATTCGGGCTATCAATCAGAAATCTCCAGTAAGAAGGCAGAGTTCCTGTCCAGGGAGATTGCTGCATCAAGGAATCGACCAGCTCTGCTTTTCCGGACTGTCGATAGGCTGTGCAATCCATCCTGTCTGCAGGGCCGGAGAGCCTTGTCACAATTAAAGTGTGATGAGCTTGCTCGGTTCTTTGAAGATAAGGTGTCAACGATCAGGTCTGACATCCACAGAACGCATTCAAATGAGCATGGCGGAGATCAATGCGTGGTTACAGGCCCTCGGTCTGTCTGGATGGACTCAGACCGGCCAACAATCAGGGATGTCATGAAGATCGTCCGGAGCTTGCGGCCGACTTACTGTAGTTTGGATCCTGGTCCCACGCGCCTCCTTATGGGTTGCGCGGATGTGATCGGACAAGTCCTTGCTGAGATCGTCTGGTGCTCACTGAACCAAGGGGCATTTCCGGAGTCCTTGAAAGAGGCTGTGGTGACACCCCTTTTGAAGAAATCTTCCCTTGACCCAGACTGTCTCGCAAACTACAGACCGATCTCTAACCTGCCCTTTTTGGCTAAGGTTATTGAGAAAGTAGTGGCACTGCAGCTTGATGACTTTACCACCAAAGGAATCTATGATTCTCTCCAGTCTGGTTTCAGAAAGAGGCATAGTACAGAGACAGCGTTGGTTTGAGTACTTAATGACCTCCTAACTGCGACAGATCGGAGGAGCCATTCGATCTTGGTTCTCCTTGATGTCTCTGCTGCGTTTGACACCGTGGACCATGGGATATTGTTGGAATGTCTGTGGCTGATCTGCGGACTGTCGGGGACAGTCCTTAGATGGTTTCACTCTTTCCTCACGGGCAGATCCCAGAGGATAGTATCAGGAATTTTTTTCTCTGCTCCCTCTGCGCTGCCCTGTGGGGTGCCACAGGGTTCTGTGCTTTCGACCATGTTGTTCACGGTGTATATGCTACCGTTAGGAGACATTATAAGGCGTTATGGGCGGAGTTTTCACCGCCATGCACATGACACTCCGCTCTATATGTCCTTTGTACCGAACAGAATGACACACTTACGGTCTTTAACTGCCTCGCTGAGATCCAGGACTGGATAAGTGCTAACTGGCTGAGGCTAAATCCAGACAAGACTGAGGTGCTGGTGGTGAACCCTGGTCATCGTGTAGAGAAGCTGACTCCTGGATTTCCCTCTGGCCTTGTGTTAGTGGGTAACCAGTTGAGACCTTCTGAACAGGTGTGGAAGCTGGGCGTAATATTTGACTGCGAGCTGACGCTCAAGTGCCAGGTGTTGGCCATTGTCAAGTCCTCATTCTACCATCTGAGGAATACAGCCTGGATAAAGCACCTTGTTCCACACGACTTCCCTGTATTGGTTCACGCCTTTGTTTCCTCACGTTTAGATTACTGCAGTGCTCCATATCTAGGGTTGCTGGGGGTAGACCTCCGCCGCCTGCAGCTGGTGCAGAACGCTGCAGCCAGGTTGACTGGGCTACCAAGAACTTGCCACATCACACCTATTCTGCACAAACTGCACTGGCTGCTGGTACGTTGGGAGGATTATCTTCAAGGTCACACTTCTGACCTATAAGACCCTACACGGACGGAGACCAAGCTACCTGCAAGATCTCCTGCGGCCCTACCGCCCTCTCCATTCCGCCAATGAGGGATTGATAGAGATTCCCAGGGTTCATCTTCAATCCTCTGGGGCCAGAGCTTTTTCTTCTGTGGCTCCAACCCTAAGGAATTCTCTACCTCGTCGGATTAGAGAGTGCCCATGCACAGAATCTTTTAATGCTTCTTTGAAGAGTTTTTTGTTTGTATTAGCCTTTAATTAGCCCTTTTCTTGCTGTCTTTTTAACTGTGTTTCATACTTCAGTCTATTACTGATGTATGTTTTTATGTGCTGCGCTTTGGCATTTGAAAAGTGCAATATAAATAAATTATTATTATGAAACTCAGGTCTGGTCTGCTGGATGAATCAAGCTCATTCACACCTCTTTCCTCTAACCTCTAGGCTATACTGCCAGACATACTGAATAAGGAAAACAGTTATGAAGAACATAGAAAATGACAAGAAACAGATAGCAGGGCAGTCCTATGAACTAAATAAGCGGGGCGGGCAAGACAGGATGTCTCAGAATCCCAAAGTTATACTGGACATACAAAACTTCATACACAGAGGACAGGGAGATCCTAAGTTCTTTCCTACAGTGACAGTCCCGACACTCACACAGAAGGCCAGAGACTAACTGGACGAACCCATTCTGGGGGAAGAAGTAGCCAAAACCTTAAAACTATGAAGTCTCCCAGAACAGATGATATACCATAAGAATGGTACAAACATTATGCCCCAACCATAACACACCTGGTCCAAGTTTTCAATGAAGTTCGGGTTCGGGAAGGAGACCACCCTCACGGCACCAAGTCCAAATCGCACTAATTCCCAAACCAGGAAAGACCACACAGAATGCAGCTCATGAAAACCAATTTCTCTTCTTTGCAACATGAGACTCCTAACAGGAATCCTGGCGAACAGACTCCAAAAACGTATCCATCCAGATCAGACTGGATTTATTAAAAATTTCATTCATGCAAGATAATATCAGGAGACTGCTAAATATCTTCTCCCACAGCAAGGCTAGGACTGCCCAGTTAGTTTCAATAGATGCAGAGAAAACATTTGACAGATAGTAATTTCTAAATTACCCTCTGCAAGCAGTTCAATTTGGCCCCAAATTCATGCAGAGTTGAGTCCTTGTATCATGCCCCAGAGGCTACAGTAAAGTCAATGGTTATAATTCACAATTCGCCTTGGGTAGGGGGAGAAGACAGGGCTGTCCCCTTTTCGCACCATTATTCACAATCAGCTTGGAACCGATGGCTATCGCTGTTCAGTAACACCCAGCCCTTGGAGGCATTCAGGCAGGCACAGAGAGAAACAAGTTATCGCTTTATGCCAACCCAACCCCCACTGACCTCTTTTCAGAAAGTCGCCTGGCTATAAACTAAACTATTCCAAATCAGAAACCCTTCTGATTGGTGGGTGCTGCACCCCCAAATTCAAAAGCACTTTTCCCTTTGCCTGGGGCCAAGAACAAATCAAATAAGATACCTAGGGGGCGCAGGTCACACCACGATTACCTACATTATGCAATATAAATTACGAACCTCTATATGCAGTGATGCAATCCGATATGGACAGATGAAAGCTATTCCCACCATCTCTGCAGAGATGTGTAAGCACCTTTAAAATGAACTCTCAAGAGTCCTATTAAGATTCCTCTTATTTCAGACGCTACCAGTGGCCATCCCAGTATTGTTCCAGTCTGAAGTTACAAGAGATCTCTCAAACTTTACATAGGCAGGATACAGGCCTACAATCAAAAAAGCATATTTTTTTTTTTTATTTATTTTTTTTTTTTTATTTAATATGCAATCTACTCCTTGCCAGCCAGCCCCCACTGGTCCTTGCTCACTCATCCAGCCCCATCACCTGCCTTCTGAGACTTGCCTCTTTGTCTTACACCCAAGGCTTAACCTCCCCCAAGGGTGAGGTCTTGGCAGGGCCCCTTTACCTCCCAGAGACTGGCTGAGAGCTCAAGGGAGAGCACCACAGTTGGTGGTTGGGACCTGCAGTGAGGGGTGGCGGTTCTTCCCTGCTGTGGCTGGTGCTACCATCCCCCATTGTTCTCCTGGTATGGACACGGAAAAGGGCTCCCATGTGCAAGCAGAGTCCATTGGCAACTGCCCCCAGCTCATGGCTCTGCTTGCAATGTCACATGTGGTTAGCCGGGCCGGCCAAACAAACAAAAAAAAAAAAAAAACTATCCTGACAGCATCAGCTGAACAAGTAGGGTGCGGGAAATGGGAGGAGCGAGGGAGCCAGTCTTGTCTAGCTTGCACAGCTGAGACGGGGGTCCCTGGATTAGTGCTACGAAGCACTCCAAAATCCGAATTCCAACCTGGCAATGAAAAAAACAAGTGAAAAACTCACAGTTCTGCTCTGTCACTTCTGTGACAGAGGTCCTGCAAAGCTCCTGCCACCAAACAGGCAGGAAGTAAACCGGTGTCCAGAGGAAGTGGGTGGGAGTCTGCCTCCTTCCCTGCAAAGATCAGCCTACCTCCCGCCTGTCACGTGGTTCCAGGAAGGACCTCCCCAGAACTGATGAGCCCAGAGACCAGCTTTAGGAGAGAGAGAGAGAGAGAGAGAGAGAAGGAATCTGTCCAGTCCTTAGGTGGCACACATCTTAAAGGGAAAAAGGCTTCTATAAGGCTACCTAAACAGTGTTACTCCTAAGTGCACCTTTCCCAAAACCCTCCTCCCATGCAAGTGTAGCCCAAAGGGAGTACTTCTGAAAAACAATCCGGTACTTTCAGATCAGTAATTTTGTGTGTTTGACAACAGTTTTGTTTTGTTTTTGTATTTTATTAGTCAGCCGACAGGTAAATGTTTTAACCTGACCATGCTGACTGGATCTCGTGACCATGCTGTACTTGCAAAGGGATGTCACTGCAGTGAGTAATTTAGTTTGTGGTAATGAAGTCATATGGAGCTTAATGCTCACCTGGTCATCCACATCGATATTTAACTTGCACATCAGTCCCTTATGTATAAGTTAAATATCGTTACAGATAACCAGGTAAACAAAAGCGCTAAATATAAACATTAAATATTAGGCCCCACAGGATTTCATTACCACAGTGTCATCAAGGCACAAGTCAGGAAGCACAGGAAAACCAGGAGCAGTTTCGAAATTTGCAAATAACGTTTTTTTCTCAATAACAGCAAAATAATTTTTTCAGTATATTTTCAAAGGCAGTACAGAGAAAACAGTCCTGAGTGTTTTAGTTTCAAATCTCACTCTCACAAAACATTGCTGTTCTTTTTTATAACAAGTCTTTGCAGGGGGCTCTTTAAGGAAACAGTCCCCCCCCCCACAGAATGTTCTTGTCAGTTTCCAGTGTTCTTGCAGGTGCAGCAAAAAAATAACAGTAACCCAGAACTGAGCTCTTGTTTACAGCACTGTAAAGTTTGCACACCAGCATCTCAGTTTACCCAGAGTTCCAAACAGCTTTTTGTAATCATTTCAACAGTATAATTATATACATTTTTAAACAAACAGTATCAGTGACATTTCCACATATTCATATATTATATATCTTTTTCACAACTGCAGATATGCAAGAGGGAAGAAAAGACAGAAATACCAAGAGAAGGCAGAGAAATAGCAAGAGGCAGAGAATTGTGAAACCGGAGTGATCAGTTTCCAAGTCTCACAAGAAAATTTGGTTCCACAACCAGACAAACAAGGAGAGGCTAGAACAGACTCTTGCATTTAATCCTTTCTGCATAACAAATGGGACAGGGCCTTATATTCAGGGCCCCTGGTGTTCTGTGGCAGAATTTCCTGATTTCTGTGGCAGCATTTTCTGATTTCTGCGGCATGATTTATTCATTTCTCTGGCAGAATGCAGTACTGTCATTGGCTAAATGTGATGTGATGTCATCAATGACATATGCTGAGCATAGAGGATGGGCTTCAGGATAAACAAGGTGGGAAAGAAAATCTGACGCTATGGAAAAACAGTATATTTATATGAAAATTCACCAGAAACAGTGAATTCTATGCAATAAATATATATATATATATATATATATATATATATATATATATATATATTCTATGGCATGATGCAATTTCATGCAAATTCCAGAACCGCAGAATTCAGAGGCCTTGCTTTATTCAACCCTGTCACTCACAGACTAGACGATTCACTGCTATGACATCATCCCATTGCATGCAGAGTGGGGTCACGCGATTCGATTGGCACACTCAGGTTAAAACATTTCCTGAATGCAGACACTTGCAGAAACATACAAGATCACCAATCTGAAGGTACCAGTTATATTACTCAAAAGTACTCCCTTTAGGCTACACTTTCATGGGAGGGTTTTGGGAAAGATGCACACCAGCACAACACTGTTCAGGTAGCCTTTAACCCAGGTGGTCATTTTGGGTCAGGTTCAGCAATGGATGGTTCCGACACCATGTGGCAGCTACTGCACCCAATGGGCTAAGATCAAAAATGACACAGGTCCCCGTTCACTGATCAGGTATACCAACACCATCATAGCTCCAACCCAGGATGACAGGTCTAGATAATGGGAGAGGCAGGGGCTTACCAGATGCACTCAGTGTCTCAATGGGAAACAAAAAGCTTAAGAGTTCTCTAACCAATTTAACCTGCCAAACTCCGAAATTGAGATCATCTACAAGTGAGACATTTTTTTTTTTTTTTTTTTTTTTTTTAAACAAGCGGGCACTAACTTGGATAAACTCACTACAGAACAAAATCCATTAAAGAGCTTTTTCTTCTTGTGGACCACCCTAATGATCAGTTTTCTGTATTTATCGGATCTATACTCTCTTTTACAGTCAGGACAGACCCCCTGGGGCAGATTAAACAAAGATGAAAAAGGGAGTGCAGGGTGTTGATAGAGGGAGAAACGTGGGATAAATCCCTGGCACAACAGAAGCTGGAGCCGCTTTTTCTTTAGAATCATAAATCCCTGAAAACCAGATGGAAAGTCACATCCTTCCCCAGACTGGAGGGAGTTTCGGTGAAGGTGACTAAGATTCTTTAACACCCCTACCATAACAAAATAGATCATAACAAATACACACCTCTGCTGGAGGCACTGCGGGGGCAGAGGGTTGCATCATTGTAACTTCTGGGAATACCCAAGGCTACAGAACTACTGGACAGAGATACAAGAAAAGATCCAAGAGGTCTTGGGGACAGATATCCCACACACTTTCCATTGCCTAGTGTTGGGCATGTTCCCAACTAGACTAAAAAAACAAACATTTTAAGAGATTACAGCTCATGCTAGCCACTCCGAAATTTATAACACTGCTATGGTTAACAAACCTGACCCCAAAGGTACCCACTTGGAACAGAGAAGTGGAAGAGATCCCAAACATGGAACAATTACATTTGATATACAACTCAGAAGAGATTTCTTCCTAAAACCTATGGTGACCCTGGGTCACTTGAGCCTTGGAGAGACTACCAGCAGAGGAAACAGAGTAAGCCTCAACACAGAATACTCCTTTCTCACTAGGTACTCAAGGATTGTAGGGGATAAGAGACTGGCCCAGTAGAACTAGGAGGGCTTTATTTCAAGACAGCTTGAACTCAGGCAAGGCCATCTGAGACATGGCTTATCTGGTGCAGAATATGCTGTATGTGTACTAAAGAGTGGAGGCAGTCCACAGGAGGGCATCTAAAATGGTGCAGGGTCTATACCAGAAACCATATGAGTACAGACTAAAGGACCTCAATATGAACTCCCTGGAGGAAGGGGGGAGAGAGACAGAGATAGTATGATGACAGGGACTTTCAGATAACTCAAGGGTTTAAATAAGGTACAAGAGGGAAGTATTTTTCGGGGGGGAGATGCTCAAAAACAAGGAGTCATGCTATGAAGCCAGAGGAAGGGAGGATAGACTCAGGATAAACCTGAGTCAGTACTTCACAGAAAGAGTGGCGGATGCCTGGAACAGCCTTCCCAGTGGAGGTGGTGAAGGCAAAAACTAACAGGATTCAAGAATGCACAGGACAGGCATAAGGGAACCTTAGTGGTACGGGAAGGGAGGGTAAAGCCAGAGATCAAGCTGGGTCTGCAGTATTACAGTAGGTATGGAAAATCGTTAGACGAGGTGGGCCACGGGGTCCTTATCTGCCAAACTATTTTTATGATTGCAATATATATTTACCACAAAAACTTTATTAAATGTGGACTATACACTGCTGCACTACTGTGTAGACAAACATTATACAATGGCAAGAAAGAATGCTGGCATCTGATTGGTCAATCTGGGACTGGGCCCGTGATGTTATCCCAGTACATCATCACAGGTCTAGTTCCAGCACACAAAAGACCGCATCAAATGTAAAACTGAATCACTCCGCAAATTGGCTGCCCTACTGCGTTTCTCACTGGACACCAGGATCAGCTTCACCTCATCTGCCCCTACTTTCTGTGAAAAAATAAGTCACAATTAAATAAGCAACCCCCCCACCATGTCCAGTCACTCATGTATTTATTCATCTAATTTAAATACACAAAAAATAAAAAAAAAAAAAAAAAGGACCTCCACATGATTGGCTTCACTGCGTGTCCCCACCAAATTGGCAGCCGGGTTCGTCACCCATTCAGCACTGTATCAACCCCAGATTATAAAGTATTTCTAAACCCACTAGATTCTCTCCTTAAAATAGTTCTTTCCATGCCATTTTACAAATACTTTTACTAAGAATGAAGCCATCATCACGATGGGACTTCTCTACATTGCAGTTTCCCTTCCCGGACTAAAGAGTTGGCGCATGCCTTTGACAAGCACACTACGCTCGACGCTGCAGTTTTTCCCTTTTATTGTTCTCCCAGTACTAATATACACAGACTGTACCGGGAGAACTACAGAACCAGACCAATGGTAAACCTGGAGATACACCTGAACCACCACTGCACAAACTGCCTCAAAAGTCACAGGGGGTGGAGGGAGTGTTATGAGGCACAGAACTGAACTGCAACAGATTACAGAAAACAAACATACAGCTTCTGATTCAACATGGAGATGCAGATGACAAACCTCTAGACAGCCTGGGGTGGGGGGGACAGAATAGGTAACAATACGTCATAAGCTGCATTTAAAAACAGAGATGGTCACTGGAGGGTAGAGGACACAGAAACACAACAATGCCACATCAGCTCCACCTACTGGACAAAACAAGAAATCCGGACTAATGTAAGTATACCTACCCATTTAAAAAAAACACTAAAAATCTATTTTTAAATGCACTTTATTTTACTAACAAGCCATTGTATAGTAGCAATAATGCACTCCAGGACATGTGTTGTGCTGTGATAATATCACTTTTGGGGCACTGGGAGCACACTGCCTGCAGCCTCATGCCCAACCACCCCAGGCATGATGTTATCCCAGCACAACACACCCTGGTGTGCATTACTGCTCAAGTTAGGGTCAGGCTGGCTCTTTAATTTTTTTTTTTTGGTTTTAAGATCTTTATCTATAACAATGTAATGGATAAGCCTAATTCACAATGAGCTGTTACACTTACTTAAAACAAAATTAAAAAAAACCAAAAGACAGCAGATAAAGGTACCATCCAGTCTGCCCAAGCCTGTCTAATTTTGGGACTGCGCCATTGTCAGCCGTCCCTGCCCCACCCAACGCACTGTTCACATGTGCTTGTCCTACTCCCACTGTTCCCCCGCTGTTCAGCCCCAATGACCTTATGACTTTCAGAAGCATGTTCAGTCCGCCACCACTCTTCCTATGAAAATGTACTTCCTGACATCCTTTTTGGCCTCCATCAGTTTCAGGGAGTTACCCCCAGGTACTCATGTTACTACTTACTACGAACGGCTTGCTGCTATCCACCTTGTTAATTCTGCGGTGTAACTAAATGGCTCAATCATGCTGCTCCTCTTCTGCCCTCCAGTGTGTACAAGTTTAGATCTTCTAAATGCAACTCATAGGACCTGCCCTGTTTCCACTGCATCTTTCTGGTGACTTGTCTCTGCACTGCCTGCAACCTGTCCTTCAGGTGTGGGCTCAAAAACTACACACAATACTCCAAGTGAAGGTGAATCAGAGCTGTACAGAGGAGCTGTATTACATGTCTCCTCCTGCTAGTGATCCCTCTCCCTATGCACCCCAACATCCCATTTGCCTTGCCCACAACCCTAGTACACTTTGCCGATCCCTGCATGTTCTCCATTGTTAACATCCAGGTCCCCTTCTCTGATATGCTCTCCACTACCACCCCATTCATCCCATACTCTGCCTCTATGAACATTACTGTGCACTTTGTTACAGTTCAGCTGCTACACCAACCACCACCTCTCCCAATTTTCCTTTACGACCCTCATCTCCTCAGTGTCCACTCTTCCAGAAAACTTGGTGCTGCCTGCAAAGAGAGGCGCATCTTTCCCTGTACCCACTCCCAGATATCACAATGGAATCAATCCTACAACTGATCTTTGAGACAACCCACTCATTTATTTATTTATTTACGAGATTTATCAGGAAGGCATACTGAGCAACATGCTCGATTCCAGATGCGACCTGGGGGCCTAGGCCCAGTACATGGCAGATATAGAACACTTACAGGTACAGTGAATTAACATACAATAGCATAAGAAATTATGCTTTTATAATAGTCTTTGAGTAAGGAGTTAATAGGCAAAGCCCCTAGAGTTCTGCGGCCGCAGAATTTTGCGCAGAACTTGCAATCTACCGCAGAACTTCTGCGGTGCCGCAGAATTCACTTTTTTTTATTAATATTTCAGTTTATACATAGAATCTGGTTCCCTTCCCCTCTTTTTATATCCAAAACCCCCCTATATGTTCAGAATGTGATGTTATCATTGCTATAACATCATACATTAGCTTATGAAATGGCTGCATTCTGCAACAGAAATGAACAGTCACACATCTACCACAGCTCCCACTGCCAGAGACGGTGGCCCAGCACATTATACATGGCGATACTTTGCTCAACCTGCATTACAGCCTAATACAATTTTCAGTCTTACATTGTTGCACTAGGGGCCAACTTAAAACCTTGTCAATAGCACACACCTGTTAAGTCCATACCTCACTTTGCACAAACCTATTTGTGCCTTTAAGGTATAGAGACGCTATCTGAAATGAATAACTGGTAAAATGAATTTAACTAAATTTTTTAAGAAAAATAAAGTAATTATGCCCAGAAAAGTGAAATATAATAATGTGTAGACCTGTTGAAAGAATAGACCTGTTAAATAAATAATTGCACTGTACGCATTTTTGCCAGGGTTATTGATTACATATTGTCATTGGTTGATAGAATCACCTAAAAGTTATTGAGAAATGTGTGCAGGGACAGCTGTTGGGCCAGAGGGTAGCATGCTGTGTTTCCGTGCCAGCAACTCGGGTTCAGAGATTAGCTCTGGGAGCTGGCTGGGCAGCACAAGGATTGGTGAAACACATCACTGCTCGGAGCCTGGGAAGGTATGGTGCAGTGTTCTGTCACATGGTGAACACATTGTGATGGGCCGGAGAGCTCTATCTCACAACTGGTTCACATGCATGTCATGGCCTGATGGTGTTACGCAGTGTGTCAGGAAAAGCAGGTGGACAAGAAAAATGAGTTTTGCAATAACGCCTCTATTCCATTTCCACTGGGACCTGTATGAATGAGGATGCAAGTTCATGGAAATTAAAAAAAATATTATATATATATATATACATACACACACACACACACATATACACACACACACACGCACACTGTCTTTCTCACCACACACGCATATTTGTATGTATGTTACAGATTACAGATAAATATATAAGCGATACACAGTGGGAACCTCATGAGTGGTGTAGAAAGCACATACAAATATGTAGGCGATAGTGGAAACCTCATTAGTTGGATAGATAGCATGCATATAGAAATACCTTATTTATCACATAAGATCCCCTCTGCATGTGTCATTTATGCAACAGGCTAGGACCTTAAGGGAGAGACATTTGTTTTGCTTTTTTAGGCATAAAATTATTTTTATAAGTCTGTTATTTTTTGAACTAGTGTTACTGTGCTTTCCACCATCCTGATTGCTATAACTACTGCCATGAAAGTGAAGTCAGGATGACAAGCGAACACTGATGTGGTAGTTTGTTAGTGCCGCAGAACTTCTGCACAAATTACAAACCACCGCCGCAGAAATTCTGCGGCAAATGGTAGTCTTGCCGCAGAAAAGTAGGGGCCCTGACAATAGGGTATAGGTATGACGTAGTCTCCAGGCAAAACAGTGCCGGAGTTTGCAGCCAGATATGCACATAACAGGGTTTTTTTTTTTTTTTAACAAGTCTATCAGCAAACCAAGGGTTTTTGGTGATGCAGAACAAGACCAAAGTTTGAGTTACCCCAAGTGTCATCAATAAATCAAAGTGTGCTGACAAGCTGTTCAAAACTGCCTTTATACATTGAAAATGCAGTGAACCGAGTGCTGGACATGTCCTGTAGAAGACATGTTTCATTAGTGACTTTCTGGGAAAGAGCTGAGGATGGTCTTTGGAGGACACAGACATGTCTGTCATGCATAAAAGCATTTGTGACAGCAATATCGTGACTAATAACTTCAAAATGAGGGTCTGGGCCATTCAAGTGACACTGGCTTGTGGTGCAGTACTGATCTACCATGTTAGTGTACGGATTCACTTCATGTCCTAAGTCTAACTTCCCCCTGCCCTGGTAGGGTCTGGAGTGCAATGCAAAGGCATCATGTTCCAGCCATTGGGGGGTGGGGCGAGGGGGTGACGCCACTGTACAAGTGCCTCCGGTGATAGAAGTTGGGAGGACGGCATTGCCACGGGGTAGTCACCACGCAGTGTTAGCCACTCTCTGCCTACGTAACAGCCACCCACAGGCAGATGCTAAGGTGGAAGTAGCACCAAACACTGTGAAAAACTGGCCTCTGTCAGCAGCAACAATTTATTAACAGAAAACTGTGTATGGTGTGGAAAGTAAAATTTTTTGTTGTGTGTGGTTGTGGTCTTTTTAACCTTTCACACCATACAAAATTACTTTATAGCCAGGTCAGTGGTGTCATTAAAACAACCCTCAAAAGCCAGCTCCATGGCACACAGCAATTGTGGGGGTGGGGAGAGGAAAATCGCTGTGGCACACTGGCGACCCTGGTACATGCTCAGAGTCCAGGATGTCAGTAGCAGAAATAGGGAGGATCCAGGGCATCCGATGGATGTTCTCCGGGGTTAAGCTGCATCACTCTGTGGTGGCTCTTTGTGGAGGCATACGGTGCTGCCATTGATGGCGCAGGTGAATTCACACTGTCAGGTACCCCTTCCCCAGGTCAGCCACAGCGTGCGTGTCGTGGGTAGGGTGAAAAAAAATTGAAATTTAAATACCTGTAAATTTTCTTTCTCCGACGGCTGGTCTCCGAGCTTCCTTACTCCTGGGCTGTACCTCCTGACACCGATAGGCAGGCAGGAATCAGACCTCTGCAGAGGGGACATCCAGCCCTCCACTTCCTGTCTCCCTCAGTTCTTCCTAAAGCAGTCCAATGTGGCAATACTAGAACTTGGAGACAGAAAACAAGAACACAAATTTTAAGGCACATATGGCCTGGAGGCCAGTCAACTATATACATTCTGGGAGGGAATCCGAAGCCCAGAGACCAGCCGTCTGAGAAAGAAAATTTACAGGTATTTAAATTTCGATTTCTCTCTCCTAAGCTTGTCTCTGGGCTTCTTTACTCCTGGGATATACAAAAGCAGTACATCCCCAGATGTCCCGGGTGGGAAGAATGTCAGGAACAGTTAAAGATCCACCACCCCTTGAAGCACTCTGCAGCCAAGGATGCTTCATCCGAGGGCAGCACTTCCAGCAATTAAAATTTTGAAAATGTGTGAATGGATTATCCAAATGGCCGCTTTGCCTAAGTGTGCTGTCTAAGCTTCTCTGAAGCACGCCCACGAAGGGGCCATAGCTCTGCTGGAATGGGCTCTCCCTGGGCCAGGCAAGTTATTCCGGCCTGATCACAAGACATGGAAGTGGCTGACAGAATTAGTCTGGCTACAGAGCCTTTTGAATCCCTGTTACCCATAATTTTGGCCCACAGCTGGCATGAACAAATTTGAAGTTTTGCTAATAGCTTCCTCTCTCTTAATATACATTTTCATCAGGGGCAGACTGGATGTGCCACGAGGTCCCCATCTGCCCTCAACCTCCATGTTTCTATGCTGCCATCACACCTCCCAGATCTAGAGGATGCAATTCCCCTTTCATTTTGTTTTTGGAGAGTGGGCATAAGGAAGGAAGGAAGAATGAACCCTTGATTGTAATGGAGGAAGGCATAACTTTGGCAAAAAATCTTGAACTGTTCGAGCCTGATGAAAAACCGTGTATAGCGCTTGGGTAAGCAATGCTTATAGTTCGCAGATTCTCCTGGCTGGAGCAATAGCTATGAGAAAAAAGGTGATCTTTATATGGAAACACGTGATGGATATCATCTTGATAGGCTCTAAGGGGGACCTAGGCCACAGCCTTGAGAAACAGATTAAGACTCCAAGGTGGTAGCTTTGGCGGGTTGGAAGGCGTCCTAATGCTGCTGTCTTTAGAAACCTAAAGACATGAGTATATGCATCCCACGATTCCCCTGAATCAGTCCACGAGAGTGCCCCCAGTTGAAAAACCTGAACTTGTAAGGTGGCTGGTTGCAGTCCTTAGTCCAGCCATCTGAATGAAACTGTAGTAGAATAGGCAATTATATTTGGATAGTTCTACAGGTGTTTGAACGAAGCCAGAACTAAAATAAAAATCAAAAATCCCCCCCCCCCCGATTCAATAATACCCTTTGGAGGAATAAGAGACATAAGTTCCCCAACATGTCAAAAACAGGAGCTGTGTAGCCTAGCTCCTTAGAAGTTTTTCCCTCTCAATTTCCAGGCCTAGATAGATAAGTTGTTTAAATGGGATGCCGAGCCAGACCTTGATGGAAAATGTCCAGGCTGAACTTGAATATTAGACGTGAATGAACGCCTTGACAGACGAATAATAATTGGGAACTATGTGCAGAAAAGTCATAAGGGACAGACTAGAATCATGACTGTCCTGTCCTGAACCACTTTAAGGACTCTTGATAGAGGGGGTACTGGAGAAAAGGAATACAGGAGTCCAAACTCATCCCAGTTTAAAGATGTCCTGTGCCACCGCTGGTTCATCCTCGGCCAGGGAGAATTGCCTATCTTGGAGTTCCCAGGCGAAAAGATCAGAGGATTGCCCCACTTATTTGTCAAGGTGTAGGAAGCATTATTCTTCAGCTCCCATTCCCATGGTCGACCCAACCTTGCGACTAAGTTAGTCTCCCGTGTCGTTTACCTACCCTGGTAAATACCTCGCTCAGTGTTGCAAGGCCCACTGAAAGAGAAAGGATTCCCTTAGCATTTTGAGCTTCTTGTGCCACTTTGATGGTTGGTATATGTCGACGCTGACATATTGTCAGTTGGAACCAGACTATCCTGATTGGGGAATTGCTGCTCAGAGTGCCTCAGGGCATGGCCTACTGTTCACGTCGGGAACGGTTATGCTGTACCTTGTGCCTCTAACAGCAACCACCAGCCCGGTACCAACAGCTGAAGCAGGTGAGCCATCTTCAGCTCACCAGGCTTGCATCAGATGAGATTCGGATTTAGGTGAGGATGGTCCAACTTGTGACCCTTCATGACCTCTGTCCTCCGAGACACTCAATGGAGGGAGGCTTCACTCTGTCTCAATGAGCTGTATGAAAAATAAATAAACGAGGAGTTAAACTCCTTGAGAAAATCCTTGTGTCCTGATGTCTGCCCCCAGAAGGATCAAGGTCTGGTTTGAAATTAGGGAACTCTTTCTCTAGTTGATGAGAAAACCATGTGCCAGCATGTACCAGACCACCTCTGCCACTGCTTGAGATGTTTGGTTGAGCTGTGGAGCCTTTATGTGAATTATGACCGTACCGGCACCTTCAATTCAGTCCGTGGGGCTGAGGAAGACCCCGATGGTAGAGAGAACTGCTGTACCACTCTGAACCTGAGATTGTGCACGTGACGTTAGAGTAAGAAGGGTAAACAGGCATCTTGAAGATCTACAGATGCCAGAAAAACCCCTTTTCCGTCTGCTGTGTGATAGAGATGACACAGTATCGTCTGCCAAGGCAGATTTAATTTGTCCTCCGAGTATGCATGGGCTTGAATACTCTGATTGGATCCCTACGTCCAGGGTCTGTACGTGCTCTTGAATTGTGGTAGTTAGGTTTTTGGCACTTCTCTGGAATCTTTTACCACCCCATTTAAAGACCATCCATATGGGAGCTCTCCCTTGTCGAGGGCATTCACCAAGTGAGCTTTGGTGACCTGTCCGCTTGCCATGCCTGCAGCCTTAGGTATGTCAAGGTGAGGTGAGTTAAAGTGTGGCCCTTGCTGCGCAACTGGCAGCCTCCTTTGAGATCTCTTCTGATAATGCCTAGAATAGTCCCGCTCTGAAGCTGTTGCAGGGTGAGCTTATGTACATCTGGCTCGTCAGCACGCTGGAATGCCAGGATAGCAGCCCATGGTATTGCGGCTCATGCGGGAAAACAGGTTGGCTGGGCTAGCTTATATGTGGCTCATCAGCACGCTGGAATGCCACGTCAGTGATGTTGAGAACAGGCTGTTCGCAGCTGCTTTAAAGGAGGAGTGGAGGACTAAACGTGTCTTCGAGGGATGCCTCCACCTTTGTGTCCCCTAGGTCCCATAGAGAAGCCCCACCCCTAAGTAAATATATAAGTTCTCCCTGTTGCTTGGTAGCCGATGCCAGTCTGAGTGCTGGTTGGCAGTTTAGAAGTTGCCGAAGAGAGACCTCAAGTGAGATTCCTCACTCACCCATGAAGTAATCCAGATTATCCAAGGCTAAGTTTCTGGGTGGAGAGCCGTCAGAGACAGAACGCCACTCAGTAGCCCCCCTGCATCTGGGGGGGACTAACTGACCTCTGCCGGGCTTGTGCTACTAGTATGTCCAGAGTAGCGATATCCCTCCGGTGAGACGACTGGGAGTAGGCATGGGGGGGGGAAGGGCATCCCGCGGACCCTCCGCTCTATTAAGGAGACTGAGGTTTGATGGCCAGGGCATGATGATTTGAGGGCGAGGGTCCTTTTACGCTTGAGGGCTAAGCCTGCTGGTAAACCCCGCTGTCCCTTAGGCTTGAGGGCTAAGCCTGCTGGTAAACCCTGTTGTCCCTTGGAGGAGAAAGGTTGATGGGTCTGCGCTGCCCGGGATTGGTTCATGTGATAGCAGGGTGCATGTCTCCGAACCTCCTCCGCCCTTGCAGCTGCCTCACTTAGGCATAGTGAGCCAGAGAAGGGAACCTGGGGGGGCGGGGGAGCTACGTCTGCAGCTGTGTCAACCCTGAAGGATTTGTGCCTTGCTCCCAATAGCCCTTCAGACCTTTGAACAGGAGGGTGGCATGAGCCCCTATTCAAAGTACCCCCACAAGCTGGATAGTAAGGGGGGGCCCCCAATCGCTGTGGTCGGTTCCCCTCGTTGTGCATCCCGGGGCCTGATGGGAAGGAGACTGAAATGTAAAACTACTGCCTACACCAGGATCTGAACCAATGTTCCCATTTACCCCCATCTGTACTTGATGCAAATACAAATTATGAAATTCAAGTACATTTTTGAGTGAAGGGGTACAATGTACCCCCATAATTCTTTCTGAAATATATGTACCCCACAAAAATGTTGTACAAATGGTAGAATGAACCCTTATCTATTTTGTACCCCTGAAAATTTTTGGAGAGGGTGCAGTGCACCCCCAGATCTGCAGCCTCAATGGTAACACTGATCTGAACCCAGCACCCCAGACTCCAGAAGCAATGGTTCAAGGCACTACACCACACACACACACAGCCAGCTCGGCTATGGAGTTGACTGCCTGAGCTGTCCTGGCCATCGGAGGACTGTAGCGCTGCTGGCCCTGAGCCAAAAAGAAGCTCCTGCTGCTGCGGAGCACTACCGCTCTGCGAGTGCCCACGATGAGGCTCCTCCTGAGCTCAGAGAGTAACCCCGATGAGGCTCTTCATGTGCCGAAAAGAAGCTCCTGCTACTGTGGAGCAGACCGCTCAGTGTGCCAACGATGACAGGCTGTAGCACAGCTCCTCCTGAGCCAAAGTGAACCCCTGCTAATGTGGAGTGTTCCCGTGCTCCCGTTAGTGAGCTCTAGGTGCTGACGGAGAGGAGCAGTAGCGTGGCTCTAAGCCAAAATGGAGCAGGAGCCTGCTGTTGAGAAGCGCAACCGCTTCAGAGACAATTCCCACGGTGGCTGGCGGTGAGCCTGAAAACCGCTACTGCCTGTGCCTGCCTAGGGACTGAGTGGCTCCTCCTGAGCTGAAGGGCCAAGAATGGCTCAACTTCAAGCTCCTGCCCATTATGCAGGGCTGTAGCACAGCTCATCCTGAGCTGAAAACAAGCTCCTGCTACTGTGGTGGGGCAAGATCGCTCCTGGTGGCTTCCCTCCCGCATGGCATTGAGCCTGCTGCGTCAGTGGCCTGAGCAGTGGGGCTGCCGGCGAGGAAGAGAAGCGCGGCTCTCCAATGCCGAAAATAAAAGTGCAGCATGAGGGGCCCTGCCACCTGCCAGACGGTGGTGTTGGTTCAGGATGACCCACGCTGCAGAGTTGGAGGAGGCAAGATGGTAGTAATCCTGTCGAGTGAATTCTGTGTCTCCCACTGAACCATTGGGGTGGGGGGGGGGCGGCGCCGCACGTGCTTCAAAGCGCAGGCAAGAGTAGGAGAGAAGGGGTCCAGTCTGTGCAGCATGCATGGCTGAGACTGGGGACCCTCCAGAAACTATGAGGCAACGCAGAATTTAGGTTCCCCCTTGCCAATCCTCTTCATAAATAAAAATATACTCAACTTAGTTTGGTGTCTTGTGGCAGAGCCCCTGCAGGGAACCTGCCTCATGGCAGGCAGGAAGTACTGAGGGAGATAGGAAGTGAAGGGCTGGATGTCCCCTCTGCAGAGGTCTGATTCTTGCCTGCCTATCAGTGTCAGGAGGTACAGCCCAGGAGTAAGGAAGCCCAGAGACCAGCTTAGGAGAAAGAAAAGGAAGAGAAACTGTTGTACCAGTGACACACCAGATGACCATATAGTCCTCTCCCATGACAACCAATACCCAGAGTGTCAGCACCACTTCGCGCAGCAGCCTCTGCCCAGCTTATTCACTCCTGCTCTAGTTGGCAGGAAGGCCCTTGGTAGACACAAGTCAGCCAACTGGAAGAAGGCAGAAGGCTCCAAGTGTCTTACCACTCCACTACCAACAGAGGAGGCCCTCAGCAGGGACAAGCTGCGGCTGAAGATGCGAGGGCGAGTCTGACAGGGAGGTGTCGGCATCCCAAAGTAGAGTTCTGGTTGGCACGGAGGAGTTTTAAAATAAAACAGATAGAGATATATATATAGATATAGATGTAGATATAGATATAAATATCTCTCTATTTATATCTACATATTTATATCTATATATCTATCTATAGCTATCTACATTTCTATATCTGTATCTATACACACACACACACACACACACACACGCATATATAGAATCCTCATGCCGATGTACAGTCTCAAAACATTCCCACTCTTGCGTACGAAACTACGCTCCCATTTCAAATTAAAGGGAAACTGTCAGCTTGTTGCTGCAGTTTTTGCAATATATAACAAAAGTGCCTGTAGCCATCTATACGACTTTAGATAGCAATTTATGGTCCTCACTGGCAATAATTTCAAAAGTGCTGGTTTCTCAAAGGGACTTATTTTGTAAATCACAGCTCACTACCTAGTTTTAGAGCGCAAACTTAGCTAATACTGCGCAAAAAATTTCCAGCTAGTCTATGCATGAGTGATGGCGCTCCGCCACCCCGTTATGTGAACGCGCCACAAGCTCCAACAGACAGTGACATGGTCAGGACAACAGGAATTGGAATTCTATAAAAACTGGAATGATATATATATATATATATATATATATAACCAGGAAAGACGCACTAAGCTGAAAGCTTGTTTACAGGTGCGACCTGGAAGCACAAGGAAATTAAGCGACTTGCTCAGGGTCACAGTATGCAACTGGGGGCTGTGGGATTCAAACCCAGGTCTCCAGGTTTGCAGCTCAGAGCCTTAAACTACTGCGTTATACTGCCTCCTTAAATTATGTTAATAACGTACTGCAATTAAGGACCACAGATTGCCATCTGAAGTCATGCAGATGGTACTTTCTTATTGTGGTTTGGGGGGGGGGGAATAGTAGCAAAAAGCTGACCGTGTCCCTTTAAAGAATGCCATTTCCACACTGTGACAGCCAAAGTATTGTCCTCCAGTCCAACACAAAAAGAAAAGTACAGTTACGGAAGAACTTACCATAACCGCAGATCTTAGAGAGAGGCTCTTGCAGCAGGTAATTGCATATAGGACAGACGTCGGCAGGACCCCACGGAAAAATTTCTAGCTAGCAGTCTCTGGTGAGGGACCGCCCCCACGTCAGGTGACTGGCGTCTGGAGATGTCGGGTATAAAGGGGCGTCCCTCACCCGCTTCTTCCAGTTCTTTCTCCGCCACAGGCCAAAAGAGGCCGGACGAGAGAGAATCAGATATTTTCCTCACTGGAAAAGGAGCTGAAAAAGCTTAGGGGGATGGAGGGCGGTAAAGTATTATCTACTGCAAGAGCCTCTCTCAAAGATCTACTATTACGGTAAGTTCTTGCGTAACTGTACTATCTTACTTCGAAAGGGCTCTTGCAGTAGATAATTACACATAGGATCGAGTCCCAGGCAGTCTGGAACAAGCAGCAGCACACAGGAGGAGGAAAGCTACTCAAGCAGATCCTCTAGCTGTGAAGGCCTTAAGAAAGGAGGTCTTGCAGAACAGCAAGCCCGAAGCCTGCTCTACGGCGAGAGGCAATATCCAAACTGTAGTGTTTTGTAAATGTGTGGACAGAGGACTTCCGGTGACGTAGTAGGTGGGAATGGCCGCTTAACTCTTCGCTCTGGCTCTCCAATGATGAACAGAAGAGAATCCAGTGCTTCACGGTGGCATCTTGCGTTTCTATATTGCGTTACAGGCACAAGAAGGGACCCGCAATGGTCCGCACGAAGAAAAGGGGTTCTTTGGTTGCAAAAATTGCTTCAGTAAACTCACAAGACAGACCGATGGCAGGCCTCAGTCCAGCTCCCTCACGCTTATCTGTGCTCTCAGCGCCCGGGGCCGAGGACTCGTGCTCTGATTCCGGTTCAACTAGCACCAGGGCAGAATCGAGAAAAATAATAAAGCTTTTACATAAGATAGACGCAAAGGTCTCAGACATCCAGAGGGACTTTAAAAAATTGGAGTCTAGGACTACCGCAGTGGAACAGCACCTAGAGGGGCTGCAGGCCGAGCATATGGCCTATGGAAGATCATTGCCATTCCTATACGGCAGGGAGAAAGCTTTAATAGCTAAGGCGAAGATGCAGAGGCGCGCTCCAGGCGCAGCATAAGGGTGGTCGGCATACCAGAAGGGGCTGAGCAGGCTGACATGGTGGCCTTTATGGACTGTTGGTTAAAAACGGAGCTGCAGATGGAGGAGGAAACCCAACTGGAGACTGAGAGGGCGCACAGGGCCCTTGCCCTAAAGCCCAAGCAAGGCACCCCTCCCAGAGCCATTATAATAAAATTTTTGAGGTACCCCATTAAGGATGAGGTCCTCAGTCTGGCATGGGCTAAGAAGGATCTAAATTTCAACGGAACGAAGGTGTTTGTAGATCAAGATTCCCCCCCCTGCCTTGGCCCAACGTCGGAGGAAGGTGCTTGGTGTTGTGAAACAGCTTAAAGAGAAGGGCATGAGGGCCCAGCTACGTTACCCTGCAAGACTGTGGACAGAATTACCAGAGGGTCCCAAAACCTACGATTCCTTACTGATGGCCCATGATTTCCTGGTTTCGAAGGACATTCGGGTCCCAGATATAAAAGAAGAGATCGCGGAGGAGACTGAGCAGCTCCTCTGGGCAGTGGCTCCAGGCTTGAGGAATAATAACCGGCCCCACTTCAGAGCGGACTCAGTTTTGCCCTTACATGCTGATCTATCTAAATGGATTACCAAGGGGAAGCACCCCGTTAAGATTACCTAAACTGTATAAACTGAATGCTTTTTGTTTTTCCCTTTCTTTCCAGGGGACCGACTGTTAAACCTGAACTAATTTTGTGCTTCAATTGCTATTCAAGCAAAGTGCTTTAGCGTTTATAATAAGGCGGTTAAGATGTTTATCTTGTTGTTCTCCCCCCATCAGTTGCCCTGGCCCTGGAAGGTGTAGAGCTAGGGGGATCCCCCTCCTCCTTTTGGTGAGAGGCTGGTTCGTATTGGCACCGCAGGAGGGTTGGGGGGCGTTCCCTTTGTTTCAGATTCCATGGCAGATGGGACCTATTTTCAGGGTAGCGCCTTCCTGAAGTCCGGCTCTGGTTCTGATCCCTCTGACCTCACGGGGCTTTTCTGTTCCTCCTCTTTGTGAAGGATACTGACAATGTGGATTTTTTAGAGGAGGGAGCTATCGCAACGGCCATACTCCAAACACCCACAAGAAGGGCAGCTCAGATAATTTAAAGTAAGACAAATATTCTGATTCTAGTGAGTCACGGGCATTTTGACCACCCACCCCCCTTGATATAAATAGCAACAGATGGGCCTACTCTATTAGCTTTGGGGGAGAGAAAGGGGGGAAAAGGAAAAATTCTGCTTTTTGATTTTCCCCTTATAGACTGGGTGGAGAGGGTTACTCCCTCGTAATTTAGATAGCTGCATTAGATCGCCAGTCTGCGCGGAGTTTAAGAGGCCTGCCTGGAACTCTGTCACATTAGGCCCCTGCCTAATGGTCAGAGCTATTTATGGGAAATTACATAATTTTTTTTTTTTTTTCCCCCTCCAGGGCGAGGCCTCATAGGGTTATTTTCAGCCAAGGATGACATAATCCACTCAAGTGCCCTTTCTTTTCATTCGAATGGGAATACAAATTGATGTGCCCCCACCATCCGCGAGATGGTTTGCCTGTTTCCTTTTTGTGTCATTTTAGAATGAGGACTAATTAATTAACCTTTTGTCCCCCCTTTTTTTTTTTTTTTTTTTTAATATATGCAGTCTGAGCTGCACTGGATTCATCATTAAGGACGATTTCGGTTAATGGGTGAATGTTGGAGACCAAGGGTTCTTTTTCCAAGCCCTTCCCGGAACCTTTTCCTTAGGGAAACCAACAGAGGGCACAGGCTGGTGACTCTCCAGGTTTCTGGGGAGCCCCTAACCCTTTCACTCCAAGTGGAGTGTTGTTCCCTCTAGGGGGTGTAGTTCTTTTTTCCCCCCACCTACTTCACATCGAAGCGCCTGCCGAGCTGAGTATCGTCTGCACGGATGGACGCTTTGGCTTTTAAGCCAGCAACTACCCTTTGTTGTTGCGCTCCCTCTGTGGAGCCAGGTTCAGCGCTTTTTGTGCAGTGCTTGTAGCCTTATCTGACTTAATGCGTGTTATGATGGTTGTATTATTTGTTGCTCAGTTTCTTTTCTATCCTCTCTCGCTTTTCTGCCTTTACTTGTCTTTGGGAGAGTGCCTTTTTTGTACGACAAGGTGTTATGACTGTACAATTGGATATAGGGTGCATACTTTCCGGAGTTCTTAGATATACAACATGGCTGACTTGACAATTTGCTCACTTAATGTTAAAGCAATTAATGTTGTTATACGTGCGAAGGTATTAGCTGAATTTAAAAGGGAAAAGTGTGACACTGCCTGTTTACAGGAGACCAGGTTGATCCTGGGAGAGCACATGAAACTGCGCAGGGATTGGGTGAATATGGTATGTTCAGACAAGCATCCAAAAAGGGGGGAGGGAGTAGCTATCCTATTTCATAGGGGCCTCCCTTTTCAGATTCAATCTGTAATTAAGTCAGGCTCTGGACACCAACTGACTGTTTCTGGCATTTACAAGGATCTAACTATACATTTGGTTGGAATTTATGCCCCCACCCCACCTTCTGGAGTGTTTTTTTGCTCCCTTTTTAACTCGGTAGCTAGATTACCGCCAGGACAAGTTATTCTTATGGGGGACTGGAACTGTGTTGAGGACGTCAGTAAAGATAGAAGCTCTACCAAAATCCCAGGATCAAGGTCCTGCTCCCGGTTACTTCGTAACCTGCTCGTAAAAGCTGGACTAATAGATCCATGGAGACAGTTTAATCTCTCAGTGAGAAATTTCACCTTTTTTCCTCCTGCCTCCAATATGTACTCCAGATTGGAGAGATTTTACACCCAGAGAAATGCTTTGCATTCATTTAGGGACATTTCCATCCTCCCGATCATGATCTCCGACCATGCTATGGTCAAGGCACAACTTCGCTGGGACACAGTGAAGGGGGGGATGGACTTTGGAGATTTGATCCGGGCCTACTCAACGATAAACAGTACAAAGAATCTACCAAAAGGGTTATTCAATGTTATCTAAAAGAAAATACAGAGGCGCTTTCTAAGCCCAAGTACTTGTGGGATGCCTTAAAGGCGGTAGTGAGAGAGCATACAATAGCATTTGCCTCCCATAAGCATAAACTGCATCAAGCTCGTATGCAGGAGGCTCTCGCATCTATTGCTGACCTGGAGGCATCGCACAAACATAGGGGGTCTAATCATACACTCAGAAAGTTGAGGGAGGCAGGGATTCTTATAATTCTTTATTACACCAACGGGTAGAGAACTCCCTTAGATATGCCGGTCAGCGTTATTATGAGAGGGGAGAGAGGGCACGCAAGTTGCTTGCTCTAAGGCTCCGCAAGCAGGCAGCCGATAGGTATGTGGCTACGGTTAGTTCAGACCCACCTAATCTCCCTTATAAGATTCTTCCTGGTAAAATAGCACAAGAGTTTGCTGAATTTTATAGACAGCTCTACACGAAGAAAGAAACAAGAGCATGGTGAGAAAATCTCCAATTTTCTACAAGGTTTGGAGCTCCCTGCCCTGTCTTGTATTCGGAGAGACTCCTTGGAGGCTCCCTTCACAGAGAGAGGTGGGGGCGGCTATCGAGGCTCTCAGCTCTGGCAAGGCTCCCGGCCCCGATGGGTTCACCTCGGAATTTTATAAAGGGTTCCAGGAGGTGTTAACCCCGTTACTTACCAGAGTCTGCAATGTGGCGCAGGAGACGGGGGGCCTTGCCAGATACATGGGGAGAAGCCCTTATTTCAGTATTGCCCAAACCAGGGAAGGATCATACCTCATGCGCTGGGTATCGACCAATTTCGCTGCTCAACCAAGATGCAAAAATATTTCGCTAAGATTATCAGTGAACGTCTACAGAAAGTGGTCCCCGTCTTAGTTCACCCGGATCAAACTGGGTTTATACCCGGGAGGCACATCCAAGACAACATTAGATTGCTGTTAAATGTCATTTCTACGGCCCAGCTCCCCATAGACTCTCCACTTTCAGCAATACTATCTTTAGATGCTGAGAAAGCATTTGATCGTCTAAACTGGCAAAATTTGGACTTGGTCTTGGGGGCTTTGGGTTCGGTGAGAAATTTCAGACTTGGATATCCAATCTATACTCTAAGCCTAGAGCAAAGGTCCGGGTGAACGGGACGATTTCCACTCAATTTGGGATTGAGCGAGGCACCAGGCAGAGCTGCCCCCTCCCCTCTTACCTGCCCTTAGTTTGGAACCTCTGGCAGCATTTATTCGACAAACTGATATTTTTCAAGGTCTCTAGGTTAGAGGGGTGGAGGTCAAGGTCTCTTTATATGCGGACGACACCTTGCCATACATCAGATCCAGTAAATGCGGTTCCCAGGATTTTCAGCCTTCTCTCTGAATTCGGAGCTCTTTCCGGTTATAAGGTTAATCCGGATAAATCTGAGCTATTCCCTCTGGGGGGATTCCTTGGATCAGCCCTTACCAAAGGTGCAGCAAATTAAGTGGTATAAGTCAGGGTTTAGATATCTAGGAATATAGATCCCTAGGGACTTCAAGGCCATATATTCTACAGATCATTTAAGGGTGCTGCAGGAGATTCGGGAGGACTGCAACAGATGGAAGGAGCGCCCCCTTTCCATCTCTGGCAGGGGTGAATCCATCCGCATGAATATTCTCCCTCGACTGTTTATAATGGGTGCCATTCCTTTCAGACCCGAGGAATTTCTGGCGAGATCTGAACTCTACCCTCTCTAAATTTATTTGGTCTGGGAGGAGGCCCCGTGTTAGATGGAAGACCATGCTGGCCCCCAAAGATTTGGGGGGGGGGGGCGCGCTTTGGGATACCTGATGTCCAGAAATATTTTTGGGCGTCCCAGCTGCAACCGTTGGTGACTGTGGCTCAGGAGTCCCTCCAAAGTGGGTTCAGATTGAGGGGACTGATTCTCCTTTGGGAAACATTTCTGACCTTATTTTCTTGGATACTCCTAGGCTGCACCAGCTTGATTTTACAAATCCTTTCACTAGGGTGATTTCCCAGGTTTGGAGGGACATGAACTCAAAACTAGGTATTTCCTTAAAGCTTAACCAATACACGACTATATTGAACTGCTCAGATTTCGGCCTACTCAGGTGGGATATGGGTTTTCATCGGTGGGCGAGAGCTGGTCTGATTAATCTGGGCCAGCTTTTCGATCAGAATCTAGTAAAACCTTTCCAACAGTTAAAGGCTGAATTCAATCTCCAACGCACTGACTTTTTCCGTTAACCTCCAGATAAGACACTATGCCCACTTAAATGAAAATGAACTCGAGTTGGGTACGGAATCTTTAAATAACCCAGTACGATTTACATTATCCTCCCTGATAAGGTTTCCGAATAAAAAAAAAAAAAAACTGATCTCCAAATTAGTGCAGGGGATGAACTTCGGAGAGGGTGATTCCCTAATTCAGGTTAAGGACATTTGGCATAGCGACCTAGGTGTGGCCCTGTCAGAGAGTGGCTGAACTTCCATCTGGAAGGCTATTCAGAACACCACATCATTTCTCTCCTGGCGAGAATTTCGGTTGAAGTTAGCCGTTAGATTTTTTAGAGTCCCAGTTATGACAAAACATTATGGGTTACATCACTCCGACCTTTGCTGGAGAAACTGTCAGTTGGTTGGTACATATTTCCATATATTTTGGGAATGCAAAGTTATACAGGAGTACTAGAGGGAATTAAGAAATATCTTTGAAAGAATTTTTGAGCTAGTATTGCCAGAGTCTCCTCAGTATTGGTTATTGGGATTGACCCCCCTCCCCCCCTTTTCTGGCTTCCAGATCCTCCAGTTATCTGTCTGGAATCTTGGTAGCAGCAGCCCTTAGGCTATTAATTTGTTATGGCTTACTCCGGATAAGCCTACAATCACTACTTGGTATGATATTTGCACCAGGATCCTAGACATGGAATATCTGACGGCCATGTTGAGGCTATCTTTAGATAAATTTAAAAGGAGATGGTTACCATTTCTGCATGTCATGGCCTCCCGGGAGGGGAAACCTGTACTAAAGTTGCTTGCCAGATATGTCTGAGAAGACTCTCCAGGTCCAGTCCGGATGTTCTGACTGAGATATGAGAATAGGAGATCTCTTCACTTCAGAGACTCAGTTGTTTTATTACAAGTTTCTGGACATGTCCTATTCATCAGGTACATTTAATATAAGTGTACCATTAGGGGGACTGTGGAAGTCTGGACCTTTAGCACTAACCAAGGTATCTTCAACTTCTGTTAGAAGCAATAACTTACTGGCAGCAATTATAATGTTTAACTTTTTTTCTCCCTTCTCTTTCCTTCTTTTTCTAAGTTTGAAGGCACTCTCTCAGCTGTTAATCTCATCTCTCCCTCTCTTTTCTCTCCTGCTTTCCTTCTCCGTTTCTTCCCCTCTTCTTTCCTTTGGTTCCGGTGTTAATACTGTGTAAGAGAGTTCAAGTGGACTTACTATTTGTCTGTTAATACATGTATCTCTATGGAAAAAAGTTCTCCAATAAAATAAAAAAAAAAAAATTGTGGACAGAAGTCCAAGTGGTGGCAGCATAGATGTCTGCCACTGACACGTTCTTGAAACATGCCGCTAAGGCAGCGACTCCTCTGGTGGAGTGTCCTTTTACTTGACCCAGTAGAGTCTTCTTGTACTTGTCGTAACAGAAAGTGATGCAATGAGCCAACCATTTAGACAGGCATTGCTTGGAAACAGCATTGCTCTCTTTTGGATGCAAGAGAGACAGTTGACTGGTCTTTGAGATCCTTTGTTCTGTTAGTGTAGTATCTCAGAATCCAGTGAACGTCCATAGTGTGAAGCAGATGCTCCCCATGATTGGAGTACTGCGTAAAGAAAGCGGGTAATTGTATGGACTGGTTAAATGTAGATTCCACTACCACCTTGGGGAGAAAATTTGGCTCTGTGCACCAATCCTCACGATCCTTGTGAAAAAATCAAGTACGGGATTTTACACATCAGGGCCTGGAGCTCGGAAATCCTCCGAGCAGAGGTAATGGCCACTAGGAAGAGAGTCTTCCAGGAAAGGAACTTCATGTCTGCTGAGGCCGACGGTTCAAAAGGAGGCAAAGTAAGTGTCTCAAGAACGAAGTTCAAATCCCAAGGAGGGGCGGGAACTCGGGTAGGGGGTCTCAAGTGAAGAACTCCTCTGAGGAAAGTCTTAGAACTTTACTCAACTGAAGTCTCTATCTGCGAAGGGAACACGGTAGGCCGAAATGGCCGCCATGTGTACCTTCAGAGACAAGTGACTAAGACCCAAGTCAAGAAATGGCGCAGGTACTCCAGCAGTCGCCCAACCAGGCAGGAGAAAGGCTCTAAGCCTTCTGAAGCAGCCCAGATTGAGAACCGTTTCCACTTCATGGCATAAGTAGACCTAGTGGAGGGTTTCCTAACCTCCATCAAGATCTCAGCCACCTGGGGAGAAACCCCAAAGCAGGCTTGAGCTATGTCTGCAGAAGCCACGCATGTAGTTGAAGGGACTTGAGACCTGGATGGACCAGGGTCCCCTGAACTTGGGTCAGTAGAATTTGTGACAGAGGAAAAGGAAGAGGAGGTTCCTCTGAGTATTGCTGCAGAAGAGAGAACCAAACTTGCCTGGGCCAGAAAGGAGCAATCAGAATCATTCACACACGGGAAGAGAGGAATGGGGGGGAGGCATAGACGATCTGTCCTTCCAGTCTAGAGAGAGCGCCTCCAGAAAATGCCTCGCCTTGGACCAAGCGAGCAGAAGTCGGGAAGCTTTGCGTTTAGAGGTGAAGCTAACAGGTGCACCTGAGGTGTTCCCCCAACGTAGGAAGATATCATCTAGGACCCCCTGATCCAGTTCCCACTCGTGAGCTTGAGCAGACGAGCGACAGTTTGTCTGCTAAGGAGTTCTCAATCCCCGGAACATGAATTGCCATGAGGTGAAGGTCGTGTTGTGCTCCCCAATCCCAAACTCTCATCGCTTCCCTGCAAAGAGGGTAGGACCGAGTCCCGCCCTGTTTGTTGATGTACCATACCACACACATATTGTCCGTCTGGACGGCTAGGTGGCCTGGAAGAAAATGCAGGTGGATAGCATGGAGCACTGCCCGAAGCTCGAGCACATTAATGTGCAGGGATTGTTCGAGCTTTTCAGAGTCTGGGAGGGAGAAGGAAGGAAGAATGGAACTCCCCGAAGGTTCTCTCGGGCCATCCACCACTGCAAGTCTTGAATCACGGTAGAGGAGACTAGGACCAACTGGTCCAAGTTGTCTACCAACTGATCCCATTGAGAGCGAAGCGTCCACTGAGAGACCCTCATGTGGAGCAGAGCGCGAGGGACTGTTGGGATAGCAGCTGCCATAAGCCCGAGGAAGCAAATAACCTACCCTGCACTGACCCGCCTGCAGCCGGACAACAGGCTTACCAGAGTTTGGAGTGTGGCCGCCCTGTCCGGTGGCAGGAAGACCCTGTCTAGGGTCGTGTCCAGTATCGCTCCAATAAACTGGAGCCTCTGAGATGGGATCAAGAGAGACTTGGAATGGTTGATGGTAATATCCAGACAGGCAAAGACCTGCTAGGTGAGGGAGAGGCAGTGCAGGAGTTCCTCCCTGGATGAGGCCGCCAGGAGCCAATCATCCAGGTACGGGAAAACCTGTACCCCACGGGTACGCAGGTAGGCCGCCACCACCGCAAGGCATTTGGTAAATACTCTGGGAGCCAAGGAGAAGCCAAAAGTAAGTGCCTTGAACTGGTAGTGGTCACCCTGGAAAGCAAAACAGAGATATTTGCAGTGAGACGGGCAAATAGATATGTGCAGGTAAGCGTCCTGCATATCCAGAGCACACAGCCACTGGCCCGAGCGGAGGGGCAGAAGACTCTGCAGTGAGAGCATCCTGAACCTCTTGTTCTACTCCACGAAAATGTTCAGGGAACGGAGATCTAGAATAGGTCTTACATCTCCTGTCTTCTTCGGGACCAGGAAGAAGTGGGAATAGTAACCCGTTCCTTACAGGGGAAGGGGGACAGATTATATCGCCTCTTTCAGCGAAAGTGCTAAACTTTCTTCCTGGACCAGAAGAAGATGCTCCCGAGAGTACGACGACCTTGCGGGAGGGCGACAAGGTAGTTTCTGCAGAAACTCTATTGAGTGTTCTTCTGCAATTAGCTGGAGCACCCAAGAATCTGATGTTATCCTCTCCCAGCCCGGAAGGTGGAGGAGAAACGTCCCTCCTACCGGTTCCTCCAGGAAGCCCGGAAGCTGTGGGAGAGGGAAGGAGTCTGGTGGTGTGGAGCAGCGCTGCAGCTGAAGCCCGCTGCTTTTTAACAGCGGGGGGGCCGGCAGCTGGCCCCCGAGATTTAGTGGCCCTTCCTGTGGTCTCGCTTTGGGCCGATTCCACCTGTGAAAGGGACAGCGCTGTAATTGATGGGGATGATAGAGACTCCACAGACTTCAGTGCCGTCCCCTTCTCCTGCAGGTCAGTGATGTCGTTCTTGACATCACCCCCGGACAGCACCCAACCCCAGAAGGGCGCTTCCTGGATGGCAGACTGTACTTCCGGTACCAACCCTGCCACTTGGAGCCAAGCATGACGCCATAGGCCTACGGCGAAAGCTGAGCTCCTAACAGCAGTGTCCACCGCACCATAGTTCGAACGAGGGATGTGCCGACTGGTCAAACGTGCAGAGCAGACAAGGTCAGCCACTTCCTGCTTGACCAGAGTCCGGAAGGGAGTCCAATTTAGATTCCACCTCACTGAGACTCGCCTTCTGGCAATCCCCCATGTGTCAGACACAGTTCAGAGCCCTAATACCCAGAGTGGAAAAAGCAAACATCTTCTTGCCATACTGGTCCAGAAGGCGAAATTCCTTATCAGGTGGAGACAAGTTAAGGTGTTTGGATTGAGCTGACCGGCCATGAGCGGCGCTAATCACAACAGAGTCAGCTCAAGAGCGGGAGTCTAAAAAGTCAACACCCTTGGGAGCCTGGTATAGCCTGTTCGATTTCCTGGGAAATGGAGCTAAGGCAGACAGCTGTTTCCATATAGTGGTAATAAGGTCAGCATGAGGCTCGACCCAGGGTGGCACCAAAGTGGGAGCTGTCACGGGCAGATCCAGATGCTGAGGTTTTTTTTTTTTGGGTGTTATTTTCTCCACGGAGCTCTGCCACAACCCCCGCCCGCGCCAGTCGCTCCTGGTGCCAGCCCCGACATGAGACCCTCCCTTCAGCACCCCGCGACTTACCCTTCGCAGCAGGGTGGTGAGGAGCGACTCGACCCACCACAACGGATCCATGCCAGGGAGGCGTCCTCCAGGAGTGGCACCAGGGAACAACGTTGCGCAGCCGGACACCCATTTTTCTATTTTTCCTCCGACGGGCAGTGGCGTAACGACGCACAGCGACTGAGCGCTGACTAGTCAAGTGTCTGCCACGCCCCGCCTCCCTTGTCTTGCGGCTACGCAGGCTGTCGATCCTCCAGCCTCCGCTTAGGGTCAGACAAGCACCGCCGCCAAATCCCCCACCCTGGAGATGGAGAGCAGTCCCGGACGCTCAATCCATCCTCCGCCTGGCCACCCCCGTGCCCGCTCCTCGACGGGTCGCGCGTGGCGCGAGGTGTGGCGCCCAGCCACCAACCTCAGCGCCACCGGGCCGCCCAGATGCTGAAGTTTAAAAAAAAAAACACACACGCTGGGGGTCTGGCTCCAAGGACTGCCACTTATGTACTTCCTGGTTCTTTCGTAGCAACTCCGTGAAGGAAGTATCCTCCGGAGGAGACTTCGGAGGAGTCCTTGGCCGGGGCTTGGGCAGAGAGCGTGGCTCGTCGTCTTGCTCGGAACAACAGTTGGAAGCGTCCGAGGTGTCTGAGGAGGAAGATGAAAAGGAGGTAGACTCTCTCTCCCGACAAGGGGGAGGAACGGACCCCTTGGGAAGCCCTTGGGGAAGCGTGTCCTGCCCCTCTCTGGACCCAGAGAGTTTATCCCTGGTGTCCGGAGGTGGGGAGGGAGTGTGTCGTCGTGGACGTACAGGAACCGGCACCGCAGAGTTGTCGTGAAAATCCACTTCCACCTCTCTGGTGAGCTGAGCCTTGGCCTCAGCCCACCAGGAGGCCAGAGTCTCCTGCAGGTCCACCAGCGTCTTGGGGGGGGGCGTGGTGGAAGAGGAGGAGGGGGATACGGGTATGGACAATACCCATAAGGCGTGTATCCATAACCCAACTGTGAGGAGCCCGGCATCTGGTACTGAGGCGCCAGGTACTGCGGTCCCAGGTATGACTGCGTTGGATACCCGGGAACCAGGGGGGCTGCTGGAGCAGACTGCCTGGCCAGAGGTCCCACGGGCGGTTCTGGAGCAGAAGGCCCGGGGGTGGGCGGAGGGCCTGGCGTCAGGGCGGCATCCGGGAGCGGGATGTCGCCTGGAGTCGGCAACACCGGCGTTGGAGCCGACATCCAGGGAGCTGATGTCATATCGGCCGGACCAGCAGGTGGACGGTCTGATGGAGGTGGAAGAGGAACCTCAGCGCCCCCGGATTTTGGGGTCTCTGGGGTCGGGCTGAGGAGACTTGGTCCCCGGAGGGCAGCGGGCCGCGGGAGCAGGAACGGACGCTGGGGAGGGGGTCCGGCATCAGCTCATCCGCTGTGTGGACGCCGAGCGAACCGACGTGCAGCTTAGCAGCGGATTCGGGCGGGCGCCGAGGGCCTGCGCCCAACTTAATGGACCCATCGCTGGAGACAGGCCACGGCGGAGAGACGCCTGTCGAGCAGAATGGGGCCGGTGGCGCTGTCTCTGAAGGGTCGGGCAGGCAACTACTGGACCTCCATATGGGCGTCAGGAGCCGCCATCCGCTTATCAGGAGCCGCCGCACCAGTAGGCTGCGTAAACCACTGCTTCCACGAGCGGAGTACTCTGAAGCCCGGAGGCGCCTCAAGGGGCCCGAGCGTGAGCTAGACGGTGGCCACCGCTGCAGAAGCTTCCAAGGTGGCTGTCAGGAGCGGTCCCTCGAGCGCTTTTTAGCATGGCAACTCTTGAAGTCGCAGTGGAGAGGAGCCCTTCTCCTGGTGCTTTTCCTTGTCCTTTTTCTTGCAATGGCCTTCAGGGGAAGCCGACACCTGCCTAAGCTTTTTCCATTTTCTTTCTCCATGGAGCTCATTTTCTTTTTCAAAATATGGGCCTCCAGGGGCTGCTGCCGTCTTCTCTGGGTGGCCGCATTAAAACTAAAGCAGTGCTGGCACTTCTCTACCGGATGGTCGGGGCCTAGGAAAAAAGGCACAGGGAATGGCCGTCCTTGTGCAGGAGTTGGACGCCACACAAGTCGCACTTGTTTTTGTGCTCTGAGGGTGTAGGGGACAACATACACAGACGAATATCTGACAGATGATAGGGGAAAAAAATTAAATCGAAAATACTCTTAAAATACCAACGAAAGAGCCTGACGAGCAGGGAACTTTTCCGCGAGTCGCTGGCATGAGCCAATGGCGGGAAAGATCTGGAAGGCGGGCGTGAGGGACCGCCCCTTTATACCGTCTCCCGATGCCAGTCACCTGACGTGGGGGCAGTCCCTTGCCAGAGACTGCTAGCTAGAAATGTTTCCGTAGGATCCCCTCACCTGCCGACGTCAGTCCTATATGTAATTACCTACAGCAAGAGCCCTCTCGAAGTAAGATCTAATGTTCTTTCTGCAATATCAACAGCACAGCCCACAACAAACACTACAACCTGATGTACTTCCTCCAGCCTCTCAAATACAGCAAAAGCAGCAAAGCGATGCCAATACCCCCATGTGCCTCTCTGGAGACTACCACAACTTGTCTTATTTATTTGTTTTTGTTAACCAGATAAGCACACTAGACAACAAATGCCTATTTTCAGGTGCGACCCAGGAGATTACAATACAGAAAACATGGTACATAGTCATGGTAGCATACAAGCCCACAATACAGGTGAGGCCAGAGAGATTTCAATACAGAGAACATGGTACATTGTCAAGGTAGCATACGTGCCCACATACAGGGTAGGGCAAGAGTACAAAATAGAGACAAGGTAGATAGCAAACATGTATACAACTACAACTAGA
Source organism: Neoceratodus forsteri (assembly GCA_016271365.2). NCBI lineage: Eukaryota > Metazoa > Chordata > Ceratodontiformes > Ceratodontidae > Neoceratodus > Neoceratodus forsteri. The sequence goes on along the minus strand of CM028135.1, from coordinate 199,650,556 downwards.
ATTAAAAGAATAAAGACATTGCATCTAGTCTATACGATAGGAAGGCAGTAAACCACAGGGTAACATGGGAGCATGGGGAGGCAGGAGATTAACAGGTAACCGGGGGGGGTGGGGCGTAGCAGTGCACAGTCCGGGTGATTGTCAGATAATAGGCAAGGGGGAGAGTAAGAAGAGTAGTATGCCAGCAGGGTACTAGGGGGTAGAGAGAGAGGGAGGAAACAGCCGGAGGACCACCACGATGAAGACTGGCTTGGACTGCAGGGAGAGAGCAGCCCTACAGTTGCGAGCCCAGAGGGCCGGGCAAGAAAGATGTGGGTTCGTCTAAGTGCTACAAGGGAGGGAGCGCCTCGCAGAGGAGGGTGGGAAGTGCTAAAGAGGTGAGAGGCAGAGGCCGAATTCAGTTTGTGGGAGAGGTGTAAGGGGAGAGGGAGAGACTCCCAGCAACTAGTTGGCACAAAGACAGGTGGAGGCAGCTTTGAGGAACTTCCAAAGGGACGTTTTGAAGCCGGGGTGGAAGGGGGTGGCCCGGACTAGGGCAGCAAGGGAGTTCCAAAGTCTCGGAGAGTAGGCGGAGAAGGCCCGATCGCCAGTAAGGGAGCGGGTCCTCGGGACCAAGCAAACCTGAGTCGAGCTAGACCTAAGTTGATAGGCCGGGGTGCAGTGTTTGAAGGGAAGGGCAAGAGCGGAAGGGCAGGCAGTTCGGACTATATTAAATCGACCATGTTACCGAGGACAAAGACAAGGTGTTTTTCAGGGGAGGAGACACCCCAGTCGGGCATAGAGGTCACACCGATGCGCAAGGCGAGGCGCAGAGAGGGCAAAGCGACAGATGTTATAGGCCGTATCCCATTTCGCAAGATAAGCATTCGGAATCGACGCGAAGGCTACACGCCCATAGCAGAGCGTGGGCAGGAGGATCCCCCTAGCTATGGCGAGCCGGGCAGCCAGAGTGAGGTAGTCCTTAGCCCTGTATGCTAAGCCGAGCTTGCAGTTAGACGCTTTGCAGGTGTTCCGGAGATGCTCAGCGAGATCAAGCTGAGGATCTAGGGTCACCCCTAGGTACCTGGCGGATTTCAGGACAGGCAGGAGGGAGCCATTTCCCCCATGAATGGCAAGGGGGGGGGAGAGGGGCAAGATGCGGTTTTGGCCACCGACCCGAATAACATGGTGTGGGTCTTGTTTAGGTTAATGGTGAGCTTATGTCCCACGAGCCAATTTTGGACACGCCCAAAGTCTGAATTGAGTTGGGCGTTAATGGTTGAGATGTCCTGGGAGCCAGACAGTATTACCAGGTCATCCGCATAGAGTGTGGTGGACCCGGAGGTTGCAACGGAGGGGAGTTCGATGATGTAAAGGGAGAACAGAATGGGACCAAGAACGGACCCTTGGGGGACGCCGCATCTGACTGGGGAAAGGTCCAATAGGGCACGGTTAAAACAGGTGTATTGTTGTCTACCCCCAAGGTAGTTGGTGAACCAAGCAAGGGCTTTGGGGGGAGAAGCCATGCGAGAGCAGAGTGGATTGAAGGAGGCTGTGGGTCGACCCGATCGAAGGCCTTAGAGAGGTCGTCAAAGATGGCTCCAGTCAGTTTGCCAAGGTCCGTAGCAGATCTGACCTGAGGTGACCACGGCGATAGCAGTGGCCGAACTGTGCCCCTTCCTTAACCCATGCTGCGCAGGGGAGAGAACCGCATCCTTCTGAAGGTAATGGGAGATTTGTGCAGCTATGGCCTTTTCAAGTAGCTTGCTGGTGGCAGAGAGTATGGCAATGGGGCGGTTGTTGTTCATCTCCTTGGGGTCGCCATGCTTAAACACCGGGACAATCTTGGCCACCTTCCACGCCAGGTAAAATTCTTAGGTGAGGGAAGAGTTGAAATGTGGGTAATCGGCTGGGCGAGAGGGGCGCCCAGACTAAGAAACTTAGGCTCAAGATTATCGTGGTCCTGCCCTGTGTGGTGTGAGAGACCAGCAAGCAGAGCTTGGGTCTCCAACAGAGATTTGTTTCAGGTAAAATGGAGGGCGGGGGTGTTCGAGTTCGGGGTGGAGAGTGGGAGGGTGGGGTGGCAGGCAGTTCGGAGAACAAGCCGTTGAATGCTGAGGCTATGGTCTGGGGGGTTATTGCAGTTGGCCCCTCAACATTCATGTCAGCAACCCGATTCGTGGTGGACCCTCCGACCATATTTTACTGTTTTGCCAGAAGCGCCCGGCGCTTGTAGGCCTAAGTTGAGTATGGCAGATTTACAGAACTCATTCTTATGTCTGCATGGCGGCCTTGCAGGAGCTTGAGCCGCCGGGATATTCAAGGAGGTCGTGGGTGTCACTGGAAATTTTGTAGTTGAACCAGCATTTGTCTCTCTGCTTCATGAGAGCTAGTAGTCCTCCATGGAGCCACTTTGTGACCGTGCCCCTCGCCCTCCTTTTCGTGAGGGGAGCGTGCCTGTTTTGCAGAGGAATGAGAATCGCAAGGAAGTGGTCCAGAGCTTTGGCAGGGTCATTAGTGCTAAGTACCCTAGTCCAGTCGGCACGGCGTAGGTCGTCCAAGTAGTCAATGAGAATAAACTTGGAGTAGTCCCTCATCTGAATCACTCTACTAGGAATTTTGGGGGCTGTGGATCTCCAGATGCAGTATATGGGAGAGTGATCAGAGATCGCATCCGGGAGTGTACCAGATTGGATGATTTTATCCAATCTGTTGCTCAGTAAACAGTCAGAGAGCCCTTGTCTCCCCGGGAGGAGGTCCTAGTGGGTTCGGTGATGGTCTGATAGAGGGCGAGGCCCGAGAGAAGCAGCTCATATTGTTTGGTGTTTGGCCCCAGCCAGTTGAGGTTGAAATCCCCCAGGATTAGCACCTCATTTGAACCTACCTTGCCTTTAAAGGTGGTAAAGTAGAGTGGAGAGTCCTGACAAGCCTCCCTTAGGGGGACTGTAGGTACAGACCAGGTGCACCTTTTTAGTGTTTCCGAGCAGGAGGAGGGAGTGAATGAATTCACAACCAGTGAAGCCGGGAGGAGACAGAGACACCGCAGATACGTTTAGGTGCCCCCTAAAGTATAGGAGTACACCCACCCATGTTTTCCACCAGCCCTATCCCGCCTAATGAGGCTGTAACCCGGAATGGCACATGCGGAGTCAGGAATACATGGCTTCAGCCAGGTTTCCGTGATACCCATGATGTCTGGCTCATACAGGGCCGCCCAGGCAGTCCGTTCCGCTTGGTTATGTAGGATACTGCAGATGTTTAGATAAGCTATTTTTAGGCCTTTTATAGATAGCAGGGCTGGAGGAGGCTTAGGAGGGTGGGGGGTAGCTGAGGGACCTGGACAGGAGAGTGAGATGACTGGCTGCACGAGAGAAGCCATGGCCCGGACTAAATGGGCAGCGAGGTGACCCGGGACATAAGGTGCAGTGTCCAGAGATCCAATAAGTGTGAGCCTGACAGAGCCCCGGGGACGAATGCTAGATTGTGAGGTGTCTAAGGTGGGGCTACAGACTGGGGCAGAGTCAAGGCTAAGGGAGGGGTCAAGGGACAGCTCATATCCTATATAATTGTGCCGTGACTGAGCTCAGAAAGCAGGAGTCCTAGGTTTTTGTGCATTGGTTGAGCTCAGGAAGCAGCCAGGCAGGTTACATTGAGAAAGAAGATGAGCCCTCTGGTGGCTAATTTAATATAGCCTGCACGAGTAAAAGTGGGCTGACAGGATAGGTCAGCCCACGTGATGAGAGCTATAAAGCTCAGTGACCACCAAGGTGGTGGTGGGGCAGCTGGCGGCCGGTGGGTCCAGTCCTCTTCTCTGAGGCAGCTAAGGAAAGCCGCTGGAGCTTTCACCGCTGCGGGTCGCATACAACGCCAGCTCTTGGTGACCACAGAGGCTCCACAAATGCTCCGCAGCCTCTCCATGAGTACGATTAATTTGCAGGCAATAAAAACGCAAAGTAACAGCTGAAATACTAAAGTCCAAGCAGGCAGGCAGGCCTATATTGTATTTTCTTTACCTTCGGTTTCAGAGGGCTTGTCTCGGGGGGTTGGGGAGAGCAGCTAGCGGCTGCCCTCGTGACCGGGTGGATCGTGGACCTCGGTGTGCAAGCAGCATCCCTGTGGAGGAGCAATAATTAAGCAATAAATCCAAAACGGTTAACTCCTATGACTGTTTTAGCGATTACTCCACCTATTCAAATAAAATATATATTTATACAACATTCAAATTTTGCAAATAAATGCATTTATTTTCATGTGACATGCCTGCACTGGAAATGAATCATTTACCTCAAACTTAGGCGGGTCATCAGCATTTATTTCCAACTTCAGGCAGGTCACAAACGAGCTCTTAATCACGGGTAGAAAACCTTGAACAATGCCCGATGACATCAGTGGCATATGCCTCGTGCAGTTAAAAAACAGAGCAGTGAGTGAGCACCCAACATGACAGCTGCCTAATTTGTAACTCCTGATCAGGCTAAACTTAAAAGCTTATTTTATATCCCTTTTGGAAAAGCCGGTCGCTCTAAAAAACTAAATCCAAAGTCGGAAGGACTACAGACAGCAAAATGAATCAGAAGAAAGATCACAGGCATGAGGCTCACCATATTGAAGCCTTTCTCTCCGTCGACAGCACCGTAGGGACCAGGCCCCAGTCCTTCTGCATTGGCTGAACCACGATTGGGTGAAACTCCCAATCCACAGGTCATGGCGCTCCTGCCTAAAATCCAAGAAAATGGGGAAGAAACTAATCGTAGACTGGCAGCGGTGGAATCCTGATTTAAAGACTCATGGAAAAGCAGGCAACTGAGACTGATATTCAAACCCCTTAAAGTGGAATCGTAACATCAGCAAACTAAAAATGCAACCTTTGCTCAAGATCTGACATTCCTTCGGGCTAAGCTAGAAGCTCTTGAAAATGCGCAGACACAGCCGAATATGCGTACAGCGGGTTTTCCACCACGACTTGCCTCTAACACCGAGATATTACCAGTGATTAATAGACTCATTTTTTCTGACCTTGCCTTACTGCCTGCGGACATGGGGATTACAGTAAGCAGGGCATTTGCTATCCCCATGCATTCACGGAGGGGCTCTGGGAATGCACACCTGTTGACTGCCACTGCCACATTATCAAGTTCGGAGAGCCGAATCCCACTATTGCGAGTTGCGAGGCAGAGAGGGGACTTGATATGGGAGGGCACAGATCCCCCCGGATGTATCATCACAACAGACCAAAAGAAGGCTCTGCAACCAACAAAGAAACTGCTCCTCGAAAATGGCACTGAGGCTCAGCTCCTGTTCCCTGCGAGATTGCAGATTAAACATTCCAGAAAGACCCATATGCAGCTGCTGCCCTGGCTTCTAAAATACTGGAAGGCTACTCTCAGCAAAAAGATACTTTGGACTGCCCTGAGTCAGACACTGAGGACTGAGCTAAAGATAGGAATGGGCGATGCCATTTCTTTTTGATTGCTTAACCAGAGAAAATAATGACTGTTTTTCTTCTTAATGAACTATTAATTATCTGAGTTTAAATAATATTGTTAGGCAAGCCATGTTGGTGCTACTATCCTTAGTGGTTTAATCCTAAGGTTTCTGCCTACTGAAAGTTAATGCAAATGTAGGGAATACATTACCCCACTCATTTTGTGAGCTATAGAGGATTTCCTATTTCTATAATCTGTCTCACTATCTGTTGGTAACTCTAACACGTGTGATAGGGGTGCAAAGCAACTTAATTGAGTCCAGGCAACCTGGTTAGATCATGGTTGTAGTTTCTCTCATTGGGTTAATTTAGTCCCCCCCCCCCTTTTCGAATCCTACGAGGGGCTGAAATAATGGGGAATAGTCCTTTTTCTATAAGATGGGTGAGAGCGATACATCCTACATTATTATCAAGCCAGATAGTATACTCCTTGAACTTTGGAAGTCGTTAGTCATTAGTCTCGACTGGACCATCATACTGTATCATCCTGTTTTTATCTGCAGGGTTTGACCTCGTGAGGTCTGCAGAAGTTAATCCCTGCAGATAAAAATAAATGTGATTTTTTTTTTTTTTTTTTTAAGTCAGTCCATGGCACAGCCTACAGAAACATAGAATACGACGGCAGATAAGGACAGCTTGGCCCACCCAGTCTGCCCATTTTGCCTACCTACTGTAATACCAGAGACCCTACTTGGTCTCCAGCATTACCCTCCCTTTTCTAACCACAGTTTCCCTTATGCCTATTCCATGCGTTCTTGAATCCTGTTAGTTTTTGCCCTGACCACATGCACTGGGAGGCAGCTGAATGCATCCACCACTCTTTCTGTGAAGTACTTCCTCACGCCTCCCCTGAATCTACCCCCCTCCAGCTTCATAGCAAGATCTCTTGTTCTCGAGCACCTTTTTTTCTGAAAGGTGCTTCCCTCTTGTACCCTATTTATACCTGTGAAGTATTTGAGTCTCCATCTTGTCCTGCCTCTCCCTCCTTTCCTCCAGTGTGAACGTACCGAGGTCCTTTACTCTCCCCTCATAGGACTTTCGATGCAGACCCTGCACCATTTTAGCTGCCTCCTCTGGACCACCTCTACGTTATGTTCTTCTGGAAATGTGGTCCCCAGAACTGGACAAAGTACTTTAGGTGAGGTCTCACCAATGAGCTATACAGCGGTATCACCACCTCTTCATAGAAACACAGACTTTGACGGCAGATAAGGACAGCTTGGCCCACCTAGTCTGCCCATTTCCCTACCTACAGGATAAGCCACAGATCCTAGTTAACCAACAGCCTATTTCTTCCTACCCCCGGCCCCCACAAGAATCGCCTTATGTCTGTCCCATGTATTCTTGAATTCTTCCAGTTTTAGACCCCACAACCTCCTCAAGAAGGCTGTTCCATGCACCCACTACCCTCTCTGTGAAAAAATACTTCCTCACATTGCCCCTGAACCGCCCCCCTCTATCTTTAAATTGTGTTCCCTTGTTCTTGCATGTCCCTTGTTCTGAAAGGTGCTACCCTCTTGGACTTTGTTGATTCCACTAAGGTACCTAAACGTTTCTATCATGTCTCTCCCCCCCCGGCCTTTCCTCAAGGGTATACATATTAAGCTCTTTTAGTCTCTCTTCGGATGGCTTCTCTTGCAGACCCTGCGCCATTCTAGTTGCCCTCCTCTGGACTGCCTCTATCCTATGTCCTTGCGGAGATGGGGTCTCCAGAACTGGACACAGTACTCCAGATAGGGTCTCACCAACTGTCTGTACAGAGTCATAACAACTTCCTGTTTTCTGCTGATGATGCCTCTCCCTATTGCCTTCTCACACTGCTTGCTAACCTTAAGGTCATCTGATACAATTACCCCCAGGTCCCTTTCCTTTTTTGTTACTACCCCCCCCCCCATTGTGTAATCTTCCCCTGGGTTTTTGTTTCCCCAGGTGCATTATTTGCACTTCTTTGCACTGAATCCTACCTGACATACTTTCGACCATTCCTTCAACCTTGCCAAGTGCCTTCTCATCCTTTCCACACCTCCTTGTGTATCAACCCTGTTGCAGATCTTTGTGTCGTCTGCAAATAGGCATACTTTTCCTTCCAGTCCCTCTGCAATGTCACTTATAAACACATTAAAAAGGAGTGGACCCAGTACTGAACCCTGCGGTACCCCACTAGTAACCTCTCTTTCTTCAGAGTGGATTCCATTTACAATTACCTTCTGTGTCCTGTTGTCCAGCCAATGTTTTACTCAGACTACCACCCTGGGACCCACTCCCAGGCTGGTTAATCTATTAATCCTTTCTACTGGCGATACTCCTCCCTGTGCACCCTAGCATTCCACTAGCTCTCCCCACTGCCCTGTCACACTGTTTAATCACATTTAGATTGTCATATACGATTACCCCAGGTCTCCTTCCTGCTAGGTGGTTGTCAGTACCACCACCCCCATCTTGTACTCTGCCCCTGGTTTCTGTGCCCCAAGTGCATGATTTTGTACTTCTTCGCACTGAAACTTAGCTGCCACACTTCTGACCACTGCTCAAGCTTTCTTAGATCTCTGCTCATTTTTCCACCCCACCCCCAAATTTATTCGAAAACTAAGCAATATAACACACAATGTTATTTATCAAACTATCCTCACCCCCAAAGCCCCATCACTATGACAATAGTGTACAACTGCCAATACTTACAAAGACCATTTTCCATTTTGGTAATATGGCATCAGATACAGCTTCACTCACCAGGTCTATGATGTCATCCGTCCCCATCAATGAAAACAGCCTCATTCTGTATGAGTGACTATACGCTATTCAATATGTTGTCATTTTCACAATGTTCAGGCAGCAAGAGCAAACGGGAGCTGGTGGCAGGACGAGTGAACACTGCAAGTGTGTGTGCTTGGGTTGTCGTGTCTAAAAATCAGCCCAGCTTTCTCCTGCCACACAGTAATAGCTATCCCTCAGAGGGGAGTATGGACACATATGCAAGTTTATACACCAGTGGTGACAAACTGTTCCTGATTAACGTGTTTATGATGTACGCGACTGAAAACCCTACAGATACAACTACTAAAGCATTCTAAATAAAAATATGCCAGGACAGCTGCTTGAACAATGCTCGATGACATCACAATGGTCTATATTGCATGCAAAACAGAGCAGTGAAATCAAACTGTTAAATTTCTATTGAAAGAACTAATCTGAACGCTCTACAAATTAAAATGCTATATTAGACTAGCAGTGGCTTTCTAATTTATCAAAGGTTGCTGCCAATATTGGGTTGGACTTCTGTCGGCTGCCCTCCACTCTACACAAACACCATTAGACACTGACCAAGTAGCGTCCAGGGTGTAGTGTTAGGTGGGGACAATACGGAAGACCAGATGGGCCTACCAGTCCTTTCCTGACATTTTCTAAGTTTCTACTAGTACAGCTCCTTCTCTCCCAGTTTTCAGTCACTACCCCACCCATCATAACATTGCACGTTGCACACTGCTTATTACTCATTCTGTTCTTCCTTATGCAATTATTTTATTGCGTAATTCCTGCTCAGAAGCACAATCTGTGATCACTTATTCCGTTGTAATACAAGGCTCAAAATAATAGTACTGAAAACCATAAAAAAAATCCTCGCAAATCATAGCACACAACACTCCACTCCCAATAATACCACACTTCACTGCCAATAATACTACCATTCCAACGATTGATAGTATTATCACATAAAATTACACAGCGCATATGCAAGTCTACCTGCCACACAGACCCAGCTGTCAAGGGGCCACGTTCCTTCCAGCAAAGCCAAAGTAAGGCGTGCCTTCTTATTGGCTGCTTTCCTCTGTGGGGCAGGCACAACACTTTAAAACATGGTGGCTATTCACTGTCGCTTAGCGGTCACCCGTATTTTTTCTTGAACAACCGAATTATCTGCTCCATCCTCTCAAGGACTAGAAAAAGGAAACAAAAGGTAGGATTCACTGCCTCACCAAACAAAACTCCAAATTGGAAGGGGAGCGAGTGAGACAATCTTCACCTAGGCAGCACAGCACACAGTTGAACGCCTCACAAAAAGCCACAGGAATTTAAAATACATCCACATATCACAAAAAATAGATACAGGTGTATTTCTCGGCTGTAAAACCATCTCGAGGTTTTGGGGACTTCGGAAACCTCTTGAGCTTCGCTCTCACGGTTCCAAGTCCCCAAAACCTCTCCATGGTTTTACTGCCTTGTAATATACTTGCATCCATTATTCTATATATAATTTGCATATTTTTGCATTTTTATAACGTAAGAGTTTATATTCACACCGCTCTCCCCTTGTCGCATCTACAAAGGAGTCGATACCAGCTCAGTATGACTTTCCTAGTAAAACTTCTGAAATAAATTACCCCCTTTCCCATCCTGCCTTGCTCTAGCTAATTTGCCCCACACAACTGTGGATTACCACAATCATGTGTCCCACTCACACTTTCTGTTCTGTCCCCCTCATAACTATTCCATGTTCTCCCCATCCCATAATCTAGCCCCCAGCGACCTCACCCATTGTAATCATCCCCCACCGCCATCTCACCTGTTACTGCCTGTGTAACCCACTATCCTCTTACCTCAATGCCTTTTCAGACCCTGACATTGCCCGCTTGGCCTTTTATCCCTTACTGATAACCTTCTGCCACTTTCTGTGCCTCGCCCCAGACCTCTGTCACCCTTATATGCCCTTGCCACCACTTGCTACCCCCCAGCCCATCTCTTTGCAGTTACCACTATACCCATTAACTGCCCATTGACCCTGCCACCACTAGCTGCCCATTCCACCCATTACTGCCACACCTGCTACCAGACTGCCCTCTCAACACCTGCTGTTAGCTGGCCCTGCCACCCCTTGCAGCTCCCCACTGGCCTGTCAACCCTTGCAGTTACCACAGTAGCCATTACTACCCTATGCCCCTGCCAGCCTTTTCTACGTCAGCACCCACTCTACCCCTTGCTGCCCCATTTCCATCTGTTTTACTCTTATGCCCTCTGTATACCTCCAAAGCCCCTCCCTACCATTTGTCACCATCGCTCTTCCTACCCCATCCCCCAGTTGGCTCAGCCACCCCATTCATATCTGCCCCACTGTTTGCTTCTTGCTGCTCGTCTTCAAAGCCCCCCCAATCTCCCTGCTGTCCAGCTGCCCCTTCAACCCCTTGTTACCATCTCCTTACTTACCTGCCCACTGCCTCTCACATGCCTTGAGCTGGCCCTCCTACTCCTTGACCTCCTCCCCTAGCACACCCACCCATTCCCTTGCTGCCTCACAGACTTTTTTTTTAGCCCCCCGTTGCCATCCTACCCCTCGTCAAACTGCCGCCCTCCCCTGGCTGTTTCTCGGTTCTCCCTCCCACTCGTTTCCCGCAGATGCCCACCCGTTTCTCTCCCTACCCGCTTTGCCTCCTGTTCTCCCATTCCCACAGACTGCCTCTCACATGCCTTGTGCTCATTACACTACCTACCACATGTCCCCACCCCCAGCTATCCCCCTTACCTTTACACAGTCGATAGGGTACATAACGCAATGTTCCAAGACCCCCGCCACTGCTCCCGCCATCATGTGTGTACTGACAGACGCACAAGCGGGCAAGGCCTCGTACTCGAGGTCGGCGTCATCAGGGTTAGGGACCGCCGCACTGTTACCGGCCCCCGCCGCGCTACTCCCGCTCCCACCGCCACCCACCGCCGGTGCCCCCGAGCCGAGCCAGGCCCGCGCCACCCATCCCCCTAGCAGCCCGTCGGCCTTCACCGTCGCCACCGCCCCCCGCTCGGTGCCTTCGGAGAGTAGCCGTCTGCCGCCGCGCACGCACCCTTCCAATCCCATGGTGCGCGACGCTTCGCCCTTCAGCCAACCGTCTGCTGTCCGCCGCCTTGAGCGCAGAGCTACTCACGAAACACGGGCCCTACCTCACACCGACCGCCGTCGCGTACCTACCGTCCCGCCCCTCCCAGCTCCCGCTTACCCTACAAACCCCGCCCTCCAGGCCCAGCTCATCGCTCATTGGCGCGCCTAGTCTGATGGACGTCCACAGTGGCTGAGTGCTTCACGAATTTAGCGCTGCGTTTAACCGCTGTAGCCGTCAATCATGTGCCAATCCCGCCCAGCTGTCATCGGTAGTCATGAATATTCCGTAAGGCTACCCCCCCACCCAGCGCAAGCGCTTAGTTACTCTAATTGGATAACGTCTGTGACAGACAGTGGATGTGGGCGGGATAGCTTGAAGAATCGGTGTCTGAATGGCCTGTTGAACCATCACTCTGCAACATTAAATTACGTAACTGTACTCATAAATAATGATGTAACGTCAAGTCATTACGTAATCTTTATCTGAATGATTGACAAATGTGGGTAGTAGTTAGATAGGTTTTGGCTCCATAGAACCAGAAGGAGAAAGACTCTGCATGGCTGAGCAGCTTTTAGCTGCTGAATGGATGGTTTGAGTAATTTGGTGGTATTAAAATGAGCGGCTGTGGTCCTGTAGTGTCACGTTTTAATGATAGTCCCGGTCTGTGGGGCAGGCCGTCACGTGGCGGGGAGATGGCGACCTCTGTCAAGGGCAGCACATCAGCAAGGTCAGGGACACCATACAATAAGGGTCGGACTGTAGTGCTGGAATGCGGCACTGGGGTGCCACCTAGAAAATGGATATATTGGCCCAGGATAGACACTCGTAATCAGCATTACACTTTAGTTTGCAGCCATACCTCTCTATGACGGACACTGACCCTCATAATGACCTATGATGGACACATCCTCAAACAGGGAGATACAAGCTCAAACCACTGGGTAAAACGTGTTTATTTATCCAAAGTTTATTTTTTGATTTAGCCTCTTAATATCGGTTGAATTTTTGCTTTAAAGTTGGAATTCACAGCACCTTTTCCACCAGGGACAGATCAATTTTTAGGGTTAAAATGAGAGATGCTCTTCATAATCGGGGATAGTCGAGAAACTGGATTTAAATAAACAGAAATATCTATGTAACCCCCCCCCCCCCGCTAAAAATGGGGGTTCCTGAAAGTCTTCCTTGGGTGTGCCTAAATGCCCTCTGCCAGGCTGGTGTCCTGTGTTTTAGCGGTTTAAAAAGAAATTGCATGAGGGTGCCTAATCGCCTCTGCGCCTGTCTCTTTAAGGGCTGCCTATTTTGCACTGTATAATTATTCTGGGTGGTGGCCGAGTGTGTTTAGGCTCGAGTCCCGCCTGGGCTGCAGTGCCTTTACTCCATTCTTGTTAATTGGGAAACCTTGTTCACAGTCTCACCCTTTCTTTCTCCTACCTTTTCCGATACTGTACCTTGACTGGCCGCCCCCTGGGGCAGCTATGCCGTATGTTACTAATTGGGAATCTCCTCCCGCTGTTTAATTTCAGTTGTCTAGGTTACTCAAATGTATCTATATCCTGTATTACAATAGTTCTCAGACTATCACAGTGAGCCTCCCCAAATTCATGGAAAAGATTTTTTGAGCCTCCCCCAAAAATTGAAATAACCTTGGGCCTCCCCAAAGAAAAATAACATACTGTACTTTGCGCAGTACACAAAGAATAAATTGAAACCCCTTTGAGTACTGGGCTCACATTCAGTTATTTGTCTTATACTGACTTGGAACTTTTGAAAAACAGCTTCTGTGCTCAAAGGTGTTATCTGAATAAAGAAATAAAATAAACAAATATTATTGTAACCCCCTGCAAATGGGGGTTCCCAAAAGACTTCCAGGAGCTTGCTTGAATGCTCCAAGCCTGAATGGTGTTTGGCATTTAAGCCATTTATCAGTGAGTGTTTTTAGAACCTCTGGTACTGTCTCTTTAAGAGCTGTCTGCTTGCAGACATAATTAGTTTGTATGGGGGACTGTGTGTTTCTTTGATTGAGTACCACTCAAGCTGCTGCTAATTCACTCTATTTTGCAGTCACTAGGAGTGCAAAGGAACCTATCTGAAAGATGTAACTGTTTGCCAGAAATCATTTACAGTAATAATGAAATTACAGTTTGTCTAACCTGCTTTCTTTGCAGTCAGAACTGTGTCTGCTAGTTCCCCATTCTAGTTTGAACTGCTGAACTGGACCAATCAGTGTGGGTAAGCTAGCTCTAAAATGGTGCCTTGGGCGAATCAGAACTTGGACTCATAATCTGAGCCAGCCACAAGAGGATTGTATGAGCAGTGACTCTGGGAGATGTAGTTTAGACTTCAGCACCTTTTTGGACCAACAGCAGCAGTCTATTGTGAGTGACAGCCAATCCAGTCAAGAACTGGGAGGAACTCAAAGGAAGTGCCCGGTTTTGTCGGTTGGAGTTTCAGTTGAGCTTTGGCAGTGAAGAAGGAAGGAGCCCTGTGCTTTTTCAGTGTGCAGTTTTAGTCAAAACGTGTAAGGCCCAGAGTTCTGGTCTGCAGCTTGTGTAACAGCTTGTTAGGACTGAATCCGTCCTGTGAAAAGAATCAAAGGATCTCTGAAGAGTAGAAACCAGGCTCACCCTGTAGAAGACTGGAAGAATTGCTGAAAAATTACTTTCGGTCTGTCAGGAACTGAATCTGCTGTGTGTTCTCCCGGTATTGTGCAGTAATTGCGATCGGGATACAGATGCAGCCTGCCTGGTATAGTGCTTTCTTTTATATGGATGTGAAGAGGTTTGTGTACCTCAAGTGAGCCCTGCTGACATTGAAGGACCCTATCTTATTTGGAGGTCGTGAGTACTAATTCAGGGTTGCTCCTGTTGAATTGCCACATTAAATCCAAATGGAATTACTGTACTGTGACTGTTTAATTCTCCTTTTCTGTGTGAAAGGGCCCCTACCAGCTGCCACGGTTTGGACTAGCCACTAGGGCTGGGGTACCCAGGACAGTAACTGATAGGGATAGGCCTGTGCACAGAGCCATAGGTAGATTATTAGAGTGATAAGCTAATTAACCTGATTTCCTGTCCTTGTTATATCCCTAAATAAATCAGAGCTGCTTGTTTCAGCAAAGTTATACTGCCTGAGGTATTTGTCTATGTTAAAGTACTGTACTGTGATTGTTGCACTGTATCTCATTTCACAGGAGGTCCCAGTGACGGAACCAGACCTGGGGGTAAGTGTATACTGTGAAGGTAATTCTGATATATTGTGTGGGCCACTAGTGGGAAGAAAGGGGTTGCAGTGTCCCAGAGGGCTGTGACCAAGTTAGTTTAACTATTGCAAACCCTGACCTCCTGGTGGAGGCACCCGCCATTGGATCCAGGCCCTCAACCTGTTAGTGGCAAATCAGGCAGGGGTAGTAGCCCCTGGATAGCGCATCTAGGGGTAACATCTTGGAGGCTCACCGCTGGGATTGTGTGTCCTCTAGTGGCCATATTTACTTAACCACTGTTAAGAAAAATGGGTACCCCAACAGAAGTGGCTGTGCACCGGCTGGTGGAGTGGTGTACTGGGGAGGAGATCGACCCAAAATGCTTATGCTTATCCTGGACATCCCCTGGTATCAATACGGACACTGTGCAGGAGTACTTTCCAAGGTGGAAGGTTTACAAAACCCTGTGGTGGTGGGTCGGCATGCTAATCTGCTCACCCACACTTTCCTGGCCCTAGTAGAGTTTAAGGATCCCATAGATAGCTCCAAAGTGCCACAGACCATTACCCCAGAGGGAGCCCTCACTGCTTGGAGAGTGATAACTAAAGACAGTAAAGACCGGGGAATCAGCCCCACCACTATCTGAAACTTTTGAGGAGAAATTTGCTGAATGGTTGCTGGGAGAGGGGAAACTGTGGAGGACTTGAAGAAACTATTCTTGCCACCTGGGGTGTTCTCCCCAACACCCTCTCCTGCTCCAGTGCCCGTAATGGTGGCTGAACCAATGCAGACTCCTATTTCTGCACCTGCCATTAGTCACGACTCTTACCGAAGGTTGAGGATCTTCTCTGGCACCCTCCCCACCCCCAAGGAGGATGACTGGGAGACCTGGATAGACTATGTTGCCCCCAAGTGCTAGAATGGCAATGCTCGAAGGTGAAAAGCTAAAGAGGGTTAGTGAGAGCCTCCGAGGTCCTGCCCTGGCTACCATCCGTGCTAAACGGGCCAGTAACCCTGAAGCGACTGCACAGGCCTATCTTGAGGCCTTGGAGAATGTGTATGGGAGCCCAGATTCTGATGAGGACCTATGGTGGAGAGGGAGATGCACAACAGTACCAAGGGGAGTTGTTGTCTCGTGTATGTATCTCGGCTGGAAAAAATTGTTGCAAGAATGCCTCAGAAAAGGTAGTTTGCCAGCGATTGAACTGGACCCGACCACAGGCTGGACAGGATCCTTAAGTCTGCCCCTTCTCAGAACTGCTGTTGCTTCAGTTACGCCTGGCAGATCGACTGGAATCCCCACCTCCTATGATGAGTTAATGAGAGAAATTCGAGGAGTTGAGAAAAGACGACCTCGGGAGGGACCTGCACCAATAGCTGCGGCTACTACCCGAGTGACTGAGGGTGACCCATCAAGTGAAGTTCAGGGGCAGAGGTTGGCAGTCAATGAGTGCTCTGACAAGGAAAAAGATATGTCACAATGGGGCGAACTGTTGAGAGAGATCCGGGAATTCAAAAACAGTCCTTTATGAAGGCCACGCCTGCAAGTACGAGCCCTGACCTATATCCCACTGCATCTCGCTAGTGGGGGTGGGGGTACCCACCCATGTATCTCCTGCTGATAACAGCTCTCAACTCGATTCCTTGACCATGGAAGTGGAGAAACTGACGAGATGTCTCAAATGCTTATCACGCCGAGACAGAGATGGCACCAAGGTTTCCAGTTAGTAATACCCCGCCCTGGCTCCCAGTGTAGCCGCAGCTCAAACTCCAGAAAGTATGTTTTGCTATAATTGTGGGAAAGATGGGCACATGAAAGGGAATGCCAGTCCCCAAAAGACACTGACAAAGTTGCATATAGGCTACAAGGAGAGCTTCGAGAAGAAATCAGTGGTTAAGAGGTGCACGACATGATCCCAGTGAGGGCACCAAAATGCTAATTCACGTCCTTTGTGGCAAGGTCAGTTGCCCAGGCCCCCACTACCGCCTCTCAGACTGGTCCAGAATAGTGGGTCCCTCCATGGAGACCACTGTAAAGGTGAACGAGTGTCTACAAGAGCTATATTAGACAGTGGCTCCCAAGTGACAATTATGTTCCAAGATTGGTATCAGAAGCATTTGTCAGACGTACCCTTACAACCATTAGAAGGACTGCATGTATGGGGTTAAGTGAGAAGGCCTACCCCTATTCCGGTATATCCGAATTTGGCTGTCTTTCCCCACCTCCGTGGCTGGAGTGGCCGACAAGTAGAGACCCTAGCCTTAGTGTGTCCCCCACTGGACTGTATGATGGTGTCCCTTTGTTGATTGGAACAAATGCTCATATGTTCGAAGGCTGGCACAGTTGTGTTAATAAAAACAGGGTCAAAGACTAGTAGAGCTTTAAAGAGTTCGGCTTTAATTAAGAAGGCCTATGAGGCACAGAGAGATGCTGAAAAACAGAACCAGAGGAACCGGTCGGAATTGTATGGAAGAAGGATCCTGAGTCTCTGATCCTGGCGCCAAATGCCCAGTGTACCTTACAGGGAGAGGTCCGTATCAGAAAGGATGTTAAGAATAAAATATTAATGTTGGATGCACCAGGCGATGGAAAATTGCCAGAGGGACTGCTGGTCAAGCCTAGTATTTTGCCCACTAGAGCCCATGCTTATGCCAGAAGGGTAATGGTCCAAGTTCATAATGTGTCTGAAAGAGACATTCGAGTAAACAGAGGTTGCATCCTGGCTAATGTGCATTGTGCAGACACTGCAGTGCTACCCAGCAGCAAGAGTTCAAGGAAGAATGACAGAGTAACGCCTGACTTGTTTGATTTCGCGACTCCCGCTGCCAGCTGAATGGAAAGTGAAGATCAGTGAGAAGCTTGCCCAGAGAGACAGGTGTTTTCTTTAAAGGAATGGGATGTAGGATGCGTGCAAGGAGCTGAGCACAATATCCGGCTGCATGACGAAAGACCATTTCGTGAGAGGTCTCGACGCCTGGCACCTGCTGACATAGATGATGTGAGACGCATCTGCAAGAGATGTTAGCTGCTGGTGTAATACAAGAATCCAGAAGCCCTTATGCTTCCCCCATTGTGGTAGTGAGGAAAAGAATGGAACAGTAAGGATGTGTGTGGATTATCGCACCTTAAACCGCGGACTATCCCTGATCAGTACACAATGCCCCATTCAGGATGCTTTGGACTGCCTAAACGGGAGCAAGGTGGTTCTCTGTGCTGGATCTCCGCAGTGGGTACTACCAGATCCCGATGGCCCCAGAGGACCGTGAGAAGACGGCCTTTATCTGTCCGCTTGGCTTCTATGAATTCATGAGGATGCCTCAAGGATTTCAGGTGCCCCAGCCACCTTTCAACGATTGATGGAGCGGCAGTGGGGACATGAACTTACTAGAGTGCCTGGTATACCTAGATGATGTTATTGTGTTTGGCAGCTCACTGGAGGAACATGAGAGCAGATTATTTAAGGTATTGGACCGACTGGAGGACTTTGGCCTTAAACTGTCCATTGATAAGTGTCAATTCTTTCAAACATCAGTAAGTATGTGGGACACATAGTATCCACCGAGGGAATAGAGACCGACCCAAGTAAAGTTGAGGCCTTGACCACCTGGCCACAGCCCAAAATCTCAAAGAACTGCAAAGATTCCTGGATTCTGTGGTTATTATCGGCGCTCATCAAGGACTATTCAAGAGTGATCCGCCTTTACTTAACCTTACTCAAGGGTATCCCCAACCCACAAAAATACCAAAAGTCAGCGCCCTCAAGACTGAAAGAGTGTATTTTCATCCGAGTGAAGTATTTGGGGCCAGCTGGACTCCTGATTGTGAGACTGCTTTTCATGAGATCATATATCAACTTACCCATGCTCCAGTGCTGGCCTATGCCGATCCAAGAAAACCTTACGTCCCTGCACACTGATGCTAGCTTGCAAGGGTTAGGGGCTGTGTTGTACCAAGAGCACGAGAATGGCCTGAGACCAGTGGCCTTTGCCAGTAGAAGCCTGACCCCATCCGAAAAGAACTATCCTGTACATAAGTTAGAGTTCCTAGCTTTGAAGTGGGCTATTGTTGACCAATTCCATGAGTACTTGTATGGGGCTAAAATACTAGTAAAACTGACAATAATCCTTTGACCTATGTGCAGACCTCAGCTAAGTTGGATGCCACTGGCCATAGGTGGCTTTCTGCATTATCTACATATGACTATGCTCTGAATACCGAGCAGGTCTGAACCACATAGATGCTGATGCTCTCTCCGGAGGCCTGTTCCCCAGAATGATTGGGTCCGATTGGCAGAAACTGACATTCGGCACTCTGCCGGAAGTTTGACAGGAGGAACAATGTCCACGGACGAGTGGACTGCATGGTGGATTGCTTGGGAGCCTCTGAGAATTGCATACCTGCTGCTTATTGCCACTTTTCTGCAATAGACATTGGTGCACTGCCTCAGCTGGACAATGACAGTATTCGGCGGCTCAACTCGCGATCCCATGATCAAAGCAGCTTTAGAAGCCCTCTATGCAGGAAAAGATGTGTCCAAATTACGCTCCACTGATTTGAGAACTGCACTGTTATACAAAGAAGGTCCTAAGTTGAAACTGATCAATAAACTGTTATACAGAGAAACAGTAGACAGAGGGGACAAGTAGACAAACAACAACTAGTGCTGCCCACTGCCTTCGAGACTCAGTACTGAGGTCCTTGCACAACCACATGGGGCACCTTGGTATAGACAGAACACTTGACTTGGTGAGATCCAGATTCTGTTGGCCTAAGATGGGGGCTGATGTGGAGCAACACATTCGAACTTTGTAGTCGCTGCTTACAGAGGAAAGCTTTGCCCAGAGGCTGCCCCCTGTTAACATCTCCACCAGTGCACCCATGGAGCTGGTCTGTATTGATTTTCTGAGTTTGGAGTCAGATCAAAGAAATATCAGTAATGTGCTGGTGGTCACTGACCATTTCACGAGATATGCCCAAGCTTTCCCCACCAAAGACCAGAAAGCATCCACTGTGGCCAAAGTACTTGTAGAAAACTTTTGTTCATTATGGGGCTCCACAAAGAATCCATTCTGATCAAGGAGAGACTTTGAGAGTCGTCTGATCAAAGAGATGCTTTCTGTGGGGAGTCGAAAGTCCAGAACCACTCCTTACCACCCCCCAGGGGACCCACAGCCTGAACGTTTCAACCGACTTTGCTAGATATGCTAGGCACCCTGCACCCAAAGGACAAGCCTAGATGGAGCCAACAAATTAGCACCCTGGTACATGCTTATAACTGCACCAAAGTGATGCCACTGGATTCTCCCCACCGCCTGATGTTTGGAAGAGAAGCTCGACTACCAGTAGATGTGTGTTTTGGGTCTCTCCTGATGGGGTTCAAGCGACAACTATTTACAGTATGTGCAAAAGTTAAAGGCCCAGCTAACTCATGCGTACTCAACTGGCTCAAACCATGGCTGCTAAAAGAAATTGGCCAACAAAGAAAGGTATGATAAAAGGTGAAAGCACAGGAACTCCAGGAGGGAGATCGGTATTGCTAAGAAATCTGGGACTGCATGGCAAGCACAAGATTGCTGACAGATGGCACCATCTCCCTCACATTGTAGTGGGCAAACTAGATGATCTGCCAGTGTACAAAGTAAGGCCTGAGAATAATTCAAAAGATGTAAAAACAATGCATAGAAATCATTTACTGCACATTGGACAAATCTTAATTGAGTCTGAGCCCCTAGAAGATGCCCTCTGGACCAGTGACTAGAGCTGCTGCTAAGAAAAGATCAAAAAGTCTGCACCTACAGAAGCAAAGTTAAAGTGTTCCTCCACAAGTCCCAGTTGAGCATGACTGTCAGTCCATATCGGAAGAAAGTGAGAGTGACTTTGAATACTATCCTTCTTACGAACTGAGTCAATTGTTTCGGGGCAATCCCCTAGTCAATACTGGAGATGAAGCTGGGCCTTCTGGACTGTCTAAGCCCCCAGCTTCATCCCTGGAGCCAATGCTCCCAGAAAGTGAAGTGCAAAGCATCAGATCAGATGAAATGGAATCATTGTGCATGGTTGAACTGTTTGAGCTTTCAGGGGAGGAAAATGATAGATTGGGGCAGACTGGTGATACACGCGAACAAGAAGAGTATTTTGAGTGCCTTGACAGTCCACTGCCAGTGTCCGAAAGCTCTCCATGCGAGCCAAATGTTGTGGACTCAGAAACTGTAACTCCAGGAGCTGAAAGTGCCCCAAGTTCTAGCCTCTCTACCCCCATGGAGACTCCCCTGACAAGTGAGGACAATGCTGAAAATGAGGCTCAGAGTGCAGAGACTATAACAGTTCCTCCTAGAAAGACTGGTCGAGCTGTAAAGCCTGTGGTGCACCTCAGTTATGATTCACTTGGGAGGCTGTGGACTTGCCTCTCAATGTTGTCCATAAAGGAGTGTATGTGTCCCCGAGCTCATTGCCCAAACTGAGCATCAGTGCTAACTCCAAGTTACTTGTGTTGCTCTCTAGTATGGTGCCCTTGCCCATCCAGCCCCAAGGTAACTGATAGGAAGGGCCCTCTTCAGGTTTCATGTACAAGAGGTAATAACTTGAGTTATGGTACAATGTGTATGTAATACTGTGTAAAGAGGACGACTGCAATGTTTCAGAAATGTGTTCTTGTAAAATGATATATTGACTGATGATTACATGTGTAGCCTAATGCAAATGTATATGGTTGCAGCTGAAACTTATGGGTACTTGCTTGACGCGGAGGTCAAGCTTTCCCAGGCCAGGAAGGGTGTAACCCCCCTGCAAATGGGGGTTCCCAAAAGACTTCCAGGAGCTTGCTTGAATGCTCCAAGCCTGAATGGTGTTTGGCATTTAAGCCATTTATCAGTGAGTGTTTTTAGAACCTCTGGTACTGTCTCTTTAAGAGCTGTCTGCTTGCAGACATAATTAGTTTGTATGGGGGACTGTGTGTTTCTTTGATTGAGTACCACTCAAGCTGCTGCCAATTCACTTCATTTTTGCAGTCACTAGGAGTGCAAAGGAACCTATCTGAAAGATGTAACTGTTTGCCAGAAATCATTTACAGTAATAATGAAATTACAGTTTGTCTAACCTGCTTTCTTTTGCAGTCAGAACTGTGTCTGCTAGTTCCCATTCTAGTTTGAACTGCTGAACTGGACCAATCAGTGTGGGGTAAGCTAGCTCTAAAATGGTGCCTTGGACGAATCAGAACTTGGACTCATAATCTGAGCCAGCCACAAGAGGATTGTATGAGCAGTGACTCTGGGAGATGTAGTTTAGACTTCAGCACCTTTTGGACCAACAGCAGCAGTCTATTGTGATGACAGCCAATCCAGTCAAAACTGGGAGGAACTCAAAGGAAGTGCCCGGTTTTGTCGGTTGGAGTTTCAGTTGAGCTTTGCAGTGAAGAAGGAAGGAGCCCTGTGCTTTTTCAGTGTGCAGTTTTAGTCAAAAACGTGTGTAAGGCCCAGAGTTCCGGTCTGCAGCTTGTGTAACAGCTTGTTAGGACTGAATCTGGCCTGTGAAAAGAATCAAAGGATCTCTGAAGAGTAGAAACCAGGCTCACCCTGTAGAAGACTGGAAGAATTGCTGAAAATTGCACTCGGTCTGTCAGAACTGAATCTGCTGTGTGTTCTCCGGTATTGTGCAGTAATTGCGATCGGATACAGATGCAGCCTGCCTGGTATAGTGCTTTCTTTTATATGGATGTGTGAAGAGGTTTGTGTACCTCAAGTGAGCCCTGCTGACATTGAAGGACCCTATCTTATTTGGAGGTCGTGAGTACTAATTCAGGGTTGCTCCTGTTGAATTGCCACATTAAATCCAAATGGAATTACTGTACTGCTGACTGTTTAATTCTCCTTTCTCTGTGTGAAAGGGCCCTACCAGCTGCCACGGTTTGGACTAGCCACTAGGGCTGGGGTACCCAGGGACAGTAACTGATAGGGATAGGCCTGTGCACAGAGCCATAGGTAGATTATTAGAGTGATAAGCTAATTAACCTGATTTCCTGTCCTTGTTATATCCCTAAATAAATCAGAGCTGCTTGTTTCAGCAAAGTTATACTGCCTGAGGTATTTGTCTATGTTAAAGTACTGTACTGTGATTGTTGCACTGTATCTCATTTCACAGGAGGTCCCAGTGACGGAACCAGACCTGGGGGTAAGTGTATACTGTGAGGTAATTTGATATATTGTGTGGGCCACTAGTGGGAAGAAAGGGGGGTTGCAGTGTCCCAGAGGGCTGTGACCAAGTTAGTTTAACTATTGCAAACCCTGACCTCTGGGTGGAGGCACCCGCCATTGGATCCAGGCCCCTCAACCTGTTAGTGGCAAATCAGGCAGGGGTAGTAGCCCCTGGGATAGCGCCATCTAGGGGTAACATTATTATTCCGCTTATTGTACCCCCCCCACAGGCCAACCTACTTGCTCTGCTATTTTCATTCTTGAACCATTGTTACCCCTTGTTGCAGTACCTTCATGGGTCACACTACTTCCTCTGTTTCCTCTCTATATGAAATAACCTTCCTACATACTTTGCCTCTCCCTCTGCTTCTCTACTCCTAAGCAACATCTCGGGGATTACTTTGCTTCTTCCTGCTATTGCTCTTAGCACTTCTATGCTCAACCCTTGTATTTGGACTGTTCTGCCATCAGTTTACAAATTGATCAATTACCACCATTCATTATTAATTGATTGTTCATATGTATTTGCACTATTGCTCATTGTATATTTCTTGATTGTTTTGCAGTTACCTTTTGAATTTTATTCACTCCCTACCCTTCCCCGGGTACACCTGAAATGAGCCTTGGCTCATTTACCATCCTTTGTCACCTATTAGTAAATAAAGACATAAAATTTCACCTATTATTATCCACTTTCAGTTTGCTTCATCTCTTCACACAAAATATATAAAACCCAAAATTTAAATACAGTACTTTTTCAGACTTGCTTGAGCCTCCCCTAGAACAGGTTGGGGCCTCCCCAAGGAGGCTGTCCTCACCATTTGAGAACCCCTGCTGTATTACATAGCAATCTTATCTTTTGTGTAAACTGTCAAGTTTTTGTTTTATCTCTGCTGTTTTACATCCTCACGTGCAATCTTTGTAAAAGAGTGTATACACAAAGGTTGTATCTGAGTTACCAAATAAATAAAATTCTGCCATCGCTAGTTGCGCAGAGAGAGAGAGAGCTCTGCTAGAAACTGTACTTATTAGCTGATTATCTATTATAATAGTAATGATATTGTAGTTTGTCTAATCTGTCTTCTTTGCAGCATGGACAGTTCTGTTTATCACCACCATCTTGGTCCTGGACTGCTAGATTGGGCCAATCGGTACCTTTGGGGACTCTAAAATGGAGCCTGTCCCCAAGGGTCTTGTGGAAGCAAATTTCTGTAGGAATTGTAGTTTTTGCATTTTGGCGCCAAAACAGACCTGGAGGGGGAGCCCTTGCTTTTGAGAGACAGATGAATCTAACCTTTCGGATCGAAGGGAAATTCCAAGCTGCCTGCTGCAGTGAGTCAGTCTGGAGTTAGAGTTTGAAAAGTAAACAGCTTGAGTGATTCAAGCAGCAGCCCCAGCGTAGTTTGCGCAGGAGATTGGTGGAAAGGCTGAGTTTGTCCTCTTTGCCTGCAGTCCTTCGAGAGGGAATCCTTTGAAAGGCTTAGCAATCAGACTGTATCCAAATTGGAGTGTGACAAAGCCACTGAACAGTGACCAGATTTGAACCTGAAGAAGACTGAAGATTTGCTGTATGCGATCGGCCTGTCAGGACATCCATTTACCACAGAATTCCCACTTTTGCTCAGAGACATTGATATTGCAGCCGGATTGCCTTCTACATTGTGGTATGGTAATTGCTTTACTGTAAATGTGCTGTTAGTGGGTCGCAATTGGTTCTCCACTGTGTAAATGTACCACGCTTGCTGGAAGCTGCATCCAGCACTAATGGACTGAAAATCTGAACTGTTCCACCCGGCCTGGGCCTTGCCACCTGGCCCAGCCAGCTACCTCAGGCACAGAAACCATCATCGACGAGAGACTCACCCAGGGATCAGCCCCGTGCTCAACCATCTCGAACAGGAACGACACCTCTGTGATTCGTGTGGGCCTTGCTTTTCCTGGCAAACCAGTCATCAACCTGCAGTGTCCATTTCATCTAGCCTGTGTCTCGTATTGGGTAGCATGAGTAACAGTCAGGGTAGCTCCCTGCAACAACATCTAAATCTCAAGTGTTGTCATCTGATTGCACTGTTGTTCTTCCTTTCACAAACTGAGCCTTCAGGCTGTGGATTACAAATTGTGTGTGGTTGTGCATGCCTTTTCTTTTCATCACAGGGCCCCAACCAGCTGCAACACTGGCCTACCCTGGGCAACATTCCAGGCTAGCCCACCTTACTTCCAACTGGGTACCCAGAGCGTGAGACTGTGCGGGGACTAAAAGTGCATGCATAATTGCCTGACAAGATCAGTTTTAGAATCAACCTGATTATGCCCCTCCCTTGTTCAATTCCCATGAATAAATCAGATCTAACTCTTTTTGCATTTAATCTGACTTTGGTTCCAGTTTGTACCAAAAGCACTGTACTGTTGTTTACTGTGCCTAACCTTGTTTTACAGGGGGTCTCCAGGGTCGAACTGGTGGAGCCAGCCTTGGTGGTAAGTGCAAACAGTTGCATGCTGAATAGGGGCTACTGTGAATGTGTTTGTTGCATATTGTCTAGGCCACTAGAAGGGAAAGAGGGGGGTTAGTGTCCCAGAGGGCTGTACCCAGGTTAGCCTTGTTATCAACAACCCTGTCCTCCGGGTGGAGGCACCCGTTTCGGTATCCAGGCCCTTAACCTGCAACTAGCCTCGCAGTCAGGGATAGTAGCCCTTGGGATAGCGCCAACTAGGGGTTACATCTTGGAGGCACCAACGCTGGGATTTGCACCTTCTAGACTACAACCTGACACTCAAAAATTGTGGTAAAATGGAGGCACTTACTACGCCCAAGTTTAAACTTGCTCCCCACAAGCTGCTAGTGCACCATATGATGGGGTGGAGCGAGGCAGAGGGGGTGGACCCGGCAAGCTCTGATGTTAATGGATGTCCCCTTGGGGACCGATAATGCCACTATTGTGGAAGTGGTTGAATGAATTAAGTGTTTGGGGAAGGCTGAAGTAAGGGAAGGGATTCCGACCTGTTTGATCAAACTGTGGTGGCCCTACTCTCCTGCAGCCTGCCCACTGAACCAGAGAAGGTACCCCCTGCCATTTTGCCTGAAGAGTCCCAAAAGGGGTGGAGGGTCATTCACTTACATAGCAACCTGGCTGCTCCTGGAGTGTCCCCCTATGAAGAGGAGTTTAGAGATAAGCTGTCTAAACTGTTAGCTTCTGAGGGGCGCTTTGCTACAGAGATAGTACAAATGTTAACGCTTTCAGAGGAGATCACTCCCATGCAGTCCCCCATAGCCTCTCCTGCCACCCCTACAGTTGCTTCCCCCATAGTGATACCTACTGTACATTTGGACTCAAACCGCAGACTTAGGCCCTTTTCGGGCACAGTCCCGGTGCCCGTGGGGGAGGATGATCTGGAAACGTGAGTGGACTATGCCACCCCATTGGTCCAGGAGTGGCAGTGTACTGAGGGAGAAAAGAGGAAGAGGCTCATGGAAAGCTTGAGGGGTCCTGCTCTGGAGGTCAGTTGTTTCCTGCGATCCACTAGCCCAGAGGCCACAGCTGCTGAGTACCTCTCTGCCCTGGAAGGGATATTTGGTAGCACCGAGTAGGGAGATGACCTGATGTGGAAGTTTAAATCTGCGAAACAGTGGAAGAATGAAAAATTGTCAGTGTTTATTGCTTGAATTGAGCGAGCTTTGCAGCGGGCCCACCGGAAAGGAGGGGTGCCTGCTAGTGAATTGAACAGGGTCAGGCTAGGTCATATCTTAAAGACAGCAAGGTACTCTAGCGTGATGATGTTGAAGCTTATACTGCAAGACAGAAGGGGCAATCCCCCAATATTGTGACCTAATGAGATAGATCCGTGAGATTGAGAATGACGAAGAGGGATGGGAGCCCTATTCTGGGGCTGTCCATGCCTACCTTGCACCTGAGAGAGGTGAGGAGGCCAAACTGCAACAGATGACAGAACTGATCAAGGAGTTAACTGAGTTGAGAGTCAGTCAGCAAGCTGTCAAGGCAGCCAAAGATGCTAATTCCTGTCCAGCCCCCCACCCGAGACAAAGAGGGAAGTCCTGCCAGGAGGGGTGGGGGTGCAGGTTGTTTCTTATGAAACCCGGCCTGAAGACAGCCTGCTGGAAGAGGTACAAGAACTGGGAGCTTTGGTGGGAGACCTGCTCCGAGCTACCTAAAACACTGACCCTTGGGGGAGCTCAGAGAGTCAAGAGAGCAAACCCCGACCAGAGAGAGAGAGAGAGAGAGACCCGAGACTCCCCAACTATGTTCAAGCAGGGGAACAGCTTCTCTTCCCCTAGAGACTCTAAAGAACCTGTTTTCTGTTACCACTGCGGAGAGGATGGGTACACCTGGTTCACCTGCCGTTCACCTGAGAATCTGAGAAAAGTTACTACTAGACTGCTGGCATTGATTCGACAGAGCAACATATGGCCGCAAGGTGGAGCTGCCCGGAAAAGCTATTCCTCCAAGGCAGCTGTAAAGCCGACATCCAAGCCCAAGTCACCGGAGTGGTCCGAGGTGGTGGGTCCCTCAATGGAAACTACAGTGACAGTGAACGGTGTGTCTACCTGGGCCATGCTTGACAGTGGATCTCAAGTGACCATAGTATTTCAAGACTGCTACCAGAAGCATCTGCTTGACGTGCCTCTACAACCCTTGGAAGGTTTGCACATATGGAGGGTTGAGTCAGAAGTCCTATCCGTACTCTGGGTATATCCGATCTGGCTGTCATTTCCTACCACCGAGGCTGGGGTAGATGAACAAGTTGAGACACTCGCCCTAGTGTGTTCCCCCGGACTGTATGATGGAGTACCCCTGATAATTGGAAAAAAACGCCCACGTTTGGGAGACTAGCACAACTCTGTCATGAGAAACAAGGGCAACGGACTGGATGGGCCCTAAGAATTCCAGCATCAATCAAAAGGGCTTATGACTTGCAACAGAAACCCGAAGAAGTGGACCGAGATGAGCCAGTGGGGATAGTGTGGAAAAAGGATCCTGACTCTTTGGGGTTAGCCCCCAACTCCCAGTGTACGATCCATGGAGAAGTCCACCTAAGGAGAGATATAAAGAACAAAATATTGATGATAGACGCCCTTGGTGAAGGGAAGTTGCCAGAAGGGTTGATGGTTAAGCCCAGTATACTACCTGCACGTGCCCCTGCCTATGCTCGCTGAGTGATGGTGCAAGTGAGAAACATGTTGGAAAGGGAAGTTCGTGTGAACCGGAGATGTACGCTGGCTACAGTACACTGTGCAGACATTGCAATATTACCCAGTAACAAGTATTCTGGCGAAAGGGAGAGAGTGACCCCAGACTTATTTGACTTTGGTGATTCCCCCTTGTCCGCCGAATGGAAGACCTGAATTAGCAGGAAACTTACACAGAGAGACCAAGTGTTCTCACTAAAAGAGTGGGACGTGGGGTGTGTCCATGGTGCCGAGCATAATATATGCCTGCATGATGACCGACCATTTAGAGTGAGGTCCCGACGCCTTCCCCAGCGGACATAGACGATGTAAGGAGGCACCTACAGGAAATGCTCGCTGCTGGCATTATTCAGGAATCAAGAAGCCCATATGTATCCCCCATTGTAGTGGTGTGTAAAAAGAATGGATCCATGAGGATATGTGTGGATTATTGGACCCTCAACCGATGGACTATCCCAGATCAATACACCATGCCACACATACAGGATGCCCTGGACTGCCTGAATAGGGGTCAGTGGTTCTCAGTACTGGACCTCTGCAGCGGATATTATCAGATTCTGATGGCCCTGAAGGACTGTGAGAAAACAGCCTTCATCTGTCCTTTGGGGTTCTACGAATTCCTGAAGATGCCCCAGGGGATTTCAGGTGCCCCTGCCACCTTCCAGAGACTGATGGAATGTGTAGTGGGAGACATGAACTATGTTTAGTGTACTTGGATGATGTCATTGTTTTCGGACGCATGCTGGAGGAACATGAGACCAGACTGTTCAAAGTCCTCGATCATTTGGAAGAATTCAGCTTCAAGTTATCCATACACAAGTGGCAGTTTTTCCAAACATCTGTGAAATATGTGGGACACATAGTGTCTGCGGAAGGGATACAGACAAATCCTAGTAAAGTTGAAACTTTGACCACTTGGCCCCAGCCTAGTAACCTAAAAGAGCTATGGCGTTTCCTGGGGTTCTGCAGCTCCTACCGCAGGTTCATCAAAGACTATTCATAGGTGATTCGACCGCTCCTTAACCTTACCCAAGGCTACCCTCTTACCAACTGCATATACAAAAAGGGGGCTATCAAAGACCAAGAGAAAGAGTATTTTCGAACAGGTGAGCCTTTTGGGACTCGGTGGACACCCGAATGTGAAGCAGCATTCTTTGAAGTCATATACCAGCTCACCCATGCCCCAATCCTTGCCTATGCTGATCCTACCAAGCCCTATGTTCTGCATACGGACGCTAGTTTGCAGGGCCTTGGGGCTGTACTATATCAAGACAATGAAGATGGTTTGAGAACTGTAACTTTCACCAGTAGGAGCTCGACCCCGTCAGAATGGAACTGTTCAGTCCATGAGTTGGAGTTCCTCGCCCTAAAATGGGCCATAGTTGACCAGTTTCATGAGTACCTCTATGGGACAAAGATATTAGTGAAGACTGACAATAACCCACTGACCTATGTGCAGACTTCAGCTAAACTGG
This sequence comes from Neoceratodus forsteri, assembly GCA_016271365.2. Classification (NCBI taxonomy): domain Eukaryota; kingdom Metazoa; phylum Chordata; order Ceratodontiformes; family Ceratodontidae; genus Neoceratodus; species Neoceratodus forsteri. Next base: position 199,621,158 of record CM028135.1, on the reverse strand, counting down.
ATGCCACTGGGCACCGTTGGCTCTCTGCCTTATCGACTTATGATTAAGCTGTTGAATACAGACCGAGACTAAACCACATTGATGCTGATGCCCTGTCATGAAGACCAACTTCTCAGAACAACTGGGTCAGATTGTCTGAACCTGACATCAAAGCGTTATGCCAGAAGTTTGATAAAGATGAACAAATGCGGACACAGTGGACTGTCTAGTAGATTAGTTGGGCCCTCCTGATACCTGCATATCGACCGGCTGCCTATTGCCATTTCTCTGCTCTAGATATTAGTGCACTACCTCAGTTCGATAATGACAGTATTCAGTGGGCTCAATCCCATGATTCAACCAGCATTTGATGCCCTGCGTCCGGGGAAAGATGTGTCAAAGTTGCATTCCCCTGACTTGCGAACTGCTCTATTGTTCAAGGAAGGCCCCAGGATAAAGTTGCGTGATCAGTTGTTATACAGAGAGACAGTGGATCATCGTTGTCAAATAGACAAGCAACAGTCGGTCCTACCCACGGCCTTTAAACAGCTGGTTCTGAGGTCCTTCCACAATCACATGGGGCACCTTGGTATTGACAGAACTCTCAACTTGGTACGATCCCGATTCTACTGGCCAAAGATGGGGGCAGATGTCAAGCACCATGTAAAGACTTGCAGTCATTGCCTCCAAAGGAAAGCCCTGCCTCAGAAGGCTGCCCCTTTGTCAATATCATTACCAGTGCCCCACTGGAACTGGTCTGCATAGACTTCTTGTGCTTAGAACCCAACCAAAAGAAAACTGACAATGTGTTTGTAATTACTGATCATTTTACATGGTACGTACAAGCCTTCCCAACTAAAGATCAAAAGGCCTCTACCGTGGCCAAGGTGCTAGTAGAAAAATTCTTTGTCCACTATGGTGCCCCCCAGCAGATCCATTCTGACCAAGGCAAAGACTTTGAAAGTAGGTTAATCAAAGAAATGCTGTCTCTGTGGGGGGTGCGGAAGTCAAGAACCACCCCCTATCACCCACAGCGGGACCCTCAACCAGAACGGTTTAACTGCACCCTTCTGGACATGCTGGGGACCCTCCATCCAAAAGACAAGCATAAGTGAAGCCAGCAGATTAGCACCTTGGTACACGCGTACAATTGCACCAAAAGTGATGCTACTGGGTTCTCCCCCCACCGTCTCATGTTCGGGATGGAGGCCCGACTGCCAGTTGATGTCTGCTTTGGGGTCTCTCCAGATGGAGTCCAAGCTGAAAACTACTTGTGGTACGTACAGAAATTGAAAGATCAGTTGAATCATGCCTATCAACTAGCTCAAACTATGGCTGCTAAGTGAAATCTTGCCAACAAAGAAAGACATGATTGATGAGTAAAAACCCGGAGTTGTTAACCAGAAATAGGGTATTACTATGCAATTTGGGACTGCATGGAAAACACAAAATTGCTGATAGATGGTACCATCTTTCTCACATAGTAATTGGTAAATTGGATGATTTGCCAGTGTACAAGGTGCACATAGAAAATTATTCCAAAGCTGTTAAGACCATGCACCATAGTCACTTACTGCCCATCGGCCAAGTTATTATTGATGCTGAACCAACACCTGACACTTCACCTGGGCCAGTGACTCGTGCTGCTGCAAAGAGGAAACAAAGCCAACCTGTCCGTGTTGTTCCAGAACTAAGGCCTTCCCTTCAGCAGGCCAAGAGTGACAGTGATGACTGTACGTCTGTCTATGATGAGAGTGACTGTGATAATGCCTATTATCCCTCATATGAACTGAGTCAGTTGTTTCGAGGCAATCCTCTGCAGAATCATGGGGATGAAGCTGAGCCTTCAGAAATGCCTAACCCCCCAGCTCCTTCCCTGGACCCAATGCCTCCTGAAAGTGAGGTGCAAAGTATCATGTCTGAGGTTGCAGACTCTCTGTGTCTTGTAGAACTGTTTGACTTGCCCGAAGAAGGGGCTGATATTCTGAGTCCTCCTGGTGACACACCAGAACTAACAGAGCCAAGAGAAAGAGAGGACAATGCCCTTTCTGTGCCACAAAGTTCCAGTGTGTCCAGGTATCCTGAGGATGACCAGTCAGGGCATTCTGTAGAAAACCCTAATGAACAGAGTACTTTGGAAACAGAAGATACTGAGCCCGGAGCTGCCAGTGCTCCCAACCCGAACTTCTCGTCCAGTGCAGAGGCGCCCCTCCTGGAAGAAGAAAAGGAAGTGTCCAATGCCCGTGATGACAAGCCAGAGCCAGTCTCTGTACCTCCTAGAAGGACTGCGTGACCTGTTAAGCCAGTACTACGTTTTAGTTATGATTCCCCTGGGAGGCCTGTGGACATGCCTCTCAGTGTAGTCCATAAAGGTGTTTACTTTTCCAAGAGCTCACTGCCCAAACTGAGCTTGACTGCCACCTCCCGATTAATTGTCCTTCCCTCAGAACATGGTGTCCCTGTCCCATCTAGCCCCAAATTAGCTGACAGGGAAGGGCCCCCTTCTACATTGTTTACTGTACAAGAAGTTATAACGTGAAGTCATAGGTAACTGTTCATAATATGTTAATCATAATAGAATTAGTATAGAGTGTATGAAACATACATCAGTATTGTCAATGAAGATATGGTATAGTAAAATGTATAGTAATGTGACAGGTTTACATTAACTGATGTATCAGATATTATTCCCATAGTATGCTAATGTCACGTATGTATATATTGCTTCTTCAATATTGTGATGGTGTAGACTTCACGTGGACGCCAAGTTTTTCCAGGCAAAGAAGGGTGTAACCCCCTACAAATGGGGGTTCCTGAAAGTCTTCCCTTGGGTGTGCCTAAATGCCCTTTGCCAGGCTGGTGTCCTGTGTTTTAGCTGTTAAAAAGAAATTGCATGAGAGTGCCTAATCACCTCTGTGCCTATCTCTTTAAGAGCTACCTATTTTGCGGTGTATAATTCTTCTGGGTAGCAGCCGAGTGTGTCTAGGCTCGAGTCCCACCTGGGCTGCAGTGCCTTTACTCCATTCTGCCATCGCTAGTTGCGCAGAGGGAGCTCTGCTAGAAGCTGTACTTATTTGCTGATTATCTATTATAATAGTAATGATATTGTAGTTTGTCTAACCTGCCTTCTTTGCAGCATGGACAGTTCTGTTTATCACCACCATCTTGGTCCTGGACTGCCAGAATGGGCCAGTCGGTACCTTTGGGGACTCTAAAATGGAGCCTGTCCCCAAGGGTCTTGTGGGAGCAGATTTCTGTAGGAATTGTAGTTTTTGCATTTTGGCACCAAAACAGACCTGGAGGGGGAGCCCTTGCTTTTGACAGACAGATGAATCAATGAATCAAACCTTTTGGAAATTCCAAAGCTGCCTACTGCACTGAGTCAGTCTGGAGTTAGAGTTTGAAGAGTAAACAGCTTGAGTGATTCAAGCAGCAGCCCCTGCGTAATTCGCATGGGAGATTGATGGAAAGGCTGAGTTTGGCCTGCCTGCCTGCAGTCCCTCAAGACGGAATCCTTTGAAAGGCTTAGCAATCCGACTGTATCCGAATTGGAGTGTGACAAAGCCACTGAAGCATGACCAGATTTGAACCTGAAGACGACCAAAGATTTGCTGTACGCGATCGGCCTGTCAGGACATCCATTTACCACAGAATTCCTGGTTTTGCTCAGAGGCACTGATATTGTGGCCGGATTGCCTTCCGCATTGTGTTATGGTGATTGCTTTACTGTAAATGTGCTGTGTGCTGTTTGTGGGTCGTGATTTGGTTCTCGACTGTGTAAATGTGCCACGCTTGCTGGAAGCTGCATCCAGCACTACCAGAAGACTCAAAATCTGAACTGTTCCACCCGGCCTGGGCCTTGCCACCTGGCCCAGCCAACTACTTCAGGCACAGAAACCATCGTCCATGAGAGACTCACCTGGGGATCAGCCCCCTGCTCAACCATCTCGAACAGGAACGACACCTCAGTGATTTGTATGGGCCCTGCTTCTCCTGGCAAACCAGTCATCAACCTGCAGTCTCCATTTTATCTAGCCTGTGTCTCATATTGGTTAGCATGAGTAACAATCAGGGTAGCTCCTTACAACAACAGCTAAATTGCAAGTGTTGTCATCTGATTGCATTGTTGTTTTTCCTTTCACGAACTGAGCCTTCAGGCTGTGGATTACAAATTGTGTGTGGTTGTGCATGCCTTTTCTTTTCATCAAAGGGCCCCAACCAGCTGCGACACCGGCCTACCCTGGGCAACGTTCCAGGCTAGCCCACCTTACTTCCAACTGGGTACCCAGAGCGTGTGACTGTGCAGAGACTAACAGGGCATGCATAATTGCCTGAAAAGATCAGTTTTAGAATCAATCAACTTGATTACGCCCCTCCCTTGTTCAATTCCCCTGAATAAATCAGATCTAACTCTCTTTGCATTTATTTATTTAGTTTTTGTTGACTGGGTGGGGTGCACTAGCCATAGCAATGACTATTTTCAGGCACGACCCGGGAGGTTACAAAACAGTACATATGAAAACAATAACAGTACAGTAAATACAATACATAGACAATTTTCAAGGAACAGAATACAGTGCACATATCAGAGATAAACAAACGGTAGGGAAAATACAATATGGTGTCAACACAGGAGTATAAGGAGGGAATACAAAATAAGGTCATAACAGCTTCATTCAGAAACAAATTAAAGAATAATTATACATTGATGACTGTGGACAATATAATAGTCATACAGGATAGATATAGGAGAGTTAGGACTAGACAGAAGTAGGGATGCTAGATAAGGAGGGTAGGATGGAGTAGAGAATTGTGGCATGTGGAGAGGTGAGGGCCAGACGTAGTGAGGGTAGGACAACAGGGTAACAGGAAGAAGACAGCAAAGCAAATTTATTTGTTTAATAGGGAACCAATTTCTAGAGAAAAGTAATGGAGTGCAGTGTTTTTAATCTGACTGTGGTTCCAGTTTATACCAAAAGCACTGTACTGTTTTTTTACTGTGCCTAGCTTTGTTTTAAAGGGGGTCTCCAGGGTCGAACTGGTGGAACCAGCCCTTGTGGTAAGTGCAAACTGTGGTGAATTGTATGCTGAATAGGGGCTACTGTGAAAGTGTTTGTTGCGTATTGTCTAGGCCACTAGAAGGGAAAGGGGGGTTTATAGTGTCCCTGAGGGCTGTACCCAGGTTAGCCTTGTTACTAACAACCCTGTCCTCCAGATGGAGACACCCGTTTCAGTACCCAGGCCCCTTAACCTGCAACTAGCCACGCAGGCAGGAGTAGTAGCCTGCGTAACAGTGCCACCTAGGGATTACATGTAAAAGGATTTTCAGTAAGGTCTTCGACACTGCTCTACACATAAGACTGGTAAACAAGCTAGGCAGCTTGGGAATGGCTCTAAAGATAGTAAAATGGGTACAAAGCTGGCTAAGTAACAGAACTCAGAGGGTGGTGGTAAGTGGAGTTCACTCGGAGGAAGGTAGGGTGACCAGCAGAGTGCCTTGGGGGAGCAGTACTGGGGCTGGTCCTCTTCAATGTCTTTATTAACGAAATTGCAGGGAGGATGGAAGGAAAGGTATGCATGTTTGCAGATGACACAAACATTTGCAACAGAGTGGACACACCAGAAAGAGGGGTGGGAAAAAATGAAGGACAATCTAGAAAAGCTGGAGGACTGGTCAAGGTTTGGAAACTGGATTTCAATGCCAAAAAAATTAAAATGATGCAAATGGGGCACAGAAACCCAAGGGCAACATATCAGTTAGTGGGAGGTGTAAACAACCACAAAATGGGAAAGGGAGCTGGGGGTCATCGTATCCGATGACCTGAAGGTGACAAATTCAGGAGTTTATTGTTCAGCACAAAGAGCCTTTACAAGATATACAAACATATAATTTGTGCAAAATTTTCTTAGTACATCATTTAAGATATTTACATCAAGATGTTCATGTAGCAATAAATTATCTTTCTAAAATGTTAAAAGAGTATCCATATCATATATAAAACAGATGTATCGTTATTAAAATAAAAGAATAAAATCTCTCAAGAGTATTCCTGGAAGGTGGTGTCCAGATACTTCCATACACCCCAGATCACAGCTAAGTTCCTTACAGGAGGTGATTCCTCGTGTTGGAGGAAGTGCGGCTGTGATGTGGCAACACACTCTCATGTTTTATGGACTTGTCCGGTCCTGACACAATATTGGTGACAGAGTTATCTATCTCTTTCCTCTCTTGGGCACCTTTTCACCAGAGATCGGGCTCCTACTTCATTACCCTCGCTGTTTTAAGGATCCTCACCAAATATACCTTCTTAATATTTTGTTGGGAGCAGCTAAAAAATGTGTAACTAGATTATGGCTCAGCACCGACCCTCCCTCCATCTCAGCCTGGGAAGACACAGTATATGATATCTATAAACTAGAACATATGACAGTCAGAATTCAAAATAAGGTTCCCGGATTAATGAACCGATGGAACAGATGGTTCCTACATATAGCACAACATAGACCGGATCAGATACCATATCCTCCGAGGGAAGGTTGTGCTTTGAGAGGGATCCTGATAAGTGGGGTTGTACCAGTCCTCAGTCTAGACTGCCTATTCAGTTGATACCTTGCTTACCTGTTAGAATCCTTTTAGAATCAGGTAAGGTGGCGATCCTGCCCACTCACCACTTTGGGGTGGATCCCTGGCCTCTCTCCCCAACAAAGCCCCCGTGTACACAGCTAGACAGTACAAACTGAACTTTGAAAATCTGAGCAAAGTTGTAGACTCTTAGGTAGACTTAGACGTGTTGTATCTAACACACTTATATCATGATGTACTTATACACTTGATTATTAATTTATCCTACTCAATAGAGGCTTGTTGTCAGGCCTACTGAATGCATAGTCTTACAACTGTAATTGATTTCCTGTAAATATTAACTGTGATGTCAATTATGTAAACATCTGAAATAAAAAAACAGTTCTAAAAAAAGAATAAAACCTCTCAGTTCAGTGACTAATTCCGAGATAAATTCGGGTCTCTTTTAGATCCAGAGTAAGGCCAGTATCCATAATATATGACTCACTTTATTTAAGTAAGCACTGTTTCTATAAAAGTGCAAAATACTGAAACGGTCCAGTAACGTCTAAAACCTTTAAAGCTCTGGCAGAATTAATTACATCCAAGAAATTTATGTGTTAGGAGGTTCCATTCTTACCACTGTTCAGGGCTTCATGGTTAGCGACCAGCACAATACAAAAAGCACTAATAGACATATTCATGGATCTATGCACTGATCCCAAGGAAATTATGAAAAAATGACTTACCATAGTAATCTTGTTTCTTCCCAGTGATACTCTAGTATTCATAACTTTATGCAGTGTCCCTTTAAGCCAGAACTGCCTGGAGAGGATAGAACACATGCAAATGATGGCACTCTTTGCACGTGAAAACGTTTAAAATGCTGCCATGAACTAACTGCCTTAGTTCTAAACCCCTCAGATTTCCTGAATGCCTGGAAAGACAGGCCCCCAAGAACCATGAATAGTGAACAGTATTAATAATCAATAATAGTAATAATTGAACCCATAACCCTGTAAATAAACCCTCCAACTGGAGGGGAAAAACACAACAGATACCCCCAAAAAATGTCAGCATCACGTGAAAGAAGGGGGGAAACACAATATGAACCTTGTTTACCAGAAAGTGGCATGTATACTCCTGAGAGCACAGTATGCAGGGGTGCAGAGGCTAAATGTTCTAGAAAGGGAGGCAGGGTGGGAAGTTATGAATACCTGAGAATCACTGGGAAGAAACAAGATTACTGTGGTAAGTAATTTTTTTCTTCCAACCCCAGTAATACTCGGGTATTCCTAACTTTCTGCAGACTATGAAGCAGTACCTTTGGAAGTGGGCACAGAACCTTATTTTGGAAACAGACTTTGCAGGACTACTGTGCCAAACCTAGCATCACCCCTGGACAGAATATCCAGATTGTAGTGCTTCGTAAAGGTGTGTACTGTTTTCCAGGTAGCTGCTTTACAGATGTCAACTAGTGGAATGTTCCTGGCAGCTGCTAAGGTAGCAGATGTCCCTCTTGTGGAGTGGGCTCTCAGTCCTGTTGGAGGCTCCCTTCCAGCTTTAGTGTAACAGAACTGGATACACTGGACTATTCATTGAGAAACTGACCTTTTCGATGCTGGGTTACCCTTTCCCATATCCCCATAAGTCAGGAGCAGCTGTTTCCTGTCCTGTCTATGGTCCTTAGTGGCTGTCATTTAGGAGCTGAGAGATCTCTTGACATCCAAGCTGTGAAGCCTTCTTTCACCAGAGGTGGAGTGCTCAGTGAAAAAGACAGGGTAATGGGATTGGTTCAGCTGGGAATCAAAAACCACCTTAGGGAGAAATTTCCTGTTTGTTCTCAGGACCACTTTATCCCTGTGGAATGAAATGTAGTCCTTGTCAATGCAGAGAGTCTGAAGCTCACTGATTCTTCTTGCAGAAGTCATTGCCACTAGGAAAACTGTTTTGCAAGTGACATAGTTCAGATGAGTAGAGGTCATGGGCTCAAAAGGAGGTCCCATGAGCTTAGCTATACACACATTGAAGTCCCATGCTGGCACCGGTTCCCTATGAAGGGGATGCAGATGGGCCAAGCTCTTGAAGAACTTCCTAAAGATAGGGTCTGAAGCTATTGTCACATTTCTTCCAGAAGAAATGTAAGCAGATACTGCAGCCAGTTGGACCTTAAGGGTTCTGGGCTGCAGTCCCAGGGGATGTAAATAAGAAAGGTAATCAAAGACAGCTGGAACCCCAGCCTGTGCAGGTACTGGCTCCCTGGCTGAGCACCAGATAGAAAACCTTTTCCATTTGAAGCATATATTTTCTTAGTGGAATGCTTCCTGTAACCTCTCAGGATGTCTAAAACAGCTTTAGAGAGGTGTAGACCTGTGTATTCTAGGTCCTCAAGAGCCAAGCTTTGAGATTGAGAGACCTGAGATTCGGATGTAGGTGTCTCCCCTGGTTAGAGGTTAACAGGTTGTGCCTCCGAGGGAGATGTACTGGCTGGGCTGCAGACATGATAGCAGAAGACAGTACCATGGCTGCCTGGGCCAGTCTGGGGCTATCAAGATCATCGATGGGACCTGAGTCTGAGCAATACCCTGTACACCAGAAGGAAGGGAGGAAAAGCATATAGGTGCTTCCCTGACCAGTCCAAAGCTAGAGCATCCAGGGGTATTGTGCCCCAATTTGGTGGTCTGCAACAGTATTGTGGCAGGTGGTGGTTCTGGTAGGATGCAAACAAGTCTATCTCTGGGGTGCCCCTCTTCTTGAAGATTACTTCCACCACTTGCCTATTTAGGGTCCATTCGTGATGGGCCTGGTTGATTCAACTCAGCGCATGTGCTAGGGTGTTGCCCTTTCCTGGCGGATGGACAGCCTGTAGGGAAACTCCCAAGCAGTAAGCCAGGCTCCAATTTTCATGGCCTCTGTGCAGAGAATACCCAACCTAGTGCCTCCCTGCTTATTTATGTAGTACATTGTGGTGGTATTGTCTGTTCTAACCTGCACCACCTTTCCCTGTACCAGTGTTACGAAGGCTTTTAGTGCCAGAAACACTGCTCTGAGTTCCAAGTTTATATGCTGGAGTGACCCTGCATTTGACCAAGTGCCCTGGGTTGTGTAGTCCCCTAAATAGGCACCCCACCCCAGTAGGGATGCATCTGTTGTGAGAACAACTGATGGGGACTCTCGTTGGAAAGGGACCCCTTCCCTCAGGTTGGATTCCTCTTTCCACCACTGAAGTGCTTGTAACAAAGTTTTTGTTACTGGAATCCGCTTCAAAAGGGGATCTGTTCTCTGGCATCAGTGTGCCCTTAGGTGGAACTGGATGTCTTGCATCTGAAACCTGGAGCCTAGGACTGTGCCTGTGGCCGCACATGGCCCAGGAGCTGTAGGAACTGGCTTGCCGTTTCTTTCTTGTGCAGGATGAATGAATTTGCGATCAGCTGCAGACTTCTTACCCTGTCCAAAGGCAGGTAAGGCCCTGCCCTGCAGGGTGTTGATCTCTGCTCCTATGAACTGCAGCACCTATGCAGGTCGAAGGACTGATTTTTTTGTGATTTATCAAGAACCTCGGGACTCCAGAAGTCCTTGGGTGGTCTGCAGATGTTATCTGACCTGGTCTGGTGATTTTCCTATCACCAGCCAGTTGTCCAAGTATGGAAATACCGTAACACCCTGTCTTCGAAGGTGTGCCACAACCACTGCCAAGCACTCTGTGAATATCCTTGGGGCCAAAGTTAGGTCAAAAAAAGGCAGTGTTGAAAACTGGTAATGGCCTGATGGGAGTCTGAACCCGAGGTATTTTCTGTGAGACTCGCTTATGGGAATGTGGAAATAGACATCTTTTTGGTCCAGTGATGCCAACCAGTCTCCTTTTTGGAGTGTTGGCAGAATCAGTGCCAGAGTTACTATTTTGAACTTTTTTTTTTTAAATGCTTGTTTAGTACCCTGAGGTCCAAGAAAGGCTGCCACTCCCCATTTTTCTTTGTGGTAAGGAAGTACCTTGAATAGAAACATTTTCCTTTCTGCTGAGCTGGGACAGGTTCCATGGCCCTTGACAGCAGCAGGTTTAGAACCTCTGCCTCCAGCAGCTTCTTTTCTGCTAGGGAGGGTGAACTGAACACCCTGGTTCTCAGAAGAGGAAGGGATTTGAAATTCAGAGACAGTCCCTGACTCACTACCTCCAGGACCCACTTGTCTGGTGATCCTTTGCCAAGCCTGGAGGTAGTGAGACAGTCTGCCTCCGACAGGTAGAGAGAAGGCAGCCTGTGAAAACACATCAGGGTGTTTGTTTGCTCTGGGGTTGAGGCTGGGTTTGGGATCCCTGCCTGAAACCCCTTCTGCTCCTACCTCTGAAGTACCCTTGCTAGGGGTACTGTTGTTATCAGGGTGCAGCCACTGCCTGGAAAAAGAGCCTAGTATGAAAGGATCTGCCCCTGCCTCCCTTTCCATAGGCTCTGGTGGATGGTGAGGCTTTCTTCTTAGCAGAACTGTTCTTGAAGGTGGCCTTTTATTCATCCACCTTCTTCATATAAGCCACTGTTGATTCACTGAAAAGTGAATTTCCCTCCAAGGGGCAGTCCAAAGCCTTTGTTCGAGTATCCTGGGTAAGATTAGTAGCTCTTAGCCAGGCAAACCTATGTTGAGCAACAGTGTCTGCCATCCACCTGGCTGCTGTATCACTGGTATCAGCAGCCATTTGGAACTGATACTTGGCTGCCTCTAAGCCAAACCTGGCAGTTTCTGCCACGTCATCAGACAAAGGTGAAGGGGCTTTTTGTGCCATGGCCAGTAAAGACTGCCATAAAGACTTTTGGTACTAGGCAGCGTAGGCCTGGAAATTTGCCTTTCTAATAGCAAAGGAAGCTGACAAGTATCCTTTTTTGGCCATACTGTCAATCTTCCTGGACTCTTTATCTGGTGAGTCAGAAGCCAAAGGCACCTTTGCCTTTTCACAGGCGGCTGCCTGCACCACCCCCTGGTGGTCAGGGTGGGAAAACAGAAACTCTGCCCCTTCCCTTTCCAATGGGTACTTCTTATCCAGCCTCTTATCGGGGGGGGGGGAACAGAATTAGGGGTCTGTAAAATCTTCAGTGCATCTTTCTTGAAGAATTTATTGAAGGGCAAGAGGAGTGTCTTTGTGGGGGTTAACCCCATCATTTCAAGGTATTCCACCTCTTCTTCATCCTCGGTTTCCTCCCTTGTGGTAATGTCCACGGCATTGGCCATTTTCATCACAAAAGTAAAATGTGAGGAATAATCCTTAGTGGTTCAAAGAGGTGAGCCGAAATCTTGCTAAGGGGATACCTCAGGCTCAGTAGGTTCCCTTTCCTCCTCCTCACATTCACTATAATCCTCTTCCTCCATTAATGAGGATTTGTCTGTGCTGCCAGTCTGTCCAGCTGGGGCCTGAACAGGTGGCTGCTGGCCAGTGGGAAAAAGACCCTGTAAGGCCTGTACGACTTTAAAAGCCTGAGCTATTTCTTGAGGAGAAGGCAGAGCCAGAGCACCAACAGAAGTCCCTGTTTTCTCAATTGGGGGTTCTGTGTGCTTTACTTTCTTTGTCTTTTTAGAGGGAACCGGGGAATCAGCCAGTTCAGCAAGTCTCTTAGTGCCCTTATCACCCGTCTCAGGTTGAGGCAATTATAGTAGTGGTTTCACCCACAGCAGAAGAGGATAGCGGCTGGTCAGAGCTGGAGGGACCCTTAGGTGGAGGAAGTTTTTTCTTAAGCCATTCCTTGCATTTCTCCACTGTTTTCTCTGGGAAGGTTTTACAGATATCACAGTCTTCCATAAGGTGATCATAGCCAAGGCAAGCCACACATAAACTATGTTTGTCTGCATTAGCAAACACTTCCCCACAATCAGAACAATTTTTAAAACCAAGTTCACTGATTTTCTTTTTAGGTTTCTCTAATACTTTATCGGTAACTGATGAAAATGTCATTTTAAAGTTTTAACAAAAGTTTAGCGGTTGCGGTTGGTTCCGAAACCGATAAGGAATTGATGGGAACTGGAACCGATGAAGAAAATGAACCGAGACTGGTGGTTCAGTAAGCAATAAAGCAGTTACAAAAATAAATATTTAAAATAAAGTCAAGCTAAACTAACAGGGCTTTTTAGTCAGAAAACCCTGAAAATTACTAAAATAACTCTGCTCCCCAACGGTTATACTGAACCGGGAGGAACCAATAAAAAATATTAAAATAACACTAAAACTAGGTTTAATTATGAATAACAATAAGTAAAAGGCAGCAAATAAAAGAAAAAAAAGATACTTCTATATTTTTATAAGTTTTTTCAGGTCACAGGAACAAGTTGAAGAGCAAGACTCCGAGTGACTAGACCTTACAGGCGGAGAGTGAAATCTGAGGGGTTTAGAACTAAGGCATTTAGTTCAAGGCAGCATTTGAAAAGTTGTCACATGCAAAAAGTTCCAATACCTGCATGTGTTCTATCCTCTCCGGGCAGTTCTCGCTGAAAGGGACACTGCAGAAAGTTAGGAATACCCGAGTATTACTAGGGTTAGAATAATAGATTTACCTCTCAAAAGTAAGGTGTTTCCTCGGAATAAAAATCATACATTGTCACCAACACTGTTTGGAAAGACTCTTTAAAACAAACTAAAGTAAAATCTGAGAGGGATGACTGAGGGCAGCCAGCAGTTTTATGCATCTCTTCCATTTCTTTTGTAAAGCTTTCTAACACTTGTACTTCACCCAGAGGCTTTGCTGAAGTCTTCCCATGTGGAATAAATTATTAGGAAATTAAGCCCCTTAACTCAGACAAACTGCCAGTAAACATATAAATCTTTAAGTTAGACCTATAATTTAAGCTGAACATCAAAAGACAAGTCTGTAAAGTTGTGATTAATTTCTAACACACACCATCATAGATATAACGTACGTGTGATTGAAATTTATCTTGAAATTCCTTTAAAAAGCTCTCAGTGCACTTCAAGATTCATCCCATTTTCAAGAGCGAAGGGAGCCTACACCTTATGGAAAAGCAAAATGGCATTTAACACCATTCCTTAAGGGCATTTTCAAAAGCCCATGAATACCATTATTCTATTACATAGATCTCCAGCCATTTGTAAAATTCAGAATAGATTAAATAAGTAACACACAGACTTTAACCTCCATATTGACTTCAGCTTCAGCTAACTGGACTGGAGACTCCATTTCCCAAATGGCAGAATGGCCATGCAAGACAGCATTTTCCTCTTTCTTTTACCATCTTAAATTTAAATTTGCACTACCCCATTAAATCCCTCTCAGTGATGCTCCTTGTCCTTCATCGCTGTGATTACATTGCAGTCCTTGTAATTTTCTCCAGGTTTGAATCAGTGGAACTTCAGGCCAACACATAGAATAAAAAGGAAACAACATTGCTCGATCTGAGCATGGTAAGTTTAACATTCATAAAGTAGCTAACTTTTGATGCCCTCAGGCAAAGTTGGCATACCTTATCAGTGAACGTTTTGCTTTTAGTTCTGTCAGGGTCATTGAAATGATTCTGTCAGTCCACACAGACAATTAATGCTCCATTCGGGTCTCTTCCTGGTTTCTTCAACTCAGGCACACAGTACTCGTATGAACATCCAGCTGCAGTCCCACAGAACCATGGCACTGGACACATGGCATTTCTTTAATTCAGAGCCTGAGTACAATGGCAGCTTAGTTTGAAGAGAGGAAAGGAGACTACTCTGTCTTCCCTTCGTCTCTCTCACTCCATTTCAACAGTGCCTGACAGAATGGCAGAAACCAACAGCCAAGGTGACCACACAAATGCAAAAACGCTTTAACTATAGCTTCTGCAGCTTCCAAACTACCAAGAAAAGCATTTTTCCGAAGACTGCAAATTAAAACAGGTTCGGTTTAATTCATAAAACCCACAAAAAAGCCTTTTGGTGAGCAGTGACCGAAGAGCAAAGAGTGTGCAGCAGGGAGCGGAGCAGCACCGTGGCTAACTTGCTGCTCTGCCCCCCCACTACCCCAGAAGGTGGCAAAGCAGTGTGATAAGGCAGTGGGAAAGGCTAGCAGGATGCTGGGGTGCATAGGGAGGGGCATCACCAACAGAAAAAGGGAGGTGTTACCCCTGTATAGATCAATGGTGAGGCCACACCTGGAATACTGTGTGCAGTTCTGGAGGCCCCATCTCGGGAAGGACATAGATCAGGTGGAGGCAGTACAGAGAAGGGCAACCAAAACGGCGCATGGCCTGTACCAGAAACCCTATGAGAAAAGACTAAGGGAACTAAATATGTATTCACTGGAGGAAAGGAGAGGAAGGAGAGACATGATAGAAACAATCAGATACCTCAAGGGTATCAGTAAGGTACAGGAGAAAGGTATACTGCACTGAAAGAGATCCTTAAGGACAAGGGGGTATGATATGAAGCTGGAAGGGGGAAGACTTAGAGGGGATGTGAAGAAATACTTCTTCTTTCTTGGAAAGGGTGGTGGATGCCTGGAACAGCCTCCCAGCAGAGGTGGTGGGTACAGAAATGGTAACAGGTTTCAAACATGCATGGGACAGACACAGGGGGATCTTAGAAACAGGAGAGAGGGGAAGGCCAGATATCAATTAGGGTCTACGGTAGCACAGTAGGTACGGACTTTAGGGCAGGCTGGGTGGGCCAGGAGGTCCTTTTCTGCCGACAACTTCTATGTTTTTGCTATGTTTAGAATGTAGGAGGAGGTGCTCAGCTGTTGGAACCCACCTGGAAATATTCGAGAGAGTCATCAAGCTCAACCTCCTGCCAGTCACGATGGTCCTCATTATTTACTGTACTGTACAAGGAGGTGGGGACTTAGACAGCAGTGTGGGGTTCCTTAAGCTGGGCCATGGAGGTGCACAGACATAGGGTTCCCTAAGGTGGACCATGGAGGTGCACCGACATAGGGTTCCCTAAGGTGGGCCATGGAGACAGACCAACATGGGGATCCCTAAGGTGGTCTTTGGAGGTGGACCAATCTAGGGTTCCCTAATGTGGACCAACATGAGGTTCCCTAAGGTGGGCTATGAAACATAGAAACATTAGAGCAGTCCCCAGGCTTCGGACAGAAAGGCTAACAGAAGGGGATAAACTGATTTCTCAGCTTTATAAAAATGTATTGACAGCAGGAGTGGATTGACTCAGACAAAATCAGGATCAGCTGGGAAAACAAATTTGGGGATCCACTTATGGTGGAGGTGTGGGACAATCTTTGGCTGGAAGGTTGGAAAAGGGAAGCCTCCCTCAACTGGAGGGAATTTCGGTGGAAAGTCTGTACTTGGTTCTTCCATGTCCCCACCATAACACAGCACATTCATAGATGAAATTCTCCTTTATGTTGGAGGAATTGTGGTCAGGTGAGAACACACTTACATATCTTTTGGCTGTGCCCAAAACTGGATGCCTTCTAGAGGAGGGTTAAGACAGAACTAGAGTGATATGGTGCACACCATTACTTTATAATTTTAAATCTATGATACTGGGACTCCCTATGATGGAAGCAGGCCTCCACAAACACAGACAACTATATACCAGTACTTTACTGTGTATGACAGCATGTGAAGGCATTACTTCCCACTGGCTTTCAGATAACCCTCTAGATTACATGGGTACCGAACACAGGGGAGGTTGAGGCCATAATCACTGGAGCAGAGACCCCCTGAGGGACTGTGTAGCTGGATCCCCCACCACCACCACCAAAAAAAAAATTTAGATAAGAAAAAACCTGGTTCCATGTTTAAAACACCAACCAGTACTATAGGTGGAAAAATAATAGATATAATAAACACACCACACAGTTCATGTTTTCGAGTTGCTATAGCAAGTTCCACGTAGAAGATTGATTAATAAGCTGGGTAGGCTCGGGGTGGGTCAGAAGTTTGTCAACTGGTTGGCGGGCAGAACACAGAGAGTGGTGGTAAACGGTATACAGTCAGAAGAGATCCAAGTCACAAGTGGGATATCTCAGGGATCAGTTCTGGGGCCAGTCCTCTTCAATATCTTCATCAGTGACATTGCAGATAGACTGGAGGGTAAGGTTTGTCTGTTTGCAGATGACACCAGGATCTGCAACAGAGTAGATGATCCAGATGGGGGGGGGGCAGAATGAGAAGATATCTGGATAAACTGGCAAAATGGTCAGAAGAGTGGCAACTGGGGTTTAATGCAAAGAAGTGCAAGATCATGCACACAGGGAAGAGAAACTCTGAAGCCACCTATAGGTTGGGAGGGGAGTTGCTGGCAATCACAAGGGAAGAAGGAGACTTGGGCATCATCATTACAGATGACCTGAAATCATCCAAGCAGATCACTAAAGCAGTAGATAAGGCTAGGGGGATGTTGGGGTGTATTAGTAGGGGTATCACAAGTCGTAAGAGGGAGGTAATAATCCCTCTTTACAAAACACTGGTTAGGCCCCATCTGGAGTACTGCGTACAGTACTGGAGGCCACACCTGCAGAAGGACATTAACAAAATGGAGGCAGTCCAGAGACGGGCAACCAAAATGGTGCAGGGACTGCATCAGAAAACATATGAGGACAGATTGATAGAGTTCAATATGTATACCATAGAGCAAAGGAGGGAGAGAGGTGATACGATCGAAACATTTAAACATCTTAAGGGCATTAACAAAGTGAAGGAGTCTAACGTGTCAATATAAGAAAAATAGCAGGACAAGAGGACACAGCATGAGAATAGAGGGAGGCTGATTAAGGAGTAATGTGAGGAAGTTCTTTTTCACAGAAAGCGTGGTGGATGCATGGAATGGCCTACCTCAGGAAGTGGTGGATATGAATACAGTGCAGGGCTTCAAATAGGCATGGGATAGGCACAAGGGAGCAATACAGATGAGTATGGATAGATAGGCCATTGACAGAGTAAAGGCCTATGGCACATTCATAAGGTAGAAAAAATGGGCAGGCTGGATGGGCCTTGCGGTCCTTATCTGCCGTCAACTTCTATGTTTTATGTTTCTATGTTTATTGCAATTTTATGTTTTTATTGTTTACCACGAAATACCAGCTGAAGAACTCATAGTGCATAATACTTGAGATAACAGGACACATGTATGATTGATACTCATGCATGCTCTGTAATGTATACTGCCATTTATGTGGCAATATTACCCATGACACATTGTACCTATGGGTAACCATTGTACAATGCACCCCTGTTCTGTAGTTCAGCAGTCCACTTAGCTATTGCTGCTCAGCTAACTGTCCATGCTGAACTATTCTCCTGAACCCCAAACATGTTGCGCACCCCCAGATGTACCTGTTAAATCTTGATGAGCCTAAGTTCTTAACTGTTGCCTACTGTCAATAATACCTGTTTATCCCCTACACTCCTCTCCCCAACTCATTCCCTCCCCCTCCACTTTTCTCCCCTCCACCCCTCCCTCCTCTCACCCTCCCCCGCACCTAAACCCTTTATCCACCCTGGAGTGCTTTGCTCCCTTCTCCTAAACCTAGAATAACTCCATCCCACCTGCCATCCCCACTCTCTCCCCACCCTCACCCGCCACCCCAAAGGGCAAAAAAGTCCCTCGCTTCTCCCCTTATTACTTTTCCTTTTGCTTCTCTGTGAGGATGTTGAACCCAACCCCAGTTCCCCCCCCTACAACCCTACCTAAAGGCCTCAGCATCTTCCACCTCAATGCCAGGAGCCTTCTCCCTAAACTGGATGCCCTAAAAGTCTAGACCACCCAGCACTCCCCTGACATCCTGTGCATCTCTGAAACTTGGTTGTCCTCCAAGGTCCCTGATTCCCAATTAGCTCTCCCAGATTACAACCTCTTCCACCAAGACAGAGGCAAACGCAGCAGAGGAGTTGCTCTCTACATTTGGCACTCCCTCTCATGCTCCATCTCTCTTCCAGAATCTCTTTCCTCCTCCCACAAATTTATTGTTGCCAAACTAAACATCCCTGCCACCTTCCCGTTATATGTCAGAGTTCTACATGCCTCCCCCAGACTTTCTCCTAATTTAGTAGTCTCATGCATTGCCTCAATCACTTCCCACGCCACCACTAGGGAGCTTATCCTTCTTGAGGATTTCAGTTTCAATTAGCTTTCCCCGACATCCAAGCCCATGGTACATAACATTGAATTTCTAAACCTTACTCAACTCATAATGGAAGCAACCCATCCAAACCCTCACTCCCAAAACCACTCCCTATTACACTGGGTGCTCTCCTCTCACCCACACCGCAGCATCGCAGCAGGTACCTCCCTGATGTTTTCAGTAACCACTGCCTGGCCTACTGTGTCAGGAAGGTGCCCCCCACACTCTTGGTCCCCAAATGTATTCATCACCGCTTACTCAGGGCTCTTGACACCAATGCCCTACTACACGACCTTTACACCTCTGATTGGTCTCCTGTGTTCTCTGCTACCGATGTTGATGCTGCCCTAGGTACATTCATAAGCACCCTCACAAGAGCCTGGAACTTACATGCACCTCTCAAATAAGCTAAAGTAAAGTGATTCCATCTCCCGTGGATCACTGCTAAATTAGTCGTCAGTGCAAAGTTCGTGACCGGGCCTGGGTCCTCGTCAAATCCTCCTAGACTCTAGCCAACCATCAAGCATGCAGGAATCTAAGAAACACATGTACAAAGGCCATCCATGCAGCGAAGGCAGACTACTTCAATGGCCACCTGCACTCCAACCTCAGCTCCCCCACAAGCTTCTAGAAAACAGTCCACTCCCTTCTCGACACCCCTCTCCTAGGCAGCCCCCTCCGTCCTCTCAGTAGATGGCTCCCTGGTATCAGACTCCAAGTCTGTTGTGACGCTTTCAATACGTTCCTTATCGCCTTTGCTTTTCCTGACCACCCCCCTTCACCCCCCCGTCCCCCTACTCCTCCCTCTCCTAATGGATACCACTTCCCCAATCTCCCAGCAGAAAGTCCTTCATGCACTCATATCCCTTAACCCTGACAAGAATAGCCCAGATGGTACTGACCCAAAGCTTCTCCGCATTTCAGCCCCAGCCATTGCAACCTCCGTCATGCACCTCTTGAATCTTTCCCTCTCCTCTGTCAATGTCCCCCTGGCCTGGAAAGAGGCCAAAGTCCTGCCCCTACACAAAAGTGGTGACCCAGCCTCCCCTCGGAACTGCCATCCTATATCCCTCCTCCCATCCCTAGCCAAACTCCAGGAGTCCCTAGTTTATACTAGGCTTGCTGAATTCCTCTCCACCACTGATACCCTGTCCCCTGTCCAAGGCTGACTTTAGGAGAGGTCAGTCCACTACATCCTCCTTACTGTGTGTCACAGACTCAATCTTCTCATGTATGGATCTTGGGCACGTCACTGCCGCCGTTGTCATAGATCTGACTAAGGCTTTTGATTCAGTATCCCATTCGCTCCTACTAAATTAGCTGCACTCCATTGGCCTTGCAGCACCAACAGTAAACAGGTTCAGCTCCTGTCTTGTGAACAGGAGTCAGTCAGTCAAGGTGGGTTCCACCCTATCTTTCCCTCTCCCCATCCTTGCTGGGGTCCCCCAAGGCTCTATCCTGGGCCCAGTCCTTTTCTCCCTTTTCATCAAAGACCTCCCTATCATTCGTTCAAACTCCCAGTTCCACATGTATGCTGATGATATGATCATCTACACCTCTGATCCTTCTACTCCCAAAGTGGAGGCGCCTCTCCAGTATGATTTTAACAATGTGCTAAGTTGGTTTCAGGCAAACCAGCTGAAAGTCAACATGAAAAAGAAAACTGTCACAGTGACCTTCGGGACAAGACAAAAACTGGCCAGGCTTCCGTCCCCTCCTTTATTTGCCACCCTGGATGATTTTCCCTTTGAAGTAGTCCCAGCATTCAAATACCTCGGGGTTTGACTTGATGACAAACTTGACTTTTCCGTCCATATAGACGCCATACATTCCAGACTCCACACAAAGCTTGGAGTACCGTTCTGAAATAAAGACTGCCTCTCCCTTGCTGTTCACTGGGAACTGGTAATCAAAACCATCCTCCCAGTGTTCAGTTATGCTGACACCATCTGCGGCACTGCTCCCGCCTTCTCCCTGGCCAAATTAGACATCTTCCTACACTCCTTTTGCCGTTTCGCCACAAGCGCCTCTTTCCACACACACCACTACTCCCTCTATTCTTCTTTCAATCCCTCCACTCTCCCACTGATGCCAGACCCACTCCTTAGCACTAATTGCAAAAAGTACTGGTTTGGTTCCCTCCTGTCCTGTCTCTCCTCCCCCCTCCTGTCCCAGCCTATCCTTCGTCCTGTCCACTCCTCTCCAGGGACTCCTGCTCCTTCTCCCTTCCACACCCTCACTCGACCTCTGGTCAATCTGCCTTCTCCTACTGACTCCCTTCCCTCTGGAATCTACTCTTACCTACCCTCCGTCAAGCTATCTCTCTTCTTGCCTTTATATGCCTGCTAAAACTCTAACCTGCTGCTCCTTCCGTCTGTCCCAGTGCTCCCTAATCTGCACTGCAAGTCCAGCTAAATCTGCACTGAGGCTTTGTCTTATCGACATTGTACCTGAACCTGTATGTATTACTGTACTATGATAATTTTTATTTGTAATATTATCCTGTTCGCCTGTATTGTTTCCCATCCCCCCCCCCCGGGTCACACCTAGAAACAATCTTCAGCTCAGTGTGCCTTTCCCAGTTACCAATTTTTTAATAACTAAAATAAACAAATATTTTTACCATACTGTACCTCTAAATGCAACCTTATTTATTTATTTTTATTTATTGAAATGTTTCACCAGGAAGGCACACTGAGCAACAAGTTGCTCGTCTCCCAGTGCGACCCAAGGGGAAGGGGTACAATAGGAATGAGACATTAAACATTCAATTTACAAAACCAACAATAGCATACAGTTGTAAGGCAGGTGTTACAAAAAGTGTTACAACAGTGTTGAGCATAACATGTAGAAAGAGTGGACAATAATAAGTGCCAGGTTAACAAGTAAACAAAACAAGTGCTTACGCAAGAGAAAAGGGGGAAAGGGGAGGGTGGGGAGAGGGGGAGGGGGAAGAGTCATGTCCCTAGATACCCCCTCAGGGTGTCAGGAACCCTGCAATGGGACTGGTGGGACCAGAGAGAAGGGGATAATGCAGTGTACCAGAGAGACTACTTTAGGATGGTTGGGGAAGGTAGTAGATCAGAGATACAAGCCCCTTGGGGTGGTAAGTGAAGGTGAGGATAGAGAGGTAGGGTTTGTCCAGGGCTTAGAGGAGGGAATTAGATAGGGACATGGCAGGAGCAGCTAGGTGCAAGGTAATTATTGAGGGCAGAGCTGATGCAGTAGGCGGAGGATGAATGCCGGACTTGAGGTGGGAGGGAATTCCAAATGTTTGGGAGGCAGTGAGAGAAACCGGATTGGCCGATTTGGGTGGATCTGCGTGGGACAACCAGGATATGGGAATTGGACAATCTAAGGGAATGGGAGGGTGGAGGGGATGTTATAAAGGAGGAGGTGAGGTAGGAAGGGAACTCACCCAACCAGTGCTTGGAGGTGAATTTGCATCCTGTACTGCTTTATGCTCTCAACTGTTGTCTACTGTCAATAACACCTGTTTACTGTATCCTAGAATTTTTACCATGATGTCTACCTCTAAATTTATTCTGTACTGATATACTCTACATGTAATTAATTCCAGGTCACCCCTGAAAAAGGAGCTTTTAGTCTCAGTGGGCTCACGCAGTTACCAACATTCAGTCACTCAATCAGTCAATAAATATATGCGGCATTGCTTGTCAAATTTCCTTTTTCAACTTTTAAATAAAGCAGAATTAAAAAAAGAAGCTTAGAATTTGTCAGCAGATAAGGGCCATTTGGCCTAACCAGTCTGCCCATTTTATCTACCTACAGTATCACCGTAGACCCTACTTGACCTCCAGCTCCTTCTCCCTTCCCAATAAGGGAAAGGGAACATTGTTTAACCAGGAGTAGCACACTAAGCCGAAGCTCATTTCCAGATATGGCCTGGGCGCACAAGGAAGTTAAGTGACTTGCTGAGGACAACACAGTATGCACCTAGGCAGCTATGGATTCAAACCCTGGTCTCCAGATCTGCAGCTCAGAGCCTTAACCCACTGCGATATACTGACTCCTAAATTCCCTTATGCCTATCCCATGCACTCTTAAACCCCACCACTGATTTCACCCCCATCATCTTGGCCTGGTGGGCTGTTCGAGGGATCTACCACTCTTTTTGTAAAGAAGTACTTCCTCACATCTCTCCTAAACCTACCCCCTCCAACTTCATAGCACATCCCCTTTTTCTTGTGAATCTTTTGTTTCTGAAAAATGCTTTCCTCTTGTACCTTATTAACCCTTGTGAGGAATTTAAACCTTTCTATCATATCTCAGCTCTCCATCCTCTCTTCCAGGGTGTACATATTGAGGTCTTTTAGTTTCTCCTCATAGGGTTTTTGATGCAGACCCCTCACCATTTTAGTTGCCCTTCTCAAGATCACCTCCACTGTGTCCTTCCGGAGATGTAGCCTCCAGAACTGTAGACAGTATTATAAGTGAGATCTTACCAGTGATCTATAGAGAGACAACACCACCTCCTTCCTTCTGCTGGTGATACCTCTCCCTGTGCACCCCAACATCCCACTAGCCTTCACCACTGCTTTGTTACACTGACTGATCACATTTATGTCATCAGAGATTATTACCCCACAAGATTCTCTCCTGCTTGGTGGTCACCAATAACATTCCCCCCATTTAACACTTTGCTCCTCAGTTTATGTGTCCTAAATGCATTGCTTTGCTTTTTGCATTGAAACCCAGCTGCCATTCCCGTGACCATTCTTCAAGCCTTCTCAGGTCTCTGCTCATCCTTTTTTATGTTTGCCATGCGCACTAGCGCAAGTCAAACATTTTGCTGTGTACAGGGTTTTGAGAGGTGTGTCACGGTGGTCCAATGCAGGAGACTCTACAAGGGGCTTGGCCAATAATCAGCAAGCCTCATCATGACACTGTTCAGGCATGAAAGTGCTTGGACTTCAAAACAATGGGCCAACAGACACATTCATAAATCAGTTCTTTCAGCATGCACAGCAGATCTCATCATGGGCTCTCGGCTTGAATGCTCCTCCCCTCCAGCATTTGACATACACACACACACACACACACACACACACACACACACACACACACACAGTCTTGTTATACAGGTCCAGCTGCAGTCTCCAGGTACCTGAGGCCAGTCACAGAATTATATTTTTTCCTTGGAATCAGGGGTGTGGTGAGACATAACAGAATTTTGCTTTATCTTTCATGTAACATTGCAGGGATTAAAACTGAAACATGAAACTGCTCACTTTGCTAATGTGTGTGTGTGTGTCTCTCCCTCCCGCCACACACACACACACACTCCAGTCAGGTTACACATGCTGTAGTAGGCTGCTGATAGAGTGGAAAATGGAACGTTTAAGTACATTAATGGTCACTTGGCTACTAAGGTAGTAAATAAGTGACCAGTTCACATTAATATAGGATAGATCAAACAATGAAATAAACTGTGGCTGGCATTGATTTTTAAATAATGGTTGCCTATAAAACTGGAGTTTAGTTTACCCCTTCAAAGTGCAACAACTTGCAAATTTGAACACTTACCATTTAAACAATTTCTTGGGGACAACTCCCATATTCTCTGTTTAAATGGAAAAAACAGCTCCCCTGGTAAAATCATGGAAATGGTCCTGCTCTCAGCAAGGCCCAGCTGTAGTCTCTAGGTATCTGAGGCCAGCCATAGAATTATATTTTTTCCTTGGAGTCAGGGGTGGGGGGAGACCTAACAGAACTTTGCTTTATCTTCCATGTGAGCTTTAAAATGCACCACAGAGCATCTAAAACCCCAGAGCTTTTGTGGGCTGCTCATAACACTGACAATGGGGGTGCCCAATCCCCCAGTGTTTCCACCTGAAATAAAGAAAACCCTCACTTGTAATTTAATTTTTTTTTAAATAAACGCTGTAAAAGAAAAATTTCCATCGATGTCTGTTGCTGCCATGCTGTAATTGCCTCCAACCCACCCCATATTAGTCTTCTGGCACAGGGATCAGCACCTTAGATACAGTACAGTAGTGGAATGCACTGCTGGAAGAGGTCATCTCACTGAAGATAGTGGGCAGCTTTAAGAGAGGCTGGGATAGGCATGGGGAAGGTAAGGATCATGGGTAGGGAGGATGGGAAGAGTGGGGAGGGAGGGCAGGGACATTAGCTCAAGCTGTGGACCCTGAAATTAGAGCAGACTTGATAGACCAAATGGTCCTCTTATGCTGGCTTCTTCATATGTCTGTACAACAGCAGTACCAGCAGCGAATATCCTGCATTGACAAATGCTTGTTTTAATTTATAATTTCAACTGAGATAAAAGTTTACAAAATGGCATGGAAGTACATATCTTGAAATTCAGACAGTACAAATAGTACTGTTACCAACATTTAGACAGAGTACATACAGCAATATAATTGCATCAGTGACACTGCAAAGAATATTGTAGTAATTATGATAACAGTCCACATTCTATAATAATTCAGATTGACATAAGGAGTCCCAAGAACATAGAGGGTAACCTGAAAGCATCCCAAACTAGTTCATGACACAAATTCTGGGTCCAGTTAGAACAGGTATTGAATCCATCCATGCCATCTGGTCTGAAATGGTTCCAGACGGTCATGAACTGAGGCTGCGATATGCTCCAATGGAGGGAAATCCCCAAAGGTAACTAAAAACAGGAACAGCAGAATGGTAGAAATAAAGTGGGAAAGGAACAAAGGCTGAGGCGGTAAAGAGAGTAGGCAAGAAGGAAGAAAGGGGGATGAAAAGAAGGGTAGGAACAAAATTTGAGAGGCCATGTGCGAAAATGCTCGAAGTCTGGGAAATAAAATCCCAGACCTGCTGGCCATTATGGCAGAGGCTGACTGGACATTGTCACCATATCCGAGTCATGGTGCAGTGAGAACCATGACTGGGATGTAGCCATACCAGGCTATATTCTGTTTAGGAAGGACAGGGTGGGTAGGAAAGGGAGGAGTGACTCTTTATGTGAGGGATAGCAAAAAAGCAACTGAAATGCAAGGAATACAGGGAGGGGCAGAGGCACTGTGGGTCACCCTATAAATGGGAAATGGAGTTGCTATTCGTGACTGGCGTGATCTACAGACCTCCAGCACAGGGGGAGGAGATGGATACGGTTCTGGTGGATGCCTTCCAAAAGATGACGACTAAGGGGGAGGTGTTGGGGGGGGGGACTTCAATCTGACGAATGTAGACTGGAGCATCCCAGCTGTGGCTTCATCTAGGAGCAGAGACATCCTTGACTCCCTGCAGGGGGCATTCTTCATACAAACATACGAAGAAGCCAACAGAAGAAGGCCATTTGGTCTATCAAGTCTGCTCATATTGCAGGGTCCACAGCTTGAGCTAATGTCCTTTCCTCCTCCCTCCCCACTCCTTCCATCCTCCCTACCCATGATTCTTATCTTCCCCCTATGCCTATCCCAGCCTCTCTTAAAGCTGCCCACTGTATTCAATGAGATGACCTCTTCGGGCAGCGCATTCCAAGGGTCCACCACCCTCTCTGTGAAGAAGTGCTTCCTGACCTCCCTCCTAAACCTTCCACCCTCCAGCTTAAGACTGTGCTCCCTTGTGATATGGTTGCCACTCAGCTTAAAGCGACTCTCCTTATCAACTTTATTTATCCCTTTCAACTACTTGAATGTCCCAATCATGTCCCCTCTCTCTCTCTCTCTCTCTCCTGTCTTCCAGGGAGTACATGTTCAGTGCCCTCAACCTCTCCTCATATGCCTTGCCCTGCTGATCAGCTATCATCTTTGTAGCCCGTCTCTGTACCTTCTCCAGCAGGTTAATGTCCTTTTTGAGGTGTGGGCACCAGTACTGCACTCCACACTCGAGATGCGGCCTTACCAGTGACCTGTACAAGGGCAGTATAACCTCCTCTCTCCTACTACTGATCCCCCTAGCTATGCATCCCAGCATCTTGTTTGCCTTTGTTGCTGCTTTCTTGCACTGCGTGGAGTGCTTCAGGTCACTAGTGATCATCACTCCCAGGTCCTTCTCCTCCTCTGATGCAGATACTTGGACTCCACCAAGGTAATACTCTGTCCTGGGATTCTTGGCTCCAATATGCATAACTTTGCATTTCTTGGCATTGAAGCCAAGCTGCCAGATCATGGAGCACCTCCCCAGCTGTTCCAGATCTTCCTGTAGGTCCCTTATCCCTTCAGCTGTGTCCACTCTCCCACAGAGCTTGGTGTCATCTGCGAATAGGCACATTTTGCCTTTAATGCCATCCCCAATGTCGTTGATGAAGACACTGAACAACACCGGCCCCAGCACATGCAACTACTAAGACAGCCCACTCATGAGGGAGCGATATTGGACCTTGTTCTCACCAATGGAGAACAGTCTTTCAGACATTACAATGAGTGGCCACTTGGGGACCAGTGATCACCGTACGGTGTGGTTCAGTATAAATACTGTGGCAGAGACAAACCACACAAAGGCGAGGGTCTTGGACTTCAGGAGGGATGAATTTACAAAGATGGGGGAATGCCTCAGGGATGCCCTGGCAGGGGGAAGGACTTGGGTGGAGTAGAGGAACAGTGGGCAAAACTAATGTAACCCAGGCGCCACCTCCCCACGGGCTACTACCCCTGCCTGACTTCCTAAATGCAAGTTGAGGGGCCTGGGTTCTGATCTAGCTAACACAAGGGGCTCAGTATCAATCAGAATGCTATTAGCGCAGTGCCTCCACCCAGAGAAGTCTTTAAATGGATTAGATGTTAAGATAGCACAACCATCTGGGAAGTTGAACCTACCCACAGCCCCACCCAGTGGTCCCACACATGGAGAAATAAACCTCTTTACTTGGCATTCAATGACACAATTAATGGTAAGTGCTAATGATATGCTCACAATGACCACTCTTACCAACAGGGTTCTGGCTTCTGGTATACACCCTGGGCCAGATATTCAAACTGCGCTATTTTGTGGAGCCAGCCCTTGCGCTACACAAAATAGTTGCGCAGGGGTGTGGCGAGAGCGATATTCAAAGGAGTTGCGCCCTTGAGCAACTCCTTTGAATATCACCCCCCGGCCACAGCCACTGTGCATGGCGCAGTGGAACTTGCGCCATCGCAAGTGGACAGAGTGGAGCATTCAACTTGCGGTGGCGCAAGTACCATTGCACCATGCGCAAAATCCCAATATTCAAAAGGTGACATGCAAATGGGGCCATAATTCATGCAAAAGGCAGGTGGGGCCATTTGCATCTGATTGTAGCCCCATTTGCATGCCATTAGCATGCGGGTCGCGCCGATCCCCAGGACTTCGCATGGTGCCCTGCCAGGCAGCAGCCGTCGAGGACCGATCCCTGCAGCCCGATCGCGGGCATAGCCTAAATCCCCGCCAACCCGATCGCGGGCATAGCTTAAATCCCCACCAGCCCGATCGCGGGCGGCAACCATCCCCACCAGCCTGATGGTGGGCAGCAATGTGTCTCTCCCCCAATACATCCCTGGTGGTCAGTGGACCAATAAGCCCGATCGCGGGCTGAAGTAATTAAACACACCCCTCCCCGAACATATCCCTGGTGGTCCAGTGGACTGATAATCCGATCGCGGGATGGAATAATTAACACCCCGACATAGCCCTGGTGGTCCAGTGGACCGATAATCGATCGCCGGATGTAATAATTAAACCCCGAACATAGCCCTGGTGCTAGTGTCCCCCCCCCACCCACCCACAAAGCCCACCACCCGCTCCCCAGCGCCGGCGGCGGCAGCATCCCGCTACTGGCGCAGTAGTTCGATAGTCAGATAAGATAGTCCAGTTTTGTGAATGAATGTCATTCACAAATCTGACTGTCTTTGTATCGGTATTGCACGCCATTGGCTCTTGCTCTGCACCACTGGGCGCAGAAGCCCACCGGCAGCCAGTCGGCGGGCGCGGGTGGCAGGCAGGTGGATGCTGCCGCCTCGCGGGGAGCGTGTGGGTCTCGTGGTGGGTGGGTGGGGGGACACTAGGCACCAGGGCTATGTTCGGGGTGTTTAATTATTACATCCCGCGATCGGGAATATCGGGTCCACTGACCACCAGGGCTATGTTCGGGTGGGTGTTTAATATTACATCCCACGATCGGGATTATCAGTCCACTGACCACCAGGATATGTTCGGGGAGGGGTGTGTGTGTTTCATTACTTCAGCCCGCGATCGGGCTTATGGTCCACTGACCACCAGGGATGTGTTGGTGGGGGACACACTGCTGCCCGCGATTGGCGCTGGTGGGGGTTTAAGCATGCCCGCGACTGGGCCAGTGGGGTGGCGGGGATTTTACACTTTTGCCCGCGATCGGGCTGCAGAAGGGGCATAGGAGTGGGGTTAGGGGCCATCCACAGGTGGCAGCTGCTGTGTTGCACCTGCAATGCAGCAGCTCACCTGTGGGGTGGCCTCAACTTGAGCCTTTTTGGTTCAAAGTTGTGCAGGCGCAGGTTGGGGTTGTGCCTGCACAACTTGCACAGCCCGCTGAATATCGGGCTGTGCAGTTTATGCATGGTTCCTCCCTCCAATTCAGCCATGCATTCATTTGCATTGGCGCTGTTGCTCAGCATGTTTTCTGTGGCGCAACTGCCTCCTGCTGAATATCGCAGAATGGAGCAAGTTCGGACTTGCGCAGGCGCAACCCTATTGCGCATGGCGCAACCCTTTTGAATATCTGGCCCCCTGTGCACCTGCAATAAAAGGGCTTCAACGACAACACTGTACCTTTCAGTTATTTGCATTAAACCAGCACTCAATAATGATATGCTCATAAGCCAAATTAAACTTCAAACAGTAAATGTGATTTATTTAGGGGAACTGCACAAGGGAGGGGATATGAATTTAAATTAAAGATTAAGTCACTTGACAGATATGAATCAGTCATGCAAACAGCACCATTAGACCCTTGTAACATACAGTTCAGTTCATGCTGCTGGGTATCCAGGTTAAATTTAGGTGCAGGCCTCAAGCGTTGTCACGGGTTGGCCGGGGTTGCAGCTGGTTAGGGCCCTTAAATAAATAAATGAGCATTAATTATTTTCCCTTAAACTGTTGCAACATTCACAAACACTTTAGCACCCAGGAAAATTGTAATCCTCAGGCCTGATGGCCTGCAAAAACAATTCAAACCACAACGAGAACCTGGCAAGCAAATTAGATGGTAAAACGCTTATTTTGTGTTACAGGGTTAAACCGTGTTGTACTCACGATCCAAGAACCTCAGGATCTGGACTGATTTCCAGGCTGACTCCCCTTGAGGCAGGTTTCAGCTCTCTAGCATGTGGCTGCAGCTGCAGGACTTCGTCCTTTCTGGCAAAGACCAGGATACAGGGACCAGGGCTGACACAACTCATCCCCACGTCAAGGCCTAGCCCTCAAGGATGGCCACAACCCATGATGATCTTCATCACAGGAGATGACTCCATTCTCTGGTCTTCTCGCAGCTTTGGTCTCACAAGTAGCAACAGTTGTTTAGGAACGTTATCTGGCATCAAAGGCTTAACTTTTGGTACAGTCCTGGCATAGGCTGCATAGCTTACCCACTTGCAAGTTGCAATCCTTGGAGTGTAAGCTAGCACAGTCAAAAGGTTGGTCTCTCCCTTCAGCAAATGGGCTAGAGACATTTCCAATGACCCCAGGCTTTAGGATTAGGCACAGTCTCTGAGGCAAAACAGGTTTCTTACCGGGATGCAGATTGGGGTCTTTCAGACACCCTTGACCCCACTTCAATCTGGAGTTTCAGCTCTGGGGAAAATCGCTTTCTTTCTCCCACTGGAGGCTTTAGATCGGTCAGCAGACTTGGCAGTCACAACAATCAAGACAGGAGTTCAGGCCTCGAAGAGATTTAGCAGGCCTCTCCCCAAATTCCCCAAGCCACACACAGAGCCTCGTAACCATTTGGAAGCTCTCTCCAGACTGACTTAATTCAACTATCCCTCTCTCTCAAGGAAAAACCAACCCTCTGTTCCGACTGGCTGCCCAAGCTGTTAATCACAGTCAGAGTCTTTTAATTGGTAAGAATTTAGACACCAAGCATTGTCCCTGCTTTTTCCTTCAAAAGTCTTTGGCACAGTTCCAAGAGTCTCTGCAAAAAATCCAGGCTCTCGATTGGCTGCTAGGCTGCAAAGATGGTTGCTATATACAGTCCCCAAGCAGTTCACACATTGTCCCCAGTTAAAAGTTCTGGTGCAACCAGTAGAAACACATTTTATTTATAACAGCCCCACAGAGCAATAGCCCCCAACTGTGCCCTCACAAACACTTTCATTATTTTACATTCATTTACAATACTTTTTCTGTCACTGCTGCCGAAATACTGTATCCCCAAGTGGCAGGCAGCCCCTCATTAATATTCATGAGGACTCATTAATATGCATGAACCATTGAGAAGGTCCCTACTCTAGCGCTTCTTGGCGCTCTTTATTTATGTTAAAATGAGACCTCTCAGTGGCCTTGCTCTGGTCACTGGTCCCCACTTTGGTGAATGGGAGCACTGGGACTGCAGAAATACCTTTTGACTGCAATAGAGGTTAGTAAAACAAAGCACACTTCTGAGCATGCGCGAGCACTGGCCAGCCTCAGGGAATGCTGGCGGCTCGCAATTTAACTCCTAAAGTCCAACTGCAGGCAAAAAAGCACCAGAGCTGCTGGGGCACCACAAGGCGCTCAGGCTGTGGTGGGGAACATCTGAGGCCAAACAGGGAACACCACAGGAGGCAGAGAGGAGAACGGGAGAAATGGAGCAATTTAAGTTAACTTCCATGGGGGGGTTACACTAAAAGGGGCCATAGTGAAGGCAACAAACCTTTGTGTTAGGCAAGTTTGTAAAAGCAGGAGGAAAAAAGAGACTGCTTTTTTAAAAAAAATGTGATTATAGCATTAATATTGGTACAGCATATATTTTTGAGTCAATAACTGTTATATAAATTAATTGTAAGAGTTATGATTATCAGTTGTAACTCAGTTATACACTTGTGCGATATTTCTAAACTTAGATAAAGTACACCAGCTGGAAGGGAGCAAGAAATATTTTAGTTACTTATAAACCCGCTATACTATGATTATTAAATGAAAGAAATAATATATCAATTATTTAATCTTAATTCAAGTTTCTTAGTGGGTATCAGACACAAGCTTATGAGGTTATGCCTAAATAGTTATTGGTTTTGTGTCTTTAAACACATAGCTATGATAATAAATTCATATATCAATTGCAGATATCAGTGTGTACTGAAAAAAGAAAATGTTTCATCAGTTGGCTTCTTCCTCCAAGGAAGGCATCTCTTCCTCCAAATCTTCTCCAGAATGATTCTGTTCAGTCTGTTGAACTTTTTTCTGGATAATATATGCTTTTAGCTGCTCAGGGTCAAAAACCAACCTCTTTGCTTCCCCACATATTAGGAAACTTTTAGCTGGATAGAACATTTTAAAAGTAGCTCCAAGATCAGTAAGGTCGTTTTTGTATTGTAAAAACTGTGGTGTTTAAGTGTCGCTTGGGGCTACAGTATATCTGGAAAAATATAGCTGATAATTTCCTTGAACTGTAGAGCCCCCATTTTTCATGCTGTATTAAGAATGAGGTCTTGGCTTATATCGAAAGCCAAAGTAATAATTATAGTACTCTTCGGATCTGCTGTATATTTAAAAATATTTGCAGTACTCTGTGCTTGACCAAGAACTGTGGCAGACTCAGGTGAGAGTAAATCGGAACTTACATCTTGGTTTGTAGGCTTTGTTTGAATGGTTGAGTTAGAGTCAGCTTTCCTAACAGGAACCAGAAACGCCTTGGTTACGAAGGGTAGATTATGTTCTGGGAGCTTTAGCATAGTAACAAACAAATCTTTTAAGAGCTCTCTTAATGATTCATAGCCCCATTCGTAAGTATTAGGGACTCCCACCAGTCGAAGATTTTTTTTTTTTAAATTAATTCAGGTGTTTCTCCACCTCAGCCCTGGCAGGGGCTTTGGTCCTCCCAAGAGAGGAACACTCTCTCAGGTCCCCACTGTGCCGCAGTTAGCCGACCCCGGTATTTCCCCTGTGGTGGGGCCAGGGAGGTGGTGCCCCCTCCCCAGAGACCCAATCCAGAACCCCGGGGTCAGCCCACGGCACAGCAGACGGTCATGGAGCCTGCCAGGCTCATTTTCCTTCTGTTTTCTCTTGCCCCAACCAAGCGTAATCACGTCGTGGCATGCCTCCCGACCCATATTGCCCTCCAGTCACAACCAGAGGGCAATCAGCAGCAGGGACAATGTGACCTCTCGAGACAGGAGAGCAGTCCTCCAGATGCTCAATCCTCTCTCTCTCCCCGCCCCCGATGGTCCAGGCTTGTTCTTGAACCCGGGTCGCTGGTGTGGCGCGAGGTGTAGTGACCAGTGCCACTGGGCCAGGCCCAGTCACAGATTTTTATAGCGCAGCATATTCTCCATATTCTCATTTTTCCTCTGTAATGCTATGATGGCTTTTAAGTGTGTTGTAGCAAGGGCTTCGTTTGTGAGTGATTTCTGTTGAACAACTGTCACTTACTTTTGCATGGTATTCTGAGTTGTTCTGACCTTCCCGACTTCAGACTTAATTATTTTGATTTCTTGATCTGGTATCTCTGATCTGTTTATCAACAGGTTGAGCTTCTTGTCAAATGTGGAGAGAAAGGAAAATAGATTGGAGAAAGAAGCCAACACTTCCTTGAGTGTTTTAAACTCCACTTTGGCTGGTAGAGATGTTTCGGGTAAAGTCAGCATGCTAGGCAAGCTAGGGGGAGACTGACTATCTGTAGTAGAGAGTGGTAATTGTTGAGCATTATTAGAACCAGAAATTCCTCCTACTTTCACCCTAGTTTTGTCCTTTAAACCAACCATAGCGTTCGTCTCTTCTTTCTTCTCCTGCATATCCAAAGAAGCTCCCGACAGTCCAGCAGTCGATAATCCAGATGCTTCCTGAAAGTTCATTGAGCTCAGTGTTCTAAGACTTGGAGACTGTGAAATCTGTTCTTTGTCCTGGTCAAGGCTCCTTAAGCTCCCCATAACAACAGGTAGGCCCGTAATATCTTGCGGCATAGGCTTCTCCCAGAATCCAGGTACATCAGCTGGATAGCGTTCTAGCGGCCCTTTCCGAATTGGCATGTCCATTTCAGAGGAGGAGGAATCCTTTTTCCTCTTCTGGTGTTCCTTTGCAAGAAATCTCTTAGTTTACTAAGACATTGCTAGTAGAGATACTGATTTCTTCATATCCATACAGGTAACAATTTAGAAAGAACCAGGAGCTCCCCATCATGTCTGCATACCCATCACCATTTGGTCCCCTGAGGAAAAAGAGACCACTATAGTTCTCAAAAGAAGTGGCTGGGAAGGTTAGGGCCAAAAAGTTAGCATTCAGGAGGTATGAGGAGACACAGAGGAAAGAGGATAGGGAAGTGTATCAAAAGAAGCAGAGGGAGGCAGGGAAAGCAGTCAGGAGTGCAAAGGCGCAAACGGAGAAGAAAATAGCCCAGGCTGTGAAGAAAGGGGACAAGACATTTTTCAGGTAATGTAAGCAAAAGGAGAAACACTAGGGGAGGGATTGTAAGGCTTATGGGGAGTGTGGAGGGGACTAGAAAAGAGATGTCCTGAACAAACATTTTGTTCAGTATTCATAAAGGAAGGGGTGGGGAACACAGTTAAGTGACAGGAGCATCGAAGGAAGGGAGGTGGACACCAGTCCATTTACAGAGGAGAGAGCCCTGAAGGAGCACACAAATCTTTTTTTTTTTTTTTTTTAATTATTATGTTTATAACATTTTTTCATTGGTTTTACCACCCCACCTGAGGCCCACGGCTGCGGCTGTGTGTGCATGTGGAGGCATGCACACCATGCGCCAGCTCGGCCTCCAGCCCTCCCGTCCTTGCCGCCCCCCCCACCTATGCTTCCCACAGGACCTCCACCCGGTGGGAGTGGAATAACATTAGGGCGACAACCCAACTCCACCACCCTCAGGAGAGAGCAGCCTACCGGCTCCACTCAATCCTGCTCCCCCCCCCACGCCGGCACCCCGATGACCGAGCCCTGGTCGCTGGCGTAGTGTGAGGTAAGGTGTCCAGCGCCTCAACCCTCAGTGCCACTAGGCCAGTGGAACTTACAAATCTGAAAGTGAACAAGGCAATGGGGGCAGACGGGGTACATCCAAGGATACTGAAGGAGCTCAGAGAGGTGCTGGCCGCACTACTGACAGTCCTGTTCAACCACTCACTGAAGACAGGTGTGGTTCTGGAGGACTGGAGGAGGGCAGATATAGTCCCACTTCATAAAAGTTGTAAGCAAGGAGGCTGGCAACTTCAGACTAGTCAGCCTGACTTCACTGGTGGGGAAATTAATTGAATCACTACTGAAGGAAAGGAGTGTGGACTAGCTAGAATCCAGCAGCTTACAGGATCCAAGGCAGCGTGGATTCAATGAAGGGAGGTCATGTCAAACAAATCTGATAGATTTATTTGACTGGTTGACAAGGGAGTTAGATCAGGGTGCAGCGGTGGATGTGGTCTACCTAGATTTTAGTAAAGCCTTTCAACACTGTTCCACATAGGAGACTCGTAAACAAGCTGGACGGCCTGGGAGTGAGTTCTAAGGTAGTAAAACTGGTTAAGAAATTGATTGGGGGATAGACGACAGAGGATGGTGGTAAACAGAGTTCACTCCAAGGAAGCGAGGGTGACCAGTGGATTGCCGCAAGGATCAGTACTGGGTCCAGTCCACTTTAATATCTTTATTATAATTAACTATTATAATTATTTAATGTCTTTATTTTAGTGTCTTTATAATGGGCAGACTAGATGGAACAGAATGGTGCTTTTCTGCTGACACATTACTATGATACTATTAGCGACATTGCAGAGGGGTTAGAAGGAAAGGTATGCTTTTTCTTTTTTTTAATTTTATTTCTTTTTCTCCCACCTACAACCCTACTGGAGCTGCCCCATTGGGAGATGCCAATGAAACCCATCCCTGCCATCGTCTTATCTGCTGGTTGGGTCCCTCCATCCTGCCGCAGCAGGGGCAGGACACCCCTGTACCTTAAGTGTCTTGTCAGGTCCCTGAGACAGCGGCAGACAGTGGCTCATCAGGACTGGGCTTGGTGCTCCATCTTCCCAGCTCCGAAGGGTGATTTTCCCTTTTTCTTTGGGACATTGCGTGCCCTAGCATCATGGCCCACATGCCGATGCCCGCAATGTCCCTCCCTCTCCTTCCACGAGGTTGTTTCCCCCGGAGTTGACTGGTCCCAGGCCTGCACCCCTGATCAGTTGCACCCCAGCGATAGGGCTTGCTGTCACATCCCCAGCCTCTGCCAGCGGTCACCGCTTGCTGGATGAGAAGGTCCTCCATCCCCCCCGGAGAAGGTGAGCTGTTGTCAGATGCTCCAGCCTTTCTTCCTCCGGCCAACCCCCAGAGGCCTGAGTTCGCTGTCAAACCCGGGTCACCAGCGTGGTGTGAGGTGTGGCGACCAGCGCCTCAACCCTCAGCGCCACCGGGCCAGCTAAGGTATGCTTTTTTGCAGATGACACAAAGATCTGCAACAGGGTAGACACTCCAGGGGGAGTGGAAAAAATGAAGAGGGATCTAAGAAAGCTTGAGGAGTGGTCAAAACCACGGCAACTAAATTTCAATGAAGAGAAGTGCAAAGTCATGCACTTGGGGCACAGGAACCCAGAAGTGGAATACAAGATGGGGAGAGTGATACTGGCAACCACCAAGTAGGAAAGAGATCTGGGGGTAATCATATCTGATGACCTAAAAGTGGCCAAACAGTGTGACAAGGTAGTAGGAAGAGTCAGTGGGATGCTAGGGTGCATAGGGAGAGGTATCACCAGTAGAAAGAAGGAGGTGGTGTTAAGGCTGTACAAATCATTTATGAGACCTCATCTAGAGTACTGTGTCCAGTTCTGGAGACCGCATCTCTGGATGGACATAGACACAATAGAGGTGGTCTACGGCAGGGCAACCAAAATGTTGATGGGTCTGCACCAAAAGCCCTATGTAGAGAGACTAAAAAGGGGGGGGTATGAGAGAGACTTTCAAATACATCACAGGTAGAAATAAGGTACAAGGGAGTGGCATTTTTCAGAGAAAAAGATGTTCAAGAACAAGGGGTCACACTACGAAGCTGGGGGGGCAGACTCAGGGGAAATGTGAGAAAATACTTTTTCACAGAAAGGGTGGTGGATGCATGGAACTGCCTCTCAGAGGCAAAAACTGTAATGGAATTCAAGAATGCATGGGACAGGCACAAGGGAACCTTAGTGGGCAGGAAAGGAAGGGTAAAAGCTGAAGATCAAGTAGGTTCTGAGGTATTAAGGTAGGCAGGGAAAATGGGCAGATTAGGTGGGCTAAGCAGTCCTTATCTGCTATCAAATTCTAAGTTTCTATGTTTCCATGTTTCTGCATCCAACGTCTAGTCACTACCGTTTTTGCTGCCAGTATATGTACATAGGCAAGAGTTTTGGCCTCGCTGCAATGCTCTGGTGGAGGGATAGAAAGAAGGATCATTGATGCACACGTTAATGCCCCTGAAAGGGATAACTGTTCAAACTGCTATGCAAATTCCTGCCAGAAAGGCTGGAGTATCGAGCATGACCACAGAATATGAGAATGGTTGACCTTTTCCTGGCCACACTGACACCAGCACATATTGTATTCAGCTGGGAGGAAATGAGCCAGGACCATTGGGGTCCCGAAATATGTACACCTGCACGTCCATGTAAACTTCCCCCATCTCATTGAGGAAGTTATTTTCAAGGCAGGCAGGGCGTAGCTTATCCATGGTTCATAAGAGACAGACATGGCCAGTTTCTCATTCAGTTTAGCAATATACTGCTGGTCGAATCTCCTAATAGATCCTGCAGTGCTGGGTAAAAATTGCCAATCAAATGGCCCCATGTAGTACCTTGGATAGCCCTTGTCAGGAGGGTCAGAAGCCGGGGGGGGGCTGGATCTATTAAATGTGTGTGATCTTTTGTCTTATGGAGCAAATACATCCAGATCTGCAAGTAACGGAAGTGTTCTCACCCAGTTAACCCATATTTTGTCTACAGGGATTCAAAGGAGACCATTCCATTCGCGTCTACAAATTGGAATATATGTGCAAGACCCAACCTATGCCATTGGGCAAAGGTCTGGTCTATTTAGGACAGGAAGAATTCCTTGTCTGAGGCCAACATTCTACAAATAAAAAAACTAATAACTAGAGAAACTCCTTCAATTTAAACCACACTGATAGAGTGTTAGCTGTACAAGAGGTAAAATCTGTTAAATGTGGTGAAAGGAAGAAGAAAAGAGAAGATATCCAATATTCATATAAATCATTCAAAACAAATTCCAAATGCTTCCAGGATGGAGCCAGATATACACTGTGTGCAGATGGCAGACCCTAGCATAACTTTGGGATGGCAGCTATAATAAAGAAAAACAAAATCTAGGTCGATGTCCTCCCAAACCAACCATGTTCAGTGTGCTGATGCACACCAATTCCTCATGGGAAAGGAACCTTCTTTGTTAATTCAGCTTCCTCCCTTTGTGTGCATGAACCAGATTCACAAAAAATATTATCAGTAGGGGGCGCTATTTCCAGAGTAAATAAAGACAATACTTTGATTCATTTCCTTCTTAAAAGTTTATTTAATGAGGCCATACACTTACGTAAGCCCAGGGGTCAGGTTGATGGTATTTTTTGTGTTATTAGCGCTGTGTGGTGTCTCCATGTGTAACCCCCTACCTGGGACCTGGGTTCAAGGAGAAAACTGTTGCTCGGTATTTTGGCTAGGTTTGACTTCTAGTCAGGGGCACCCAAGTAACTCCGGACACAGGAAGCAATAACTGTAATGTCCAAACCAGGAGTGGGATTCTAGAGTGTGGCTTTTATTCACAACCAAACAGAATAACAAAGCATACATGGACCCCCATGGGGCTACACTCCTGGTAATGCAGATTTACGGAGATCAGAACCCATCTTCTACATACTGTAACCCTCAGGTTTAGAAACACACTGGGCTCTCAGCCCGAACTTGTATTCTTCTCTGGATTTCCCTGGCCTAGCACATTCGACCAGCCTTGGACTACTTCCCTGCATGGTACATCTGGCCATCAACTGGACCACTTTCCATAAGGCATGGAACATTACTCAGTGGCTCCCTAAACCACCCATGAGCCCATACAGGCTCCATGAAGGGAAAATCTTCCATCTAATCTGGATACTTTCCCTGAACACTGGCCAAGTGCATGGAAGAAAGCAACAGGTGTCCCAAAGTGAACCTGTAGAGGTGAATCTGGTTACTCCTGATGGGTGGGTTTCCCCACCTCTTGCTCCCATAATTCATAACAGGCCATTCATTTGGTTTCAAACACCTCTTCAGCTGAAAACTCTGGGTTTGTAGATTAACACTTTAAATGTATATCACACTCATAATCTACAGTCTCTGAAACTCCAATGTACTGACTTGTGATGTACTTTTCTAAGTGGCTATGTCCATCCCTCTAGACCCCCACATATTAAAGGCGTTCAAGTCACAGATTCCTTAAGCACTGTACTTGGCTGTCCTTTCCTGACCCACAGTAGCAGATACTTAAACAACATGCTTGGTGAAACATAAGCTTTCTGGCAGAGCGACTCACCCTGGTTTGCAGGTGCCCCCAGGCTTCTTCCACAGGAAAACCAGAAATACTTCTTGGTACCTCAGTACAAATCTTCAAGGCAGCTTCTCTCTTGCCAGCAGGGCCAGGGGATTGCCCGAGAGCTGGTCTGGATCCCCCCATCCCTCTCTGTGATGGGGCCCTCGAACAATTGGTAGACGGTCTCAACCACTTCCAAACAGTATCTTCTGTGTCTCTATCTAGGGCCAGAACACACACCCACAACAACTGGTAGCTCTGGTCAGAGCTGAGGGCTCTGAGGGACTGCACACTGCAGTGCACCTCCTCCCTCCACTATAAACTGCACAACACTACTGAATTCAAAACCTCCCAACATTCTAGCTAACACCCAGCTGCAACATTCCAATGTGGCTTATGCTGCTGCAAAAATTCTATATGATGTCATCCCTCCAGCTCAGCTGAGACTGAGAACAGAGTGACACAGAGTGAAATCCATTTAACTGGAATTTCGCAAGCTGCCTTACTTGCCTGCCACTAGATCTAACTATGATTCTTGTAACCCCGGGTGTCAGGGGGTTACACCTAACGTTTCGCATATTGAACATGCTTCATCAGGAGAGTGCCTTCAATCTTTTACAACAATGTGCTCAAACAAACCAATGTTGTGTCATATTGTTTTATCTTTCTATTTATCTGAAAGAATACCATCAATGTGCTGTATAAGCATGATGTACTTGTAGTTATTTGCTCCCAACACATTTGGCTACTTATTCTCAGTCCTGCACCTTCAGGCTTTAGTTCCAAATGTCCCCCCAGGTAAATCAAGAAATACGTTTATTCTGAGGAGAAAGTAAAAGAAGGAGGATTTGCAAAAAATTAAGAATACAAGGAAGAACATTCATGCAAACTATAGCCAAGCTAGAGAAGAATGATAAAGGGAGGTAGGACCAGCAAGCGAGGTCTTTGGTCAAGGCGAGTGTCAGAGGTTCATAACTGAAAAGCTCCCGTTACACAGGTCTCGTGGAATATGTGTTCCCACACATCTGAATTTTGTCGCCCTCCATTTCAGTGCAAATTCCTTTTTTAGGGTAGCAGAGGGTAAGAAATGAAGGAGTAGTACTTCTGTCTTTCTGATATGCAACGCGAATGCTGCAAGAGCCCCATACTGATCAAGTACCAACCGTGCCGCTGGGATATATTCCTTGGGGTTTGTAAGTGTAAGAAGCAGATCATCAGCATACAATTCTAGTTTGTAGTCAACACCCCCCAATGAAATACCCTCAATGTCAGTCTGTAGCTGGAGAGCAAAAAGTTCTATACAGAAAGCAAAAAGGAGAGGAGCTCGTGTGCATCCCTGCTGGGTGCCACACTGAAGACCTATAGGGCAAGATTAGGAACCATTGACCTGGAGCAGTATAGCTGTTTTGCAGCCAGGAAAGGAAATCCTCAGAACAACCAAAGGTGGACAGGGTGGCCCAAAGGAACCTCCAGGACACCTTGTTAAAAGCCTTCTTGGCATTAAGGCTTACAAATGCTGTCAGGTTAGTCCACTGG
This sequence comes from Neoceratodus forsteri, assembly GCA_016271365.2. Taxonomy (NCBI): domain Eukaryota; kingdom Metazoa; phylum Chordata; order Ceratodontiformes; family Ceratodontidae; genus Neoceratodus; species Neoceratodus forsteri. Next base: position 199,580,403 of record CM028135.1, on the reverse strand, counting down.
GTGGCATATTCCACCAGGGTAAGAGCTTTACAGATGTTATCCAATGTTTGATGTTGACGGACAAACCCGGCTTGATCTGGATGTATAGAAGTAGGAGGAATCCTCTGCTCATCCTTTCTACCCCCCCTCTGGAGTATCCACCCTATTGCAGATTTTGGTGTTGTCCACAAAGAGGCAGACCTTTCCCTCCAGCTCCTCTGCAATGTCACCAATAAAGACATTAAAGAAGATCAGTCCCAGCACTGATCCTTGAGGCACCCCTTTGGTCACCCTTCCCTCATCTGAGTGAACTTCACTTACCACTACCCTCTATCGCCTATCCCCTAGCCAATTTCCTACCCAGCTTGCCACCTTTTGACCCACTCCTAAGCTACCAAGCTTTTTTAGTAATCTCCTATGGGGAACAGTGTTGAATGCCTTACTGAAATCTGCATAGGCGACATTCACTGCTCCACCTTGATCTAATTGCTTGGTTACCCAAATCAAAGAAATTTATCAGATTCGTTTGACATGACCTCCCACCTGTGAATCCACACTGCCTTGGGTCTTGTAATTCGCTAGATTACCTTGGTATTCCACTATCCTCTCCTTCAGCAGTGTTTCCATTAACTTACCCACTACCGATGTCAGTCTGACTGTTCTGTAATTTCCAGCCTCCTCCCTGCTACCACTTTTGTGAAGTGGGTCTACATCTACTATCCTCCAGTCCTCTGAAGCCACTTCTTTTTTGAGTTAGCTGTTAAACAGGACAGTCAGAAGTGCAGCCAGCACCTCCCTGAATTCATTTAATACCCTAGGATATATCCCATCTGGTCCCATTGCTTTGTCCACTTTCAAATTAGCAAGTCCCTTCAGGACTGTCTCATCTGAAAAAGGACTAGTGTCCACCTCCCTCCCATCAGAGCTCCTGTTACTTTTATGTGTCCCCTCCTCACCTCCTTCCACTGTGAACACTAAACAAAAGTATTTGTTCAGGATGTCTGCCCTTTCCTGGTCCCCATCTGCACTGTTCCCTCCATTCCATTTTAACCTTATAATCCCTCCCCTGGGTTTCCTCTTTTCACTTACATACCTAAAAAAATGTCTTGTCCCATTTTGTTACCACTTGGGCGATTCTTTGTTCAGTTTGTGCCTTTGCGCTCCTTCCTGCTTTCCCTGATTCACTCTTTTTCTCCTGATACACCCTCCTATCCTCCTCCCTCTGTGTCTCCTTATATCTACTTCTTTTGAGAACCATAACGGTCTCTGTTTCCTCTTACCCTTACTTACTTGTTTGATGCAAAGGCTTGCTGCTTCACTATGCCCCCATTTGGCTTCGCCCACTGTTCCTACACCCCCACCAGGTCTATCCTGAGGCATTCACCCATCTTTATAAAGTCTGCCCTCCTGAAGTCCAGGACCCTCACCCTTGTGCAGTATGATTCCTCAACCATCCTTATGTTGAACCACATTGACTGGTGATCACTGGTCCCCAGGTGGTTTCCTACCTTGACATCTGCAACACTGTCTCTGTTAGTTTCAGGTCCAGTATAGCCCCATCATGAGTGGGTTTGCTGACTAGTTGCCTGAGGAATGGCTCCTACAGGTAGTCCAGGATGTCCCTGCTTCTAGTTGAAGCCACAGCTGGGAGGCGCCAATGTACATCCAGCAGACTGAAGCCCCCCAGTAGCAGCACCTACCCCTTTCTGCCATGTTGCCAGTGACTTTCACCAATACCTTATCTAACTTCTCCCCCATGTGGAAGTCTGTAAATCACCCCAGTGCAAATGGTGGCTCCATTATCCTTTTCCAGGGTGACCCAAATACCCAGGGACGTTGTGTTGAGTAAAACCCTGGATTTCTTCAAGATGTCATTAGATAAATATATGGAATATACTCAATTTTTCTACTTTGACTGACTAACAGGAAGAGTCAATATGGCCTTTCGGCTTCTGACTTGTACGCACCTATGAACCTCTGATGCCCCCTGTATTCCCTTTATCTCTGTCACTTTTATGATTTCCTTCATATAAAGAACCACATCTTTCCTGTACAGAGTATAGCCTGGTATGGTCATGTCCCACTCATGGTTTTCAGTGCACCATGACTTGGTAATGGCCACAATATCTAGGTTGGCTTCTGCCATGATGGCCTCTAGGTACTGGAAACTTTTCCTAGACTTCTAGCATTTGCACACATGGCCTTCCAGATTTTGCTACCACTCTGATTATTACCCCTCTTTTTTCTTTTAGCCCTCCATTCAACTCCCTTCTGCTTTTACTAATTCCACTTCCATTCCCCTTCATTTCTAGCACCCTGAATCCTTTATCATTTTGCACCCTAAGGTACTTCTCCCTTGAGGTTCTCACTACTTCCTACTTTAGACTGTGGGGGGCAGCTGTTGCCTCGGTTTCTTCCAGCACCCCCTTGGCTAGTTTAAATGTTCATTGAAGTAACACTTAAATGGCTCACTGACGACTGCTGTTTCCCTCCTGGATGGACACAGGCCATCACCCTTGTAATGACCCTTAGCCTTCCAGGCTGAGCCCCAATCCCCAATGTACCTGAAACGCTCATCTCTACACCATTCCTTCAACCATGAGTTGAAGCTCCTGGTAGAGAGATCTCACTCCTTCTCCTTGTCGCAGACAGGCAGCACCTTTGCAAAAGCCTGCCTCAGACCTCTCCTAGCACCCTGGAGTCCCCCTCCCCCCATCCCTGCCCTGTCCCTAGCCAGTCATAAGTTCCTTGGTGGACAATGACATCCAGATCTGGCCTCCTTCCTGTTGCCTCCCCACCGATCCTCAGGATCCTCTTCCCGCCCTCCGGCCATGGCACTATATAGGCACGTAACGCCCCCATTTCCTATTCCCAGATTAATCCCCCTCAGTCGAGCCCCCACCAGATGTTGATTCCTACTTTCCTGCCTCTCTGGGATCTTCTACTTGATACAATCCTGCCCTGTCAAGAGCAGTGTAGGAATTACATATTGGTACTGGTTGAGGAATGTGCTTGTGATCAACTACCCCCACCCTTTCAGAGCCCACCAAGATCCAGCCACTTCTCTTTCTCGGCACTCTCTAGGCAACGGTGTCAGACTCAGTGGTGCATGGGTGAGGGAAGAGGTTGCCTGCATCCTAGCCAGCTCTGCAGAGAGTCTAGCAACCTCCCCCTCAACCCAGAGAGGTGCATGCAGGTGGGGCAACACCTCAGTTTCTGGAAGGACAATGAAAACTGCTCCCCCATAGCCACTGCACTGCACCACGCATTCTCAATTCCTCACTTCCCTGAGATATTTGGAAATTCTTATAAACCCCAACCCTGATAGGGTGTTACTAGTTTTTCCCCTTTTGATGTTTGCTATGCCCCTTGTACACCTACCTTAGACATAGTGTTGTTTCTTGGCCTACCCTTTACCTTCCTCTCGACCCTTATTTATGTTTCCCCTGAGAAGTTGCTTCTAGTTTTTCCCCTACTGTTGTTTTTTTTCCCCCCCTTGAACACCAACTTTAGATAGGTAGGCACAACACAGTTTGAACACCTACCCTAGATAAGCTGTCACTCCTATTCCCTGTTTTGGCCTACCTTTTACTTTTTTATTTTTAATGCACCTAGTACTTAAACTACAGTGTAGATTAGTCAAGGGTGACACACCAGGGGTGCAATGTCTCCTGCCACCCTACGCTGTCACCCCCCCCAGTGTGTGTTGCCCTTCAGCAATGGCCCTTTAGTTTGAGGACCACAGCAGAGGAATGCTAGGAAGTATTGTCCTAAATACAGCTGCACAGATCTTCCCCCAATGTATGCCTTGCCTACCACTTTGAGGAAAAGGCAGTAATTGGATAAACACAGCATGCAATGGGTAATATGAGATAAGCAACAAGTATAGCCCAGAATTACAGTCACAGCCCTTTTCAGAACCTTGCAAATCAGGGATGCTTACTTACATTGGGTTCCCTCTGTGCTCCACTCTAGCATGACACCCCGATAGTGAAACCCGAAACACACCATTACAGCGACAGTCACTGTAGTGGTCTGTTTTCACAGATGCGGATTCTCCCAGTGTTCTGCCCCCTTCCCAGAACAACTCTGACCTGGAGTTGGTTATAATTAAATGTGGCAGCATAGCCTGCCACAAAAAACACTGTCTTTTGGGATGGCACAATACTGGTGTTGGTATTGTGCCATCGCTGTGCGGGACGTTGGATAATTTTGTGTCACGCACAAGTGGTGCTTCCGTGTTCCCCGAGGTGGGACATGTAGGCACACAGACATGGGGTTCCCTAAATGGACCATGGAGGCACATCGACACAGAGTTCCCTAAGTGGACCATGGAGGCACACTGATATGGGGTCCTCTAAGGTGGGCTATGGTGGTGCACCAGTGTGGGTTTCCGTAAGGTGGGTCATTGAGGTGCACCAATATGTGGTTCCTTAGGACATGGAGGCACACTGACATGGGTTTCCATAAGGTGGGCTGTGGAGGTGCACAGATATGGGGTTCCCTGAGGTGGAATATGGACGCTCACCAGCACAGGGCACTGGGGCAGGGCCCCCACCAGGGTGGGGCATGAAAGCAGACCGGGGTGGGATTCACTGGCATGGGACATGCAGGGGCACCAACATGGGGTACCTTGAGTTAGGACATGAAGGAGCACCAACATGGGGGTGGGGCCGGAACAATGATACGGAATCCTTAGGGTGGGATGCAGGGATCACTGATGTGTGTTACCTGGAGTGGGACAATGGGTGCACAAACATGGTATCCTCTGGAGTGGGACACAGTAAAAAGTCAGTGTCCATACAACGTACTAAGATAGGAGTACCACAAGGCTCTATACTCATCCCTCTACTGTACACGTTCTTTTTAAATGATTTCCTGAGGCATAGAGGGAGGTGACTGTGTCATCTTCATATGTGAACAAACAATACCATCCTTTATTTCCAGTTCCGTTAAGGTCTTGGCTACACCCTATCCGAGTGAACTAAGTCTAATGCTAACTGATAACGTGTACAGTGACTCTACTTAGGCCCAGCCTACACCCTATCTGGGTGGACTATGCTGTATGATTAGCTGGTTGCCAACATCCTGCACAGCATCCTAGCTGGGGTGACTGAAAAGTTCTGTAATTGCTGACAGACCATACCCTGCTTTACTAGGCCTGCCAGCACCCTATCTACCTGGACTCAATTTATACTTGGTGGTACCCTGCTTTTAAGGCAAGCATGATTCTTGCTATATTACTACTACTGACCCACCAACCCACTGCAGTGTTTCCTGAACCAACAGAGGCCCCCTGAGGTGAAGGAGGCTCCTTCCCTTGGATGCATACTGACACTACAGCCAACTGACCCTCCTGAAATACCCTTCACTACTCTAGCCCCCAAGCCTTGTGAGCACAGCAAAGCCTCTCTAAATCAGGTGGCACTAGGGGAGTGCCTCAGGACTGAGCACCATGGTAGGGTCACCAAGACCACATGAACATCCTTTCTTCTAACAAGAAAAACCTGGAGACTGAAGCACTACATACAGTAAGAGCCTCTAGGAGACTAACACTGTTACTCCTGATGTTGGGTAACGTGCAACCCAACCCAGGCCCTGCAGATAACTGTTTGCATGGTCCATGCCGAGGAGAACTGAATATAATCTTCTTAAATATTAGTAGTCTGCTTCCTAAATTTGCTCAGTTTGAAATCTGGGTTACATTAGTACAACCAGACATCATAATCCTTACTGAAACCTGGCTAAATACTAAAATACCTGACTCCATCATTTTACTATCTGGTTTTAGCATCTTCAGAGAGGACAAAATAGGCAAACCAGGCGGGGACTGCCTCATTTATCCTAGCTCTTACCTGCAAATCTCCAAATTTAGGGAGGCAGTATTGCGCAGTGGTTTAAGGCTCTAGGCTGCAAATCTGGAGACCTGGGTTTGAATCCCACAGCCCCCCTTGCATATACTGTGTGACCCTGAGCAAGTCACTTAACTTTCATGTGCTCCCAGGTTGCACCTGTAAACAACCTTTCAGCTTAGTGTGTCTCACCTGGTTAAACAATTGGGAAAAAAAAATTGAAATTAAGGATCTCTCCAGGGACTCTGAATGTTTGGCCATTAAACTACTGCTGGGAAACTAGGAAACTAAGAAATCACTTGCCATGCTGTCTCTCAGTATTCTGCCTGGTAAACAGAAACTAGGCATGGAGTCCCTTAACCAATTACTTTATACAATTTAACAAGAATTGGGAATACATAGTGACTGGTGACTTCAACATCAGTTGGACTGTTAAGTCCAGCTCAGGTCAAGGGGTAAGGCAGCCAGTCTATCTCTCACTCAGATGGTCACTGACCAAACCAGAACCAGTTATAAAAGGTACTATGTCACTGCTCAATTGGCTACTGGTAACTCATCCAGACAGGGTTATGGATGTCAAAGTTCTGCTGGACTCCCTTAATGACCACTCACCAGTGCAATACCGGTGGTCTGCTAAAAAGCACAGCCCCTGCCCCCTCAGGTTCACATACACCAGGGTCCTAATCAAAAAATAGGTGCCAAAGTTCATCAAACACGGGGCCCTATTAGACTGGTGCTTCCCAGATGCCATTCCTGGTGTCAAATTGGCTCTTGAATTTTTTTGTAACCGAGTTCACAAATGCTTATGACAAATTCGCCCTCTTTTTTTTTTTTTTACAATTCTATTTATCCTTCTTCATTAGGCCACCATCTTCGTCTGCCAACTCTACCGGTCATGGGGACTTTCAGGATCTTATGGCACCATGCGCGCCCTGGCAGATCCCCAGAGCCAGTCCAGAGGCTTCATCCTAGGTGCCCCCGATGTTTCCTCCATTTTCGCCTCAGTGAGCGGATCCTACTCCCAAGACCCTGGAATTAGTGAAGCATGCGCGTGGAGGCACACATGCACACCACAGCTCCAGTGCCAGTCTCTTCAACCCTCCCTCCCTCGGTCTAGCGCCAGCAGTCCTCGGAGTGACACTGCCACCCTGGCCTCCACCAGGGGGTGGCCAAGCTCTGAGGAAACCTGTTCCTCCCTCCCAAGGCAGAAGGTCGCCAGCCGGCATCCTCTCCCTCCCCTCCACTGACCTCCGATAACCCAAGCTTGTTCCCGAACCCAGGTCACCAGCGTGGCACAAGGTGTGGTATCTAGCACCTCAACTCTCTGCGCCACCGGGCCGGCACCAAATCTGCCCTCATTAAAAAGCATAATGTAAGAGGTACTCCATCTGGTTAGATCGCCCTGGAACTCCTAGCCCTCGTGAGAGGGACAATCTATGAGCATTGGTCAGGGAGTCTAGGTCCCCAATCCACCCACAAAAGTATAAGGAAGCCCAAAATAAATTCACTAGAATGATTAGATTGGCCAAATCCATCTTCTGCAAAGTCTAGCAAACTCAGAATTGGAAAGATGGGAAAAGATTATGGGAGAACATCTCGGAGCTCCTTGGCAAAGAAGTAAATATGTCTCCTATAATGTTTTTGGTTGATGGATGCAAGGTCCTTAATCCCACCGCAGTAGCCAATAAGTTCCATGCTTCCTTTACTGACCTAAGCTCTGTCATCCCCACAGAGCCTGCCCAGTCCCCCTATAGAGGAACTGGTCCTGAAGCCACCCAACAGATGGACCCTGAAATGGAATACCCTAGATTCTATTTTAAATCAGTATCAGTTGAAGATGCCTTTAAATATATCTAAAAGGTGCTTGGCAAAACCAAGGTTGGGGGAGACTCACTTGATAGGAAGTTATTTGTCCTGGCATTAGAGGCACTCTCCTACCCTATTTCCAAAATCTTCAACTTCTCCCTGTTTTCCTCACAATTCCCTGAAAAGTGAAACTGGTTACACCACTATTCAAAAGTGGTGAACACACTAACTTAGGCAACTACAGACCTATTTCTATTCTCCCTCTCCATCCAAGGCCCTAGAGAGCATTGTCTCAGATCAACTTGTCTCATGTCTCGAAAAATACAGACTCCAATATGCCCATCAGCATGGCCTTCGGAAACAACACAGCACTAATACTGCACAGCTGGAATATTTCAGTTATGTCCATGAGGCCCTTGATAATGGAGACTTGGTTGGTGCTATTTATATCAGTCTCATTAAAGCCTTTGATCTGGTCAGCCATGAGCTCTTACTCAGTAACAAGGGTGACAAGGGAGATAGATCAGGGAGGGGTGGTAGATGTGGCCTGCCTGGATTTTAGCAAGGCCTTCGATACTGTCCCACATAAAAGGCTAATAAACAAGTTGAGCAGCCTGGAAGTCGGATCCGGAATGGTAAACTGGATAAGAAACTGGTTCAGCGGTAGGACACAAAGGGTGGCAATGAACAGAGGTCAGTCCATAGAGAAGGAGGTGACCAGCAGAGTGCCTCAGGGATCGATGCTAGGCCTAGTCCTCTTTAATGTCTTCATAAGCAACATTGTGAAGGGGCTGGAGGGGAAGGTGTGTCTCTTTGCAGACTACATGATCTCATCGGGGGGGGGGAGATGAGAAGGGACCTGGGCAAGCTGGAGGAATGGTCAAATGTATGGCAGCTGAGACAATGCAAAAAAAAAAAAAAAAAGCAAAATGATGCACTTAGGACATGGGAACCCGAAGGAGGAGTACTCAGTGGGGGTTGGGGGGTACTGTCAGCCACCAGTGAGGAGAGGGTTCTAGGAGTGATTATATATGAGGACCTAAAGGTGGCTTGACAGTGTGAGAAGGCAGTTAGAAGGGCCAGCGGGATGTTGGGGTGCACAGTGAGATGCATCACCAGCAGAAAAAGGGAGGTGGTGGTGCCACTATACAAATGATTAATGACATCTCATCTGAAGTACAGTGTCCAGTTTTGGAGGCCGCATCTCAGGAAGGATATAGACAGAGTGGAGGCAGTCTAAAGAAGGGCTACAAAAATGGTACGGGGCTGCACCAGAAGCCATATGCGGAGAGGCTGAAAGACCTCAATATGTATTCTCTAGAGATGAGGAGAGAGAGCGGTGAACATGATAGAGACTTTCAAATACCTTAAAGAGATAAATAAGGTAATGGGGAGTAGCGTCTTTCAGAAAAGAGGATGGACAAAAACTAGGGGACATGATATGAAGTTGGAGGAAGGCAGAATCGGGGTAACAGGCAGAAGTACTATTTTACAGAAAGAGTAGTGGATGCTTGGACTGGCCTCCCTGCAAGGGTGGCGAAGGCAAAAATGGTAGAGGAATTCAGAAATGCATGGGACAGACAAGGAAAAACTAGAAACAGGGAAGGGTGTGAAAGCCACAGATCAGCTAAAGTGTGCAGTGCAAGTAAAAGGTAGGAAGGATGGGCAGACTAGCTGGGCCAGGCAGTCCTTATCTGCCAAGAAATTCTATGTATCTATGTATCAGGAAACTCACTGGACTAGGTCTGTCTCTGGACATGGTAACCTGGTTCCACAGTTACCTTACTAGCTGCACACAGCATGTAAAGATAGAGGACTCTTTGTCAGATGTTAGGAAAGTATCCATTGGGGTACCCTAGCGTTCCATTCTGGGCCTCCTCCTATTTGGCCTATTAATAAACAACCTACTCAGTGCCTGTCAGTCAGCCAAACATACTGTTATATACATAGATGTTGTTAGCAGATAAGGGCATTGTGGCCCATCCAGTTTGCCCTATCCCTCTTTCTAATGCTTAAGGTACCTTAGAAGCTACAAGCCTCCCCCTCACCCCTAGCTTGATAATTCCCATGTGTCTATCTCACGCATTCTTGAATCTCTGAACTGTGGCCACACCCACCACTTCCTGGGGGAGACTGTTCCATCTTTCCACCACCCTTTAAGTGAAGTAGAATTTCCTCAAGTTCCCTCTAAGTTTTCCACCTTTTAGTTTCATGCTGTGCCCCCTTGTTCTGCTATTTCCTTTCATGTGAAAGATGCTACCCTCTGGTACCCTGTTGATCCCCTTTAGATATCTGAAGGTCTCTATTATGTCCCCCCTCCCTTTTCTTTCCTCCAGGGAGTACATATTCAGAACTCTGAGTCTCTCCTCATACGACTTATGGTGCACCCACGACACCATTTTTGTCACCCTCCTCTGTACCGTCTCCAACCTATGTCTTTTTGGAGAAGGGGCCCCCAGAACTGAATACAGAACTCCAGATGAAGCCTTATTAGGGAGTTGTACAACGGTACCACCACTTCCCTCCTTCTACTTGTTATATCTCTCTCTCTATGCACCCTAACATTCTGTTAGCCTTTCCAACTGCGTTGTCACAGTGTTTAGCCACTTTGAGGTTGTCTTCTATGACTATCCCTAGATCCCTTTCCTCTGTGGTGGCCTCCAGTGTTACCCTGTCTAGTTCATACTCAGCTCTAGGATTCTCTCTCTCTCCCTAGGTGCATAATCTTGCACTTTTTTGCACTGAAACCCAACTGCCATTCCTTGGACCAGTTTTCTAGCCCTTCAGATCCCTCCTCATTTTTTCTATACCTTCCTGTGTATCTACCGTTACATAGCTTTGTATCATCCACAAACAGGCTAACCCTCCCTTCTAGATCCTCTACAATATCACTTATGAAGACACTGAAGAGCACTGGTCCCAGCACTGATCCCTGGGGTACGCCACTTGTTACCTGTCCCTCCTGTGAGCTAACTCCATTTACCACTACTCTTTATGTTCTGTTACTCAACCAGTTTCTAATCCATGTGACCACCTCTATCCCCACCCCCAGATCTGCCAGCTTGTGGATTAGACTCCTGTGTGGGACTGTCTTGAAGGCCTTCCTGAAGTCCAGATAGGCCACATCTACTGCTCTTCCCTGGTCTATTTCCTCTGTCACCCACTCAAAGAAATCAATCGAGTTGGTCTGGCATGACCTCCCTGCAGTGAATCCATGTTGCCTTGGGTCCAGCAGCCCTCGTGTCTCTAGGTAGTCCACCAGCCTTACCTTAAGTAGGGTTTCCATCATTTTACCTACTATCGAGGTCAAACTGACTGGGCAGCAGTTTCTGCCTCCTCCTTGCTACCACTTTTGTGCAAGGGTACCACTTGTGCCCTCCTCCATTCCTCTGGAACCACGCATGTTTCTAGTGATCCACTGAACAGCTTAGCCAGAGATTTAGCCAGTTTCTCCTGGAGCTCCTTTAGGATCCTCGGGTGTATCCCATCGGGCCCCATAGCTTTATCCACCCTAAGCTGTTCTCTTGCTCTTCTTACTCTGTCTTCTGAAAAAGGTCTACTGTCCACCCCTTCTTCCTGTTTGCCCTTCTCCATTAATGGGGGACCATCTCCATTGTCTTCTAGGGTGAACACGGAGCAGAAGTATTTGTTGAGGATGGTTGCCTTGTCAATGTCTTTCTCCATTACCCTGCCTCCCTCTTCCCTAAGTCTCACAATCCCTCATCCTGTCTTCCTTCTCTTGCTAATATACCTAAAGAATGCCTTCCCTCCTTCCTTTACTGATTTAGCTAGCTTTTTCTCAGTTTCGGCCTTTGCTGCCCTTACTGCCTTGTTCTCTTCCTTTCATTTTTCCAAGTATTCTTGCCTGTCCTCCTTGCTTTGTGTTGCCTTGTACCTCAGAAATGCCATCTTATTTCCTCTTACTAGCTCTGCTACTCCTCTTGGGAACCACAGTGGTTTCTTCTTTCTTTTGCTCTTTGCTGCAGGGCCTGGCACAATGGCTTTCTATCAGGTGCAGGGCTTCCCTTATCTTATTCCACTACCACCCCTTATGTCATCGTATCTCTGCATAGCCTTCCTGAATTCATCCTTCATCTTACCAAAGTCTGTCCTCTTGAAATCCAGGATTCTAATCCTTGTGTGGCTAGCCTCCTGCGACGAACTTACGGTGAACCCCACAACTCGATGATCTTTAGTCCCTAGGGTCTCCCCCACTGTGACTTCCTTTATCCTGTCCCCATTACTTAGAACAAGATCCAGAATTGCATTCTCCCTTGTAGGCTCCCTCACTAGCTGTGAGAGACCTGCCCTTTGTAGGGATTACAGGAATCCCTTACTCCTGGCTGAGGCTGCTACCAGGATGTTCTAGTCCATATGTTGATGATGCTGTTATCTATACCAAAAACCCCGACCCTGGCAGCCAGACCTCCATCCTCCAGAGCAACTTTGGTGTCCTAGAGCATAGATTCTCTCACAAGGTGGTCCTAAATTACAAAAAAGCAAAGACCATGTTCTTTTCTAGTACCCTACTGAAGAGAAAGTTACCCACCTTGTCATCATAAATGACCAGGGACAAAATCTCAGGCAAGTCGAGATTTTCAAGAACCTAAGGGTAACTCTGTTGATCTATACTTGGTCATGGTGTAGCACTCGGACCTGTAGATTGCAAAATTGAGCTATTAATAGCTCCATCCATAAGGCAATACTATACATGCCTCTGTGGCTGTTCCCTCGCTCATACATCAGACTCAGGACAGCCACGGGAGTTTCTAGGATGCACCTCTAGTGGCACTTGTGTGGTGCCCTGGTAGTCTTCTTGGTTCTTCACTCTAAGGTGTGGATGTAACTGTCTTACTGCCAGCGCCAGTGTCACTCCCCAGCAGGTGTTGTGATGGGGTGGCACTATAGATTCTTAAGTGGGTGGATGGAGGCACCCGACAAGGAGAGGCAGGAGTCGTACACAGAGGTCCAATGAAACAAACATTTTTATTTAACAGGAGGGGGAAGGAGGACACAGTCATGGAGGAAAACACCAACAGTTAGAATAACAGGGAGCATGGACAGCATTGTTATTATCTGTACAGGAATAACACATACATAACATAAGCTCTAAAAGGTGCACTTTGACCAAAAACCACTATACTTTCTGTTAAACAGAGTACTCTAAATGAATCACAGTTACTTGACCAGTAACTCCAAGAGCTCTTTCTATAATGCAAAATGCAGCAAGATTACAATAAGTTCAAGAGCTCACTGAACTTCTGAGTCCACTTTTTGGTAAAGGTCTTCGTGCGCACAAGTTCCAGGAAGAAGGGGAAGAAAGAGGAATGGGTATAAGGGTATCCTAGCTGCCATACGGGGACTGGCTCTTCAATGTAGGCCTAGGTGAGGCCACTGGGACTTATGATAGGGTTGTTAAACAGTCCGTTAGTTCATCGGCAAAACCCCCTCTCTTTGGCTGCTGCTGGGACAAAAGAGCGAAACAGAAAAGGTTCCGGCACAAACCCTCCAATGGGCTGCCAGGGATGAGACAAACTGCTGGATGCTTCGGCACAAACCCTCCAATGGGCTGCCAGAAATGAGACAAACTGCTGAGATGCGTCGGCACAAACCCTCCAGTGAGCTGCCGGGACAAGATGAGCTGAAGAGATGAGTGCAGCAAGCAGAAGCATGAATACAACCAGGACAATGCAAGTCTTCAGAAGGAAATTCACATTGAAGGTTTTTGGGCACCAATTCCAGATGAAGGCCTCCAGACAGCAATGCCAGGTAAAACCTAAAAGAAAAGTAAAATAACAAATGAGGAGTCGAAATTTGGATCAAGACAAAGGATCCTGAGGAATCCAAATGAGAACCAGAAAACAACAAATCGGACATCAAGGATTGCATTGGGTTTAGACCAAACTTGGGACCAGCAGCAAACAACAAACGGGATAACGACGTGGTTCTTCCAGGAAGAGCATACTTGGAATGAAGATGATTTTGAACAGGACCATAGGTGCAGAATCTGGAAGATGGTGACCCTGAATGAAGCTGTAGAATCCTTTCTCTGCTGGATGGAGACTGATTCCAAGTGGTATGCAATTGGAGCCACAAACGCACAATCTTAGACAGTTCTGTGTCTGCATGCAATACTTTCAGTTTGGTGCAACTGCTAAAGGTTGAGTACAGGTGCACAGTTCTAAGGCAACTGTAGGTGGTCGGTACACTTAGAACCAGTTTAGGGGCAACTGACCAGTTCCAGGGGACAACTGCCAGTAGCAGAAGCAAATAACCAGTTTGGGACAACTGACCAGTTCCAGGGGCAATTGCCAGTAGCAGAGGCAAATAAATGGTTTACAAGAGCAAACACAGTACAGCCCTACTGTCAAAATAAACTACCCCAATTGCCCTCTTACCTTGATGCTAGCCCGATTACTGAGCTGCTAGCTAACTCCTTCCTCAGTCACCTTTATGGGTGGGCCGAAGGTGGAAAATATTTAAAATCCCTTCCCCACTAGTGCAACCTCAGTCACTGTCCTGATGCTCTAAAAGCCAACAGGGGCCCTCAGAGCTAAACACCCACTTCCTGGGATGCTGAACCCCTCTCAAGTGTGACAGGAACAAGGGTGTGCTAAGAATGTGTAAGGCACCTGGACTTGCCAGCCCTTTTCCACTTTAGTCTTGCTGGGCCCTTCTTTTGATATTACTGGGGCTTGCCTTGCCCCTTTAATTCTCCTTAGGGGATGCCTCTTTAAATAATGCTCAGTCTTGAATAGGGCCTGCTGCCCTTAACTCCTCCCCTGGGGAGCCAGAGATAAAAATGTATTTAAAACAGGGCCTTTCTACTCTAACACCCCTCCCCTAGGCGTCATTACACCTAATAAATATTAATTTATCTACATTTTGGACCCGCCCCCCTTTCAGCTCTAAGCCAACTTTTCCTTGTGCCATATGGCACTTTGAACAATAAAAACTTCACTTTTAAGTTTAATTCCAGGCGGACAGCACCCTGTTGCTGGTCCTGCTGCTGACTCACCGCCCCGGCCTGGGGTGAAGACAGGGTGTCAGGAGGCTAGGAGGTACTGCTGGCAGAGGGACGGCATGTAGAATGGAGGCAGGCACTGCAGCAGATGACTTGGGGCCTCGCAGGTCCTCTTCTCTCCTCCTGGATACGGCCGCGGCGATTGTGAAGAGAGTCGGACCAGCCAGATTGTGTAGCATAAAAGGCTACGGGAATCGCACGCCGCCTTCCGCTGAAAACACAGGTTCAGCGTCATGCCTAGGTAGCGAAACATGCGTGCCAAGTGCCCCAGCCATCGGGAATACATGAACTCAGCTTAACATCACAAAACACTAATTAAAACATTAATCAATGAACGTAAGCTTTCATCGGGAGGCTGTGCCCCCTGCACCCCCCTCCCCCTTTGAGCTCTGTTCATCCTTACATCCTTCACATAACGTATGATCTGCGTCAGTTACGCAGTAAGTGAGTTACGCAGTAAGCATAGCTCCTCGGCTGGTCCAACTCTCTTCACAATCACCACGGCCGCCGCTTGGTCATGCTACCACCAGGGAACAACATTTTCTTTTTTTGTTGTTTTAAAAATGAGCAGAAAAAAAATTAAAGGGGATAACCAGAGCCCACACCATGAATGGGGTTGTTGCTCTTCTCTTCTTTTCTTCAGGTGACCACCAAACACTACTCGACCCACCACACCATGGAACCAGGAGCCTATTAGAGACTGCTGGTCAAGGAGGTGAGGCACATAGCACAGCCCACGGAACGGCTTCAACCTGCCAGGCAAGCCAAACGGGTCCCCACTTGCTGTCTGTGTCCTCCCTCATTCAGATCCAGCTACAACTCCCAAGAAAAAATGATACCTTTTTTGAAAGTTACCGCTCGGGGTTCTAATTCCAGAACCCAAGTCCATGCCAGAGCCCTTAACTCTCATTTTTAAACAAAAACACTATGTGCTAGGCAGGAATGGCAGTCCCAGTGCATAAGCTGTCTGTTGTTCTTGGGGTTCAATGAACGGAGCAGGCAGCCACAAATGAAAAAAAAGTTTTCTTTTTTTTTCTGTGCCCCCTCTACTCTACTGCCTAGTGATGGGTGAGAAGGTACACATAAAGGGAGATTCCCCACACTGCCCCAATGCTGCCTACAGGAACACTAAGGGGCACCTGTTTGTTTATTTATTTCTGTGGGGCCCCTATACTTTGGGGCACTTCACTTCATTCGGTATGATGGTAGGAGGAACAGCAGGATCAACCAGATAAAAGACAGATGATAAGCAGCCAGAAAGAAAAAAATATACTTATTGGGGCCTATGCATGACAGCATAGCCTGGTACAAGTGATTCGTACATACCCAGCCCATGTAGCTATGCACTGTGATAGGGTTAAATAAGACCATATCCTATATTGTATTGATTTGTTAAATATTCTTTAGACATTGCTATTACACTCAGTTAGTACCTGTTGTTTTTTTCCCCTGCCTGCACTGTATTCCTATTGTACAAGTATGGATTGTTTTATTGTCTACACTGCAACTCTTGTTTCTCTAATGTATTGTTCTGTAACCTCTCGGGTCATGCCTGAAAATAGTCATTGCCATGGCTACTGCACCCTACCCGGTCAACAAAAACGAAATAAATACATAAATTTGTTATGCAGAAAGAGTTAGAAGCAAAGAACTGTTCTAGCCTCTCCTTTTCGGTCTCTTGTCTATCTGATTGCGCAATCAAATTTCCTTGTGAGACCTAGGAAATGATCACTCTGATGTCTTCGCGATTCTCCCCCTCCCGCTATCTCTCTGCCTTCACATGCTGTTTCTATCTTCTTCCCCCTTGCTTATCTGCGGATATAAAATATATGTGAATCTTTGTGTGAAACTAGGATCCTATGGTTTGAAAATGTGTATAGTTATTGTTGAAATGATTACAAAAAGCTATTTGGATCTCAGGGGGTTAACTTTGAGATGCAGTTTGACAGGATGTTAGTTTTGGGACACCATGTTCTATTTTGTAGCACCTGTAAGGAAAGAAACTGACAAAGTTCTAATACATTTTGTGAGAGACAGGATGTCTGTTAACAAGATCAGGATGAAAACGTTAACTGCCAGGAAAAGGCATTATATATAAAGAAAGCACTCTTTTGTTGAAGAGAAACATAGAAACAGACTTTGACGGCAGATAAGGACCGCTTGGCCCATCTATTCTGTCCATTTCCCTACCTACAGGATAGGCCGCAGATCCTAGTTAACCAACAGCCTATTTCTTCCTATCCCCCACAAGAATTGCCTTAAGAGAGAAAGAGAGAGACTGAAATTTAGAATTAGAGATACCTTCACAGGAAGGACTTTTTGTTTTGTTTGAGCTGTCTATGTTAGAAAAACATTCTGCACAATATTTTTTATTTTTCTTCTGTTGTTATTGATAATAATAAAATGCTACTTATGAATTTCATAACTGTTCTTGGTTTTCCTATGCTTCCTGACCTGTGTCTCGATGACACGCACCCAAGGACAGGTGCAGGGTGTGTGGTATGCACAACTTTGTGTACCTCCAGGGTACCTGTCCACTGCCCCCCACCATGTGCAGCTGCATGGGGGGCAGTTTAAGAGACACAGCAGGGCATTAACTGTGATCCCGAATTGGATCCCCTGCTCTGCGCAACCAGGGGGTTCTGGGACGGCGCAGGATCAGTTGATGTTTTAAGTATGGGTGCGTGCCCAAATGGCTGCCTTCAGCCCTCTCTGTCAGCCTGGTGGGCTGAGAGAAGGAACGTGTAAAGGATATGTCAGGGTCCCCACTGCCATATCTTGCATCCCCCCTTACCTGCCACTCCACGTGTTTGTGCATGGCACGGAGTGCAGGCATGCCCTCAGACACACACCACGGACCGGCTGCATGTGTAGCTGCGTGACAGCGTGGGGATCTGGTGTGGAAAGAACATGTGTTCCTTCTGTTCATGTGCACAGAGGTCCACGGGACCCCCGGTGCATGGCATTGGCACTTAGGGTCACCTATGTGCTGTGGATTTGCAGCAGGTAGGTGACTGCACTTTTGTATAGGCCCCATTATGCAAAATAGCTAATTGGGTGCGCGTACTGAGGTGTGGGGCTTTGACACATGGAAGTTTCCCTTTAAAGTGGAACCTTTGTAAAAGAGCAGTTGTGCCCAAAGGTATTTCTGAATATCTTAATAAATGAAAATAAATAAATTACAGCATATTGTCTCAGGTCAAGGTAGTCCTACAGTCTGGCTTCAATATGATCTCCAGGTTCTTCAACAATAGCCTAATTCTAAATGTAATGGAATTTTGGCTCCCAGAACATGAGATGTGTTCAGTAGAACCCCTAGATATCAAGAGAATAGATGGCAACTCCACCGAGCAAATCAATTTTTGTAAACAGAGGACGGGAGACAGAAACTCAGGAAAGACTTGGCTAGACTAGAATAATGGTCTGGCATTTAGCAACTGGGGTTCAACACTAAAAAGTGTAAAGTTGTAAACCTGTAAGTAAGTCCAGGCATCGAAAGAGCTCTAGTAATTTGGGCAGATTTACCTTCCTCTCATTACCTTTCCTAAGACATTCTACATGAGATGTGCTTATACAGACCATGAAGCACACAAGCCTGTGAGGCAACACACTCTTTCTATTTAACTGTAACAGGGCGGGAGCATTGTGTAGTCATTGAAAAGTCATTTTTTAAATAATTAAAACATGCCTAGGGACCGAGATAAATGTTAAAAGTGAATGTTTAGTATGCACTGTGAGGGGAATAAACCACACGGTGGAGTAATGGCACCATTCCACCTCAATCTCTATAAATGTTTTTTCCCGCGCAGTGTACTCCCGCTAGAGTATTGCATTTTCCAATGGTACTCCAAACTTGGAATCTCTATTTTGATGTGGATATTAATTTTGGTTTTGATCGTTTACTGTGCTTCTGCTGTAATTCTGGGTGGGGGGATAGCATCATTGTGAATGCAGGGTAGTAATACAGTGTACTACAGATGACAGCACTGTTAATAAGGTAGTCTATTTTCTATACTATAGATTATTTGTTGCAGAACAGAAAATGTTTACCCTGCTGCGTTTTTTGTTCTTTTCACCAGGTTTGCCCTTGGGGTGAAAGTTCAATTAGAGTCCTAATTATATGTTTTATGTGGGATATTATTAGGCATGGTGCCATGTTGGCAAACCGAAATTAATATTTTATTATCCTTTAGGGATATCCCTGCAAAGCTCTGAGCTATTATAAGTATATGGGTTTCCATTTTTTTCAACCTTATGAATACTTCCCCATAGGATGTATCTTAAGTGAGGGTGCCAATATGCTCCTTTTGTAAGAGAACTGGGGCCCAATATTCAAAATAGCACAAAGTGGAGCACAAAACTTTGCGCTGTGCCTTGTGATTGCATGGGAGCCCAAAGGTGCTGTAGTCGACTGAATAAAAAGCCATGTCAGTGCATCGCTAAGTCAAGCAGTGCTGCCCCGACGTGGATCCCAAGGTATACCGCCAGAGTGCTATCTGCAGTATTCAAAGGGACTCATGAAAATGAGCCCATTGGGCATGCAAGGTGCTAAGAGGCCATTTTCATGCTCATTATGGGCTAATTTGCATGGGTAACAAGACAGGTTAGCACAATGCTGCCCCCCCCAATTGTCCAGTCCCAGACGTGTAGATATCGCTGATGCCTAGTGGTCCCACCACCCTCTTATCGCCAGCTCATTGGAAAAATAAACCCCTTCATGGTGCTAGTGGCCGCCCTCCAATCACCAGCCCTTTGGAGGAATAAACCCCTTCCTGGTGCCAGTAGTCCCCCCAATCGCCAACCCACTGAATGAATAAAATCCTCCCTGGTGCTATTGGTCCCCCTCCCTCTGAATGCCAGTCAGTTGTAAACATTAAAACCCTCCCTGACATCCACTGGTTTCCCTGGCACCAATCCATGGTACCTCCCATCACAACTCCATAATCCCTGGCATCTAGCAGCGCCCCCACCATGGTACTAATCAACCCCCCATTACCGTACCAGTATCCTCGGTGACATGGGTGTGCATACAGCAAGCGGCACAGTCCTCCTCATACCTCCTCAGCCAGTCGCAGCACATCCAGGCAGGAAGCGTACTTCTTATTTATAGGACAGAGTGTGTCATGGGATGGTTTTAATGTGTACAATGGGCTGGCAAACAGAGGGAGGGGGCCACTAACACGAGGAAGGGTGTTATTACTCCAATGGGCTGGCGATCGGAGGTGAGAGGACCACTAGCACCAAGGATGCTTTTATTCTTTCACTGGGCTGGAGATCTGAAGGAGGGGGACCACTAGCACCAGGGAGAGTTTTAATGTGTACAGCAGGCTGGCGATCAGAGGGAGGGGGGGACCGCTAACACCAGGGAGGGTGTTATTACTCCAACGGGCTGGCGATCAGAGGTGGGGGGACCACTAGCATCAGGGAGGGTTTTATTCTTTCACTGTGCTGGAGATCAGAGGGAGGGGGGACCACTAGCACCAGGGAGGGTTTTAATGTGTACAGCGGGCTTGTGTTTGGAGGGAGGGGGAGCCACTAACACCAGGGAGGATGTTATTACTCCAGTGGGCTGGTGATCAGAGGGAGATGGGACCACCAGTACCAGGTAGGGTTTTATTCATTCAAGGGAGGGAAGGGTGCCACAGACCACAGGGGGTGGGTGTGCTCCCCCAGCGGCAAACTGGCTGGTTGGCTGCATTACCTCAGGCAGCCAGTAGGTTGCCCAGAGTAAGTTGGAGTTTGTTTGGCGGTATTTGCACTGCACAAAAAGGACCGCACTAACCACTTTTGCAGAGCTCAAAACTGCTAAATAAGGGGCTGCATGGTTATTTATAGACACACCTCTTCCCTTGCCCACCTGCATACATTATGTTTTTCATGGGCATTAACTCTCTTTGCCTGAGCAAAGGTCCC
Source organism: Neoceratodus forsteri (assembly GCA_016271365.2). Taxonomy (NCBI): domain Eukaryota; kingdom Metazoa; phylum Chordata; order Ceratodontiformes; family Ceratodontidae; genus Neoceratodus; species Neoceratodus forsteri. The sequence goes on along the minus strand of CM028135.1, from coordinate 199,559,829 downwards.
ATTTGCACACTCAAGCACACTAGATAGACTGTAAGGCCTTTACGTGCTGGCATGTTCGTATGTTCCTATGTAAATATCTGGGGTATGGCTTGATGGCTCACTCTCTTGCAGCTTGCATATACTGTAGATTATATCCTATCATTGTGGGGTACAAAATCAGCTTTATCTACAGGAACAAACATTGCTACAGTGTGAACATGAGAAGATAGGTGGTCTCCCACCTTCTTCTCCTGACCATAAACTGAACACGAGAAGATAGGTGCTCTCCCACTTTCTGCTCCCAACCGTAGACTATGGGGCCATCATACACTGATCAGGAAACAAATCCTCTTTTTCATCCCTAGGTCATCTGTATAACAAGCTATGCAGGTGTATACTACGATGAGAGTGTTTGTCAATGGCGTCACTTAGATGGCATTCATGGTGGCACCACCTCAGTCAATTCCACTGCTGGTCCTTGGGCTCAAGCATGTCGTTTATTTCTTTTTTCAGATCCTGCTGCTTTTGCTGGGGACCAAATATGTCTTGAACTTGTTTTGTTTGCTTTTTGTCCCTGCTACCTGTCCTGGAGACTGAGTGCATAAGCAGCCAGCTTCTTGATACCATCTACTTGTTTAAGTAGCACAGTTTAGGCCACATGGCTGCATTCGGTTCAACTGCCGCTTCTAGCAGGGAGCCAGATGATCAGTCATGCTGTTGGATGAATAGATGAGTAATTGAATGAGTAAGGTTTTGTGAGGGGGGGGGCAGTGTGTATGTATGAAAAAAAAATAAAATGGCCTCATTTTAAAAAAATTAACATTGCAAACTGACTCATTAATTTACTTTGCCACGGGGCAGACTGGCAACACTACTGTTTTTTACCATGCATTAGGCAGAGGTTAATGTATGGGTGCCAGCCTGCCTCAGCCAATGAGAACCCAGGAATTGCCCAACCTCTTTTATAAGAACAAATTAGACTTCACTAAATAAATAGTAATAAATGACACTTCTATAAATAGAGATTGGAAATTTAATAAATAAATGGGGAATTCTATGCCAGTTCAATAATATGGCAGTTCTATCCAATACTTCTGGCTGGCCCGCCAATGCAATTGTAGAGCTACTGTGCACAATGCCAGTGCCTCAGGTTCAGGAATGAGCCTGGGTCATTGGCAAGCCGGCCGGGGGGAAGATAGCTGAGCGTCCCATGGGCGCTCACCTCCTCGGGGGTTGGAAGGAGTTGGACTCCACTGAAATACCATCAGTTGGGTGACTTCAGGTGGCAGTACAGGCTGGAATTATGGATGGGGGGGACGTCAACCTCATGTCACACTGTGTCATCCAAGATCTTTCCGATGTCCAGGGGCCGAAAAACACCTCCTGATCATGCTGGATGCCATCCACTGCTCGCCGCAGGCCCCACACCCCTGACTGGGTACTCTACTCCAAAACCAACACTGCAACTCTGTCCAGGGGAGCCTGCGGACAGTCTCTTCCATGGGGCGTCATCCTTGGGGGAACATTAAGTGGAGGTAAGTCCCAAAGGTGGAGGGTGATGGGGCTAGGCAGAGTAGCAGGAGTGACAGGAGGCCAGTTGGTCTGGGAGGGCAAAAAGTACAGTAAATTCTATTCAATACTTCTGTCAAATTAATTATACAGTAGCTATTGTATGCTTATTATATGTATTTGTGTTTGATTAGTCCAGCATCAGAATCTTACCTTTTTATATTATTTTTATATATTATTTATTGCATACTGCTGTCAAATGTTACTGTACTGAACTTCAGTTTCCTTCCAGGACACATCTGGAATTGAGCTTTTATCAGCCCAGTATGTCTTTCCTGGTTAAACTTTTAAAATAAATAAATGGCAAGTAAATCTCCACAATAAATTCTTAACTAGGTGACCGCAATTGTTTATCACTTAAAAATGGTAATGGCAATGCTAATCACTCAAAAATGGTAACATTAATGTGCATCATCACTCTAAAAAGGCAACAGTAATGAGTGTCTCCACTCTGTAGGCAAGGGTAATGCTTATCATCATTCTAAAGGCAACGATGATCTGCATCATCACTTTAAAAAGGCAATGGTAATGTGTAGCATCAATCTAAAAAGGCAACAGTAATACATATCATCACTCTAAAGGCAAGAGTAATGTGTATCATCGCTCTAAAGGCAAGGGTAATGCATATCATCACTCTAAAGGCAAGGGTAATGCATATCATCATTCTAAAGGTAAGAAGAATGTGAATCATCACTCTAAAGGCAACAGTAATGTGTAGCATCAATCTAAAAAGGCAACCGTAATATGTATCATCACTCTAAAGACAAGGGTAATGCATAGCATCACTCTAAAGGCAAGGGTAATGCATATCATCACTCTAAAGGCAATGGTAATGTGTATCATCATTCTAAAGGCAAGGGTAATGCTTATCATCACTGTAAAGACAAGGGTTATATATATCATCACTCTAAAGGCAAGGGTAATGCATAGCATCACTGTAAAGGCAAGGGTATCACCACTGTAAAGGCAAAAGTAATGCATATCATCACTCTAAAGGTAAGAGGAATGCGAATCATCACTCTAAAGGCAAGAATAATGTGCAGCATCAATCTAAAAAGGCAACAGTAATGCATATTATCACTCTAAAGGCAAGGGTAATACATATCATCAATCTAAAGGCAAGGGTAATGCATATCATCACTCTAAGGGCAAGGGTAATGCGTATCATCACTCTAAAGGCAAGGGTAACGCATATCATCATTCAAAGGGCAATAGTAATGTGTATCATCACTCTAAAGGCAAGGGTAATGCTTATCATCACTCTAAAGGAAAGGGTAGTACATAGCATCACTTTAAAGACAAGGGTTATACGTATCATCACTCTAAAGGCAAGGGTAATGCATAGCATCACTGTGAAGGCAAGAGTAATGCATAGCATCACTGTAAAGGCAAAAGTAATGTGTATTATCATTCTAATGCCAACGATAATGTGTATCATCACTCTAAAGGCAAGGGTAATGCATATCATCACTTTAAAGGCAAGGGTAATGTGTATCATCACTCTAAAGGCAAGGGTAATGTGTATCATCACTCTAAAGGCAAGGGTAATGGTTAGCATCACTCTAAAGGCAAGAGTAATGTGTATCATCGTTCTAAAGGCAAGGGTGATGGGTATCATTACTAAAGGTAACGGTAACATATGTCATCACTCTAAAGGCAAGAGTAATGTGTATCATCACTCTAAAGGCAAGGGTAATGTGTAGCATCACTCTAAAGGTAAGGGTAATGGTTAGCATCACTCTAAAGGCAAGAGTAATGTGTATCATCGTTCTAAAGGCAAGGGTAATGGGTATCATCACTAAAGGCAAGGGTAACACATGTCATCACTCTAAAGGCAAGAGTAATGCTTATCAATACTCTAAAGGCAAGGGTTATGGGTATCATCACTCTAAAGGCAAGGGTTATGGGTGTCATCACTCTAAAGGCAAGAGTAATGCGTATCATCGCTCTAAAGGCAGGGATGATGCATATCATCACTCTAAAGGCAAGGGTTATGGGTATCATCACTCTAAAGGCAAGGGTTATGGGTGTCATCACTCTAAAGGCAAGAGTAATGCATATCAATGGTATCATCACTCTAAAGGCAAGGGTAATGTGTAGCATCAATCTAAAAAGGCAACAGTAATGCATATCATCACTCTATAGGCAAGGGTAATTTGTATCATCACTCTAAAGGCAAGAGTAATGAGTATCATCACTCTAAAGGTAAGGGTAATGGGTATCATCACTCTAAAGGCAAGAGTAATGCATATCAATGGTATCATCACTCTAAAGGCAAGGGTAATGTGTAGCATCAATCTAAAAAGGCAACAGTAATGCATATCATCACTCTATAGGCAAGGGTAATGCGTATCATCACTCTAAAGGCAAAAGTAATGGGTATCATCACTCTAAAGGCAAGGGTTATGGGTATCATCACTCTAAAGGCAAGGGTAATGCGTATCATCACTCTAAAGGCAAGGGTAATACATATCATCACTCTAAAGGCAAGGGTAACATGTATCATCACTCTAAAGGCAAGGGTAATGCATATCATCACTCTAAAGGCAAGGGTAATGCATATCATCACTTTAATGGCAACAGTAATGCATATCATCATTCTAAAGGCAAGAGTAATGCGTATCATCACTCTAAAGGCAAGAGTAATGTGTATCATCACTCTAAAGGCAAGGATAATGCATATCATCACTCTAAAGGTAAGGGTAATGCATATCATCACTGTAAAGACAACGATAATGTATAGCATCACTCTAAAAAGGTGACAGTAATGGTTATCATCACTCTAACAAAGCAACAATAATGCATATCTTTACTTTGTAGACATGGGCTGGGGCATCATTAGCCCAAAGGATGGGGACATGTGCCCCCAGACTTTTCCCCCACCCTTGCATTAAAATTCCAAGGTTTTAAAGCCCAGCAGCACCAGATCAGCGGCTTCTCCAGTGGTGGCCTGCCTGCTCCCCCCTCCCTCTCCCACTCCCACAAGTTATCCTGCCTCTTTGGCTCCAAGTATCTGTCAGTGTGGTGTGCTGTGTGATGTGCTCCCAACTTGGTTCCTCCCGACCTTGATGTCACCAGTACATCTGCCAATGACAATCGCCACTTGAGCTCTACAACTGCTGGCAGCACTCAGTAGGACTTGAAGGATGGTCAGGACTCCCGACCATCCTCTGAATCCTGCTGAGTGCCGCAGAGAGAGCTTGGGTTGCGATTCTCATTGGCTTACACCAGTGAGTTCAAAGGGTCAGGAGGGAGGGGACTGCCGATTGCCGTGGTATAGCGTCGGATTCATTGTCAGCCTCACACCATTGGCAGCAACTGAGTGAGTAGCAACAGAAGTCAAACTGGGGATGAAACTGAACTATCTAAATCTGGCACTCACACTAGCACTTTCTGAATTCCTTTCAGTCACCAGAAACTTTCATTAAATCAAAAAAAAGTCTGTATATTCTTTGCAAAAAACTGTGTTAATGCACCAGTGAGGGTTCAAGTTAATGCCCCCAAAAGTATGGAAATGTAGTATTAGAATTTCCAACCCTAACTCCCCAACCCCCACCCCCAAGCAGCAAAAGAAAAAAACCCTAATGCTGACCCCTTCCTCCACCTTGTAGCCTCCTGACCAAAGTACAAGGTACAGCTCCAAGCTAGTGCCACATACTAACACACTCTTCAAAGGTAGAGAAGTATGTTTCACCAAATGTTGCCAATAAAGTATTGCAACTTCCTTCACACAGGGCCCTGCAGATCCTGTGTGAATACAGGAGATCATGTCTCACCTTGTTTGCTCAGGGAACAGGGTGGGCATTAGGGTTGACAACCCCAAGGAAGACACTTTCACTGATTCACCAAGACTCTGGAGCACCAAAACCTTAATATTTTTTCCTTTTTCTGCTTGGGGGGTGGGGTGGGGAGTTAGGATTGGAAACCCTAATGCCACATTTCCATACTTTTGTGCCATTAACCTAAACACTTACTAGTGCATTAACATAGTATTTTGCAAATAACTTCCGTTCTTTTTGAGACAATGGAATCATATCCTCATTCATGAACATGTGCAAATGCACAGGGCCCAAGGGAAGAAAGGGAAGACTCTGTCTGCCTAAGGAAGTGCAGGGCTCTTCCAGGCCCTACAGTTATGTGCAGTGACGGATGCCAAGAATTCATGGGGCTATCTGACTGGGTATGGAAGGACAGAGCTCTCTGTTCCCTACAGTACTATGTGGCCGCAGATACAGATGTAGAGGAGAAAAAGTCTATCTGTCAGCCAATGCACAGGGCCTCTGCCACCCTCGGGTACAGACATGCAGGGCCCTGTGCCAAGAGAAGAGTTGTCTTCACTGTATGGTACCTGGGCCCCTGTGGGCAACCCTGGAGCTTTCATTCCCTGGCTGGGGGGGTATCGCATAACAGCACTCCCCCCCCCACCCCCACCCCATCCAGCTGGGTCACTGAGCTTGCACTGAACTCAGCTCACTGGGACGGGATACCAAAGCATACCCACTGGGGTCAAGACTGGCAGCAGACACAAACTTTCTTAATAACTATAATTATTTATTTAATTTTGACCCCAAATTTTCAAGATAGTTGTTTAATGACTCCCCTTATAAACATGACATGTGACATTTATAGTATATTGTCCGAAATGCCATTTTACACCAGAAGTGTGAAAACACATCTCCTCCAGGATTTAAAAAGTGACACCTATCACGTTTATGATGTGGTGTGAAAAAATGGCTATGTTGAAAGTCTGGAACCAAAAATATTGAAAATTACTGAAGTTATGAGTGAACATTGAAATATTACAATGTTCACTTATAACTTGGTCATTTTACCATATTTGTACACCAAATTTTCAGCATAGCCTTCTTATGGCCCCACCTCATAAATCCGGTAGGTGAAAATTTTCAAATCCCTGCTAAAACGTCATTCTGTGCCACAGGTGTGAAAACACATTTTGGCCAGAATTTGAAAAACGACAGTTGTTACGTTCATGAGGTGGTGTGAAAAAATGGCAATGTTGAAAATGTGGGGCCAAAATGTTGAAAATTACCAGAATTATGAGCGAGCAAAGAAAATTTTCAACATACTCTAACTTTGTTTTTTATATAATCCAAATTTTAAACATAGTGTTCTTGATTCACTTCATGAACAAGGGCAGTGAAAATGTTCAAATCCTGCACAAGAGGTGATTTTGCAAAGTGACGTGGAATCACCTTTCAGGCCAGATTTGCATAATTCCACTGCCCTTGTTCATGAGGTGGAGTCAAAATCAGGTTGAAAATTTGGTGCAAAATATCAAAATGACATACTAGGAAGGGCAGGAGGTGTTAAAACACAGAATACAAGAGTACATAGTATCAAAGGTAAATTTAAACTAGGCGGGGGGTAAGTGGAGAATTGGAATGAGGAGTGTCCGGAAGGGGGAGACAGATGAGCTTATGTCCCCACTCTGGTATAAACAAGGATGGAATCAAGGAAGGGTCGAGGGGAAGAGTAAAGAAGGGGGGGAAATGGGGTGTGGAGAGCAAGAGTATATCTTGGAGGGTCATCTACTTGAATGCAAGAAGCCTGGGGAATAAAATCACTGAACTATAGTCTCTTTTAGAGGACAGGAGGGTGGACATAGCAGCCATCACAGAAACATGGGCCAACAAACACCAGGACTGGGATCTGATGATCCTAGGGTACAGGATTTACAGGAGGGATAGAGGCAAGGGGAAGGGGGGGTTTGCAATGTACATGAAGGAAGGTATTAAGTGTGCGAGGGAAGAGGGTAGGGTAGGATAGAGGCCTTGTGTAAGCAATTCCAAGACACAAGGAACAGGATGGGGATGGTATACAGACCACCGACTCAAGGGGAGGATCTGGACAGGGAGCTGGCAGGGCAAATCAGGGAGGTGTGCAGGAAAGGTAACACTATGATATTATGGGACTTCAATCTACCGGGAGTGGATTGGGATACCCCAGCCACCTCGAGTGCTAGGAAGCAGATTCTCCTGGATGCCTTCCAGAATTGCTTCCTGGTACAGTTGGTAGCTGAGCCAACTAGGTTGGGAAATATACCAGATCTAGTATTGACCAATGGAGAGGCTATAAGGGAAGTGGGGGTGGAGGACCCGCTGGCAGGGAGCGATCACCACTCAGTGTGGTTCACACTTAACATGAGTAGGGAAGCAGTGGGAACAGGGACCAGGGTGACTGACTTCAGACAAGTTGATTTTGGTAGGATGAGGGAGATCGTGGGGGGGGGGGGCACCTGAAAGGAATTCAACCGCATTGGGATGCAAACCAGAAATGGGGAAAAAAATTCAAATTGAAGCTGGTGGAGGCCACTGAGACATGTGCCAAAACATGGAGCAAGAAGGGAAGGGCTAGGAAACCAAGCTGGATGAGCATGGATGTCTTAGAGATGGTGCGGGCTTAAAAAGCAACATTCAGGAGATGCAGGAAATCAGGGAAGAGGGAGGATAGAGAGGAGCATGTGAAGAAGTCCAAGGAAGTCACCAGGGGAGTCAGGGCTGCTAAAGCTTCCAGGGAGTTGAAGCTGGCGCAGGGCATTAAAGACGGGGAAAAGGACTTCTTCAGATACAGTACATATGTGAGAAAAGGAGCTGCAAGTACCAGATAGTGAGGATTAGTAAGGATGGGGTGGGGGTGGGCAGAGGGGTGAAACAGGCAGAAGCACTAAATGAGTACTCTCTGCTCTGTATTCACGAGGGAGAAGGACAGGCAACTACTGCAGGGGGTGGGGAGGGGAGGCAAGGGGGTAACTGATGGGGTGATCACTGAGGGAAGGGTGTTGGGGGCGGTCTAAGGCCTCTGAGGGTGGATAAGGCACTGGGTCTGGATGGCACACATCTTAGGGTGCTAAAGAAAATGGCAGGGGTCCTGGCTGGACCACTAGCGGACCTATTCAATACCTCCCGGGACACAGGGTGTGTACCACAGGACTGGAGAATGGCCCATGTGGTGCTCCTCCATAAAGGTGTCCGAAAGGATGAGCCGGGTAATTACAGACCATTAAGGCTAACATCTATTGTGGGGAAGTTGATGGATACAATACTGAAGGAGAGGCTGGTGTCCTTCCTGGATGACAAGGGGCTCCAGGATGCTCATCAACATGGGTTTATCTCTGGAAGATCCTGTCAGACTAACCTAGTTGAGTATTATGACTGGGTTACAAGGGAGCTGGACGGGGGCCACACTATGGATTCCACTTATTTGGACTTCAGTAAGGCCTTCGATTCGGTGCCCCATGGGAGGCTGGGTGGTAAGTTGAGATGGGGGCTACGATGGTTAAATGGATCAAGAACTGGCTGCAAGGGAGAAAGCAGAGGGTGGTAGTGGGAGGGAACTCTGATCAGTGCTGGGGCCGGTGCTGTTTGGGATCTTCATTGCGGACGTCTTGTCTAGTGTCAGGAATAAGATCAGTCTGTTTACTGATGACATCAAGTTGGGGGCAGTAGTGGATGATATAGCAGGCTAGCAGGGGCTGTAGGATGATCTGACCAAGCTGGTGGAGTGGTCAGAAGCGTGGCAGTTTGGGTTCAATGTGTAAAAGTGCAAAGTAATGGACTTCGGTGCAAAGAACCCAAGGAGGGGTTACCAACTGGGAGGGGTGCAGCTAGGTACCACCGAGGAGGAAAAGGATCTAAGGGTGGTGGTAACTGGGAATATGAACAATACAGAGCAGTGCAGGAGGGTGGCAGCAAAGGCCAACAAAATGCTGGGTTGTATTATGAGGGGCATCTCCTCCAGAAGCAGGGAGGTAATCCTGCCACTCTACAGGTCACTGGTCAGGCCACACCTGGCGTACTGTGTGCAGTTCTGGCACCCATACCTGAAGAGGGATGTGAGATTACTGGAAGGGGTTCAACAAAGGGCAACCAAGATGATCCAAGGGTTGCAGGATAGGATGTATGAGGAGAGGCTAAGGGAGCTGAACATGTACTCCCTGGAGGTGAGACGGGATTGGGGGAATATGATTGAGACCTTCAAGTACTTGAAGGGGATAAACAAAACTGGTACTGAGGGGATATTCAAGCTAAGGAAGGGGAGGGACATGAGAGGGCATAGCTTTATTTATTTATTTTGTATATTCTATTTATACCCCTGTCATGCTCTGGAGCTGCCTCTCCTTCCAGCTACCATGACCCTCAGACATCCCCCTACTGTCTCCCCCATGCCACCTTACCTCAGATCTGCAGCCATCCTCGGGACAGCCCGGTGTAACCCTGTACCGGATGGGTTCCTCTTCCAAGGGAAGGCACTGGCGGGAGAGAGACAGCACTATCTCTCCTCGGTCCCGGGCACTGCTGAGGCTTTCTGTGACTTCCTAGGAGTCTTCAGAGGTGTCTGGGGCCAGCAGCCATCATCCGGCCAGTCCCCAGAGCGGTATTTCTGATTTTCCTGGTGTTCCCCATAATGCGATCCCTCTGCTCTGTTCCCGGTTCCTCATAATGTGATCCTTCTGCTGTGCTCCCGGTCTCCACTGGGGGCCACTGCAAAGCGACCATGCATCCCTAACCCACCCCAAAGGAGGAGAGCAGTCCTATGGACGCTCCATCCTACCCCTTCCCCTGCCGACCCCCGGTGCCCAAGTCTGTTCCCGAACCTGGGACGCCGGGCGGCTCGAGGGGCATAACTTAGATTGAGGGGTAGATGGGAGGAAAATGAGGAGGCACTTTTCACAGAGAGCGTGGTGGCAGAATGGAACGCTCTGCCGGAGGAAGTAGTATCATGTAGGAAGGTGGGTAGTTTCAAGAGGGGATGGGACAGGGTGAGGGGGAGTAATTGGGTAGGGGGTTGGGCAGCTGCAAAGTAAGGGGGCTAGCTGCACACTCAACCAGACATGATAGATGAAGTGGCCTATTTCTGCTGGCAATTTCGTATGTCCCTATGTAACCTATGAATAAAAGTTAAAACCCTATTGAAATACAGTATACCGCGCTTGCCTTATTTTTTCATATTGCAGTTGCCGATTCCAGCAGCAAGACTTGTCTTCGATCGGAGAGTGGATCTATGCTGTGGGACATGTTCAGGTGGATGAAGGTGTGTGACACAGACACTACACATTCTCAGTGATTACAGCTCTTTGCTGAGAATGTGTTTGTTTGTTGAAGAAGAGTGAATTAAAATGACAAACTTTATTTCAAACGGCCATACTGTACTCAGGAAAACATTTTTTAAAAGGACTTATCTTCATTCTGTTTCTTCTTCCTCCTCCTGCACAATCATGGGTAGTTAGTGGTTCCAAAGACGTCAGTTATTTTCGTCTGTTCAGCACCGGCTGCCATCTGAGAGTGAATAACACTCTCAAGCTCAAAAAGATGCTCCCAGTATTCTGTCTTGTTATGGAGGATGCACCAGTAATGCAGGGTGCCTGCGTGTAACAGTGCTTCTGCACTGGTCACATTCACTGGCACAGGGTCCTCATCATCATCTGTAGCCTCTATCTTTTTGGCTGTTTGGGCATTTGATTGAACTGCCGAACATAATGTCACCAATGGATAACTCCCCCTCGGTGGTCTCCTCATTGTCTACTGTGACGAAGGCATCAAACTTCTCTGGGGACATGCCTGAGGGTATGATAACATTAGCCAGGGGTGTCCACCAAAGCATCTGGCTCAGGTAGGACAGCAGTGTCATCAGGTTCATCCTGCTGCACTTTGAACCCAGCTTTTCGAAAGCAGTTTGATATGGTGCTTTCTTTTAAAGTGGCCCATGCTTTGGCCATCATGAAAATTGCATCCAGTTGGTTGACAGACTTAGCGATTTCTGTAGCCAAGGCAGAGGAGCCACTGTCAGTCACCCCCACCACACGGCTAGAGAAAAGGGACCTGTAGTATCCCTTGAAGTTCTTTATCACGCCCATGTCCATTGGTTGGATGAGGCTCGTCATATTGGGAGGCAAGAAAACCATTTTTATGTGGCTGAACTTGTCAGCCAGGGAGTTGGGATGGGCAATGCAATTGTCCACAAAAAGGAAGACCTTTCTGCGGTGCCATCACAGCTTGCTGTTCCAGACAGCCAACCAGTCCTGGAAAATCAATCCAGTCATCCACACATTTGCGGAGCTATGGTAGGTTACCAGGAGAACAGAGACATCTTTTGGAAAACACTGTGGTCTCTTACTCTTCCCGATGACCAGAAAAGTCTGAGAAGCAAAGCAGAGAAACACGGTCCTTAGATTTTTTGTAGAATTTTTACCACCAATGAGCCTGGTGGATTTGTGGATATGCACCTTGTCTGGGTACCCATGATACAACAGACCAATTTCGTCTGCATTGAAGATGTTTACTGGTGGGTACTCAGACAAGAGGCTAGGGAGCAGTGTTTGTATCCATTCAGCTGCAGAGGAAGAATCAACATATGAACGCTCGCCGTGTTCCTGTTTCCAGATGATGCTGTTTCTGGTTTTCACCCGCTTAACCAGCCATCAGTGGCTTCAAACCCTTCATGATCTAGATGCCTCGCTATTTCCTCTGCTTTGCTTTTTAAAATTGGTCCAGTCAGTCTAGCACCATGAGAGACTGCATGTTTAAGCCATGCCAGAAGTCCATCCTCCACCAAATTGTCTTTTCCCGCCTGCTTTCTCTTGTGTGAGAGATTTGCATTCAGCTGCCATTCAACCTGAAGGCGTTCTCAGTTCAGGTCAATTCTCCCAACCTGACTCTCAGAGATGCCAAACTTTTTTGCTACTTTGACAAGGGAGGCTTTTGGCAGTTGCAACCTCTCTAAAACTTTTATCTTGCCAGACAAAGGGAGGTTGATTAATTTGGATGCCATTCTCACTCAAACAAACACTTGGACAACACCAGCTGTCAGCCGCTAATCATTTTTATTGACTACATCAAGAGGTGTTAAATTGGTGCTAAGAGAAATAGGACTGGCAATTGGCAGTCAAAACGTCCTCTTAAAATGGCTACTGTGTCCCAATTAAGAGTGTGCAATGCTCATTGGTTAACACAGGGACAAAATCGGTGACCTGAGAAATGTCACCATTAACCAAATGTTCCCTTTAGCCGCGTCCCCTTTAACTGGCATCTGCTGTATATATAAAATAAAATAGCTATATATGTAGGTAATAGGGAGGGAGGGAGTCAGCAGGAGGAGAGAGACGACAGCGGGCCTCTGCAATGAGCAGCTGCAACCTTGAAAAGCAGCCTCTGTCAGTAAGATCCAAGCAAGTAAAGAGCTGTCTGGAAGGAAATGAACAAATATAATAATTGCCTAAAAGAAAAGAAAGGAAAGAAGAGAGGAGAGAGACAGCAGAGAGAGTGAAACTGAGAGATGGAAGCGGAGGCCAGCAGATGGAGGGCCATAGATTTATTGCCTACAGGGTATTTCTAGTTCTCCTACCCTAAAATAAATAGCAGCATTTGCTGGCACAGTCCGTAGTGCTTTATTGCCTACTGGGTATTTCTCCTACCCCAGCTTTGCTGGCAGTGCCTCTCATGCAGTTCGAAGTGCTTTATTTCTCACACTGTATTTCTCCAACCACTACTCCAGAAATAACAGCAGTGTTTGCTGGCACAGTCCATAGTGCTTTATTGCCAACAGGGTATTTCTCCTACCCCAGAAAATAAATATCAGCAGGGTTTTCTGGCACGCAATCTGAATCGTTTTATTGCCTATAGTCTTGGCTCAGGTTGGGTATATCCCCAAGAAATAATAAAGTCAGGGGTTGCCTTCTATTATTGCTTTATTGCCTATGGGATATTTTTGTCTTGGCCTACAAAGTAAATAACTGCAGTGTTTGTTGGCATGTAGACTGAATTGCTTTATTGGCTACAGGGTATTTTCTTTGTAAATAAATATCAGCAGGGCTTGCTGCACTTTAAACGTTATATTTTATTGATTTTCACAAGTAAAAATACAAGTGTTTACACATGGAGTAAATGTGACAAGTAACTAATAATATGACATGCAATGATAAGAGTTAACGTAACTCAATATTTTGTTACCTCACATGGAGGGGTTACCTATTTAACTTCATAGGATATTTAATAAAAGAACTCTTGCCTGCCAAGAATGAAGACCATGCCATCATTAAAACATTTAAATGGGGATTACACTGTTAAATTTTTATGAACTAAAAGTCCTCTATGCATGAGATCTTCTAGCAGATTTAAGACTGCCTGTGCTAATCCTCTCAGACAAAACTGCTTTTTTTTTCACAATAAATGTCTTAAATACTTTGGGATAAATTCAGGTAAGTGTAACAACTGCTGTAATCTGCAAGCAAGAAAACAGTGAGATATAGAAATATAACACTTCGAGCTGATTTTAAACAATTAATTGTCAATTTAGCTGCCCAGTATAGCTGGATAACTGCGAAACAGAAACAGGTTGCGTCCCGCTGCAAAAGTAAAAGTCTTACAACTCAGAAACAGAGGAGATTTGGGGAGTTCACACCAGAAGTCCAGCACAGCCACATATAACCATCTCTCAACGAGGGAAAAAAGTTACTAGCAGTTTCAAGAAGAAGGGCTCTTCAAAGGTGCCTGGATTGGAGAGGACTCTATTTTAAGTCAGTTACCAAACTGGGCACAGATAGGGCAAAGTGGCAAGGAGGAGGGAGGTGATTCTGCCATTATACAGATCGCTGGTCAGACCCCACCTTGAGTACTGCTTTCAGTTTTGGCACCCTTACCTAAAAAGGGACATTAGATTGCTGGAAGGGGTGCAATGCAGAGCAACAAAGATGATCATGGGTCTGGGGGAGTTGCCATTTGAGGTTAGACTGAGGGAGCTGAACATGTACTCTCTGGAGAAGAGGAGGGACAGGGGGGATACAACGGAGTCCTTTAAGTACATGAAAGGAATAAACAGGACAGGCATGGAGGGACTGTTCAAGGGGAGGGTGGGGAGAGACACTCAGGGTCGTGACATGAGATTGGAAGGTGGAAGGTTTAGGAGGGATATGAGGAGGCATTTCTTTACTGAAAGGGTGGTAGCAGAGTGGAACCCACTACCGGCAGAGGTGGTGGCCTGTAAAACAGTGGGATGCTTCAAGAGGGTCTGGGATAAGGCAAAAGGAAGAGTCATGGGGGTTAGAGTGGGAAGGGCAGCTGCAGAATAGGGGTGCTAAGCAGCAAAATTGAGCAGACTCGATAGATCAAATGGCCTTTTTCTACTGGTAGTTTCTTATGTTCCTATTTGAAGTCATCTGGCACTCGTGCCTTTGGATTTGCGGCACCTACCCTCTGGAATTCTCTGCCCCATCAGCTCCGGGAGTACAGGACGGTGGGGAGTTTTAAGCAGGCACTAAAGACTTTTTTATGGGGAAAGGCGTTTCCTGTCTTATCCTGATTTTATATGTATTTGAATATATGTTGTTTTGTATTAATACTGTACAGCGCTTTGAAACCCTGAAAGGCGCTTAATTAAATACATTTTGTTATTATTATTTAAGTTGCCCCTATTAAATGAGTGAGCAACAAAAACATGTGAACAGTTTATTTATTTATTAGTTTTTGTTTACTGGGTAGGTGCACTAGGCAGGAGCATTGCCTATTTTCAGGCACAATCCGGGAGAGTTACAGACAACATGAGCAGCAAGTAACAGGTGATACAACAATACAAAATACAACAATGGCCTGATATACAGGTACCCTAAAACAACTGTACAACATGAGCAGATCAGAGATAAAATACATTAAGTGAAAACAGACCTGTGGAGGAAGAGATGAAACCAGGTTAGGTAGGAAATTATGAAGGTTGCTCTTAAAAACCTGGTGAGACTGAGAGTGCCTTAAGGTCATCAGAAGGGAGTTCCAGAGCTTGGGAGCAAAAAGCTGAGAACGCATGCTCACCCATCTTTGTCGCACGTGCAGGAACATTCAGGAGAGACCTATTTGCAGACCTCAAGGGGTATGCCTGTGGAGTGTGTTTTAACATGCTGGCTAGTGTAGTTGGTGTGCCAGTTCTTATTATGTTATCAACGGTACAGCCTACAGTGCAGCGTCAATAGGAGGATTGGGAGAGTCACCCAGACTAGAGTAGAGGACACAGTGATGGGTACGCCAGGGCACAGATAGGGCAAAGCAGCAAATACTGTTGCAGCGCGTGTTCCAATTGTTTAGGATCCCTTTGTTGTCTTCCAGGTAGGTTATCCACCCATAGGTAAAGTTTGGCTGCAGGACACCCTGGGCAATAGCCAATCTAGTAGCTGCAGTAAGGGTATGTCTAATTTTATAGGCAAGCCCCAGCTTTGTATTTACAGCCTTGCAGATGGTTGCCAGATAGAGGCTGAAGTTTAGAGCAGGGTCAAGGGTGATTCCAAGCTACTTAAAGGACACTACTACATCTAGCAGTATACAATATGGACCAGGGATGGTAAGTTTGGAGGGACATGCTTTGATTCTAGGTACTGAGCCAAATAGCATGGTGACCGTCTTCTTAGCATTCAAAAGGAGTCTGTTTTGCCTCAGCCAGGTCTGTGTGAGATCAAAATCCACAATCAGGTTTGGATTAATGTTGGATATGTCCTTGGCACTAGTGTATGGCACCATGTTGTCAGTGTAGAGTAAGGATGAACAAGATCCAGCCACTGTTGGCAGCTCACTGATAAACAGGGACAATAGTAAGGGACCTAATATGGATCCCTGAGGGACGACAGCACTAGTGGTTCAGATTTGACTCTATCAATCTGGAAGAATTGTTGTCAACCAGTAAGGTAGCTTCTAAACCAGGAGGTAGTAGAAGATGAGAAGCCCAGGGTAGTTAATTTAGATAACAGCAGAGGGTGATCCATAAGGTCGAACACCTTAGTGAAGTCGATGAACACTGCCCCTATTAGCATGCCCTTATCCATGGCCATCTTCATGTCATTTGTAAACTGAATGAGAGCAATGGATGTGCTGTGTGCTTTCCTTAAGCCATGTTGAGCCAAGGAAAGTAGATTATTTAGTTGGAGGTGCTCAGTTGCCTGGGTGGCCACAACATTTTCAAGTAACTTGTTCAGTACCGACAGAATGGCTAAGGGGTGGTAATTCTCCATATTCTTGGTCTCTCCCTTTTTATGGATAGGTACCGCATGAGCGATCATCCAGAGCATTGGGACAGACCCAGAAATCAGGGATAGGTTGAAAAGCCTAGTGACCAGCATAGCTAGTAGAGGGGCAGCAGTTTTTATAAATCTGGGTAGCAGTCCATCCGACCCAGCCGTGCTGCAAGCTGGGATGGTCTTTAGGAGACGAAGAGCATCAGCTTTAGAGACAGTCCTTAGATTGAAGGGAGGAGAGGCCAGTTCCTTGGCACCACATATTGCAACAGGGACCTGACTAGTCAGCTTTACATACTCTAAGAGATCCAAGAAATGGGAGTTTAGGGCATTTACTATCATGCCAGCGTTGCTGCAATTAACCCCATTCAGGGTCATGTCAGATATCGATGTGTTGTTACTATCCTGACCCTTAAACGATTTAATGTGTGTGACAGGAAGCTCATGCGACTTCTATTTCTTAGCCTAAACTATCCTTTACAATTTCTAGTTCATAAGGTTGGCCACCCCTTTCCCTTTCTTGACTATGCTATAGTGTCCTCTTTAATGTTGCTTTTCCCTCTCAGGTCCTGGTACAGGGAGGTTATTGTGGTAACTTCCAAACGTATGTAAATCAGATTGTGTTTATCGTTGGATTTAGTATGTAATAGCACTATGTCATTAAATACCTTGATGTATATACCTTGGCCCAGAAATTCAAACTGTGCCCAAAAAGTGCGCAACAGCAGGAGCAAGCCCAAGTCTATTGCACCCATGCGCAAGAAGCGCGATATTCAAAAACTGCGCAGGCCAAGATGCGCCTACAGCCAATGACTGAATATCACACCACCTGCGCCATAGCGCAACTAGGGAGGTGAAGCTGAGCATATCTGATGCACCATAGCACAACAAGGGATGTTCAGCTGAGCAGTCCAGATGCGCCATAGCGCAACCAGGGATACCCCCCAGCAGCAGGGCAGCAATGCAACAGCACAACCAGGGATGCAGGGGTCCACCATCCATGCCACAGATGGGCAGAGGAACACACAGCAGAAAAGACATCATCCCCCCACACCCCATGCACTGCACAACTGGGGGAGGGCTGGCATAACCACTGGCCCATGGAAACCAGCAACCAACCAACAGCTGGGCCATGGTACCCCATCACACCCCCTGGCAAGCTGTGACTGGCACACAAGGAGGGCCGACCACCCCATGCCACACCATCCCACCAATGCAGAGCACACCCTGCACCGTGACCCCCAGACACCCTGCCCAGGAACAGCGTCCACCAGTGCAGGATACCCCATGCATGCCACCACCCCCACTGTGATAATGCAACCCTGTGCACCACAAAACCATGCACGGCAGCCCCACCACGAGCACCCATCAGCGGGTGACAGCACACAGCGATGCAACAACTGCATACACAGTGCCACCACGCACTTCCCCCAAGGTACAGCTGAGAGACTGACCATGCGTCAGCACACGAGGTACCCCACACGTGACAGGGCATGCCCCGGACCCCACCACCAGTGGTACAGCACCCTGCACACCCTCCCAAGGACACACCCCAACCCAGCACTGGCCACAACAGCCAGTGCAGACACCCACAGTGGTGCATGGAAGCATGCACCACACAGGATGCAACACAGTGCATGGACAAACACCCACCCATACCCAAGGGCATACCAACACAGGGGCACAGTAGTGGGGCAACCAAGCCCCCAGCATGTGGCCATGGAAACCGTGTACACATAGCCAGCACTCCTCCATGGCACAGGAGTGCCTGCCACCCTGCGCAGGCACTGCGGAGCTGTATGCCACCAGCATTTGCCCAGAGCACAAGTGACAGACAGTGGTGAATATCCCCTGTGACACACATAAGCGACAGCATGGAGGTGGGACAACAGCGGAGGCCACAGTGTCACGCGAGGCAGACACGCACCACACCAGTGACAGGAGGCAACCCGGCATTGTGCTGGGTACAGTGGCTGTCCTGCATGGACAGCCACCACTGACATGCCAGTGGACCGTGCTTGTCACAGACATGCATGGGTATCAGGTGCACAGGCCATGGATGGTCTGACAGGTGTGCCATGGACACAGAGCACGCACCGTGGACCACTGCACACAGTCATCCAGTGCACAGGGAACAACACACACGCCACAGACAGTGACTGATAGCCACTCCCACACCATACTCACATCCCCATGGACACACACACGCACATGACTGCACCACCCCTGACGCCATGCACACCACTGCAGCTGAGCACCTATAGCCCACTGCAAATCAGAGACCACCACAGTAGGCATAGCAAAAGAAATGTATTTAAAAACAGCAAACAAAACTACATACAAGTATTTACAAAGGTTTGTGGGTTGGGACACAAACAAGGTGGGGGTGGGTAAGGGGCAGGGGTGAACAAACGGTAGAGGGAAGGAAGGGTGTGAGGGTGTGTCCAGGGGGTAGGGGAAATCAGGGGCAGTTCAAAGCTCAGTGGGAGCCCCGCTCCGGCTTCTCCTCCCACCATGATGTCTTCGGACACCAAGCCTGTCCAACCATTCGAGTATCTCCAGGGACGCCCTGGCTATCTGGAGAATCTCCTCAGTGCCACCCTGATCTCCTGCAGCTGCTGTCCACCTAGGACAAGGGAGCAGAGTCAATAGGTGTGAATGCACAGCCCCATGCAGCCCACCCACTGTGCATGGCATACAGCCGTGGGACATGCCTCTGTGATGGTGTGTGACCACCCACAATGATCGCGTCCACAAGATCTGCCCACCCAGGCGCACACAGCCATGCGGACCGCTGCACATACCCACCGGCCAAGTCCTGCACAGCATCACCGTGGCTGTTCAGTGACATGGCTATGTGGTGCGAAGGCAGTGGCACAGCCATGTGCCTGGTGCACACATGGACCACCACTGATGCACGCCCAGACATGCAGTGCCACTGGACAGTGCTGACTATAACAAGCTGAGTGCATGGCAGTGGTGGCAATGGACGGTGGCTATGTCCCACTGCCCGCCCTGTTGCACAGCATGCAATAGTAATCATGGATGTAAGGCACTCACCATCATCAGGCTGGTCCCTGCACCTCTGCAGACCTTCGCCCCTCCCGGACTGATGGTCCTCCTGCTGACACCTCCTCTCCCTCACCAGCCTGCACTCGTCTGGGCCTAAGGTGCAAACATGGAGAGAGGAACATCAGTACAATCCTGTAGCAAAGTCCCCCCGCCCCCATGTGTGCGCAATCCCACACAGCCAGACCCACCCACCCCACACCTTGATAACACCACCACGGCCAACACTGGATGGCCCCCCCATGTGCCGGACACATGCAACCGTGATACCCGTATGGAAGATAAAAGTGCATGGATGTTGCACCTATCTGGCTGTGACACTGTGCCCCTCCTGGCACGTGCCTGCAGGCGGGAAAGCAGGTCCAGTCCCTCTGCCTCAGGTCCCCATATCTGTGGCGGCACTGCTTCGCCGTCCGCCCCATACCGGTGGCCTCCTCCAGGGCGTCGGCCACCTCCTGCCCCACCTGACTCCTGGCCCTGTCCAGGGGTGCCTCACCAAATAGTGGACCAACATGTGGCTCCACAATGGCAACAAAGTTTGCCAGCTCCACCTGGCTCTACTGTACAGCTCTCCTCCGCGCCATCTCTACTGGTCAGTTAAGTCAAAATGGCGCTCTGCAGTGCGATTCCGCCATGTGCAGATGCTGAACGGTACAGCACTGCCATTCCCTATCGCGCTGTCACCGAACAGCGCAACAGTGGTGCACCCATGTCAGACGCATGGCGCCTAGGGGGCAAAGGTCAGGCACAGGGTCAAGGGTCTCTGGTGCACAGACAGCCACAACGCGATTGGAACCCAATGCATCTAGCACGATTGGGTGCCTGTGTGCCACCTCCTGTAGCGGCCTACCGCGCTGTTGCCCCAGTGTCCCTACGATGCCCCAGTGCCACAGCGCCCATATAGGTGAACAGCGCTGCAGCGCCACTGGCACAATGGTGGCCGTGCCCTGCATTGCCTCCCGTGCACAGCACATCAGCAGCATTGCAGGCGCCAACGTCATCAACCCGGGCATGCGCAGTTAGGTGTGTACTGTGCATGTCATAGAACTGCGCCCTTGGCTCAGCACGTTCAACACAATTGCGCAAAGTGCAACAGCGTGATATTCAGCTGTCACATGCAAATCAGCTAATAAGCCATTCAATGGCGCAGTCACTGCATTTGCATCCACTTAAAGATGCGCCTCACCTCATTTGCATGGGTTGCACTATAAAAGTGCGACTTTGGGCTGCACTGGCCATAGTCGGTTACTGCAGTCTACTGGTGAGTTGCATGCTGTTTGGGAGTGTGGACTGTGGATTTTGGGACATGCATGGGACTGCACAGTCACAGGTAACACCTGTCATTCTCACAGGCTGAATCATGACCGAGCAAGTTGTGGAGGAAGAGGAACAGAGTTGTGGGAGGAGGAGGAGGAGGCCAAATTTCACCAAGGCCAAGACGGATGCCCTGTTTGAGGCTTACCTAGACCAGGAGCCGCTTCTCAGCGGACACCAGGGAACACCACAGGCCCGTGCTGCTGCATGGGAGGAGGTGGCACGTGCTGTAAACCTGCATGGCAGCCACCAGCGCTCCGTGCAGGAGTGCAAGAAGAAGATGGGCACAGACAGGAGGAGGATTAAGGAAAAGGTGGCTGCCATCAGGGCAGCATGGTCTGCAACAGGTGGGGGACAGCCGGAGGTGCTACGCCTGACCCTGCAGGAAGAGAGGGTTGCTGGCAGCATGCAGCGTTGTGCCATTGAGGGTGTTCTGGGTGGTGGATTCCAGATGGGTGGTAGCCAATCACTGCATGGTAGGTTATGGTCTGTCTATTGAGAGGGTAGGTCACATGCAGTAACACAACTTTGTTTTCCCTTACAGCTCCTGAGCGTCTGCATGGGTCAGCGATGGTGGGCTTCTCCATTGAGGCCAGTCAGATGGAGATGGAGGAGGGCCCATCCACGTCCACAGGAATACACGGCTCAGTGCGACAGTAGGCCCGCCTGGACATCCAGACTGATGTTGTTGAAGCAGGTGCGGAGGAGGCCCTGCCTGTGTCCCAGCGTGCCAACGTCCACAGATGCCAGCATGCTGGGACTCGGGCTGGTGCCGGATCTGTCACCGATGATGATGTCGCTAATGTCATGGGCAGTGACATGTGTGTGCCACAGGATGGCCACACAGCAGGTAACATCGTGGCCATGGCTGTGGGTGGTGCCGCCGTGGAGGCCTGCGTGTCATCACAGTTCCAGCTTCGTGCCTGTCAGCACCGGTTGGGCAGCACTGGTGCGTGTACAGGACAGTGGGACTGTTGTGGCCACTGCTGCAGCACCATTGAGCCCTGGGGAGCGGCAGCCGGAGGGACAGCATCAGCAGTCGGCCAATGGGCTTGGGGGTACAGTGTCAGGGGGTGGCGTCAGTGCACCGCCTGTGGACATGCCCAGGCCTGGCCCTGGTGTGCAGCGCCCACCCTCAAGGGATGATGAGCATCAGGGCTGTGAACACCCTGAGGGACAGCATGCCGATTAGGCAGATGACCTTTTTGATGAGCACACCCGCATACTGCAAGCATCAGTCAAATCAGCAGATGCAGCTTGTGACGGTGGTGGATGCACTGAGTGCGGCTCTGCAGCGGGCAGAGGAGCGTCACAGCAGAGAAACCGCTCTGCTCCTGGCAGGGATGGACCGGATGCGGGAGGATGTGACTGCTGCCATTGACAGGCTGACACATACAATCACAGCTGCCATGGCCACAGGGGGCACACAGTTATCTGCCCATGCATTGCAGACACCGCGTAGTACAATGTCCACCCCCCATTCCCAGCGTCATGCGACATCATCCTTCTCGATACCGGGTTCAGCTGTGGGCATCTCAAGCATGCCTGGCGCAGGCATGTTCGGTGTGCTGCAGACCCCTGCGTGAGCAAGGTCGCATTCACGCAGTGGAACCCCTTGGGGACCATCGGTGCCACCCCATGAGGCCAGTGGTCAGCCTGTCACTGCTGGCGGGTCTCGGCAGGGCCGCCCATGCATCCGTGGTGGCCGGGGCACTGTGGTGCATGACTGACCTGTCTCCCAGCGTGGCGACTGTCTGATGCTGCCTTGTGTGCATTGTATCATTCAGCGGGCAATGCATGGGTGGGTACCTGGCCCTGCACGCACACAGTCAATCTGCACACCCTCCCGGCTGCTGTCTGCAGTTGCGTGTGCATGATGATGCCTGCATTGCGCTGTACTCCAATGTGCAATAATGCCCAGCATCTGACACACTCACAATGACAGGCAGTGGGCGTGGTGGTCTGTGGACATGTGTGTGGCTAGGGGTGGCGTTCTGGGTCGGCGTGCCTCCTACCCTTTGTGCATGTCTGGTGAGTGTGTGTGTGTGTGTGTCTGTCCGTGTGCCATGTTAGACCTCACCCATCCCTGGTGGTGTGTGTAGTTCCATGCCTGGCCACTTCCCTTGATGGCATGCACCCCTGGTGTGTGTCCATGCATGTTTGTGGGTTGTGCCTTTGCCACTGGTGGTTGCGCATGGCCCCATGACTTACCTGGGTTGGCTGAAGTGCTCCTCGATGGCATGCCCGGTGCAGCTGTGCCAGCCGGAGCAGTCGAGAGTCCCATCGCCCAAGATGGGGGGCTGCCCATCACCACTGTCACCGGGCGCCCCCTATCGCTGTCCCCTCTTCGACCTGTCACGACTATCCCACATTCGCTGGCCTGTTGTGCAGGATGCAACAGGCCATGAATAGCCTGCAGGCCTTTGAGGCTGTACTGTAGGGCACCGCCGAGGTGTCCAGGCAATGGAACGTTGCCTTCAGCATACCAAACACCTGCTCGATGACATGTGGTGGCATGTGCCTCATTGTAGCATTGCTGCGATGGGGTCGCGGGCCGGCGGTATGGTGTGAGCAGCCAGGGATGGAGTGGGTATCCACTGTCACCTGTGTGTAGAGGGTGGAGGTTAGTTTGGTGATCAGCATCGCCCTGCCCCGGGCCACGTAGGCCACTACCCATGTCACCTCTGACCATGCCCCTCCCAAGCCCTATGTTTGTCCGTGTGGTTTGCATACTCACCCATTAAGTGGCCAGCGGGGATGTCCCCACTCTCGAATCTGTGGCACAGTGCCAACTGGTGCCCGATGAAGGCATTGTGTGTTCCCCCAAGGTGCGTGGCACAGACATTGATTATGCGCCCCCTGGCATCGCACACCACCTGGCAGTTGATGCTAGCATAGCCCTTGTGATTAATGTATGCAGCCCTCTCGGGGCCAGGTGGTGTGCGGATGGCCACATGGGTGCAGTCTATTGCCCCTAGCATGCCAGGTATACATGCTACCCTGTGGAACTCCTGTATGTTTGCTGTGCGCTCTGCCGGTGTGCTGGGGAAATGGATGTACTCCGCAGCATGGGGCAGCAATGCACTGAGGAATTGGGTGAGGTGGCATGATGCGGCCAACTGGGTTATGCCTGTGGTGTCCCCTGTTGGTCTCTGGAAGGTACCCATGGCGAGCAAGCACATGCAAGCTGTCACTTTAGTCTCCACTGACAGAGTATGGCTCCGTCGTGTGGGTGCCTGCATCACATCACTGCACAGCTCACAGAGCCTCCTCAGAATTGCCCGATTCAGGTGGTACTGGCCCACGATCTCAGTATCACTGTACAGCTCGAAGCTGGTGCGGGCTCGGTACTGCCTGTTGGGGGCATACCACCGACGGGCCCTTCCACGGCCGTGCCCCCCTGCTGCCTGCCTTCTCACCCCCCTCATTACTGCCTCCATCTGGATGGTGGCACTGGCCATGTCCCTGGCTTGTATTTACCCCCGCAGCTGTTTCTGTGTTCCCCCCTGTCCTGGCTGCTACTTCCCCAGTACCAGGAACACCTAACTGTGCTGGCCTCAATGCTGTGTGGCACTTCCCCCTTCTGCACTGTGGCTGTGGCTCCCCATACCTTCCCTGAGCCTGTGGGTTCCAGGTGCCCTTTCTCTGTCCTGCCCTGTGTGTGTGTGTGTTGCCTGTGTGGCTGGCTATAGTTCAGCAACATTTGCCTTCCCTGTAGCGTTCTTGTGCCTCTCCCTTGTTCCTTTTTATTTTGGCTCATTTCCGCTATCGCGCAACTTCCGCTTGGTCCCCTATTGCACATGGCGCATGTTGTTGAATATTGCACTGCACCATTTATGCATGGTTCCTCACCCTTCAATTGCGCATACATTCATTATCATTGCGCTATTGCTCAACGTGATTTGGGGGGGCGCAACTGCCTCCTGCTGAATATCGCAGAATGGCGTGATTAGACTTGCGCTGATAAAGAACCCTATTGCGCATGGCGCAACCCTTTTGAATATCTGGGCCCTTATGTTTATGAAACCTTTAAATGTTGAAAATACCATGGCACTAGGTGTTTTTGATAATGGTAAAAAGTATTAGGTGACTATTACAGAAATTAAGTTAGTTGCGCTATTTAAAATGCATGTAAATTGCTGTAAACTGAACAAGTCTGACTTTTTATGGTGATTTGCATGCATCCTATGATGCTTTGCATTATGGAAGTATGTATGATGATGTATTTCTTTGAAACTTGACTTGTTGCCAATGCCCTTTGGGGTAACCCTATTTTTCAGTGTTTCTGTACTTAGGTTCTTTGTTTTTAGCTTTTTTTTTTTTTCCTTTTTAACCACCTCTACCCAAGCAAACAAGGCCCACACAGGGATGAAGGGTTTTCACTAAAAATGGTTAAGTCAGAGATCAGTGTCAGTAGGTGCTGGCTAAGTGCAGAGAAAGGACATACTTAGTCTGCTGCAGCAAACTGATGTACTGAAGAAGGAATATGCCATTGCTGAAAGTTATTTCTGTATTTTGAATAAACATCACACAGAGATTATGTGTTGAACTTGAAGTTCAGTGTCTAGTCCATCTGTTATCCCACAACCCCTCCACAGACTTGGTGTCAAAAGTGGGATAATTTACTGGAAGCATCTGGACTGACCTAACTGGGAAATGTTCTGGTGGATATCTCCCAGATATCCCAGGTGGACTGATGCACCAGGAGTTGCCAGAGGAGAACCTGGAGAACAAAGTCCATGGAGTTCTGACCAGAACCATGGCTGACAGATGGAGAGAAGCTGCTGCCTGGACTGGACCTGGGAGCTCGGAGGAAGGCCAAGCCTGAAGATGATGAAGAGATGCAGGCTAAGGCAGACTGGAGGTGCAAGCGACAACACCCAGGAGGTGGAGACCCTGATGAGGATGATCCACTGGATGAGTGGGCAATGACTGGAAGTAGACCGACTACACAGAGAGGTGGAACACCAGTGCCTGGTGCTGCCAGAGAGTTTGGATAAAGAATAAGAGGAGAATTTTTCAGGGGCTCAGTTTGAGGAGGACCCCATGACTGAGCAGGATATTCCTTTGTTTTCTGTGTTCCCATGATATTACCTATTGGAGGTTGGAGATGAAAGGATGTAACTTGAATATGAGACCCCAGGTAAGACTATGCCTAGTGGTATTGTGCTGGGGTTGAAGACTCCAAGCAAGCAAGAAGAAGCCTATGAGACTAAAAGGACTTTTTCTTGTATTGATGCAGCTAAATCTATTAACAGAATTGACTGGGGTATATTGCAGGCTAAAGATGCTGATATTGCCAAAATGTTACAATAAGTTAAGATTAAGGAGGTGGTACATTTTTTTTTGTACTTTCTGTTTATTGCCATTTTGAAATAACAATACAGGTACACAAATCATATGCAGGTACTCAGTAGAATGTGAAGGTTATACAACCACATTAGGATTTAGGGAGTAAGAACAATAATTCAAATCCTGCACACTGGTACAGAAGGAAGTGGGGGAGGTCTTTAAAGTGTGTCCATTGTCCATATAATAGTCCCAAAAATGCCAGCCACTTCAATGGCAAGAGTAGAGTCCTCTAGGGAGAAGCAAAGGGAATTTGAAATGCACTGCAAAACAGTACTATATACTCTGTATTCAGAACAACCATACAGGTAAAAATGTGCTATTACATTGCTCAATTTAACACAGCAGTTCACCAGTACCAACATTATATTTAATAGAAACCCATTTCCAACAATAGTAACAGGATCCATCAATATCACTTTATGGTATAAGCTTTAGGCTACATCAACCTTAGACCAAAATCATGTAAATCTAATCCCCCCCCCCCCGGGCCAAATACTAAATGTTATTAAAGTCCCAAAGTCCAAATCCGGTCCAAATATAAAAGATAAGGCCCTTTAGAGAAAGAAAACTCAGTAACATGTCTGTAGCCCTGGGCTGTAGCCAGACCTTCCCCTTATTTGATCTGCATTATCTGCAAACACCAGTTAACATCACTTGTAACTTTTAAACTACAAGAAAAAGAGACAGAAATTCAGTATAAACTTGTGATTAGATGTATAGTAAGTCCCTAAGGTCTCCTTGTCTTCTGATGCTACAGTATCATGCCAAGAACATAGGCAGGCAATTTTTCAAATTCAGCTTCTGTACATTCCATCCACCTTCCAGCATCTTTAGGATCCACGAATTGCCATGATTTTCCTCCGTAAGTGATGCAGAGCCTAAATGGTAACAGAAAGGAGTGAATGATGCCCAAAGACCGGAGCCGCTGCCAAACTGTGTCAAACTGTTTGCGCCATGCTCTGGTCTGGAAGGAAAAGGTCTGGAAACATTTTAACACCCCGATCTTGTAGCATGAGTGGATAGGCCACCCTCGCTGCCGAAAGCAGATCTCTAACTTCTTAGCCTGATGTTCGTACGAGCACAGTCCTGGGGTTCTCAGTAGTAGAGGGACAGACTCGTGGGTTCACACGATATGCTGTATGTAGTTGTCCCCAATCAAAATCTTCGGGTACCTCCAGCAAATTTGCTATCCATTCCCTCAGGAAAGGCAACAAGTTTGTGCCCTCAACATCCTCCGGAACGCCAACTAGATGCAAGTTGCCTGCCCTCAGTTTGTTTTCAAGATTCTCCATGCGGTTCCTCATGGCAGAGTTTTCTTTAGTTAAAACCACATTTGCCTGGATAATTACACTTTTCTTCTCCGCTTCTGCCACTGTAGTTTGAATTGCTTTCAGCACTGCATCATGCGTCTCCAGTTTACTGAGTGTTTTTTCTATCTTAGCGTCCATCGCTCTGACAGATTCCAGTATTGCCTGCCAAGGAGGAATTGTAGAAGAAGTAGGCTGTGGACTCCCACTAGGGCCTCCATTTGTGGCCTCTGGGGTATGCTGCGATGTAGTAGGTTTTTGAGTCCCTGTTAGCCGATTCTTCTGCCGACCCATATCGATGTTTGGTATCCACCAGTTCCTCTGGTTGTTAGGAGATGAACGGTGATACTTTAAATGGTGTAGTCATAAGTTAAATTTAGATTTTAATAGAATTCAGGTACTGCTGTGCAGGAGCTCTGTAAAAAGCTTCCTCTCCAGAAGTTGGCTCTCTGGCGCCCCCCCATGTTTTTTTTGATGAAAAACCTACAAAGGAGGAGGGTGGGTAGAAAATGTATAGGAACCTGTGTTAGGGTAACACCTACACAGTGTCTACTCTCGGGTGTCTGTATCAGTAGCAAGTGAAATGAATGAATCAAGACAGAGACAGTGGGTTTATGTAGAGGGGTTGAACCTAGGACTGGGTCCCTGCTTAAAACTGACATGTCTGGAGGGGTTGGAGCAGGTAATTACTCACCCCAGAGAAAGTCTTTCTATGGTACTGGACTGTACAGCTGTCCAGATTTTTGGTTAAGAAATATGACAGACTTTCTCTAAAAGGAGTTGGGAAGGTACTGTTAGTCTCTGTTGAGAAATGTGTTAATGTCTCAGGGTAAAGAATGATGATATCCACTATGTTTATGATAGAATGTTATAATTAACACAGACCCTGAGACAGTGGTTCTGAAGATGGATGGGAGGAAGCTCCATCCCTTTCTGGGACAGGAAGGTGGTAAGCAGTCTGCAATAACTGCTTCCCTTTTAAGGTGGGGGATATGTGACAGGGAGCTCCGGACACTCTTGAGGACTGACCTTTTCTTAAATCTGTTGCAACAGTTCTTCTATTCCTTAGCCTAATCTATCCTTTACAATTTCTAGTCCATAAGATTGGCCATCTATGGGCACCCCCTTCCCTTTCTTGACTATGCTATAGTGTCCTTTTTAATACTCCTTTTCCCTCTCAGGTCCTCATACAGGGAGGTTATTGTGGTGACCTCCAAATGTATGTAAAACAGGTTGTGTTTATCGTTGTTGGATTTCATATGTAATAGCACTATGTCATAAAATACCTCGATGTATATAGCTCATGTTATGAAACCTGTAAATGTTGAAAAAAACATGGCACTAGGTGTTTTTGATAATGGTAAAAAGTAGTAGGTGACTATTATATAAATTAAGTTAGTTGTGCTATTTAAAATGCAAATAAATTGCTGTAAAATGAACAAGTCTGAAATTTCATGGTGATTTGCATATATACTTGTGACGTAGACAGCCAGCTTTGAGTGCTGTATCAATTTTTTTATTACATATAAAATGCGTGATGGGAAGGTCAGTTTGAGGAAACTACTGTCTTACTGGAACTGACACATCAAGACCCCCCCAAGGATAAGTTCAAAGGACAGGACATAGCTAAACTGCAGATATCTGGGGTGCAATTACCTTGTCAATTTGCTTTCATCCCAGGAAATAAGATTAGCCATTCATAATTCCCTCAGGAAAAATCCTTTGACTTGCAATAGCTGTCAGGAAGAACTTGAGAGGGAGGGGTGTCAGAGAGAGGCCAGAATGGACATTGAAGAGAGGTTGATGTCTGGGCCAGGGAGGACCCAGATGAATTTGGAAGGTCCAATATACAGTCCCGGGGAACCCTTGAATTACATCAAAGAGACCTCTGAGGTGTAGATTCCAAGGTCCAGATGAAATTAAAGAGGCAAATACACTTTTGCTTTGAATACAGTGACTTAGATCAAAGAAACTTTTGAGATGTATGTGTAGCAGAGCACAAACCGGTTTGGTCTGGTTAACCTGAGGGAGGAAAGGGACCATTAAAGCACTGAAAGAAAGTAAGCATATATTAGATTAGAACAGTCTGAATGTGTGTATTGTAGGAACTGCACTTTTACCTGTTTGTTGTAAGGCTGTATGTGTTGAGATATATTTGTTCTGTAATTATTGTTCTGTTTTGATGTTTTAAAGCAAAGATATATTTTACAACGGAAACTGCCTGGAGTACCTTGACATTTCTTTTTATTTTAAGTGGAGCTTTTAAAGGTTATACTTAACACTGTGTATGTGTTTATTGTATACCAAACTGGGAAATGGATAGAGTTCTCTAAAGTCTTGCATAGAGTTCTAAGGGTTCATTTGAAAGACCTGGCTGGGTGCCCGTAGGCAAAGATATCTGGCCCCCCAAAGACAGAATTATCTGAGCCCGATAATTGGGTACGCTAACAAAAGGTTATCAGTTTGAATCGCTCCAGAACTTGAGACTAAGGTGACTTGAGCCCACAAAACAGACAAGAGGGTTACCTTGTTCTGTTCACTGTCCACAAATCATATGTTCAGAGGTTGGCACTTTGGGAGTAGAGGGCTGAGTGAGTTTGTGACAGATTGGTTGGCAGCAGTGGCATAAAAAGTTTGGTGGTATAAGCTTCATTGTTCAGTGTGTCAGCGTGAGACCGTTTAGCTCACTTGGAAAAAAGAAAGGCAGTGTTTTATTTAAAAAGGAAACATAATTATATCCCTTGACTTACAATTAAGTTCCAACCCATTTTATTTTTTTTTCTCTGAAGTGCTGGTCAGAATAGTATTAGTAGTGAGGGAAGAAGAAAATGGCTTCTGACTACAGCAGGCACACTGTAGATTTCTTAAAGCAGTTGTGCAGGGACAGGGGAGTCCCGTTTGGGGTGAAAGCCAGTAAGCAGAACCTCATAGAGGCACTGAAGGTAGCAGATACCCAGAGCAGCGAGTCACAGACCGTAACTGAAAGGGACCAAACCTCAAGTCTGGAAGGGCTAGCGGCCAGTGAGGGGTCCCGAGCCGATGAGGCGGACAGCAGGGCCACTGTCAGTGAAGGGCCACAGCAGCAGGGACACGTCACCAGTATCCTGAATCTGGAAGTTCGCAGGTTGCAACTTGAGTTGCGCAGGATGGAGCTGGAGTCCCAGGAGAGGAGAGAAAGGGAACAGAGAGTGGCAGACCGTGAGGAGCGTGAGTGCCAGCGAGCTGCAGAGGAGAAGAGAGAGCAAGAATGCAGAGAGGCAGAGGAGAGGACAGAGGAGTGCCAGTGGCAACACAAACTGGTGATGCTACGACTCCAACCAGCGGCACCAGGGCAGGTAAGTGGCTCGGGTTTAACTGGGACTACAGGACTGGGTTACAAATTGAACTCCAAATTAATAGCCGAGTTTAAGGATGGGGTGGACATGGACGCCTTTTTAAATTCTTTTGAAAAAGTTTGTATTCAGGCTAAAATTCCTAGAGAGTCCTGGAGCTTCCAGCTATCCCCGCTACTTACCAGAAAAGCTTGGGATGCATTGTGTCAAATGGACAGTGACAATTACAGTAAGTTAAAAGCTGCACTGTTAAAAACGTTTTAATTAACTGCTGAATCATACAGAGCTAAATTCTGTAAGCTCAGGAGAAGCCCTGATATGAGCTATGAGGAGCTAGCCATGAAATAATGTCAGTTTTTAAAACGTTGGTGGGAAGGAATTGAGACAAACACTGTTAGATAAAATTGAAAATGTGATTTTATTAGAACAGTTTTATTGGGCATGCCCAGCAGAGTTAAAAACCTGGCTAGAGGACCGAGATCCAAAAACACTGCAAGAGGCTGCTGAACTCTCAGATCGCTGTGCCAAGAGCAGACCTGCTCTGAGAGCTAATGGGGTGAATGTGGCAGCGCAGAAAGGAAAAAGCGCACCTTCAGGGCATCTAAAACCCTCACTGCCTCCACTGAAACCAGTTAGCCCCAGGTTTCAAAGAAAAGATTTCTCTGAAGTAAGAAATATTTGTTAGTTATGTAACGAAACTGGGCATATTGCCAGACAGTGTCCAAGAAGGGCAAGCAATAATACGCAAAGTAGTACCAGAAAGGACGTGGGTTGTTTGTGTGTCCCTGGAAACATGCCAGTGAACGTGAGGGAATACATGCACCCAGTCATGGTAAATGGCATACAGATGCGGGGGTTAAGGGACACAGGGGCATCCCTGACATTGGTAAAGGGGGATTAGGTACAGCCTGGTCAGCTTATACCCAACAAATACATAACTGTACAAGGGTTTACTGGTGAAGAGAAAACACTGCCACTGGCCAGTGTTCTCCTGGACTAGGGTGAAACAAGGGAAACTGTGCAACAGGTGGCTATAGCCAGCACATTAGCAGTGGATGTGATCCTGGGTAACAATCTCCAACAGGGGATGGTATGTGCAGTTACCTGTAGCCAAGCAACCAGGGGAAATTGTAGTTCCCCAAGCCCCCCCAGAAGCCACTGGGGAAGATACTGAGAGGCTGGTTCCCCAGTCTGTGTCTCCAGAGGGGAAGACTGATAAAAAGAGGGTAGAAATTTCCCCAGTAGCAAGTAACCACATAGCTACAGAGGGTTACTCCGAAGAAGGAGGAGTAACCTCTTGTCAGAGGGTTGGGATTGACAGTGATCCTGAAGGCCCTGACGCTAGTGCTAGGGACCCTAGTTTAGCGACTGAAGGGGGACCTATCCCATGCCTTGGGAATGTGTGAGGGGTTCGCAGCTGCTCAGAGGAGTGATCCTAGTTTAGAGAAGCTGAGGGCTTGGGCAGGCTCGGACAGTGCACAGGGAGGTGACAGCAGACATAAGGTTTATTGGGAAATGGACTTATGTACAGTATACACAGGCAGTACAGACAGAGAGAGGGATGCTAGGTAGGCAGCTTGTCATTCCCCAGGAATATCGTGAGCAGTTGCTCAAGGTTGCCCATGATATTCCCTTGTCTGGTCATCTGGGAATTGCACGCACAACACAGTGGTTGGCCCAGAATTTCTACTGGCCTAACTTCACCCAGCAGGTGAAGGAGTATTGCAGGTCTTGTCACCGGTGCCAAGAAATAAGGAAGGCGGGCAAGAAAACCCAAGCCGCCCTGATCCCCTTGCCCATAGCGGAGGAGCCATTCCAGAGGGTGGGAATGGATATTGTGGGGCCTTTAAATACCCCCAGTTCCTCAGGGAAGAGATTCATCCTGACAGTGGTGGATTATGCCACCCGGTACCCAGAGGCAGTCACCCTATCGTCACTGAGGACAGACAAAGAAGCAGATGCCTTGCTTGGGATTTTCTCCCGTGTTGGGTTTCCGCAGGAGGTAATCACTAATCGAGGGGGTTCCTTCATGTCGGACCTAATGAAATGTCTATGTAAGAAGTGTGTGGTGGTGCAGAGATGCACAACACCGTATCAACCACAAGCCAATGGGCTTGTGGAACGCTTCAAGGGTACCCTAAAGTCAATGCTCCGGGCATTTGCTGAACAGCATGGGAGGGACTTGGAGAAATACCTTCCCCACCTGGCAGCTGCCCAACAGAAACAAAAAGTATGGTACAACTGCAGAGCCAGAGCTCGCTCGTACATGGTGGGTCAGGAAGTCATGGTCCTTATTACGGTCCAGAAAGACAAGCTGCAAGCTGAGTGGGCAGGACCATACAGAGTGGTTAGGAAGGTAAATGACGTAAACTACATTGTGGAGTTACCTGACCGTAGACAGACAGAAAGGATGTACCGTGTAAACATGATGCCATATGCAAATAGGGCTGACATAGTGTTCGCTGTGTGCAGTCATAGGGAGGGGACAGACGAAGGAGACACCCTTCTGGACTTGCTGGAGGAAAGTAAGTGGGAGTCCTCTATGGAGACAGTTAAATTGTCTCCCCAGCTGACCCCAGGCCAGATCCAGAAAGTGAGGGAGGTTTTAGCAGACTTTGCCCCCTTGTTTAGCGCCAAGCCTGGACTAACACCCTTAGCGACACACGATGTGAAGACAGGGACACAGACGCCCATATGGCGGACAGCATATTGGGTGTCAGAGGCTGTCCAAAAGGACATTAGATGGGAAGTGGAGGAGATGCTAGATTTAGGGGTAATCCAGAGATCCCACAGTCCCTGGGCCTCACCCGTAGTCATTGCACCGAGGCTAGATGGCTCAACTCATTTCTATGTAGACTATCGTGGACTGAATGCAGTCACGAAGTCAGATGCCCACCCGATGCCCCAAACGGACAAACTCCTGGACAAACTTGAGGGGCGACCTACCTTTCGACCACTGACCTGACAAAGGTGTATTGGCAGGTAGAGTTGATGGACAGAGTTAGGAAGAGGTCAGCCTTCATCACTATGATAGGCTTATTTGAGTTCAGACTAATGCCTTTCGAAATGAAGAACGCTCCGGCCACTTTCCAAGGGTTGGTGAACCAGGTGTTAAATGGTGCTGAGGAGTACACCGTGGCGTACCTGAATGACATTGCCATCTTCAGTACCAGCTGGGAGGAACACCTTTCACACCTTAGGGAAGTGCTGGGCGGAATACAGAGGGCCGGGCTCACTGTCAAAGCCGAGAAGTGCCAGGTGGCCATGGGAGAAGTGGCATATCACGGGCATGTGGTAGGCCGGGGACAGCTCTGTCCTAACCAAATCAAGATAGAGGTAATACAGGCATGGCCCAGACCAGAAACTCAGAAGCAGGTCAGGAGTTTTCTCAGGACAGCAGGGTACTATCGAAAATTTGTACCAAATTACATTGCCCTGGCTGCTCCCCTATCTGACCGGATGCCCAAGAAAATTACCTGGAGTCCAGCCTGTGAGGATGCATTTTCCAAACTAAAGGAGGCACTGTGCAGTGCTCCTGTTTTGATAAGTCCCAACTATAGTAAAACCTTTATAGTTCAGACAGACGCCTCAGACGTGGGTATTGGGGCAGTACTGAGCCAGACATCCAGCGAAGGGAGGGACCACCCCATAGCCTACCTGAGCCAAAAGCTGCTCCCCAGGGAACTAGCATACTCCACAGTGGAAAAGGAGTGTCTTGCCCTAGTGTGGGCCCTAAAGAAATTGGAGCCATACTTGTATGGGCAGCCTTTTGTGGTGCAGACTGACCACAACCCCTTGGTCTGGCTAACGCAGATGGGGAAAAACAATGGCAGACTGCTCAAATGGAGTCTTGCCTTACAAGAGTATGATTTGAAAATTGTACATCGGTCCGGAGCCAAGAATCAGAACTCAGATGGACTGTCTAGGGTCTATGAGGAGTGAACTGATTTGGGAAGCTCATCCCATGTAGGGCATAGAGCCCCCAAATTCAGTCTAGGTGGGGAGAAGTGTGACGTAGACAGCCAGCTTTGAGTGCTGTATCAATTTTTTTATTACATATAAAATGCGTGATGGGAAGGTCAGTTTGAGGAAACTACTGTCTTACTGGAACTGACACATCAAGACCCCCCAGGGATAAGTTCAAAGGACAGGACATAGCTAAAATGCAGA
This sequence comes from Neoceratodus forsteri, assembly GCA_016271365.2. NCBI lineage: Eukaryota > Metazoa > Chordata > Ceratodontiformes > Ceratodontidae > Neoceratodus > Neoceratodus forsteri. The sequence goes on along the minus strand of CM028135.1, from coordinate 199,524,730 downwards.
TATCTGGGGTGCAATTACCTTGTCAATTTGCTTTCATTCCAGGAAATAAGATTAGCCATTCATAATTCCCTCAGGAAAAATCATTTGACTTGCAATAGTTGTCAGGAAGAACTTGAGAGGGAGGGTTGTCAGAGAGAAGCCAGAATGGACATTGAAGAGAGGTTGATGTCTGGGCCAGGGAGGACCCAGACGAATTTGGAAGGTCCAATATACATTCCTGGGGAACTCTTGAATTACATCAGAGAGACCTTTGAGGTGTAGATTCCAAGGTCCAGATGAAATTAAAGAGGCAAATACACTTTTGCTTTGAATACAGTGACTTCGATCAAAGAAAGTTTTGAGATGTATGTGCAGCAGAGCACAAACTGGTTTGGTCTGGTTAACCTGAGGGAGGAAAGGCAGTGAGGTCACCTATTATGTTTTTTTAAATATTTTATTTGGACATCCTGTGAGATAACATATAGATGTTGTTATACCAAGGTGGAGTTATGTGACCTCAGAGAAGGACGGCTCAGAACTGTGTTTAATTGCTGAGAGAACCTTGACAGAGACACACAAGACAATATTTCTGACTGAGAGAAGAGAGACCATCAAAGCACTGAAAGAAAGTAAGCATATATTAGATTAGACCAGTCTGAATGTATGTATTGTAGGAACTGCACTTTTACCTGTTTGTTTTAAGGCTGTATGTGTTGGGATATATTTGTTCTGTAATTACTGTTTTGATATTTTAAAGTAAAGATATATTTTACAATGGAAACTGCCTGGAGTGCCTTGACATTTCTTTTTATTTTAAGTGGAGCTTTTAAAGGTTATAAGAACACTGTGTATGAGTTTATTGTATACCAAACTGGGAAATGGATAGAGTTCTCTAAAGTGTTGCATAGAGTTCTAAGGGTTCATTTGAAAGACCTGGTTGGGTGCCCATAGGCAAAGATATCTGGCCCCCCGAAGACAGAATTATCTGAGCCTGATAACTGGGTATGCTAACAAGAGGTTATCAGTTTGAATCCCTCCAGAACATGAGACTAAGGTGACTTGAACCCACAAAACAGACAAGAGGGTTACCTTGTTCTGATCACTGTCCACAAATCATATGCTCCGAGGTTGACACTTTGGGAGTAGAGGGCTGAGCAAGTTTGTGACAATACTAACATACTAAATTGCCAGCAGAATAGGCCTGATGGTCTTTTGTGTCTGTTCGTTTGGTCAGCCCCCACCCTGGGAGCTGACCTTGCTGCCCCCTTTGCCCTCTCTGGCTTCTCCCTTCCCAGTCACGGATATTCTCGCTGCACTGGATTCTGCTTCCAGAACCCTTCCCCTGTACCTGTTCCACCCCCTCTTGAACCCCTCCACCGTCTCTGCCTCCACCAGCCTCCTGGGAAGTGCATTCCATGGCTCCACCACCCTCTCAGTGAAGTAGTACCTCCTCCTTTCTCCCCTGAATCTCTCCCCCTCCACCCATGCCCTCTAGTTGCCCCCTCCTTCCTTCGAAGCACCCTGACTGCTTCTCCTCTATTTACCCCCTTCATGTACCTGAAGACCTCCATCATGTTTCCCAGTCCCTTCTCTCTCTTCTAATGTGTACATATTTAGCGCTTTGAGCCTCTCCCCATAGGTCCTGTCCCCCAAGCCCCAAATCAGTTTGGTTGCCCTCCTCTGGACCCTCTATAGGAGTTCACTGTCCCTCTTTAAGTGTGGCCTCCAAAACTGCATGCAGTACTAGAGGTGTGGCCTTACCAAGCAGTTATACAGAGGCAGTATCAATTCCCTCTTTCTGGAGGTGATCCCCCTAGCGATGCATTCCAGCATCCTGCTGGCCTTGGCCGCTGCCCTCCTACAAGTCTCAAGAGTTGTTCATTTTGACATCCACCACCACCCCCAGGTCCCTCTCAGCCATTGAGACTTGTAGCATCCCCCCCCCCGGGTGTACACTTGGCCCGGGTTTCTGATTCCCAGGTGCAGTACCTTGCATTTCCCTGCATTGAACCTCAGCTTCCACTTTCTAGACCACCTTTCCAGAGCCTCCAGTTCCCCCTGTAGGGCCACCCTTCCCTCCTCCCCGTCCACCACCGCCCCCAGTTTTGAGTCATCTGCAAAGAGACTCATCTCATCTCACTCCTGATACCCATCCTTATGTCAGAGACATAGGCGTTGAACAGGAGGGGCCCCAAGGACTGATCCCTGTGGGACCCCACTAATGACCCTCCTTGGGGATGAGACTATCCCACCAACCATGACCTTCTGTGTCCGGTCCTGGAGCCAACTGCCTATCCATTGGATCATCTGGTTCCCCACCCCCATTTCTCCCAGCTTATTCAACAGGCCCCCCATGAGGAACAGAGTCAAACACCTTGCTGAAATCAAGAAAGAGGAGGTCCACCGGTCTACCCAGGTCCAAGGCACTCATCACCCAGTCATAACACAAGGTTTGTCTGACACAATTTCCCTGGGACGAATCCATGCTGTCTATCGTCTAGGCACCCCGACTTTTCCAGGTCCCCCCCAGCCTCTCCTTGACAATGCCCTCCATCACCTTGCCCACCATCGCTGTCAGGCTGATGGGCCTGTAGTCTCCTGCCACCTCCCTTGATCCCCCTTGTGGACAGGCACTATATGCACCACCTTCCAGTCCTGTGGCACCCACCCTGTCCTCAGAGAGATGCTGAAAAGCTCCGCCAGGGTTTTTTCCAGGACATCCGCCAGTTCCTTCAGCACTCTGGGATGTAATTTATCCAGCCCCGGTGCTTCCTCTGTCTTGAGGGACCCGATGGCTTCCTCACTCTCTCTGCCATGATTTCCACCTCCGCTCCTCATCCCCTGCTTAGCCTTCCCCTCCTGCCAGTGATGCCACCCCTCTGCCCAGAACCGCTCGATCGGTAAGGGTCCCCTCCTCAGTTTCACCATCTCCTTCCATGTATGATGCAGTCCCCATTCTCCTTGGTGAAAACTGAGGTGAAGTACTCATTTAGTACCTCAGCCTACTCCCCAGGTCTTGTGCCCATCCCTCCCCATTTTAATCCTGCTAATCTGCCCCTTCACCCTTTGTTTTCCCCAATGTATCTAAAGAACTCCTTTTCCCTCTCCTAATTTCTCTGGCCAGGTTCTGCTCCTTCCTTGCCTTAGCCGCCCTCACCACCCTAGTGGCCCTTCAGACCATCAGCTCGTACTCCCCTCGATCCCTTTCTCTCCTTGAGCACTTCAGTTGCCTATAGGCCTCCTTCTTTCCCCTCACCACCTCCCGAACCTCCCTCATGATGCTTTGCATTACGGAAGTATATACGATGTTGTATTTCTTTGAAACTTGACTTGTTGCCAATGCCCTTTGGGGTAACCCTTTTTTCAGTATTTCTGCACTGAGGTTCTTTGTTTTAGCTTGTTTTGTTTTTTTCCTTTTGAGCCCCCACTACCCAAGCAAACAAGGCCTACATAGGGATGAAAGGTTTTCACTAAAAATGGTTAGGTCAGAGATCAGTGTCAGTAGGGGCTGGCTAAGTGCAGAGAAAGGACATACTTAGTCTGTTGCTGCAAACTGATGTACTGAAGAAGGAATATGCCACTGCTGAAGGTTATTTTCTGTATCTTGTATAAACATCACACAGAGATTGTGTGTTGAACTTGAAGTTCGATGTCTGGTCCATCTGTTATCCCACAACCCCTCCACAATGTGGCTCCAAAACCCTTGTGAATCACTTACAGATGCTTGAAGAAGATGTCTGCAATATATACTTTTAGCAGATCGTATAGCTTGTTTGCATCCTTTTCTCAGTCTTCTGTATTCAGCCCAGTCAGCAGATGACTTGGATTGCTTGGCTTTGGATCATGTTTCATCCCTCTGTCTTATGGAGGCTAGAAGGTTGCTATGCATCCATCTAGTCACTGAACCTCTAACTCTTAGCTTCTTAAGGGGGACATGTTTACCTTGTACAGCCTGCAAAGTGGCTAAGACAAAATTAAAGGCATTCTCTATGCCCAATGTCTGGTATAGCAGGGACCAATCAATATTGAGGAGATCAGCATTTAAGGCCCCAATATTTAGATTTGAGAAGTCTCCTAAAAGAATTTCCTTGGGCAGGATCTCAGGAGTACGTGCTCCCCAGATGCAGAAAATGGGCTAGTGGTCACTGACAGAGTCCAGCAGTGTACCTGCTAGCACATGCTTGTTCCTATTTGTAATGGTCTAGTCTAAGAAAGACTGTGATTGCTGAATGGTGAAATTCTTGTTAAAAAGGAGGCCAGCTTTGATAGGTGAAGCTTTCCAAGCTCAGAGTCGAACTTGCCTGAGTTATTCTCCAACCAATCAAGATTGAAGTCACCCAGGAGGAGAAGTTAATTTTTATTCTGAAGGGACGCTAGATAGTTTATGACAGCCATTAAGGTCACCTTTTGGAGGACTATACACACATAGTTGACTATATTAAATTTTTTGGCATTCCCAAGGACTAGAGCCACATGTAGGGTTTCACAGACACAGTTGGTTGCAGCAGGATGAGCAGAGACATTTAGATATTCCTTAAAGTAGAAGGCACCCCCCCCCGGCAGTAGGACGGTCAACTGTGAGAAACTTATAGCCCTGTAAAGCACATGCGGAGAGTAGTGAGACACCCAAGCCTCCAACTCAGCAAAATTAGTTGTGAGACTGCATATATTCATATGGGAAATCTTAAGACCCTTAAAGGAGAACCACTGGGGGAAGGTAGTGTGATTGGCCACACTAGGGGTCCAGGGTTTGATTCAATATCACCAGAGAGGGAAAAACATCGGAGGTGTAGCAGACCTCAGTGAAATGTTTTAACATACCACGACCCTGTGGGACATGCAAAGTACAATTGGTTAAGTAGTGCGTAATGTAGGTGACATAAATATGCTTCAAGTACCAGTTAGTGTTTAACGGCTTATCTACCCCGGCCAGAATATTCGAGTAAACAAAGGAGCCGTCATCAAACTTTATTTATTTACTATGCTTTTTGCCCCTTGGGCGCTCATCTATCTGCTCGCTCCTGCACCAGTCTCACATCCCCAGTTACCGCCATCTGCCACAGATACTCCCTGGCTAGCCCCCAAGTGAGCCACAACATCCACCCGACTCATCTCCCCGATGGGTAAGGTGTCGGTGAACCGACATAGCCTCCCTGGCTTCTCCCCAGGGTGGGGTTTGGGGCCAGTAGCTATGACTGCAGGACTGGGAATTAGTCTGTGGCAGAACAGAGAGAAGTGATGAAGACATGCGTGCAGGGCAGCATCATCCAGAGTGCCCGAAGAGATTTTCTTGTTTTTTCTGGGAGTTGAGGATGTGCAATGATGTCCGGCGTCCACCCCGCCTCCTGAAGCAGAGTGACACTGGTTGCTGTGGTACTCCTAGCCTCCGCCTGGGGTCCCCAATGCACCGAACGTACTCCGCACCCTCCCCCTGGAGAAGGAGAGCAGTCCACAGGACGCTTCATCCTTCTCCCCCCGGCTGACCCGGGTCCGTTCCCAACACGGGTCGCCAGCGTCTCAAGCGGAAATCCAACCGCTGCGCCGAAGGGCTAGCCCATCTGTCATCATACTTAAGGTGTCAACTGGCACAGCCAGGTGCACTCATGAAGTGGTCTGCAATGGATACCAGGGACAATAATAGACCCCCTACTACCAAGGATGAGCATGCCATTTTCACATTCATTATAGTTGAAGCAAATTACAATCAAAGAAAGTACCTGGAAGCAACCCAGCAAGATGTTAATGTAATGCATTGTAGCAGCGGAAACCTAGAGATTAACAGTCAGAGATATATACTAGGAAAACAACCAAACAAGAAAAGCAGTAACCTCCAATGGTCAGCAGTGAACGGTTACTGGAAAAATGCAGTGATATGATATAGCAGCTGACACTGAGCCCTTCTACTAAGTACTCTATAACAAAAGACTGGAGGCTACATGCAACTACATGTTTGAGAGCAGAGCTAGACCCAAATTATTATATATAAACACTGGCTATTGGACAATTCAAACTTGACATTTCAAAGATACATAGCATAGGGAACAAGATTCAAAGTCAGTACACACAAACAGGCCACACTGCAACTTCCTGGCAGCATAAGAAAAACTCCAGCCTCTGAGCAAGCAGCTGACCAGACACCTTGTGTGCCTAATCACCAGTAGCCCGCCCTTGAGAGAGAAATCACCCAAACGATTCAATAGTGAGAGTACATGTACTCAAAAATTAGGGCATACGTCACCAGAAAGGAATGTCCAATAGGACTGCTTGCCTCAGGATGACGAGCATTCTGAGGATACATCAGTAGTTGGGTGGGGAGGGGGGAATGGAGGGCCATAAAATCCAGTAGCTAAAACCCGTGTGCCTGCTGGAAAAGCCACGGCATTAAATAGCCACAAGAGTCTTCAGTAAGCCGAAGATTAGAGCAAAAATTCAAATAGTTGGTGCCTTCCCAGGCGTGTCGGAATAGGTCCGTTCGAGGTAAGGAGGTGGGGTTGCCCACCAGCTTCAGGGACTCCCGGTGAATGTGCAGATTAGCTGTAGCAGACAGTGGTTGTGGGGTCATGGAGTTTGCTGATGTGACTCTCTCTGACCCCCTGCAGTCCAGTATCTGTGTTCCTGCTGGAAAAGCCATGGCATTAAATAGCTGCAAGAGTCTTTAGTGAGCTGCAGATTAGAGCAAAAATTCAAACTGAAGTGCTTCCCAGGTGCGTCAGGATAGTTCCATTCGGAGGAAGGAGGCGAAGTTGTCCAACAGCTTCAGGGACTCCCAGTGAATGCTCAGACTGGCTATAGGTGGCGAGTGGTTGTGGGGGGAGAGTCATGAAGATTGCTGATGTGACTATTCGACCCCCTGCAGTCTGGTATCTGTGTGTCTGCTGGAAAAGCCACGGTGTGAAATAGCCATGAGTCTTTAGTAAGCCCCAGATTAGAGCAAAAATTCTAATTGTTGGCTTCCCAGGTGTGTCAGGATAGGTCAGTTCAGGGAAAGATAAAGGTATAGTGCCAGTCCGGGGGAACACAAATGCAATCTGTCCCGGGACATCTCTTAATGAAGAAACAAAGGTTAATGTCTTGCCTTGTATTTGTTCATTTCTAGGGTCTCTCCCTCCACTAACCAGTACACTAGTCCTTTTGGTTAGACATACCAGCTGCTGATCAGATCAGTCCTTCTCTGACACCGATTCTCCTTCCCTGGTTGCAAACACTCTCTAGATTCTTGTTGTCACCTTGCCAGCTTCCATGGGGTCTGTATGAATGCATGTCTTGCCAACATATATGATTTTATCCTCTCTGGATACATGAGGTCATGTTGCACTCTGAGTTCCCCGAGCTGTTTCCTTACTTCATCAAAGGACTTCCTCTTTTTTTCTGGTGGTATAACTTAAGTTGGGGAAGAGCCTCACCTGTTGGCCCCTCCATTCTAGTGCTTCCACCAGCCTGGCTGCTTGCAATATCTCGTCACAGGCTGTATTATCAGTGAGAAGCATCATAACAATTCTCACCAGGAGATTGTCTTAAATGGTATGACAGAGAATGATCCATTACGCTTTTTTGACAGTTACTCCATCCACTAGTAAAATGTACTGGAGCCCTTTTTATGTGAATTTTTTTAATTCATCCTCCTCCTTCTCCTGTGCACCCTCTGGCAGAATGACCATTCAGACATGCAATGCCCAAGCCTGATTCTCCAGGTGCTCCAGACTCAGCCAGAGCACTGAGTTCTCTTTAATAAGACTGGCAGCTGTCGGGTCTGATACCACCTTGGCCTCCTCCTCTTGCACCCACGTCACCTTAGCATCCAGCACCATGACTTTCCCGACTCAGGACTTCAACTTTGCAGCCTGTAACAAGGCTGTGTTGGTTGGCTGAGCTGTATCTGCATTCATACTGAAAGTCACAGTTTCTCCTACTTCCTGATGCCTTCTCTTTTAGTCTGACATCATTTGTAACATTGCTTCCTCTCGTGTTCTGACCAATTTCTGCATACTGTAGGTATCACTGTAACCATGTCTACCCTCCCTGCGATGAGGTGCCTTTGTAAATGAATCCCTGTCTCAAAGGTTGTAAATCCGACTTTCAAATAAGTAAAATCAAATTGTAGATAATCAGCTTCTCTATTTGGTTTTGCAGTTGTTTCTAGGGTTTAGTTAAGCAATAAGCCACGAGGGTGTGTGGGTTAACGGGGGATTTACCACAGCTTGAGTGGTTTGCGTCTCGTGGGTAAATCCTCACCAGATGTGGTAAATCCCCCAATAACCCATATCCTCCGACTGGCTTATTGTGATTATACAAAGGTTCATTTTTTTTACTATAATAAACTACAACTTTTAAAGCAGTTGCTTTGTGTGTTTATTTTTATTGTATTTATTCCTGGGCTGCAGAGGATTGGGACTTAGATGACCTTTTGTATCACCATTACCACTACTTGCTCATCAGTCACTGATTATCAGAGGATTTACACTGGTGGTAAACTGCTACTCTGACCATTTCATTGGCTGTTCACTTTTGTCCATGGTATAATAAAATATAGACAATGGGCCCCGATTCTAGAAGGGTTACGCCTGGCGTAACAGCAGTTGCACCAAGCAGAATGATGCATGTAGCAACTTACGCAAGCAGTTGTGACATGCACGATTCTACAAAGTGGCCTGCGACATGTAGCAGGCCACTTGCGCTGAACAGTTGTTATGCTGCATAAACCCCCTGCGACATGGCGCTAGGGGTTTACAGCAGCAGTTGTGCCCCATTCTAGAAGGTCAGCCACAAAGTGCCCACATCCGATTCTACAAGAACCCCGGAGGAGATCCGGCAATGTGTTATATCAGCATTTAGCTGGTATAACTACGGCGCATGAGGGTCCCTGTAGACTTCCGTCGGCTGTCAACCATGGTTTGTTCCTCCCTCCCTTGTGCAGCACATCCCAGCAGGGCCCCACATGGCTACCCATGCACTCCAGCCCCTCAGAGCAGCCGTTGGCAGGCGCCGCAGGGCCTGCGCAGCCATCCCCACCCGTGCCCGAACCATGAGAGTGGCCTACGCATATGTGGCAGTAAGCCAGCCCTGAGTAGTCTGGTGCCCCTCAACTGTACATTGAGGAAATAAAAACAAAATCCCGTTTCCCTGGTAGTTCTAGCCCCCAGACAGTACATAAAGAAAGAAATCAAAATCCCGTTTCCCTGGTGGTCTAGTGCCCCAGACTGTACATAAAGACAATAAAACAAAATCCCGTTTCCCTGGTAATCTAGTGCCCTCCCCAAACTGTACATAAAGAAAATCAAAATCCCGTTTCCTGGTAGTCAAGTGGCCCCCCACCTAGCACCCCTCCACCCGTCCCCGGCTGAATGGCACAACCCAACTCTCACCTCCACAGCCAGCCGCCGATGAAGTACAGTATTAAGCTACTGCACAGGCAGCTCAGAAATAATTTCTGAGCAGATCTGTCTGCAAGCGCTACTACTACACTCAGTCAGAAGGCTGGCCATGGAGGTGAAAGGTGGGCTGTGCCAGTGCCGGCTGGGGATGGGGTGCTGGCACGGCTGGGGGGGCCACTAGACTACCAGGAAAACAGGGATTTTTATTTATTTTCTTTATGTACAGTTCAGGGGCACTAGACTACCAGGGAAACATGGATTTTGTTTAATATTCATCCTGTATAGTTCGGGGCACTAGACTACCAGGAAACGGGATTTTGTTTTATATTCCTACTGCACAGTTGGGGGGCATTGGACTACCAGGAAGCGGGGAGTTTGTGTTATATTGTTAATGTACAGTTTGGGGGCACTAGACTACCAGAAGCGGGATTTTGTTTTATTTTCTTACTGAACAGTTGGGGAGGCACTGGACTACCAGAAACGGGACTCTAGTGGTATTATGCGGTTGGGGCACTGGACTACGGGGGCAGGTGGCGTGCCACATTGTGGCGGGCAATCTGAAGTCGAGAACGCGGGTGGGGTGCACTTACGACCTGCGCAGCAGGTTGCGACATGCTGGCCAGGTATGCCCTCTGTGTGGCGTATCTTGCCGCATGTTGCAGGACTTTGCTGCGGAGACCCTGCCCCTTCTAGAATAGGACACAGGGGCAATGTCATAGTTGCTTGAGGCGCAAGTTGCGTTCGGCGGCAACTTGTGCCACCCTTTTTGTCTAAAGCGTACCCAACGCACAAGTATGCAGTTTGGCAGTTAGCTCTGCCCCCGGCACTTTAATTGATTTATTGTCTACAATCTTTGTGTGGGTTGGGTACATCCCTAGGAAATAATAAAGGCAGGGTATGCCCTCTATTATTGCTTTATTGCATACAGGGTATTTTTTTCTTGGCCTACAAAATAAATATCAGCAGGGTTTGCTGGCACGTAATCTGAATTGTTTTTATTGCCTACGGTCTTTGCACGGGTTGGGTATATCCCTAGGAAATAGTAAAGACAGGTTTTGCCTTCTAGTATTGCTTTATTGTCTATAGGATATTGTGGCCTACAAAAACAAGCATTTGTCAATGCCGAATGATTGCTTGCTAGCATTGGCATTGGTAGTGTAGGAGATACAGAGCTGCATAATAGGAATGGCAGTGAAATATTGAACTGAAGCCAACCCCACCACCACCCTGCAGAGACTGACAGGCATTGGGGTGTGCCTTTGGGTCATCAGGCATAACAAACATGCCATTTCACCACACCCTACCCTGCAGACACCGACAAGTGTCATGGTGTGCCTTGGGGTCTTTGGCCCTGATGCGCAACCCATTCCATCAGGAAATACAGTGAGATGGTGTGGTATAGGAGAATGGGGTGAACTTCGGGGCCAAAAAGTCCAAGACATACCTCAATGCCTCTCACTGGCTGCAGGGTGTGGAATGGTATGAGCATTACAGGCGAGAATCCCAAGTCACACCCCTGATGCCCGTCATTCTCTACAGGGTGGGGAAGTTACGGGTTGGAAACCCTAGCAGCCTCAGACGTCATTGACATTTTCACTCAAAATTTTCAACATGTTTTTTTGTGACCCCCACTTCATGAACAGTGGCAATATCAGTTTGTTAGCTGAAAGCTGCTTTTGCACAGCGACTATGGCATTTAGCACCACAGGTGCAAAAACACATTCCGAACAGGATGTGAAAAATGACAGCTGTACTGTTCATGGGGAGGTGTAAAAAATGGCAATGTTGAAAATCTGCAGTGAAAATATTAAAAAAACTGGTGAAGTCACGAGCGTGCATAGAAACTGTGCAATGCACACCCGTAATGTAATTAGTTTGGGGATTTTTTTACAGCAGATTGTCAACACAGGCATTCTGGGACCTCTGATCATGAACAGTGTCACTGTGATTTTCTTTATCTGTCCCGAACAATGATTTCCCACAGCGACCATGCATTTCTGCACTGAAAGTGTGAAAACACATTTCGGCCATGTTGTGAAAAATGACAGCTATACGAACAAGGAAGTGTGGAAAAATGCCACTGGTGAAAATCTGGACTGAAAATATTACAAAGTTATGAACTTACGAGGGTGCGTGGAAACTGCGTAATGCTCACTCATAACACAGTCATTTTATGGACTTTTGTCACCAAATTTTCAACACAGCCATTTTAAGACCTCTGCTCATGAACAGGGTAACTGATTTTCTTAATCTGTCCCAAACATTGCTTTCGCACACTGACTACACAATTGTGCACTACATGTGCAGAAACACATTTTGGGCAAGATGTGAAAAATGGCAGCTGTACTGCACATAAGGAAGTGTAATAAATTGGCAATGTTGAAAATCTGGTGTGCAAATATTAAAATTCAAGAACTTGCATGCGCAAGCGTAGGCACTGCCACAACATGCGCCCTAAACAGTCATTTTAGGAATTTTTCAACAAATTTTCAACATAGCCATTTTAACACCTCTGCTCATGAACAGTGTCACTGTGATTTTCTTAATCTGTCCCAAACATTGATTGCGCACACCGACTGCGCCATTGTGCGATACATGCAGGGAAATACATTTTGGAGCGACATGTGAAAAACAACAGCTGTACTGCTCATAAGGAGGTGTGGTAAAATGGCAATGTTGAAAGTCTAGAGTGCAAATATTAAAAATTTGCGAACTTATGAGCGTGTGTAGGAACTGTGCAACGCACGCTCATACAAACAGTCATTTCTGGGAATTTTTTCACCAAATTTGCAACACAGGCTTTTTGAGAGCCCACCTTATGAACACTGGCACTGTCATTTCGTTAATTTGTCCAGAAAGGTGATTTCATGCAGTGACTGCGAAATCACCCTTTGGGCCTGATTAACACCATGACAGTTCAAGAATTCATGAGGAGGGGTCCCAAAATACCCATGTTGAAAATTTGGTGCCAAAATTCCCAAAAATGCCTGAGATATGCATTATAGTTGAAAAAACCCTATGTATTGCATTATACAGCTGACCGGCATTTCCTCAGTTCGCGGTTGGTTTTGAAGAATACAGATGTGTTCCGGTCCACCAAAGATCATCGTGCCGAGCTCTGGAGGTAAGTATGGGGTGAGGGGGTGTGTGGGGAGGCAGGGTGCGAGGGTGGGCATGGGTGGGCTGAGAGACCGCCAAGGAACGTCTTCTGCTAACAGGGTTTTTTTTCTTTAAGGAAGATGACACGGGATGTTTGCCACGCTGGGGTGGGCTCCCAGCATGGCAGCTGTAAAAGCTGTTTGGAGGGCCCTGGAACCGACAGAGTTAGGCACCCCGTTGGCAATACAGAGCGTGCCACGCTGGGGTGGGTCCCAGCGTGGCACCTGGATTTCTTTGGGAGGAAGCGGAACCGACGGGGATGCTCCGGCCGGCCATACAGTATGTGTGTGGGGGAGCGATGAGTTAACGCAATATGCGTGGCGTGTGGGGAGCACTGCTCACTGAGTGGTGCCTCCCTTTCAACTGTACAGCACTGCATTTTCAACTGCTGTCATAGACAGCTGCAGAGTTGATTGGAGAACTGCGACCGTGCCTGCAAACACACTGACTGAATTGGAAGACAGCTGCCACACCTCCGAAAACTCGAATGATGGCACTATGTGTCTTGCACATGCGTGCAAGCAAACATAAAAAATAAAAGCAGGGTTTGCTAGCATGCAGTTTGAATTGTTTTACTGCCCACAGGGTATTTTGTATAGTTCCAGAAAATAATATAGGCAGGGTTTACTACCGTCATCATGTATATCTAGTTGCTTCATTGACTACCTTTTCCTGGGTGTACAATTTCTTCCGGTCCCAGAAAAATCACATAACTAACTGCTTTACTGCCTACCCTTCTCTGGGTGCATCATTTCTTCTAGCCCCAGGAAAAAAAGCAGGTTTTGCCATCATCATGTCACTAATTGCTTTACTGCCTACTGTGTGTGTGAGTAGGGAGTATAATTTCTTCTGGATCTAGAGGTTTTACATCGTCACAAATTGCTTTACTGCCTACAACCAAGATAGTCTCAGCTGATGTTGCTGGTGTTACTGTTTTAATACTACAGTGTAAATTATATTAAAGGGAAATAACAACAAAAGAAATGATGAGTCATTACATAAGGTCATTCTTTAATGCGAGAACAGTAACATCTGGCAAAACACCAAGACACAGTTCTTCATCAGCGTCATCATCTACTGCGAATGATAATGTGCACAAATTTAATGATAAAGTAGTTACGTAAGAACTTACTGTAAGAGTAGATCTTCGAAAGAGGCTCTTGCAGTAGGTAATTACATATAGGACTGACCTGGCAGGCGTCAGGACCCCATGGAAAAATTTATAGCTAGCAGTCTCTGGCGGGGATCACCCCCATGTCAGGTGACCGATGTCATGTGACATCAGTATAAAGGGGCGGGCCCCCACACCCGCCTTCCAGTTCTTTCCGCAAAGTGCCAAAAAGGCAAGACGAGAGAAATGCGGATATTTCCCTTCCTGGAAAAGGAGCTGAAAAAGCTAAGGGGGATGGAGGGCTGGAAGGCAATACCTACTGCAAGAGCCTCTCTCGAAGATCTACTGAAACATAGAATTTGACGGCAGATAAGGACCTCTTGGCCTACCTAGTCTGCCCATTTTCCTACCTAACAGATAAGCTGCAGATCCTAGTTAACCAACAGCTTACTTCCTCCTACCCCCCACTAGGACTGCCTTATGTCTGTCCCATGCATTCTTGAATTCCCCCACTGTTCTTGACTCACGACCTCCGTGAGGGAGGCTGTTCCATGCATCTACAACCCTCCATGAAAAATACTTCCTCACATTACCTCTGAGCCATCCCCTCTATCTTCAAATTGTGCCCCTTGTTCTTGCACATCTCTTTTCTGAAAGATGCTACCCTCTTGGACTTGTTGATTCCCTTGAGGTACTTGAAAGTTTCTATCATGTCCCTCTCTCCTTCTTTCCTCAAGGCTACATATTAAGCTCCTTTAGTCTTTCTTTGTATGTCTTCTGGTGCAGACCCTGCACCATTTTGGTTGCCCTCCTCTGTACAGCCTCCACTATGTCTACAGTATATCTTTGTGGAGATGGGGTCTCCAAAACTGCACACAGTACTCCAGATGGGGACTCACCAACTGTCTGTACAGAGGAATAACAACTTCCTGTTTTCTGCTATTGATGCCTCTTCCTATGCATCCCAGTATCCCCCCAGCCTTCCTTACTGCCTTCTCACATTGCTTGCCTACCTTTAGGTCATCTGATATACAGTAATTACCCCCAGGTCCCTTTCCATTTTTACTGCTGTCAGTATCTCACCCCCCATTGTGTACTCTTCCCCTGGGTTTTTGTTTCCCAGGTGCATTACCTTGCACTTCTTTGCACTGAATTTGAGCTGCCATACATTTGACCATTCCTCCAACCTTGCCAAGTCCCTTCTCATCCTTTTCACTCCATCTTGTGCATCAACCCTGTTGCAGATCTTTGTGTCGTCTGCAGAGACATTTTCCTTCCAGTTCCTCTACAATATCACTTATAAAGACATTAAAAAGGACCGGTCCCAGTACTGAACCCTGTGGTACACTGCTAGTAACCCTCCTTTCTTCACTGTGGACTCCGTTTACTACTACCCTTTGTGTCCTGTTGTCTAGCCAATTTTTTATCCAGGCTACCACCTTGGGACCCACTCCAAGGCTGGCTAACTTGTGTATTAATCTTTTGTGTGGGGCTGTATCAAATGCCTTGCTAAAATCTAGGTAGGCCATGTCCACAGCCCCTCCCTGTTCTACTACTTTGGTCACCCAGTGAAAGAAATCTATTAGATTCGTCTGACACGACCTTCCCATCGTGAATCCATGCTGCCTCGGGTCCTGTGCCCGAATGGCCTTTAGGTACTCAACAATTCTTTCCTTCAGAAGTGATTCCATCATTTTCCCTACCACTGAGGTCAAACTAACTGGTCTGTGGTTTCCTGCCTCTGTTCTGCTCCCACTTTTGTGAAGAGGAATCACATCCACCCTCCTCCAGTCCTCAGGTACCACCCCATCCTCCCATGATTTGTTAAAGTCAGTAAATTCTTATGTAACTGTACTATCTTACTTCAAGAGGGCTCTTGCAATAGGTAATTACATACAGAACTGAAACCCAAGCAGTCTGGAAAAAGGAAAAGCACTCGGGAGGAGGAAAATGATCCAACTAATGGAACCTCCGGCTGAACAGGTCTTATGAAAGAAGACCTTGTAGTACAGTCAACCCGAATCCTGCTCTACGGCGAGAGGCAATATCTAAACTGTAGTGTTTCATAAAGGTACGGACAGAAGTCCAAGTTGCGGCTGCACAGATGTCTGCCGGTGACACGTTCTTGAAACAAGCCACAGAGGCAGCTACTCCTCTGGTGGAGTGACCTCTGACTTGACCTGGCAGGGTCTTGTTGTACTTGTCATAACAGAAAGTGATACAATGAGCCAACCATTTTGATAGGCATTGCTTGGAATCTACATTGCCCTCTCTTTTGTGAGCAAAATAGACAAAAAGCTCATCAGATTTCCTCAGATCCTTAGTCCTAGTGGTATAGTATCTCAGTATCCTGTGAACATCCAAAGTATGTAAGAGGTACTCCCCTTGACTGTAGTGTTGCGTAAAGAAAGCGAGTAGCTCCACAGATTGATTCGGCATAGATTCAGCCACCACCTTAGGGAGAAACTTAGGGCTGGTGCGTAAAGCCACATGTTCCTCGTGGAAAATCAAGTACGGGATTTTGCATATCAAGGCCTGAAGCTCGGAAATGTGTTGAACAGAAGTAATGGTCACTAGGAAGAGAGTCTTCCAAGAGAGGAACTTTAAATCTGCTGTGGCTGCCGGCTCAAAAGGAGGCAGGGTAAACTTCTCCAGAATAAAATTCAAGTCCCATGGAGGGGCAGGAATGCGGATGGGGTCTCAAATGGAGAATTCTCTAAGGAATGTCTTAGAGACTTCCAACTGAGCGAAAGTCCTGTCTCCGAAGGGAATATGGTAGGCTGAAATTGCTGCCATGTGGACCTTCAAAGAGGAATGGCTGAGACCCAGGTCGAAGAGATGACGCACGTAGTTCAGGACTCTTTCAGCTGAGCAAGAAAAGGGCTCAAAGTCCTCTGTTGAGGCCCAAATCAAAAATAGTTTCCACTTCATGGCATTGGTGGACCTAGTGGAAGGCTTTCTGGCCTCCATCAGAAAATCTGCTACGAGTGGAGAAAACCTGAACCGGGCTTGAGCTACGTCTGCAGGAGCCATGCATGCAACTGAAGGGATTTGAGACCTGGATGAACAAGGGTCCCCTGATCCTGGGTCAGCAAGTGCTGTGACAGAGGAAGAGGAAGCGGAGGTTCCTCTGAAAATTGTTGCAGAAGAGAGAACCAAACTTGCCTGGGCCAGAATGGAATGATGAGGATCATCCGGGCTCATTCTGTTCTGAGCTTGTGCAAGACTCTTGGAATTAAAGGAACTGGAGGGAAGGCATAGACGAATCTCTCCCTCCAGTCGAGAGACAGAGCGTCCCACCAGAAAATGTCTCGCCCTTGAGCGAGAGAGAAGGCGGGAAGTTTTGCATTTTGAGGAGATGCAAACAGGTCTACCTGAGGGGTTCCCCAGACCAGAAAGATGTTGTCTACTACTTCTTGATCCAGTTCCCATTCGTGGCTCTGGCTGAAGACCGACTGAGGTGGTCTGCCAGTGTGTTTTCTACTCCCGGAACATGAACTGCTATCAGGTGAAGGTTGTGCTGAACAGCCCAACTCAAAACTCTCATTGCTTCCCTGCACAGAGGGTAGGAACGAGTTACATAGAAACATAGCAGATAAGGACCACTTGGCCCACCCAGTCTGCCCATTTCCCTACCTATTGGATAAGCTACAGATTCTAGTTAACCAACAGCCTAGTTCCTGCCACCCCCCCCACTACAATTGCCTTATGTCTGTCCCATGCAAGTTTGAATTTCCCCACTGTTTTAGACCCAACAACCTCCCCAGGAAAGCGGTTCCATACATCTACCACTCTCTCTCCGTGAAAAATAATTTCCTCACATTACCCCTGAGCTATCCCCCCATCTTTAAATTGTGCCCCCTTGTTCTTACACATCTCTTTTTCTAAAAGATGCTACCCTCCTGGACTTTGTTGATTCCCTTGAGGCACTTGAACGGTTCTATCATGTCCCCTCTGTCCCTCCTTTCATCAAGGATGTACATATTAAGCTCTCTCAGTCTCTCTTCATATGGTTTCTGATGCAGACCCTGCACCATTTTTGCCCTCCTCTGGACTGCTTCCATCCTGTCTATGTCCTTGCATAGATGAGGTCTCCAAAACTGCACACAGTACTCCAGATGGGGTCTCACCAACTGTCTGTACAGAGGGATGACCACTTCCCTTTTTCTACTTGTGATGCCTCTTCCTGTACATCCCAGTATCCCCCTGGCTCTCCTTACTGACTTCTCACATTGCTTACCAACCTTTAGATCATCTGATATGACTACCCCCAGGTCCCTTTCCATTTTTGTCGTTGTTAGTACCTCTCCTGCTATTGTGTACTCTTCTCCTGGGTTTTTGGTTCCCAGGTGCATTACTTTGCACTTCTTTGCATTGAATCTATCTAAGTTGCCATACTGTATGTCTGACCATTCCTCCAACCTTGCCAAGTCCCTTCTCATCCTTTCTACCCCCGCCCCTTGCGTATCAACTCTGTTACAGATCTTTGTGTCATCTGCAGAGAGGCATACATTTCCCTTCAGACCCTCTGCAATGTCACCTATAAAGATGTTAAAGAGGACTGGACCCAGTACTGAGCCCTGAGGTACTCCACTAGTAAACCCCCTTTCTTTGGAATGTGTTCCATTCACTATTACCTTCTGTGTCCTGTTGTGCAGCCAGTTTGCTACCCAGGCTACCACCCTGGTACCCACTCCCAGGCTGGCTAACTTGATTATTAATCTTTTGTGCGGGACTGTGTCAAATGCCTTCTAAAGTCTAGGTAGACCATATCCACAGCCCCTCCCTGGTCTATTACTTTGGTCACCCAGTCAAAGAAATCAATTAGATTTGTCTGACATGACCTTCCTGCTGTAAATCCATGCTGCTTTGGGTCTTGTGCCCCGCTGGCCTCTAGGTACTCAACAATTCTTTCTTTCAGAAGTGATTCCATCATGTTCCCTACCATGGAGGTCAAACTTACAAGTCTGTAGTTTCCTGCTTCTGCCTTGCTCCCACTTTTGTGAAGGGGAATCACATCTGCCCTCCTCCAGTCCTCAGGTACCACCCCATCCTCCCATGATTTGTTAAACAGTGTGGTCAGTGGTGTCACTAGGTCCTCCCTTAGTTCTTTTAGGATTCTGGGGTGAATCCCGTCAGGCCCCATTGCTTTGTCCCCCTTGAGTTTTAGGAGTTCTTTCAAGACTCTTTCTTCTGTAAATAGACTGGTGTCAACTCCCCTACCCAGAGTGCTTTAGAAGCACCCTAGGTAGGGGGGGTCGACACCAGTCTATTTACAGAAGAAAGAGTCTTCAAAGAACTCGAAAAACTCAAGGGGGACAAAGCTCGACCCCCAACTTGACATGGGATGTCACATCTAGAACGTCTGCAGGGCGGTTAACTGTAAACTGGGCCTGGCCTACAGAGCCAAATATAGTCTCTCACCTGCAGCCAGACTTGCCCTTGCGAGAGGTGTACTCCTTCCCTCCCTTAGCTATGGTCTGCATCTATTCGCTCGCTCCTCCATGACACACCTCTCCCAATGGCATATGACTTACAATAACATCTGTCATTTTGCCTTGGCTGCCCCCCCATCTCACCCATCGCTGCGAGCTTTACGATAATCTCTGCTGGCTCTCTCCAGCCAGGTACCTCGATTTTGGGGTAGGATGTCTCACGGGCAAAGTGATTCGAACTGGCATACCCTCGGGGCTGGCCCAGCATCTACCACAAACTGACATTTCTCCCTACCCTCTTAGGTCCCAGGCCACAGGAACGCTCAAAGCCCCCCTCACCCGGACCCTCATGGGGGACAGGGACTTTGTTGTAAGTGCTCCTAGACTCTGGAACTCCCTTCCAGAACATGTCAGATTGGCCTCCTCCCACCAGAGTTTTCGCAAATCCTTGTGGAGCTTCTTAAAACTTGCCTCAGCGTGTGAATGCCCTAAGCCTCCCTAGACTAATGTTCTTTGCAGTGACCCTTTCTTGCCTCATACAGGTTGCCTGAAATTGTTTGCTGTATCCTTATTTCTATCTTCAATCCATGGTACTCCTCAATTTGGGCATAACTGGCAACACCTACACTTGTTGGTTTCTGCCTTTATCTACATGTCTCTAAATGTATGTCTGACCTACCGTTCTCCCTGGTGGCGTCCTACTATGATGTTATAGGCTGCCTTATTGACTTCTGCTCCCCTGCAAAATGAATGAAATCATCCCTCTATGTTGTTATGCTGTCATGTTGAACGAGCACTGTTCTCTGCACTATCCTGTAACACTGTGTGATGTACTTGCATATACTCCTACCTATTGTTACGCCGTCATGATGTACTTTCATTTGTTCTCTGCACTTTTTGTAACGCTGTGTGATATACTTGCATTTTTTCCCTGCCCTATTTCTGTATCACTGTCTGTACTCTCCCGGGTCATTCCTGAAAATAGGCATAATACTTGTCTAGTGTACTTACCCGGTTAACAAAAGCTAAATAAATAAAAAATAAATAGGTAACTCCACATCTTCTTTTGTGAATACTGAGCAAAAGTATTCATTCAGTATCTCTGCCTTTTCACTGTCTCCCTCTGCCCACCTCCCCTCTCCCTTATTAATCTTCACTATTCCTCCCTTAACCTTTCTATGCTCCCTAATGTACCTATAAAAGGTTTTATCCCCCTTCTTAACTGAATTGGCAATTTTTTCCTCAGTTTGGGCTTTTGCTATTCTGACTGCCTTCCCCACTTCTTTTTGCTTTAATTGATACAGTTCCCTGTCGTGCTCCTTCTGTGATTCCTTATACTTTTTGAATGCAGCCTTTTTCTCCTTAACCTTCCCTGACACCTCTTTTGAGAACCATAGTGGTTTTTTACTCCGCTTTGTTTTATTTGTTTCAGACAAAGGCTTGTTGCCTCTATGATGGCAGTTTTGATTTTTCTCTATTGTTCTTCCACCTGTCTTTTTTGGCCATTTGCTAGTGTATTCCTCAGGTATTCATCCATTTTGCCAAAGTCAGCCCTTCTAAAGTCCAGTATCCTTGTTTTTGTATGGCTCATCTCCATGGTTGTGCTTACTGTGAAGCACACTGTGCAGTGGTCACTTGTTCCCAGATGTCTACTGACTTCTAAATTTGTGATCCTCTCTCCATTTGAGAGTACCAGGTCTAGTATTGCTCCCTCCCAAGTGGGTTCCAACACTAGCTGTCTAAGGCCTGCCCCCTGCAGGGCATCGAGAATGACCCTGCTCTTGGATGTGGCTGCAGTACATGTCATCCAGTTAACATCTGGCATATTCAGGTCCCCCATCAACAGTATCTCCCCTTTTTCAGCCATTTTGAGAATGTCCTCTGTCATTTTCTTGTCCCTTTCCTCCCCTTGAGATGGGGGTCTGTATACAACCCCTGTGCGGACTGTGATGCCATTCCCTATCTCCAAGGTTACCCAGAGTGCCTCTTGTCCTCCTCCTTTACTTTTTAGTTCTGTAGCTTTGATCCCTTCCCTTATGTATAGAGCTACTCCACCTCTTCTTTTCCCCTCCCTGTCCCTTCTGTAGACTGTGTACCCCGGTATGTTGATATCCCAGTCATGGTTCTCCGTGTACCATGTTTCTGTGACTGCCACAATATCCAACTGTTCCTCTTCCATCAAGGCTACTAGCTCAGGAAGCTCGTTTCCCAGACTACGGGCATTGGTACTCACTGCCTTCCATTTAATGTTGGCTTTATCCTTTTTTCCCCCATGCCTGCTCTTATTGCCTTTGTTTATTTTTCCATTTATCCCTGTTCTGCCCTCTGTTGAACACTGTACCTCAGTGTTTACCTTACTACCTGACATGTTTTGTGGGGGGATGCTTGAAATGTCCTGCCTCTTATCAGCACCTCCCCCCATGGCTAGTTTAAAAGGTTGCCAAGGAAACATTTAAACCTGTCACTTAGGAGCTTGGTTCCCTTGGTGGACAGATGCAGACCATCGTGCCAGTATAGACCTTCCTGGAGAGTTCCTCCCTGCTTGTTGATGTACCAGACTACACACGTTGTCCGTCTGGATGGTTAGATGACCGAGAAGAATGGAGGAGTGCAGAGCCTGGAGAACATACAGGACGGCTCTGAGTTTGAGCACATTTATGTGTAAAGTCTGCTTGAGTCTGGACCAGGTGTCCCGAGTCCTGTGAGACCCTAGATGGGCTCCCCAGCCCTCTCCTGAGGCATCTGCTGTCAATGTCTGAGAGGGGGGTTCAATATTGAAGTGAACTCCCCGGCAAAGGTTCTCTTGCACCATCTACCATTGCAAGTCCCTGACCATGGAATCAGAGACTAGAACCTCCTGGTTTAGGTCATCCAGTGTTTGGTCCCACTGAGAGTGAAGCTTCCACTGAGAGATCCTCATATGGAGCCGAGCGCGAGGGACTGTCGGGACAGCAGCCACCACGAGCCTGAGGAAATGAAGGACTGACCTGGTACTGACCCTTCTGCGACTGGACAACAGATGTGTTTGAGTCTGGAGGGTGTCTATCCTGTCCGGAGGCAAAAAGGCCTTGTTGATGGTCGTGTCCAGGATTGCCCCAATAAACTGGAGACTTTGGCAAGGGATCAGATGGGAATTGGCCTGGTTGATGGTGATACCCAGGCTGGTGAAAATCTGCAGGATATAGAAAAGAGAGCGTAGAAGTTCCTTCCTGGACGGGGCCACTAGGAGCCAGTCGTCCAGGTACGGGAATACCTGCACTCCCTAGTTATGCAGGTGGGCTGCTACCACAGACAGGCATTTGGTAAACACTCAGGGAGCCGAGGAAAGACCAAATGGGAGGACCTTGAATTGGTAGTGGTCCCCCTGAAAAGCAAACCGAAGGAATTTGTGGTTGGAAGGGTGGATGGGGATGTGCAGATAAGTATCCTGCATATCCAAAGCGCACAGCCACTGTCCCTGCCGAAGAAGCAGAAGAAGGCTCTGCAAGGAGAGCACTCTGAAGTGTTTGTACTCCACGAACATGTTCAGGGAACTGAGGTCTAAAATAGGCCTCATGTCTCCCGTCTTCTTTGGAACTAGGAAGAAATGGGAATAGTAACCTGTTCCCCAAAGATGGGTGGGGACTGGTTCTATCGCCGCCTTTGCAAGAAGGGAGGAAATTTCTTCCAGGACCAGAGGGAGATGTTCCAGGGAGTAAGACAACTTGGGGGTGGTTTTTGGGGTGGTTTCTGAAGAAAACCGATTGAGTGTCCTGCTGCTATCAGTTGGAGCACACAAGCATCTTATGTGATCCTCTCCCAACCCGGTAGATGGAAGGAGAACCTCCCCCTACTGGTTCCTCTGGAGTGTCAAGAGGCCATGGGAGAGGGGAGGAGTCAGGAGATGTGGGGCAGCGCAGCGGCCGAGGCTCCCGCAGCTTTTTTGGGTGGAGGAGTCTTGGTTGCTGGAGGGGCCGACGCTTGTTGACCCACTTGCCCTGTGGTTTCGCATTTGGTCGAGAATGTTGACGAAAAGGGTGATGCTGTCCCTGAGGGGGCCTGTACATAGAGTCCACAGACTTCAGTGCAGTACCCTTCTCTTGCAGGTCGGTGGTGATGTCCTTGGCATCACTGCTGAACAGCACTGAACCCCTGAAGGGCGCATCCTGAATGGAGGACTGCACTTCAGGGACCAATCCTAACACCCGGAGCCAGGCATGATGCGGAAGACCTAAGGCGAAAGCCGAACTCCATCCAGCTGCATCCACTGCATCGTAGGTAGCACGAAGCATGTGCCGACAGGCAGAACGAGCAGAGCGGACAAGGTCAGCCACTTCCTGTTTGGTCTGGGACTAAGGAAAGGAGTCCAGTTTTGATTCCATTGACTCAGGATTGTCTTCTGGTAGTCCCTCATATGTACTACACAAGTCAGGACGCTAATACCCAGGGTAGAAGAAGCGTACACCTTATTTCCATACTGTTCCAGAAGCCGTGATTCCTTGTCAGGTGGAGACGAGCTGAGATGTTTGGGGTTGGCAGAAGTCCGTGAGCGGTGCTAATCATGACCGAGTCCGTCTTGGGGTGTACATTCAAAGAATCTACTCCCTCAGGAGCCTGATATAGCTGATCTGCCTTCCACGGAAGTGGGGTTAATGTTGATGGTTGCTTCCAAATAGTGGAAACAAGGTCTGCGTGAAGCTCAATCCAGGGTGGAATCAATGTCGGAGCGGTCTCGGGCAGATCCAAGTGGGCAGCAGGCTTCTTGCGCTGTGCATCTGGCTTCAGAGATTGCCACTGATGAACTTCCTGGATCTTTCTCAGTAACCCCAAGAAAGAAGGATCCCACGGAGGAGTCCTTGGCCTGGGATGATCTGGAGTATGAGGCTCGTCATCAGGATCGGAACACCCCCCTGAGTCTGAGTCAGAGGTCTCCGACGTAGAGGAGGAAGACTCCTCCCGACGCGGGGGAGGAACAGTCCCTTTGGGAAGCCCTCTGGGAAGCATATCCTCCCCACCCCTGGCGCCCGAGGGTTCACCTCTGGTGTCGGGTAAGAGGGAGGGAGTCTCCTGTCTCCGGTGTAGGGGATTCTGTGCAGGGTCCGGTGCCGGAAGATGGCTCTCTACCTTCTGGTGAGCTGAGCATTGGTCTCAGCCCACCAGACAGCCAGAGTCTCCTTCAAGTCCACTGGCAGCTGTGGTGAGGGCGGTGGAGGAGGAGGAGGAGTAGGGGGATACTGAGGGTATCCGTAAGGCCAGTATCTGTAACCTGACGGTGGGAAGCCCGGCGTCGGGTATTGAAGCATTGGATAAAGTGGTGCCAGGTACTGCTGTGTCGGATACTGCGGTACCGTGTAGGGCGGCACCGGATTAAGTGGTGTCAGATACATGGGTGCCAGGGGCTCTGGCAGAGCAGAAGGCCCTGGGAAAGGCCCAGCAGGCAGGTCAGGTAAAGGTGGCCCCACGGGCTTCGGGCCCAGTGTTGGAGCGGCGTCTGGTAGAGGGACATCGGGTAGGCCGGCATCTGAGCCGGCATCCGAGGATCCAGCGTCAGGGGGTCTGGCCCTGTAGGAGGGAGCTCTGATGTCAGCGTACCCAGCTCCTCTGTGCTGACTGGGGATGGTGGGTTAAAATCCCCGGGATCCAGCAGAGGAGACGCAGGAGCCTCAGAGGGCAACGGCAAGCGCTGTGGTGAGCCTGGGATGTTGGACTGGTCCAAGGGGTCCAATGTAGGCTCTTTTGCTGGGCAGTCATCGAAGGGGCCAATGTCTGGCTTATCAGCAGGATCCGGGTAGGCATCAGAGGAGCTGGCGTCCGACTTATTGGAACTCTGGCCCGATGCAGGTCGCGCTGGTGATGTGACCTTGGTGGGCATACGAGGGACCATGTGCCCTCCCAAAAGAGCCAACATCTTATCGATCCTGTCCAAGTGGACATCGGTGGCACCGGCGTCCAACTTGGTGGACCCGCTCGACCCAGACGGCCACATGGCAGCGTCCTTCCCGTGAACGGAAGCCTTCTTTGCCCTGGAGGCACCAGAGGGGCCCAACCGCAAGTCTGACAGGAGGGGCGACACTGTCTTGGGCGCTGCCAAGACAGTCGCCGAGGAGCCGGTCCCCTGAGGGGACATTACCTAAGAACTGGAGTCACGGAGGCCGGGAGGTCCTAATCCCAGTCCCGTGCTTGTCCTTTCATTTTCTTATATGGCCTTCGGGAAGTGGAAGCCTGCCTTAACTTTTTCAACTCCTTCTCCACGGAAGCCATCTTTTTCTTGAGGATATGGGCCTCCAGGGACTGCTGCCTCCATTTTCGGGTGGCTAAATTGAACTATTGGCAGTGCTGGCACTTCTCCACAGGGTGGTCCGGGCCTAAGCAGAAGAGGCACAGGGAGTGTCCATCCTCATGCGGCAGTTGGGAACCGCACGAGTCGCACTTATTTTTATGCAATTTGGAAGGCATCGGGGACGACATACACGGACGTTTGAAGTGAAAATCAAGAAAAACAGTCAAAGATTTCGATAAAACTGACCGACGGAAGACTGACAAGCGATGAAACTCTACCGCGAGGAACTTTCACAAGTCGACAGTGGGAAAGAACTGGAAGGCAGGCGTGGGGGACCACCCCTTTATACTGACGTTGCATGACGTTGGTCACCTGACGTGGGGGCAGTCCTCCGCCAGAGACTGCTAACTAGAAATTTTTCAGTGGGGGTCCTGATGCCTGCCCAGTCAGTCCTATATGTAATTACCTACTGTAAGAGCCCTCTCTAAGTAAGATCTGATGATACACAAGTCTTTCAGTGATCAGTCATGTGACTCAGTAAGTCAGGTTGAAGGCCTCATTGTGGGGGATAATCTCTGAGGCACTCCACCTCCTTACACCTGGGTATTGTGTTCACCTGATAGGTTGCTGATGCACATGTGACTTCAAAAAGAAGTCCGTCCCTTTTTCCCTGTGATGCTACTTCCTCTGTATCAGGTCAAATTGTGCATCCGATCAGGTTGTGGTGCATAAAAACAGCTCCCCAACAGTTTTTCAAATTTTCATAGAATTTTAAGGTAAGCTCAGTACTTTCTCAATCTCTACTATATGGTAACATGTTAAGTAGACCAGGATAAATTAGGGGCGTCTGGTTCTCTACGTAACATAAATATCTTGGACCAGTATTTTAAATGAGTAGAGGAACTGCCAAATGTTGTGTAAATTGCTTATTGATTGTCAGTAATATAATAGAACTACTGACTAGACTCATGGGATTCAGCTGTTTGTGGCATATTAATTTTTTACAGAATGTTTGCATGAGTTTGTGGCTTGCAGCTCACTTGGGTCTCCTGTTAGCAGACCTAAGTTCGTTTTCTTTTTCTGTTGGCTTTTACCTGCTGCTGGGTATTACTTGTGACCCCTGCTAGCGGTCTCAAGAGTGTCCCAATTCCCACTTCTGTGGCACTTTCTTGTGGGAATCTCTGGGCATCCTATGGTTCCTGCTAGCGGCCACAGGGATAGTCCCTTATGGTGCCTATCTGTCATTTTGGGGGATTCTTCCCCATTCATTTCAGCCAGCATCCTAGGCTCTGGTTCAGTAGTTCTGCAAGTGTTTAAAAAAAGTTTTGCTTTCCGTTTGTTTTGGGGGCCTACCTGTCCCTGGTACAGCTCCTGGGAGAAATTGTTTCAGTTTGGGTGTCCCCGTTTGTTCCTATGACTGGCTTGGAGACATGGCATCCTATCATGGTGCTTTTTTACATCTCCCCGTCTCTTGTGTATTTGGGGAAGGTGTTGGCCATGTCCTTCTTGTCTGCTGGGTCTTCTGACCATCTCGTCCATTCCGCCGGCTTCCAACTCGCTCTCGCATGCGCCTGAGCTGTCAGTTCGCGCATGTACGGCCCGTCTCGCAGTTCACGCATGCATGTTGGGCTCACCTTCACCCGAGCATGCGCGGTACTCCGACGCCATGTTACTTGGGCCCTGGGCATTCAGGAGACTCGTGCCAGCGTGAGTGCACATGAATTCTTTCATCTGCAGCCCCTACCTAACCTCGCAATCTGTGAGTGATTCTAAAGGGGACCACTCATCATTTCATACGTTTCTCCCACTGAACAGGGATTGTTTTTAAGCACCCCTCTTGAGAAATCCATTAAGTTACTCTTTTGGGGAACTATGGAACTGCCTCCTCATACATATAGAGGATCCACAGTGATGTATGCAGATTTATGTATCCCTTAAAGGAACAACACCTAGATACTCTTTACTCAACTCTGGTATACTGTGCACTACTGTGTACACATTTCATAGCAGTCAATATTATGCCACAATATAAAAAATAAAAAGTATGTTTTAATGGGACAGCACATCAGTTGAGCCGTATTACACAGCCTGGGTGAATGTTTAACTTGGCTGCTATTTCTGTTCTCTACAATCATTCTGTGTATGGCTGCAGAAGGGGTTACTGCCAGTATTTACATTGCATTATGTTGAGCAGTTGTCCACTATGATCCTAAAGCCACCCCCATTTGTTTCCCATTCTTCCACAGACATGGGAAAAACAAAAAGCTGCAGGCTCTGCAATGTCCCCATCCCTTCAGCACAGCTAGCTTCTTACGCTGAGGAACCACCCACTTCAGCACACACAGTGGATGAGGACATATTTACTGAACAAAGTCAGCTTCAAGGAACTCCCAATGTTACACAGCCCCTTCCGTCTACTTCTCAAAGCAACATAGACACTAATGCTATCCTACTTCAGAATCAACAGGTTCTTCAGCTACAGCAGCAACTCATGACGGCAATTTGGGACAAATTAGCAGAAATTTCGGCCAAACCCCATTTATCTCACGCTCCGGGTTCTTCTGTTCAGAACCACACTGACAGGGCCACCAATAATGACACGGAGGAGCGACTCGACCACTCCGATCCAGACTCAGAGGATGAGGAGGATAAAGAAGTCAAACCACAGTCACTCACGGCTAAGTGTGGTGCTTTCACGACCAAATACCCGCTCTAGTTCGCAGTATTATGGCCACAGTGGGCTTCGAGACCCCCAAACACAACCATTACACAGCCCACGCCGCTACCTTCTCTGCAACCAGCACCAAAAGCTTCTGATAAGTTTCCGGTGTGCAAGGCCATTAACGAGATAGTTAGTAAAGAATGGGAATCTGGAGATCCTGCATGGATCCCGGAACGGAGATCATGTGATAAAATGTATCCCCTGGAGACCGATAAACTGGCATTATGGTGCACACCACCTAGCGTGGATCCTCAGATCGCGTCACTCAATTAAAAAACGTCTTGCCAACAGAGTCCACTTTGGCACTAACAGACCCAGTGGACAGGAAGTTGGAGGACATACTAAAGAAGAATTTCGAGCTAGCGGGTCTGGGAGCTAGGGCAGCTACCACAGCCATTTATGCCACAAGGGCCCAACTCGAATGGCTGCAAGATATCCAAAAAGCAATTACAGCCAAATCTTCAGAGTCACATCTGCTTGACAACATCATTCTCTCTACCAAATATCTGGCAGACATGGTGGTGGATTCTCTGAAGATCAACGCCAGAGCCGCCACACTTCTAAACAGAGCTAGAAGGTGTATATGGATGAAGCTTTGGAATGCAGATCCGGAGTCAAAGTAGCTACTACTAAAATACTACTAAAATTGCCCTGTAGAGGCAACCTGCTATTTGGAGATAGACTAGAAAAATATTTAAAGGGAAAGGAAGATGGGAAGGCACTGGAAAAGGACAGGGTAAACAACTCTATGTACCTACCAGCCAGGCAAACTAATCGCGCCCATTCCTTTCAAGACAGGCGTAGAGGCCAACTATCATATAGGGGACAAGACCACAGAACAAATTTCAACCCCTACACCTCATACAACAGATATCGGGGAAGGGAAACACAAAGTAGGGCTAGAGGCTCCTACCAACACAGAAGAAGGGGTCACAACAAACAATGACTGTCCCTCCTGCGAAAAGCAGCCCAAGATACCGGTTGGTGCCCGATCAAGCCAGTTTGTTCATGAATGGATAAAAACCACTCAGGACAAATGGGTTCTGGAAATAATTCAACACGACTACACAATCGAATTTATGCAAAAACCAAGAATGAACAGGCTAATAACGTCACCAGTATCAAAACACAGGGCAACTCCTCTACAGTTACGACACATATTGACAGAACTAACAGACAACAATGCCATTATGAAGGTCCCGCATTCAGAGTAGGGACAAGGAGTATACTCAGTACTGTTCACAGTCCCAAAGAAAACAGGTGATCTTCACCCAGTACTTAATCTAAAATTCTTAAACAAAAGTGTCAAATACAAGCCTTTCAAGATGGAAACAATATGATCCACTCTAAAAGCACTCCAGCCAGGGGACGTGCTCATGTCCATAGACTTGAAAGACGCATACCTCCACATTCCCATAAGAACATCTCACCAACAATTCCTCCGATTTCACATAATGGGGCAATACTTCCAGTACAAGGTACTCTCCTTCGGACTAGCATCCGCACCCCGAGTGTTTACAAAGGTGTCCATAGTGCTTGCCTCAAAACTAAGGAAGCAGGGCATACAAGCAATACCCTACCTGGATGATTGGCTGATCAGAACAAGATCAGTTCAGCAATCAAGGAGGGAGACAAGGACCGCAATTCTATGCCTCAAGACTCATGGCTGGGTTATAAACCAGGAGAAAAGCCAACTCAACCCATGCAGAAGGCTGGAACACCTAGGCAACCTCATAGACACCATAGAGGGAAGGGTTCAGCCATCAGAAAAAAAGGGTCTCAACACTACTATCCACCATAGAAACTTAAGAAACACAGTATGTCCATCATTAGAGGCCATTTCTCATACACTAGGCCTAATGTCATCTTGTATATACACCATCCCATGGGCAAGATGCCACATGAGACCACTGTTACCATTCCTCATTCGACAAGGTCCTACCTACGATTTGGATTTTACAAAAAGGGTGCAACTTCCTTCAAACATTGCACGTTCATTAGTGTGGTGGTCAGTAAAAGAAAACTTACTAAAAGGTATGCCACTAGATGTACAAACAGACATTCAAACAGACACAGACGCCAGTCTTTCGGGCTGGGGCGCAACGACAGGCCACAAATCAGCACAGGGAAGGTGGTCCATAAATGAGTCAAAATTGCCAATAAATGTATTAGAAATAAGAGCGGTGTTCAAAGCATTACTGCATTTCACAAAAGAGGTAAAAGGAAGGAATGTACTGACTTGGTCAGACAGTCAAGTGACCACAGCATATATCAACAAGCAAGGGGGAACAAGAAGCAGAGCAATGCAAAGAGAGGCAGAAAAGCTGATTCCTTGGGCACAGAAACACCCTGCAAGCCTGACAGCCATCCATCTAGCAGGGAAGTTGAACACCACAGCGAACTGGCTCAGCCGACAAATGATTCATCCAGGAGAATGGATACTCCACCCGTAGGTATTTCAATCCATCAACAGTCACTGGGGACCAATAGAGTCAGATCTGATGGCTTCCCACAAGAATAAACAGTGCCCCAGATTCCACTCCCGATTTCGGGACTACAAATCCATGGCGGTGGACACACTTTCAGCAACTTGGAGCTTTCACATAGCTTACATATTTCCACCACTGCCATTAATACCACAGGTCCTGAAAAAGATCCGCAGGACCAGATCAAGAGTAATTCTAATTTCCCCATACTGGCCCAGAAGGAGTTGGTTCGCCACAATTGTGGCGATGGCTCTGGACCATCCCTGCAGCCTACCACGCAGAGACGACATTCTCAGTCAGGGTCCAATATTTCACCCCAACCCATCCAACCTCAAGCTGATGGCCTGGCTCCTGAAAGGGAGAGATTGCTAAAAGCAGGCTATCCCCCTACAGTCATCAATACGATGGCAAATTCCAGACGAAACTCCACGACGATGACTTACTAAAGTCACCGGAAGGTATTCCACAACTGGTGCACAGATAAAGGCATAGACTCATTGACAGCATCAGCTGCCGAGATTCTACTGTTCTTACAAGAAGGTCTGGACAAAGGGTTATTACCAGCATCTCTACGAGTACAGGTGGCAGTGATTGGGGCAGCCAGGGGAACGATAGAAGGATCAACCCCAGGATCTCACAGAGATGTCATACGTTTCCTCAAGGCAGCAGCCAACCTACGTCCAAAAGCCAAACACTGGACAGCCCCATGGGATCTCATTCTCGTGCTTAGGGCAATGACGGACACACCCTTTGAGCCACTGGAGACGGTGCCTCTTCAATGATTGACACTAAAAACTATACTTCTAGTCGCTATTTGCTCAGTCAGGCGTATCAGTGAAATTAAGGCCCTATCATGTAGAACACTTTTTCTAGTGATTCGCGACGACAAAATCACATTAAGAACCATCCCATCATTCATACCAAAAGTCGACTCAACCTTTCATGCTAAGCAGGTCATCGAGATCCCAGCATACATGCTGGCAGAGGAAGTAGACCAAGAACCTCAACTCCAATCACTAAGAATGAAAAGGGTACTGTCGACATATCTCACTAGGACACATGACATCAGGTTAACAGACCAACTATTTATCATTACTCAAGGTCATAGAAAGGGACAAGTGGCTACAAGATCCACTATAGCTACCTGGCTGAAATCTGCAATCACCAAAGCATACAAGGCAACAAATGAAGATCCACCAACTGGCGTAAAAGCACACTCTACTAGAGCTATAGCCACATCCTGGGCAGAAAGGAACATGGCGTCAGTGGAAGATATTTGTGCAGCCACCACATGGGCTTCTCCACATACTTTTACTAGACACTATAGAGTAGCTGTATCAACGGAGGCAAAGGTAAACTTTGGGAGGGCATGTTACTAGCCACAAGAGCAGAAGGGAAAGAACAGCCTTATCTGACTACCCACCCATTTCGGGTACTGCTACTTAAATCGTTACCCAGGTGTAAGGAGGTGGAGTGCCTCAGAGATTATCCCCCACAATGGTAGTTTACTCATCTGGTAAAGGTGATTGTGGGGGTATACATCTCTGAGGCACTCCACAACCCACCCAATCAGTCAGATCAAATGAGGTAATACTGCAGTCATATAATTTTACCGGCATGCCATACGGGCCGGTCACTACTAGTTTGTATAAATAGGAAATAATCGTACTGTAGGTCCACAGTGTGATTAATTCTAACAAAGTCTGTGATTTCTTACATGAAGTGATGTCAACATGCATAGGTGTTTTTTGCTCTATTTTTTAAAGGTAAAAGGATATATAACAGGTCAAGAGACCACAATTTTTTATTAGGAACAGCTTTGGAAGACATCGAACTGATAGAGGAAGTAGCATCACAGGGAAGAGGGGACACTCTTCTTTTTGAAGTCACATGTGCACCAGCAACCTATCAGGTGAACACAATACCCAGGTGTAAGGAGGTGGAGTGCCTCAGAGATGCATACCCCCACAATCACCTTTACCAGGTAAGTAAACTACCATTACTACTTGCAGCAATACAACAACAGATGTAACTACTGAACAGTCTTCTACTTCCACTGAATCAGACTTTTCACAGACCCATACAGTTTCTGCAGCTGCTGATAATAACAACGCCCCTACTGACCCTGGCAGTAAAGAGAAAGGCCCCACTTAGCTTATGACTAATTTCAGCAGTAAAATTTATGGATGTAAAAGACGAGGCTTTAACCATCAGTGATACAAAGACTTTTGTTTGTTGGAGTACAGCTATGAAAAACAGAGAGCATTCTGCTTTGCATGCAAATGTTCCACGCATGTACATGAATGTACTGATGAAGCATTTATAGTTCGTGTGTTTCAAAATTGAAAAAGGCTCTGGAAAAATTTAGAACACTCACTTCAACTCACACTCATAGCAGTGCAATGGCTGTATGGTCTGCTTACAACTGCACAAATGAAACGGGTAACATCATTATCCAGATAGACAAGGAAAATGTTGAGGAAATTGAAAAAGAAGAGTATACATGAAGAGACTGGTTGAAGTCAGTCTGCAGTTGGGTCGACTAAGGTTACCATTCCATGGTCACAATGAAGATGAGCAGAGTGTTAATAAAGTAAATTTCAGGGAGATTTCAGATTTTATTAAAAAGTTTAACAGAGTGCTTCAAGTCGATGATTCCATCTCATCAAATGCAAATATATTTCAGCACTCTCAAAATGGTATGATTCAGTTTCCTGCATCCTGTATTACTGATACAACCATGCAAGAAGCATAACATGATAAATTCATATAAGTTTTATCTGATGACAGAAAAGATATTTCATGTCAGGAAGAAATTCAATTCAATTTTTTGTTAACTAGGCTTTGCAATTTTGAGCAAGCTCATTTGCAAGATGGTCCTGGGAGGGCAACTTTACATAAACAATGAGCACTGAAAAGTATGGCTCACATACCTACAATTATACACACAGGTGAATAGATATGAAGGTAACTTAAGTTGTGGCACAGTATGGCGGTATACACTGCTGACAGTGACATTTCGACAGTGACCATCATTATAGCGACTACAGCACCAGGTCACTGTAGTGTTGGCGATGGACCCTGGCAGTGTATTTTGGGGGTCTTGCACCCCCTCTCCTAATCAGTTCCAATTCAGAGTTGATTATATATAGTGGGGGGTGCGGGGGCATAGCCTCCATGTGGGGTTAGGGCAAAGCCTCAAAGAAAAACAAGTCTTGCAATGAGAAACTGTATGACAATCGCAAATGTGGTTAACATGACGGTTTCGCTGTACGGACGTTTGACAAACATTTTGTCAACTACTGCCTGTGGATCCCAGTATAGCTACATAGTTAAACAATTTTACAGAAACAGAGGCACAATATGGCTACTCAGTGAAACATTTTACAGACGGTTGAGGTAATGCCCCTAGAAAACTCACAAATTATTAATTTACACTTTTTACACACGTGAAATCCATGCCAAGGCAATAGGGGTGGTATCCATACAGATACACAGAAGAACATCGTACAACATGCTGCAGAGATGACCTGGCTACAGTTGCATAAGCCAACATGTAAAAATATAGTACTTTTCTGAGAAGGTGAGAAAATATGTACCCAACATCTAGAGGTTACTCACATCCTAGTCACAGTCTACCTTGATGGGGGGAGGGGAGGGAGGGGTGGGAAGTGTTAACAGTTTGGGCAACAAGCCAAGTGCATATGGTTTGCCATCTGTAATTTTCGAGCAGTTATCGGTGACATGTGCAAGTTTTCTTCAAGGCATATTTGAGCAAGGACTTAAATGAGCATATGTGTGAGATATGTTCATAACAGAAAATCTGTTGAATGTTTTCTGTGCTTCGTTAAAGTCTCAGGACTGGCTGCAGAGGTTTATGTTGTACCATTGATGAGACATTGAAAACATTTGTTATTTTTGAGCCAGTAGTTACTTTTGTTGCCCAAGCATATGATGGTGCAAGTGTCATGAGTGGTCATCTTAATGTCATTCAGGAGCTATTCAGAAAGGGTGGTTCCATGTGATAACGGTCAAGAAAGAAAAGTGCCATACAGTTCAGCAAGTGCACAATGCCGAAAACAAAAATGGCGCCTGTATACTACAGCAACCCCAACAGCGAGCAGCGGAACACACTCTATGGACCGATATTTCCTTACATTTCATTAGGAGTGCTATGCCCCCCTCCACGTGGGACGCTTTGCCCCCTGCACCCCCTTCCTTAATATAATCTATTTCAAGGGGAATTTGACATTGGGATAGGGAAGTAACTCAGGAGGAGGCTATTCAAGGGGATGGAGTGTACTTCCAGGGATCAGAGAATGGGAGACACAAAAAAATGAACATACAGACACACACACATTGGTAAAAACATATGCACGCACCTAGTGAGATCTGAACCCAGGTCCTCTTGCACTGGAGGCAGTGACTCAAGACGGCACCAAGCGGCCAGCTGGGAACTCCCTGACCCAACCACCTCCCATATGCTTCTTCCCTATAGCTCCCTCTACCATTCGCTTTATTCCTCACTTGCCGTTCTTCCCCTTTCACTTTAGCTCATACCGCGCCTCGCTATCCTGTTACATTAGCTCATCTGACAGTCGGTCAAACTGAGTCGTTCATATTGAGTCACTCAGTTTGAATTGCCCATATCACTGGATACCAAAAGGACCATCCTCATGCTGTCTATGTTCACTGTTATGCACGCAAGTTAAATCTCACTATTGTTGATGCATGCCAGTGCATTCGTGAAGTAAAAGACTTTTCTGACTTTGTGCAATGTGTGCATACATTCTTTTCCACATCTGTAGTACACAGTGACAGACTGAAACAGATAGAGCAAGTCATGGGGTTTTACAGAACATACAAAGTCACAGCTTTACAGCTTTCAGCAACACTAAAGAGCACTGAAACGTACTTATAAGTTCCTACTCTCTTATCTCTCTCTCATTATGACCACAGAAATGTACACAAAGTTTGGGACCTTTACAACTTAATGTCAG
Organism: Neoceratodus forsteri; assembly: GCA_016271365.2. Lineage (NCBI taxonomy): Eukaryota > Metazoa > Chordata > Ceratodontiformes > Ceratodontidae > Neoceratodus > Neoceratodus forsteri. The sequence continues at coordinate 199,489,208 of CM028135.1, read as the reverse complement.
TGTCAGTGGCTCAGTTGGTAGCACACTCGCCTCTGAGGCCGGGAGATCAGAGGACTGTGGGTTCAGTTCCCACATCTGGCACTTGGGTTAATATCCCAGTACTGACACTGTAGTACAGCATGAGAGGGGTGCTGCACTTCTGAGGTGCCGTCTTTCGGATGAGATGTTAAACCGAGGTCCCATCTGCCTGGATTGGTGGTAGTTCAGGTGGATGTTAAAGATCCCATGGCGCTTATCCAGTCTGTCTTCATGCCGGTCGAGCATTATCACAGTTACAGTGTGAGGAATTCGCAACATTCTTTGCTGATAAGGTGTCTGCTATCAGAGATGAGATCAGCCAGGGCCTCCCAATTGGGTCTTGCAGTGATCAGTCGAGGGACACAAATACCCATTTGACTTGGTTCACTTTCAGTCAACCGGTAGTCATGGATATAGTGAGAATCATCCAGACTTTGAGTCCAGCTTGCTGTGGTTTGGATCCGGGCCCTACTCACCTACTTGTGGGGTGTGTAGAGGTTATTGGCCCGATCCTTACTGGGATAGTAGTGGCATCATTGGAGAGAGGGATCTTTCCTGATCCTTTGAAGGAGGCAATAGTACGCCCCTCCTGAAAAGCCCTCCTTGATCCCGACTGCCCAGGAAACTACAGATCGATCTCGAATCTTCCTTTTGGGGAAGATTATCGAGAAGGTGGTCGCTTTGCAGCTGAAGATCATTTAAACATCCACAATATCTATGACCCTCTCCAGTCTGGCTTCAGGAAATGGCATAGTACTGAGACGGCTCTTGTTCGGGTACTGAATGATCTCTTGATGGCAAGAGATCGGAGAACTCGTTCTATCTTGGTTCTCCTCGATCTTTCAGCAGCATTTGATACCGTGGATCATGGGGTGCTGCTCGAATGCCTGTGGTTTCTCTGTGGATTAAGGGGGGTGGTCTACAGTTGGTTTAAATCTTTTCTGCAGGGTAGGACTCAGAGAGTAGTGTCGGGGATTTATTCCTCGACCTCTCGCTGCCTACACTGTGGAGTGCCACAGGGTTCGGTGTTGTCCCCCATGTTATTTGCGGTGTTCATGCTTCCATTAGGGGACATTATGGTTTGAGTTTTCATTGCTATGCCGATGACTCTCAACTCTATAGGTCTTTTGTGCCTGAGCAGGAGTCTGAGTCAAGTACATTGTTTAACAACTGCCTCCTGGAGATACAGAACTGGATGAGTACCAATTGGCTGAGGCTGAACCCCGGAAAAACAGAGGTATTGGTGGTGGAACCGGGAGTGAGGATATCAAGTCCATGGGTGGGAAAACTCTCAGGTTTATTTCTGGGAGGAATCTCGCTCATGGCATCTGGTCAGGTGCATAACCTTGGTGTTATATTTGACGAGGACTTGACCCTGAGGGCGAGGTGTCAGCCGAGTCAAATCATCCTTCTTCATCTAAGGAATATAGCACAGGTGAAACACTTGATTCCATCAGAGGATCTTCCTACCCTGGTCCACGCCTTTGTTGCCAGTCGTCTTGATTACTGCAACGCCCTTTATCTAGGGCTGCCGAGAGTGGATATCCGCCGCTTATAGCTGGTGCAAAACGCGGCAGCTAAGTTGTTAACTGGAAGCCCGAGGCCCAACCATATAACACCTGTGCTTCGCGAATTGCACTGGCTGCCTGTACAGTGGCGGATCACTTTCAAGGTCATGTTGATGACCTATAAAGCCCTACACGGTTTGGGACCTCGCTACCTGAAAGAACTCCTGACTTCTTACTGTCCTTCCCGCTCCCTCCGATCCTCTGGTGAGGGATTGCTGGAGATTCCCAGGGTAACTTTAAAAACATCTGGTGGAAGAACATTTACCTTTATGGCTCCTACCCTGTGGAACTCTCTACCTTAACAGATACGCAATAGCCTGACTGTGGAGAGCTTTAAAAAAGCTTTAAAGACCTTCCTTTTTAACCAAGCATTTTTAGTGACATGAATTATGTCAGATTGTGTTTTGAATTTAATGTTATTCATAATTATGGTTTTTAATATTGTATGAAGGATATTGTAAAGGCGCCCTGAGCTTTGGAAGGGCGCCTTATAGAAATAAACATTTACTTACTTACTTATCGAAAAGAGTAGGGGAATTTCCCTGGTGTCCTGGCCAAATTTCCCTCATTCACTAAAAATACCACCAACAGCTTAATCTGGTTCAAAGTCAGTTGGCATTCATCTGTATCCCCCTCCCCCGGGTCGTGCCTGAAAACAGGCAGGATTTGTCTAGTGCACTTACCCGGTCAACAAAAATGAGAAAAAAAAAGTGTCATTCAGAACTGTCTTTTTTTCTTTTCCTCTTTGATCCAATTCCTGGATTTGCAAAAGGTCTCCTCAGTCTTCTACAGATTGAAGAACTGGATCTAGCCAGTGCTGGCAATGCAGTTGAAGCATTTATTGATAAGTTGGTTTCATGCAGAATGAACATAAGTTTAAAGAGCAAGTGCTTGGTAAGGGTGTATATCTTAAAGAATGAAGGTTTGGGTCCTTTAGATGCCTCTGCAATCATTCAGTTTGCTTTTGTTTCTTTACTTAATTTTTCATAATTTTATTTGTATTTTGCCAACTGCTAGTGAAACAAGCATTTGTCAATGCCGAATGTCGTCTCGCTGGCATTGGTAGTGCAGAAGTTAGAGATGCATAATAGGAATGGCAGTGAAGTATGGAACTGATGCCAACCCCACCCCCACCGTGCAGAGACTGACAGGCGCTGGGGTGTGCCTTTGGGGCATCAGCTATAACGCTCATGCCATTTTACCTCACCTTACCCTGTAGACACTGACAAGTGTCGTGGTGTGCTTTGGGGTCTTTGGGCCTTATACTTACCCCATTCCATAAGGAAATACGCTGAGATGGGTGCAGTATTGGAGAATGGGGTAAACTTTAGGGGCGAACACTCCAAGGCACACCTCGATGCCTGTCACTGGCTGCAGGGTGGGAGTGGGGTTGAATGGTGTGAGCATTACAGCCAATGATCCCAAGTCACACCCCTGATACCTTCCAGTCTCTACAGGGTGGGGCGTTACAGTTGGAAACCCTAACATTGTAGGCGTTTGTTGGTATATTCACTCCAAATTTTCAACATAGGCTTTTTGTGACCCCACTTCATGAAAAGCGGCATAATCAGTTGTTAGCTGAAAGGTGGTTTTGCACAGCGCTATGCCATTTGGCGACACAGGGACGAAAACACATTTGGGGCAGGATGTGGGAAATGACAACTGTATTGTTCATGAGGAGGTGTAAAATTGGCAATGTTGAAAATCTGTAGTGAAAATATGTAAAATTGGTGAAGTCATGAGCATGCATAGAAACTGCACAACACACGGCCGTAACCCAATTATTTTTGGGATTTTTTTAACCACATTTTCAACACAGGCATTTTGCGACCTCCCCTCATGAACAGTGGTGCTGTGATTTTGTTAATCTGTCCCAAAAGTTGATTTCCCACAGCGACCACGCCATTGTGTGCCACAGGTGTGGAAATACATTTTGGGCAGGCTGTGAAAAATGACAACTGTACTGTTCATAAGGAGGTATAGAAAAATGCCAGTGTTGAAAATCTGGCATGAAAATATTGCAAATTTGCAAAGTTACAAGGGTGCATGGAAACTGCACAACGCACACTTGTAACACAGTCATTTTATGGACTTTCGTCACCAAATTTTCAACATAGGCATTTTAGGACCTCTGCTCATGAACATTGTCACCATCATTTTCTCACACTGTCCCAAAAACTGATTTCGCACAGCGACCGCTGTATTTTGTCGCCGGATGCAAACACATTTCGCCAGGATATGTAAATGACAGCTGTACTGTTCATAAGGAGGTGGAAAAATACCAATTTTGAAAATCTGGAGTGAAAATATTACAAATTCACGAAATTACGAGCGTGCGTGGAAACAGCGCAACAGACGCTCGCAAAACAGCCATTTTTTTTATTTTTTTCACCTAATTTGCAACATAGGCTTTTTGAGAGCCCCTCTCATGAACATTGGCACTGTTGTTTCATTACTCAGTCCCGAAAGGTGATTCCGTGCAGTGACTGCAAAATCACCTTTTGGGACCGACTAACGCTGTGTCAGTGACTGAATTCATGAGGAGGGGCCCCAATCACCCCATGTTTAAAATTTGGTGCAAAAATTCAAAATGCCTGAGATATGCACCAAAGTTGAAAAAACCCTATTTATGCCATTATACAGCTTACTGGCATTTCTTCAGTTGGCGGTCGGCTTTGAAGAGTGCAGACGTGTTTCGTCCACTGAAGATCGACGCACCCAACCCAGAGGTAAGTATGGGGTGGAGGGGGTGGGGGAGCAGGGCACAGAGGGTGGATGTGGGTTGGGGCAGGAGCTGGACAGACCTCAAGGGACCGTTTTTTCTTTTACAGGTTAAAACAACAAACAAAAGAATTGGGACTTTTTTTTTTTTTTTAGGGCATTTGGCACACTGGGGTGGGCTCCCAGTATGCCACCTGAGTGTTTCGGGGCTAGCTAACGATCAGGCACCCCTTTGGCATATCTAACAAATGGGTGCATTATGCCAACGGGGAGTGGGCTCCCCCATCGGCACATAAACTGGGTCAGGGCATGCCGACAGGGGGATTGGGCACCCCCGAAGTCGGCATTGTGGCAGGCAGTGTGCTGCCATGTTTACTCTATTGTTTCATCAGGGAAGGCACGTCGGGAGGTGCCGCTGCGTATGACAAGCTTTGCTGTCATTGCAGCGGACCTTTCCTTAGATGTGCTCGCCACATTATGTATTCCTGGTGTGGCGCCTGCATGCTGGCTTATTGGGGACCGAGGGACGCACCTACTGATGCGTGTCCTGCATTCGCCCAACAGTGACCTCGCCTCCAAATCTGCTAATACTGTAATGTAATATGTTGGATGGGGCACAAGCATGAGCCAACATAAAAAGAATCCTATGGAATCCATGCATTATGATGTCAGAAACTCTTTACTGGCAAGGCTACCAGTGGGAAACTGCAAATCTGTTTTCAGATTTTTATGGAGAAATAACACTTTCTGCCACCAAAATATTATATATTTAATAGAAATACATATAAAAGTCAAAGTTTGTTGATGAAATAAGTACAAATTTCTTTTAAAAAAGACAGAAAAACGTATTTAGTTTCTCATTGAAATACACTGTGATCTTAAGTAGCTGGCAGTTTCTGACATCACAATACCAGAATTCTTTTTTACTAGCAGTGTGAAAAGCAAAAGTGAAACCCCACTTGTTTCACTGCACTAACAAATATGTTACTATAAAAGTACAAGGTAATTACTAACACATCAAAATACGATAAATAAAATAATCAGTTTTCTATTTATTAGAAGTAAACACCTGCTCTTTAAAGAATCAATCCATGAAGCAACAGTGTTCACTATACCACTTAAAATTGCTCTAACAGAAGAAATGACATGCACATGACATACTCATTTCATAGAAGCTCACTTTGATGAATATGTAGTTGACATGCAACTTACAGATCAACTGCAAATATGCAAGTCATAATTGCTATGTCTTTAAACGCATTCCCTGTAATAAAAGTTATTTATTTAACCTTTCATACATGTCCTGTGTTTATTTTTAGTGCCAGAATTGCTAAATACAATGTTTGTTTACAGAACCTCATGCTCTCGTTTTACTGTCTTCAAGCTGGTCTCAACTCCATGATTAGTGACTGCATCAACGTCACTGTGGTCAAGATGGCACCTCTGACGCATCATGCTTTTGTTTTTTTATTTGGCTATTTTACTTTATTAAAACATTAATGCGGTAACACTGTGTGAGAGCGTGAGCTGGTTTCTGTGACCCCTGAAGCACTAGCAGCGCGCTCTCACTCAACTGTCTACCAGAACTGGTAATAGTGGCACCAACAGTCTTACTTAGACATCAAGCAGAGCTCCCATGAATAAAAGCTGGCATATGTTTCACTTACTTGGGTAAACGAAGTCTTAGAGTGCCATGGTCACAGATTTCTGTACTTCAAATGTGTGTCTGTTCTGTCAATCTTTCTGTTGCGGTCCCACTAGCTGTGTCTGCCACTTCGATAGGAAATTGACCTATCAGCTACAGTACATAGGAATAAGCCAAGTATACATCTGGCTGTGTTTTTAAATACTAATAATTTATTTCTATCCATTCTCTGTTCAAGCGCAACATTTAAATAGCCCAGCAGCCTTTGACAGATTGCTTTTTATGATGATTTTCATACTAACATACTAAAATGGCAGCAGAATAGGCCTAACGGTCTTTTGTGTCTGCTCGTTTGGTCAGCCGCCACCCTGGGAGCTGACCTTGCTGCCCCTCTCGCCTTCTCTGGCTTCTCCCTTCCCAGTTCCGGATATTCTCGCTGCACTGGATTTTGCTTCCAGAACTCTTCCCCTGTACGTGTCCCACCCCCTCTTGAACCCCTCCACCGTCTCTGCCTCCACCAGCCCCCTAGGCAGCGCATTCCATGGCTCCACCACCTTCTCAGTGAAGTAGCACCTCCTCCTTTCTCCCCTGAATCTTCCCCCCTCCAGCTTCCACCCATGCCCTCTAGTTGTCCACTCCTCCTTCCTTCGAAGCACACTGACTGCTCCTCCCCTATTTACCCCCTTCATGTACCTGAAGATCTCTATCATGTCCCCCCGGTCCCTTCTTTCTTCCAATGTGTACATATTTAGCTCTTCGAGCCTCTCCTCATAGGTCCTGTCCCCCAAGCCCCAAATCATTTTGGTTGCCCTTCTTCTGGACCCTCTCCAGGAGTTTAATGTCCCTCTTTAAGTGTGGCCTCCAAAACTGCATGCAGTACTCGAGGTGCGGCCTCACCAAGCAATTATACAGAGGCAGTATCACGTCCCTCCTTCTGGAGGTGATTCCCCCTAGCGGTGCAACCCAGCATCCTGTTGACCTTGGCTGCTGCCCTCCTACAAGTCTCCGAGTTGTTCATCTTGACATCCACCACCACCCCCAGGTCCCTCTCAGCCATCGAGACTTGTAGCTTCCCCCCCCCGGTGTACACTTGGCCCGGGTTTCTGGACCCCAGGTGCAGTACCTTGCATTTCCCTGCATTGAACCTCAGCTTCCACTTTCTAGACCATCCTTTCCATAGCCTCCAGGTCCCCCTGTAGGGCCACCCTCCCCTCCTCCCCATCCACCACCGCCCCCAGTTTTGAGTCATCCACAAAGAGACTCATCTCACTCCTGATACCTGTCCTTATGTCAGAGACGTAGGCGTTGAACAGGAGGGGCCCAAGGACCGATCCCTGCGGGACCCCACTAATGACCCTCCTTGGGATGAGACTATCTCGCCAACTATGACCCTCTGGGTCCGGGTCCTGGAGCCAATTGCCTCATCCATCTGATCATCTGGCTCCCCACCCCATTTCTCCCAGCTTATCCAACAGGCCCTCATGAGGAACAGAGTTAAATGCCTTGCTGAAGTCTAGAAAGAGGACGTCCACTGGTCTACCTAGGTCCAAGGCACTCGTCACCCAGTCATAGAACTCCACAAAGTTTGTCTGACACGATTTTCCCGGGACGAATCCATGTTGTCTATCGTCCAAGCACCCCGACTTTTCCAGGCCCCCCCCCAGCCTCTCCTTGACAATGCCCTCCATCACCTTGCCCACCACTGATGTCAGGCTGACAGGCCTGTAGTTCCCTGCCACCTCCCTTGATCCCCCTTTGTGGACAGGCACTATATGCGCCACCTTCCAGTCCTGGGGCACCCACCCTGCCCTCAAAGAGGTGGTGAAAAGCTCTGCCAGAGGTTTCGCCAGGACATCCGCAAGTTCCTTCAGCACTTTGGGATGTAATTTATCCGGCCCCGGTGCTTTCTCCATCTTAAGGGACCTGAGGGCTTCCCTCACTCTCTCTGCTGTGATTTCCACCTCCGCTACGTCTTCTCCCTGCTTAGCCTTCCCACTCCTGCCAGTGATGCCTCCCCCTCTCCCCAGACCCGCCGATCAGTAAGGGTCCCCTCCCTCCTCAGTATCACTGTCTCCTCCCATGTATGATGCAGCACCCCCATTTTCCTTGGTGAAAACTGAGGAACTGAATGAGCACCTCATTTAGTACCTCAGCCTGCTCCCCTGGGTCTTGTGCCCATCTCTCCCGTTTTAATCCTGCTAATCTGCCCCTTCACCCTTTGTTTTTCCCTAGCCAGGTTCTGCTCCTTCCTTGTCTTAGACGCCCTCACCATCCTAGTGGCCCTTCTAGCCATCAGCTCGTACTCCCCTCGATCCCTTTCACTCCTTGAGCACTTGAATTGCCTATAGGCTGCCTTCTTTCCCCGCACCAGTTCCTGGACCTCCCTGGTCCACTAGCAAGGTTATTGGGCCCTACTGCATTTTCGTCTTACTCTTGCACAGGTGCTGGTAGCATCCTGCACCCCTCTTTTGATGATTTCCCACCTACTGTCAGTGTCCATGTCTGACCAAATCACATCCAAATGCTCCTTAAGGATCCTTCCCATTTCCTTAAAATCTGCCCCCCTGAAGTCAGTTACTTCCATCTTTGTGCAGCCTTCTACCCCTCCTAGGTCCAAGCAGAACCATACCATGGCATGGTCGCTCCCCGCAAACGGGTCCCTTACCTCAGGCCCCCAATCTGGTCACTGTCTGCTAGGACCACATCCAGTACCCATGCCTCTCTGGTCCGTTCCCCCACCTGCTGAGTTAGGAACGCTTCTTGAAAGACATCCAACAACCTCTGTTCCCTGGCCACCGAGGAAGTCATAGTCTCCCAGTCTGTTTCTGGTATGTTTAAGTACCCCAACACCACCATCCTTCCCCTGCCCAATCTGCAGTGTTTCCCAACATCTGCCACCAGACTCTCCTCCAGCTCCTCCGCCAGCACAGGGGGTCTATACACCGCTCCTATTTTTACTCTCTTGCCCCCCCCTTTTCAGCTGATATTTGTTCGCTGACAGTGTGTTTGGAGGTGGTGGGGGGCTCATGATCTTGTGCGGTTTGTTCATTTATTAGAATTCTGCAATTTAATGGCTCATTTAGATGCTGAAGTTTGAAATGTGCCCCCCCCATATCACCATTACACAAACACACATCCACCACGGTGGACTTCACCATGTGCTGTTTGTTTTTTTTCATGTAACTGTGCAGTCTGCATCTGACCTCTGTAACAGGCACATCATCTCAATTGCAGACATCATCCTGTAAAACCCACAGGATGTGTGCAATCAGCACTGAAACTGCTAGTGAACTGAAAACACAGTTAACAGCCTGCAAGGCAATTTACTCTGCTAGAGTTAGTTTAGATTTAGTCATAACGCGTTTTTTGTGCTTTTGTAAAAGATTTCATAGACTATTATTATTACATCCTTCAATAATTTTTTTAATCAAAAATATCAGTCTGTCCTTGTTTAAATATTTACATACTGTACAGCATACTCCATTTAACAAAGATTAGAAATAACACGGTCAGAAGAATAATCTGAATTTATCTTACACAAGGGTAGCTTTATCAATTAGCAACATCTGCAGAAGATGACAGTTAAACATTTTCCAGATCATTTTTAAATAATTCATCCATTTAAGCAATAGCCTGCTCGATTTCAAAAGGAACATTTTAATTAAGAAATTACAATGACAATGAGAATATGGTTTAAAAGTATGTATAGTATAAACAAGATAGGGTATAGGAACCCAGCAACTAAGTATAGGATTTGGGGGTTGGGGGGATGCTGTCAGTTAGTGAGCAGGAAAAGGACCTTAGGGTTGTCATATCTGATGACCTAAAAGTGGCAGAGTAGTGTGACAAAACAGTGCGTTGGGCCAGTGCAATGCTAAGATGTCTTGGGAGAGGTATCTCCAGCAGGAGAAGGGAAGTGGTGTTGCCACCATGTTGCCCACTGGTGAGACTCCAACGTGAGTATTGTGTCCGGTTCTGGAGGCCGCACCTCAGAAAGGATATAGGCATAGTGCAGGCAGTCCAGAGGAGAGCAACTAAAATGGTGCAGGGGTTGCACCAACAGCCCTATGAGTTGAGACTGAGGGATCTCAACATGTATACCCTGGGAGAGAGAAGAGTGACAGGGGACATGATAGAGACTTACAAGTACCTCACAGGGATAAACAGGGTGCAGGAGGGGGAGTCTCTTTCAAATGAGGAAGAGCACCAGAACAAAGGGCATGCAATGAAACTGGTGGTTGAGGGGGCATGGATTTGAGGAAGTACTAATTCACTGAAAGCATGATATATGCCTGGAATAAACTGCCAGAAAAAGTGGTTGAGGTGAAACAGTCAGGGGTTTCAAACATGCGTGGGGTAGACACAAGGGAATATTAGAGAACAGGCAGGGATAACAGAGGGTCACTGGAGATCAGATAAGGTTTGTGGAGGCAGACTAGGCAGGGACCATCTGAGTAGACTGGGTGGACCAAGCAGTCCTTTTCTCGTGACAAATTATATAGGTTAATGACTGAATTTCACAAGATCTTTGTTTTTTCAAACACTATCATGCAAATGTTACATTCTGCAGCCAGTTATTGAGTTTTAGAAATTAAGGGTCATTTAACACAAATATATTATTTAATATTTATTGAATTTTGATGACCGGGTAGGCCCACTGGGCCCCGGAGGTCCCTTTTTCAGGGGCGACCCGGGAGTTACAGGACAAAAACATGGTAAACAGTAGTACGGATACAAGTTTTTCAGCATGCAACAGTCTACATGGATATATAGCAGTAAAACGTCTTTCATAGCAGGTTGCAATTAAATTATTCAGGTGCACAACGTAGGGGAGCAATAGATTTAACTAAGGTTCTAATTACCCTCCTTGGAAAATTCAAGGGAGGGAGAGACCACTGAAGTGTTAGTGCTGACAGTTCAGGTGCTAGTGATGTAAGTGTACAGGCCAGCAGGTAGTGAGGGAGTATCAGGTACCATAGCATTGGCATTTACTTATGGCAAGCATACGAGTCTTGAGTCTTGTACGGAAACACGTTAATGATGTAGCTTCCCGAACCTCCGAAGGAAGGTTGTTCCAAAGGGAAGGAGCAGCATGAGAGAAGGACATAGACCCTGCCTTGGTCCTCACCCTAGGGACCTCTAGGAGAGTTTGGCCTGAGGTCCGTAGTTCCGCAGATTTTGCTTAGCAGTTAGGAGTCCTGCAAGACTTGGGGGAGGCGTGGAGCTAATTAGCTTATATGCCAGGCAGAGTACTGGGTACATAAGGCGGGCTTCGAATGATGGCCAGCTGAGTCGTGATAATGACTCACAATGGTGGCTCCTAGAGTGGGATAGTGTGGCAAAAATGGACCACTTTATTGTACAAAATCTGTAACTTGCTGAGCTCCAGCTTGGCCACTCCCTGAAGTACTGGGGCCATGTAGGTGAGTGTTGGGAGTAGGACACTCGAGGCAATGGCTGTCCTGGCTTCTGGGATCAACTGATCCTTTAGCCGATAGAGTGTTCCGAGTTTGCCATGGATGACTTTTGTGACTTGATCAACATGCTTTAAGGTGAAACCTTGGTCCAGGGTAAGGCCAAGGTATTTTGTTGAGGCAAGCACTTCAAGTTTGTTACCCACCCTGGACGTGAGCTGAAGGAGTTGTGGCCTGTCTAGGCCAAGAGATCTGGGTCCGAACAACATAGCCTTTGTTTTGTTGGTATTAAGGACCATTTTGTTCTTAGTGAGCCAATCCTCCATAATGTGGATGTCTACTTGGAGGGCTGGCCCAAGGTCATCCAAGTTATCAGGGGCTCTGCAAATCACTGCATCATCAGCATACTGGATGACATTACTGCTCCCATAATGGTTGTGCAGCTCGTTTATTAACAGTGAGAACAATAGGGGACCAAGTATAGACCCTTGTGGTACCCCCTCCTTAAGAGGCAGTGGATCAGAGATTTTGTTCTTCCACTTGACCCTCTGTGTGCGCCCTGTGAGGCAGCTTTCAAACCATCTGAGAGCATGAGTGTCCAGGCCTAAGTGGCACAATTTTTGGAGTAAAAGCCTGTGGTCAACCAAGTCAAACGCCTTGGAAAGGTTGATGAAAACCGCACCTGTACTGGACCCTGAGTCAATTTCCCTAAGCACATCTGCTGAGAACTTAGTTAGGGTGGTGTCAGTCCTGTGTTTGGTTCTGAAACCATGTTGAGCTGGGGAAAGAAGCAGGTGTGCTTCTAAGTATTCCCGGAGTTGGGTGTACACTAGTTTCTCCTGAATTTTTGCAAGGGTACAAAGCAAGAAGATCAGCCTGTAGTTCCCAATTGGTTCCGCAGGCCCACCCTTATGAATAGGAACACATGGGCCTGCTTCCACAGCTCAGGGACAGACCCTTCTAGAAAGGACCTGTTTAAAAGCCAGGTAAGAGGCCTTGCGAGTGCTGGGGCACCATCCTTGAGTAATCTAGTTTGGACGCTGTCAGGCTCCCCTGAATGTCTTGTTTTTAAGGATTTTAGAAACATAGAAACATAGACTTTGACGGCAGATAAGGACCACTTGGCCCACCCAGTCTGCCCATTTCCCTACCTATTGGATAAGCTGCAGATTCTAGTTAACCAACAGCCTACTTCCTGCAACCCCCCACTATAATTGCCTTATGTCTGTCCCATGCATGTTTGAATTCCCCACTGTTTTAGACCCCACAACCTCTCCAGGAAGGTGGTTCCATGCGTCCACCACTCTCTCCGTGAAAAAGAATTTCCTCACATTACCCCTGAGCCATTCCCCCAACTTTAAATTGTGCCCCCTTGTTCTTACACACCTCTTTTTCTAAAAGATGCTACCCTCCTGGACTAGCATTTTAGAATGGATAGGACTTCATTCACCTTAGCCAGCCTCAGATGAAACGGTGGGCAGTCAAGGTTAGGAGGTTCCAGTCTGAGAGACTCATTTTTGGTCACTGGGAGCCCAGCCTTATAATCATCGAGGTTCGTAAAATAGCTATTGAGGGCCTCAGCGATGAGTGTCTCGTCGTTCAGTAACTGCCCATTAGCCACAATAGGGCCAGGAGCTGCCTTTTTGTTTCCCTTTATCAGCTCATTGATGTGGGACCAGAATAACTTTGGGTTACCTAGGTTAGTTTTCTGGAGATGAGTGACTTAAGCCTTTTTTGCTAGCTTAACAGCATGCTTACATTGGTTTCTAAGAGCTCTGTAGTTTTCAAGGTTAGCTAGGAGCATAGAGCTTTTGAACTTTTTCCAGGCTTTGTCATGGCTGATCATCAGGGCCTTTAAGGAGGGAGTGATCCACTTATAGCAGCTGCCTTTTACTCAATGAGTTTTCATCGGAGAAAAGAGATCTGCGGCCCTCATGAGGGTTTTCGAAAACAAGGCAACTGCCCCTTCCAGGGTAGGGAGGCATCTTAGTGGACTCCAGTCAATGTCACCAAGAAAGTCATTACATTGCTCTGGTGAGAATTTGGAGTAGTCCCTGGATGTGAGTATTCTAGGCTGAACCTTGTCCGCCCTATTCTTCCAGACACAGAAGATAGGCGAGTGGTCGCTCAGAGCATCGGCCATAGTGCCTGCTACTTGAATATTCTTTGGGATTGACACCAGGGCCCAGTTGATGGTTGAGTGCCTTCCCATTTTGTAATTCATTCTGGTGGGTTGAGTGATAATCTGGGCAAGATTTGCCTCATGTAACAGGCCATTTATAGAGGACTTAGCCTCTTGGGCCCAGTTAAGATTAAAATCCCCCAGTATGAGAAGTTCAGATGCAACCTCTGTGGTTAGGTCTTTTGTGAGTGTCTCCAGGGATTGGAGAGCATTTGTAGGGGGGCTATATACGCACACTATGGTAAGGTGCTTGACACCGCCTAGGGTAAGCCGTATGAAACTCGATTCTATTTCAAGGGACGTGCTATGCAGCATGCTGACATGGGAGGAGATCAGGGCGTCCTTCACATAGATAAGTACCCCGCCCCCCCCTTTCGGTATTCTGTCCTTTCTGTAGCAGACATATCCTGAGACAGCAACTTCATGATCGGGAATATGGGGTTTTAGCCAGGTCTCCAAAACTGCTAGCACGTTCGGGTTTATACAGGGCTAGCCACGCTTGAACTTTGTGTATCTTAGGCCGGAGACTACATATATTCATATGAGGTAGCCTCAAACCCTTTGATGATAACCGGGTCTGGTCTTGGGAGGAGGAAATTGAAATGTTAGCAATACCAGGGCCCAGGTTCAGCAGAATGTTGCCTGCAAGTAGCAGCAGAGCTGTGAGCAGGAGACGAAGAGTAAGAGTAAGAGATGATAGCATTGCTTTGCTGGGTATACTCCTAGTAAGGAGAAGGGACCTGTAGCAGATCCCATTTCTTGTGAATTCATAGGCAACTAGGAGGGAGATAGTGCACGCTGGGGATGGGCAGTAGTAGTGACTGGCCGGGTGAGCGGCAGGTCCCTGAGGGGCATGGGTGGAAGGGCCAAGTTGGCAAGCAAGCCAGTCAACCCATAGCACAGACAGAAATATATGATAGCAAAGAGGAGACCTCTGTTTGGTCTGCAGGGACTCATCTTGCCAACCAATGTTGACCCCTGGTTGTGCATCCTTTTGTCAGGGTGCATGCACTGAGTTTTCATGCCTTATCTGGTAAGTAACAGATTTGGTCTTATGCAGTTTCTGGACAGGTAAAATGCAGTGGGAAAGGGCAGAGCACAATTCCGTACAATATTGTTACAGTGCACAAGTAATGATAGGTGTGCACAGATTTAACTTTTACGTAATTATATTCCATACAATATTGGCTCAGCATTCGGGTAATAGTAGTATTACTCGGAAATAACTTCCAGCCTATAGTTGTTCAAGACATTAGTGTCCAGCACAGGCGGTCCACACTGTGCCTGTATTAATACTTGTAATAAGAACACATTCAGGGATGAATTGCTGCATATGTTTAGTTGAACAGGCTAGCATCAGATCAATAAGACACTACAGGGCTAAACTGCTGCATCCATTTAGTTAAGGCTAGCATCACATCATAGTAACATTAATAATAATTCCATCATATAACTGCCTGAAATTGTGACCCTAACAGGCAAGCTCAAAGCAGGGGGTAAGAACTATTCCCTAGCGAGCTGAAAAATGCGAACTCTTGTGATACTTGATTGGAGGTGAAATGGCAGTAGGTGGAGCAGGTTTTGGGCGAATGAGTAGGGAAAAACTCCACCTAAGAGTGATGGCTCAAGCCTTCACTATTGGTTGTTTGGAAACAGTGAGGGCAACTGCGTATTTAATGGGAGGAGTGAACGGGGTGGGTGGGAATTTCAGCTTCCAGAGTCAGCAGTCGTTTGGCTTTGGGAGGTCACCCAGCAGGATGGAGCTGGCCGGCTCTGAATTTAGGTTCAAATCTCTTCATCGAGCAGTGGAGGGGGGGACCCGATTCAGCAGGTCTCCCTCGCCACCCCTAGTGGATACGATTACAGTTACAGAGCAGGGAAGGGATGCAGCCTTTATCAGCAGGGCTGCTCGCCATCACTGCCCCTCTCAGCCAACAGGCGCTTCTGCCTCTTTCAAAAATTCAAGGAGACAAATCAACAAAGGACACAGTGGAGCTTGCGAGCCCTCGGCTTCCAGGATCAGCAGTCGTTTCGGCTTCGCGGGAGGTCTACCTGGCAGGATAAGCTGGCCGGCGCCTCGACCCCGAGGTTAAAGTCTCTTTCATCGAGCAGTGGAGGGGGGGACCCGATTCAGCAGGTCTCCCTCGCTGCCCCTAGCGGATACAATTACAGTTATGGAGCTGAGAGGGGATGCAGCCTTTATCAGCAAGGCTGCTCACCATCACTGCCCCTCTCAGCCAATAGGCGCTTGTGCCTCTTTCGAAAATTCAAGGTGCCAAATCAACAAAGGACACGGTGGAGCTTGCGAGCCCTCGGCTTCCAAGAGTCAGCGTTTCGGCCGAGAGGTCCACCCGGCAGGATGAGCTGGCGGCGCCTCGACCCCGAGTTCAAATCTCTTTCGCCGAGCACTGGGGGACCGACCGCAGTCCCCGACGCTCTCAGCGGATACGATTACAGCCACAGAGCAGAGGGATGCAGCTTTATCAGCAGGGCTGCTCGCCGTCACTGCCCCTCTCAGCCAATAGGTGCTTGTGCCTCTTTCATAAATTCAAGCAGCCAAATCAACAAAGGACATGGTGGAGCTTGCGAGCCCTCAGCTTCCAGGATCAGCAGTCGTTTTGGCTTCAGGGGAGGTCTACCCGGCAGGATGAGCTGGCCGGCGCCTCGACCCCGAGGTTCAAGTCTCTTTCATCGAGCAGTGGAGGGGGGGACCCGATTCAGCAGGTCTCCCTTGCCGCCCCTAGCGGATACAATTACAGTTATGGAGCTGAGAGGGGATGCAGCCTTTATCAGCAGGGCTGCTCACCATCACTGCCCCTCTCAGCCAATAGACGCTTGTGCCTCTTTCAAAAATTCAAGGTGCCAAATCAACAAAGGACACGGTGGAGCTTGCAAGCCCTCGGCTTCCAGGAGTCAGCAGTCGTTTCGACTTCAGGGGAGGTCCACCCGGCAGGATGAGCTGGCCAGCACCTTGACCCTGAGGTTCAGGTCTCTTTCACGAGCAGTGAGGGGGGCGGGGGCGGGGGGCTGATCAGCAGGTCTCCTCGCTGCCTCTAGTGGATACGATTACAGTTAAAAAAACTTATGATGATAACATTTTCTCATGGCAAAGCATCAATGTTTTCATGGGTCAACCAAGATGTCCAGGTTCAAGTGAGTAATTGGATTTTAGGGATCCAGGTCAAGAAGGGCAGTCAGTACTGTGGATGCAGGGCTCAGAGGCCACACACCTCTAGTCACTAGAATAGAGCACCAACTCCATGGTGCATCAACTTCTTCTGCTTCCCAACCAAGAAGCACACTGGCATCTAATGTACAGCTAGCTAGTTGCCTGCTTTCTTAGTCAGGGCAAAGCTGTAATCAGATGGCTATTTACTGGGAGAAAAGGCTACAATATAAGGAAGGTTGACACCAACATACAGTAAAAGTTATACAATTGCAATATCCAGGCTGCTGTTCTGAAACAGATTAAAGGTTCACATTTCTGCTTAAATTCTCCTGATGGCAGTACTAGAAATTGAAAAGAAAATTAAAGAGTACTGCACTACAAATTGCTAGTACTTCCCTACCCTGTAGGTCTTCAAGTACATATTGTGAGCATGTGCTATACTGTACGATATTATAATGCAGCATGTAGTATTACTATACTCCATAGCAGGGAATAATTCCTTTCTTCAGCTATTAAATGGCATGTCATAACATGCAACGTTTTTTTCTTACTACAGCTGGATGCAGCAAATTATAACTTTTCTGTGATGTGTAATATTCTGTAATATATGGATAAGCCTCAATAATACTATACTAAGTTATACAAAATTTCCTAGTAATAGATCACTATTCTCAATAATACTATCCTATAAAGTGATAATACTTTTTTTGCTGATAATACCATAGTTCAAAGGTCAGCTCCAACTGTAGCATTATCAATGGATCCATATATTACAAAAATAGAAAGATAAGTGTTTTACAAGGCAGTAACACCATCTTGAGGTTTTGGGGACTTCAGGACCTCTCAAGCTTCGCTCTTGAAGTTTCACGTCCCCAAAAACCTCTCAATCGTATTACTGCCTTGTAATACACACTTATTTATTATTCGATTTTCATCACACAGGGATAGTAATCCATCCTATATTAGTAACTACAGTTAACTTTTTGCAGTTGAATAATTCATAGTTAACTAGGTATAAAATATACTGTAAACAAATTACGACGTAAAACCATGTAGTAACTATAATGCTGCATAATTGTTGTTTTTTTTTGTAATGTGATGCAAAGCAAATGTCCGATTTAAATCACTATATAAAAAGAAAATATTCATTGAATTAAGAATTTCTGACAAGGCCCACACTAAACTGAATGTGAAACACAAACTGGCATACAGTTCTCAGACATTTCAACAAAGAACTGTATTGTTCATGTTTGCCTTGAAGATTGTTGAAGATTTAGGGGGAAAAGTATGTTGTATGTAATACCTTTTACTTGGCCAACACAACTTTTTTCCACATAGTAACTTTTGAGAGTTATGCTCTCCTCATCAGGTCTGTGAAAGCACAGCTGAATTCCATTTTATATATACTATTCAGCACAAACTGGATGTTGACTCAAATCAGTCATAGAGTAGCATATGTATTTATTTAGTTAACCCTTTTTTTACCTTGGCTTCCCAGTCTGCCTCACCTGTCCAGGTATCATATTCCTCCGGCCGCCGTCCAGTCCTCTCCCGGCCTATGGAGCCCCCGCTACCAGTTACCCCTGCGGCTTACCCACCGAGATGGGGTGGTGGAGAGTCCCCCCCTTACTGTCCAACTGAACCAGGATCCAGCAATGCAGCGATGCCCCCGACCGGGCGTCCCATGGACGGCCATCAAGCCGCCACGACCATTCTGCCATTTTTCCGTTCTCTGGAATTCCCTGGGGTTGGAGGGTATGCTATGATGCCAACAGCCGTGGCGCATGCACGTCCCGTCAGTGTCTGTCCTCAGCTCCTCCCAGTGTTGTCGTCTGACTCCCAGCCTCCGCCAGAGGCAGTCGGACGCCAACTATTGTGGACCCCCTCCCGGAGAGGAACAGCAGTCCATCGGACGCTCAATCCCTCTCCTCCCCTGCCAGCCCTCAGTGACCCATGCTCGCTCTAGAACCCGGGTCGCCGGCGTGGCGCGAGGTGTGGCGTCCAGTGCCTCAGTGCCACCGGGCTGGCATAGAGTAGCATATCTTAATACTACAGTGCCGATGAATCCAGTCAGATCAATAAAACCTGGGTGGGGTGTCAGAGAATCTCTTAACTTTGGCATCTTTTAGGAAACAGACATACAACAGCTGCTGCTTCTCCTGTACAACAGCCAGCAAGATTAAAATGATATTTATCATGAGTGGGTGTAGGCATGACGGGTTAGGGTGTTTGAGGAAAATAATGTATACAGTATAGAATAATGCATGTTATATAGTGCATTATGAGCATTTGCACACCAAAGATGTACACCTGAGAAACTTGAGAGGTTTATGTTACATCATACACTCAAGGTGCATAAAACAAATTATGACCATTTCCCATTCTTTATTCCTTCAACCTGTCATCATAGGACCTGTAATGCAACTCTGTACCATTTTTGTTACCATCATCTGAACATTCTCTTTCCTGCCTATGTACTTACATATGTAAGTTTTCTGGAACTGTACAATGTACTCCAGGTGTTACCTCACTAGTGTCTGGTATAGCGTTATTATGACCTCTCTTTTCCTGCTGGTGATGCCCCTGCCTATGCATTCCACCATCCTATTTGTTTCACCTACTGCCTTGTCGTACTGTTTTCCTTCCTTTAGGTTATCAGAGATGATAACCCCAAGGTCTATTTCCTGCTTTGTGCATGCTATATCCTCCTCCTCCCAATGATATGTTTTCCCTGTTTTTTTTTTCCATTTTATTCTTTTCTCCACCTGCCCTAGCTGCCGGCAGCCCGTTACTGTCAGCCCGGTCATGAACCACTGACTTCCACCCCCCATATCAGCCTCGGGCCCTCCGATACCCGTGGCTTACCCCCCACGGTGGGGCTGTGGCACTCTGGCTGCATGCTGCAGTCATCGGACTAGGTCAGAGGGCTGGCCTGGGGGGGCTAATTGAAGCCGTGACGAGCTTCATTTAGGGCTGCTGGCAGCTTTGTCCATTTTCCTTTTTCGCGGGAGGCGGGGTCGTGCCATGACGCGGAGCGTCCTGCCCCGCCTCCAGTACGTGCCTGTGCCGGGTAGCTGTGTGACTCCTGGCCTCCACTAGGGGTTATCCGAGCTCGGACACCTCCCTCCCTCCCGGAGAAGGAGGCAGTCCCTAGGGACGCTCCATCCTTCTCCCCCCGGCCGGCCCTCCAGCGACCCGAGTCCATTCCCGAACCCGGGTCACCGGCGTCGCATGTGGAAATCCAACCGCTGCGCCGGCAGGCCGGCCCTTCCCTGGGTTTTTGTGACACACATGCATTGTTGTGTACTTATTTGTATTGCACTTCAACTGTGAAACCCTTGACCATTCCTCAAGCTTATGCAGATCCCTCCTCATTATGTCTACACCCTCTGGCATGTCCACTCTATTGAGCTTCATGTCATCAGAGAACTGGGAAATTCTGCCTTATAAGTCATGTGCATGGACACTGATGAAGATGTTGAATATGACTGGTCCCAGCACTGTTCCCTGTGGTACCCCACTGGTCACTCTTTCTTCTGTGGAGTGACAGTCATTTACCACAACCCTCTGTATCTTGCTGTCCAGATAGGTACATAACCACTGCACCGCTGTCCTGCACTCCAAATATTCCCCAGTTTGTTTAGTTTCTTTCAATGTAGCACAGTGCTAAAGAAACATAGAAACATAGACTTTGATGGCAGATAAGGACCGCTTGGCCCATCTAGTCTGCCCATTTCCCTACCTACAGGATAGGCCGCAGATCCTAGTTAACCAACAGCCTATTTCTTCCTACCCCCAACAAGAATTGCCTTATGTCTGTCCCATGCATTCTTGAATTCTCCCACAGTTTTAGACCCCACAACCTCCTCAGGAAGGCTGTTCCATGCATCCACTACCCTCTCTGCGAAATAATACTTCCTCCATTGCCCCTGAACTCCCTTCTATCTTTAAATTGTGTCCCCTTGTTCTTGCTGCCTTTTCTGAAAGATGCTACCCTCTTGGACTTTGTTGATTCCATTGAGGTACTTAAAAGTTTCTATCATGTACCCCCTTCTCCCTTCTTTCCTCAAGGGTATACATATTAAGCTCCTTTAATCTCTCCTCATACGGCTTCTTTTTCAGACCCTGCACCATTTTAGTTGCCCTCCTCTGGACTGCCTCTATCTTGTCTATGTCCTTGCGGAGATGGGGTCTCCAGAACTGCACGTAGTACTCCAGATGGGGTCTCACCAAGTGCCTGTACAGAGGGATAACAACTTCCTGTTTTCTGCTGATGATGCCTCTCCCTATGCATCCCAGTATACCCCCAGCCCTCCCTACTGTCTTCTCACGATTACCCCCAGGTCCCTTTCCTTTTTTGTTGTTGTTACTAACCCCCCCCCCATTGTGTATTCTTCCCCTGGGTTCTTGTTTCCCAGGTGCATTATTTTTCACTTCTTTGCATTGAATCCTAGCTGCCATACTTCTGACCATTCCTCCAACCTTGCCAAGTCCCTTCTCATCCTTTCCACGCCTCCTTTTAGATCAACCCTGTTGCAGATCTTTGTGTCATCTGCAAAAAGGCATACTTTTCCTTCCAGTTCCTGCTGAAGTCCAGATAGGCCATGTATATTGTCCTCCCTTGACACCACTTCTCAAAATTCAATGATGTTTATTTATTTAGTTTTTGTTGACCGGGTAAGTGCACTAGACAAATTCTGCCTATTTTCAGGCACGACCTGGGGGAGGAGGGATACAGATGAATGCCAACTGACCTTGAACCATATTAAGCTGTTGGTGGTATTTCTAGTGAATGGGGGGAAATTTGGCCAGAGCACTGGGAGAATTCCCCTCTCTGTAGGAGCCTTTGCTACTGGCTGTGAGATGTGCCAGGAGATGGATGTCGGGAGTACAGGAGAGAGGGCCTCCTCTCCTGTGCTTGCACCTTCTGAGGCCGTAGAGGAGGAACTTGTTGTGGCTGCAGTCAGTGCAGCAACGATTATTGAATCGACTGTTCAGTGTGTTGTGGCTTCTGCTGGGCGGCAGGGTGTTACCTGTTCTGCTGCTAAGGATCCTTCTCGTTCTGCTTTGCTGGGTAAGCGTTCTGCCTTGCTTCTTGAAATGCAGCTGCTGGACACTGAAATTGCAGCACTCCCTCAGGCAACTCCAGGGAGTACTACAATAGGAGACACACAGTTGTCTAAGCCCCCTGTTGACGCCGAAGGTTCAGCGCATTTTTCTGCTACTTCCGCATCAGCAGTGGTTTTTGATGGGGCTGGCAGTCTTCCGAGGTCGGTCTCGGTGTGCCCACAGCCCCTGCCTGTTCTCCTTGATGATCAGCCGCTTCCCTCAGACAAAAACATGCACGGTCCTGGTAAATCCCGAGGTAAGCCTCTCCAGAGTCGGACTGAGACGTCAGGACTTTTGCCTTGCTCTTCAGATGTATTTCTTTTTTCAGCTGATAAAGCCCCTGGTTGGAGCAAACGTGGTGGGATTTTGGCCCCTGTTGTGCAGCCTTCTTCCACGAGACTGGCCACATCTAGTTGCCACAGGGCCTCCTGGTCCCCCGGAAAGGCTTTAAAAAGTGCTGGTTGGGAACAGGGGGATGGGGGTGTTTGGACTCCGGACTCTCAGGATCCTACCTACTTAAAGATGTTGCAAAAAGCGGCTACATCTGAGGCCACTGACACTAACTTGAGCTCCAACGAACCCCGGGGTGTTGATTCTGACTGTGGACTACTGGAAGGTGGTGGTTTACCTGTTCAGCCTAATGACTCATGTCCTTGTTCTATTGTGGGGGATGTTTCTATTATTTCAGGGTCTCCTGTTGTTCATGATGCATCTGTTTTACCTACAGTTGTTTTGTCTCCTGTTCCTTCCCTTTCTATACCCCCTGGACCTACAGTCCCTTTATGCCCAGGGTCTATACCATTGTTACAGGATCCTATGGAGTCTGACCAGGGTCGTTCAGTTGGTTTTAAACTAGCCGATTTATTTTCCACTAAGGGAGAACCGGCACCTAGGCGTAATGCCGTCCGGTTGCTATATAAGGGAGGGTTGGAGGAACCCCCTAATCGTGTTTATATTGCTAAGACTTTACTTAAACATAGAAACATAGAATTTGATGGCAGATAAGGACCGCTTGGCCCACCCAGACTGCCCATTTCCCTACCTGATGGATAAGCTGCAGATCCTAGTTAACCAGCAGCCTACTTCTTCCTACCCCCAACCCCTAGAATTGCCTTATGACTGTCCCATGCATGCTTGAATTCCACCACTGTTTTTGACTCCACAACCTCCTCTGGAAGGCTGTTCCATACATCCACAACCCTCTCTGTGTAAAAATGCTTCTTAAATTACCTCTGAGCACGCCCCTTCTATCTTCAAATTGTGCCCCTTGTTCTTGCACACCTCTTTTGAAAGATGCTACCCTCTTGACTTTGTTGTGTCCTTGAGGCATTGAAAGTTTCTATCATGTCCCCTCTCCTCCTTTCCTTGAGGCTATACATATTAAGCTCCTCACGTCTCTCTTCATATGTCTTCCAGTGCAGACCCTGCACCATTTTAGTTGCCCTCCTCTGGACAGCTTCCATCCTGTCTCGTCTTTGCAGAGATTGGGTCTCAGAACTGCAGCAGTACTCCAGATGTGGTCTCACCAGCTGTCTGTACAGAGGGATAATAATCTTGTTTTCTACTGGTGATGCCTCTCCTATGCATCCCAGTATCCCCCAGCCCTCCCTGCTGCCCTCTCACATTGCTTGCCCACCTTTAGGTCATCTGATATGACTACCCCAGGTCCCTTTCCATTTTGTTGTTGTTAGTATCTCACCCCTCATCGTGTACTCTTCCTCTGGGTTTTTGTTTCCCAGGTGCATTACCTTGCACTTCTTAGCATTGAATCTAAGCTGCCATACATTTGACCATTCCTCTAACCTTGCCAAGTCCCTTCTCATCCTTTCCACCCCACCTTGTGCATCAACTCTGTTGCAGATCTTTGTGTCATCTGCAAAGAGACATACTTTTCCTTCCAGTCCCTCTGCAATGTCGCTTATAAAGACATTGAAGAGGACCGGTCCTAATACTGAACCCTGTGGTACCCCACTGCTAACCCCCCTTTTTTCAGAGAGGACTCCATTTACTATTACTCTCTGTGTCCTATTCTCCAGCCAATTCTTTACCCAGGCTGTCATCTTGGGACCCACTCCCAGGCTGGCTAACTTGTATATTAATCTTTTGTGTGGGACTGTGTCAAATGCCTTGCTAAAGTCTAGGTGCCATGTCCACAGCCCCTCCCTGATCAACTACTTTGGTCACCCAGTCAAAGAAATTATCAGATTTGTCTGGCATGACCTTCCGCTGTGAATCCATGCTGCCTTGGGTCCTGTGCCCCAGGCCTCTAGATACATAACAATTCTTTCCTTCAGAAGTAGTTCCATCATTTTCCCTACCACTGAGGTTAAACTGACCCAGTTGTTTCTGCTTCTGCCTGCTCCCACTTTTGTGAAGGGGAATCACATCTGCCCTCCTCCAGTCCTCAGGTACCACCCCATCCTCCCATGATTTGTTAAAGAGGGTAGTCAGTGGTGTCACTAGTTCTAACTTAGTTCTTTTAGAATTCTGGGATGAATCCCATCAGGCCCCATTGCTTTGTCCACCTTCAGTTTTAAGACCTCTTTCAGAACTCTTTCTTCTGTAAATGGGCTGGTATCAACTTCTGTATCTAGAGTGTTTCTACTGTTTGTTTTAGGTACCTCCCTCTTCCTTTGTAAATACTGAGCAAAAATATTTGTTTAGTATCTCTGCCTTTTCAAGTCACCCTCTTCCCTCCTCCTCCCTTTATTAAGCCTCCTATCCTCCCTTGGTCTTCCTTTGCTCCCTGATGTACCTGTAAAGGTTTTATCCTTCTTAACTGGGTTGGCTACCTTTTCCTCGGTTTGGGCCTTTGCTGTTCTGACTGCCTTCCCATCTTCCTTTGCTTTAACTGATACAGTTCTCTGTCCTGTTCCTTCTGTGATTCCTTGTACTTCCTGAATGCTTGCTTTCTCTTGAACCTTCACTGCCACTTCCTTTGAGAACCATAGTGGTTTCTTACCTCGTTCTGCTTTATTTGCTTTACACAAAGGCTTGTTACCTCTGTGATGGCAGTTTTATTATTTCCCATTGTTCTTCCACCCTCCTTCCTGCCCATTTGCTAGTGCATTCCTTAGGCACTCACCCATTTTGGCAAAGTCAGCCCTCCTAAAATCCAGTACCTTTGTCTTTGTATGGCTTGACTCTATTGCTGTGTTTATTGTGAACCATACTGTTAGATGGTCGCTAGTTCCCAGATGACTACCCACTTCTACATCTGTGATCCTCTCTTCATCTCCATTTGAGAGAACCAGTTCTAAGATTGCTCCCTCTCGAGTGGGCTCCAATACTAGTTGTCTAAGGCATGCCCCCTGTAGGGCATCTAGAATAACCCCACTCTTAGAAGTGGCTGCTGCAACTGCACTCCAGTTAACATCTGGCATATTCAGATCACCCATCAGCAATATCTCCCCTTTTTCTGCCATTCTAAGTATACTTTCTATCATTTCCTTGTCCATTTCCTCCCCGAGAGGGTCTGTTCTAACCCTGTGCGGATTGTGGTGCCATTGCCTGCCTCCAAATTGACCCACAGTGCTTCTTCTCCTCCCTGTTTACCCTTTTGTTCTGTTGCTTTGATTTCTTCTCTTATGTAGAGAGCTACTCCTCCTCCTCCTCTTTTACCCTCCCTGTCCCTCCTGTAGATAGTGTATCCTGGTATGTTAAGGGTTAAGGGTTCTATGAAGTTTTTTTCCTCTGAGATTTTTGCCCTGATCAGTTTGGGTAATTATAATTACGACATTAGTTTTAAACAGGTTTCAGGTTTGGATAGGTTTTGGGCACAGTATGCGACCTGTCAGACTTCTCCCATTTGGTCTCCCTTTCAGGCTATTCCATTAACCAAACCTGCTGTTCGAAATATTACGATTATGCTTAAGAATGAAGGGGTGAATGTGGAGGATATTTTATTTTGGTTGAAACAGAGATGTGAGGTGCTTAACAGGCCCACCCCCACGTTGGATAGTGAACAAATCTGGGATGGTGGTTGGAGAGTTCGTGTTAAATTATATTCTACCAATACTGGGCCTAGACATTTACTCCTTTTTTACCTAGGAAAGATAAAGGCTCATCTTTACGTAGGGCAGCCTAAGTCATGTTTTAAGTGTGGCTCCCGTACTCACCTTAGTTCTGCTTGTGACACTGTGAAATGTAGTCATTGTTTTGACTTTGGCCATACTTCCAGTGCCTGCTTAAATCTCTTTAAGTGCAACCTTTGTGAACGTACGGGTCATGCTTATGGGCGTTGTCCCTGGGCATCCCATAACAGGGAGGATTGTCCTTCACATGAAGGTTTAATTACTGTAGCACAGCAAATGCAGGCTCAGAGGGTTGCTGCCCCGAGATTTAAAAGTCGATTTAACCTCCTCTACATCGGTAGGGTTGCACGAGGGACCTGCGGAGGTTATTGTTCAGGATACTTCTGTTACCCTGTCTCCCTTACTACCTGTTCCACTTTCTGATGTTGTTCCTCTTTCTGTCCCTGTAGCTCCCTTAAGGGTAGACAACATGGTTGTGGCTAATGGTGGGATGCCCCCCCTCCCCGCAGTCTGCTTCTGATTTGGACGCTTCTGGTTTTATTCAAGTTCCTCATAAGAGGACCAGGAAAGGTCTGGCGGTTGTCAGTCAGGGCAAGGAGGCTGGGGTTCGTATCTGGCAATCTAGTAACAAATTTGCAATGTTAGCCACAGACCTGTCCGATAAGGACTCAGGAGGGGATGACACTGACACCTCCTCCATTCGTCCTTGTCCGGATACGGGAAGGAGGTAGGGATTTGGATCCTATAGCTAAACGAACCCATCAGAGTCGAAGGAGTAAATCACCCATTGGCATTTAAATGGCTTCTTTTTTGGTTTGTTCTTTAAACGTGAATAGCATTAAAGGTCAGAAGAAACTGGGGGGTGTATTTTTGACAGTGCAAGATTTTCGGTGTGACATTGTCTGTCTTGTAGATACTAGGTTAAAATCCCATCGAGAACTACAACAGGCTTCCAGGGCTTGGACCTGTGGCCCTTCCTTTTGGTCATCTGGTTTAGATAAATGTGATGGTATTGGTATTTTGTTTTCCAATTTGGATTTGCATGTTTCCAGATTGGTTGATATACTACCAGGGAGAGCATTGTTATTAGATTTTACATACTCCTTGGAGAGATTTCGAATAATCATGGTTTATGCTCCCCCAGACTAAAGCACAGCGAGTTTCTCTTTTTCATTTGGTGAGGCCCTTTTTGCATACCTCTCGGTTACTCCTGTGGGTTGGTGATTTTAACTGTGGTTTGCACCAAACAGATAGAGGGTTACGAACCCCCAAACTATTTTGTGACTCTTGCTTTGAAGGACATTATAACCACGGCTCAGCTTGTGGATGCTTGCAGGTGTTGTCATGTGACTGGAGGATTTATTTTTTTTAAGGGACCTTTGCGGACACGCATTGATTTTATGTTTTTGTCTAAGGTCTTGCAGATTCATTCTTGTCAGACAGTAGGTGTTGAATTTTCAGATCATGCTGCTCTCCGTGTATCCTTTTCTTGGGATACTGCTCCCCGCTGTAAGAAAAACTGCTGGCGGTTTAATGACTCCCCTCTTGGAGGTTCCCTCTATTTTGAAGTTATGGCGGAGGGAATGGGCTGCACGGCTCTCTGTGGCTGATCTTTACGAGGACGTGGTGGACTGGTGGGAAGACTCTAAATTACGGTGGAAGAATGTCTTGCAGGAGAGGGCTGCTGCTTCTCAGACTGCTCAATACTTAAGAGTATTTGGTACTGCGGCAGCAGTTACAACATTTGATTTCTCTATCTGATACCACCCAGAATGACTATAGTGAACAAATTGCGGTTGTTTGCACCAGATGAAAACACTACAATATGATCGTGCTAGCTCTTTAGGACAAGAGGCTCGATTTGGGACCCGGACGACTAAAGGGGGGTTGGACCCTTTTAAGGCTTGTAAAGGACGTGTAGACTCTAACTTAATTCAGTGTCTATGGTCCCCCTCTGGTGACTTGGTTACAACTCCAGAGGCATTGGTTACTGTTGTTGAACAGCATGTATTGAACATGTTGGGTACTATACCGGCCTGTGAGTCTGCTGAGCCATTTTTGGACTCTTTACATCTCCCTCAGCTCTCTTCTGTGGAGTGGGATGTGTTGACTGCCGATATTGTTGATGGGGAAGTGGCTCAAGCCATCGGTAGTTTACGTTTGCATTCAGCACCTGGATCGGATGGCCTTACTGCAAAATTTTTTAAAAGTTTTATGTCTGATTTGGTTCCGGCCCTTACGTTGTTGTTTAATGATATGTTGGCCTCAGCCTCTTTGACCAAAATGATGAAAGAAGCCATTTTAATTTTACTTTTCAAAAGAGGGGATGCTACAGATTTGAATAATTGGAGACCACTTAGTTTATTAAATGTGGATAATAAAATTCTGGCAAAAATTTTGTTATCCAGACTACTTAAAGTTGCTGTTCATATCAGTCCTGCCCAGACGTGTGGCATTCCTGGCAGATGCCAACATGACAATTTGGTTTTGTTGCGCGAATTATTTGCCCTGGGTGACAGGGGGGCAGTTAATGGATGGGTTTTGGGTTTGGATCAGGAGAAGGCCTTTGATAGGGTTTCTCAGGGTTTTTTGTTTTCCGTATTACGGGCCTTTGGACTTCCTGTTAAGTTTCTTTCTTGGCTTCAGACTTTATATAAGTGGGCCACGATCATTCCTAATGTAAATGGATGGTTGGGGAATCCTGTGTCGATTGTTTGTGGCGTTCGGCAGGGGTGCCCCTTAAGACTTATACTTTATAATTTTTATATTGATACTTTGATACGGGCAATATTTCTTTGCCCTCAAATCATAGGACTTGAGGTGGTCCCTTTTTTGACACCTATCAAACTGTTAGCTTATGCAGATGATTTGGTTTTGGTTGTGGACATACATACTGAGGAAGCAGCCTTGGTCCAGGTTTTTCGGACCTTTTCTTCAGTTTCTGGATCTAGCGTTAACTTTGGGAAAAGTGTTGGGGTTCCTATTGGCCACACCACTCTCCCGCTAGTTGGTACCTTCACTGGGATTCCTATTTCTGTAGCTCCATTTAAGTATTTAGGAATTTTTTTTGGAACCGGTGATATGCTGTCTCATAACTGGCACATTGCCTTGGGGAGGGCGGAAGGTCTGATTTCTGGGTGGAAACAGTTTTTGATTGGTAAGAAAAAGAGAGTGGTGTTGCTTAAAACATTGGTGATTCCCAATTTTTTGTATCTTTGTTATATGTTTCCCCCACCTATGGCACTTTTTACTAGATTATATGGGATATTTTTTCATGGATTTTGGGGATCTCGCCTTAACCCAATAAAGCGTAGTTTGACCTATAGACCAATGCGGGAGGGAGGGGTAGGTATGATTCATCCAGTTGCTTTTTTTTATAGTTTATTTTTTAGTTATAATTTTGGGAAAGCATTGAAGCCTGGGGAGGTGGTTTGGAAACCTTATTTGATGCTATGGTTGTCATCCTGTCTTTCACGTTGGGATTCTGGACAAAAGGGTACTATACCTCGTTCTCAGGATGTCCCATTATATGGGAAAGAAGCTTTTAAGATGGCTTTATCTTGGGTTTTTTTCCCACAGAATTTTTGTGTTTTGTCTAGACGTATGATTTATGACAAGGTTTAGAGAAGGGAGGCCCAGGAAGAGGTTGTTTTTCCCTTCTGTCCCTCAGATCATTTTACTTGGATTCTTCAACAATTTAGTAATCCCCGTCTAACCCCTTATGTTTGGGATATGGTATGGTTAAGTAATTATGGCCGGTTGAGTGTCAAAGGTAATCATAAGCATAAAGTTTTGAATGCTCGATATTGTCCCCGGGATCTTTGTCATGAGATTCTGGAAACTCAACAGCACTTATTTCTTGACTGCCCTTTTACTTCTGCTCTTTGGTCTTGTTTGGCTGGTTTGTGGTCCGAACCTTTATTCCTCCAATTATCATATGAGCAGATTATGTTTTGTACAAATGTTGATTTATGTTATAAATATCATGCTGATACCCTGTATATTGTTTTCGTTTTTATTAGATATTACCTATGGCAGGCTAGATGCATGTTAGTTTTGCATCAGAAATTGATTTCTATACAAGAAATAATTGACAATATTTGTACGGCTCTCCATTTAGTTAAATTGCATAATTTTCAAGTTCTTACAGGACCTCAGTTTCTTCTTTTTTGGAGTAATTGTGACCTTTGGTCTATTGATTGATTATATGCTTTTTCCTTTTTTGTTTCATATTTTGTACTTCACTCTGTTATTGCTGTTTCTGAATTTAGTTTTCTGTGTATAGGATGCTGTTATTTTTCTGTAATGAAGTCCAACCTTTTCAATAAAATTCCCCTACTCTTTTCAAGAAATGCCATGGGATCTTTAACATCCATCTGAACTACCACTAGAACAGGCAGATGGACTTCGGTTTAACGTCTCAACTGAAAGATGGCACCTCAGGAGTGCAGCACCCCCCTCATGCTGCACTACAGTGTCAGTATTGGGATATTAACCCAAGTGCCTGGTGTGGGGATAGAACCCACAGCCTTCTGATCTCCCGGCCTCAGAGGTGAGTGTGCTACCTGCTGAGCCACTGACTGACATTGTTGGACTGAACTGACCTCCCACAGTGAAACCATGCTGCCTTTTGGACATGTAGTCCGTCGGCAACAATATGTCCCACCAATATCTCCTTCAGTAGTATTTCCATGATCTTCCCCACTACCAATGTTATGCTGACTGGTATATAGTTCACCACTTCCTCCTTGTTCCTGTTATTGTATAAGGGGATTAAATGTGCTGTCATTCAGTCTTTGGGTATCTCCCCTGTTTCCAGTGATCGGCTAAACAGGATTGCCAGAGGTTCAGCCGTCATCTCTTTTTTTTTTTTCTGTTAGGACCATGGGGTGCACTCCATCTGGTCCAATTGCTTTATTTAAGCAATAAGGCATGACCAGGGGTTATGTTAATGGTTTAATCACCCTCTAGGGGTGTAATGTGGCACAAGGCGTGGCCGAGTGCTACGTGCTCCTAGAAGGTGACTGATTGACCCTTAACATAACCCCTGGTCATGCCTTATTGCTATTATAATAATTTTTTTTTAAATAGTGTTAAACCTTGTTCAGCATATGATTAGGCTGTACATGTATGTTAATCAAAGATTAACATAGGGCTGCTAGAATGTATGCAATCAATCAATCAATCAATCAATCAATCAGACAGCTCTATTTCTCAGAGCCTTTTCAGACCCAGTTCCTTCATTATCCTTTCCCATGTAAAAGGACATATATCTATTCTGTGTCGTTCCCATCCATTGTACTGCCTTCAGGCCAAACCCCCCAGCCCCCAATTTGTCATATTAACACCACATGTGCATCAATGTACATGGTCATGTAATTGTAACTGTAAATGATCTACATTGTACTCCCACATTGGGTAAATATTATAGGAATAATGCCTGACAGGGTGGGTGTTATGCTGGAATAACATCCCATCTTGGGTGATTGGACCCGAGGCCACTGGCCGAGGGCGTCCAACACCCGAGAAGGGATGTTATCCCAGCATAACACCCACCCTGGAGGGCATTAGTAAACATTGTACAATGGCTTGTTGTTTTATAAAAAATACAAAAAATAATTTTAAAGAATGTTTTTGTTAGTGTGTAAAAATCTTTTTGTTTCTTAAGAGAAGATGCTAACAAAGCAAATGCTGTGGCAAACAATCAGCAGAGAGGTTATGATAGGATAACATCCCTGCTGTGACGGCCAACTGACCAATCAGAAGCCAGGATTCTTTCTTGCCGTTGTATCATGTGTAATGTTACAATGCAATGAAACTGATGAACTGCATTGTTTTCTGTTTATTGCTCTCCTCAGCATCAGTACTCTCAGCACTGTAAAGTCAATTCTGCATATTCAGAATGTCAGATGAGGAGACTATCCTTGGTGGGACCTTGGTTATCTCTTATAATGTAGTTCCACATTCATTTGAGCCTACTGTTGATGATACTTCTAGCGATGTAGTAGATGTTGAAGAATCATCAGATACATCTGAGGAGGAGGATAATACTCAAGATCAGGTTGATTTGGACTGGTATGTTGAAATGCATACTTTATAATACATTTGATGAGAATTTATTCATATAATTCTGGCAACATGTGTTTTTAAGCCGATCATTTTGCGTGGAATGGAGCCCCTCACACTAACCATTGGGGGGGGGGAGACAAGGATTGAGCATCATAAAGACTGCACTCCATTTCCGGGGGACCATCAGCCTGTGCATGCCTGACCCATAGCAGAGGCTGTTGCTCGAAGGCACAGTATTCATGGTCCCTCAACTCCCCTCCGGGGGAGGTAGACCATGGGAGAGTACAAGGTGATGGCCAGAGAGGAGATTGGTACTGACTGTATGGGTAGCCCTTATTACCCATTGAAAGTAAGCAGTTTACAACCTTGTCATCCCACTGTTGTGATGTCAGAACCTTATAAACCTCTCTCATCAGTTTCACAGCAGTGGGTTTACTAAACGGAATGCCAGTGTTATTTAAGCAATAAGGCATGATATGGTGTGCGTTATTGCTGAATAATGTCACTCATAGGGTAGGTCGAAACACGAGGCCCAGATGTGATGTTATTCAGGGACGATGCAAACCCTGTAATGCCTTATTGCAATTATAATATGACTATAAAAAAATCCAACAAGACATTAATGGTTAAGCAATAAACATGACAATCAAATCAGAAGTTATAACTTTATTATTAATTTAGACATTCCAGTTGTCTCAGTTTACTGTTACTGAGTCTAGCGATCACTATGTCTGACAGAGATTTTAACTCTGGTGCTGTTTTGGCCTGCTGTCGATCAGTCTGTGTATCCTAATAAAATTTTTTCCTACACAGTCATGTGGCTGTAGTGCAGATTCATTAATAAGGAAAGGCTAAATTACTTGTGTTGGGGAGGGGTGTAACTTCTCATGTCAAGTTCCATACACTATAAATGACAATGCCTGATGCACAAGTGATAACCATGGTGTAATCACCTCTCATGGTTTACTGAAGCTCCACCAACCAACCGAGGTGACTACACCATGGTTATCACCTGTACATCAGGCATTATCCTCTATATATATATGTTGAATACATTGATTCGCCACCCAAGGGTGTAGACAGGCATACTCACTGTACACATTTGTGTACAGTTTTGTTGAGTGCCTGTCACAAACCATAAGCCACTCTGTTAATATTATCATTCTAATCTGTAGTATTTGGGTTAGTGTAGGCCACTGAGGATTGTCCAATACATATACATATATAACCTCTTTAGAGAGTAGAGGAGTCACCTGACAACA
Source organism: Neoceratodus forsteri (assembly GCA_016271365.2). NCBI lineage: Eukaryota > Metazoa > Chordata > Ceratodontiformes > Ceratodontidae > Neoceratodus > Neoceratodus forsteri. The sequence continues at coordinate 199,456,017 of CM028135.1, read as the reverse complement.
ATCTGACTTGTATGGAAGGGGGTGCCATTTGGAAAGGATGTATACATTTTTTAATTGGGGGGGTGTAACTGTTGGAGATTGTGTACAAAATGGAAATTTCTGGCTACACTCCTGTCGCCACCTTGTTCAATTATGTAGTATGGTAATACTGTAATCAACTTTTTTCAAACATTCAAAGCTGCTTTTGCTTACACAAATACGCAGTCAACATAACTTTCTTGTTTAATTTTTTAATTAAATTATTATATATTATAAAAAAAGGTCTGAGAAACTGAGCTTTTTGATTGGCTGCAAACATTCTAACAGTTTTATGTTAATCTTTTATTAACACACATGTAGAGCTTAACCACATGCTGAACATGGTTTAACACTGTTTAAAAGAAACAGTTTTATTATAATAGTAATAAGGCACTCCCAAAGGGTTATGTTAGTGGTCAGTTTATCACCTTATAGGGGCATGTGACACTCGGCTACGCCTAGTGCAACACTACACCCACAGAGTGCGATTAACAGACCAGTAACATAACCCCTGGTCATGCATTATTGTTTAATTAATACATAATCATGGTGTAGACTAACAGCATGTTATTCACATTCTATGAGCGTAATGTCATACGAGGCCATACATGGTGTTTCATCATGCTCCTAGGTGGTGTTTAACCTGATGTTTATCTAGCCCCTGTTCACGAATTAATGATTAACATAAAAAAAATTCATTTTGGCAACCGATTAAACTGTGATTCTGTTTCCACCTGATGCAATTCTGTGCTAAACTTGTTAATTCTTAATAGTTTTATTTTATTCCTATAATTCTATAGGTCTACTTATGAGAACCGCTCTTCAATGCCAACTCGTTTAGAAAATAGGTGCTGTACATTCTACACACCAATAAGACGTAGGATTGCTGAATTTGAGAATATAACATGCATCACTGAACACCCAGGTTTCCATAGCAACTGTCTAGATCAGTATGTGAGGGAATCATCCTTTAATCATATGTTCAATATGAGGGACCTGTCGGAGATGAACATACAATTCAGAAGTAAGTTACAGTTTCCATTTGTCATGTAAAGCAGCGGTACTATGTTACAAAGAATCCTGAGCTTCTTTGACAATTTATTCCCTGTGCTTTGCTGATCATGTACCTGGTACTCTTTTTCGCCAGCATTGTACTATCACCTTGTAATTTGCTTAGCTGTCATTTATTTTTGTTTACATTTCTGCCTCCTGCCATGTTGACAGCTGCAGTCAAAGATAGGCAGTCAGGCAGGTGCCATATTTTCTGTACATCTACAGACAATGGAAATTTATCACTTTCTGGAAAGGTAGTACTGCTGCTTTAACTGATACTACTTGTGTTCAAAATATTTATGTAGCTAAATAAATCAGAGAAAGCATTTGAGAGTTAATAATAAAGTAATTTACTTGTTGTTTGAGACACAGTCAATGGTGGTCTGTATTCAGTACATTGGATAAATAGCAAACGTGTAAATAACATTTATGTTTTTTAATCAGTCAGATATGATTTTCCATATATCATATTTTTCTTCCAGAACAATGCTCTCTGGCCTGACGGATGATGATCCCTGGCCTCCACTAGTTCCTGACGACTGACCCAGCTCAGTGGCACCACGGCCAATTGCCTAGTGCGCTGGCCACCCGGGGATCACAATATGAGGTACAGAGGTCTGGAGTCGGGAGAGAGAGTGAGCAGATGGGAGGCCCAGGGGGTCCAAAGGAGTGAGCGGCCTGGAGGAAGAAGTAGGAGCACAAAAAAAAAATGTTGAGGCAAATTTTATACTCCCAATAAACAACTCCATGGTGTGGGTTGTGCTGGGATTTACACACGACTAACCTGGTTTGACTACCTGGCCTGCAGCCTTGTGGCCAAACCACGCCAGCCGTGGGTAAATCCCAGCATAACCCACACCCTGGAGTGGTTTACTGCTTAAATGAAAGTCATGTTAGTAATGATTTATTCTAAGTACTGATTTATTTTTATTATTATTCATTTACTTTTTACTAGAGTTTACCGGCACATGGCATATCAAAATTTTGTTTTCTGGTTGTTTGGGAAGCTTGGTAGAGGAAATCAATGAATAATCCCAGCCTGTGCCATGAGCAAGATACAGCAGAAATATCCATCTGATGCATACACTGGATACAGAGCGCTGTAAGAATACACTGGATGCCAATATTTAATTGCGTTTGAAGTTAAACGTTTATATCTGATGAGATACTATCAAATGAATCCAGGAGTTTGTCATTGGTGTTTTACTTGTTGCATCTTTAAATTATTCATAAAGTTAATTACACTGTATGTTATAAGATAGATTCAGTGCCCTTGTCAGGCACCATTCCCCCCCAGCGTTTCCCCGTGTAGACAGACATTACTCAGCCTCACTCTCCCCTATGCCTGTCACAGCCTCTCTTGAAACCCACCACAGTAACTACTCACACAAGCTAATCAGGCAGTGCATTCAACGATTTCACCATCCTCTTCAGTGAAGTAACACCTTCTTTTACTCCCCCTCCGAGTCCCCCCATAAGCCTCCAACTGTGCCCCCTTAAGGCCCCACCCTCCTTCAGTAAGAATAGCTTATTAGTGTTTACCCTATCTACTCCTTTTCTCTGTGTTAAAGTTTCGCCCCCTTAAATAGTCCCACTTGTCCACGGTTTCCAGATGTCTCTGTAGGGCTGTTCTATCCTCCTCCTCCTCTACATCCACCACCGCCCCCCCCCAGTTTTGATACATTTACAAAGAAAATCATTTCGGCCGGTCTGGTGGCACTGAGGGTTGAGGTGCTGGACGCCACACCTCGTGCTACGCTGGTGACCTGGGTTCGGGAACGAGCTCAGATCGCCGGGGGTTCGGCCGGGGGAGGTAGGATTGAGCGTCCCAACGGATGCTCTCCTCCTCCTCCAAGGGGGACGGGGGGTCACACAGGCAGCGATGCCCACAAGTGTTACTGCCTGTGGAAGCCCAGGCGGTAAGGCACAGCCGGCTCCTTACGAGGGGGCTGGGGGTTGGGAGGGCACTGTGGATGCTTGACGGCAGCGTGCATAAGCACATCGTTCATCTGGATGGAAGTCCTCTGCATTGGCGCCCTCAGAGGGTAGGAACTGGGAGAAAAACCAAAGGCAAAAAATCTCCTAGCCCTGTGTAGAATCACGCCGGGTTCACGCAACAAAAAAGTGGCCCGGCTGAAAAGACCAGAGGATAAGAAATCTGCTGGGCAGGGACCGGGAGGAAGTAAAAAAAAAAAAAAAAAAAGAGAGAGAGAGAATCATTTCAATACTGATACCCCTCCTGATGTCAGAGATTTAAACACTAAAATATATCAGGCCCAGGGCCGATCCTGCTGCACCTCGATAATGATCCTCCCATAAGATGAGACACCACCACCACCATTGCCATCCTCTGGGTGTGTCCAGTAAGCCAGTTTCCAAACCACCTATCTGTATCCCCATCCCCAACTCCCACAACTTGTCCAGCAGAGTAATATGAGTTACCAAGTCCAGAAAGATGACATCCATCGACCTACCCCGATCCAGTGATGCCGTCACTCATTCATAGAAATCCACAAGGTTAGTCTGACATGATTTGCCCCTGACAAAGCCATGTTAACGACAATACAGGTAACCCTGGTCCTCCAAGAATCCCCCCCCGCTTATCCTTCAAGATACCGTCTATCAACTTGCCAGCAACGGATATCAGTCTAACAGGCATGTCATTTCCTTTTATATGATTGTGAGCTCTAATATATTGTTCTGTGTTTACATTTTTCATATTTTTATGTTTTGAAGGGCTTGATGTTGTTACTAAACTGGGAAAAGGTAAGACTATACCTAAGAGCTCTTACAGAGTTTTAAGGGTTCATTTTGGAAGCCTAGTTTGGTGCCCCTGGCAAAAGATTGTACTGCAATCCCCGAAGGGGGTACATATCTGAGCCTGTACATTGGGTACGCTAGCATATGGTTCACAGTTTGAATCCCCCCAGAACTTGAGACTAAAGGTGATTCGGACCCAAAAGCAGACAAGAGGGTTACCTGTCTGTTACCTGTTCACACTATTGCGCTAGGAGGTTGGCACTGTGGGAGCAGAGGGCCTGACCTACGGAGTGCGTTTGTGACAGATTTGGTTGGCAGTGGTGCAACAAATTTGGTAACACAAGCTTTAACTGTTCAGTGTACCTGCTTAATACTGTGCAGCTCACTTGCAAAATAAGGCAGTGATTTATTTTTAAAAAGAAAACAGAACTATATCACTTTGCTTACAGTCAAAGTTCCTACCTGTTTTATTTTTTTTCAAAGTGCAAGTTAGAGTAGCCGTAGTTAGGGAAGAAGATGGCTTCCAACTACAGTGAGCACACTGCAGACTACCTGAAGCAGTTGTGCAAAGAGAGAGGAGTCCTGCACGAGGGGAGAGCCACCAAGCAGAACATCATGGATGCTCTGATGGCCGGAGATGCCCAGAGAGTGTGACTGTAAAGTACCGAACCTTAGACATGGAGGGGCCAGCGGCCAGTGCAATGTCCAGATCCAGTGAAGAGGACAGCAGGGCCAGTGCAAGCCCAGGGCCACAGCAGAAGGGGAAGGTCACCAGCATTCTAGAGCCAGATGCAATCAGGCTGCAGATTGAGTTGTGCAGAATGGAGAGGGAGTTCCAGGAAGAGGCTGAGTGGGAACGGCGAGAAGCGGAGCAAGAGAAACGAGCTACAGAGGAGAAGAGGGAGCGAGAACAGAGAGAAGCAAGCCGCAGAGGAGAAGAGGGAGCGAGAACAGCGAGAAGCTGAATGGGAACAGCGAGAGGCAGACCGTGAAGAGCGTGAGCGCTAGAGTTGACATGAACAAAGAAGCTACGACTCCAACCACCAGCACCAGAGCAGGTAAGTAGCTTGGGTTTAACTGGAACTATAGGACTGGATTACAAATTAAAATTCCAAATTGATAGCTGAATTTAAAGAGGGGGAGGATATGGATGCCTTTTTAAAATTCCTTTGAAAAAGTTTGTATTCAGGCAAAAACCCCTAGAGGGTCCTGGAGATTCCAGCTATCCTCGCTACTTACCAGGAAAGCTCGGAATGCATTGGGTCAAATGGAAAATGAAGACAGCAATGATTACAGCAAATTCAAAGCAGCACTTTAAAAAAAGTTTGATTTAACTGCAGAAGCATACAGAGCTAAATTCTGTAAGCTCAGGAGAAGCCCTGACATGAGCTACGAGGAGCTAGCCATGAAACAACGTCAGTGTTTAAAACGTTGGTGGGAAGCAATTGAAGCAAACTCTGTAGATAAAATTGAAAATGCTATATTGTTAGAACAGTTTTTTGGGGCATAAGCAGCAGAGCTGAAAACCTGGCTGGAGGACCGAGATCCCAAAACAGTGCAAGAGGCTGCTGAACTCTAGGACCACTATGGCAAGAGCAGACCTGCACTGAGAGTGAATGGGGTGGGCATGGCAGTGCAAAAAGGGAAAAGCGTGCCTTCAGGGCAGATAAAACACTCATTGCGTCCACCGAAACCAGTTAGCCCCAGGTTTCAAAGAAGATACTTTTCTGAGAAAAGAAACGAATGTTGAATTTGCTAAGAAACTAGGCATATTGCCAGACAGTGTCCCAAAAGCAGGAGCAATACGCAAAATGGGGCTAGGAAATAAGTGGGTAGTTTGTGTGTCCCTGGAAGCATTTCTGTCAACATGAGGGAACGCATGCACCCAGTCACTGTGAATGGTGTACAGACACAAGGGTTAAGAGACACAGGGGCATCCCTGACATTGGTAAAAGAGGATCTGGTAGAGCCTGGTCAGCTTATACCCAATAAATCTGTAAATGTACAAGGCTTCACTGGGAAGGAGACAACATTGCCTCTCGCTAGTGTTCTCCTAGACTGGGGTGAAAAAGGGGGAACTGTGCAACAGGTGGCTGTAGCCAAAACTTTAGCAGTTGACATAATCCTTGGCAACAATCTCAAACAGGGGATGGTGTGTGCAATTACCCATAGCCAAGTGGCAAGAGAAAATTTTAGTTCCCTGGACCCCATAGAAGCCATTGTGGAAACCACTGGGAGGCTGGTTCCCCAGCCTGTCTTTCCTGATATGGAAACTAATGAAAAGGGGGTAAGAATTTCCCCAGTAGCGGTTAACCACACAGCTATGGAGGGTTACTCCGAAGAAGGAGGGGTGGTTACCCATTGTCAGAGGGTTAGGGATGACAGTGATCCGGAGTGTCCTGACGCTAGTGTAGACTGAAAGGAACCTGTCCCATGCCTTGGGAATGTGTAAGGAGTTTGCAGCTGCTCAGAAAAGTGACCCTAGTCTAGAGAAGCTGACAGCTTGGGCAGACTCTGATGGAGCACAGGGAGGTGATGGAAAACATAAAGTTTATTGGGAAAATGGACTGATGTATACTCAGGCTGTGAAGACAGAGGAAGGGGTGATAGGCAGGCAGCTTGTCGTTCCCCAGGGGTACTGTGAGCAGTTGCTCAAGATTACTCATGATATTCCCTTGTGTGGTCATCTGGAAATCGCATGCACTACGCAGCGGTTGGCCCAGAATTTCTACTGGCCCAACTTCACCCAGCAGGAGAAGGAGTATTGCAGGGCTTGTCACTGGTGCTAAGAAATAGGGAAGGCAGGTAAGAAAGCCCAAGCTGCCCTTATTCCATTGCCCACAGTGCAGGAGCCATTCCAGAGGGTGGGAATAGATATTGTGGGGTCTTTAAATACCCCCAGCTTCTCTGGGAAGAGGTTCATCTTGACTGTGGTGGATTATGCCACCCGGTATCCAGAGGCAGTCACCCTATCCTCACTGAGGACAGACAAAGTGGCAGATGCCTTACTTGGGATTTTATCCCATGTTGGGTTTCCACAGGATGTTATCACCAATCGACGGGGTTCCTTCATGTCGAACATGATGAAATGTTTGTGGGAGAAGTGTGGGGTGGTGCAAAGATGCATAACACCTTATCACCCGCAAGCCAATCGGCTTGTGGAAAGATTTAATGGTACCCTGAAGTCAATGCTTCAAGCGTTTGCTGAACAGCATGGGAGGGACTGGGAGAAATACCTTCCCCACCTGTTGTTTGCATACAGGGAGGTGACCCAAGAGTCGACAGGGTTTTCCCCCTTCGAGCTCTTATATGGACGCCGAGTACATGGGCCCCTAGACTTGATCTGGGAGGACTGGGAAGGCAAGCATGCCACCCAGGGAACTCCCATAGTGCATTACATCCTTAGGTTTAGGGAAAGGCTGAAGGAGCTTATGGAGACAGCCTAGAGCAACCTGGCAACTGCCCAACAGAAACAAGAAGTGTGGTACAACCGCAGAGCCAGAGCTCGCTCGTATACGGAGGATCAGGAAATCATGGTCCTTATCCCGGTCCGGAAAGACAAGCTGCAGGCTGAGTGGGCAGGACCGTACAAAGTAGTTAGAAAGGTAAATGACGTGAACTATATCATAAAGTTACCTGACAGAAGACATACAGAAAGAAAGTACCATGTCAACATGGTTAAACCATATGTTAATAGGGCTGACATAGTGTTTGCAGTATGTAGTCCTGGGGAGGGGATGGACGAAGGAGAACCCCCCCTTCTAATCTTGCTGGAAGAAAGCAAGTGGGAGTCCTCTGTGGAGGCAGTTAAATTGTCATCCCAGCTGGCCCCGGACAAGATCCAGGAAGTAAGGGAGGTTTTAGCAGACTCTGCCCCACTGTTTAGCACCAAGCCTGGACTAACCCCCTTAGCAACGCACGATGTAGAGACAGGCACACAGATGCCCATACAGTGGACAGCATTTTGGGCGTGAGAGGCTGTCCAAAAGGACATTAGGAGGGAGGTGGAGGAAATGCTGGATTTAGGGGTAATCCAGAGATCCCACAGCCCCTGGGCCTCAACCGGAGTCCTTGTGCCCAAGCCAGATGGCTCTACTCGTTTCTGTGTGGACTATAGTGGACTGCATGCAGTAACGAAGTCAGACGCCCACCCGATGCCCTGGACAGACGAACTCCTGGACAAGTTGGGAGGGGCGACATACCTTAAGACTACTGACCTGACAAAGGGGTATTGGCAGGTAGAGTTAACTGACAGAGCTAGGGAGAGGTTGGCCTTTATCACTCCAATAGGCTTTTTTGAATTTAAAGTAATGCCTTTCGGAATGAAGAACGCCCCGGCCACTTTCCAAAGGTTGGTGAATCAGTTGTTAAATGGTGCTGAGGAGTACGCCGTGGCGTACCTGGATGACACTGCCATCTTTAGTGCCAGCTGGGAGGAACACCTGTCCCAACTTAGGGAAGTGCTGGGCAGGATACAGAGGGCCGGGCTCACTGTCAAAGCTGAGATGTGCCAGGTGGCCATGGCTGAAGTGGCATACCTTGGGCATGTTGTAGGCTGGGGACAGCTCTGTCCCAACCAAGTAAAAATAGAGGTGATCAAGGCATGGCACAGACCAGAAATGCAGAAGCAGGTCAGAAGTGTTCTAGGGACAGCAGGGTACTATAGGAAATTTGTACCCAATTACAGTGCCCTGGCTGCTCCCCTATCTGACCTGGTAAAAGAAAAAGATGCCTAAGAAAATTACCTGGGAACCAGCCTGTGAAAAAGCCTTTACCAAACTGAAGGAGGCACTGTGCAGTGCTCCTGTGTTCTCAAGTCCTGACTACAGCAGACCCTTTATAGTCCAGACTGACGCCTCAGACGTGGGTATTGGTGCAGCACTGAGTCAGACATCCAACCAAGGGAAAGACCACCCCGTAGTGTACCCAAGTAAAAAGTTACTTCCCAAGGAGCAGGCTTACTCTACAGTGGAAAAAGAGTGTCTTGCCATAGTGTGGAACCTAAAGAAGTTAGAGCCATACTTATATGGGCAGCATTTTGAGGTACAAATTGACCACAACTCCCTGGTTTGGCTGACACAAATGGGAAAAACTAATAGTAGACTATTAAGATGGACTCTTGCCTTACAAGGGTATGACATGACGATCTTACATAGGGCTGGAGCGATCAATCAGAACACAGATGGCTTGTCAAATCTATACGAGGAGTGAACTAACTTAGGGAGCTCATCCCATGCAAGGGATAGAGACCCCAAATTCAGTCTCGGTTGGGAGGACTGTGACGCTTGGCCAGCTGGTTATGATTATTGTATGATATTGGTAGTATAAATAAATGGTCAGTGTATGAAATGTCAGTCTGTGAGATTTGGCCCTTTTAAATTACAAAGTGTCAGCAGTTAAAAATCACAGGACATAATACACTGATCAGGATATCTCCGTAATGTAATTCACTTCCTTGAGAAATTGCATTTCATGACCTTTTTATAACCTCATGTTTTTGAAGTGGAAATCGAATGTGACTTTATGACTTCAGAAACAGGACATCATTAGGCTGATTCCTGTTTTTTTTTTTTAAACAGCCAGCGAGGGACTGCCAAGTTCAAATGAAACATGTAATTAAGGAGTTATATACAGGAAATGTCTTTTGTCTTCTGATGGCACCTTATTTAAAATACCTCCTGATAGGAAATCATTTCTTGTAATTTTATATTCTAAAAGGAGGAGCTAGATGACTCAAAGAAGGGGTGTGGAGACACAGAATGTAAACTGATACTTGTGTCTGAAATGTTGATATATCATTTTGGGACTCCAGATAGACACAGCTCTCTGATCTAACTTTAAACACACTTCCAGAGGTAATTAATACCTTAGATAGCAAAAATCTTAATGTATTGTGGTAGTTTTGCTTTGTAATCTTCCCTTGTTCTTTTATGTGATTGTGTGCTCATTGATATATTGTTCTGTGTTTACACTTTTCATATTTTGTCATCTTTTAGTAAAGAACCTTTTTTTTTCAAGATACTGCCTGGGTGTGTCTTCCAAGTTCTTTTTGTATGTGATGTATACGTGGTTAAATTTGACAGCTGTTTTGAAGGGCTTGATGGTGTTACTAAACTGAGAAAAATACAGGTTACTCACCTGTAACAGGAGTTCTAGGAATGGTATATGTTGTTCATCCACACTTATTGGCAGGTATCCTTGCCGCTTTAAATCTTGCCGGAAGGTCTTCAAGCTGGCTCCTCCCACCCACCCGGGTGGTATAACTCTCGGCTCCGCCCCATGACGCCAGATCTGGCCCGCTGGAAAGCTCAGGTTGTGCGTCAAGCCGGGAGGTCGAGGAAATGTAGGATGAACAACATATACCATTCCTAGAACTCCTGTTACAGGTGAGTAACCTGTATTTTAGGGACATGGATATGTTGTTCATCCACACTTATTGGCAGACTCCTAGCAGTTCTCCGGGAGGAGGGAGGCAAGACGCACACCCCCAATACTTACTTGGGAAAGAGAGACTGGAGAACCGAGGCCCCAAAACCAGCATCCCGGCGTGACTCAAGGTCGATGTGGTAATGGGTAATGAAGGTGTTTGCTGACTTCCAGGTAGCAGCCCTGCAGATTTCCTGGATAGGGACGTCCCTGGAAGCAGCCACCGATGCAGCAGTATGGCGGGTAGAATGAGCTCTTATCCCTCTGGGAGGCTCCATGCCCGCCAACTTATAGCAGAGATCTATGCAGGAGGTGACCCACCTGCTTATCGTCCGCTTGGCTGCAGGTCTGCCAGATGCGGCTTCAGCGTGAGGTGACAAACAGCTGGCGAACCTCTCCCGACTTCAGCTCAGGCGCTCTTTGTAATAGGCGCGCCTTCTAGGGTCCAAAGTATGGAGCCTATATTCGGCCTCCGAGGTGTGATTGGGTAGAACACCGCAGAGTCAACACCTGGTTAAGTGAAACTCCGACACCACCTTCGAAGGAATTTCGGGTGGGGGCGCAGGACAACCTTGTCCCTGTGGAAGACCAGATAAGGAGACTCGATGGAAAGCGCCTGGAGCTCTCCCATCCTTCTGGCTGACGTGATAGCCACCAAGAAGGCGGTCTTCCACGACAGGTGAGAGAGAGCACACCTGTGCATAGGTTCGAATGGCTTGCCCATGAGCTTTGCCAGTACCAGCAGTAGATCCCACGGAGGTGGAGGTTCTCGCACCGGAGGGGAAATGTGATCAAGGCCTTTGAAAAAGCGCCAGACCACCTTCTCCTGCGCCACCGACTGCTTCCCGGCCCGCGCCCGGTAAGCAGAGATGGCTGCCAGGTGCACCCTTAGGGTCGTTGACCTAAGTCCTTGATTAGAAAGGGACCATAAATAGTCCAAGATGCTTGCCAAGGAACAGGAGGAAGGGTCCAAGCCCTGTTCTGACACCCAAATGGAAAACCTTTTCCATTTGAAGGCATAGCATTTTCTGGTCGACTCTACGGGACGCCTCAACTACATTGAGGACCCTGGCCGGAAAGACCCAAGGCCTGGAACCTAGCCGCCAGAACCAGGCCGTCGGGGTGCAGGGATTGAAGGTCCGGATGGAACACCTTCCCTGATTGACTGAGAGCAGGTCCGGCGAGCTGAAGCTGCCGCGAGTCCTGGAGCTGAGACTGAGGGAGATCTGGTACCAGAACTGGCGAGGCCAGTCTGGGGGCTATCAGAATCACCTGCGCCTTGTCCCTCCTCACCTTGAGAAGCACCTGTGGATCAAGGGAAATGGGGAAAGGGCGAGAAGAGGCCCGGGGTCCAGTGCCCGAGAAGGCATCCCCTGCAGCGAGCCCTGCTGAGGGGGCAGGCATGGAACAGTCTCAGCTCGCTCTCCCTGGAGGCAAACAGGTCCACCTGAGGTGCCTCAATGGGAGAACAGATGCTGACTACCTCCGCAGGAGAGACCACTGTGGGATGCAGCCCCTATCCGCCTCAGGGCATCGGCCAGGGTGTTGGAGGCCCCTGCCACATGAATGGCTAGGAGATCCGCCCAGGCTGCGCACGAGTGACCAAATGCGGAGAGCCTCTGCATAGAAGCATGGAGCGCGGCCCCGCCCTGGGCGTTTAGATAGTACATGGTCGTGGTGTTGTCCGTCTGGACTCGGACCACTTGACCCCGGAGGAACGGAGCAAAGGCAGTGAGAGCTAGGCGGACTGCTCGGAGCTCCAGCAGGTTGATGTGGCATCGGGACTCCCGCGGGGACCAGAGGCCGTGGGCCTGGTGTTCCCCCAGATGGGCACCCCAACCCATCAGAGAGGCATCGGCCGATAGACCGTCGGCTCGGGGCGGACGAACGGTATGCCCTCCTGCAAATGACCTGGAACGATCCACCACTGGAGAGCGTTCCACATCCCCTGTGTCACCGACACAAGCTGGTCCAAAGGATCGCAGCGTTGTGACCACTGGCTGGCCAGTCCCCATTGAAGGGGACGCATGTTCCAGCGGGCCCAACGGACCACGCTGCTGCAGGCCGCCATGAGACCCAGGAGCGCGAGGAAGTCCCGGTAGGATGCACTGCCCAACCAGAAATGATTGGGCAAAGGAGGAAAGAACCTCGCCCTGTCCGCCGGGAGCCGCGCTTGCTCAAGAGAGTCGAGCTGCGCCCGATGAACAGAATCACCTGCTTCGCTCGAGTTCCGACTTGGCCTCGTTGATAAGGAGGGCCTAGTTGAGAGCAGACCGGAGGTGGCCAGATCTCTGGACCACCCACCCCTGCCTGGAGGAGCTGTATCAGCCAGTCGCCCAGGTAAGGGTACACCTGGACCCCTCGGTGTCAGAGGGAATGCTGTCACCACTGCCATGCATTTGGTGAAGACCTGAGAGCTGGAGACAAGTCAAGGGCATGGCTTGAACTCGAAAAGGGATCCTTCCGCTGAAGCGAAGGGAATCTCTGGTGAGACGGACGGATAGGACGTGAAAAACGCCCTGCACATCCAGAGAGCAGACCACACGCCGCTCCAAGGATGGTATTATTTGAGCCAGAGTGACCATCCTGAAGGTTCGAGACCTTAGAACTTGTTTAGGTCGTAGGTCGAAAATGGGGCGCCAGCCCCGTCTGCTTCGGAACCAGGAAGTACCTGGACACAAACCCTGGTCTGAAGGAGGGTCCTCCACCTCTTATCACCTCCTTCTGGAGGAGGAGAGCATGTCGGCTCGACGAGCCGCCAGCGAGGCTGGGGACTCAAGCCCCGAGGGGCGACAGCCTGAAGGGCGGTGCCTGCTCTAATTCTAGAGGCAGGCCTTCCCATCACCTCCAAACCCACCTGTCCGTGGTAACAGCGGACCAGGCGGAAGAAGTGCGCCGGAGCCGCCTCCTCTACTGGGGACCCAGGGGTAAGGTGACGGGATGGGGGACACCCTCAGCCCGCCACTGGGCAGGCTTGGAGGGGGACCAGCCAAGGGACCTCCTGGGCCTTTCCTCCTGCCTCCTGTTAGAGGAAGCCGGGGCTTGGGTTTGGGATGCCAAGGCCGAGCCTGCTGGCCCTGATGTTGTTGGATGGCGGCCCGGGCTTAGAAGGACTAAAGGGCTTAGGCTGTGGTTTGCGTGCCTTTGTCCTTCTGAGCGGAAGAGACCGAGTCCAAGGTAGCATTGGACTCTCGATCCTCTGCAGGTGACCTTCCACCCCAGGGTCAAGAGGTCAGTCCCCAAAAGGGAACATCCGCCAACTTGTGCTGGGTATCCGGCGTAAAGGTGGATATCCTCAGCCAAGCCCGCCGACGATAGCCACTGCGGTCAGCCACCGACCTGGCACATGAGTCCCTAATATCCAAAGCAGTCTGGAGCTGCTGTTTGGCCACTGCCCTGCCCTGGTCCCGCACCTGCTTGACCGTAGTCTGCAGATCCGTGGGGAGATGAGGAATGACTCATCCAGGAGCCCAACAGGGCATGAGAAAATGTGCCATGAGGATGGCCGAACTGGCCTGACGGACGTAGAGAGGACGAGTATAGACTTTTCGTCCGACATAATCCAATTTCTTGGATTCCTTGTCGGGAGGTTTGTTCACATCCCTGTGCTAGCCGGGCGCTACCGGAAACGCTGTCGGTAACCAACCCTCAGCAGAGGGTGCCCAAAACCGGACAGGGAACTGTAGGGGACCGGATACTTCCTGGCCAACCCTGGCCGAAGGCGCAGGACAGAAGCAGGGCGCTGCCAAAGCCCAGGGCCGGACCCACTATGGCCTCGCCACCGGAAAGGCCTCTGTTGAGAACTCCCGTCCAGAATCTCCGTGAGGGATATCTGGCCTGCTTGAACGGGTTCAGCTTCATCCCGTGGACTCCGAGATGAGCCAAGCAGTCCAGGAAGGACGACGGGCTATCGTCCCATTGACTGTCCTCCTGAGGACTCCAAGTCCAGTCGCTTGGAGAAAAAGGAGGAATTATCTCCTGACTCGACGCAGTCTCAAGAGCTGCCTCTGGCCTGAGCCACCTCTACCTGCCGAGGTCGGTCGGGAGTGAGGGTAACCGACAGCCGATGGGTAGACCCTTAGCCGACCGAGAATCCTGGTCGGAGCCCCAAAAGGGCTGTGGAGGCGAGGTTCCACCGGAATCGGTGGAGCAGCTGGTTTTGGCCGAACAACCGCCTGGGTACAGGCCTCGGTAAGTCGAGGCTGTGTCGGCCGGCCCGGTGACAGCCACTTAATGGTGAAAGGCGACTTCGCGCCGGCTCACTCCCGGTCAGGAGGAGCTGCTGCTTAAGGAGGTCCTCGCATCGACGACGAACTTCACGCTGAAGCCTCCCTCGTCCGAGGAGGAGGACGAGGGGCGACGCTGCTTACCGTGGTGCCGAGACTAAGACCGCCCATGACGGGCGGATCGGGCTGACCCGAGAAGTCCGAGACCGAGACCGGAGCGCTCGCTCTTCCGAGGTCGGGTGCGGGAAGTGCGGCAGAACCGCACTCCTTCGGCTCAGAGGGTTCATCCGAGGGCCCGAACCGAGGCACAGGCAAGCCCACGGGATCTCAACTTCGGGAACCGGGGAGAGGAATTCGCTTTTATAGGCGACAGCCCGCCCAACGGGTCGAGAAATCTCGACTTCACGACAGGAGTCTCAGTCAACTGACCTGACGGGGCACCGTGAGGCCAGTGGCCGAAGCCGAGCGGGTCGCATCGGTCAACGGTCGACGACTCGGGAGAAGGGACCTTTCCCGCCTCCCAAGAGCGCCGACGGAGGGATTTACTTTGTCCCTCTTTTTGGACCGAGAAAAGGTCCAGCAGACGCTGGCCCTTCTCCCTAGTGGAGAGGGACAGACAAAGCTCCTAAATGAAGCTGTAGGAAGAACCCAGAGAGAGCGGATAAATGCCGCGTCGAGGAAGATACGGCCGCCGCCGCTTCCTCTTCGAGGGGTGATCATCTGCTCGAGCTGATCCGCCGAAACCGCCGCCGCGGACACCGCCGACCGGGCCTCCTTAGACTTCACCGGAGGGAAACGCTTCTCGGGACGGCCCAGTTGCAATCGGGCAGCACGGTCTTCGAGGACGTAGGCCGAGAAGGAAGAGCACAGGTCGTAGTCCCGCGGTCGTGCTCAAGGCCTGTAAACAGTAGATACACGGGAGTGTGGGACCGCCCGAGACATCTTCTGATCGTAGGGCATCTCCAAAACCGAGTCGATGGTCCATCGCGAGCTTAGGGATCAAGACCCAAGTCTTTTAGCAAAAACTTTCAAATTGCAAAACGGAAGAAATAGGAACCAGTCGCAATGCAGAGCTGTTAAGGAGGGAACCTGAGCTTCCAGCGGTAAGGAAGATCTGGCGTCATGGGGCGGAGCCGAGAGTTATACCACCCGGGTGGGTGGGAGGAGCCAGCTTGAAGACCTTCCGGCAAGATTTAAAGCGGCAAGGATACCTGCCAATAAGTGTGGATGAACAACATATCCATGTCCCTAGAAGGTAAGAATATACCTAAGGTCTATTATAGAGTTTTAAGGGTTTATTTTGGAAGCCTGGCTTGGTGCCCCTGGCGAAAGACTGTACCGCAATCCCCGAAGAGGGTACATATCTGAGCCTGTACATTGGGTATGCTAGCATAAGGTTCACAGTTTGAATCTCCCAGAACTTGAGACTAAAGGTGATTCAGACCCAATTCACAATTGTGACCACAAGGTCATTACTTTTAATATCAATCTACCAATTAAGCAACAGATGGGAAATATAGTCTTTAAGAATTATAATAGAGCAAACTTTAATGCCTTCAAACACAAACTATTTAATTGGAACTGGGATAATGGAACATCATCACCAATAGATCTATGTTTCAGAATTAAGGAAAAGATCCTGGAACTAGAAAACATCTATATCCCAGATAAAATAGTTTATAATAAACGGGAAAATTCCACCATGGGCTACCAATAGAATCCAAAATATGATTAAACAAAAAAAAGGGCTTATAAACTATACAAAAAATGTAAAAATGACTTCAATAAGTGGAAATATAGTAACATTCAAAAGTATTGTAAACGAAATATAAAATTAGCAAGACAGATAATGAAACAAGTCTAGCATATAGGAACGATGGGGGCAAGAGCTTTTTAGCATATGTAAATAATAATAAAAGACAATCAACTGTAACAATTGGCCCTCTTAAGATAAACAATACAGAGATTAATATTTACCAGACAATGGCTAATGAATTTAATTTATATTTCTGTTCCGTTTTTAACCTGAAGGTAAATACTCATAGATCCCATATAATCAAAACTACAGCTGAACAATTGGAAATTACCAAAGAGGATATTAAGGCTAAATTAAAGGCCATAAACATAAACAAATCACCAGGCCCGGACAAATTACACCCTAGATTACTAAAAGAAATACAAGATTGGCAGGTTGAACCATTACACAAGATCTTTAATATGTCCCTATCTAAACATTTAATACCTGAAGACTGGAAAACAGCATTAGTAACACCCATTTTTAAGAAGGGAAACCATGCAGAGATCTCAAATTATAGGCCAATTAGCATAACTAGTATACTAGGTAAGATATTCGAATCATTACTAAAAGATAAATTGGAAACAGACCTACAAATAAAAGGTCAGAGAGATAACAACCAACGTGGATTTAAAAAGAATAGATCCTGCTTAACGGGTAATCTAGTTTTTTACGAACAGGTCAGCAAACTTTTGGAAAATAACAGCACACTAGATGTAATTTACCTGGACTTCTGTAAAGCGTTCGACAAGGTATCCCATGACATCTTAGTACATAAAATGAGAAAACTTGGCATAAATGATGTTATCACAAATTGGGTAGAGGAATGGTTATACAAACGTACACAAAGAGTATGCATCAAGGGATAGTCCTCTGAACTTAGTCCAGTAAATAGCGGCGTCCCTCAGGGGTCAGTACTGGGTCCAACCTTGTTTTCCATTTATATCTCAGATCTAACCGAGAGCCTACATAGTACTGTAGTAAAATTTGTTAATGATACCAAATTGATAGCTAAAGTAGAAACTGAAGAGGAGAGATTAATGCTTGCCAATGACTTAAAGAAATTAGATAGTTGGGCACAAAATAACAAAATGAACTTTAACCACAATAAATGTGTCATCATACACTTCGGAACAAACAAACAATAACCACAACCAAATCTTCTTAAATAACCATTTACTATCATCTGTTGAATTACATAAAGACCTAGCTATACAGGTCTCAGATGATCTTATTTTTCCAAAAACACTGCAATTTTATTATAAATAAAGGAAATAGAGTATTGGGTTGCATCAAGAGGAGCTTCAACTCAAGGGATAGGGATTGCATATTACCATTATATAAGGCATATGTGAGACCATATTTTGACTACTGCTCTCCCTTGTGGAGTCCATATTATAGGAGGGATGTTGATAGGTTGGAGGGTGTCCAGAGGAGAGCAACCAAGCTGATAAAGGGCATGCACTGCTTAACATATGAGGATAGACTGGAGAGGTTGAATCTGTATTCCTTGGAGAAGAGGAGGATTAGAGGAGATCTCCTCATGATGCAGAAACTACGCAATGACACTGAAATGCTCTCACAGCTAGTAATGACTTTTAATAATCGGGAATGTAACCTCTGTAGTCATAATTATCAATTGTCTCTAACATATCCAAAAAATAAAAGGCGCTCCTTTTTTACCCAACGTATAATCCCTTTGTAGAACACCCTACCCAAATCTGTAGTGGGTATTACAAACAACACAGAATTCAAAAACAAATTGGATCAACATCTGTTAACAATGGGAAATTGAGCCAGCTTGCTGGAGATGCACTCATATGGGCTTCGACCTCCTGTGCATCTATCTCCTTTTAGTATGACCTTTAGTATAAAAACAGACAGGAGGGTTACCCTGTCTGTTACTCATTCACACTATTGCGTTCGGAGGTTGGCATTGTGGGAGTAGAGGGCCTGACCTGCGGAGTGCGTTTGTGACACCGAGTACTGCCTGACTCATTGCATGTATGTATAAAAATGAGTACTGTCACTTTAATGCAATGGCTACTTAATTGCTGACTAGAAAGGAGTATGTCAGGCTTTGAAAAAGCACAAATCAGTGTGAAACATGTCAGTTGATTACTAGCTTCCTGGTAACAGAGGAGCCGTTTGGTGAGCGAGCGTTCCTGTTTTAAACCCTTGAATAACCTTTGCACAAGTGTGGATTAATGAAGATCGATTTTTTGCACTACAAGGCTGCCTACGATCTTTTGTTGGTTAGAAAGGGACACAGGAATGTAAATTTTGAATCTGGAAGTCCAGGATTCCAGGCCTTTGTGTGCCGTAAAAGGTACTGTTTGCATTTTGATGTCTAGTGCACTTACCCAATACTCAAAAACAAAAAAATAGCCGACCGCAGCGCGTTGATTTCCACTTGCGACGCCCAACGACCCGGGTTCGGGAACGGACTCGGGTAGCTGAGGGTCGGCCGGGAGAGGGAGGATCGAGCGCCTAACGGCTGCCTCTCCTCTGGGGAGGGAGGGATGCCTGTCCTGCAGCTCGACCGCCACCTGGGTGGCCACGGGTGGTGGTGTAGTGGGACCACATAAAGGGGTGGAGGAATGGGCTGGAAATGAAGCGATGCATTTAGCAAGGCCGCCCTAGGTTTCCCCAGAGTGCTCACGTCCTGTGGGGGGACAGAAAAACTGGAAAAAAGGCGCCTGGCGTGGAGGACGTAGATGGGTCCCGACTGCCCCAGATAACCCATAACCGGGCTACCAATGGTTGCCGCAGATGGACCACCTGACAAAGACTAATGGACTGGAGGGGGTGTAAAGTGGGGTACCCCCCTCCTCCCCGCCTGGGGGGGTAGGCCGAGGCAGCATGGAGGTAAGTCCAAAAAGCAGCACTGTGGTAGTTACCCGGGGAAGGATTAGGGGAGCTCAGTCTAGGGATACCCAGAAGTCCCACCACGCCAAGAGAGTAGGGGGATAAAAAAAACAAAAAAAAAACAAATAAATAAATAAACTGATAAAGCTTTTTGCACAGCCAGAAAATAAAGACTACAATGGCAATACACCCTTTGCAGGCAGGTAGATTGTTAGTTGTAAGTAGTTTTAATTCAGAAACTCATTTATACAATTATCCTGTGTGAATGTTTTTCCAAGTTAGATTTTATTCTGTGATGGGTTTTGTGATTATGTAAGTCTGATCTTTTGTAATTGTGCATTTCACTACTAATATGGATGTTGTTATTGTTGGAAGCATTAACATTCTCAGTAAGAAGAGACCTCCTATTCAGTTCCGGACGCATGTGCAATGTAGCCTGTTCACCCCCTAGCGACAATGCATGATGTAGGCCATTACACAGTCATGGTAGTCTAGTGTACACTCACTCCCACATCACCCATTCTTCACTTGCGACAGCACACGACAGGCTGCATTTGATACTGCCATGGTAGTCTAGCGGTCCCGCCATCACTCATCCTAAATGTTACCCATATCTCCCTGTTACTCTACTGGCCCCCCCCCCCGATCGCCAATCCTTCATATAACCTGTATTAACCCTAGTAATCCAGTGGTCCTCCACCACTCTGTCTGATCATCACCTCCACACCTAGCCACCAGCCGAAGACCACCGCCCTGCCCACCACTTGACTCAAGCACCACATAATCATTAACAATGGAGCACTGGCTGGAGCAGATCTCACGGAGAACATCTGATAGCGAGACTGCGCTGTGCGACTGTCAGACTGCATCCAGCACAGGAGGTGAGTGCAGGACTGTGCTGGCTGCCACTCTGCCCCCACCGTAATGGTGAGAAGCGTTAGCAAGGGGTAGTGCATGCCTGCGGCCCTCAGCGGGTGGCTTTGTGGGTGGTTGGTAATAGGAGGGGGACTGGGGCCACTAGACTACTAGAAATATATGTGTAACATGAAGGATTGATGATCAGGAGTGTGGTGGGCCACTAGACTACCGGGGAAACATAAGTAACATTAAGGAAGGGTGATGGGCTGGGTGTTAGACTACCATGGCAATATCTTGTGCTACAGCATGCGCAACACATCAGGCTACTGTGCACGTATGTACAGCACTGAATAATGGTATTTCACTTAATGACACTGTTAACACAACAACAGCAACATGCATATGAGCAGTGACATGCACAATGTCAAATGATCAAACTTTCATATATTATACAACTTGTGAAAAAATGCAATTATCAATTAAAACTACATGTGGACGATATTCAAAGGTTAGCACCTGTACTAACATGGTTTAAATGAAAATGTAAGATAACATGGTTAGCATGGGCGATAACCGGAGTTTGCGGGAGCACTCCTGGCAGGCCCAAGCACTACAACACCACTGCACCTGTGTAAATGAGGTTGTAAATGTAGTTGTCTCCTCTTGAATACCAGTGCAGTGGGATATTAAAGTATTTCTGGCAGCGGTAAACAGCGCCCCAAGCAGAGCTGTTTACCGCCACCGAAAACCTCCATTTAACTGGGCACTTAGCTACCCCTCCCCAAAGGTAGCGAGACTGCAGCCGTCTACCCTAATCTCCTGGTCCCTGTCTTGGCACAATACCCTGGAGATCCACTGATTAACCCCATCCATCACCCTTTTCCATTTTCTAAAGTATTCCACTGCCCCTTCCCCAAACAGCCCCCTTTGTACCCACCAACTCACATCCCACAACCCTTTCTCTGTAGTATGGCACTACAGACAGATAGATACCGGGACTGGCACAAGCCTCCTCTCATTCATTTCAATGCAGGGCTCAAAATATTGCCTTTCTTTACTGGCAATAGTGAGCCTCCATAGCACGTGTGCATCATGCCAGAAGTGGGGGGGAGGACTGTTTAAAAAAAAGCCTGAAGATATCATGTCATGCGCTGAAGCGGGTGGGGGAGATGCATGCTGATGCAAGCTGGCAGTCAGAGGGTCATGCACTAAGTGCAAGAAGAGAGGCTGCCAGCTAGGGCTAAGTGTGTGAGCAGGTCATGCACTGAAGGGAGCAGGAGGAATAGAGCCTGAAGATAGTGTACTGTGCTGAAGGAGGACCGGGAAAGACAGCCTGAAAGCTGCTGAGTTTGTGATGTTATGTGCTGAAGTGGCGGGGAGAGCAGCACAGTTCACTTTGCTTGTGCTTTATTTTTTAAAGTCCTTTTATTCCTTAAAGGGGAACTGTCAGCAACATGTGCATCAGCACTGGTGTCACTTGGTCTCCTTAAATGTAAATCGTAGTCTATGAGCCCAAAAAATTCCAAAGTCACAAAAACATTCATTATTTTTTAAGCTGTCATGTCCCTCCTCCATTTTGAGTGTGAATGACAGCTGTGACCAGAAGTGACATCATCGACTAGTTCCCCATTTTCTCTGTCTAGTTACTTTGATTACATTACATAGAATATATTACAAATAAATTACAAATAAAAAAACATAAATAAATAATACAAAATATAGAATAAAGTATGGGTCAGGATGTGTAATGAGAACTGTACACATACCAAGGGGTTAGATGCTATATAAACCCCGAGTGCGAGGCTCGAGGTTTATGAATTCGCATCTAACCCTGAGGGTGTGTGTGTATTCCGAGTTTACACACGACTCATATTTTATTTTATATAATTGCTGGGTCTTCCTTTTTGGTCACAGCAATTACAGAAAATAAAAGATGTTCCTGTGCCGCCGTGATCCACGGTGGTAGTTTTATTTCAACATTGTTTTTTTTTTTTTTAAGTCATTTATTGTTGCCTATGTTCATAGATGTTTTCTCAGTTTAAATTTTTTTTTAATTTCGTGGCTGGCAGTGACTTACAGCTGACTCCGAGTGGCGGTTCCCTCTGCTGTGGAAAGTTGAGGAGGCAAGCAGTCTGGGAAGCAGAGCTGCAACAGGCACATGTGCAGAGTGAGGAAAACCGTGTGTGTGTTTGCCGTAATAAACTCTCCTTCATTACAGCAAATAATGCCACGGTTTTCCTTCAGCAAAAAAGAAGACCCAGTTATTATTAAATAATTATAAATAAAGATGGATTTGAAAAAGTCATTGAGGTGCTCAACCAGCTCAAATGTAACAGTGAAGTCATAATAACTGGTGACTTCAATCTTAACTGGCTCAGAAAATAGACTGATCCTCAGAAGGACCTGGCTACTAGTCTGGACCTCTCGCAACTGTTAACTGAATCCACTAGGCACAACTACAAGAGTGGTAACTGCACACTCCTGGACTGGTTCCTGGTCAGCTGTCCATCAAAGATATCTAGGGTCACAGTTCACCCAGACTCCCAAAGTGTCCACTCACCTGTCACCTGCCTTTGGTCAAATAAAATTGAGAAGGCTGCTCCAACCTTGATAGAAAGTAGGGTCCTCAACAGAGGCCTGCTTAACTCCTTTAGGGCAGCACTTGCCCAAATCGACTGGATGCCACTGGACAAAATCCAGGACATAGACCTAGCTCTTCAGTACTTTATTGACAAGTTCAATGCTACTTGTGACATATTTGCCCCAGTAAGAAGGAGAAAATCCCAGGGATCCTGTAATGGATGGATCACCAGGGAACTGCTTGACTGTATGAGGAACCGGGACAACCTGTGGAGCAGGGCCAAGGACACAGGCAACAGAGAGATGATTATCACAGATATAGGGCAGCCAAGAATAATTGTACTAACCTTATAAAAATTGCCAAAGCAAAGTTCTATAAGGATCAACTTAAGCGGTCGGGGGGTGATGGCAGGAGATTTGGGGGGAACATAAAGGAACTATTAGGGAAGGAAGATCAAAAGCACCCCACAATGCTCGACATAAATGGGACTACCACCCAAGACTTGCTCAGCATTGCCAACTCCTTCAATAAAGCTTTTACAGACCTTAGCACTGTACTACCCCTGAACTATCTTAATGCCTCTGAATCTCCTCAAACCACCCCCAACAAGGAATACAAGTACCCTAATTTCAATTTTAAATGCATCTCCATCGAGGAGGCTAGGAAATATGTAAAAAAAGTACTCGACAAAACCAGACAAGGGAGTGATAAACTTGACATGAAAATTGTTGCTGTCACCTCAGAAGAAGTGCTTGCCCCCATCACTAAAATATTCAATTAATTCCTCACACATGCTCAATTCCCCTCAGTGTGGAAACTTGCTCTAGTGACCCCTATCTCGATTCTCTCCCTTCTCAAAAGCTCTGGAAAAAATAGTGGCCAAATCACCAATTATCTGCAATTGCACATAACAGCATGGCTTCAGGAAGAGCCATAGCACGTCAACTGCCTTGGTAGTTTTCTCTGACTTTGTGCATAGAGCCCTGAATGGAGGCATGCTTGTGCGGTCAATTTTTATTGATCTCACCAAAACATTCAACACAGTCGACCACTCTCTTCTTACACAGCAGCTGCAATATCTAAGCCTGTCAACCACCTCTGTAAGGTGGTTCCATGACTACCTCTCCTGCAGATCACAGAGCGTTAAGATAGAGGCTGCTCTCTCTACCACTAGAGAGGTCTCCCTTGGAGTCCTCCAAGGGTCCATACTTGGCCTTCTGCTTTTTAGTTTATTTCTAAATGCATTCCCTGATGCTCAACTCCAACAAAATCTCCAGGACACCTTTCACAAACCTGAAGACTGGTTTCAACAACAAAAGCTGCTACTCAGCTACAAAAAACGAAAACCATACTCATCTCAAGCTATCAACACAAGGCAAGAAACCCTCTACTTGCCATTACCAATAACGAGGCAGTCCCACTGGAGCAGACAGACTGTTTTAAATACCTAGGGGTCATAACAGACGACACCATGTCCTTCACAAGGCACACTGGACAGGTAGTAAAAGCAGTCAATATCAGATTTGGGGTTTTATATAGGTACCATCAATACCTTACTCCCACAGCCCTCTACCTCTCCATCACCAGCTCTATCCTATCAATAACTGACTACAGTCTGGTAATGTACAGTGCTGCCTCAGAAACTGCCATAAAAAGGGGTGGCTATGGTACTCAATAATACATGTAGGCTAGTCTTTGAGGTAGATAAACTTACCCACACGTACGCCTTGTATGAACAACTAATTGGCTCACGCTCAGAGACAGGGTCAAATTACAAACTTGTCTATTATGTAAAAAAGCTCAACTAGGACTTGCACTCCCCTGCATCCAACACATTATCCTACCAGCTCACCCGCAGCATAACAAAAGGGGCATAGTTAGAGGTACCCTATGCGTCCCCTTCATGAGTACATACCTCGGCCAGCGCTCATTTGCCTACAGGGCTCCCCGCTGGCTAAACAAGCTCCAAGCTGGAGTAAACAATACAGACAGCTTCTTTACCTTTAAGGAAGAGCTGAAGCAATCCCCTAATCAACACTAGAACCTATGAATGCAGACATGCATAAGGCACTTACACCCCTCAGTAAGGCACTCATCGTCCACATAAGTACTCCACTGTGGGAAATCAGACTCCCTAATTTCACCCGATAGGATTTTAATCTACCACAGATTAGCCCTTACTCCCACCTTGTTCCTCCCAGCCCCTCTGTCTGCATGCCTGAGCTTCATTAATTCAATTCCATCCCTGTGACTCTCAACCTGCTCCTACCCTATTTCCTCTCCCCCCTCACTACTGTCTCAGCACCCAATCCTGTCCTTACCTCATACTCGCCTCATAGAAACATAGACTTTGACGGCAGATAAGGACCGCTTGGCCCATCTAGTCTGCCCATTTCCCTACCTACAGGACAGGCCGCAGATCCTAGTTAACCAACAGCCTATTTCTTCCTACCCCCCACAAGAATTGCCTTAGGTCTGTCCCGTGCATTCTTGAATTCTCCCACAGTTTTAGACCCCACAACCTCCTTAGGAAGGCTGTTCCATGCATCCACTACCCTCTCTGTGAATAATACTTCCTCACATTGCCCTGAACTGCCCCCCATCTTTAAATTGTGTCCCCTTGTTCTTGCACGTCTCTTTTCTGAAAGATGCTACCTCTTGGACTTTGTTGATTCCACTGAGGTACTTAAAAGCTTCTATCATGTCCCCTCCCTTCTTTCCTCAAGGGTATACATATTAAGCCCTTAGTCTCTCCCTCATACGGCTTCTCCTGCAGACCTGCACCATTTTAGTTGCCTCCTCTGGACTACCTCTATCCTGTCTATGTCCTTGCAGAGATGGGGTCTCCAGAACTGGACACAGAACTCAGATGGGGTCTCACCAACTGTCTGTACAGAGGGATAACAACTTCCTGTTTTCTGCTGCTAATGCCTCTCCCTAAACATCCCAGTATACCCCCAGCCCTCCCTACTGCCTTCTCACATTGCTTGCTAACCTTAAGGTCATCTGATATGATTACCCCCAGGTCCCTTTCCTTTTTTGTTGTTGTTACTACCTCCCCACCCATTGTGTATTCTTCCCCTGGGTTCTTGTTTCCCAGGTGCATTATTTTGCACTTCTTTGCATTGAATCCTAGCTGTCATACTTCTGACCATTCCTCCAACCTTGCCAAGTCCCTTTTCATCCTTTCCATGCCTCCTTGTGTCTCAACCCTGTTGCAGATCTTTGTGTCATCTGCAAAAAGGCATACTTTTCCTTCCAGTCCCTCTGCAATGTCACTGATGAAGACATTAAAAAGGACTGGACCAAATACTGAACCCTGCGGTACCCCACTAGTAACCCCTCTTTCTTCAGAGTGGACTCCATTTACAATTACCTTCTGTGTCCTATTGTGCAGCCAATGTTTTACCCAGGCTACCACCCTGGGATCCACTCCCAGGCTGGTTAATTTGACTATTAATCTTTTGTGTGGGACTGTGTCAAATGCCTTGCTAAAGTTTAGGTAGGCCATGTCCACAGCCCTTCCCTGGTCTACTACTTTGGTCACCCAGTCAAAGAAATCTATTAGATTCATCTGACATGACCTTCCCGCTGTGAACCCATGCTGCCTTGGGTCCTGTGCTCCACTGGCCTCTAGGTACTCAACTATTCTTTCCTTCAGAAGTGTCTCTATCACTTTCCCTACCACAGAGGTCAGACTGACAGGTCTGTAGTTTCCTGCCTCTGTCTTGGTCCCACTTTTATGAAGGGGAATCACATCCGCCTTTCTCCAGTCCTCGGGTACCACACCATCCTCCCATGATTTATTAAAAGAGTAGCCAGTGGTTTCACTAGTTCCTCCTTAATTCTTTAGAATTCTGGGTGAATTCCATCAGGACCCATTGCTTTGTCCACCTTCAGTTTTAGGAGTTCTTGCAGAACCCTTTCTTCTGTGAAAGGACTGGGATCGACCCCCTATCAAGAGTGCTTCTGTTAATTGGATTAGGCACTTTCCCTCCTCTTTGTGAATACTGTGCAGAAATATTCGTCAGTATCCCTGCTTTTCACTGTCCCCTCTGCCCACCCACCGCTCATTCTATTCAGCCTCACTATCCCTCCTTTGTCTTTCTACGCCGCTGATGTACCTATGAAAGGTTTTTATCCTTCTTAACTGAGTTGGCTATCTTTTCCTCAGTTTGGGCCTTTGCTATTCTGACTTCCCTCCCTGCTTCCTTCTGCCTTAACTGGTACAGCTTCTGTCCTGCTCCTTCCGTGTTTCCTTATACTCCGCATGCTATCTTTTTCTTCCTGACTTTCACAGACACCTCTTTTGAGAACCATAGTGGCTTTTTCTTTCATTTTGATTTATTTATTTGTTTCACACAAAGGCTTGTTGCTCTGTGATGGCAGTTTTGATGATTCCCCATTGTTGCTCCACATCTCCTTCTAGCCTGTTTGCTAGTGCTTTTCTGAGGCACTCCCATCTTGCCAAAGTCAGCCCTCCTAAAGTCCAGTACCCTCACTTTTGTATGGCTTGACTCTGTAGCTGAGTTTAACGTGAACCACACTGTTTGGTCACTTGTCCCCAGATGGCAACCCACTTCTAGATCTGAGATCCTCTCACTGCCTCCACTTTACTTCACCTATCACCTGTTGCTTTCCTAACTCCAGTTTTTCCAGCTCATCTCCAGGATTGTGCCTGTTGATCCCCTGCTCCCCTCTCCATCCTCCCTTTACCTGCAACTATTTTGAAGAATTTAGGACCTGAAACTTGTGACAATGCCTGTTCCCAAGGCAGCTGGTTATACCTCTCACACTTAATTGCGACTGCTTGTAATCAACTGCAAAGCTACTGTCTTGTCCAGCTAGTATTCCTATATTAGATACCTGTATTTCTATGTGAATTGTAACTGTTGTTTTGTCTCTTGATGTGGAACCTTTGTAAAAGAGCTCAAAGGTTAATTCTGAAGTGTTAAATAAATAAAAAATAAAGAATAATGGCTGGATAGATAGTTATAAAGAGAATTTTATACACACCCGAGATGTGGGATGCCACATAAATCCACAGAGTGAAGCTTGAGTAAAACAGATGGACAAAGATGATGACCTGATGTGTACTGATGTGGATAGGTTACACTTAAATAGGGATGGTTAGGCAGTGCTAAAGTGTAAACTAGCGGAGTACATGGAGCACCACTACAACTTAAACTAAATGGGGGCAGTTACAGGTAATGCCACGCAACAAGGCAGACGATAAGGGGGCAACCAGCTCCCCCCCAAATGCAAAGCGCTGATTTGGGGAAGCAGGGAGGCAAGCTAGTACAAGGGGAAGGAAAAAGGAGTCTGGAGTTTGAAGTGTCACGCTTACCAATGCCAGGAGTCTAGAAAACAAGATCCCGGACCTGGCAGCGCTCATGGCTGAGGGTAACCTTGACATAGTGGGAATTACTGAAACTTAATGCCACAAGGGGCAGGCTTGCGACATGATAATTCCACGGTATATGTTGTTTAGGAGGGACAGGGAGGACAGGAGAGGTGGGGGGTGGCACTTTATGAGAGTGAGGGGATCAGGGCAATGGAACTGCAGGGTAGATGGGAGGAGGTGGAAGGCTTATGGGTTTCACTGAGCATGGGAAAAGGAAAAGTGGTGCGCACTGGCGTGATATACAGGCCACCAGCACAGCAGATAATAATAGATAAACAGATGACAGAAGAAATCCTGAGGATGGCAAATAAGGGTGAGGTGCTGCCGATGGGGGACCTCAACTTGCCAGATGTGGAATGGAGCATCCAATCAGCCTCATCCACCAGGAGTAGGGCAATTGTGGACTCACTACAAGCAGCCCTACTCAACCAGCTGGTCGGGGAACCAACTAGGGAAGGAGCAGTTCTGACAAATGGTGATAGAGTAGGGGAGGTATCTATGGGGGAGAACCTTGGTACGAATTACCATAGTACCATTTAGTTTACAGTACATATGTTGGCTGATATTCACCGGACCAAGGTGAAGGTACTGGATTTCAGGCAAGCAGATTTTAAGAGGATGGGGGAATATGTTTATCAAGCACTGGAAGGGATGGGGGAGCTCATGGGGGGTGGAGGACATGTGGGATACAATAAAGGGGGCCACAGAGCTCTCAGGTAAGAAGACTGAGTAAGAACAGAAGGAAAAAGAAACCCTCTGTGGTTTAGCAGGGAGGTGGCAGAGAGAGTGAGGGCAAAGAGGTTAGCATTCAGAAGGGTTAAAATAATGCAAAGGGAAGAGGAATGGGCAAAGTACCAGGCAAGGCAAAAGGAGGCGAGCCTGGAGGTAAGATAGGCAAAGACTAGAACAGAGGAGAGCATTGCTAATGCGGTCAAAAAAGGGGACAAAACCTTTTTCAGGTATATAGCTGAGCAGAGGAAAACAGGGTAGGGGATACACAGATTGAAAAACAATAGTAGAGAGCTGGTGGTAGGAGACCAAGAGAAAGCGGAATTGCTGAGCAGCTATTTCTGCTCAGTGTTCACAAAAGAGAACAAGTGGGAGGGCGGTAACACAAGGGTAAAAGAGGAGGGGGACGGAGTAGATACAAGCCCCGTCCAGGCAGAGGAGATCCTGAGAGAGCTACAGAGCTTGAAGGTGGATAAGGCAATGGGGCAGATGAGGTGCACCCCAGGGTGTTGAGAGAGCTGAGAGGTATGCTGGCCGATCCTCTGACTGCCCTCTTCAACAGGTCCTTAGAATTATGGGTGGTCCCCATTGTCTGGAAATGGGCAGATGTGGTACCCCTTCATGGGAGGGAGGGATGGGAAGAGGTGAGCAATTACAGGCCAGTGAGCTTGACAACAGTGGTTGGCAAGCTCCTGAAAACTGCTAAAAAACAGAATCACCAGCTACCTGGAAGCAAACTGCCTGCTGGACAAATGACAGCATGGGTTCACCGAGGGTAGATCCCGTCAAACGAACTTCAATCAATCAATCAAATCTTTATTTATTCAGGCGATCATCATTGAGCAAGGCTCATTTACAAGATGGACCTGATAAGGTCAAGGTTCGAGTTGATGCACAGCAATTACATCACATACTTATGAAACAGTTATACATATAGAAAAAAAGAAAATGTTATTTATAACACAATAATATACAGAGAATTCACATGTTAAAGCTTACTAAGAGAAAGTTAAACTAACATCTACAATATGTACAGTACATATATATCTCAATGAGGATCATGACAGTCACTCACATAATGAGTACAAGGATGTTGAAGGGAATATTGGGTGCCATATACTGGCGGTGTCTGACTGGAAGGAATATGCCATATGTGATTGGAATATGGTTTTGTGGGATGACTATTCTATCTCTAGCAGCGATAGCAGCTGCATTTCTCTGTGAAGAAGGCTGTACAGTGCTGCTTGAAGGATGTAAATGGAATGATAATGGACAGTTTAAGGGATTTTTGTAGGGTGTTCCATGCTATGGCTAGAGAATAGCTGATTGCTGCCCTCCCTATTTTGGTGTCGACTTTGGGCAATTTGAGCAGGATGATATTGTTGCTTCTTAGGGCATAGGAGCTAGAGTGGTCAGGTTGAAGCAGTCCAGGATATAGCTAGAGTTTCTTGATAAAGCTCTGTAGATCCATAGAGCTGCATTTGCCCTCCTGACATGAAGGGAAACCCATCCAGTTGCGCCATAGAGAGAACAATGGTGAGTATTATATGGCAGGTCTGTAATGAACCTTATTGCTCTTATGATATAAGGTATCCAACTTTTGAAGGTAGGGAGGGGCAGTGACTATAGAGGAAGTCTGCATAGTCAATGACTGATAGAAAGATGGCCTGACTAATCTCATCTTTGAATCTCTATTAAGGAAGGGTTTTAATCTGTAGGAGGGCAAGCCTTAGGCAAAGCTTTTCAGCAGTTGTTCTAGATGCTGAGTAAAGTCAAGTCTGTTGTCAATCCACACACTTAGGTATTTGAAGTTTTCAACATACTCCAGATTTTCTCCAAGTATAGTGCATAGCTGGGGAGATTGATTGAAGAGGATGTGTTGGTGGAGTTTTGGTTGTGAACATCATTGCTTTGGTTTTCTTTGCATTTAGCAGAAGCTTTTTCTAGAAGCTGATGTTGTAACAGGAGAATTCTGCTTGTAGGATTTCATGAGCAACTTTAGGCTAAGGGTTGCTAACATACAGTACAGTATCATCAGCAAAGAGATGTACTGAGGACTTGGTGAGGG
This sequence comes from Neoceratodus forsteri, assembly GCA_016271365.2. NCBI lineage: Eukaryota > Metazoa > Chordata > Ceratodontiformes > Ceratodontidae > Neoceratodus > Neoceratodus forsteri. The sequence goes on along the minus strand of CM028135.1, from coordinate 199,425,231 downwards.
TTGAATCAATTTTATTTATATAAATGGCAAAAAGGATAGGACCCAGAATAGAGCCTTGGGGACCTCTCTGACAGTGGTCTTAATGGGATATGTCACCTTCAGCTTTTACCTGCTGTGATCTACCAGAGAGGTAGCATCTGAACCACTTAAGGGAGGATGGATCTAGGCCAATGGAGTGTAGGGATGAGAGTAGCAGTTCATGGTCCACAGTGTTGAATGCTTTGCTCAGGTCCAGGAATACTGCACAGACATTGTTCTTTTTATCCAATTCGTTTGCCAATCATTGGTGACCTTGGCTAATGCAGTGACAGTGCTATGTTTGGCCCTGAATCCAGATTGAGCTGGATTTAATAGATTAGCATTGTCCAGATATTCCTTAATTGAATACTCACTAATTTCTCCAGCATCTTGGATAACACAGGTAGGATGGAAATGGGCCTGTAGTTATTAAGATCCATAGGGTCCCCTGATTTTGAAGGGGACCACTTGGGCTGTCTTCCACAGTGTGGGAATAGAGCCAGAGTTTAGGGAAAGGTTAAAGAGGTGAGTTAGGGGGACTGCAAGCACATGACAAGCAATCTTTAGAAAGAATGGGTCCAGAAGATCTGCTCCTGCACTTTTTTTGGTATCCACATGCCATAACAGATCCTCAACTTGTTTCAACAGTATAGGTTTGAAGCTAAAGGAGGAGTCAACTCTTTGTTCACCAGTATAGTGGGAGCTTAATTGATCCCTTAATAGGTTAGCTGGGGAGGAGTCAAAGGCAAGGCCAGCTGTTGTGAAGTGGTTGTTGAATGCATCCAGGATTTCCATTGTGCCAGTAATGGGGCCATAGTTACTGTGTAATTGGGTTGGAGGGGGTTGTTAACATCCTGGCCCATCATACCCTTGATGGTGCCCCAAAATCTAGCATTATTATGGTAGGAGGAGTCGAGCTCGCCAGGTAGTAGGCAGCCTTTGCATCCCTAACTTTCCTGGTGCATTTATTCCTGGCTTCCTAAAGATCATCCAGTCCATGATATTTTTAGTTTTTCTTGCTACTTTCCAAAGTTTATCTCTCCAGCAGTGCAGCTTTGAAGTCAGCTGAAAACCAGCTTACAGGATTTGTTTTATTCGGATACTAGAGATTGGGGCATGGGTGTTAAGGGCATTTATTATAATGCTATTTAGCACCCGCTGAGCTTTTTCTACAGAATGTGCAAGATAGAACTTTTGCCAGTGTGGAGAGTAGGCTAGATCATGCAGATATCCTTCAATATTGGTGTTTTTCTTGGATCTCCTCATGAGGAATTTTGCAGGATCTGTTTTAATGCTGTTGGATCTTACCCCTGCGATGTGGCAGTGGTCACTTATGTCGCATAAGAGCACTCCAGCATGTGTGAATAGATGTGGTTTACTCACTAGCATGATGTCAAGTAGAGTACTGTTACTACTATTCCTTGCATTTAATCTTGTTGGTTCATTAATTAACTGTGTGAGCCCATAGGTGTCACAGAATGATACCAGAGGTGTAGCTGCCTGGGTGAGCCAGTTGAAATTCAGGTCCCCTATGATAATGACTTGTTCAGTACAGGGCTTGACCAGGTTTCCCAGGTGGAATAAGAGCTTGTGTTCAGCAGAGGGGGGTCTGTAGCATCCAATTAAATGGAAAGCTGCTGTATTGGGGAGAGAGACTTTTAGAGATAGACACTCAAATTCCTTGGGCATAGATGTTGCCCAAGAACTTAATAGGGTTCTTTGACTGGGCCACCAAGGTGGTGGATGGGGGGGGGAGGGGCACAGTGGACATTGCATACCTTGATTTCAGGAAGGCGTTCGACTCTGTGCCACACAGGAGGCTACTGCATAAATTGAAAAGCAACACGATCCAGCACTGCTCCGCTTGCTGCCACACAGGGTGTATTGATAGTGCGAAACCAGTCAGGGTTCAGCATTACAGAGTTGCAAGTTCCTTGTTTTGGGCCAACTGCAGCGTCTGCTATATAGTGAAATAAAGTTTACGCCCTGTGTGGCACCAAGTGGAGGAGTGCTGGATTTTGTTGCTTTTTAGTTCGCTTTTACTTTGTGCACCCTCCTACAGCAGTGGAGCTGCTTTTGTTGTTTCGGTACTGCACAAATTGGGATGTCTGGGGCTGAGGCGGACAGTATTACAGTGGGTACAGATCTGGCTGTGGGGCAGAAGACAGAGGGTGGTAATAAACGGAGTACCCTGGGGGGAGGGAAGGGTCATCAGTGGGGTTCCCCAAGGGTCAGTGTTGGGCCCACTACAATTCAATATATTTATAGGGGAAATAGTAGGGGCCTTGAGGGGAGGGTGTGTCTATTTGCAGATGACACAAAGGTCTGCAATAGAGTAGACAAACAGGAGAGGGTTGAGAGTATGCGTAGGGATTTGAGGAAACTAGAGGCATGGTCCAGGGAGTGGCAACCATCTTTCAATACTTCCAAGTGCAAGATCATGCACCTAGGCAGGAAAAATTGGAGAATGGTGCACTGCATGGGAGGGCAACCACTAAAGGTAACTGAACAGGAGAGGAACCGTGGCATAAACATTACACGGGACCTGAATGTAGCAAAACATTGTGGGAAGGCAGTGACAAGAGCCAGCAGGATGCTGGGCTGCATAGGGAGGGGATCACTTGTAGGGGGAGGGAGGTCATAATACCATTGTACAACCAGCTGGTGAGGCCGCATATGGAGTATGGGATCCAGTTCTGGATTTTATACCTCGGGAAAGACATGGAGAGGGTTGGACGTGTCCAGAGGAGGGCGACAAAGATGGAAAAGGGAATCAGTCACTTAACATATGAGGCGAGACTGAGGACCTAAACATGTACTCCCTGGAACAAAGGGGGGGCATGATCAAGACATTCAAATACTTAAAGGGTATTAAAGTGGCAATAGGGAGCATCTTCCAACCAAAGGGGCAATCAAAGACAATAGGCTATGATTTGCAAATTGTAGGGCGGGGGGAGTTCAGAGGAAACATTAGGAAGTACTTTTTCACAGAAAGGGTGGTGGATAAATGGACTAGGTTTCTGGAAGAGGTGGTCGGGGACAGGATGGTGGGAGGGTTCAAGGGGGTGTGAGACAGGCACAGGGTACTGTTGTCAAGGAGAGTGTTACAGTCAAGTCCTAGCAGTGGTCTAGACAACCTGGGCAGACTAGGTGGGCCTGGCAGTCCTTTTCTGCCGTCATGTTTCTGTTACTCTGCTGCAGTACTGCTCTGTCGTAACTTTTTTTTAACTTGAGTTGAGCTGAAGGGGCTTTGCCACCCACACCCCCCATATTAAAAAAGACATGGGGGGGGTGAAGCCACCCAACCCAAACCAAATATAATTTTAAATAACCGTCAGAGTATTCCCTCAACAGAGCATGCATCACAGCTTCAATTCAAACGTACCTCTACACAATTACAGTAGCATAACTATAGCAAGGTTGTGGGCTAGCCTCCACAACCTAATACAACAAATCTTAAATACTGAGTTCCCACTAGCAGCAGACCTATATCTACTGGGCTCAAAGGCCCCGACAGTAGACATACATCTCTCAAAAAATCAATGGGCTCTCCTGATCCTTTTTAGCGTACAAGTCAAAAGACTCATAGTTTGCAAATGGAGATCCAAAATGACCCCCACCTTTAAAGAAATACTAGATAACTTAAATGTGCTACCAAAATATGAAAAGCTATCCCACATCTCTTCTGACACCCTAAATAAATATGATCAGACCTGGGCACCTTTCCTTTAATATATACAATCTCAGCCCTCACAGACCTCTGCCCACCGGGATTCTGTGAGGAAACACCCAAGAGTTGGCACAGGATAACCATAAGATGCCTGTGATTTACAGTATGACTGACAAAGTGTAGGGCATAGAACATCCAAAAGACACTACAACACCACCACAACTAAACCGCAACCACAACCATAGTTAAACTCAACTACAGGCATCATAACAAAGTTTATTATAGCGTGCCGCGAGGCACCTAGCTACTCACAAAACCACCTACTTTAACTGTATATAGTTTTTATGTTGTCTGTTAGTAGAATGTAGTAGTTTAGATATAGTAGTTTAGATGTTTGATAGGTGCTACATACAGTAGCCACTCTCCACACATAAAGAGTTAGTAAACAGGCAAGATACATTAAGGTAGAAATCTGACCCCACTTACATAGGTTCAAGAGAGCGCCAGACATATGAAACCAAAGTCTCAACCTTGAGAGGGACAGCTTAAGCAAGAACTAAGACACATGGTGGAGATGTCAGAACTTCTTTATTGTTTGCTTAATAAATTACAGTACAAGTAGTGTAGCATTTATATTTACACAATGATAATCGAGGTTTTAAGCTATAACGTCCCACACAAATACAAAGGCAACTTTGTCAAAATAATTAGAATAATACTTTGGATGTAATAAAACATAAATTAACTTGTACAACTGTATGCTGGAAATTTCCATCCAACTTCAGGATGTAATGTTATACAAAATGCTTTACCTTGTATTCTACTCATGGTTAACTTGTACGTCAATCATTTTAACTACTGTGCATTCAGGTAAAGATATCATATATATATATATATATATATATATATACATACATACATACACACACACACACTCTTGTATGTACCTTCTATACTTAAACAATAAAATGTTTAACTTCAAAAAAAATAAAAAATTACGGCAAGGTAGCCTAACGACGTGCACCGCTACTCAATTTGTGTACTGGTATGGGATTCTGGAACACAGTTACGCCAGCGGGGTCATAGTGAACGATTACGGCCAGCTGCGCAAGCAAACACGAAAGTTGTAGGGTGACAGGCTTGTGGCTTAAGTGACACCACTAAGTCACACCTCTTCCAGTCCATGCCCGAGTCATAGACAGCAAAGAATATTTAAGCAATAATGCCCGACAGGGTGTGTGTCGTGCTGAGATAACGTCATGCCGCAGGTGGTTGAGCACGAGGTCGCAGGCCGAGAGCGTCCAACGACTGAGGCATGACGTTATCCCAAACGACACACACCCTGTAGGGCATTATTGCTATTATACAATGGCTCATTGTTATACAGAATAAAAAAAATTATTTTAAAGATGTTTTTGCGTGGAAAAATATTTTTGTTTTTTAAGAGAAGATGAAACGATCAATCAAAAGCTCAATAAAACAATCAATCAAATGCTCCATAAAATGCTCATCTGCAGGTTCACAGTGAGGCTGAGACTAGACCCCTGATGTTGTACTGGGATAACATCACGGATCCAGCCCAAGACTGACCAATCAGAGTCCAGGATTTTTTCTTGCCTTTGTATAATAATAAATTACTAACAGTAATAATAGTATGGCAATGTAGAAATTGTAAACAATAAAATAATAGTGCATAGGACCTGGGTGGGTATGGGGGGGAGCGCAGCCCCCACAGAAGAAAAAAACTGTTGTAATAATGACAAATATAAAGTAAAGGTAGAAGCTGGATACAATTAATAATAGTGCGGCAACCTAGTAAGTAGGAGGGAGGGTGGGGGTGGAGGCCCACCACAGAAAAAAAGAAACAGTGATAATAGTACCTATTTAAAGTAAAGGTAGAAAATGCAAAAAAAAAAACGTGAATGAAGCTGCGTTTATTTAGGGTGTGGTTTGTCTCGCTGCCAGTGTATATTGTCCCCATAGCGTCCCAGTTGTCACTTGCTCGCGCAGCTCTAGGAGACACATTACCTAGCAGTCTCTGAAAGCAGCGCAGCAAACCGATCGTAATCCTTCCCTATCGCCCGCAAGCATACCTCTCAAGTGTCCCTGATTTTTGCCTCAAAATTTTATTCTGTCCCTCCTAAGAGTTGTGTTTTTGTGGCTAAACAGTGGGGACTGTAAGCACAAAACAATGTCAAGCATTAAAGTTAACAGACTTGTTCTTCTTTAGAAAATGCATTTTGCATTAAACCCCATATTCTACCAGCTTTCTGGGTGGATATCTCTAATTTGAAGATGTGTCCCTGATTTACGAGGCAGGAGGTTGAGAGGTATGCCCGCAAGTGATCCGGTGTTCTCCACCATCGCCAAAATTATTTTCCAGACTTATCGTGCCTTTAAAATTCCTTTTACTAAACATGCCTCTATACTCCCAAAACATACAGACTACAGTGTTGGACGCGGCACTTCCGGCAGTGTTTTGCCATCCACAACATGGCGCCGCGCTCAACGTACTAGCGTCTGACATTATAGTCTTTCTTCCGAGTTCTGTGGCTCCAGCACTCCGGCCGAAACTGTACCCGCACCAAACACTGCTGTCCAGACAAACCAATTTAGCCTTTCACTTGGTCTTTTTTATGTTTCTTCTGTACTGCATGACGCTCTATAAAAAGCACACCTTCAAGTCAGTCAGCCAATACCGACTGGTGTCACCGCTCTAGTTCAGGGAAGCGCTACGTGCCTTCATAGTGCGCGTGTGCACTTGGCCCCTATGGTGTCCGCACAGTGCCACGTTCGCTTCCCTCGAGACGTCACAGGTGGCACTGTTGCTATAAAGTAGTGAGAGGTGAGCGATAGCGGCGGTTAGACGGGTTAGTGTTGTAACCGATACCTGATGTTTGTCGTTATAGCACGGTGTTCTTTCTTGCATTCGGGGAAGGGACAGCTTAATGTGCAAATGAAGGGGAAGTCGGAGTCGGTATAAAACGGAGAGGGCATAGCCAGCCCCAGTATAAGGGGTACCACAACCCAGTCGTTGTATGAGGCAGGGGGCAAAAGCCAGTTGTATAAAAGGAGGAGGGTACAGCCAGTCCCAGTATACGAGTGAAGGCAACGCCAGTGCCAGCATTAAGGGGACAGTAAACCAGTCCTAGTTATGGGGGCAAAGCCAGTCGTAGTATGAGGGAGAGCAGAGCCAGTCGGGGCACTGCTAGCCAGCCAGTCTTCAACCATGTAACCTAGGATGTACAGGGACAGGGGCACAGACTGGCCTCAGTACAAAGGGAGAGTATGAGGTGAAAAGCCAAGCTGAGCACAGCGTAAGCCCATCCTTTGTACTGTATAAAGGGAAGTGTGAGGTTGGGAACAGAGTACAGCCAGCCCCCAGTATAGGGATTTTTGTGGACGCATCAGGTGAGTGACTACACCTACTGGTTGGCAAAAAAAACAAACAAAAAAAACATTAAACTGGTAACACAATTAGCAGTGTTCCACCAGTTTTTGTTGTTGTGTGAGTATAAAAGCTTTGATATGGGGGGGCTTCAAGGTGGTGCACAGCCAGCCCTAGTAGAAAGGCAGGTCTGCGAGGAGGGGGAGGGGCTGTACTGCCAGTCCTCCTTATAATGGGAAGGGGACAGGGAGGCACAGCCAGCCTTCCTTATTAAAAGTGGGGTGCGGGGCAGCCAGCTCTCATTATAAACGGACTGGCAGGGGGAACAGCCGGCCCTCCTTATTGAAGCGGGAGTAGGGGATGGTGGAGGTACAGCCAGACCTTATTGTGATGGGAGGATGTTGTGGGGGCACAGCAAGCCTTTATATACAGTTGATTGTGCAAGGGAGGAAGCATCCTGAGTATAAAAAAGAATGTGCATGAGTGGAAGGATATGGTTATCCTTAGCCTTGGGGGGGGGGGGCATCCAACCCTCAGTGTAAATGGGTGTGTGCAGAAGAGGGTGGCATAGTCAGCTTGCTTGAGCTTTGATACTCCAGCACAATGAATAATTTTGATTTGTTTGTATTCTCCTTTCTTGCGGGGGCTGTTATCTTTTTGATTCTTTTCTTAGAATAAACGGTGTGGGGAGTGGGGATGGCACTGCTGGCACTCAATATAAGGTAGCAGTCTTGGTGACAGCCAGTTTGCTTGTCCTAAGTATAAAGCGAGATTTGTGGTTGGGTGGAAGCAGGAGCCAACTGTGGTATAAATTGTGGTGGGAGGCACAGCCAACCCTGGTATGAAGTGGAGTGTGCGGTGGGAGGCACAGTTAACCCCTGTATAAACTGGTGTGCAATTGGAGGCACAGCCAACCCCAGTATAGAGTGTGGTGGGTGGCACAGCCAACCCTGGTATAAAGTGTGGTGAGAGGCACAGTCAACTACGGTATAAAGTGTGATGTGTGGTGGGAAGCAGAGCCAAGCCTGGTATAAACTGTGGTGTGCTTTGGGAGACACAGCCAACCCTGGTATAAAGTGTGGTGTGCAGTGAGAGGCACAGCCTTCCCAGGTATAAAGTGTGGTATGCGGTAGGTGGCACAGCCAACCCTGGTATAAAGTGTGGTCAGAGGCCCAGCCAACCCCGGTAAAAAGTGTGTGCGGTGAGAGCACAGCCATCCCTGGTGTAAAGTGCGGTGGACGGCACAGCCAACTCTGGTATAAAGTGTGGTGTGCAGTAGGAGGTATAGCCAACCCCAGTATAAAGAGTGGTGTACGGTGGGAGGCACAGCCAACCCCAGTGTAGAGTGTGCAGTGGGAGACACACCCAGTCATGGTATAAAGTGTGGTGTGTGGTCTGAGGCACAGTCTCCCTGGTATAAAGTGTGGTGTGCAGTGGACGGCACAGCCTTCTCTGTATAAAGTATGGTGTGTGGTCTGAGGCACAGCCTTCTTGGTATAAAGTGTGGTGTGTGGTCTGAGGCACAGCCTCCTTGGTATAAAGTGTGATGTGCAGTGGACGGCACAGCTTTCTCTGTATAAAGTATGGAGTGTGGTCTGAGACACAGCCTTCCTGGTATGAAGTGTGGTGTGTGGTCTGAGGCACAGCCTTCTCGGTATAAAGTGTGGTGTGCGGTCTGAGGCACAGCCTTCTCTGTATAAAGTATGGTGTGTGGTCTGAGAGACTGCCTTCTCGGTATAAAGTGTGTGGTGTGTGATTTGTGGTACAGCCTTCTCAGTATAAAGTGTGGTGTGTGGTCTGAGGCACAGCCTCCCTGGTATAAAGTGCGGTGTGTGTTCTGAGGCACAGTCTTCCTGGTATAAAGTATGGTGCGTGGTCTGAGGCACAGCCTTAGAAACATAGACTTTGACGGCAGATAAGGACCGCTTGGCCCACCTAGTCTGCCCATTTCCCTACCTAGAGGATAAGCTGCATATCCTATTTAACCAATAGCCTGTTTCTTTCTACTCCCCACAAAAATTGCCTTATGTCTGTCCCATGCATTCTTGAATTCTCCCACAGTTTTAGACCCCACAACTTCCTCAGGAAGACTGTTCCATGCGTCCACCACCCGCCTGTGAAAAATACTCTCACATTGCCCCTGAGCTGCCCACCTCTATCTTCAAATTGTATCCCCTTGTTCTGCACATCTCTTTTCTGAAAGATGCTACACTCTTGGACTCTCTGATTCCATTGAGTTACTTAAATGTTTCTATCATGTTCCCCTCACCCTCCTTTCCTCAAGGGTATACATACTAAGCTCCTTTAGTCTCTCCTGTATGGCTTCTCTTGCAGACCCTGCACCATTTTAGTTGCCCTCCTCTGAACTGCCTCCATTCTGTCTATGTCCTTGCAGAGATGGGGTCTCCAGAACTGGATGCAGTACTCCAGATGGGGTCTCACTAGCTATCTGTACGGAGGATAACAACTTCCTGTTTTCTGCTGGTGATGCCTCCCTATACGTCCCAGTATCCCCCAGCTCTCCCTACCGCCTCACATTGCTTGCCAACCTTAAGGTCATCTGATATGATTACCCCAGGTCCCTTTCCATTTTTGTTGTTGTTACTACCCCCCACTGTGTAATCTTCCCTGGTTTTTGTTTCCCAGGTGCATTACTTGCACTTTGCATTGAATCCAGGCTGCCATACTTCTGACCATTCCTCCAACCTGCAAGTCCCTCTCATCCTTTCCACGCCTCCTGTGTATCAACCCTGTAGCAGATCTTTGTGTCATCTGCAAAGAGGCATACTTTTCCTTCCAGTCCCTCTGCAATGTCACTTATAAATACATTAAAAAGGACTGGACCCAGTACTGAACCCTGCAGTACCCCACTAGTAACCCCTCTTTCTTCAGCGTGGACTCCATTTATAATTACCTATTGTGTCCTGTTGTTCAACCAGTGTTTTACCCAGGCTACCACCTTGGGATCCACTCCCAGGCTGGTTAATTTGACTACTAATCTTTTGTGTGGGACTGTGTCAAATGCCTTGCCAAAGTCTAGGTAGGCCATGTCCACAGCCCCTCTCTGGTCTATTACTTTGGTCACCCAGTCAAAGAAATCAATTAGATTTGTCTGACATGACCGTCCCGCTGAGAACCCATGCTGCCTTGGGTCCTCTGCCCCACTGGCCTCTAGGTACTCAACCATTCTCTCCTTCAGAAGTGATTCCATCACTTTCCCTACCACAGAGGTCAAACAATATAAAATGTAGTGTGTGGTCTGAGGTACCGCCTTCTCATATAAAGTGTGTGTGGTCTGAGTCACAGCCTTCCTGGTATAAAGTGTGGTGTGCAGTGAGAGGTACAGCCACCCTGGTATAAAGCGTGTTGTAAGGTGGGAGGCACAGCCAACCCCAGTATAAAGTGCAATTCATAATGTTCAGTATAGTATGGGGGAAGGAATAGAAATGGATATAAAAGAGATACAGAACAAGTAATTGAAACAAATAGTGAGGAAGGGTGGGGGAGTACTCCATTTCTATAACCCCCATACTATATTTACTTATACTTTTTCCTATCTACGTTTCTCTTTTAACTGCCTCAGTTTTTCTAGTTTTGTTTCTCTATATCCTTCCCCATTCTGTCCCAACCCGTTTTGTTTTCTATCTGTTTTTAATCATCAAACATTCTGAATTGTAATATGTACAGTTATATTAATGTGTCTGTGTGATGTTTAACATTATGGTATTTTAATTGTTATATATTCTTACCCCAGGAGTCCTTTAGCATCAGTAACTTTTGCACTTAGCTGGCTAGGTGCAATTGCCCCGGAGGTGTGCCTTTAAGAGATTTTTTTAATGAGCATCGGTCCAACCAATCAAAAGACAGGAGGGGGTGTGAACTGAGTGAGAGCTGTTGACTGCTTCAGAATTGTTTCTCCGCTGGAGACAGTCACCTTGTTTTTTACCTCAGACCTTCTGGGGTTTACCGCGAGGCACCTGCAGTAGATTTCAAACTTAAACAGTGCCTGGGGTTTTTTCTCTAGATTGGCAATTACGAGGAAACCTTTTTTGTTATGTTACTGGACCTTGGTATCTTCTGTGTCAGGACTGTCCGTAAGGGTCCAGCAGCCACCTGAGCGCAGTTGAGTATTACTGGCTTTCTGTTAAGATTGGCACTGGTATAGATCCCAGTTTTACAACCCCCCCAAAAAAAAAAAAGGCACTGATAGTAGACAGAGTTTATTAACTGGGGCAGGACAGGCCGGTGGTATTTTCACAGAAACCTGCACTCAGTTCATAGGTCCACAACTGGTTTGCCTTGCTTAAATTGGCAAACATAGCAGACAAACCTTTGATAATTATGGCTGAGGATAAATCAAAGGCTTCCGACGAGGGGCCATTCAAAAGTACTAATACCAAAAGCAGAGGTGCTGAGGAACCCTCCAGATCCCAGTCAAAAAATAAAGCTCCCAAAGATGAAGTTCCTCACAAATTGAAAAATAATAAGCGTGATAAAAAAAGGAAACTTGATCAAGCCTCTGATGAAGTGGCTAAAAAGAAACTCTGTCAGGACAGATATGCTCCTGTTGCTCCTGGGAAAGCCAATAGTGAGACAACAGGCAGCTTAAAGCATACAGAAAAAACAAAACACTTACAAACTGCAGGTTCTTCTGTCAGTGCAAGATATGGAAAAAAATGGCAACTGTTTCAGACTCTTCAAAAAATGGGTCCTCAATTTACTGGGGCTGGCAAGCACTCTTCCACAGTTCTCTGTTCTGTAGACTGTGAGGGTGATGCAGATAATGATCAATTTTATGATGCCCCTGACATAGATTTTGAGGGCTTTGAGCCCCAGGAGTCTCCAGACCCTCACCTTGGGGATCTCCCAGGTGACCACGAGGACCCTTCCTCTATGTTTACATTTATACAAAATATGCTTTATACCCTGGACCTCCCTACGCAGGAGCCCAGCCAGGATGTCAGTGAGGATGAAGATTATAGGGAGATGAAGGATCTTTCATCCTCAAAGACCCTGGTCGCCCCTATCTATAATGCATTTAGAAAAATACCATGAAGGTGCTTCAACATCCCACTTCAGTTCTAGGGTTGATAAGCATCTTGAGAAAATATAAATTGTCTAAAAATGGTACCGAGTTCCTGTTAGCACACCTCAGCCACAGAGTATAGTGCAGCAGGCAGCTTGTGAGAGAGCTAGAGTCTCCTTGTCGCCCCTCCCTGACAAGGATTCCAAGAAAATTTACTTTATAGCAAAGAAAATGTATGCCACAGCTTCCCTGCTTCTCATGCTTTCTTCTCACATGGCATTCACAGCCAAATATCAGAAAGCCCTTTGGAAATTTATCCAGGCTATCGCCCGCAACGGATCAGATTCTATGGTACAGGAGCTGGTGGATACATCAAAAACTGCCTTGGAAGCTACTATGTACCAATTCCACATTGCAGATGACAATAATGATGCAGCCTCTAGGGCAATGGCCCATGCCATATCTCTGAGACGCTTGCCTGGCTTAGAACAACCAGTCCGACCACAGACACTGAGAATAAGGCCATGGATTTTCCCATATAAAAATATGTTGTTTGATTACAGAACCACTGACTACATGAAAAGTCGATGAGTACAAGACCTCTGGCGGAGCCATTCATCCAAGCCTATACCCGCCACCCTCAGAGATCCTGTACCAGGGCGGTAGTGGCAGAAGTTTTGTTCCGAGGTCTTACAATCCCTATTCCCGATCTGACTTTAGCCAGTACAGGGGTCTTTCAGAGGCAGGGCAGAAGGGGCCAAAGAAGAGCCACCTCATACCCAGCCATCTGCTCTCAGTCTATGTCGTGATGTGAGTGTCCAGGTCGCCTCCCTGTTTCTGGTTGGAGGCAGACTCTCACACTATCTTCAGCACTGGTCCCTCATCACGCCGGACAAATGGGTGCTGGAGATAGTGGAGAAGGGTCTGTCATTACAGTTCAAGCAGCTGCCAGACCTTAAGCTGCACTCCAGGTGTCAAGACCTCTGTCACCACCACAGATACCGCTGTTGGAAATGGAGGTACAAAACCTTATGGCTTTACGAGCAGTGGAGAGGGTCCCCACCCATGAGAAGGCAAGGGCCTCTACTCCAGGTATTTTCTGACACAAAAGAAAACTGTGAAGTGGCTGACCTATCTTAGATCTCAGATATTTAAACAAACATCTGAAAAACCCAAATTCAAAATGGTCACTCTGTCACTGGTCATACAGTCCTTACAGCAGGGTGACTGGCTAGCCTCCCTCGACTTAAAGGATGCCTACTTACACATACCCATAAGGAGATCTCACAGGAAGTTTCTCAGGTTCAGACTTCCTTCGGGTCACTATCAGTTCACGCAATGCCCTTTGGTCTGTCCTCGGCCCCAAGAGTCTTTATGAAGTGTCTTGCAGTGGTAGCAGCACATCTCAGGAGACTGGATGTCACTTTCTACCCCTATCTGGACGACTGGCTCATAGTAGCAAAGTCTCCTTGCCAAGTCAAGGAATCTGTTTCCTCACAGAACACACACTGGAGTCTCTGAGTTTCCTGGTAAATCTCAAGAAGTCTCACCCAGAACCCACCCAGCTGCTCACCTTCACATGGGCCCAGCTGGACACTCAGAAGGGATATGCTTTCCTCCCACAAGAAATAATTCAGAGTTTCCTTTCAGTGGCAGATTCTTTCACCCAGGGACAGCCAAGACCAGCCAGACATTTCCTCAAACTTCTGGGACATATGGCCTCTATGATGGCAGTAGTCCCAGGGGTCAGGTACAGGATGAGACTCCTGCAAGCCTACCTCAGAGTTCGCTGGTCTCAGAGAAGCAACACATTTTCAAAGTTGATACCTTTGTTGGAGCAGTTCCTCCAAAACTTGTTGTGGTGGAAGAACCCTGCAAATTTGCAGGTGAGGGTTCCTTTCAAGCTCCTCTTCCCACAAAGGGATCACCACAGATGCCTCCCTTTGGCTGGGAGCTCATTTAGACAGTGCTCAGTAGCTGCAACTGGACTCCTGAAGAGTCACAGTTGCACATAAATCTTTTAGAACTGAGAGCGGTCTGCTAGCTCTCAAAGCTGCTCCCAGCATAGAAGGGCAGGTGGTTCAAATTTGGATGGACAACACCTCTGTAATGTTCTACATAAACAAACAGGGTGGTACCAGATCAGGAACACTCTGTTTGGAAGCTCGGAAGCTCTGGTCTCTAGCATTCTCCTGGGAGTCAGCCTTTCAGCTGTTCATCTCTCAGACAAACTCAGTACTCAGGATGCTCTAAGCCTCATCAGTCAAGGTCAGAGCGAATGGACACTGAACGGGCAAGTACTAGCCACAGTGTTTAGGCAGTGGGCACACCAGACGGGATCTGTTTGCCTCGCCTCAATTTTCAGCTCCCTCAGTACTGTTGCAGGCCCCAGTTCCGGGAACACTTCCTCTGGATGCCCTGATCCTGGACTGGTCAGGAGGTTCCTCTACGTATTTCTCCCTTTCCTGATATTCAGGGTTTTGCCAAACTCAGACAGCAGCCTGCATCGATGATCCTAGTGGCTCCGGACTGGCCCAAGGAAGCCTGATACCTCTCCTTTTCTCAACGCCCTGCAACAGGCCCATTCGCCTGCCTCTGACTCGCTCCCTGCTAGCCCTTCCTCAGATGGGACTGCAGTACCCAGATCAGTGCACTCTCTTCACCTCAAGGTCTGGTTCTTGAGGAGGTAGAGTTTCCATCCTCATAGTACCCTAACAGGTCGTTAAGATACTGAGGATGGCTAAAAACAAACATTAAGAAGACTTATGCAGCCAGATGGAAAAGGTTTTCCCTCTGGTGCAAGAGCGAAAAGGTCGAACCCCTATCAGCTTCAGACCCTCAGCTGCTAGACTACCTGGTACACCTACAGGCGTCGGGCTTGAAACCATCTTCACTCAGGCTACACCTGGCGGCAGTTTCAGCCTACCTTTCGTGGAAAGAAGAAATCATTTTTTTCCCACAACATTTTGAACAGTTCTTCAAAGGCCTCTTGCACCTCCAGCCTCCAACCAGGGGCCTGTTTCTCCTTGGAGCCTGAACCTTTGCATGGATGGTCTCATGAATCCACCTTTTGAGCCTATGTCCACGGCCCACATCAAGTTTGTAACTTGGAAGACTGTCTTCCTGGTAGCCATTACGTCTGCCAGGAGGATTTCAGAGCTACAGGCCCTGTGCACTGAGCCAAATTACATCATCCCTCACAACAATAAAGTTGAGCTCAGGACAAATAGGAAATTAATGCCAAAGGTGGTTTCAGAGTTTCACTTGAACCAGTCCATTACGCCGCCTGTCTTCTTTACTGAGCCATCCACTCCTGGCGAACAAAAGCTCCACAGCTTGGATGTCTAAAGAGCCATCTTTCTACCTAGAGCATACTAGACAATCCAGAGGCTCTTCCACTCAGTTGTTCCACACCTACGGGATGTAGGCAGAGGAAGACCAGCTGCCAAGAGAACTGTTTCTCGTTGGTTGGTCTCTTGTATTAGATTCTGCTATGAAAGCTGGTCAACAACCTCCAGTGGGGCTCAGGGACACTCCACCAGGGGCACTGCAGCCTCGCTCAGCAGAACAATGGACATTCCCTACTGGATGTCTGCAAAGCAGCTACCTAGAAATCTGTGCACACCTTTATGAAACACTACAGCTTGGATGTGCAGACCAGATCTGATGCCAGATTTGGCAGGGCGGTTCTGCAGAGCCTCTTTCCTAAGTAGGTTCTCTGGCCACCTCCCACTTGGTACTGCCGTGTAGTCTGCAAAAAAGGTTACTGATGCTAAAGGACTCCTGGGGTAAGAAGAAAAAATTACTCACCGCATTAATCTTCTTTCTTCCAAGGGGCCCTTTAGCATCAGTAAGTTCCCACTCTTCCTCCCCGGTTCACCTGTCGGAGAAGGGCTCTTATGTCACCTTTTACCAAATTTGGAGTTTCTTATTGATGAGTTGTTTTTTTTATACACTTTGTCCCAGATATTCAAAAGGGTTGCTCCATGCGCAACAGGGTTGCGCATGCGCAAGTCCTACATTGCGCCATTCTGCGATATTCAGCAGGAGGCAGTTGCTCCACTGACAACAGGTTGCGCAAAAGAGCAATGCAAATGAATGCATGCTCAACAGGAGGGGGAGGAACCATGCATAACCTGCGCAACCTGATATTCAGTCGGGTTGTGCAGAGTTGTGCATGCGCAACCCCCAACCTGCGCCTGCACAACCTTGAGCCAAAAAAAAAAGGATCAAGTTGAGGGCCACCCACAGGTGAGCTGCTGTATTGCAGGGCGCAACACAGCAGCTGCCACCCCTGGCTGGCCCCCAACTTGGTCCCTGTGCCCCCCCACCAGCCCGATCGCGGGCATCACAGTTACATGAAACCCCGCCCCCACACATCTCCCACAGCCCGATCGCGGGCAGTACAAGTACATGAACCCCCCACACACATCTCCCACAGTTCTATCGCTGGCAGTACACGCATGAACCCCCCACACTCATTTCACAGTCCGAGTCAAGGGCAGAACCTGATGAATTTTCGCATCGCTGGGACTTTTCTTCCGGTTTGTTTCAGGAGTCCAGTGAGTTTATCGTAGAATGCAGACACTTTCAGCCTTGCACCATTACCACGGTTTTCCACCGCCTGAGGGCGGGCGCGCAGGCCACGCCGGCCGCCGCCGATCGATCAGCCGGGCGGTACTTGCGTAGAGCGCCGTGGGCGCAGTCATACTGCATATGACAGTCCAGATCATACCGACTGTTATGTGCGGCGCACCATTGGCTGCAGCCTGCACCAATGGCTGCAGCCCTACCGACAGTCAAGGGCGGGCGCGGGCGGCAGGCGGTGGATGCTGTCGCCCCCGCCGCGGGGAGCGGTGGAGGGGCTTGGTGGGTGGGGGGACACTAGACACCAGGGAGATGTTTGGGGGTTGTGTTGTGACATTCTGCCCGCGATCGGGCTTTACGGTCCACTGGACCACCAGGGAGTTATTCGGGTTGGGGGAGGGGTTACATTCCTGCCCGCGATCGGGCACTGGGGGCTGGCAGGTTTCGTTCTCGCGATCGGGTACTGGGGGCTTGATAGGTTCTGCCCGCGATCGGGCTGTGGAGATGTGGGGGGCGACATGTAACTGTGATGCCCGCACTTTTGCATTGTGCGGCCGGTCCTCGACGGCTACTGCCTGGCAGGGTGGCCAGAGCAAGTCTCCCGGGATCGGGCGTACCTACATGCAAATGGCAAATGGAATGATATAATAGATGCAAATGGCCCCCCTGTGCCTTTGTATAAATTATGGCCCCATTTGCATGTCACCTTTGAATATCGGAAATTTGCGATGGCGCAATGGTACTTGCGCTACCGCAAGTTTAATGCTCAACTCTGGCAACTTGCGGTAGCAGTGTCCACTCGTCATGCGCCAGCGTTGCTCAAGATCACAGGAGCTGCTCAACAGCCGCAACTCCTTTGAATATCACCCCGGCCACACCCCTGCACAACTATTTTGAGCAGCGCAGGGGCTTGCGCCTCAGACTGGCGCAGTTTGAATATCTGGGCCTTTATATTTATTAGTTTTATATTGATAACAATCAATTACAAACTCCATATAGGAGACAGACCAATAGTGAACAAAGCCACTAAGGCATTATGCCTCTTAATCACAAGTAAAATCTTATGCATCTCCTATAGTTTTGATACATCATCTGGAGGGTAATCCCATATAACATTTAAAGTACATCTGAAAGTCTATATATATATATATATATATAAACACACACACATACAGTGGGACCAAGAGCAGCATGGCTAAATCTCTAAAATGTAAAAGTCCAAGCAAATGTCTCTTCATGAACTACCCCCACCAGTGGGGAACGTTTGGAAATGCACGTTTCCTAAATTGTGGGGTATAAAACCCCAAGCATAATATAAGGCATCTTCTCTTCATTTATATGAGTTACAAACTTCTATTAAGAGCTAAAGCCCAACTGTATATCTCTTAAGGCACTTATAAAGAACAAATAACCAAATGCTTAAACATTTACTGTAGACTAAACAGAGCAGACAATGAGCAACATGAAAGCCTTATCCTTTATCTAAATACTAAATCTCGTTAGTGAGAACAAGGGAAAAAATCAGTCACCCACTAAGTAATCTGCATTTTTAGAGAGGGAATCGAAAAAATAATGAGCAAATAGGCTTTTAGTAAGGTTCTTTTAAACAGTTCTCACTCCATAGGAACCTGAGTAGCATCCTCCTCGTCAGTCTCAGTACTAGTTTGTGTAGCCCTTATTTCGTCAGCACATTTGCCAGCTTCAACCAGGTCAGAAAAAGCCCATACTTTACTCTGGTAGACAATTCTTAGCCGCGTCGGAAAGATGATGGAGTGAGGAATACCCAAGTCTTTCAAAGACCGATGAACTCCCATCGAATTTCTTCCTCCTCTGCCTCGTCGAGTAGCTGATGTCGGGGAAGAGGTGCACTGTCTGGTCCTCATATGAAAGGGGGCCATTTCACCTCGCCAGGGACAAAATTTGATCTCTCTCTCTGTCTCTCCAATACCAGCTGTAACCACTAACAGAGTGCGAAGTGGACTGTCGGCCTCCTGTCTCCCTCGTGGTATAATGCGGTATACTTTTTGTGCTTGGAAAGCCTCCAGATCTCCTTCAGACAGAAGTTTATCTGCTAGTCATTCTCTGACGAACATCTTGGGGTGATCGCCCTCAGCACCTTCCGGTAAGCCTAAAATCCTCACTTTCGCCACTCTGATTTGATTTTCCATCGTTTCAAGTCTAGCATGAAAATGCTGTGTCTCTTTAACTGCCAGTGCAGAGGAACTGGTCGATGCAGTGACTTGTTTTTTAATATCCAGCATTTCTACTTTCATACAGTCCATGGTAGTTTCCACTACTGTGACCCTGTTGGTAAAAGTGTCCATTTTTTGGTGCAAGTCTGACACAGTCGAGATGAGTCGCTGCATTTTTGCTCCCAGTGATTGCATGGTTTCAGATTCTTTGCTCTGCTCTGGGCCTGAGATGGCGGCATCCATGCAAGTTGATGCTGGGCCGGCTACTTCTTGTTTCCCTCTGGAGTGTCCCAGTCCCGGCGAGGATTCCCCATTTTGTGCTTTGAGGGATATTCTATTGTTCTATTGCCAAGAGTTTCCTAAATTCAGTAAAAAATTAACTTATTTAGTACCTGTTCAGAAGTTGTGCAGCGGAGCTGTGAGAAGGTGCATCTGCTCTGCTCGGGCTCCACTGCGACCCTCTGTTGATGAGTTTTTAGCTCATGTTGCTGTTGTTTCTATTTCCACTTTTGTGGACATTTGCATGTTTTTTGAATCCTGTTGATTCTTTTTCGGGGCATTTGCCCTCGTTTTTCCCTTGAAAAAATTCGGAATCATTTAACAGCTCTCACTCAGCTCACACCCCCTCCTGTCTTTTGATTGACTTGGCCCTATGCTCGTTTAAATATATCTTAAAGGCACACCTCTGGGGCAGTTGCACCTAGCCAGCTAAGTGCAAAAAAGTTACTGATGCTAAAGGACCCCTTGGAAGAAAGAAGATTACTGCGGTGAGTAATTTTTTCTTTTTGCACATAAAATCTAATTGGGGGGGGGTGTGGTTTGGGGGGAATGCTGGGAGGATAGGTGTTCTCCTTCAAAGTGTGCTGTGTGATTGGCACAGCCAACCCCTGGTATAAAGGGAGCCTAGGTACAGCCAGTCCTTACTATAAGTTGGAAGAGAAGAGGGTACAGCCAGCCCCAGTATGTTCTTCGTGGTGTATATGCTACTGTTAGGACAGGTCATTAGGTGGTACGGTGTACGTTTTTACTGCTATGCAGATGGTACTCAGTTGTACATGTCCTTTATCCCTGACTGGCACTGGGTGATCTCAGTGCTGGAGTAATGCCTGTGAGATCCCTGACTGGCACTGGGTGATCTCAGTGATGGAGCAATGCCTGTGAGATCCTTGACTGTCACTGGGTGATCTCAGTGCTGGAGCAATGCCTGTGAGATCCCTGGCTGGCACTGGGTGATCTCAGTGCTGGAGCAATGCCTGTGAGATCCCTGGCTGGCACTGGGTGATCTCAGTGCTGGAGCAATGCCTGTGAGATCCCTGGCTGGCACTGGGTGATCTCAGTGCTGGAGCAATGCCTGTGAGATCTCTGGCTGGCACGGGGTGATCTCAGTGCTGGAGCAATGCCTGTGAGATCCCTGACTGGCACTGGGTGATCTCAGTGCTGGAGCAATGCCTGTGAGATCCCTGACTGGCATTGGGTGATCTCAGTGCTGGAGCAATGCCTGTGAGATTCCTGACTGGCACTGGGTGATCTCAGTGCTGGAGCAATGCCTGTGAGATCCCCGACTGGCACTGGGTGATCTCAGTGCTGGAGCAATGCCTGTGAGATCCCTGGCTGGATGGCCTCCAGCTGGCTGAGCTTCATTCTGACCAAGACGGAGTTGTTACTGGTGGGCCCAAGTCCTCGCAGGTCGGCTATCAAACGAGATGTTATCTTGCTGTGTTCATTAAATGGCACCATCTTGAGAGACTGCATAGGGTGAAAAATGTGGGAGTCATTGTGGACCCAAAGCTGATACTGGAACATCAGGTGTCAGTTATGGTCCGCAGTGGAGTTTTCCAGCTTCAGAATATCTCCCAGATTAAGCCCTGTCTGATGCAAGACGATCTGCTGACCCTGGTACATGTGTTTGTAATGTCAAGACTTGACTGCTGTAATGCTGTTTACTTGGGGTTATTTGGGAGGTTGGTGGACTGCCTATAGCTGGTGCAGAATCCCACTTCCAGGCTTATAACCGGGTCATCGTGTGCAAATCATATAATGCCTGTGCTGAGGCATCTGCACTGGCTACCAGTCAGGTGACATACCACCTTCAAGATCATGTTACTTACGTATAAAGCCCCATACTGATCGGGATTCTGGCTACCTTAATCACCACTTGGCTTGGTATAATCCCAACCACTCATTCCACTCCACCAAGGGATTGCTTTTGGCTGTGCTGAGATTGCATTTAAAGTTATCCGGTGGTGGGGTGCCTCATTGACAGACCCTCTTATTTGAAACTCCCTTCCTATGTTACCCTTAGTGAAGCACTTAAAAAGGTGCTAAAAATATTTGTTTTTGTCTGCCTTTGGAGACTAAGGACTCCCTACCTCCCTTTCCCACAGCATTTTTCATGATTTCTGTTTTGCTTTTTGTAAATAATTGTATAAATTATTATTGTATTTTCTGCCTTTTAAAATTGTGACATGCCCTGACCTGCTGTACAAATAAAAATGCATTGCTTTGTCAGTATAAATGGAGGGAGTTGGGGGTTACAGCGACCCTGCAGTATAAGGGTGTTTATACAATATATGTTAGCATTTTTTATGCTAAATAAAAATGCTACCTGTACCAGAGAACACCAACCAGCTAGATAATTTTCTCCACAGTAGGGTAGGTCACAAAATGTATCCGTCTAGTTGGGCACGTCACAACAAGTATTTCATTCTGCCACCTGTGCCCCATGATCTGTAAAACCACGCACGCCAATCAGTGTGAGCTACCAGAAACTGGAAATTTTTACTTTTTAATAAAATGACACTCGCTTAAAATGCTGATGTGTAGTGTATAAACCGCACATATGATGTGCGCTCTTGAGATACGATATTTATCTTCATTCGTGGTCAGTGGCCTCTTTTGATCTCATTCGTGGCTTCACCACTCATGAAGGTTAAGAGGTCACTGAGCACTCATGAACATAAATACCATGCTGTATCTCATTAACGCCTATCACGTATCCGTTATGTAGTACAGCAAGCCACAGCATAAAGAGGAGAGTTGGTGGGGTGCAGCCAGTCCCCAGCATAAAATGAAGGGATGGGAAGCACAGCCAGCCCTCATTACAGAGGTGCATATTGGGGTGGGAGTACACCCAGACTCCAGACTTCACTATAAATGAGTTTGTGCGGGGCAGGGAGCACAACTGGACATCACTATAAAGGGATGTGTGTGTGGGACAGGGAGCACAACTGGACATCACAATAAAGGGATGTGTGTGAGGTAGGGAGCACAACTGGACATCACTATAAAGGAGTGTGTGGGGGCAGGGAGCACAAATGGACATCACTATAAAGGGATGTGTATGTGGGGTAGGGAGCACAACTGGATATCACTAGAAAGGAGTGTATGTGGGGCAGGGGGCACGACTGGACATTACTATAAAGGAGTGTGTGTGGGGCAGGGAGCACGACTGGACATCACTATAAAGGGATGTGTGGGGCAGGGAGCACAACTGGACATCACTATAAAGGGATGTGTGTGGGGCAGGGAGCACAACTGGACATCACTATAAAGGGATGTGTGTGTGGGGTAGGGAGCACACCCAAACTTCACTATAAAGGGATATGTGTGTGTGGGGCAGGGAGCACAACTGGACATCACTATAAAGGGTTGTATGTGGGGTAGGGAGCACACCCAAACTTCACTATAAAGGGATGTGTGTGGGGTAGGCAGCACACCCAAACTTCACTATAAAGGGATGTGTGTGGGGTAGGGAGCACAACTGGACATCACTATAAAGGGATGTGTGTGGGGTAGGGAGCACACCCAAACTTCACTATAAAGGGTTGTGTGTGGGGTAGGGAGCACAACTGGACATCACTATAAAGGGATGTGTGTGGGGTAGGGAGCACAACTGGGCATCACTATAAAGCAGGGGTTCTCAAATGGTGAGGCCAGCCTCCCTGGGGAGGCCCCAACCTGTTCCAAGGGAGGCTCAAGCAAGTCTGAAAAAGTACTGTATTTAAATTTTGGGTTTTATGTATTTTGTGTGAAGAGATGAAGCAAACTGAAAGAGGATAATAATAGGTACATTTTATGTATTTATTTACTAATAGGTGACAAGGGAAGGTGAATGAGCCAAGGCTCATTTCAGGTGTACCCAGGGAAGTGTAGGGAGTGAATACATTTCAAAAGGTAACTGCAAAACAATCAAGAAATATACAATGAGCAATAGTGCAAATACATAGGAATAAACTAATAATGAGTGGTGGTAATTGATCAATTTGTAAACTGATGGCAGAACAGCCCAAATATAAGGGCTGAACATAGAAGTGCTAAGAGCCATAGCAGGAAAGAGCAAAGTAATCCCGAGAAGTTGCTTAGGAGCAGAGAAGGAAGGAAGAGGCAAAGTATGTAGGAAGGTTATTTCATAGAGAGGAAACAGAGAAGTAGTCTGACCCATGAAGTTGGTACTGCAACAAGTGTAACAATGGATAAAGAATGAAAACAGAAGAGCAAGTAGGTTGGCTTGTTTGGGGTACAATAAGCTGAATAATAATATTTGTTTATTTTATTTTTTATTCAGATAAAACCTTTGAGCACAACAGCTCTTTTTCAAAAGTTCAAGTCAGTATAAGACAAAACTGAATGTGAGCCAAATACTCAAAGGGGTTTCAATTTTTCCCATGGTGTACTTCGAAAAGTACAGTATGTTATTTTTCTTTGGGGAGGCCCAACATTATTTCAATTTTTTGGGGAGGCTCAAAATCTTTCCCATGGATTTGGGGAGGCTCACTGTGACAAAGTCTGAGAACTATTGCTATAAAGGGATGTGTGTGGGGTAGGGAGCACACCCAAACTTCACTATAAAGGGATGTGTGGGGTAGGGAGCACAACTGGACATCACTATAAAGGGATGTGTGTGGGGTAGGGAGCACAACTGTCACTATAAAGGAGTGTGTGTGGGGTAGAGAGCACAATTGGACGTCACTGTAAAGGGGTGTGGGGGTTTAGGGAGTATACCCAAACTTCACTATAAATGTGTGGACAGTTGGGGGCACACCTGTACTTTAATATAAAGGGGTGTGTGTGGGGTAGGTAGCACACCCAGAGCTCAATATAAAGGGTGTGTGTGTGTGGGTGGTGTGGAACACACCCCGACTTCACAATAAAGGTATGTGTGTCGGGGAGGTATGGCGCACAAGCAGCACTCAGCATAAAGGTGTAAGGTGCCTGGGCAAAGCCAACCCTCAGTTTAAACAGGGGTGCTGGGAGGGCACAGCCAACCTTGCGTATAATGGAGGGTACTCAGGGAAGAGCCAACCCTCAGTTTAAGGAGGGGGTGCTGGGAGGGTAAACCAACCCTTGATTTTAGAGAGGGGTGCTGGGAGGGCACAGCCAACCGATGCTGGGGGCATAACCACCCTCAATTTAAAGAGGGGTGCTGGGGGCACTGCCAATCCTCTGTATAAATTATAGAATGTGTCTGGTTGTTTATTGAAGCTGCAAATTGTTAATCCAGTGTTAGCACACGGTATTGTAATCAAAAGTTTCCTGTAAGGCTCTTTAAAGACCAAGCTAAGCAGTTGGTTATCCTAAAAGAAAATGTGAGTTAATTTGCACCAAAGGGCACTTTGGTAATGGTGTGTGTGGGGGAGTGGTGCCATGCCCATGGAGAGCTACGTCAGCTATAGTGTGGTGAGAACACTGCAGTGTTGGAGACTTTTTGAGGCTTCTTTGTTCTTTCTGCTGCTTCTGAATTACTCTTGCTGGTTGGTGCTTTTTATGTCAGCTGAGAATCCCTGATAGCAGTGCAGTAAAGGGAACGGCAGGGAGGCTGAAGGTCACTTATGGGAATTTCTTCCTTATCGGCAGGTTGGCTCTAACCTCTGATCTATGAGCGATGGGAGGCTGGTTCAAGATGAAGATGAGGTGACACCTGCTGCCTCGCTTTAGTACGGAGGTGCAGGCAGACGGTGACATATGGCGAGGTAAGTCCACCTAGCCTGTTCTGCATTATATACAGATGCAGTCTCAGCAGTGGTTACACGAGCCACTGAACAAGTAAGTGAAACATCTGTTGATCATTTATGTTGGTTTGCCACTGTGCCACATTACAGCTGCTGACCGTGCAAAACAACGCACAACAATGGTACAAATAAACCAGCCAGAAAATGTGGAGTAAGCGGGTTATCATCTATGGGGAAGGAAAGGAATCATGAGTGCTGATCTTTTTGTATTTTATTTTGTGTTTCTGTTTATGCTGTTGGGGGGGTGTGTGTGTGTATACAATGCATTCATGCTTATGTGTACAGGTATCCTTTACGTGTTTCTATTTGGGGCTGATTGCATTCATGTGTGTGAATGCCAGCTCTGTATTTATACTACCCTAATTCTCTGATGTGGTAATAGTAAAGAGGGTTTGTTGTACAAATCAGCTGGTTGAGAGGGAGTTCACTGGGGGACTCAACTGTTTGAGAGGAGTTTGTTGTGGGTCCCAAATATTTGATAAACTGTTTGTTGTGGGACCCAGCTTTTTGAGGAGAAGTCACTGTGGGATCAACTGTTTAAGGGGAGTTTGTTATGGGCCTCATCTGTTTGAGGGGGGTTTATTGTGGGATCTTTTTGAAAGGAGTTTGTTGTGGATCCCTAATGTCTGATAGGGAGTTTAATGGGTGACTCAGCTGTTTGATGGGGAGTTTGTTGTGGGAACAACTGTTTGATGGGGAGTTTGTTGTGGGGCTGAATGATAGGGAGTTTGTTGTGGGACCATCTGTTTAATGGGGAGTTTGTTGTGGGTGGAGTGTTTGATGGGAAATTTGTTGCAGGATCGACTGTTTGATGGGGAGTTTAATAGGTAGCTTAGCTGTTTGATGGGGAGTTTAATGGGTGACTCAGCTGTTTGATGGGGAGTTTGTTGTAGAACAGACTGTTTGATGGGGAGTTTGCTGCAGGATCGACTGTTTGATGGGGAGTTTGCTGCAGGATCGACTGTTTGATGGGGAGTTTAATGTATGACCGAGCTGTTTGATGGGGTGCTTGTTGTTGGACTGACTGTTTGATGGGGAGTTTGTTGTGGGACAGATTGATAGGGAGTTTGTTATGGGGCCATCTATTTGAACATAGAAACATAGAAATTATCGGCAGCTAAGGACCTCTAGGCCCATCCAGTCTGCCCGTGAGCCCTACAGTTGCATGCGACCTCTGACCCTACCTGGTCAATGGCTTTTCACCACTCTTACCCACCTTTAAGGCTCCCTTGTGCCTGTCCCAGGCATGTTTAAATCCCTCCACTGTCCTCACTCCCACCAACTCCTGTGGCAGGCTGTTCCATGTGTCCACTACCCTCTCTGTGAAGAAAAACTTCCTCACATTTCCCCTCAACCTGTCACCTTCCAATTTCATATCATGCCCCCTTGTTCTTTTTTTTTTTATTTGATTTTTATTAAGTTTTACATGAGACACTCATCAGAGCACCAACTGAACCATATTAATACACTTTGGTGATAAAACGCCAATCAATAATCATGCCTCCTTGTTCTTGTACTCCTTCTATATTAGAAGATATCTCCCCCTGCACCTTGTTTATGCTCTCAAGGTACTTGAAAGTTTCTATCATGGCACCCTGATCCCTCCTGTCCTCCAGTGAGTACATATTTTGGTCCTTTAATTTCTCCTCATATGTTTTCTGGTGCAAGGTCTGTACCATTTTTGTCGCCCTTATTTGGACCGCCTCCACCCTGCTGATGTCCTTACGAAGGTGCGGCCTCCAGAACTGCACACAGTACTCCAGGTGAGGCCTCACCTGTGTTTTATACAATGGCATCACCACTTCCCATCTTCTGCTACTGATACCTCTGCCTGTGCACACCAGCATGTCACTGGCCCTACCTGCCGCCTTTGTACTCTACTTAGACACCTTTAGGTCATCTGAAATGATAACCCCCAGATCCCTTTCTTCCTTGGTGATCGTCAGCAACTCCCGTAGCTTTCCACAGGGTTCCCTTGTCCCAGGTGCATTATTTTGCAGTTCTTTGGATGGAACCGCAGTTGCCACACCTCAGACCATTTTTCAAGCTTCCCTAGGTCCCGCCTCATTTTCTCCACCCCGTCTGGTGTATCCACCCTGTTGCAGATCTTTTTGTCATCTACAAACAGGCAGACCTTACCGTCTAGCCCTTCCACAGTGTCACTGATGAAGACATTAAACAAGACTGGCCCAAGGACTGATCCCTGAGGTACCCTGCTGGTAGAAGGAAGGGAAGGGAAAGGGAAAATTGTTTAACCAGGAAAGGCACACAAAGCCAGAGTTTGTTTCCAGGTGTGTCCTGGGAGCACAAAGAAGTTAAGTGACTTGCTCAGGGTCACACAGTCTGCATGTGGGAGTTGATAGGATTCAAACCCAGGTCTCCAGGTTTGCAGCTCAGTGCTCTTAACCACTATGATATACTGCCTCCTAATGCTCTTCCTGTGCTGGTCACCCCTCTCTCCCCAAATTGGATCCCATTTACCACCACCCTCTGCCTCCTGTCTGTTATCCAGTTTCTAACCCAGTTTACCACCTTGTGCCTCATGCCCAGACTACCCATCTTGTTAACCAGTCTTTTATATGGGACGGTGTCGAAGGCCTTGCAGAAATTGAGGTAGACGACGTCCACACCCCCCCGATTTACTTCCTTAGTCACCTAGTCAAAAAAATCAATCAGATTTGTCTGACATGACTTTCCTGCTGTGAATACATGCTGTCTCGGATCCTGGGCACCGATGAATTCAAAGTGTGCCACTATTCTTTCTTTAAGCAGTGCCTCCATGATCTTCCCCACTACTGAGGTGAGGCTGACCGGCCTTTAGTTCCCCCTTTTCTCTACTACCACTTTTGTGTAGAGGGACTACATGTGGCCTCTCCCTCTTGATGAGGAGTTCAATAGGTGTCTCAATTGTTTGATGGGGAGTTTGTTGTGGGATCGTCTGTTTGATGGGGAGTTTGTTGTGGGACTGTTTGATAGGGAGTTTGTTGTGGAACCGTCTGTTTAAAGGGGAGTTTGTTGAGGCAGCGACTATTTGATGGAGAGTTTAATGTATGACCGAGCTGTTCATTGGTGAGTTTGTTGTTGGACTGACTGTTTGATGGAGAGCTTGTTTTGGGACCGACTGTTTGATGGGGAGTTGAAAGTATGACCCAGCTATTTGATGGGGAGTTTGTTGTGAGACCGAATGTTTGATGGGGAGTTTGTTGTGGGTCTGACAGTTTGATGGGGAGTTTGTTGCAGGACCAACAGTTTGATGGGGAGTTCAAAGTGTGACCCAGCTGTTTGATGGGGAGTTTGTTGGGGACTGACTGTGTGATGGGGAGTTTGTTTTGAGATTCCCTGTTTGATGGGGAGTTTAATGTATGACCCAGCTGTTTGATGGCAAGTTTGTAGTGAGACCGACTGTTTGAAGGGAAGTTTAATGTATGACCCAGCTGTTTGATGGGGAGTTTGTTGTGGGACCGATTGTTTGAGGGGGAGTGTAATGTGTAACCCAGCTGTTTGATGGGAAGTTTGTTGGGGGACCAACTGTTTGTTGGGGAGTTTGTTGTGGGGCTGACTGTTTGATGGAATATTTGCTGTGGGACTGACTGTTTGAGGGGCATTTGTTGTGTGACCAAGTATCTGAGGGATTTGCTGTTGGACCAGCTCTTTGAGTTGCATTTATTGTGGGACCAACTGTTTGAGGGTTTGCTGTGGGACATTTGCTGTGTGACTGCTATTTTATCGGTTTGCTGTGGGACTGTTACAGGTGTTTTCTGTGGGTCCAGCTATTTGAGGGGTTTGCTGTGGGACCAACTATTCTGAGGTTGTTTGTTGTGCAACCTACTTTTTGAGGGTACTGTAGTTTGTTGTGGGACCAGTTGTTTGAGGAGTGCTTGCTGTGGGACCCACTGTTTGAGGGGTGTTTGTTGTGGGATCAGCCGTTTGAGGGGTAGTTTGTTGTGGGACCTGCTGTTTGAGGAGAGTTTGTTGTGATACCAGCTGTTTGAGTGATTTGCTGTGACACCAACTGTTTGAGGTGAGTTTGTTGTGGGGCCAACAGTATTTTTTTACTTTCATAGAAATTTTTTCCTCTTCTGTGTATGTCCTGTCAGAGATAACCCCCATTCAGGCCTGCATCCACTGATCTCCTCCCAGCAACCCACTGATTACCATCAAGGCTTGGCCTCCATGACAGGGGGTCTCGGGGAATGACCTTCCAACCCCACCCCCTAAGGCAGTCCACTTTATGGACTAGAAGCTAGTGTTGGCAGGCATTAGGAGCAAGAGGAGTCCAAGGGCCCAGACAGTCCTTTAGACTGATGTGGGTTTTTCTTCTCTTGGTCCCTCCAACTTCTACGACTTGAGTGTAGCCTTTGTAGTGGCCTCACATGCTCACAGCATGTCCCCTGTGGCAGGAACAAACTCCCTGACACAGCTGCAGGGGTTTCTGCAATGCTGGAGCTTGCTGACGACCCTCTCCAGCTGAGGCACGCTACCATGCGACAGTGACCTTGGCCTGGCCTTCTCCTGACTTGGCGACTCGAGTTTGCTCCAAACCCCGAGACGTCTGCACGGCAGGGTCAGAGAGCCAACTGTTTTTGAGGGAAGTTCTTTGTAGTTTCCAACTGTCTGAGGGCAATTGTTGTGGGACCTAACTGTTTGAGGGGAGTTTTTGTGGGATTCAACTGTTTAAGCCAGAGACAGCACTGGGGTTTTAAAACATGGGTCAAATTAGACCCACTTGCGTAAAAAGAAAAAAAGTGGGGTCAGAACCTCAAACTTAATCGAAAGTACATATTTCATAAGTACAGAAGCCAAAACTTGTCAAGAAAAATTACTTTTCCTATTGTTCACTTTTCCATGTTTTAGCTACTGTTACAGACTGGATGCACCACTGTGTACCCACTGTCAAGTGGAACGTGGGCCACTTCTGGGCAGGCTGCAACTTTTTCCCTTTGTGCCCTGTCTGGTGCAGTCCTTGGCTTAAGGGGAGTTTTGTTGTGTAGCAGATTATTGTTTGGAAGTCATGGCTGAATACGTTGCATGAGACGAAGACTTACAATTCCTCTTATTTTCATTCAAGGATAAGTTTTTCCTGCTTGCTACCAGCATCCTGGTATTTCAGCCTGCCCCACGTGAATACCTGCAGCTGTCACCGCCTCGCCTTTCTCACAGTCTTCCTCACTATCTTACTTCTGCTGCTGGTAGCTATTATGGATCGAAGAAGCTGGGGGTCTTCTCCCAGGGACCGGCAGTTCGAAAAGTGAGTACAGTCCCTGAGAATGCTGTGGTAGAATTTTTTTTTTTTTTTTAACAATTTAACCAAGAACATTTGCATAAAATAGCAAAACCCCGTATAATTCTCTATTTTTAAATCTGCTGTGTGTTGTTTTTATTCGTAAGCTGTTTACTAAATGTAATAA
Organism: Neoceratodus forsteri; assembly: GCA_016271365.2. Lineage (NCBI taxonomy): Eukaryota > Metazoa > Chordata > Ceratodontiformes > Ceratodontidae > Neoceratodus > Neoceratodus forsteri. The sequence continues at coordinate 199,394,934 of CM028135.1, read as the reverse complement.
AATCAGTAACATTCCAATACAGTAGGGCTTCCTCTGTACTGCTTGTACTGTGCAATGCATGTTTTTGTCTGTTTATCAAAGGGAAACATTCATGTACAGTGGCTGACATACTTTGAAAGCCCACAAAAAGCTCTTTCAAATGAGGTACTGTGCACATCTGTAGCTAAAAACACTCCAGACATATAGATGACTTGATTTATTCAATATTAATACTACATGGCAGGCATTTTTAGAGGTAGTATAACTAAATGCTGACAGTGAGAATCCTGACATGCAGGATCCTGTGTTCGGCAGCCCGACACACCGCTCGCCCATCAGAAAGAAAGACAGTGCCGACAGAGGTAAGGTAGCGTATGTGATGAACTGCTACCCTACCCCTAGTTGGGTACCACAAGTATACGGAAGATGCGGAAGGTGGCCGAGTCAGCATGGTGCGGCAGACCCGGATTCTGTTCCCGGTCACCGTTGTTTTACATTTCACCCCTGTTTTTTCTCCAGGTTCCCTCGAGTTGGCTATTTGCTAACCAAGAGTTCCTCTCGTGACACACTCCTAAGACCCTGTCGATCTTCCGACAATTGGTCTCCTGAACTCGGGCTCATGGAGTTCGGGAGACTGACTGTCGGGATTTCGTAGTAGATCCATTTTTAGAACACTGTGTGATGTCCCTGAGGAACAAGCTGTGCCTAACTACTCTGAGTCAAGCACTGCTTGTTCTTCTGTGACATCACTGTGTGAAGGTGGACACAGATAAAGAGGTGCAGGACCTGAAGAAGTGCAAGGTGATGCACATAGGAAGGAAGAATCCGAAGGCTGAGTACAGTCTTTTGGGGGGGGGTCGTCAAGGTCACTGAATCAGAGGAGGAAAGGGACTTGGGGTTAGCCATAACCAGCAATCTTAAACTGGCTATGCAGTGTAGGAAGACAGCAGCCAAGGCAAACAGAATGCTAGGCTGCATTTCTACAGGGTTCATGAGTAGCAGGGAAGAGGTTATACTGCCACTATACAGATCTTTTGTACAACCGCACCTGAAATACAGTGTGCAGTACTGGAGCTGTTTCCTGAAAAAGGATATCAGACCGTTTGAGGCAGTTTAAAGGAAGGTGACAAAGATGGCTCAGGGACAGCAGGGCAGGGCAAATGAGGACAGGCTGAGAGAACTCAACATGCACTCACTCAAGGGGGGAGTATAATTGAAAACTGTAAGGAGAAGTCTCGAGTTTTCAGTGCTGTGTATTTGCTTACTTCACTCCTCCCATGTCGTATTCCTTCCCTCTCTTAGTATTTCCAGTCAGAAATTGTGGTTTACGGAGCAGTTGAAATATAAAAAAATTACACTTTTTAAACTAAGTGATCTAGCTCTCCATTTTTCCAGCTGCTGTAATGAGGTTGTGTGTCATCTGTGTAAAGGAAGCGTTCAGTGTATTGTTCCCCCACAACGTGTTACAACTGTCTTACAGTGAGAGATGAGCAGCACACAGAAGTATATATTTTTTTGTGAATGAAATAATTTCAGAGGTATTAGTTGCTATGCACAAATAAAGGCTACTAGTACTATGCATACCTCTCAACTGTCCCTGATTTTCAGGGACGTCCCTGATTTTGCCTCAGAATTTTACTCTGTCCTTCATAAAAACTGAGTTTCCATGACCAAACAGTGGGGCTTATAAGCACAAAATAATGTCAAACATTAAAGTTATAGACTTGTTCTTCCTTAAAAAATGCATTTTACATTAAGCACCTTATTCTACCTGCTTCCTGAGTGGATACCATCAATTTTGAAGATGTGTCCCTGATTTTGGTCCTTTGTTCCTGATTTCTTAAGCCATGTCCCTGATTTATGAGGCAGGATGTTAAGAGGTATGGTACTATGCACTGTGTGAGTGGCATGACAGGACTGTCTAAAGTCATTGCAAACTTAAAATACGGATATAAGCATTTAAAACCTTATGTGTCTTCTGAGCTGCTGCTCCAATGACAACAAAGAATGAGAGGGGTTGTATTACAGGTGCCTCTTTTGCATATGAATGGTTGCTTGTTTGAAACTTTATAAGCTTGTGTCAAAGCCTCAGAATATAGATATGTGTTACAGCAGAAAAAAATGACTGATCTCTTAGTGACATACTTGCAGTAATTGATGTAATGCATGAAACATATGTGAGAATTATCCAGTTCATAAATAAACAGGCATCTTAGAAACATAGATGTTGACGGCATATAAGGACTGCAAGGTCCATCCAGTCTGCCCAGTTCTTTCTCTACCTTATAAAAGTGCCATTGGCTTTGCTCTGTCAATGGCTTATCTATTCATACTCGTCTGTATTGCTCCGTTATACCTATCCCATGTCTGTCTGAAGCCCTGCACTGTATTCATATCCACCACTTCCTGAAGTAGGCCATTCCATGCATCCACCACCCTTTCTGTAAAAAAGAACTTCCTCACATTACCCCTTAATCGGCCTCCCTCTAATCTCATGCTGTGTTTTCTTGTCCTGCTATTTTTCTTATATTGAAACATGTTAGACTCTTCACCTTGTTAATGCCCTTAAGGTGTTTGAATGTTTTGATCATATCACCTCTCTCCCTTCTTTGCTGTAGGTATACATATTGAGCTCTGCTAATCTGTCCTCATATGTTTTCTGATGCAGTCCCTCTACCATTTTGGTTGCCCTTCTCTGGACTGCCTCAATTTGGTTGATGTCCTTGTGAAGGTGTGGCCTCCAGTACCGCACTCCAGATGGGGCCTAACCAGTGTCTTGTAAAGAGGGATTATTACCTCCCTCTTCCAACTTGTGATACCCCTACTAATACACTCTAACATCCCCCTAGCCTTACCTACTGCTTTAGTGGTCTGCTTGGATGATTTCAGGTCATTGGTGATGATGACGCCCAAGTCTCTTTCTTCCCTTGTGACTGCAGCAACTCCCCTCCCAGCCTATAGGTGGCTTCAGGGTTTCTCTTCCCTAAGTGCACGATCTTGCACTTCTTTGCATTAAACCCCAGTTGCCACTCTTCTGACCATTTTGCTAGTTTGTCCAGATCTCCTCTCATTCTGCGCACCCCATCTGTATCATCTACTCTGTTGCAAATCTTGGTGCCATCTGCAAACAGACAAACCTTACTCTCCAGTCCATCTGCAATGTCACTGATGAAGATATTGAAGAGGACTGGCCCCAGGACTGATCCCTGAGGTACCCCACTTGTGACTTGCATCTCTTCTGACTGTATACTGTTTACCACTACTCTCTGTTTTCTGCCCGCCAACCAGTTTGCCACCCAGTCTTCTCCTTTAAAGTACCAGAAAGGTATAATAAGGTGGATATCAGGGAAATTTTCAGGTAAAACAAATAAATTAAATATTTTTTTTTCATTCACATTGTTTCCTGCCTGGCTGCCTCTGGGATCTGGTAGCAAATCCATGTAGCATGCTGCCTATTGCAGAGGGGGTCAATGGTGGGAAAATTAGCTTTTCAGATATATAAGAGAAAAAAGAAACACAGGAGGGGGGATTGTTAGGCTAACAGAGGGAGGCAGGGTAATAGAGAAGGATATGCAGAAGGCAGACATTTGTATTTTTAACTCAAGGGAAAACGGCCATTCTGAATGACTACTTCTGCTTAATATTCACTAGGGAGGACAGTGGGCATCTTCTGGAGAGTGGCATAAAGGTTACTGAAAGGAGGATCCCAGAAATGGGGCTGAAGCTATTTACTAGTGAAAGGGTCGGAAAAGGGCTAGCAGCCCTGAATCTAGAGAAGGCCTCGGGCCAGACGGGATGCATTCAAGTGTGCTTAGGAAACTGGCATCAGAATTAGCTGAATCTCTGGTAGGAGCCGGCACCATGGTGCTGAGCGATGGGTGATCGGCACGCTGGTGACCCGGGTTTGCGCCCTGAGCCCGGGACATGAGGAGCAGTTGCCAGCATGGAGGGAGTTCTTTGGATGCATCTGTCCTGGGGGGGGGGGTGAAGGTGCTTTGCTGCTCATCTAGCAGCTCCTGGTGGTGGCTCTTGGGGTGATATCCTAGGCAGTGTGGGTGACCACGCACTGCTGGATGTCCCCATCCAGCATGCACACTGCGGTGCACCCACAGTGGGTGGGCAGGGCCAGAAAAACAGAAAAAATGGGCTTCCAGCATGCCGAACGACAGCCACTCTTTCCCTCCATGCCACAGTCCCCAGAGCGCACCTCCTCCATCTCCGCATCTATCCCAGTGGCACCGCTGCAGTAATCTCCTCCCCCTTGAGCCCCCCAAGGGAGGGGCCCTTCCGGTAGGGTTAGTGCTGGACCCTCCTGGGGCGTCGATTGTGGGATGTGACCGGCGGCGGGCACGCAGTAGGGGAGTGAGACTGGCATGAACAAGGGGAGGTATGCAAGCCTGAAGGGGTGGCGAGCTGGGGCTCAGGGAGGATAAAAATCTGGTAGGGTGGTTCAGTAGCTCTCTTCAGATGGGTGGTTCCGGAAGAATAGAGGGTAGTAGACGCAGTTCCACTCCACAAGGTTGGGGACAGAGAACATCCAGGTAACTACAGACCTGTCAGCTCTGTTGTGGGTAAACTGATGGGAACATTAGTCAGAGAGGACCTAGTGGACTACCTGGAGAAAAAGGGGCTCCAGTATAGTAAATAGCATGGGATCTTGGCAGGAAGGTTTTGTCAGACCAACCTGATCAATATTCTTTGACTGGGTAGCTAGGACGGTGGATAAGGGCCATACAGTGGCTTTACACTACTTTGACTTAAACAAAGCATACTATTCAGTGCCTTACAGAAGGCTGCTGAAGAAGATAGAGGATCTGGGTGCTGGAAAGGACATAGATGGATAGGAAGCTGAGACAGCAAAGAGTAGTGATAAAGGGAGTCAGATCTGAGGAGAAGGAGGTCACCAGTAGGTTGCCATAGGGATAAGTCCAGGGTCCAGTCCTTTTCAGTATGCTCATCAGTGACATTGGAGAAGGAATGCAGGACAAGATCTTGTCTTTTAGCAGTTGACACTAAGCTCTTTGGTAGGGTAGACAGCGAGGTGAGGGTAAGGGAGATGCAGAGGGACCTGCAAAGATTGGAGAGGTGGTCCAGGGTTTGCAGCCGCAGTTCAACACCAAAAAGTGCAAGATGATGCAGATAGGGAACAAGAACCCCAGAATGGAGTATTGGATGGAAGAGGTTAAGCTGGGCACTACCTCTGCGGAAAGGGATATAAGAGTCATTAAAGGTGACTTCCTTAAACAATCTAGCCAGTGTATCAAGGCCTACAGTAAAGCAAACAGGATGCTAGATTGTATTGGGAGGGGTTCTGGCAGCAGGAGGAAAGAGGTATTCTAACCCCGGGAATCCCTCATTTAGTGGTTACGCTTTCTTCTCTTCCTGGCAGATAGTGATGCACCAGAGACAGAACCATATGCAAATGACAGAATTCTGAATTTAGATTCAAGCTCTGCACTCTGGTCACGCTCCACTCTAGCCCCTAATGTCAGATGTGTTTCTCTGCTGAAGAGAGCCGTTGCTGTGAAGTATGTGTTACATTTTGATTAGTTTTGTGATAGCTCAGCATTAGTTTAGGGCAGGGGTTCTCAAATGGTGAGGCCAGCCTCCCTTGGGAGGCCCCAGCCTGTTCCAGGGGAGGCTCAAGGAAGTCTGAAAAAGTACTGTATTTAAATATTGGGTTTTATATATTTTGTGTGACGAGATGAAGCAAACTGAAAGAGGATAATAACAGTAGGTGGATTTTATGTGTTTATTTACTAATAGGTGACAAGGGAAGGTGAATGAGCCAAGGCTCATTTCTAGGTGTACCAGGGAAGGGTAGGGAGTGAATAAATTTCAAAAGGTAACTGCAAAACAATCAAGAAATATACAGTGAGCAATAGTGCAAATAAATATGAAGAATAAATTAAGAATGAGTGGTGGTAATTGATCAATTTGTAAACTGATGGCAGAACAGCCCAAGTACAAGGTTGAGCATAGAAGTGCTAAGCCTAATAGCAGGAAGGAGCAAAGTAATCCCTGAGACGTTGCTTAGAGCAGGAAAAGGAGAGGGAGAGGCAAAACATGAGGAAAGTTATTTCATATAGAGAGGAAACAGAGAAAGTAGTCTGACCCATGAAGGTACTGCAACAAGGGTAACAATGATTCAAGAATGAAAATAACGAGCAAGTAGGCTGGCCTGGGGGGAGTTAAAATAAGCTTGAATAATATTTGTTTATTTTATTTATTTGTTATTCAGATAACACCTTTGACCACAGGAGCTCTTTTTCAAAAGTTCCAAGTCAGTATAACACAAAGAAATGAATGTGAGCCAAATACTCAAAGGGGTTTCAATTTATTCATGGTGTACTGTGCAAAGTACTGTACATTATTTTTCTTTGGGGAGGCCCAAGATTATTTACATTTTTGGGGGAGGCTCAAACTCTTTTCCATGGATTTGGGGAGGCTCACTGTGACAAAGTCTGAGAACTATTGGTTTAGGGTATTTGAATAACTTTTTGTGGTTTTCAAATGGTTCTCTTGTTCCTGATCAGTTCTCAGGAACTAGAGAATGCCATAGTAAAGCATGGTTCCTGCCTTTGGGGAACCACATTATTTTTAGTTAATTTGTTGTTTTTAGATAAAAACCTTTGCTAGAAACCATTTATCTTTTAAAGCACATCATTTATTTTTTCATTCCAATCACGGGTGCTGCCAAGGGGGAACTGAAGCACTTTTTACACGGTTTATAAATAACTGCTCGTATTTCCCTATATTTGAAGTTTTTTCATTGCATGAACTCAGTTCCTGGTAAAGGGAACCAGAATCCCCCCTCCCCCTGAAGAACTGGTTTTGGCTCATGGGTTCTGTCAGAGTGTTTTTGTGTGGGAACCTAGGTTTTTATCTAGGTCTTGAGTGTTTGGGGTGACTGAAGGACCCAAGAAAAAGAAAATGGGATCAACAGGCTTTAAAATTGTACAAATTGTTTTCAGCTCCTGGCAAAGGCAGACTGCCACAAGCTCTGTTTAAGGTGCCGGGGTTCAGATCATGATTTTACCAGTTGTGAGCTCTGTATAAAGTTTTGCCCTTAAACCCACAAGAAAAGGGCTAAAAAAAAAAAAAAGAGAGAGAAGAGTTTATGGCTTCTCAGTCTGCCTCTATGTCACCAAAAAATACTAAAGGCTCTGAGGGAGTTCCTAATGATGGTGGAAAGCAGGCATCAGAGGGTTCATCTTCCCTAATACAGCTGCAGTCCCTGTCAAAGGGGACAGAGAAGAAAGATAAAGCTGCTCAGTCACCAGATAAGCATGGTAAAGGTGTCCACAGGGGGAACCCTGCATCCAGTGAAGGCAAAAATGCAAGTGAAAGAGCCTTAGAGCAGGCACTGGAAATGGTGTCTACCAAGAAAAAATTAAAATAATGTTCTTACCACTCCTTCTGAAGAAGGAAAGGCGCAGGCTTTGGGCCAAAGACAGATGCCCTCATCGGAGGACCTAACAGAATTCTTTCAATTTTTCCAGGCCTTCCGGTCATGGGAAGGTTTATGAATATGCCTGCCCCACGCCCTTCCCCAGGCTCAGGCTTCAACCTGTCTGCCTGTGTAGGAGAAGGAAGAAGTGTACTATGAAGAGAAGAAGGAAGGTGAACCCGTTGAACCAGATGGTTCACCTGAGCAGGAATTTGACTTCCCTCCAAGGCCTACAGAGGACTACTTATCCTTCTCCACTTCTGTTAGACAAATGGTGAGCACTTTCAACACCCCGTCAGGAAACAGAGGAGGAGGAGGAGGCAGAATGTATGAATATGGGGAGTTAGCTCCTACAAGGAGGTTGCTGGTCCCTAGTCGCCAGTCATTACGAAAAAAAAAACCTTCAAAATCATGTCTGCACCTGCCTCAGTTGCAGCCATAGATAAAAAGATTGAAAAAAGTATCAGGTGGACAGATACCTGTATGCCCACCCTGATCATCAAGGTGTAGTCCAAGCAGCTGTATAGGAGAGGGCTATGGTACCCTTCTCTGTATAACCCCCTGAAAAGGACTCCAGAAGATTGGATAATATGGCCAGAAAAGTTGAAAGGGCAACTAAACAGGGTAAAAAGTAAAGTAACACTGGAGAAATCCAAAATGACAGCATTGTAGGTTGTACTCTTACCTACAGTAGCATGTGGTCCATTTTGTTAAAAAAGGGGATTTAATAGCATTTCATTATGTTTAAAATATATAGGGAAGCTGCACTATGTATTTAAAAGTTCTGCTCCAGTGGATGCCTAAAATGGCCGGGATGTCATTGTATAATGATGTCATCGGAGTGACAGTGCTCCAAAGCGATCATTAAGTATAAATGGAACCTTACAAATACACTTATCCTGTCACCTTTACATTGTGTTTCTCAGCAAAATCCTTTAATGTACATGTGTGACACCTTTTCATTGGGGTGCCCCATCTTAGACCTGCACTACCTGAACAAGTTTCTCAGGCCACGCACCTTCAGAATGGTCACTCTGTCTCAGATCATACCATCTCTCGAGCAGAACTTGGGGTTTTGCTTTCTAGATCTTCAGGACGCTGCTTTCACTCTCCTCCCATCCGTCCATCCCACCGCTGGTTCCCTTTGGTTCTGCAGAGGGAGCCTCTAAAAGTTCCAGGCCATGCCATTCGGCCTGTCCTCGGCTCCCAGCGTCTTCACCAAATGCATAGCAATGGTGGCAGCTTATCTGAGGCTCTGGGGAGTCCGGGTATACTTCTACCTGGAGGATTGGCTAATTGTGGGTCCATCCAGGCAGGCGGTAGAGAGTTCCAGAGATCTGGCCCTCCTGACCTGCCTCTTTCTTGGTCTGAGGCCAAGTTGGAACTTGTGCCCTCGCAGGTGATTCACTTCATCAGGGTGGAGCTTGACTCTTGTAGAGTCAGGACTCAGCTTCTGGTGGACAGGGTGGAGGCTCTATCCTCCTGTGCCCAATCATTTTGGGTTGGGCAGTTGCGCCCTGCTTAGGACTTCCTGCACCTCCTGGGATACATGGCGGCATGCACCAGTGTGGTCCATTGAGCCCACTGGAGAATGCGCTCTCTGTAATGGGAGCTAGCCCGCCAATGGTCTTAGCGCAAGGGCCACTTTGACCAGCCGGCACTGTGACCCAGCTGATGTGGGACACCCTCCAGTGGTGGTTAGTCCTGGAAAATGTGCAGGAAGGTATACCGTTTATCTTCCCAGAGCCGATGGTATCCTGATGACCAATGCCTCCCTCATGGGCTGGGGTCATTGGCTACATCCTCCGTCTGACAGTGAAGCCAATTTTGGACCCCAGGATAGACTCATCCTGCCTGAATACTCCTATAGGACTGGAAATAAGCCCAATGGTGTCTGCCAACCAGTTAACTTCCTCCAAAGGCAGTAATCCATACACATTTCCAACCCTTCACACCTCCTACTGCCCAACATTCAAACAACATGAAGTCTTGCTATATTATGACATATGCAGTGAGTCCCAACCTTCGAAGTGCTCTGGAGGTGAAAGAGTTAACTTTCCATGCCAGGCATGGAACTTTGAGCGCGAGCTCGGTTGAAAACTCTGTCTGTTGTTAATCAAACTCAAACTGTCAGATTCTTTACTCCGCCTTACTGAACAGTCGCTCCGGGGATTTCTCCTTCTGCTCGAGTTCGATTTGCGGTTAAAGTATTATTTTATCGGTTTTTTGACCGAAATTAAACTGCAACCGGTTGGTTCAAGCTCTGTCTGTGGTATTGTAAGTAATAGATAGGCTTACATTTATATTTATTCTGTGTGGAACTTGTAAATGCTTTTCGGTTCGGTTTGAACTGATCAGGTTATGTTCAAAAATTACTAGTCCTTATTTAGAGTGCGGTTCCCGGTTCTTATCGGTTCTAAAAAAAAAACGGATTTCATTACATTTTTTCCACGACCCGTGACACGGTTGGGAACCGATAAGAGAGTCTTGCTTGGCGGATTGCCATAAACGGGCAAGTTTGGTTAGGCTGGCACTATGTCTGAGAAACCCAAAAGAAAAACCGGGCCCACTGGGTTTCAGCACTGTAGTGTTTGTGGGGAAGCCTTTGTTAAGGCTGACCCACACACCACCTGTGTGTATTGTCTGGGCCACCTCAATGCAGACTGCCAGATTTGTAAGAATTTCCCTGCTTCCACCATAGAAAAGAGAGTTGGTAGGCTCAGGGAAAGGGAGGCCAAAAAGTCCGCTGACCCGGATGGCCAGCCCGGTTCGGTTCCAACTGAACCGGAGGGAGTGCCTCTGACCAGGGCGATACTGGCAACAAAGAGCCAGCTCTGAGGAGCCGGTTCCAACTAAAGGATTAGAAAGTCAGCTGGTGTGGAGCCAAAAGTTCTCTCTCCAACCGCTGAGGAAATAGCAAAGCAATTCAAATTGTCCAGTCACTTTCCCCGGTTCCGACCGAACCGACACCATCAGGGAAGCGCTCGGTTTGGCCGGTTCCACCGGTTCAAGATTATGATTTTGAGGATTTTTATGAACCGGAGGAAGGGGAAGAGGAGTATGAGGAGAGTGAATGTGGTTTTGAAAGTCTGGATGTGCCCATTGAACCGGACATCTCTCCAGACAGACCGCCAGGGGGTTTCTCCTCCCAGGCTCTCTGAGTCCCCTTCTCATTTTATGTTCTATAAAAAAGTTGCTGAAGCTCTTCAGCTCCCTGTTGAGGAAGCTGTTGATGACCAAGAGGAGTGGACAAGAGGTATACATTATCAGGCTCTGATACGGAGTTCCTCACACAGCAATGCAGCCATGTGGGGGTAGTGCAGGCTGCAGCCTGTGACAAGGCAAATATTCCTCTAGCTTCGCACCCCCCTGAAAAGGACTCCAGGAGGGTTGATGCCATGGCAAAGAAACAGTACATGGCAGCATCTTTGGGACTCAGACAGGCAAATTATATGGCTTATTCTGCTAGGTACCAGAAATCCAGATGGGATACTGTGCTGGCTCTAGCAAAACAGGCCCTGACCAGCTTGCCAGGAGCTGGAACAGGTGGCTGCGGATGGTATTGAGGCATCCAAGGTGCAATTTCATGCTGCAGTAGACTCTAATGATGTGTCATCATGGGTCATGGCTACATCTGTGGCACTTCTGCAGAATGGCTTGGCTCAGATGTACTACCCTGTCCAGGATACCCAGTCTAAGGCCATGGATTTTCCTGTTGTGGCAATTCTCTGTTTGGGGAGCAGACAGAGAATTACATGAAGAAAATGGATGAATATAGGACCACCTATAGGAGTGCACAGGCCAAGGAAAGGCAGGCCATTCCTCAAAGGCAGCATCCCAGGGGCAGGGGCAGGCCTTTTCATAGGCCTTTTTACCAAGCCCAGGCCTCCTCTTCTGCTTATGCCCAGAGGGGGTTCTTTAGAGGGAGAGGCAGACTGGGTGCAAGCAAGCCTGCTTCCACCCCTCAGCCCAAAGCCCCTGCCAAGCAGGCACCCTGATGGGGTAGCCAGGGCCGATTCTCCTCTACCTGGGGGGCAGGCTGGCTTACTTTGTCCAGGACTGGAAGTCTCTAACATCAGACAAGTGGGTCCTGGAAGTAGTAAGCCAGGGACTGGTTCTCAGCTTCAAAAAATTTCCAAAGATGAGAGCCAGGTCCTTTCCACCTGCAAATCCATCAGAGGCACTTGCCCTAGAAACAGAAGTTTCTACCCTCCTGGCTCTCAGAGCTGTGGAAAGGGTTCCACCCCTACACCAGGGCAAAGGGTTGTACTCCAGGTACTTCCTTACCCCAAAAAAGACAGGAGAATGGCAGCCCATCCTGGATCTCAGATACCTAAACAAGCACCTTTTAAAACCAAAATTCAAAATGGTGACTCTGGGAATTATTTTACTCTTCTAAGGCCAGGGACTGGCTAGCGCCTGGACCTCAAGGATGCTCTACTTCCATGTTCTTATCAGAAGCTCCCATCAAAAGTACCTCAGATTCGAACTGCCCTCAGGCCATTACCAGTTCAGAGCAATGCCCTTGGCCTCACCTCTGCCCAAGGGTATTCACAAGATACCTGGCAGTAGCAGTTGCCCACTTAAGAAGGCAAAGATTGCTATTTTCCATTACCTAGATGACTGGCTCATAGTAGGCCAGTCTCCAGAACAAGTCAAACTACACCTTCAGGTAACTCAGCAACTGCTCACATCTCTAGGTTTCCTTCTCAATCTTCCAAAGTCAGTTCTAGAGCCTGTTCAGCTTCTCACCTTCATAGGTGCAGAACTGAACACAAAAGAGGCCAGAGCCTTCCTTCCTCTGGAAAGAGCAAGGACCTTGGTCTCTTTGGCCTCCTCTTTCACCCTGCAGGTCTCTCGACCAGCAAGGCATTTTCTGCAGCTCCTGGGGCACATGGCTGCTTCTACAGCAGTTGTGTAGGGAGCAAGATTTCAGATGAGGGACATCCAGTTCCATTTGAGAGCCTTTTGGTCTCAAAGGAGAGACCCTCTGACCAAATTGATCCCAGTGACTCAACCCTGATCCAAGCCTTCAGTGGTGGCAGGACCAGAGCAATCTGAGACAGGGGTCCCTTCACCCCTCAGTCTCACTCCTAATCCTTACTACAGATGCATCCCTCTTGGGGTGGGAGCTCACATGGGTGATCTCACTACCCAGGGATTGTGGTCCCCAGGAATCTCTGCTCCACATCAATCTGTTGGAACTCAGAGCAGTTTTTCTAGCACTTCAAGTTTTTCCACCTCTGTTCAGAACAAAGTTGTACAGATCAGAACAGACAACACCACTACAATGTGGTACATCAGCAAGCAAGGAGGCACTCGGTCTCACGGCTTTGTGCAATCAAGCAATGAAGTTGTGGTCTCTGGTGTATTCCTGAACACCTCCCTTATGGCAGTTCACCTCCCAGGCAAGGACAATGTCCTGGCAGATGCTCAGCAGGATTTCCCAGGGCCATCACGAATGGTCACTGGATCCCCTAGTATTGAAGGTAGTATTTGCCAGATGGGGCACCCTCAGATAGATCTTTTGCAGCCCCAGACAATCACCAACTTCCCTTTTGCTGCAGGCCCCAGTGTTGGGCTCAGTCCCTCTGGATGCCTTCCTTCTCAGTTGGGAAGGGAGTTTCTATGCTTCCCCCTCCCTCTTCTGTTCAAGGTGCTAGTCAAAATCAGATCTCAACCCTGCAAGATGATTCTGATTGCTCCAGATTGGGCCAGACAGCCCTGGTACCCACTCCTTATGTCCTTAGCAGTCCACCTTCCCCTGTGTCTTCCCAGGAATCACAACCTGTTAACCTGTGCTCAGGGGAGGGTTTGGTACCCGAATCTCAAATCTCTCAATCTCAAGGTCTGGATCTTGAAGAGTTAGAGTTTGCTGACCTACACCTCTCCCAAGGTGTATTGGATATATTGAAGGCTTCTAGGAAGCCATCCACCAGGGCTACTTATAATTCCAAATGGAAGAGATTTTCCATTTGTTGCTCTAGCAAGCGATTTCCCAGAATCTGCTGACTTACCCACAGTCCTGGATTATATGGTGCATTTGAATACTTTAGCTGAGGCCAGCTACCCTAAAAGTGCACCTGGCAGCCGTGTTCGCTTTCTTATCAGCAAGTAAACCTCTTCTCTTTCAGCTCATCCTGTATTCTCTAAGTTTTTCAAGGGGTTGCTTCACACCAACCCTTCATTCAGGGACCCTGCCCCTGCCTGGGATCTTAATATTTGCATTGCTCAGCTTATGCAACCCCCTTTTGAGCCCTTGTCTTCAGCAGAGCTTAAGTACTTGACTTGGAAAACTGTGTTTTTGGTAGCCATCACTTCTGCCAGGCGCATAAGTGAATTACAAGCATTGTCAGTGGAACCTGATTTTATCTCCTTTCATAGAGATAAGGTGGTCCTCAGGACTAACAGAAAGTTCTTGGCTAAGGTGGTTTCAGACTTCCACCTTAATCAATCTATGTCTCTCCCTGTGTACGTCACTGACCATTCCTCCTCTGGCGAGAGGAGACTGCACAGTTTAGATGTCAAAGAGCCCTTAGTTACTACATAGAACGTACCAAGGGTCACAGGTTTGACTCCCTCCAACTGTTCCTCACTTATGGTGAGGTTGGTAAAGGGAAACCTGCCACTAAAAGATCCATTGCCAGGTGGATTGTCTCTTGTATCCAATTTGCTATGAAAAATTGGGTAAGGTTCCTCCCTCAGGCCTGAGGGCTCACTCTACCAGAGGTACAGCTGCTCTGGCTGCTGCCAGGGACATCCCTATCCTAGAGATATGTCAAGCAGCTACCTGGAAAACAGTTCACATTTTTACCAAGCATTACTCCCTGGACATCCAGGCTAGGGAGTGATGCTTTCGGTTTAACTGTGCTTCAGAGCCTATTTCGAGTAGGTTCTGTCCTTCCTCCATGGAGGTACTGCTGTGTAGTCTGCATATGTCATAATATAGCAAGACTTCATGTTGTTTGAAGAAAAAATTACTCAACTTAGTAATGTTGTTTCTTCTAATGGAGTCTTGCTTATATGACCCCCGCCTGCCCCTCTCAGAACCTCTACTTTTGGGATGTGGGTGGGCAGTGCAGTGTTGGCACTCAGTAGATGCCCACCTTATTTTTTCACCCCTCCTTTTTGGGGTGTTTGGGTGTTATGTTTTTAATTTTTTGGATCCCCTGACTTAAGTCTTTGTTTTGGGACCAAGAAAAATGTGTTCTTATATTTAGTAGCCAGTTGGCTAGTGTAGGTTTACTGCTTCCACACAGAACCTTAGTGAGTTTTGCTCGTAAAGATCTGACAGTTTGAGTTTGATTAACAACAGACAGAGTTTTCAGCCGAGCTCACAAAGTTCCATGCCTGGCATGGAAAGTTAACTCTTTCACCTCCGGAGCAGTTCGAAGGTTGGGACTCACTGCATATGTCATAATATAGCAAGACTCCATTAGAAGAAACAATATTACTAAGGTGAGTAATTTTTTCTTCTCTAAGCAGACACCCTTACCCACTCTGCTAGGGTAGTATTATCTGCTTTGATCAACTTCCGCTACCCACCAAACTCTCACTCCACTGCCTTTGATAGTGTCCAAGGCAAACAACCAAACAAAGCCTTTCTAAGATTCCTGGTAAGATGTCTCAAGAAATTATTAGTACTACTGCTACTCTGTGCAGGCAGTGTGGAATTAACCCCACCCCCCTACTGCTAACTGCCCCGGGGGAACTCCCACAGCTAAAGAGTCTGAGCTTCCTGTATAAGAACGTATGCAACCTTGCCAACAGACTTGATTAGGTCCATGCCTGGGTACTACATGCCAAGCCTGATGTAGCAATGCTCTTGGAAACCTGGTTGAAAAATACTTTACCTGTCAAATTGTTTAACATATGGGGATACAACTTGATCTGGTGTGATAGGTTGACCAGAGGTGGTGGTGTTGCCATATATATTAAAGATAAATTCCTAACCACCAATATTGTCCGCATATCAGTGCCCAAAGAATTTGAATGTCTTGCCTTCAAAATTACCCTCTTGCCTGGTATAGCCTTATTGGTAGCTGCATGCTATAGACCTCCTGCAGTGGGCCTGTGTATACTGCCCCATATTCACACTCTCCCGGAAAAAAGCGAACACGGAATGCATTACCATGGATGACCTTAACCTTAATTGGAATAATGCCAGCGCAAACAAGCTTAAGGACTTCTGCGATGAGCATGGGCTCACTTAGATTATCTCTGACGTTACACGACCTAACAAGAAAAATCCCGACCACAGTTCACTTCTGGACCTTATACTTGTCAACAAGCCACATAATATCTCTCATGCAGGGGTCTTCCACAATGATCTGAGTGATCACTGCGCAGTCACCTGCACTAGACGCTCACCACACCTCCCCTCCACCTTTACTTTCAAGCTTAAGCACAACCTAAAATACTTCAGTCTCCCGGCCTTCCTAACAGATCTTGGGAACAAAAAGTGGCAGGATTTCTACCTTACACCCTCTGTGTCTGAAGCATTCTGTATCTTCCAGGATCTGCTAGTAAACGTTATCAATCAACACGCACCCTTAAGGAAAATCAAATCCAGGAAACGTACACTTGATTGGTTTAGCCCACTACTTAAGAGGGCCTCACGGCATAGAGACACCCTTTGGAAAAGGACTAGGAAGTCGCAGTCTGACTCAGACTGGCTCTCCTTGCGGGTAACCAGAAATGCCTGCACCAAACTGGTAAGGTTGGGAAAACAATGGTTCTTCCAGTCAGCCCTGGAGGCAAACAAAAACTGTTCCACCAATTTTTGGCAGATACTGAGAGAAATTGAGGGACATTCCCCTGCCACCCTGCTACCAGACAGAATTGTGGCAAATAAAACCTCCTACACAGATAGGTCCGAGATCCTTGATCAGCTCAATAACCACTTCGCCACTGCAGGCCTAGCATTCGACACGTCACCTGTGAGTAAACTCAGTACCACAAGCACCGCCAGCATAGCTACTAGACCAACCATAGCCCCCGCCACTGACTGCCCCCTCTTCAAATTCCAGCCAGTCTCCTGCAAACAGGTGGAGGACCTGCTCCTCTCGCTGGACACCAAAAAGAGCACTGGTGCCGATTCACTTGAACCCTTGTTCTTAAAAGCAGGTTCTTATTATCTGGCAGCTCCAATTGCCCATCTCTTTAACAGCTCATTACTCCAAGGGGAATTGCCGCCTAGTTGGAAAATCACGCACATTATCCCCCTGTTCAAGTCAGGAGACCCCACTGACTTGAACAACTATAGGCCTATTTCGTTGCTTCCTGTTTTATCCAAGCTACTTAAAAATTTGTAAACGCTCAATTAAGGGAGTACTTGGATCATGAGAAAATCCTCAGTCCAGTCCAGTCAGGTTTCAGACCCAAGCACAGTACTGTGTCTGCTCTTGCCAAAGTGTCAAATGACTGGCTAAAAGCCCTGGACAGTAACCAGCACATCTATGCACTCTTCCTTGACCTCAGTAAAGCATTTGCTACGGTTGATCATTCCATACTTCCTGATTCCCTGAGTAGCATCGGTCTAAGCTCTGCTACAGTAAAGTGGTTCCGCTGCTACCTCACAAATCGTAAACAGCAAATTAAAGCTCAAAGGGAATTCTCCCCATTAAAATTACTGCCCTAAGGCGTTCCGCAAGGTTCCATTTTGGGACCTATCCTCTTCGCCCTTTACAACTGCATCGACTCGGGCCTGGTTGCTGGAAACGTTCGGCTCTTTGCAGATGACACAGTCCTCTGCACGACCAACCCCTCCTTGGACATTGCATACAAGGAGCTATAGCAGGATTTTATCATCCTCCAGCACAACCTGCTGAATCTAAAGCTCTTGTTAAATGCAAACAAAACAAAAGCAATGATTATCTCTCCATCCTACAATACAGGATGCCTGGGACCCCACAAATTATTGCCCTCCTTAATGAACCACTATAGCTAGTAGATAAATTTAAATATCTGGGAGTCTGGTTGGATAGCAAACTCACCTTCAGTGTAAATGTAAGTGAGTTAACAAAAAAGCTAAGGCAGCACCTCAGTATTTTCTACCGCATAAGACTCCTACTTACCCTGGAAGCTAGAAAGCAGCTGGTTCAAACAACCTTTCTTCCCCTTACTGACTACGCCGACTTCCTTTACAGCCATTGCCCCCAGTATGCACTCCAAAAGCTGGATACACTCTATCATCGTGCATTGAGATTTGTTCTTGACTTGCCCTTGCAGACTCATCACTGCTCATTGTACCAAGCATTAGATTGGCTGTCCCTCTCCACGAGGGGGCAAATAAACACCTTCACGTGGCTATTCCGGGCTTTGTCCAACAAACTACCACCCTATATCTGTGACCTGTTTGAACATTCAAAGGGTGCATACGGACTAAGGAACTCATCCATTGTCCTCCTTAAGCTACCACGAACAAGGACATGTCTTGGCTCAACTGCCATTAGCTCCTTTTTACCAGCGCTTTGGAATAACATGCAAAAATTACTTAAAATCTCCCTGCTGTCCAGACATTTTATATTTAGGGGGCAGCTCTATAGAGGCCTGAAAATGGCGTGTGACTGTTTCAGGTAAAGCCTTACCCTGCTCAACTGAGTCCCTTAACCTCTGTAATCCTGGGCCGCCTATTTCCCGTGTCGGACAGTGTCCCTTTAGGGCAACCACTCCCCCCCCTCTCCTCTTTTATCAGTGTTAGCTTTGCAGGGGCCTCATTCTGTTAGGCTGCCCTGTTTTCCCTTTTTACTATGTGTCTGATACCCTTTCTTCCCACTGCCCTTCTCTATGTCCCTTCTTCCTCTCTTCACTTGTACTCTATAAGTGACAACCTGTATACGCTGAACTTTAAATGCCTATATTTGCACTTGATTTACATGTCTGATTCATCCAAGTACTGATTTTGTATATTGTAACTGCCTGTACCAATGTCTACTTTTGTATGAAGTGCTGTCTACTGTAAGTAAAAGTGTCCTCTGTGTCCAGGACCATCTTGAAAATGAGCTTGCTCAATGATGTAATTGCCTGGTTAAATAAAGTTTGATTGATTGATTGGGTGCCCACCTGGGGAAACACAGAGTCCATGAGCTCTGGACCCCCGAGGAGACACGGTGTCATATCAGTCTGCTGGAGCTCTGGGCAGTTTGGCTGGCGCCGACTGCTTTTGCTCCACACATCCAGGGTCAGGTCATTCAGGTCCAGACGGACAACATCGCAACCATGTACTACCTCAACAAACAGGGTGGGACGCACTCCCTTCCTCTTTGCAGGGAAGCTCTATGTGGAAGGACCCTCATGTGCAGCCTGGAGGCCGATTTTCTGGCCATTCATATGGCCGGTGTCTCCAACCATCTGCCAGATACTCTCAGCTGTGTGGACAAGGCGTCTCACGAGTGGTCTCTCCACCCAGAAGTATTACACAGCCTGTTCTCCCAGTGTGGCACTCCTCTGGTGGACCCGTTTGTCTCCAGGGAGAACGCAAAGCTGAGGTTGTACTGTGTCCGGCCCCTCAGCAGCAAACGCTGCAGGAGGATGCCTTCTCCAGGCCCTGGACCCCGGACCTTCTCTATGCCTTCCCTCCATTTTCCTTGATCGACACGGTGTTGCCCAAGGTGAGGAGGGACAAGGTACAGGTGATCCTGGTGGCTCCAGACTGGCCTCACCAGTTCTGGTACCCCAGTCTCCTCAGCCTCAGCTGCAGGTTCCCGAGAGGTGTCTTTCCCTACACCCCGACCTGCTCTTGTGCAGTCGGGAAGGTACTCCACCCGGACCTTCAATCCCTGCACCTGACAGCCAGATTCCTGAGCAGCTAGAGTTCCAGCCTTCGGGTCTCTTCGAAGATGTCCTCAACGTTGTCGAGGCTTCTCGGAAGGAGCTGACCGAAAATGCTTTGCCTTCAAATTGAAGAGGTTCTCCATTTGGTGCCAGGGCAAGGGGGTTGGACCCCTTATCTTGCCTGGTAGCTAGCATTCATGTCTAACTTTGCTCCCTCTCTGACGGGCCTTCGGTCAACTACCCTTAAGGCGCACCTGGCACGGGCTGGTATGCAGTCAGTGACACAGGAGAAGGTGGTCTGGTGCTTTTTCAAAGGCCTTGATCACATTTCTCTTCTGGTGTGTGAACCACCACCACCTTGGAACTTGTTTCTGGTATTGGCACATCTCATGGGCTAGCCATTTGAACAAATGCACAGGTGTGAGATGTCTCATTTATCATGAAAGACCACCTTCCTGGTGGCTGTCGTGTCAGCCAGACTGTAAGTAAAGAAACTATACCACACTGATGACAGTAAGTTAGTAAAAGTACAAGGTGTGTGGTTAGTGATTCTGCTAATCCAATAAAGCCACTTGACACCAGATGTTGTTTTAAATCAGTTGTAATTTTTTAATACCCAAATAAGCCCTAGCAATTTTACCTCTAACATGATTAATTCTAAACAGCTGATGGCTTTTTACCACCAGGGCTACAGGTGTGCAGAAAAAATGAAGCAAAATTGCTCCCTTTTTCTGCGTGTTCAAGCATCCATAGCAGCCTGTGGCTATTCCTCTTGGACACATTGGACATGACATCCAGGTCCTGTATTTATACCCAAATTGTTTACATCAAAAATGCATAGTGAAAATTTCCAAAACGGCTACAGCAGATTTTAGCGTAGACACTACGTCATTCAATGAAATCATGAGATAAAGGTTTGAAAGTACATAGGCCATAAAATACCTCGATCATAAGATATATTTGACACTTTGTGAGACAGGGGAGTTCTGTTTATTATCACCCTTGGATGGCTCAGGGATTTTATATTATTAAAAATAACATGCTTTAGGAGACCAGAACAAAAAAAGGCTTTTATTTTATTTAAAACAAATTGCCTTGAACTGCAAAAAAAAACCAAAACCTTTAGTACATAGTGGCCAAAGCAAGGATATAATTATTTCTTATCAATTCTCTGTTATACTTTTTTAAACACAAGAAATCATGAAATGAGGAACCGTGTTAGCCAAAGCTAAACGGCAGTTAATGTTGAAGGAGCTGCATGTTATCTTAACCATGATCTTAGGTTACAGACACAGTATCTCTGCTTGAGCAGAGCATAACTAATTTTGCTTCAAACATCTGTTCCTAAACACTGCTTGTGCTCTTCACCTATTTTTCTACAATTATTTAAAGGGCCTTAACACTTTTTGAACCCGGGCACCCACATATATATTAATTCACATGGTGGTATCATTATTATTATTTGCATGGTTTCAACAATTACTCTTTAAACACCCTTGCACTTACAAGGCATATTAATTTATATGTTAGTATCATGTAGTTATCTACTAGCCACTTGCACCTTTCAGTAGTCACTTTACTAGCCAATGCAAGCCTTTTTACACCTTTTATATGTTCTCAACCTTTTAGTTAGCTAACTACATATAAATGTTGTTGTTGATAAACTTGTATAAAACCTTGATCACTGGTCACTAAAACCTTGGTCACTGGTCACTAAAACTTTGGTCACTGGCCACTTTTAACAGTCCCCACCTTGAAGATAAGGGGAACCTCTGGGGAACCCCGAACCTTCACAAAATTAAACATAACAATATAGATGCTAATTATTAAATACGAACATACGTAATGTGCCAGCAGATAAAGGCCTAGAGGTCTATCAAGTCTGCTCGAATGTGCAGCTAGCACCCCTTATTCTGCAGCTGCCCTCCCTTCCACCCTTCCCCTTCATTGACCCTCCCCCTTGTCCTGTCCCATCTCCTTTTGGAGCAGTCCACTGTTCTACTGGATACCACTTCTGCAGGTAATGCATTCCACCCAGCCACCACCTTCTCTGTAAAAGTGTTTCCTCATCTCCCTCCTGAACCTTCCTCCCTCCAGTCTCATATCATGGCCCCTGGTGTCCCTCCCTTCCCTTATTTTGAACAGCCCCTCTGTACCTGTCTTGTTTATTCCTTTCATGTACTTAAAGGTTTCAGTCATGTCCCCCCGTCCCTCCTCTCCTCCAGTGAGTACATGTTCAACTCCCTCAGCCGCCTCTTGTATGATAAGTCCCCCAGCCCCTTGATCATCTTTGTCGACCTGCGCTGCACCCGTTCCAGTAACTTAATGTCCCTCTTCAGATACGAGCGCCAGTACTGCACGCAGTACTGCAGGTGCAGTCTAACTAATGACCTATACAGTGGCAGAATCACCTCCTCCCTCCTCGAGGATATACCCCTTGCAACACAGCCCAGCATTTTGTTGGCCTTTGCAGCTGCCTTCCTACATTGTGCCGAATTGTTCATTAACCCTGTAATGAGCACACCCAGATCCTTCTCCTCCTCTGTCTGGGCTAGCTGCACTTCCCCCAGCTGGTAACTCCTCCTTGGGTTCTTCATCCCAAAATGCAGCACCTTGCACTTTTTGGCATTAAACCCCAGTTGCCAGGTGTCTGACCAGGTTTCAGTCTTTGCCAGATCATCCTGCAACCCCTGCCATCCCCCTAGGTCATCCACCACTGCTTCTACCTTGGTATCATCAGCAAACAGACTGATCTTGCTCTTGATGTCCAATGATATGTCTGCAATGAATATCCCAAACAACACTGATCCCAACACCGAGCCCTGTGGAACACCGCTCGTCACTACCCTTGGATGTGAGAGCTCCCACCCACCACCAGCCTCTGTTACCTTCCCTGAAGCCAGTTCTCTACCTAACTCACCAGCTTTGCACCCGCCCCTGTGCTCTAACTTACTTCCCAGCCTTCCATGCGGCACCGAGTCGAATGCCTTACTGAAGTCCAGATACAGGACATCCACTGCATGGCACCTGTCCAGTTGCCTAGTTACCCAGTCATAGAACTCCACCAGGTTGGTTTGGCAGGATCTGCCATGTAAGAAGCCATGCTGTCTGCTGTCCTGTAGCCCTCTGGCCTCTAGGAGGGCCAACAGCCTCGCCTTCAGTATAGTCTCCATTAGCTTACCCACGATAGATATGAGGCTCACTGGTCTGTAGTTTCCCGGTTCATCCTTGGGGCCAGTCTTGTGGAGGGGCACCACATGAGCCATCCTCCAGTCCTGAGATACACACCCCGAATGTAGTTAGGCATTAAATAGGTCTGCCAAAGGTCCCGCAAGGACCTCTGCCAGCTCCTTCAGTACCCTGGGGTGGCTGCCATCTGGGCCTGGCACCTTGTCCACACTCAGTGCCTTCAGACCCTCCCGAACTCTGCCCTCCATGATTTCCCCATCTGTCACCCCCTCCTCCCTGTTTCTGTCATTCTTCCCCCCTTGGGTGTCGCCCCTCTCTTCTCCTTAGTAAATACTGAGCAAAAGTAATCATTTAGTGCTTCTGCCTTATCGCACCCTGCTTCCACCCAACTCCCCTCCTTCCTAATCCTTACTATGTGGTCCTTACAGCTCCTTTTCTCCCTGATGTACCTAAAGAAGTCCTTCTCCCCCTTCTTAATGCCTTGTGCCAGCCTGAGTTCCGTAGATGCCTTGGCTCCCCTTGCTACCTCCTAAGATTCCGTCAAGTACTCCTCCCTGTCCTCCCCCCTCCCTGGTTTCTTGTACCTCCTAAAGGCAGCTCTTTTCCTCCTTACCTTTTCCATGACCTCCTTGCTCAACCAGCTCGGTTTCCTAGCCCTAGCCTTCTTGCTCTGGGCCTTGCAGCAGGTTTTGGTGCCCTCCACCATCCCCAGCTTATGAGCTCACCTCTGGTTAGTGTCTATACTAGATTGAATTCTGGCCAGGTACCCTTTGCCACTTCCCCGTCACTCCCAAAGTCGGCCTCCTGAGAGTCCAGCACTCTTGTGCCAGATTCCACTCCTTCCTTGCCCTATCCATTGTGAGCCATACTGAGTGGTGGTCACTCCCTGACAGTGGTTCCTCCACTGTAAGTTCTCTCACAAAGTCTCCATTTGCCAGCATAAGGTCAAAGGTACTCCCTAACCTGGTTGGTTCACTGACCATTTGCAGCAGGAAACTGTCCTGAAAGGCATCCAGCAGTACCTGCTCCCTTCTATTCCTAGTTGTTGGGGTACTCAAGTCCACTCCTGGCATGTTGAAGTCCTCCACAATCACCACACTACCCTTCTCGCAGGTCCTCCTGATCTGTCCTGCTAGTTCCCTGTCTCACTCCTCCGTCTGAGATGGCGGCCTGTACACCACTCCCATTTTGAGAATCCTATTCTTGGAATCCTGGATTTGCATCCAAAGTGACTCCGTACTACCCTCCACCCCTTTCTTCCTTTCACACTTCAGTCCTTTCTTCACATATAGTTCCACACCCCCTCCTTTCCCAATCACCCTGTCCCTATGAAATAACCTGTATCCTGGTACAGACAGGTCCCAGTCATTGTATTGGGTGGCCCATGTTTCTGTGATGGCTGCAGTGTCCACTTTTCCCCCTGCCATGAGCACCTGTAACTCTGCAGTTTTCCTTCCAAGGCTCCTAGCATTAAGGGTAACCACCTTCCTCCCGTCCCCCCCCCCATCCTGCCCTCCTTTACTAGCATCACCAATAGTACTTACCATTTGTCCTTTGTCACTGTTATGGGGGGTAAGCTCATATGGTTTCCCAACCTGTGGTCTCTGCATGTCTCTTGCCCTGCAATTCTATCTTGTGACCGCTGATGATGAGCTGCTATTACATCTATTACCAGGGAGGCATAAAATAAGGACACATTAGTTTGAATGCAGTGTCCAAACTCAGCCATATTCCAATGGGAGATATTTAAGACAACAGGTATATGCATAAATTGTACATTATTTATAAGGGTTCCAGGTATTGAGGTGGTAGTTAATCCGCTAGGGGACCCTGGTGTTAACTGGGAACACTTTTAACAATCCTGATTATGGGGGTGAGGGGAGTCCCGAACTCTCACAGATAATACTTTGATTAATATGTTTAGTATAACTAAGCATTTTATATCTTTTATCTTAATCTGTTAATTAAATACTAATACTTTCACCTTACATAATTTTTAAGCTACCATAATGCAAGCTACAATTTTTAAAGCTAGAAAAACAGTTTAATTAATTACATGAAAAACCTTTTTAAAACTGGTTGCCAGCATACAGATAGTTAAGGCAACCATGAAAGGCATCCTGTTCTGGAGTTGGTACAGGGGTGGTCGCAGATGGAGCACAAATGGTGTGTTTGTAAAACATAGTGCAGAACTCAGGGATGTCATCACCACAATTGAAATATGTGAAAAGATGTTAACATGTGCTATCACATAGAACACAATATGACATAACAATATCTGTTGATGAAGAAGAGTTCATGGAATCCACTTTAAGAGTGGATAAGTTAGATGCTGCCTATCTGTTGAGGTGTGGCACACCCTTGGAGCTTGATTGAGGAATCTGTTAATAATCTCTTAACTGATAGGTCATTATAAACTGTATGTGACCAGTTTAGAAAGTTCATACACGTAACAGTCCATGAAGTTCATACAAGTAACCACAAGTTGGTGTAGTTACAGTACAGGTGAAATGTCATTTGCAGAAAGGTAGTAACTTGACAAAGGACATGGAACTATGCAGACAGTAATTTAAAAACAAAACACCAGCACAGTAAGAAAGTCAATGTTCAGGCTGCAGGTTGCTGGATAACTGAATTTGAAAA
Organism: Neoceratodus forsteri; assembly: GCA_016271365.2. NCBI lineage: Eukaryota > Metazoa > Chordata > Ceratodontiformes > Ceratodontidae > Neoceratodus > Neoceratodus forsteri. The sequence continues at coordinate 199,369,898 of CM028135.1, read as the reverse complement.
GATCTTGCCAGGGGGCGCATTAGATTGCACACCAAGTCCTTCTAATTGAGTAGCCACACACACACTGGCGTGGCATTTGTGTTGTGGAGGTTGATCACACCATTGCACAAAGATTATTAGTCCATAAAAAAAAAAAGTAACAGTTCGCAATAAAATGATTAAGCACAGTCCATAACAGAGCAGTAGGTTTGTATATACTACCAGCCAGGTTTGGAAGAAGCAGCAGGGACGAAAATGGATGTCTTGCTTGAAGATCAACTGAAGAAAATCTTCTTGCTGAAGTCAGGAGATTGTCCCTACCACAGACTTTGCTTTATAGTAAGCAGAAACAATAAGCTTGATTGTAGAGTCTGAACTGGCTGGACCTTTTTCAGTTGATTTAAAGTTCTACAAATAGGTGTAATTTTGCTGAAAACATTACATTTGCAGAGGTAATAATTTGTTTCATGTAATAGTCCTGATATGGAACCAGTCAGGCACAAAGATGGTGATGACATTGACGCTGTGGCAGTTTTTTTTTTTTTTCTTCAGGAAACAATATGAAGGTTTTTGCAGCTTAGATGAAAGTGTTACTGCTGTTGTACGTGGAGATTTTATGTGTGCCACACTATGGAAACCTGCAAACTTGCAAAGCGTGTTAGGAACTGAGTTAAGAACACATAAATAACAATCTGTTAAACCAATAATGTTTTTGTTTTGTAGAGAGTGGTGTGACAGAACCTAAATTTCTGACAATTGTGGAAAGAAAAAAATAAAAATGGGGCGTCAACTGCACACCTGGGGTGCAGGCCGAGGTCCAATAATACCATTTGACCATCTGTGTATCCATGACAATTTTATGGTTACACCCTGCTTTTAAATAGCAGAAGAAGCTATGACAGTGATGAACATGATTTCCCTGTCTGTGTGTTGCTAGCAGGCCTAACTGAGACCTGTGTTATAAAATCTTGTAATGTTATAATAACACACTTTAAACATATAGTTTATGGCAATATGCCTGTTACACTATGCAATAGTGGGACAAATATATACATTGTTGGCCTATGCCAAGTAATAATAGTGCCTATTGCACCTGTGACAAGTGAAAGGGTTTGTCATGGAACCTTAAAGCATAGGTTCTTGAGCAGAATCTAAATTCTGCCATATTATAATTAAGATTTAGAATTTCAGAAACCTGCATAAAGTGCAGCATTCATTTGTCTGGGGTGTTGCTTGGAACATAGTGTAGGGGTGGGTCAGCAATACTGGCCCCAGTATTTAGGTTTGGTTTTGGGCATTAAAAACATTCATAAATGTGTTGCAGTTTTCTGAATACACACTTGATAAAGTGTAACAAAATGTATACCAAAACATTATAACATAAACGTAAAAGATAAGCATTTTTGCAATAGAACACTGTCAGTATTGAGCATAATGCATAAAATACATTTTAAACAACAGAACAAATATAGACTGCAAGTTTAGTTCAGAGTCCAGGAATCTTAGAGCATTGTGACTTTACTTGTTGAACATAACCATGGAATAGGGTGCAGAAGGCGGGGCACAATTTAAATTCGTAAGTTGCAGTCCTTGGTAAAAATTACTTAGTTTTGGTTGAATGAATTATTTGAGCAATCCACCACTCTGTTTTTGTTAACTTGTAAAGCTTTTTCAGGGTATGCAATGCTTTAGAACTTTGAAATTATAGAAACTTGTTTGTGCTTCTAGAAGGCAGATAATTGCATCCATTGCTGTAAGGCTATGGGAAGTTATTTTGTATTTGTATGAGAGGATAAGAAAGCTGAAAAGACAATCAAAAGAATGAATATGTGGAAATACATACACAATCCCCCCTCCAGCTTGACTGATTACTTGCTGGGGGCAGAAGCCCTTGTACCAATGATAGGTGTGAGGTTGAACTCTTTGCACTAGAAAAAGCAGGGGGACTGAGCTGGGTTATACTGTTAAAGTATATTGGGTCTTTTCAAAACCGGTAAATAAGAAACCGTTATTAGCAAATACACATTTCCTTTTATTTACCCCAGTGGGGAGACAGTGATGTACCTTGCATTGCAACCTTTGTGGGTATTGCACTGGAAGGAAGGGTAGTATGACCTCCCCACCCGAGTTCCTTCTGTGGTGGAAGAGGCAGCTCGAATACTGTAGCAATAGAAAGGTTAGCTGTGGATGGTGACATGGCTATTGAACCAGAAATGATCTGGCAGTGTTAGTAGCCAGTCATGCAGCACCTCAAAAAGGTGTGCACTGGATAAATGGTAGGGGGTGGCCCCATTGCAGTCCTCACCTAATATACTTTTTAAATTATAACAAAATTATATTGCAAGTAGTTTAGTAAGTTTCATACTTTACTAGAAGATGGGACACTTCCTTTTCCCTAGAAGAAAGAAAAACAAAAAAGAAAAAAAAAATATACAATCCAGAAAATAAAACAAGATCATTTTGATAGGATAAAAGAAGTCACGCTTCCCTGGGTTCCCTTATCCTAAGCATGACAAAATGTCAGCTGAGTTCATAAAAGATCCGGATTGATGGTAATACCGTATGTATGTATCTCTCATAATACATTTTTAAAAGAAAAAAATGATTACACCATGGTCAAGTATAAAACACAAAATGCATTGTTTTTAACTGTAGATGGTAAACTCTCTCAAAACAGCTGTAATATTTCTTTTTAACAGTATACTGTAGATATATATTTATTTATTTAACAGATAAACCAGGCAGGCATATTGAGTGGGGACCGCTCGTTTCCAGATGCGACCTGGGTGGTTACATAGAAAATACAGCAGGAAATGTACATTACAGGGGTAACAACAACAGGTCCAGCAATAGTAACAGAGCTGGACACGCATTAGATACAAACTACTACTACAAGGTTAGTCCTTAGACTGCAGACTATATACCGGTAGAAAATCATGCAGGTAAACAGTAATTTAGCTGAGACATATTAAAGCTGTCAAGGTACATCTAGATGCCCCTTGGTTGTGGGTCTGGGTTGCTGGTAGCAGTTGCATGTGTCAGAGAAATGGTCATGGAGGAGTGGTTTAAGGAGTCTAGGGGGCGGGGGTTAGCCTGATGCGAGCAGGCAGATTATTCCAGAGTTTGGGCGAGCGGTATTTGAAGGCGGATTAGCCTTCAGAGTGTGCATGAAGGGATTTTGGAGTAGCCTGGGTGGGGCATCTGGAGGGGTAGGCTGGGGAGGTTCAGCCCGACCAAAGCGGAGCCTGAGTGGGGTGGGGGGTTGTCCAGAATTTAGCTATGACATTTGCGCCATGTATCCGACGACGAGACTCAAGCGAGGGTAGTGCTAAGGAGCTGTATAGGTTACAGTGGTGGGTGGTGGGGGAGCATTCCAGGATGAAGCGACAGTAGGAGTGAAAGAGTGTGTCCAGGCTGGCTAAGGTGGATGGGGGTGCTGATCCGTAGACCACGTCGCCATAGTCAAAGATAGGGCGAATCATTTTATGCACTGTTTCCCTCCGGACCTTGGTTGGCAGGCACCCTTTATTATGATGAAATGCGCCTAGTTTGGAGTGCAGTTTTTTGTGTAGTGAGTCAACGTGGATGGAGAAATCAAGGTATTGATCAAGTCATACTCCCAGGTCTCTAAAGGATGTGCAGGTCTCCAAAGGTGACCCGTCCAGGGTATGGAAGGTGGGGGGGGGCCAGCAAGGCGGGAGAGCCGAGGTTGTGTGCCGAAGGTTAGGGAGATGGTTTTCTTCGAGTTTAGTACTAGTTGATTGGATCAGAGCCATTTTTGGACGACATCAAAATCCTGTTGGAGGGCTGCATTCACGTCCCTAGTGGAGGGGCTGGAGACATACAGTACGGTGTTGTCTGCATACATTTGTATGGCTGAGGTTGAGCAGGTTAGTGGGAGGTCGTTTAAGAATATGGAAAAAAGTATAGGGCCCAGGACAGAGCCTTGGGGGACCTCCATGGTGATTGGGAGTGGGGGGGATGCTTGTGTCACAGTTTTTACAGACTGTTTTCTGCCAGTCAGGTAGGCCTGGAACCAGCTAGTGGCTAGGCTGGAGAGGCGCTGCGTCATTTAGTTTTGCGAGTAGATTTAGGTGGGAGATGGTGTCGAATGGGCTGGACAACAGGACACAGAGGGTAATTGTAAATGGAGTCCACTCTGAAGAAAGGGGGGTTACTAGCGGGGTACTGCAGGGTTCAGTATTGGGTCCAGTCCTCTTTAATGTCTTCATCAGTGACATTGCAGAGGGACTGGAAGGAAAAGTATGCCTTTTTGCAGATGACACAAAGATCTGCAACAGGGTTGATACACAAGGAGGCGTGAAAAGGATGAAAAGGGACTTGGCAAGGTTGGAGGAATGGTCAGAAGTATGGCAGCTAGGATTCAATGCAAAGAAGTGCAAAATAATGCACCTGGGAAACAAGAACCCAGGGGAAGAATACACAATGGGTGGGGAGGTAGTAACAACAACAAAAAGGAAAGGGACCTGGGGTAATCATATCAGATGACCTTAAGGTTAGCAAGCAATGTGAGAAGGCAGTAGGGAGGGCTGGGGGTATACTGGGATGTATAGGAGAGGCATCATCAGCAGAAAACAGGAAGTTGTTATCCCTCTGTACAGACAGTTGGTGAGACCCCATCTGAGTACTGTGTCCAGTTCTGGAGACCCCATCTCCGAAGGACATAGACAGGATAGAGGCAGTCCAGAGAGACGCTAAAATGGTGCAGGGTCTGCAAGAGAAGCCATATGAGGAGAGCCAAAGGAGCTTAATATGTATACCCTTGAGGAAAGAAGGAGAGGGGGGACATGATAGAAACTTTTAAGTACCTCAGTGGAATCAACAAAGTCCAAGAGGGTAGCATCTTTCAGAAAAAGAGACTTGCAAGAACAAGGGACACAATTTAAAGATAGAAGGAGGGCGGTTCAGGGGCAATGTGAGGAAGTATTATTTCACAGAGAGGGTAGTGGATGCATGGAACAGCCTTCCTGAGGAGGTTGTGGGGTCTAAAACTGTGGGGGAATTCAAGAATGCATGGGACAGACATAAGGCAATTCTTGTGGGGGGTAGGAAGAAATAGGCTGTTGGTTAACTAGGATCTGCGGCCTATCCTGTAGGTAGGGAAATGGGCAGACTAGATGGGCCTAGCGGTCCTTATCTGCCGTCAAAGTCTATGTTTCTATGAATGCCTTGGCCAGATCTATGAAAATGGGCCGAGGTGATATGCCCCTTGTCCATCTCTGAGGAGATGTCATTTGAGAGTCTTAAGAGTGCGGTGATGGTGGAGTGAGATTTCCCAAACCCTGACTGATAAGGGGTGAAGAAGGAGGTAGATTCGAGAAATTGAGTGAGTTGGGTAAGAGCTAGGTGTTCCTGAAGTTTGGCCAGAATTGGGAGAAGGGAGATGGGGTGATAATTTCCGGATGCGGATGGATCACCACCCTTCGGTAGGGGCATGACAACCGCCTGCATCCAAGCAGCTGGAATTTGAGCTGTGGAAAATTAGAGGTTTAGGAGGTCAGTTAGAGGGGCGGCAGTTGCAGGGGCTGATAGGTGTAGAAGTTTGACGTCCAGTCCTAAAGGGCATTTGCCTTTATTAGGGTCTAGAGATCGCAAGGCATGGAGTACTTCTGCTATGGAGACTGGACGGAATGAGAATGTGGAGATGGGTGGGGGGGTGCTGGGGTTGCGTGGAGGGACTGGGTGTGGGTGAGGTGCACTGGTGGTTTGTGAGGAGAGACGCAGCGCAGTTAGTAAAGGTGGTGTTGAAAGCGGAGGTAGCTTCGCTAGGGTCTGAGACAGAGTTGCCATGGATGGATAGGGTTGGGGTAGGCAGTTGGGGGGGGGTGAGCAGGGTTTGATGGTTTCCAGAATTCAGAAGGGTGGCTCTGGTTGGAGGAGGGCCATGAAGTAGTTTTTCTTTGCCTGCCCAATAGCTTTGGTGCAGGAGTTCTGAGAGTGCGATAACGCCTGCAGGGACCCCAGTGTGCGGTTTGTTTGTGTTTTTCCAGGCCTGGTCCCTTACTCAGCAACTGCCGGGCGACATCGGGCGGTGACCCAGGGAGATGGGAGCCTTTGACCTATTGGATCTTAGGGGCGTGATAGTCCCATACAGCAAGCAAGTTGTCTCTGAACATGTCGAAAGCGTAGTCAATAGAGGGAGCCATTTGGATGAATGACCAGTCGACGTGGGCGAGATCATTTAGAAGGGAATGGAGACAGAGGGATTTATAAGCCCTCATGAGGAGTGTCCTGGGTGGGGGATTTGAGGGTCTGTGCACCTTCCTGACCATATAAACCATATGGTGATCACTCAAGGAGTCAGGGAGGAGGCCGACTTTTATTATACTGTGAGAGTGGGTTGTGAGGGCTCAGTCCAGGAGGGAGTGGTTTTGTATTTTTGAGTTTAGTTGGGTGGGTTGATCGATTTTTTGGGAGAGGTTTAGGGAGTGAACTTTTTTCCGTAGTTTAGAGCTGTCTTTTGCTAGCCAGTTGTGGGTGAAATCCCCGAGGATGTAGAGCTTGCCAGCTCCAGCAGCAGACTTTAGAGTGGCTAGGTGGTCTAAGATGCTAGGCGCAGGGATGGCCGGGGCGCAGTAGGTCCCTGCCACGTACACCGAGGTGGAATGTGGTAAAGTCAGCTTAGTCAGTATAGATTCTATTTGGGGTGTGGGTCCAGGGATCTGGACAGGGGTGAACTGGAGCCTGGTGAATATGTACAGGGCGATACCTCCTCCTTTCTTCTTGCCCAGTCTGTCCTGCCTGATTACTGTGTAGCCAGGGATGGCTATTTCTGAATCAGCATGGTGTGGTTTCAGCCGTGTCTTAGATATAATGCAGATGTCTGGGCAGAGGGTTAGGGCAGTAAGTTGCATTTCAGGTACTTTGTTTAGGAGGCTGCAGATGTTTAGGTGAAATAATCTTAGGCCTTTAGGAGGGTTTTGGGGGTAGAGTGGAGCGATGGGCCAGGGTTGGTTTCAACATCCCCCACCAAGAGGAGAAGGAGGGTGATGTAGTGCATGGAGGCGTTCCATGTGTATCTGGACTTAAGCTTTGAGTGGTTTGTTTGTAATATGTAGAGAGAGGTTGAGGTAGCTAGGTTTCATAGGACAGATAGGCCAGGAAAGAAAGGGGGGGATGACAGAAGAGCTTAAAGCCCATGTATGGGTGGGCATTAGTGGCTGGAGCAGAGAGGTGGAGGTTGATGAGGGGCATAGGGGAGCTGGCGCAGTGTGGAGGGGGTGGAGGTTTGGGTCCTGCATAGGCTGGGGTGCTGGTGGGAGAGAGACAAGAGGAAAAGCTAGGGAAAAGAGTGGTATAAGGTAGAGGAGCGTGTTTGATATGTGCCGCATGCAGCAGCAAGCTGAGACTTGGTATAGCGGCCGCTAGTGGTGGGACATTGTAAGCTGCTAATTAGAAAGTGGGCTGATAGGTTCTGGCGAGTCACCTGATTTCAGCGTTCTAGCGCGTCACCAATCTATGTCTATATAACTAAGTGCCAACCAAGGGTGGTGGTGGGGCGGTGGGGAGCGGGAGCGGCAGACAGTCGCAGCATACCGTGCTCCAGGTGCAGGAGCTGTGTCTGCCTTCGCACCTAATCACGCTCACGTTTGAGAGGCTCCTTGCAATGTCCGATGGGGAGGGCGGTTGATCCTGAGGCCCTCGCGACCCTCTTGGGGTTCCTGGGGGAGGGCAACATCTCTGGCCCTCTTGACCCACTGTGTAAAGAAGACAGAGAGGAGAATGTTATTTATTTGCGAACCGGAGGGGAGGAGTTGATACCAGTTGAGTGTGGTACTGCTTAGTACTTGAGACAAAGCTTCATAGCTACCAGCCCGGTTTGCCCTGCACTTGCTTATTATCTGTAGGCTGCGCATTACACTTTAGCCCTGAAGATTTAGCTCCTACCACAGTTTAAAATCAAGCATGAGTGCAAATATACAAAAATTCCTTGCAACAGCTACTAGCACAGTTTATAAACTAATGTGAGGTCAAATATAAGCCAAAAAAAAAATTACAATCTAACTGCTTCACCCTGTTCAGCTTGAAAATGTGTTGCTGCACAGATGCAGATTCGGCCCTTAAGGTACCGGTCACAATTCTTGTATTAGCGAGCAAGCAAGAGGGACGGCGTGTGAATTAAGTTTTTAAGGTACAGGCTGCTATCTCATACATCGAAGCAAACATGAGGGGCAAAATTAAGCAAAAAAAACTATCAGCAGAGGTATGCCAAATTTTTTTTTAACTACAGTCTCAGTATGGCATATGATTGATTTAGCTGTATTAAAGGCAAGTAAAAGTTTGTTCTAGTACTGTTTGAAAATGGCGCCAAAACGCACAATAGAGACAATCGCAGCATGCCATGCTCCAGGTGCAGGGAGCTGTGTCTCCTGCCTTCGTACCTTGCTTCACGCTCCGGTTGGGATGGGGCTCCTTGCGATGTCCGATGGGGAGGGCGGCTGTTCCTGAGGCCCTTGCAACCCTCGTGGGGTTCCTGGGGGAGGGCAACGTCTCTGGCCCTCTCAACCCGCTTGCTTCACGCTCCGGTTGGGGGGGGGCTCCTTGCGATGTCCGATGGGGAGGGCGGCTGTTCCTGAGGCCCTCGCAACCCTCTTGAGGTTCCTGAGGGAGGCAGCGTCTCTGGCCTCTCAACCTGCTTGCTTCACGCCCCGGTTGGGGGCTCCTTTCGATGTCCGATGGGGGGGACGGCTGTTCCTGAGGCCCTCTTGGGGTTCCTGGGGGAAGGCAACGTCTCTGGCCCTCTCGACCCACTTGCTTCACATTCCAGTTTGGGGGGGCTCCTTGCGATGTCTGATGCGGAAGGTGACTGTTCCTGAGGCCCTTGTGACCCTCGTGGGGTTCCTGGGGGAGGGCAACGTCTCTGGCCCTCTAGACCCGTTTGCTTCATGTTCCGGTTGGGTGGGGCTCCTTGCCATGTCCGATGAGGAGGGCAGCTGTTCCTGAGGCCCTTGCGACCCTCATGGGGTTTCTGGGGGAGGGCAACGTCTCTGGCCCTCTCGACCCACTGTGAAAATGCTGGAGGTAATGAGTAACCCCCAAAGCACCTTGCCTAGTAGGGGAATCACGTGATATTGTTTAGGAACAAAGTAGCTGTGCTACAACCAAACCTTCGTGGAGGAAGGCCTTGAGCATTGGCTATGTTGGCTGCAAGCCCAGAAAAAAAAAGTCTGTCCTTTTTTACTTGGACAGAGTGCAGATACTATATAAAAAAAATAATATGGTAGGGTTCACCCTTGGTGTGCTTTCATGAAAATATACTTTTTGTGTACAAATTGGTGCTTTAGGTAGGGAACACACATCAAGTTTGAACTGGTAGTAACATAAAATGTTGAAACGCAAGGTTAAGTAACGTGCAAAAGGTTACACAGTGTGCACGCAAGGGTCACTCAAACCCAGCTATTTTCTGTAGTGTTCTTGAACACTACTGATATTAAAATATCTTTTAATAACTAAAGAGTGCAAAGTAAAGCTGCTGGCTAAGACAGTATACACAAAAACCCTAAAAGAAATGCTTAACACAAAATAAGACTCACATTATTTGACACCAATTTGCTGAGGTAATGCCCATAGTTTCATTAGAAAACTGTAACTGTTTTAGATATGTGCTGCCTACTGCCTATCTTGTAACACACTACAGCTACTTAAACCAACACATTTATATATCTCCATGCCACATTTTTTTTTTCAAAATAAAACTTTTGAAACACCTTCTAACTACCTTATAAAATGAAACTTCCTTATTTCTGTTTATTTGAAGCCAAACAAGATCTTATTTGAAAATACAGCACAACCCACCATCTGTAAGTGAAGTCACATCTAAGAGACCATGGTTACACCCTATAGCGCCTAGCCAAAATATGGCACTCTGCCATTTATCTTTGTGACGAACATTTTGCTTCTATTTAGCAAAACGTTTTTGGTTTTAACTAGAAGTATGATAAAGCCATTCATAGCTGTTGACACCTTACATCTTCACCTAGCATCTGCTTGGCACATTGTCTGCAAACTGCAAATCTTTTTACACATTGCAGTCTATGACGTCATATCTCTTCACATGTGAAAGTCCTTCACTGACTGACCCTATCTAGGCAGAACAAATCTTTTATTTAAAAAAAACTAATTAAAACAGTCAGATATGAGGCAAAGAAGCTGCCTTTTTTTTTTCTTTACTATAGCATGCTCTGCTCCGAAGACAGCCAATATTATCTTCAGAGCAACCTAGACAACAGAACATAATTACAGAACACACATATACACTGGAAAATGAGAGAGAGAGAGAGAGCATTACCTTGTTCAGCGTGTGTATTACAGAAATGAAACAGACAGACATAAAAAAAAACTTTACAACAAAACATACAGACTTACCCTGTGCCAAGGTATTTTTCTTCTTCTGTTCTGATACACCGGTCCGATTCATCAGAACAACCACAAAACCTTCATGATAGTCTCCCAAGTGCTGCAGCTATTAACCCTTTCAAAGGTTTCCTTTTGGCCATTTCAGTAATCTGCCAAACCAAGTCTTTTCTCAGCTCTGGTTTGCAGTTCAACAATAAAATCTGTAGCAGTACTAGATTGAAATCCAACTAGTGGAGGTCCCCAGTACCTGTGTTTGGGATCGAATGTTTCAGCCTCTATACGAGGCAAGGGAGCTTGAAATTGATACAAAAAAACTTAAAGCTGCACAGATAGTGAACATTGGGGGGGTTGGGGAGGATTTTCGAATCAAACCATCTAGTCACACCTACTGTGTATGCATCCACAATGGTTTGTTTTTCTTTCTCTAAATGTTGCTTATCTAACATTACTTGATCAGACACCGCTTTTCTACTAAAAGCAGCCTGAACTGTGAAAGCCATCGTCAGCTTTAACAGTTATATATATTTCCCCTTTCCTCTGACCTGCTATCTAGCAGGCACAAATTACAAGGGCAGTTTCCCTTGTTTGAGAGATTTTTCCTTAATACATCTCTCCACATATCCCTAACCTTGGGGTCCTCAGACCACCACATATGTATACATTGCCCATACCCAGCTTTTAGCTGTTCCATAGACCTTTTCCTGTAGGTTCAAGTCCACTCGAACACTCAGCGTCTTAGACTCTTTTTCTCAGCCCCACAATTAGGTTATGACCCTTACCTATGCGGACCCTGTTTAGAGTAAATACTAGCCTTTACTGGATTTACTGAGATCAGAACCAAAACCACCTCCTGGCTGGCTTGGCCATTTGTAAATAAAGAAACTATACCACACTGATGACAGTAAGGTAGTAAAAGTACAAGGTTTGTGGTTAGTTGTCCCTGGTAATCCAATAAAGCCACTTGACTCCAGATGTTGTTTTAAATCAGTTGTAATTTATTAATACCCAAATAAGCCCTAACAATTTTACCTCTAACATGATTAATTCTAAACAGCTGATGGCTTTTCACCACTAGGGCTACAGGTGTTCAGAAAAAATGAAGCAAAATTGCTCCTGTTTTCTGGGTGTTCAAGCATCCATAGCAGCCTGTGGCTATTCCTGTTGGACACACTGGACATGATATTTAGGTCCTGTATTTATACCCAAATTGTTTACATCAAAAATGCATAGTGGAAATTTCCAAAACTGCTACAGCACATTTTAGTGTAGACACTACGTCATTGAATGAAATCATGAGATAAGGGTTTGAAAGTACATAGGCCATAAAATACCGCAGTCATAAGATACATTTGACATTATGTGAGACGGGAGTTCTGTTTATCATCACCTTTGGATGGTCCAGGGATTTTACATTATTAAAAATAACATGCTTTAGGAGACAAGAAAAAAAAAAAGGCTTTTATTTTATTTAAAACAAATTGCCTAGAACTGCAAAAAAAAAAAAAAAAACTTTACTAGATAGTGGCCAAAGCAAGGATATATTTCTTTCTTTTTTTAATTTATCTGTTTATCGCCCCTACGTGCGCCCGAGCTGACTCTCCTTCAGGCTGCCTAGGTCCACAGTCATTCACCCTACTAACTCCCCTTTCGACCACCAACCTCATATACGCAGCCATCCACGGAGTAGCCCCGGTGTAACCCTTCACCTGGTGGGTCCCCGCTCCTCTGAGGTGGAAGCACCGATGGGGAGGAGGCACCAGCACACTATTTACTTCTTGCAATCCTGGGAGCTGCTGAGACATTCATGTGGCTTCCTGGGGAGTCTTTGGGGATGCCTGGGGCCGGCAGCCGTCATCCAGCTAGACTCCGATGCGGATTTTTCACTTTTCTTGTTCCCCCTAGTGCACTGCTTCCTGTAGTGCCCCTGGTCTCCACTAGGGGCCGCTACGGGAGCGAGGCTTATCCCAAACCCTCCCCAGGATAGGAGAGCAGTCCGTCGGATGCTCAATCCTATCCTTCCCTGCCAACCCAAGTCCGTTCCCGGAACCTGGTTGCCAGCGTGGGAAGAGGTAAGGCACCAGTGCCTCAACCCTCTACACCACCGGGCCAGCGTAATAATTATTTCTTATCAATTTTCTGTTATACTTTTTTAAACACAAGAAATCATGAAATGAGGAACCGTGTTAGCCAAGGCTAAACGGCAGTTAATGTTGAAGGAGCTGCATGTTATCTTAACCATGACCTTAGGTTACAGAAACAGTATCTCTGTTTGAGCAGAGCAAAACTAATTTTGCTTCAAACATCTGTTCCTAAACACTGCTTATGCTCTTCACCTATTTTTCTACAATTATTTAAAGGGCCTTAACACCTTTTGAACCCGGGCACCCACATATATATTAATTCACTTGGTGGTATCATTATTATTTGCATGGTTTCAACAATTACACTTTAAACACCCTTGCATTTACAAGGCATATTAATTTATATGTTGGTATCATGTAGTTATCTAGTAGCCACTTCCACCTTTCACTAGCCATTTTACTAGCCAATGCAAGCCTTTTTACACCTTTTCTATGTTCTCAACCTTTTGTTTAGCCAACTACGTATAAATGTTGTTGTTGATAAACTTGTATAAAACTTTGGTTACTGGTCACTAAAACTTTGGCCACTGGCCACTTTTAACAAGACGGATCAGTGAGCTCCAGGCGTGCTCGATGGAATTTCCTTACCTGGTTTTCCACAGGGACAAGGTCTCCCTTCGCCCAAACCCGAAGTTCCTCCTGAAGGCTGTGTCTGATTTTCACCCTCACCAGGTGATTAATCTACCAGTGTACTTCACCAACCACACCTCAGAGGCCAAGCACAGGCTCCATACTTTGGACCTGCAGCAAGCGCTCGCCTATTACAAGTGACGCACTGCTGGAGTTCGAGGAGAATTTCGCCAGCAATTTATCACCTATGCTGAAGCTGCACCAGACAGACCAGCAGCTAAGCAGACGATTGTTAGGTGTATTGTGTCCTGCATTGACCTCTGCTATAGGTTGGTGGGTAGGGAGCATCTTGCAGGGCTTAGGGCTCATTCCGTCCACCATACCGCTGCCTTGGTGGCTGCTTCCAGGGACATCCCTATCCAGGAAATCTGCAGGGCTGCTACCTGGAAATCAGCGCACACCTTCATTTCCCACTACCACATTGACCTTAAGTCATGCCGGGATGCTGGTTTTAGGGCCTCAGTTCTCCAATCTCTGTTCCCTAAATAGGGGTTGTGTGTCTTGCCCCTCTTCCCGGAGAACTGTGTGACAGGGAGCTACTGCCACTCTTGAGGACTGACCTTTTCTTACATCTGTTGCAGCAGCTCTTCTATTTCTTAGCCTAATCTATCCTTTACAATTTCTAGTCCATAAGGTTGACCACCTATGGGCACCCTCTTCCCTTTCTTGACTGTGCTATAGTGTCCTCTTTAATTTTCCTTTTCCCTCTCAGGTCCTCGTACAGGGAGGTTATTGTGGTGACCTCCAAGCGTATATAAAACAGGTTGTGTTTATCGTTGTTGGATTTAGTATGTAATAGCACTATGTCATAAAATACTTTAATGTGTATACCTTATGTTTATGAAACTTGTAAATATTGAAAATACCATAGCAAAAATTACTAGGTGACTGTATATTATAGAAATAAAGTTACTTGTGCTATTTAAAATGCATGTCAATTGCTGTAAGTTGAACAAGTCTGAAGTGTCATGGTGATTTACGTATATCCTATGATACTGTGCATTAGGGAAGTGTGTGTGATGTTGTGTTTCTTTGAAACCTGGCTTATTGTCAATGCCCTTTGGGGTAACCTTGTTTCAGTGCTTCTGCACTGAGGTTCTTTGTTTTTAGCTTTTTTAATTTTTTTATTATTTGAGCCCCCACTACCCAAGCAAACAGGGCCCACATAGGGGTGGAGGCTGAATCTCAACTGCTAAGTTAGGTCAAAGATCAGTGAGTTAGTAGGTGCTGGCTAAGTGTAGAGGAAAGACTTGCATAGTCTGTTGTTGCAACTGGTGTACTGAAGAAGGGATATGCCATTGCTTAAGGTTATCTGCTGCATTTTGAATAAACATCACACAGAGATTGTGTGCTGAACTTGAAGTTCAGTGTCTGGTCCATCTGTTATCCCACAACCCCTCCGTAGGCTTGGTGTGAGAAGTGAGATAACTTGCTGGGAGCATCTGGACTGGCCAAAGAGGGACATTTTCTGGTGGATATTGCCCAGATATCCCAGGTGGACCAGTGCACCAGGAGCTGCCAGAGGAGAACCCGGAGAAGAAAGTCCATGGAGTTCTGACCAGAACCATGGCTGACAGATGGAGAGAAACTGGTGCCTGGACTGGACTTGGGACCTCGGAGGAAGGCCAAGCCTGAAGACAACAATGAAATGCAAAGGGATGAGGAACTACTGTGGGGTTGAGGCAGACTGGAGCAAGCGGGGCCCGCATAGGAGTGGAGGCTGAATCTCAACTGCTAAGTTAGATCAGAGATCAGTGAGTCAGTAGGTGCTGGATGTGTGTAGAGGAAAGACTTGCATAGTCTGTTGCTGCAAACTGATGTATTGAAGAAGGGATATGCCATTGCTTAAGGTTATTTGCTGCATTTTGAATAAACATCACACAGAGATTGTGTGCTGAACTTGAAGTTTGGTGTCTGGTCCATCTGTTATCCCACAACCCCTCCACAGACTGCTAAGAGTCTGCCTGGAGTATGGATAGAACATCATATCCACGTCCCAAGAAAAACAGGTTACTCACCTGTAACAGTGGTTCTAGGAGTAGTATATGAGGTTCATTCACACTGACCCACACAGCCTTCCCTGGCAGGTAGCACACCAGTCTTGCGTCCAGCTGGTAAGATCTGACGTCATGGGGAGGTGCTAGGGGAGTTAACACAGTGGGTGGGTGGGAGGAGCCAGCTTGAAAACATTCTGGTGGAGTCTTAAAGGAAAAGGAACACTGCCTGAAGTGTGGATGAACATCATATACCACTCCCAGAACTACTGTTACAGGTGAGTAAACTGTTTTTCTCCTCTCCTGTTCTGCCAATTGTCTGTCTCTTGCTTGTCTGATTGCGCAATCAAATTTTCCTTGTGGCATCTAGGAATCGGCCACTTCGGTGATCCCACAATAGCCTCCTGTTATCTCCCTTTCTTCATTTGCTGTTTCTATTCTTTCTTTCTACCGTCTCTGTGGTTAAAAAAAATGTGTTATATATATATATATATATATATATATATGAGCAAAAAAACTCCGTTTAATACATTGAGTAGAGTTGTTCACAGCGACAAAGTGAGGAAATTAAGCTGTTAGGTTGAAAACCCCTTGGACCCCAGCCCCACCCCCAACCGGCATTGGAGTGCGCATTGGGATCGTCAGCCCTAACTCTCACCCCATGACATGTAAAGCAGCAGAGTAGGAGGCTAGGGTGAGGTTGGGACACGATCTGTCGCCTATGCTGTTGAGGGTGAACAGCAAGCTCAACTGCTGTAATTCCTGTCGCTGGTGCTCTTTCTTCGTGAACAATTTTACTCCTCTATTCCTTCTTTTTGAGAATAGCGAGAAATAGTGAATGTAATGCAGCGGTGGGAGCGTGGGGCCCCTTGCCTCTCCACTCTATGATGTGTTGTGGCATACTAACAGGGACAGCAACGCAAACAGAAATGCTAACAGTGGCGCACATGGTAACACAAGCACGAATGAGAACAGAAAGGGTAACGCACATGGTGAATGGTCTGCCACATGATGTGTTGTCACATAGTAACATGGTGCCTGCAAACAGAAATGTCAATGGGCATGGTGATGTAAAGTGAAACAGTAAGATAAACAGTACTGTAGACAGAAATGGCAAAAATAACAGAAGCATAAGCGCAAATGAAAAGCAAGGATAACGCACATGGTGGCGCAGGCGCCAATGGTAAGTGAAGCAGGTACCGGATCCATAGCGGAAAAGGCAACAGTAACAGTAATGTAAGCGCACAGCGCTGGTTTCCCCAAAACCTGCATTGAGAAAGACAGTGAGTACAAATAATGTATGCAAAATAATGAGTATGTAGCAGAAAATGAGATCTTGGAATACTAAATACATTATATCTCAGGAACCATATAGCGTAGAAAAAAAATTTAAAAGTCATATTATTTACAACTGTCCTGGCTAATTTAAATCTTAGCCCCAATAAGGGCTAAGAAATTTTCTGACTGAAAAGTCCGTATCTCGCACCGTTTCCGAGATACGGGCCCTGAAAGGCGCGGCGAACGCCGTAATGTTATCCTGTGGGAAAAAAAGAAAAGTTCGGAGCGCCATAACTTTGCCTCCCTGTAATGTTTTTTTCACCAAACTACTGAAAGGCACATCTGTGGGCTGTTGGCTGTCTTCCCTCCAAATTTCAGGAAAAAAGACCAAACCGTTATTTTGCAGCAGGGCTCCAAATGATTTCTGTTAAGTGTCGGGCGCCGTAATGTTATCCTATGGGAAAAACTGTCAATTTTGGAGTGCCGTAACTTTGCCGCCATGTGATATTTTTTCACCAAACTACTGAAAGGCACATCTGTGTACTGTTGGCTGTCTTCCCTCCAAATTTCAGGAAAAAGACCAAACCGTTATTTTGCAGCAGGGTGCCAAAGATTCCTGTAATGCTTGAGCCCGTAATGTTATCCTATGGGAAAACTGTCAACTTTGGAGTGCCATAACTTTGCTGCCGTGTAATATTTTTCAATACAACACTGAAAGGCACATCTGTGAGGACGTCGCTCGTTCCTCAAACTTCAGCCCAAAACTCCCAACGGTTATTTTGCAGTGCAGTGCCAAAAGAATTGCTGTCATTTTCCCACAGACTAGAAAATTACTGTCGCAATTGAAGCTTTCATAAAAGTTGCGACACTACAAGTGAGCACCGAAAGTAATTTACGAGTTCTTTTTCCAGAAATCTGAAAAACATATTTCTGGGTGTTTCTACAAAATAAAAGACATGGCAAGCATCCTCAGGGCCCACTAGGTGAATACAAAAAAATTAGATTGCTAGAGGGTCCCAAATTTAAATGCCAACCATTTTTCTGATCACCAACTGAAAACAAAATGGCCGGATTTGCGAAAGTAACAGGCCCATTTGAAAGTAAAAAATGCATTTTGAAAGTGTTGAACTTTTGTTAACTTTTCCCATTGACTTATAATGGGAAACTGTTTTTGAATAACTTTTGAACTGTTTAATATTTTTTCACGAAATCTTCAAAAGGCACATCGGGGACCCCGGCTGCACGTTGCCTGAAGATTTCGGGCCGGTCACGCAAACCGTACGACCTGTAGGCGCGACCACAGAATTCCAGAAACGCGTAAACGCGCACAGATCACACTTAATAACTCCGCAGCCGTATATCCGACCAGTACAAAACTTGGTAGATCCCAAGGCCTATGGTTCTTGATCAAAAATTCCAAATTTCAGGCAAATCCATCAGCAGGTTGCAAAGTTATTAAGGTGCAAAGTTTTAGGGTTTAACATAAGAGCCAAATATACTCAACCGTAACTATGAGTAGCACTACTGTGCTACCATAATATATACTGTGTGTATGTATATATATATATATATATATATATGACTCTGTTTTGTTGAAATTATTACAGACAACTTCTTGGGTGTTAGAGAAGTAAGCAATTTGGAACACAGAGGGGTGACCCTAAGAAATCTTTTGACCTCTCACAAGCTTGTTAACAGAATTGTCAGCATGAAAATCAGGCCTGGGGCAGGACGTCTTAATTGGTTGCCCCTGTTAAGAAGACTAGAGTACTCTTCAGGCTGCTCACAGGAAGGTCAGTGCAAAAAGTCTTAAAGCATTTTGTAAAAAACAGGAGATGAAACTTACAAGAACAGGATGCAGAGGTTAAATTGCCAGGCAAAGACATCTCATAGAAAGAGAGCAATGTTTTGTTTGGAAGGGGAGTGAGCGAGAGAGAGAGATTTTGAAGAGAAATGACTCAGATGAAAGACTTTGTTTTTTTTTTGTTTGTACTGCCTTGAAGAAGAGCCGTCCTGTACAATTTTGTTATATTTTATTGTTATAATAATAAAATGCTCCTTGTGAATGTTATACTTTTTCCTGGTCTGCCTATGCTTCTTGACCTACGCTTCTATGACATGTAGCCCAGTACCAGACTTGACTACCACAGTGTGGTCAGCCCTGGATGCCACTAAATACTACATCCACATGGCTGTGGATGCTAATAACATTTCCTCAAGGATCCTAGCTAGTGCAGTGTCTTTGAGGTGATTCTACTGGCTAAGGGCAACCATCCCTTTCCCAGGACACTTAGACCAAGGCCATGAATTTCCAATTTGAAGGAGATTCTCTTTTTGTGACAAAACAGAGGCATACATGAAAAAAGTGGATGCATACAAAATTACTTACAAAAGCAGCACTGAACAAGAAAAGGCCTCCACTTCCTAGAGGCCTTATGGTAGGGGAGGTAGGGCATGGGCTACTTCTCAAGAGCCTAGTCTCCAAAAATGCTATGCTTTCAACCCGAAAAAAGTTAACTACAGGTGCAGAGACAGGAGTGGCTCAAAGTGTTGCTGCTGTTGCTCTAACCCCCAATCTTCAGCCAAAACAAAACCCCTGACAGTTCTGCCCAGGTCACCCAACCATTGCCAGTGGGGTGATGGGGGGAGGTTGGCCCATTGCTTCCATGAGTGGAAAAACATTACCACAGTCAAGTGGGTCCTGGAGGTAGTGATCCAGAGGTTCTCCTTCCAGTTTAGAAAGTTTCCAAAACTGCAGAAACACAAACATTTTCTGGCACACTCTCCCACAGAAAGAATTCTGCTGGAGCTGCAAGTAAACAAACTACTACAAGCAAAAGCAGTGGAAGAGGTCCCTGCCTCCCAGAGTGGCAAGGGCCTGTTTTCAAGGCACTTCCTGACGTACAAGAAAAATGGGGAGTGGCAGCCCATTTTGGGCCTCACATACCTGAACAAACACATCAAAAAGAGAGGTTTAAGATGGTCACACTGGGCACAGTGATTCCATTCTTACAGTCGGGGCAATGGCTAGGGTCACTGGACCTGAAAGATGCATACTTACATGTTCGAGTCAGACCTACCTACAGAAAATTTCTCAGATTCAGGCCAAGAAACTGCCAGTACCAGTTTGTACCCCTTCCCTTCAGACTTACTTCAGCACCAAGGGTCTTCCAAGTGTTTAGCTGTGGTGGCAGCAAACCTCAGAAGGCAAGGCATGGTGGATCTTCCTGGACTTTAAGTCTTCACCATTTAGTCACCTTTCTGAGTTCTACACTGGAGGTGCTAGGACCCTGTGGGAGTGAACAATCTTCAGGAGGGTCGTCACCGAGGTAGGACTGCGCATGCGTGGCACCGCGAGACTGGCTTGTGCCATATAGGCTATCTTGGCATCGACACCCCCAACCACCTCAGTTCCCTTTTTCTCCACTGTTGAGTGCACTTCAGTGATGGCGTTGCTTGCCCGTAAGTCAAAATTTCATGTCTATATGACAGCAGCATTAGTCATTCAGTTTGTTAGTTTAAGTGTTGTTCTTTATTATTTAAAAAAAAAGAAGAAAGAAGAATTTCTCTCAGTCCTGCCCATCGACAGAGTTGGCCATAGACGGTCTTGGTGATGGTAGGGATGCTTCTTTGGAAGGCTGCTTTAGCAGCGAGGCTCTGTGTGGTCCGCTGCCCTCTCGGGGGGGGGGGTCCGACCATGGACATTCTGGTGTCTGGAAGGGAGGACAGTCCTCCTGTAGACACAAAAAGAAGTGGGCCTGTTCTCGAACCAAGTCAGGAACCCTGTACAGTTCAGCCTCGAGTGCTTCCTCTTCCCATCGGAAGAAGAAGAAATGGTACCACTCAAGGTCACTTTCTGGTATGTCTGTCAGGGAGTATCTGATAATTGAGAGCCCCCTGCGTTCCCCAGTGGCTTCTGCGCTCGATAGCCTGGAATCTAACCACTGGAGCCCTTCTCTGTCCTCTTGTGGGGGTTTCCAGTGGGCAGTTTCATCATTGGGCCACTCTGAAACAGAGGATCACAGCATTCCTCAAAACTAATGGCCAACTAGACCCTAAACAGCATGGTTTCACAGCATGTGGATCATGCCAGATAAATCTGCTTGAGTTTTTTGACCACACTACAAAAATAGTGGACAACGATGGGGCAGTTGATGTGGTCTACCTAGACTTTAGTAAGGTCTTTGACTCAGTTCCACACAGAAGGCTGGTAAAGAAGCTTGACCATACAGGGGTTGGTCCAGAAGTAGTCCAATGGGTACAAAACTGGTTACAAGGCAGAACCCAGAGGGTACAGGTAAATGGAACGCAGTGAATGGAAGGCAGGGTGACCAGCAGAGTGCCCCAGGACTCAGTGCTGGGGCCTCTGCTCTTCGATTTTTTTTATAGCAGACATTGCTGATGGACTGGAAGGGAAGGTGTATCTGTTCCCAGATGACACCAAGATATATAACAGAGTGGACACCTCAGAAGGAGTGAGCAAGATGGAAGCTGACCTCAAGAAATTAGAAGAATGGTCTGGAGTGTGGCAGCTGAGATTTAATGCTAAAAAGTGCAAGGTCATGCACATAGGAAAGAAAAATCCAAGAAAGGAGTATTACCTAGGAGGTAAAAGACTGGCAACCTCAAACCAGGAATGAGATATGAGAATCATAATCTCAGATTTGAAGGTTAGTAAACAGTGTGTGAAAAGGCAACATTGAAAATCAACAGAATGCTGGGTTGCACTGGGAGGGAAATCATGAACAGGAGGAAGGAGGTGATACTACCACTGTATAGATCGCTGATCAGGCCTCACCTGGAATATGGAGACCAGTTCTGGAAGCCTCACCTCAGGAAGGACATTGACCAGGTAGAAACAGTACAGAGAAAGGCAACAAAAATGATTTAGGGTCTGCAGTACACGTCCTACGAGGAGAGACTTAGGGAACTGAATAGGTACTCCCTGGAGCGGGGGGGGGGGCATGATTGAAACATTCAGGTACATAAAAGGCATTAACAAGGTACAGGCACAGGAACTTTTTAACTTCAGGAAGGGCTCCAGGACCAGGGGACATGACCTCAGGCTGCAAGGAGGAAGGTTCTCTACCAACACCAGGAAGTTTTTATTCACAGAAAGAGTGGTGGATGCCTGGAGCAGCCTGCCCCAAGAGACTGTGGGGGTCAACACTGTGGAGCGATTCAAGAATGTATGGGATAGACACAAGGGAGCCCTGACTACAAAGGGCAATTAGAGTGTCAAAATAGGTCTAAAACAAATGGGCAGACTAGATGGACCTAGCGGTCTCCTCCTGCTGTTAACTTCTGTGTTTCTATGTTTCTTATGGAGCAGTGGGTTCAGCGTTTGGCTCATTTGCCCTTGCCAGTGGACCCGGTGCCATCGGGCCTTGGCGCCGCTGTGCCACAGCTAGGCTTTTGGACCAGGATCTGCATTCGGTTCCTTCTCCGGTGCTGTCGACGCTGATCCCAAGTGCATTTCCTCCTCACTCAGGTTTCCTGCATGGGCCGGCACAGGTACCACTCCCTTCCTCCTCCTCTTTTTTCAGGGATGGCTATTCTCTATTTCCAGGCTCTTTGGTGCTGTTTGTGTTGTTGGGGTCTCCAGTACTGCATATGACGCCATCTGCTTTGGTGCCGTGTGTTGCGTTGGGGACTTCGTTGCTGTGTACAGTGCCATCTGCTTCGGTGCTGTGTTCGGTGCCATTGGCAGTGCTGCATATGGCGCCATCGGTTTTGTGCCGCGTGTGGGACTGTCGGCTTCGGTGCCGCATGTGGCATTGGGGTCTTCAGTGCAGGGCTCAATTCCATTCCCAATGTCACCGGTCTGTATCTTGCCCAGGTTTGGCCTTGCTTAGGCAATTCCTGACACCTCTGGGGCAGATGTAGAGCATGACAAGTCGGATCCTGACCTCATCATTTCCGACAATGGCGATGACTCATTTTACAGCCTGGATGAGAAGCCCGTGCTTCCAACTGAACCCCTGGTTGAAGACCTGTCTTTCCAGTCTCTTCTTAAGAATGTGGGTTCTGCACTGGCTCTACAGACCTCCGATGTAGACCCAGGGAGGCTTTTGCGACTTGAGTTTCTCCATATTCCTAATGTTTCAAAGAACCTTACGCCTCCTGTACCACCCACCTCTGAGACCTTGTCACAGGCGGTGTGGGAGAGGCCAGCTCTGATTCCTTAGGTGGCCAAGTCCATAGACCGAAAGTATGTCCATCCCAAGGAGAGACCCTTCTTAGCTTCACAGCTCATCGCAGATGCTCTGGTTGTCCTCGCTGAGAATAACAAGGCTTTTCTCCCTCAAGAGACAACAGCTCATCCTGTCAACAAGGAATCTCGTAAGATTGACACCTTGGGGAAATGAGCATTCGCTGCTGCAAGCCTAGGCATGCGTATTGTTACAGGGACATTTCTCTCAGTATAAGTATGTCCTTTGGAACTCCCTCAAATCCATAGTGGAGAACCTCCCGGAGTCTGACTCCATCATGGAGCTTCTGCAGACTATTACCCGGGGTATAAAGTCTAGTAGCCATCAGCTAAAAGCATCTGTGGATGCCTACGACACTGCCTCCAGGACAGCTGCTGCTGGGATCTGTCAGGCGACACTCCTGGCTTAGAACATCAGGATTTTCTTCTGATGCTCAGCAGCAGGTCACGAATGTCCCCTTTAATGGTTCTCACCTCTTCAGCACTCAAATAGAGCAAGCTCTAGAGGCCGCTCAGAAAACCAGGACTGCCATCAAGACAGCCAGGACGGCTCTGTCCGCCCCTCAAAGGGGCGAGAACCATTGTTAGTTTCGCAACAGGCAGTCTTTTCAAGGTAAGAGCCAAGGGGTATTTAGCAAGAATCAGCCCATTCAGCCACAAAAGAAAATGCAGCAGAAGGCACAGGGTTCGAAAGCACCAAGTGCCACCCTCTGAGACATTGGCCTGAGTCCCACCCCAGCTGCCCAAGGTGGAACTGCCCTCTGCGGTGGGAGGTCATCTGGCTCACTTTTACAGCCAATGGCAGTCTATAACAACAGAAAAGTGGGTCCTCAGGATTATCCGGGAGGGGCCTGTCGGAGATTCCCCCCAACTGTCCACCCAAGTGGCTGCACAGTCTCCCCATTACACAGTGAGACCTTCTCACTTCAGAGATTCAGGGCCTTCTTCAGAACAGGGCAGTGGAGATAGTACCTTGGGAGGAAAAGAATGCAGGGTTCTACTCCCACTGCTTTCTGGTCCCAAAGAAAACAGGCGACATGCACTCTGTTCTCGACCTCAGAAAACTGAACAAGTGTTTGCTCAGGGAGAAGTTCAAGATGATCTCCTTAGGGACTCTTATGCCACTTCTCCAACAGCAAGACTGGCTTGCATCCCTGGACCTGCAAGATGCTTACCAGCATGTTCCAGTGCACCCAAGTCACTGCAGGTACCTCTGCTTTGTGGCTTTGGGTCAACACTACCAGTTAAGAGTCCTGCCCTTTGGGCTGTCATCGACTCCTCGAGTCTTTACAAAGTGTTTTGCAGTTCTCCACGCACACCTTCGAAAGCTGGGCATCACAGGCTTTTCCTATCTGGATGATTGACTTCTCGCCAGTCTGACAAGGGAGCAAACTCAAGAGGCAGTCTCCATGTTATTTCAGTTCCTCACCTCCAAGGAATTACTGCTGAACCTGTAAAAGTCACAGCTTCAAGTCTCTGAGCTGCTCCTCTTTATAAGAGCCCTCCTGGACACCTCCAAAGTGAGGGCCTTCCTCCCGGGGGGACAGGAGGAACAACATTCTCCAGATGGCTCATTTCATCAGAAAAAACAACCCTGTACGAGCCCACTCCATGCAGCAGATGCTGAGCCTAATGGCCTCTTCCGTTTTTACAGTGCCTCTAGCCCAATTACACATGAGGATCACTCAGTGGATGCTCAGCACACAGTAGTCCCCTATGACACATCCGCAGTCTTACCCCATCAGAGTAACAGAACCTCTAACGAGATCACTTGCATGGTGGATTCAGGAGGACAGCCTTCTTCAAGGTCTCCCCTTTGCCCTGACGGAGTCTCAGATTACCATCACCATGGATGCATCTCTGCTCAGGTGAGGGGTTCACTGCCAGGATCTCCACACTCAAAGAATGTGGACTCAGGAGGGATCTCATCTGCACATCAATGTTTTGGAGATGAGAGCAGTCCTGTATGCTCTTTGAGCCCCAGAGAAAGTCATCTGTCACAAGGTAATACTTCTTCAGATAAACAACAAGGCTGTGATGTATTATATCAACAAGCAGGGAGAAGCGCACTCCTACCCTTATGCAGGGAAGCAGTGAGGGTATGGCAGTGGTGTCTAGAACACTCTGATCCATTCGGTTTACTTGCCAGGAACCCAGAATAATCTAGCAGAGCACCTCAGCAGGACAGAGGTGGACCCTCACTAGTGGTCGCTCGCACCAGATGTCATGCAATCGCTCTTTGACGAGTGGGGCAGTCCGGACGTGGACCTTTTTGCCTCCCCACTCAACGCAAAACTGCCTCTATTTTGCTTCAGAAGTCCAGCTGGCATTTTCTGTCAGGATGCATTCAGACTGTGGTGGACAAGACACTTTCTGTACGCATTTCCCCCGCTACCCCTAATTCAGAGGGTGCTGCTCAGATTAGAGGTGCAGTGGGGCAAGGTGATCTTAATTGCAACTTACTGGCCTCAACAGAGCTGGTTTCCATTGATCAACAAACTGTCGGGCTGTCCTCTGAGGCAACTGGCTCTACGGATAGGCTTCCTTACACAGGGATCCCTGGTTCATCCCAGTCTACATTCCCTTCATCTCCATGCCTGGCTCCTAAGGAGATAGAGGTGGGCAGGTTCAAAGTTTCTCAGAGAACTTCCCAGATTCTCTTAGCAGCGTGTAAGGCTACTACCAGGAAGACATACATTGCTAAATGGAAGCGCTTTTCTGTTTTGTGTGCCAAGATCCCTCTGGATCCTTTCCGCTGCCCAGTGAGTAAAGTTTTGGAGTACCTGTTACACCTTTTGGATGCAGGGCTGCAATATTCAACAGTCAAGGTACATTTCTGTGCGCTTTCTGTCTTTCATGAGCCGGTCCAGAATATGCCTTTGGCTCAGCTACCCTTGTTCAAAAGATTTCTCAAGGGCATTCTGCTTACTAGGCCCCCGATTAGGAAGCTGGTTGCCACCTGGGATATTAATCTCATGCTGGATATGCTCACTCGTAAACCTTTTGAGCCTCTAGCCACGTGTAATTTGACGTTTCTGACCTGGAAGACTGCCTTTTTGGTGGCCATCTCTTCTGCTCACATTGTCTCTGAGATACAAGCTCTCGTCACAGACCCTTCGTACACCGTCTTTCACAAAGACAAGGTGGTACTCCATACTCACCCTAAATTCCTACCAAAAGTGGTTTTGGAGTTCCATCTCAACCAATCCTTGGTTCTGCCGACTTACTTTGCTAACTTCCGAAATGAAGGTGAACGCACCCTTCATTCCCTTGATGTTAAGAGAGCCCAACAATTCTACATTGCTATAACTAGGGACATCTGTCAGGCAAAGCAACTCTTTGTCTCTTTCATCTCGGCCCGGCTGGGTCAGCCGGTGTCCATCAGATGCATCTCTGCCTGGATAGTGGCATGCCTTCACCATTGCTATTCCATGGCACAGACTAAAATGGAAGGCCAGGTACATGCACACTCAACTAGAGCAGTTGCTATGTCGGCCCAGTGATGCTGAGGGTTGAGGTGCTGGACGCCACACCTCACACCATGCAGGCAAACCTGGTTCGGGAGTGGACCTGGGGAAGAGTAGGATTGAGCATCCAATGGACTGCTCTCCTCTCCTGGAGTGGGTGGGTGATGATCCTTGCAGCTCCAGTGGCTTCTGGTGTCAACTGAGGGCACAGCAGCTTGCGAGGGCACGTAATCAGGGTATGGGGGCATTGGTGGGCATCATACACACGGAGGCAGGAGCGCAACCATCACGAGCAGACACCATTGCACATCTGTGCCCACAGGTTCCAGTAACAAGATGGAAAGCCATGACGCTCAGGAAGGCGGCAGCAGTGACTTCTGGAGAACAAAAAGGCCACTTGCCCAATACCGGACCCATCCTGGCCAGCTCTCCCAAGTCCTCATTCAGCTCCCAGACCCTGGCTGTCTGAATTCCAGAAAGGACACCCAGGTAAGGAGTAGGGTGGCCCCACCCCGGGGGGTATAGGTCCAGGAGGTCAGCTGGGATCCGAGGGGTTGTGGCTGGTGTCTCTGTCCCTGATTCCCTGGTCGGGTTGGTTTCAGGTGGGCAGTAGGAGCCTGAGGTCAAATGAGGTACACCTGAGAGAGTCCTGGACTTTTGGCGCTAGGAGTTCACAAAAAAAAAAAAAAAAACTAGAGTGGTTGCTGCGTCTCTGTTCCTATAATCAAGATTTGCAAAGTGGCAACTTGGAGTTCAGTGCACACATTTGTGAAGCACTATGCTCTGGATGTCCCTTCCAGGCAACATGCTTCCTTTGAAAGGATGATATGTAACAGGATTCTGTCCTGAATGAGCTCTGTCTCCTGCCGCCCTGCTCAGGGGATTGGTTTAGCTTGATACTGTAACCCAGAAGTGTGACTAAATGGTGAAGACTTGAAGTCCAGGAAGGTATGAACATTATGTACCTACCACAATTCTTGATCTTCTTGGACAAGTCATCACCGTTTAGTCACATGCCCACCCACCATCCCCTGGGTTCACTCATTCTGTTTCTGATTCTCTCTCCCTCGTTGGGTTTAGGCTGTGAAGACATTGTTTCAATTGACCCTTCTTACACGGGTCAGTTGGGCTATCTTATGCCCTTGTTAGGTTAGGTTTTCCTAGTTTTATTACACTGTATCTCATTGGTAAAAAAGGTACTGAGGTGGCTGCTGGTCGTCACTGAGATAGCCTATACGGCCCGAGCCAGTCTCACAGTGCCATGCATGTGCGGTCCTACCTTGGTGCCGATCCTCCCGAAGATCTTTGGCTTCCACAGGGATCCTAGCACCTCTGGCGTAGAACCCAGAAGTGTGACTAAATGGTGAAGACTTGTCCAAGAAGGTCAAAAATTACAGTAGGTACGTCATTTTCATTTTTTCCCTATACAGATGACTGGTTAGTCTCAGGGAAAACAGAACAAGAGACAGGGTGTTTTTTTTTTTTTTGGTTTTTTTATGTAACTTTCTTTATTTGTAATCAGTTTGCATTCCAACAATGTTACAGACAGGTATGTACAGACAAAATTAATATAAACATACAAAGAAACATAATTAAAGATAAAAAAGTACAGACATACAAAATGGGTCAATGAATTAATTATCTCATAAGGGCAAACCTGAGATAGAATCTAATTCAGGAGTAATAAAGGGGGGGAGGGGGACGTAGAAGAAAGAGAAAAGGGGGGAGGGTAGATCCAAAGTAGGGAGAGGAAGACAAGGAGGGGGAGGACAAGGGGATTTAAGGAGTTAATGGGTAGGTGGACAAGTCTTTAGAATACAGTCAGGAATCAATTCAGCCAGTGCTAATGCACGATATCTCCAGAGAGAAAAAAGAACATGATATAACATTCCATGCCCTCTAAAATTAAACCCCTGTTCACGGAACAAAGTCTAGCCTAGCTAATGCCATAAACAGTACCCATCCCCTTCAAATTAATTCAAAATGAGTCTGCTTGTTGTTAATAAGGGCTGTGAGGGCCTCTGTTTTCTATATAGAAGTCATAGTGTCATGCCATTGAGAGAAGAATGGAGCCTGCTTGGAAAGCCAGCTCCTAGTGATAACTTTCTGGGCTGCTAGGAGTATAGTCTTCAAAAGCTTCTCTGTATTGGGATCCCCATAGCCTTGCGGGACTTCCAATAAGAAATATAGTAGGGGATGTAAGGTTAAGTCAGGGCTGAAAATAGAATATAGGACCTGTTGTAACTCCCTGGGAAAATCAGACAAAACTAGGCATTCCCACATTATGTGATATAAAGCTGCTGGGGAGTTACCACATCGCCTCCAGCAGGCTGCGACTCTGGGTGACTGGAATTTAGCTTGAATCGCCAGGGTCCTGAAAAGGCGGATCTGCATTTTGCAAGAGAATTCTCTCCATTGCCAGGTTGCTAGACCTAGATAAATCTTTGATTGAGCCTTGACCCAGGTTCCCTCCTCCACTTGAAGGCCCAGATCATGAGACCATGCCATTCTGACCGAAAGGGTAGTGTCTCACTTCCATGCTATGAGAATTTTATATATATAGGCTATAATATGTGTAGTGGGGATCTACCCTCCACAATTTCCCTGCTTAAGACTAAGATTTTGGGGAGCGGGGGAGTATCCATCTCTGTTTTGGGTTGATGATTCTTAATGTAGTCCTTAATTTGAAAATAATGAAATCTGTCTTTCCAGACTAGGTCATAATCCCTTACCAAGTCCGGGAAGGGTAATATTCCAGACTCTGATATGAATTGCCATATCATGTGTAGATTTTTCCTTTACCAAATTTTGAAGCTTGCATCCCAGGATGCTGGGTGAAACTCCGCCAGGTAAGGGATAGAATACATAAGGGTCCACCAAGGTCTCAGGTTCCTATCACCTAGGATTCCATACCAGGTATCCAGAGTGAGTGCTGTATATGGGCTAGGTTCCCCAAGAGGGTCCAGTCTTTTGCATTCTGCCAACAGGGTCCTGTGTAAATTGACAAGGCCCCCACCCATCTCCAAAGACTTCCATTTAGCTATGTAGTGGCTATTGGCCCAATAATAAATTGTTCTTGGTTGTGTGGCCTGATGGTATAACTTGAAATTTGGGAGAGATAGCCCCCCCCCCTTTGTATCTGAAGTAGGGACAGATGGATCCTAGCCCAATGTGGACTCCAAAGAAAGTGAGAAATTTTCCGATTTAGGGAACTATAAAAGTGATCTGGGACAGGCACAGGAAGGGTCTGCGTCAAGTAAAGGAAACAGGGTAAGAGTACCATTTTAACTGCATGTATCGTCTAGAATATTGGAATGGGAAGAAGTGCCCATCTCTCAAGTTCTGAGCTAATGCCCTGTAGTGTGGGTGGGTAATTCAGTGCATACACCCCGGGTAGGGGCCAGTTGGACTCCCAAGTACTTCAAATGCTTCAGATTCCACTTAAAAGGGAATTGTTGTTGGATATGTTCGGAGGGGGTGTAATGGAGCTGTAAGACTTCGGTCTTTGCAGTATTCACTTTGTAGCTTGCAATCTGACTGACTTCTTCCAGACAGGACCATAGTGAGGGGTGGGTGTTTTCAGGATTGCTTAGATATATATTTTTTTTATTTTTTTTATTTATTTAGTTGTTTAACGAGGTATAGCACACTAAGCTGAAAGCTTTTTTACAGGAGCGACCTGGGAGCACAAGGAGGTTAAGTGACTTGCTCAGGGTCACACAGTATGCAAGTGGAAGCTGTGGGATTCAAACCCAGGTCTGGTCTGCTGGATGTCACCAAATTTGCAGCTCTGAGCCTTAGACCACTGCGCTATACTGCCTCCTTTATATATTAATAAATCATCAGCGTACAGTGCCAGTTTCTGCACTTCACCTCCCAGATATAGCCCCTGTATGTCTTCCCTGCTCCTCAAGGCCCAGGCCAAAGGTTCTAAGTATAAAGCAAAAAGTAAGGGGGAGAGGGGGCACCACTGTCTTGTGCCCCTTTGGAGGGGATAGTTTCAGAGATCCTACCATTAATTTTGATAAAGGCTCTAGGCTTGGTATAAATGTTAATAATTTTAATATAGGACTCAGAGAATCCAAAATGTTTAAGGGTGAGACCCAAAAAGTTCCATACTACCTGGTCGAAGGCCTTCTCAGTGTCTAGACTCATGAGAAGAAAGGGAGACCCCAACCGAGCAGCATGGTGTAAAATATGTAATGTTCGTTTAACATTATCCTGGGTCTGCCTGCCAGGGACAAATCCTGTTTGATCAAAATCAATTAATGTGGGTAGGATCAATTCTAATCTCCTGGCAATGATGCTAGCATATAATTTATAATCATATTGAGAACCGAAATTGGTCGGTCAGATTTATACTGAGAAGTAACCTTACCCAGTTTCAGGATATAGGATATGACCTCATAATTCCAGGTATCAGGGATCTTTTCACCAGAGTGTGCTTCCTGACAGGCATTTAACAGGGGCTATTCCAGGTCCTTCTTAAAAAACTTAAAAAATTCTGGGGTATACCCATCAGGTCCTGGAGATTTACAAGAGTTAAATTTTTTGAAAGCCTGGGCTAATTCTCTTTGTAAGATGGGGCTTTCTAGTTGAAGGCTAGTCTCTGGACTAAGTTTTGGGAGCAGTAATCTGGACAAGTAAGTCTCTATGTGAAGCTCCTCAGCCACTCGTTCTGGGGTGTAGAGATCCCGATAAAATTATTTAAAGGCTGTCAGAATTTGTTGATGTGCTCTCTGCAGCCTGCCAGTTTTAGGGTCTCTAATCTGGGAAATCATTGATTGGTTTGTTTGTTGCCTCAGACGGTGGGCTAATAGTCTGGTAGCTCTCGGGCCTGTGAGACAAGGTGTTTTATTTAGAAGGTAAAAAGCACCGTGGAAAAACTGGAGTTCCTGATGAATCTGTAGAAGTCCCAGATAGAACATGTTCAGGTTCTAGACTTCATAGGCACAAACTGGATACCCTGCAAGGGAAAGTCTTCCTCCCTCAGGGGAGCACAGCAACTCTGATTGTCATAGCGAAATCTTTCACAATGGGCCAGCCAAGGCTTGCAAGGGATTTCCTACAACTGCTGGACCCCGTGGCAGTTTCCACAGCTATGATCCCATGGACCAGGTTTCAGATGAGGGACATTCAGTACCACTTACGAGACCACTGTTCTCAGAGATAGGACTCCCTCTCAAAACTAGTGCCAATAACAAAAGCATTGGTTAGGGCATTAGAAAAGGTGGAAGGAGGAAAGTAGTCTCTGAGAAGGCATTCTCTTCCTCCAGCAATCTTAGACATGTATTCTAACAACAGATACTTCATTCCTAGGGTGGGGCACCTACCTGGAGGACCTCACAGTAAGTGGCATCTGGAGCCCACAGGAGACCCAGGACCACATCAGTCTCCTGGAATGCAGGGCAGTATTTCTAGCAGTGCAAGCCTTCTCTGCCTGCAGAGTCAGTTTGTCCATATTAGAACAGACAACACCACTTCAATGTATTAAATAAATAAGCAGGGAGGTACAAGATCCTCAAGACTGTGCACAGAGGGAATGAGGATCTGGGACCTGGCTTACTCCCTAAATACAAATATCTCTGCAGTATACTTGCCAGGCAAAGACAATGTCCTCCGAGAACTCACTAAGCAGAATCAGCCAGGGAAACCACAAATAGACCATGAACCAGCAGGTTCTGGCTACAGGTTGTCAGAAGAAGGGGCACTCAGGAGAGAGCCTGAATCAGTGATCTTAATAGCCCCAGACTGGGCCAGGCTGACCTGGGACTCAGTGCTCCTAGCCCTGTCCAGCAATAATCCAGTCAGCTTGCTACTGAGTTACAACCTGCTGACCCTGTCTCAGGATAGGATAACATTCCCAGACCCCAGGACTTTACGTCTGAGGGTATAGTTCTTGAAGAACTAGAGTATTCTGGATTGAATCTCTCAGAGGAGGTCCTGAGGATCCTTAAAGTTCCGGAAACCAGCAACCAAAAAAGCATACTTCTCTAGGTGGAAGGGATTCTCATACCGATGTGCTACCCCAGGAGGGCAGTCCCAATGCAGGCAGGGTTGCCTACAGTCCTGGACTATCTACTGCACTTGCAGTCCTTAGGTCTGAGGCCATCAACTTTAAAAGCACATCTGGCAGTAGTGTCAGCCTACACATCCGCAGGCAAGGGCAAGTCACTGGCCTTTCAAACTGTTTTAAAAATTTAACTGTCTCAGCCACGTATATCCACCAGTCCCCCATGGGACCTCAATATCTGCCTTGCCCAGCTGATGGTTTTAGGGCACAACACAGTACTACTACTGCACTTGTTAAAGTTGTGTCAGACATCCAGGTGGCCATGGACAGGGGCCTCCTGGTTGGGGCCATATTTATCGACTTGTCGAAGGCTTTTGACACTTTGAGCCATCAGGTGTTGATGGAAAGATTGAGATCTGTTGGCCTCAGCCAGGGGGCCTTGGACTGGTTCCATGGCTACCTGGATGGCAGACAACAAAGGGCTAGGTTGGGCAGTAATTTTGTATCCAGTTACTTAAATATTAAATCTGGTGTACCACAGGGGTCAGTGTTAGGACCCATCCTGTTTATTATATATATATATATATATATATATATATATATATATATACACATACGCAAATGGTGTTGGACATCTGATGAACGATGTCCGGCATCATTTGTATGCAGATGATATAATATTGTATCTTGAAGGAAACTCTGTGGGACATATGCAAGAAAAATTACAAAATATTTTAATATATTACAAACATATTTTTCAGAATATGGTTTGGTCTTAAACCATCAAAAGTCACAGGTAATGTTGTTTCAAATAAAAAAGTACCTGTGGACTTGGATATAGAAACATTGGATGGGTGTAGTCTGGCCTTTGTGGATTGTTATAAATACTTGGGAGTCTGGTTGGACTCCCATTTTAGTTGGGGCTTCCATATTGATAACTTGATAGAAAAACTGAATAAAAAGTTGGGGGCATTGTATAAACATAGAAATTGCCTCTCATTTGATGCTAGGTTAAAGACTATAAATTCGATGATAATTCCTCATATTGACTATGGTGATGTTGTATACAATGGGGCAGCTAGTGGCAGTTTGGGAAAGCTTGATGTTATTTATAACAGATATGCGCGTTTTGTTTTGGACGCACCTCGGAAAACACCATTGCACCCTCTAAAGGAGCTTAAATTGGATATCCTTGATTGAACGGCGAAATATGCATGTGCAGTGGTTGATCCATCGCTGTTATTTTTAAAAAGCACCAGGATATCTAGTGGAGTTCGTGGAGGAGTGGAATGTTAAGGAAGGACTGCTGTCTGCAGGGGAAATAAAATTTAGGGTACCATTTATGAGAACAGTGAGAGGCCAACACTGTTATGTATATGAGGTTCCGAAATTGTGAAACTCATTGCCAGGGTATTTGAGGTTATGTACAAACAAAACATCTTGGAATGTGATAAAATCTTGGCTTGTAAAGGAAACAATGTCTTTAAAAACCTGTTGTATTTGAGAGATCTGCATATATGGTATATTGTAATTTTTTTTCTTTCTGTCTATGTATGTACTATGTTGTACGTATGTATGTATAATGTATGTATTGTATTCTTTAGAATGAAACTGATATTTTTGTACAGTAGGACCCCATTGTAAATTAGCTGATGCTAAATTGGGTTTTATCCTGTTTCTGATATCAGAAATAAACTTTTTACTACTACTACTACATGGAGACCCCCTTTATGTCTGTGGCTACCACTGACCTAAATTATGTCACATGGAAAACTATTTTACTGATTGCCATGACATCTGCTAGGAGAGTAAGGGAGCTGCAAGCCCTCTGCACAGAACCAAACTACATAGTCTTCCACATGGACGAGGTAGTCCTCAGAACCAATAGGAAGTTCCTACCTAAGGTGGTATCAGAATTCCAACTGAATCAGTCAGTTGCCCTTTCTGCACTCTGTCCTGAGTTCTTCAGCCCAGGTGAGCAGAAATTGAACAGCCCAGATCTGAAGTAAGTACTGAGCACCTGCTTGAACCGGACAAGGGATGTCAAGTCTTGGGTCACTCAGCTTTTTGTTACCTGTGGCAAGGTGGACAAGGATAAACCAGCAACCAAGAGGACTGTCTCTTGCTGGATAGTCTCTTGCATTCACTTCTGCTGTGAAAAAGCTGAAAAAATGCCACCCAGAGGCTTAAAGGGACAGTAATCATTGCAGGGGTCACATAAACTGTGAAAGCCCATAAAAAGATCTTTCAAATGAGGTACTGGGCTTACTTGTAGGTGTCAGGAGTCCTGAGTTATGAATACCTAAATCATCTGTAAATCAAAACAAGGCAGCAGCCATTTCATTGAATCATGAGACCAACAGTGATGTCACTGAGGGACAAGCTGTAATTAACAGCATGCAGCTTGCCTCTCAGAGACATCACTTTCTGTTTTAAAATGGCTGCTGCCTTGTGTTGAATTACAGATTAATTAGTCATATCGCAGGACTCCTGACACCTACGAGGAAGTCCAGTGCCTTGTTTGAAATATCTTTTCATGGACTTTCACAATTTGAGTGACCCCTGCAATGTTTACTGTCCCTTTAAGGGCACACTGCACAAGGGGCACCTCTGCCTCTGTGACATCCACAAGGGGTATCCCCTTACTGGACATTTGGAAAGCAGCTACCTGGAAAAGAGTGCACACCTTTATGGAGCACTGCTATCTGGACATACAGTCCAGGAGGGATGCCAGCTTTGGACTGCTGTCTTGCAGAACCTTTCTCCTAAGTAAGTTCTGGACTTAGCCTCGCAGGGTACTGCTGTAGAATCTGTTAAAGCGTAAACACTAAGTGAGGGATTCCTGGGGTTAGAAGAAAAAAAATTAGTTACAGTAGTAATGTTGTTTCTTCTCAGGGATCCTTCACTATGGTTACACTCTCCCACTCTGCCTCCCCTTCCAGAACATGATAATAGGTTCTCACAATAATAAGTTATTTTATTAAGGTTGGTTGAGCAATACTACTGCAGTTTTTCCTACAGTTGTAAAATGTGTTTTTTCTTTACATTTTATGCATTTTTGCATTTACATGTATGCTTCAGTTTGATGTTTTTCAGAAATGTATTGAAATTTGTGTAATTTTTCGTAGCCTTTTAGCTAGCTTCACAAGCCACTGCTCCACTCTGGCTCTAGAAACACATCTGGCAACTGATGGAGCAGAGCGTGGTTGCAGAGTTTTTCAAACCACTATTCTAAATTCCTCTAATTAGAATAAGGTTCACTATCCGGGGCATCTGTCTCCTCGGAGATAATGCTTAGACTGTAACAATTGTGTGGGAATATACAGTGAGTCATTTTTTGTTCCTTATCCACTCCACTCTCAGTTGTTACTAGCAACCTGGACCCCGAAGATATACCGTTTAACTTGTAAAACTGCAAATATAATTTGAATAGTGGAACAGTTTAGCACTGGGTGAGGATCTTGCCACACCAAGTGCTTTTGCTTCAGTCAGCGTTATTGAAATGGAAGTGCTTCATATTGCAGGTCTGTCACCGAGTTCTATGACAGAAATTAAACTGACAAACTTCCACAAGTTAAAAGGTACAACTCTCGGTATTCGGTGAGTAGTAAGGTACAGGGTTACAAACTGCAACAAATTAAAAGTTACTGCTCTCGGCACTGGGTGAGCAGTAAGGTATAGGGTTACAGACTTCTACAAGTTGAAAGATACAGCTCTCGGCACTGGGTGAGCAGTATGGTGTAGGGTTACAGACTTCTACAAGTTGAAAGATACAGCTCTCGGCACTGGGTGAGCGGTATGGTGTAGGGTTACAGACTTCTACAAGTTGAAAGATGCAGCTCTCGGCACTGGGTCAGCAGTAAGGTATAGGGTTACAGACTTCCACAAGTTAAAAGGTACAACTCTCAGCACTGGGTGAGCAGTATGGTATAGGGTTATAGACTTCCACAAGTTAAAAGGTGCAGCTGTCGACTCTGAGTAAGCGGTATGGTATGGTATCGGGTTACAGACTTTCACAAGTTAAAAGGTATTGCTCTCGGCACTGTGTGAACAGTATGGTATAGGGTTACAGACCTTCACAGGTTAAAAGGTACAGCTCGAGAGAGCGCCAGAGAGCTAGCTTCCAGGCTGGACATATTCTACACTGGCTCTGCATCGAGACCTACTTTTCAGCCTAAATTTATCCTATTAGAGTGCTGATTTTATAATTTGAACAATATAATCAGACTACTTATTGTCTGAGCTTCGAAAGGATACCAAATTCAGACATGGGACGAACCAAGAACACTTGGCAAAAAGCATTGGGTCCCGTGTGGCCTGATGCATCACAGCCTCCGACAAGCCTGGGCCTAGAGTTGCCAGAAACCTCTCCCTCTGCAATCTCCAAGGAACCACCATGGCAAGCTTTTCTAGAGTCAGTGAGGGTGATGGATGCGAAGCTGGAGATATCCCTTATGAAGTTGGAAACCTACGATATCGCCTTGGCCACTCTAACAAATTCAGTGGCTGACACAGATAAGCGATCCCTTAACACTCAGGTTGTGACAGCTCTCCTGATAAAGAATCAACAGCTTCCGGGTCGCTTGGAGGTGGTTGAAAATAGCTTGCAGGCAGGGAACGTCTGTATAGTGGATTTACCAGAAGGAACAGAGGGAGTGCATCTCCTTGGTCTTTTGAAGCAGTGGATGGCCACAAACGTAACTTTACTGGAAGATTTTGACTGGACTGAACTGCGCCTTGCGTACAGAATAAACTCCAGAGTGCGACCAACTGATACCAATCAAACGTGGACGATTCTGCTAAAAACTGTTGGCCCAGAGGTGCAGGACATTTTAATTTCAGCAGTGAGAGCGGCTTACCCTTGGTTTTATGTGATAACAGTGAACTTCTAAAGGCAATCACCGTTATCGCACAGAGTGCCAAAAACATTTTCGTCACTCTGACAACCCCGGCGCTCAGGACCAATGGTGCCAGGAGATTTTTTATTGCTTTCTGTGAGGCAGTGCCCCCCATACCACCTCGGGGGCTTCGTGATGTTGGGGGTGAAAGCAGTAAAAAATAAAGCTTCGGTCCGCTGAATAAAATCACACCAGCATCTGGACCCAAACCCAGTACCTCACCCACCCCAACTACTAGCCAATCCCCAATGCCACGATGCAGCACGGCCATCCACCACAGCTCCACCCCCTACAGCCGCTCCACCCCTACCAGCCCACGCTCCCCTCCTCGCACGTACACGTAGCAACATCCTGTCGCCTTACCCTCCCATCACCGTGAGAGATTGTGCCAGGAAGGGTTCGCCATTATGGACAGCGCCCTTCCCCATGTGCCCACCTTACACGATACCCTTACCCTTTGACCATCCAGGGGAGGGATATAAAATCCTTCCCTGATCTTTCTTACCAAACCCAGGCCCGCCAAAAGCAACCTCGACGCACCAAAGCTCCTCTCCCTGGGGATTGTACACTCCTTTTTGCTTCCCGTGCTGCTCTGTGTTACGTACAGAGGAAAGAACTGGCAATTCATGGATCTGGGGGATGCTGGTCGTTGGATTGAAAAAACTGAAGCTGAGTTTAAATCGCAGCAACCTCAGAGGAATGAAGAGGAAGCTTCAGACTCTGATGAGAGCTGAGTATGGTGCTCTGGAGCTTGTTAAAATATATTAAAATGCCTTATTGTGCTCCAGTTATGAGGACCCGAAAGTGATTTAAGTGTTATTATATACTAGGACCAGTAGGGCTGTAAGGTTGGGAATGGGGGGAGAATTTCTATACTGTATTGTATTGCTGTAATATTTTCATATGTGTGTTCCCCTTTCTTCTTATGGACCCTCTTTTAAATACCTAACATCCTTAGGAGCATTATTTGTTCTGTGAAGCACTTACTGTTGGAGTGCCTTTAGTATCCGTTCACATTTTTTTCTTATAAGGCTGTGAGGGGTTTGGATGGGAGTTGGTGGGAAACAAATTTATTGTTAGCTTAATTTACTTAATAGGTTAATAGCACTACAGGTTAGTGCAGAATCATCCCTTCAAACTATATTCATGATTAGTAACCTGAGCCACTGAAGCAGCTGGCAAGTACTGGACTTTCTATTGGGACTTTAGGCTATGATGGCCTGATTATTTTTATTCACCTAACTTCTTCTGTACCAGAACGTGGGTATATATACCTGTTATCTCAATTTTGCCTATAATGTCAAATAATATTTTGAATTATCCCACATGAGAATTCTTGATGTATTGTTTTATTATGAAAACAATAAACAAAAAGTAAAAAAAAAAAAAAAAAAAAAGTACAGCTCTTGGCACTGGGTGAGCAGTATGGTATAGGGTTACAGACTTCCACAAGTTAAAAGGTACTGCTCTCGGCACTGGGTGAGCAGTATGGTATAGGGTTATAGACTTCCACAAGTTAAAAGGTACTGCTCTCGGCACTGGGTGAGCAGTATGGTATAGGGTTATAGACTTCCACAAGTTAAAAGGTACAGCTCTCGGCACTGGGTGAGCAGTATGGTACAGGGTTACAGACTTCCACAAGTTAAAAGGTACTGCTCTCGGCACTGGGTGAGCAGTATGGTATAGGGTTATAGACTTCCACAAGTTAAAAGGTACTGCTCTCGGCACTGGGTGAGCAGTATGGTATAGGGATATAGACTTCCACAAGTTAAAAGGTACTGCTCTCGGCACTGGGTGAGCAGTATGGTATAGGGTTATAGACTTCCACAAGTTAAAAGGTACAGCTCTCGGCACTGGGTGAGCAGTATGGTACAGGGTTACAGACTTCCAAAGTTAAAAGGTACTGCTCTCGGCACTGGGTGAGTAGTAAGGTGCAGGGTTACAAACTGCCACAAGTTAAAAGGTACAACTCTCATCACAGTGTGAGTAGTAAGGTGCAGGGTTACAAACTGCCACCGGTTAAAATGTACAACTCTTGGCACTGGGTGAGTAGTAAGGTGCAAGGTTACAAACTGCCACAAGTTAAAAGGTAAAACTCTCATCACAGGGTTAGTAAGGTGCAGGGTTACAAACTGCCACTGGTTAAAATGTACAACTCTCGGCACTGGGTGAGTAGTAAGGTGTAGGGTTACAAACTGCCACAAGTTAAAAGGTACTGCTCTTGGCAGTGGGTGAGTAGTAAGGTGCAGGGTTACAAACTACCACAAGTTAGAGCTACAACTCTTGGCACTGGGCGAGTAGTAAGGTGCAGGGTTACAACTTGCCACAAGTTAAAGGTACAACTCTTGGAACCGTGTAAGTAGTAAGGTGCAGGATTACAACCTACTACAAGTTAAAGGTACAGTTCTTGGCACTGTGTAAGTAGTAAGGTGCCAGGTTACAAACTGCCACAAGTTAAAAGGTACAGCTCTCATCACAGGGTGAGTAGTAAGGTGCCGGGTTACAAACTGCCACAAATTAAAAGGTACAACTCTCATCACAGGGTGAGTAGTAAGATGCAGGGTTACAGACTGCCACAAATTAAAAGATACAACTCTCGGCACTGGGTGAGTAGTAAGGTGCAGGGTTACAAACTGCCACAAATTAAAAGGTACAACTCTCATCACAGGGTGAGTAGTAAGATGCAGGGTTACAAACTGCCACTGGTTAAAATGTACAACTCTCAGCACTGGGTGAGTAGTAAGGTGTAGGGTTACAAACTGCCACAAGTTAAAAGGTACTGCTCTCGGCAGTGGGTGAGTAGTAAGGTGCAGGGTTACAAACTACCACAAGTTAAAGCTACAACTCTTGGCACTGGGCGAGTAGTAAGGTGCAGGGTTACAACCTGCCACAAGTTAAAGGTACAACTCTTGGCACCATGTAAGTAGTAAGGTGCAGGATTAGAACCTACTACAAGTTAAAGGTGCAGTTCTTGGCACTGTGTAAGTAGTAAGGTGCAGGGTTACAAACTGCCGCAAATTAAAAGGTACAGCTCTCTGCACTGGGTGAGTAGTAAGGTGCTGGGTTACAAACTACCACTGGTTAAAATGTACAACTCTTGGCACTGGGTGAGTAGTAAGGTGTAGGGTTACAAACTGCCACAAGTTAAAAGGTACTGCTCTCGGCAGTGGGTGAGTAGTAGGGTGCAGGGTTACAAACTACCACAAGTTAAAGCTACAACTCTTGGCACTAGGTGAGTAGTAAGGTGCAGGGTTACAACCTGCCACAAGTTAAAGGTACAACTCTTGGCACTGTGTAAGTAGTAACGTGCAGGATTACAACCTGCTACAAGTTAAAGGTACAGTTCTTGGCACTGCGTAAGTAGTAAGGTGCAGGGTTAGAAACTGCCACAAGTTAAAAGGTACTACTCTCATCACAGGGTGAGTAGTAAGGTGCCGGGTTACAAACTGCCACAAATTAAAAGGTACAACTGTCATCACAGGGTGAGTAGTAAGGTGCCGGGTTACAAACTGCCACAAATTAAAAGGTACAACTCTCATCACAGGGTGAGTAGTAAGGCGCAGGGTTACAAACTGCCACAAATTAAAAGGTACCACTTTCATCACAGGGTGAGTAGTAAGGTGCAGGGTTACAAACTGCCACAGATTAAAAGGTGCAACTCTCATCACAGGGTGAGTAGTAAAGCGCCGGGTTACAAACTGCCACAAGTTAAAAGATACTGCTCTCAGCACTG
This sequence comes from Neoceratodus forsteri, assembly GCA_016271365.2. Taxonomy (NCBI): domain Eukaryota; kingdom Metazoa; phylum Chordata; order Ceratodontiformes; family Ceratodontidae; genus Neoceratodus; species Neoceratodus forsteri. Next base: position 199,329,177 of record CM028135.1, on the reverse strand, counting down.
GGTGAGTAGAAAGGTGCAGGGTTACAAACTTGCACAAATTAAAAGGTACAACTCTCAGCACTGGGTGAATAGTAAGGTATAGGGTTACAAACTGCCACTGGTTAAAATGTACAACTCTTGGCACTGGGTGAGTAGTAAGGTGTAGGGTTACAAACTACCACAAGTTAAAGCTACAACTCTTGGCACTGGGCGAGTAGTAAGGTGCAGGGTTACAACCTGCCACAAGTTAAAAGTACAACGCTTGGCACCGTATCAGTAGTAAGGTGCAGGATTACAACCTGCCACAAGTTAAAGGTACAGTTCTTGGTACTGTGTAAGTAGTAAGGTGCAGGGTTACAAACTGCTGCAAGTTAAAAGGTACAACTCTCATCACTGGGTGAGTAGTAAGGTGCAGGGTGAGTTTATGTTTTTTTATCAGAGAAACGGCAGATGTTTTTATGGGTGGGGGATGATACATAAATACTATATAAAATAAAATGTGGGCAACCACACACAGATCGGTATGTGTTTTCATCTCAAGGCTGAGATGGCGGTGTGCTTTGTTCTCGAGGTCGATATGCTGTCATCTCAACCCCTTGATGGAAATGCAGCCTTGTTGTGTATGGTTGTCTATACATTATTCTACATATATCACTGTAGTTGAGTCCACGCTTTCACTTAAAAAAAAATTAAGGCCTTATAAACACTTCAGAACTGTTTTTTAAATTGTTTCTTAAACTGGGTTTGAGCAAGGTGTTAAGAGCATTCAGACTGTGCTCCAAGATTGTGCTGTTCTGACAGAGTTGCCAGGCATGATTGCGGCACAGGCACAAGGAATTATGGGTACCACGGTGCATGCTGGTATACTCTAGATCAGGAGCATCCATGACAGTGAAAAGGTGTACAATAAAGCTCTAGCTCATTATGAACTTGCCAGTGTGTTTTGTGCAATTTTCCATGGCTGTTTAAGCTTAATTTTGTAACATTTATAGTTGTCATTGCTTTCTTTAATCTGAGTTACTACATGGTGTCTGTCCATACTGCTGCTAACTAGGGTTAAGGAAACTGTGTTGATCTGAAACCAAGGTGTAGCCTCCATCCCAGTAGGACTAAAGTATGGTTTCAGAACATGAATTGGAGTACCCCCCCCCCCGAGTTACAGTCTATATGTAAACCTTAACCATTTTAACTCTGCTAAAGCAGCTTAACAGGCACGTTGTGGACAGGGCCTTAGTTCCTAGGTGTAACAGTTCCCTAGTTCTTCCTCTTTTAAAGGACAAGTCTCAGCTCTGTTAGTTGCTGTCTTTTTTCCCCCTGATTTAGGTATCCTGCGAATTTCATAATTGTCTGATGCCATAAAATGTTTCAAGTTAGTAAAATCAAAGCGCTTTTTCTCCTTGTGTGCCATGTTTTCCCATGGTTTTGCTTTGTACCCATAATTCTGTGGGTCTAATGATGTGACAGTGATATTGCATTGCTTTGGACAGTAAGTACAGGCAATGCGCCAGAGAGCTACAGGCTTCATGCTTCTCTATTAAGGGTTTGCAAGCCAGTCATAATGTAAATCAGATCGAGGTCACTTCTACAGCCCTCACTGTGTTGTACTGTCTCGTACTCAATAGAGGTTCCTTCATATGCTTTTTCAATTTTTCATTTTTCGCAAAACGTCTCTCTATAGAGCTCTCCTATTATATGTGCGACTCTCAGTTGTTACTGTACTCTTCTCTCATTTAATGTTTCATTTTCTAGTCATTTTCCAATAAGTTTCCAAAGTGTGTGTCAGCCAGCCGACTCCCAAGAGCTTGTTTGATTAAGTTGCTGCATTAGAACGACTCTATGGAAATGTGCTTGTTCCTCATTCAAGGCCCTAAAGAGCCATTGCCAGCTCATTACGTGGCCAATTTCAATTTTGTCATCAGGACTTTACTCCTTAGATTGTGTGGAGGCTGGGTGCTGCAGTCACCTACCCACCCAGAGCCTAATGTAAGCAGATGTCTTCTGGAGCTACATGACAACAATGTACAGTGCCTTCAGAAAGTATTCACCCCCCCCTTGGATTTTGTCACATTTTGTGCTGTTGCAAACTCAAATTAAAATACGTTTATATGGGATTTTTTGTCATGTATCTACACAAATTACTCTATAATGTCAAAGTGGAATGAAACTTCTGGAATTTTTTGTACATGTTATTTAAAATGAAAACCTGAAATGTCTTGATTTGATAAGTATTCACCCCCTTTGCTATAACACTCCAAATTGAGCTCAGGTGCATCCAATTTCCTTGTGAGATTACTCAAAAACTTGAATGGAGTCCACCTGTGGTCAGTTCAAATGGTTGACATGATTTCAGAGGAAATACACCTGTCTATATAAGGTCCCACTGTTGACGGTGCATGTCAGAGCAGAAACTCTACCATGAAGACCAAGGAGCTGTCCGTAGAACTCCGTGATAGAATTGTGAGGAGGTGTAGCTCTGGGGAGGGGTATAAAAACATTTCTAGGGTGTTGAAAGTTCCCAGGAGCACAGTCAAGTCCATCATTAGGAATTGGAAAGATTACGGAACCACCCAGACTCTTCCTAGAGCAGGCCGGCCTCCCAAACTGAGCAACTGGGCAAGAAGGACTTTGGTCAGGGAAATGACCAAGAACCCAATGACCACCCTGACAGAACTACAGTGTTCCATGGCTGAGATGGGAGAACCTGTCCAGAGGACAACAATCTCTGCAGCACTTCACAGATGTAGCCTCTGTGGGAGAATGGCTAGACGGAAGCCACTCCTGAGAAAAGTCCACATAATAGCATGCCTGGAGTTTGCAGGAAGGCACGTGGCAGACTCTGAAACTATGTGGCAAAAGGTTCTCTGGTCTGATGAAACAAAAATTGAACTCTTTGGCCTGAATGCAAAGCACTATGCCTGGTGCAAACCGAACCCAGCTCATCACCCGTGTAACACCATCCCTACCATGAAGCATGGTGGTGGCAGCATCATGTTATGGGGATGCTTTTCAGCGGCAGGGACTGGGGCACTTGGCAGGATAGAGGGAACAATGAATGGAGCCAAATACAGGCACATCCTTGAGGAGAACCTGCATCAGTCTGCAATAGACTTTGGACCGGGGCGAAGATTTGTGTTCCAACAGGACAATGACCCCAGGCATACAGCCAAAGCAACACTGGAGTGGCTTCAGAACAAGAAGGTGGATGTCCTTGAGTGGCCCAGCCAAAGCCCAGACTTGAATCCCATTGAGAATCTGTGGAAAGACTTAAAGATTGCGGTTCACCGACGCTCCCCATCCAACGTGACAGAGCTTGAGCAAATCTGCAAGGAAGAATGGGTGAAAATCCCCAAATCCAGATGTGCAAAGCTGATACAGACATACCCAAGAAGACTCAAAGCTGTAATCGCTGCCAAAGGTGCTTCTAGAAAGTATTGACCAGGCGAATACTTAGGTAAACAAAGATATTTCAGTTTTTAATGTTTCATACATTTTTGTTACACAATAAAAATATTTTTGCCCCTTTAAATTGTTGAGTATGCTGTGTGAATCGAGGGGGGAAAAAATAATTTCAGTGCATTAAAAATTCTGGTAGTAACACATCAAAATGTGACAAAATCCAAGGGGGTGAATACTTTTTGAAGGCACTGTACTTAGTCGTACTGGAGCACAAGTATTATTGTGCCATGTTCAGAGTGCAGTTCATGCATTTGGCTCATTTTCTGTTGTCATTTAAGTATCATATGTCTGTGTTTTGTGGTACAACATCTGGAACAGGTGCACATTAGATCATGAAAAATATAATATGCATACATCCCACATAAAAATGAACTCATTTAAACATTTGTTTCACATAAGCAGCAGTGCTTATTGACTGATCGCACTGATCCTGTGGCCTTTGCAATCTTGCAGTCTCTCTTTTCTGGACCTTTTACCTAATGCTGGCAAATTGTTAATTGTACAGTGTAATTTTGTCAATTTAATGTATCTGTGTTTCCTTGCCTATTCCTGTTTATACTGCTGTAACATTTTCGCTTTTGCATTAGTACTGCTGTATTGTCTTCCCTTGAACACTTCACACCAGGGGGGCACCTCTGGAAATGAGCTATTATGGCTCAGTAGATCATTTCTGGCAAAACTCTTTCAATAAATAGATCAGAATATCAACTTACATCTGTGCCTTTCCATGTTTCCAATTAGCACTAAGTTAAAATGTGCATTTCAAAAGCAGTAACTTATGGTGCGAGCGACCAGTAATTTGTACTGTGCAAAAAAAATCTCTTTAGTGTCTTCACAGTGCTTTGAATATTGCTTAGCAGGCCACCAGTGCAACACATTTCCATGCAGACCACACTGGTTCAGGAGTGAACCTGGGTGGTCGTGTCAGGAGGCAGGTCAGACTGAGGTAGCTGTTACGCGGCAGCATGCATCAGCTGGGGAGGGTTGACAGCGAGTTCTAGTGCTGTAGGTGCCCCTGCCGCTGTGCCAAGGAGTTTGCTTCCACTGCAGGGGACATGTTGCATGTGTGGGAGGCCAACAGATGCTGTGCTTACACTGGGGAGGTGGGATGGACCAGAAATTGAAAAACCCATGCCATATGAATGACGGCCTGGGCTTCTGGCTCCCCTAGGCCTTAGAGCCTGCTGGCACTGAATATCCTGGTCCACATGGTGAACTGCCTCGGGGGGGCGTGGCCCTCCCCCTGAAACCTCTGAGTCATGGGGGTAGACGGTAAGCTGCAGTGGATGGAGTGCCAGGAGACATAGGCCTGATAAGGGTACATCCCTGGGACCAGGGTACATCCCTAACTGATGGACATGGCCAAAACAGAAAAAAAAATTTAATGGAATATTGCTTAGCCCATTGTATGCTGGACCCCCTCTCATTTGCATGTGCGCAAACCTTAACTTTGTGCCACCACTCAAACAACTTTGAGCTTCTTCCAGTTGCATCACGCAAGCAGATGGTGGTCTAGACAGCGGCTCCTAGCCCCGGTGAATTAATATTATTGCATCGGTCCCCATCGTGAGTGCCACTTACTCAGAAATATAATCTTAGAGTACCTGATTCCCCATAATGGATCGTACCAAAAAATGTCCGCCTTTCGGTCCAATGAATGAGCAAACTACTTTGGACAATTGTCGGCCTGATAGCCCGGCCCCATCCTGCTCCTCATTTAACACGGGTTAGGGTGAGGACTCAGACAGGTCCAGATCAGACACGGCTTCCAGTTTTACTAAGGCTGATGGGCAATGAATGATTAAGATACTACATCGCAGCGATGCAAAGATCTCAGGAATATAAAAAGGTTTTAAAAGATTGGAGAATAGAACCGCAGCGATAGAAACACATATTGAGGTCTTGCAGGCTGAGCATATGGTATTTGGCAGGTCCCTTGCCTATCTGCATAAGAGAGAAAGGGAGTTAACATTGCAGGCTGAAGATGCAGAGGCAAGAGCCCGCTGCAGTAATATCTGAATTTTCGGGGTGCCAGAAGGAGTCGAACCTTTAAATATGGAAGATTATATTGATTCCTGGCTACGCAAAGAGTTGGATTTGCCTGATGACTGGGAGTCTAGATATAGAGCATGCCCACTGTACCATAGCCCCAAAGCCCAAACAAGGGGCTCCACCAAGGTCCATAATTGTAAAGTTCCTTAAGTACACTACAAAGGATAAAATCCTTAGACTTGCTTGGGCCAAGAAAGACCTTAACTTAGATGGCCAAAGACTTTACGTGGATCAAAATTTTCCCCCTCAAATGTTGTCGAAGAGAAAGAAGGTAATCCAAGTGGTAAAATTCCTAAGAGAGAAGGGGTTTAAAGCCTACCTGAGATACCCACCAGATTTTGGGTCCAGGATAAAGAAGGTATTAAAATCTATGAATCACCGCTGGATGCCTCCACGTTCCTCACTGAATTGGATATCCCCCTGCCGGATGTAAAAGAAGAACTTGCTGACAAGGAGATTGAGGAGCTACTCTGGTCATTAGCACCGGGACGGAGGAGGAGATCAGAGAGGAGGGGTGAGGCTTTGCTACCGCTCCACACCAACTGTACAAGATGGCTAGTAAAGGGCAAGGACACTTGAGGGATTTCACAATATGGCAGAAGATAACCCGCTTTCCTATTTTGATTTCAGGAGACAATGTTCTTCAACGATGTGCTTTATAGTAGTAAAGATACTTGCTACAGTTACTTACTTACTCTAGCGCCTTTTTAAGTTGGGGGTTTACTCGGTCTGCATTCTTTGGTGGCTCCAATCGGTGGATGTTAGGCTGTATAGAAAGGTTGAGATGATTGCCTGGCTCTCTGTGCGCAACAGGCACTTGGCAGGAACAAACAAGTCATGGGCCTAATCCACTAGGAGCCCATTTTCCCAAACACCAGGTTTTTGGTCCATTCCCAATTGTTTCCCTTGATGTTATTCACTTCCTTTATACCAAATGAAGCAGTGACGACTATCTCAAGGAGGATTAAGCAGAGGCCCTAAACGGAAGGAACTTGGCCACACCTAATAAAACGTTTGTAATGTGAACTTGTTTTTTCTTATTTGCTCTTTCACGGCAATGTAAATTATTTAAATGTGGTTTAGATGGTAGTCGGTGGGTCTCTAGTGTGCCCCCCCTTCCCATATTGTCAAACGAGTGGAGAGCTGTGATGTTTTCAGGTGGTGAGTTGGGAGTAGCAAGATGAGATATCCAAGAAGCTTCCAATCAATAATTAAAGGTACAAAGAGTAATACTTGGGGGTCAGAAGTATTTCTGTCAATTTTGTTAATTTTTGATTGGGGGGCTGTTTATAATAGTGTAACGGCGCTCTGGGGGGCAGGGGGAGCTAGCGGCTGCTTCCTGCTTCTCTTTGTGGAGACCCACCAGGATGTGGGTGCCTGGCTCCCTAGTTCTCCGGGCACAGGAATTTGCTGCGGCTGGCTGGTTGGATCGCCAGCACTTCCGGAATACATTTCGAGGAAAGGGTCTGAGTTTCTCGAGGATCGGGAAATTCAACCCTTAGCGCTTTCGCACTGTCCGCCTCTCACAGGGACTCTTGAAGTCCATCTTTTAGGGGCTTTTGTGTTAGCCCCATTTTGCACTGTCAGTTTAAGGCAGTGCTTTCTGTTGTTCATTTGTTTATTGTCTCTTTCCCTTCCAGGGCTCCTAGTTGGGGTCTACGGAGGGGTAGGCTTGGACCTGTTTGCGTGGTCCCATAAGTTTTTCCTTTCTTAGCTGATTAGAGTTTAAGGGTACCAGGTTGGGTACCAGTTCGAGTGTTTATATCCCAGCTCCAAATGGGGAAGTTGGGTTTGCTAATCTGTGTACTTTTTTTTTCCCTTTTCCCTTTTGTTGTCTTTGGATCTTAACTTAAACAGATGGTTTTGATGAGAGAAGTTCTATACAGTGGGTTAAAACGGAATATGTCAAGAAAGGGGCAGAGAAGGGTAAACGGAAAGCTCAGTGTCTCAAACATGTTAAATGGCTACCTTAAAGATCTGTTCAATAAATGTTAAGGGCATTAATAATTAAAAGAATGAGAATTTTAACAGAATTAAGAAAGGCCAACTGCGAGATTGCGTGCCTCCAGGAGACTAGACTCTCTGCCATGGAATTCTTGAAACTGCGGAGATCATGAGTTGGGTCGGTTTACGCTGACTCCCAACCAAGAGAGAATAAGGTAGGCTGCCATTTCAGGTCCAGAAGGTCACTAAGGCTGGATCAGGGAGAGTGCTAGCCCTTTCTGACCTGTTCAGTGGTTGTCCACTCCATATAGTGTCGATTTATGCCCCCACACCCTCAACAGGGGAATTTTTTAGATCCCTGTTCAATTTAATTGCAGGCCTATCTGAGGGCCAGGTAATTTGCACAGGGGATTGGAATTGTGTTGAGGACCCCAGGTTGGATAGAAGCCCTTCTGCTGTCAGGGGCTCGAGAGACTGTTCTAGGCTGCTGAGAAATCTGTGTAGTGAGGGGGCTTGTCCGACCCCTGGCGATTACAGTACCCCAATAAACTTGACTACACTTTTTACTCAGCCTCATCAAAATCTTATTCAAGATTAGATCGTTTTTATACACAGAAAGGTTTAGCCCATACTTTTACAGATCTTCAGATACATCCAGTGACCTTTTCAGATCATACCATGATCTCTGCAGTATTGAATTGGGCGGGGGTAGGTAAGAGGGAGAGGTTTAACGGTGTTTCGACCCTGGTCTGATAAATGACAAAACTTATGTTGAGGCCACCAAAACACTTATTAAGAACTGTATATCGGACAATATGGGACAGGACACTGCAATAAAATTTGTCTGGTATGGCTTGAAGACGGTGGTTAGGGGACACGCAGTCTCGCATGCAGCTTACAAAAATAAAATACATCAGGGTGCCTTAAGAGCGGCCGAGGTGAAGATTGTTGACTTAGACGCTGATCACAAAAGAACCAAAAACCAGATTTGTTGCCACAACTTAAGTGGCCAGAGCCAAATATAACAGTTTAATGCTGAGAAGGACAGAAAATTCAATGAGATACTCAACACAGAAATATTATGAATGGGGGAGAGAGCAAGTAAACTCCTGGCTCTCTGCCTTAGGAACCAACAGGCCGATAGATATGTTCCAGCCCTCAAGTCATCTGACCAGACCAGACCAGACCTATGATTACACATCCGGAGACAATTGCAGGAGAATTTTGTAATTTTTATAAGGAGCTATATGGGGAGGAGAGAGGCCCAGATGATCTACAAAAAATAATGGATTTCTTGGAGTCTGTGGAGTTACCTAGCATATCAGCTAACGAAAGGGAAGGTTTAGAAAGATTATTTTCAGAAAAGGAACTATGTCTTACAATTAAAGGTCTTAAATCAGGTAACGCCCCGTGCCCCTATGGGTTTACCACAGAATTTTATAAGTGTTTTGGGGGTGATCTGGCACCTCTTTTGGTTAGAGTATTTAATGAAGCCCACATATGGGGGTCTTTCCTGGATTCATTTGGGGGGCAGCGATGGTATCTGTTATTCCTAAACCTGGAAAGGACTCCTCATTATGTGCTTATTATAGGCCTATCTCCCTATTAAATCTGGACGCAAAAATGTTTTCTAAAACTATCGGATCCCGTCTTCAGAATATTATTTGTGATTTAGTTCATCCTGATCAGACAGGATTCATGCCGGGGAGTCATATTCAGGACAATAATCGGTTACTCCTCAATTCCCTCTCAGCCCCCTTCTCTCCCTTGATTAAATCCCTGAGGACGGTGATCTCATTAGACACCGAAAAGGCCTTCTATCATTCAGATTGGCAATATCTGGATTGTACCCTCAACAAATTCGGTTTAGGACAGAAATTTCAGGGATGGGTCAAACATTTGTATAGGGACCCTAGGGCTCAGGTTAGGGTTAATGGAATCCTCCCATCAGCCATTGCTGTAGGTAGGGGGACCAGGCAGGGTTGCCCGCTCTCTCCCCTTCTATTTGCTCTAAGTATGGAGCCCCTGGCTGCAGCCTTACGGCAGTCAGATATTTTTCAAGGAATTAGACTAGGTGATATGGAATTAAAGGTTTTGCTTTATGCGAATGATACGCTCCTCAATGTTACTGATCCTGTTAAGTCATTACCAAAAATGTTTAAGTTTTTAAGGGAGTTTGGGGTGTTTTCCAGATATAAAGTCAACGTCACTAAAACTGAAATATTACTGATAGGAATACCACCTGGTTCCCCCCTTGCCAGATCTGGGTAGGGTGAGATGGGCAAAAGCAGGGTTTAGGTACTTGGGAGTTTGGGTACCAAGAAAGTTAAGTAAGCTATTTTTAATGAATTATCATTGACTTCTGCGGGAGGTGCAAACAGACTGTAACCGCTGGGCAGAACTCCCATAATCCCTCTCAGGCAGAATTGAAATGAAGAAGATGAACATTCTCCTAAGGTTCCTATTCTTATTCACCACACTGCCAGCTCGTCCTCCAAGGAAATTCTGGGTGGCATTAAAGAATACCATATCCAGATTTGTCTGGAATGGGAAAGCTTCCAGAGTTAGGTGGAGGGTGTTAATGACTCCCAAAAACCAAGGAGGCCTGGGACTAGCAAATTTTCGTAATTATTACTGGGCAGCACAACTCCAGGCTCTGATCTCCTTGTTGAAAGAAGGTATGTCCCCAGTTTGGGAAGAAATAGAATCTTTTAGAACGGTATTAGGTAAGGTTGGCAATTTCCTCCTTCTAGATGGTAAGAGGTTGCCCAGGGTGACTTTTGATAATCCCTGGACATCTAATCTGAAACAAATTTGGGGGGAGGTATGCAGAGCATATAAGTTTCCCTTGGCCTTGCATGTTCAGACACCTCTAAGAAGTTGCTTAGACTTTATTCCTTATAAATGGGATGGGGCTTTTAAAAAATGGGCCAGACTGGGACTGTCCTCACTAGGCCAGTTCTACACAGAGTGCAGTCTCAAGACTTTTCACCAATTGCAAACAGAATATGGGGTGCCTCAACGAGATTTCTTCAGATTTTTGCAACTAAGGAATTATTTAATTCAAGAAAAGGTAATATCCCAGATAGGAGGATACCCTAACCCCCTTCAAGCATGTTTGTTTGACCTGGCTTGGGAGAACAAACCTCTAAAAATAGTTACTCTGATAGTGAAGGTATTGTTCCCCATAGATGTAGATGAGGTTGGTCATGTTAAGGAAAAGTGGGAGGGGAAATTGGCAACTTCCCTTTCTGAGGCCCAGTGGATCAAGTTGTGGGAGGGGATACACCGCACATTGGCATCCTTATTGTGGAGGGAGTTTTGTTGGTGAATTGCTATCAGATTTCTTTGGCCCCCAATAATCTCTCGGCACTTGGGTAATTATGCCTCGGACAGATGTTGGAGGTGTACAGCGGAGAAAGGTACTTTGGGCACATATCATTTGGGATTGTCCCCTCTTGGCCCCATATTGGAAACAACTTGAGGAAGTGCTGAGAAAAGTCTTTGATAAGACCCTTTCATCCACACCCCTCCTCTGGAATTTTGGCTTGCCACCGCCTCAATTGGGCTCTTCAGCTCAGAAATACCTGTTTTATATCTTAGTAGCGGCAGCTATGAAGGCAATTACATGTAAATAGTTAACCACTAACATACCTGGGGTGGAGGATTGGTACTCTATTTGCCGGAAAGTAATGCTGATGGGGAGACTTTTTGCTAAGTTGAGACTCGGTCAGGAAAAATATAAGGGCAGACCCTTTTTTCACTATATGGCGAGGGTGGAAGGGAAAGATAGTCTGGATATTTTGGCAGAGTATGGGTAATGTCCCCCCTCCCCAATCCTAAGAGCTGGCAAGGCTAACAGGTGAGACTGTATTAGCAGAGGTTTCCCAAGTGATACTAAATAGGCAGGCTGATTGGTAATCTTACTGGAGAAAGGTTGCAAAGGTTTATTTATGTGAAAAACTGTTTTTCTCAAAATATTTATAATAGCAGCAATAAGTAGATCCAATACCCCCCTTTTTTGTTTCCCTTCCCTTTTCAACTGTATCACTTCCCTCTCCCTTAATTCGTGTACACTAACCCTTACCATACCTCCCTTATTTTTTCCCCTTAAGTATGTTGTTCTATGTGTGAGAGTTTGTCATACAATGGATTTTATATCATTTCTAATTGCCTGAATCACAGGGAATACACACAGATTGACTGTGGAAGGGATTGGGCAATGCATGGAGATGATTTATGTGAGGCATAAGCAGAACTTTTTATATTTTCTTTTTTTTCTTCCTTAAGTCCTGTGTAAAACTGTGTTTATAAAATCACAATAAAGTTTGATTTAAAAAAAAAAATTTTTTGAGCTGCGCAAACTGAGGCTTTGAGTATAGGCAGTTCTGTGCTAAGCCCAGACTCTCTGCGCTATCCTTGGTTTGCATTGTATGGTGTTGAAGTGTCAAATATATGGCTCCTTGCCCACAGTTAAAAAAAAAAAAAAAAAGAAGAAAAACAGCACATGCTTTAAATGTTGCTGTCGGTCACTGAAGGAAAATAGCAGGATTACACAAAAAAAATCATCAGGGCCCATAATTTCTTGTGGGAGTTCAGCCATAATCCCTGTACTGGTGCTGGTCACTTTTTTAAACTGGAGACAAAAGAGAGGAAAGGTATATCTTTTTCATATATGACTCTGCATTACTAGTTGGGGGCAGGTTGCATGGTCCAGTTTTTTTACAAGTCAAGGTTTGCTGCACACAGAGCCCCTTTTGTAAGGACTTATTTGGGCAAAGCATAAAGTCTGCGATTATGAAAATGTTCAGAGCAAACATTGAGTGTCTCTAAAGTATGGTTTAAAATTTCCCTAGAGAGCAATACTACTCAAGTCACTAAAGTTTGCTGAGTCACAAAGCACAGCCCCCTGCTGGCCACAGTGGGATATCACACTGAGAAGCAACAATACGCTACGACGACGCAAAGTACCAGTTCGTGTGTACCAAAGGTGTAACTGCTGTTGCACTAAGTTGCAATTTTTCTTTTTTTTATGTTAATTTATTGTACTTTCTGTTCCCTGCCTGGCTGACCTCATCTACCCTCTCTATTCCAGTTTCAGCACCCGCTATCCCTGCATGTTACCTCTGACTAGATCTATACCCATGATTTACCTCCCCTTCCCCCGTAGTGGGTGCCCAGTAAGTGGTGCGGGGCCTATAGAGAGAGAGAGAGAGACAGCGTCATGCTGCTTCAGGCTAGGAGGCTTTTTCTTCCCCTTTAGGTCCCTTCCTCAGGTGCCTCATAGGCTAGGACTAAGTGGACGTCTGCATGCATGTGTGCAGACATCCTTGTCAGGAGATGCTTCACCAACAAATCGTGGCTCTTCTGCACTGCCACCTGTGGTCATCCAGGTGGCAGAGTCAGAACAGAGCACACAGTCTTTCGCCCTCTGGAATGCTGGCTCCTCCTTCCCCAGCCAGCCCCTGATGAGCCAGGCTTGCTTCCGAACCCGGGCGTGGCAAGGAAGTTGCAGTATTTAGACGCCCACATGCAGGTGACTTCCAACACTTATGGAAGGCATTAACAGGAAATCAGCATTTCATTAATAATAATATCCCTGGTAGTATAGTGCACACCTCCCTCACCCAGTAGCCTGATAATAAAATTAATATTTTCACTGGCAGTCTAGCATCCCTGCCCCTTTCCAGTCCAGGTGGCTTGATGAATAATGTAATATTTTCCCTGGCAGTTTAGCATCCCTTCCACCTCTCAGTTTCAGTAGCCCAATGAATGACAGTAAGAATTTCCCTAGTAGTCTAGTATTCCCCCGATCCTGGTAGCCTGATGAAAAATAACATCCCTGCTAGTTTAATGTGCCTCACCCACCCAGTTTTGGTAACCCGATGAATGACATATAGTATTTTCCTGGTAGTCTGGAATCTGTCCCCAACTCTGGGTCCCAGTAGTCTGATGATTGACATAATAATATTCCTGGAAGTCTAGTGTTGCTCCCTCTCCCAGTCCTAGTAGTGCAAGGAATGACAATAATGTTCCTGGTAGTCTAGTGTCTCCTCACCCCTATCCTAGTAGCACAATGAATAACATAGAAGCTTCCCTGGTAGTTTAGTGTACGTCACTCCCCCTCTCAGTCTGGTAGCCTGATAAATGATGTAATAGTTTCCCTGGTAGTCTAGTATCCCAACCCCCACTCTCGGTTCCTGTAGCCTGATGAATCACATAAGAATTTTCTGGGTACTGTAGAATATGGCCTCCTGGTAACCCTTTAAATGACATAATAATGTTGACAGACCAACACAAAGGCAATGTCGATAAGAGCTCCAAAAGCTCAAATGAACCTGATCAACTTTTTTGATTGGGTAACCAAAACAGTGGACAGGGGCCAAGCAGTGGACATCCTCTACTTTGATTTCAGCAAGGCCTTTGACTCTGTACCACACAGGAGGCTGATCAGGAAGTTGGTGGACCTCAGAATAGGAGAGATAATAGTTAGATGGATAGAAAACTATCTAGGGAACAGGACCCAAAAGGTGATGGTGGGGGGAGAGTTTTCTAGCACCAGGGCGGTCACAAGTTGGCCTCCCGCAGGGCTCAGTGATAGGGCTGGTGCTATTCACTGTTTTCATTAATGATATTAGGGATGGAATCAAGGGCAAAATGTGTCTATTCACGGACGACACCAAGCTCTGTGGGAAGATGGACTCAGCCGAGGGGATTCAGGACCTTAAAGAGGACCTAAGAAGACCTAAATAGTGGTCTGGGATCTGGCAACTGAGCTTCAGTGCCAAGAAGTATAAGGTTATGCACACTGGAGCCAAAAACCCCTGGACAGTGTATTACCTTGGAGGGTTCAGGTATCTCCTGCAGAGGAGGTGAAGGATCTTGGAGTGATGATAAATAGTGACCTGAAGCATTCTACGCAGTGCAAGAAGACAGTGGCAAGGCAAACAGGATGTTAGGGTGCATAGCTCAGATCATCAGTATGCAACATGCGGTTGTATTGCCCTTGTACAGGTCACTGGTGAGACTGCATCTGGAGTATGCGGTGCAGTTCTGGAGCCCTCACCTTAAAAGGAACATCAGCCTGATGGAGACGGAACAGAGGAGGGCTGTGAAGATGATTGTGAGGCAGCAGGGTAAATAGTACGATGAGAGACTCAGGGCACTAAACATGTACTCCCTGGAGTACAGGAGGGAGAGGGGAGACATGATTGAGACCTTCAAGTACTTGAAAGGGATCAATAAGGTGAACAGGGAGGGTCTCTTCAGGCTAAACTGCAGCAAAACCGTGAAGGGGCACAGCCTAAAGTTGGAGGGGGAGATGTGTAAGAGGGAGGTTAGAAGACAGTTCTTTACAGAAAGGATAGTAAGCAAATGGAATATGCTGCCAGAAGAGGTGACCTCATCGAGGATGGTGGGCAGCTTCAAGAGAGGCTGGGATAGATAGATATATTTATTTATCTATTTAGTTTTTATTAACCGGGTAGGTGCACTAGCCATGAAATTACTATTTTCAGGCATGACCCGGGATATAGGGGGAAGATAAAGGTCATGGAAGGGGGGGAAGAGATGGAAAGGTTGGGGAGGAGGGAGCAGGGACAGCAGCCTGAGTTGAGAACCCTGTACAGCAAGCAGACTATATAGACCAAAAGGCCCAATTCTGCTGGCTTCTTCATGTGATCGTAAGTGCAGAGCTACAGACAGTACTTCTCAAAACACAGTAAAAACTCGTTGCACAGTAACTGTGACTGTTTATTGAGACTGTAGCATATACCTGGCTAGAACCCCTGGTGATTTGCCTCACTTTGAGGCTTCGTGGGAGGGAGGAGTTCAAAGTTTACCGACATCATTTTATATCGTGCTCCTTTTTTTAACTTAAATTTATTGTCATCTAATCGATGTCATTACACAAGAACATGCATAGAATTTCAGCATTGTACAGGGTGCTAAAAAGCATAACTCAAGAGAGATGATTACACGTATCATTACAATTACCAGTCTGTTCTATAAAAAAGAATCTCTGTTTCAGTGTCCTCCTGCAGAGTGTCCGTCTACTGCCTGGTTTTGTGATCTTGGTCTGCTCCCTCTATTGTTCAGGGTTACATTGAACTAATTTCTCTATAGGCTGTATACTCAACAATTTTTATCTCTGTATGGTAAGTATATGATCTAGACACACTTCTTGAAATCATTCTGTTGATATACAAAAATGGTGATAGGGAAACAAAAGAAAGTCCATGCGGCATAGAGAATTATTCTCCCCGTCACCTGTCTGACAGTGTCATGCATGAAGGCCCTAAACTCCCAGTTAGTTTAAACTGGTTACTTACCCTGCCCCAGTACCTTTGATTGGAGACATTTGAATCTGCACATGGTGGAGGTCAGGAAGAAAAAAAATCAGTTAGACTTTCAGCCTGTTTCTTACACATTCAGGTCTCTTTTTCCAACCCTCGAGTGAGCTGCATTTACCCGTAGTAGATGCTTGAACATGATGAGCAGGCCCTGCAAGAGAAGCTGATCAAGTTATTTGGTAGGCAAGTTGTACTAACAATGGAACTATATCTGCTATTTCAGCTCTCTTGGGGAGTTTGGGACCCTAATACATGATATCTCGTAGGCATCATAGAAACATAGAAGTTGACGGCAGATAAGGACCGCAAGGCCCATCCAGTCTGCCCATTTCTTTTTCTACCTTATAAATGTGCCATCTGCCTTTGCTCTGTCAGTGGCCTATCTATTCATAGTCATTTGTATTGCTCCCTTATTTATTTTTATTTATTTATTTAGATTTTGTTAACCAGGTAAACCCACTGAGACCAGAGGTCCCTTTTTCAGGGGCGACCCGGGGTGAGTACACCAACTACTTTACATTAGGTACAGTATGCAGCTTCAAAATACATATACAGTTTGTACAGGAGGCTTGGTAACAGTAAGGCAGAGACAGAGAGCATACAGCAAGTAACAGAGTCAGAGAACATGCATTGTCAGTGGGGTACATTAGTCCACAGTCTTCAAAATACATACTCAGTTTGTACAGGAGGCAAGGGGACGGTAAGCCGGTGTAGGAGCAAGTTCCGAAAAAACACCATCCCATGCCTGTTTGAAGCCCTGCACTGTATTCATAGCCACCACTTCTTGTGGTAAGCCATTCCATGCATCCACCACCCTTTCTGTGAAAAAGAATTTCCTCACATTCCCCCTTAATCAGCCCCCCTCTAATCTCATGCTGTGTCCTCTTGTCCTGCTATTTTTCTTATATTTAAACATGTTAGACTCTTTCACCTTGTTAATGCCCTTAAGGTGTTTGAATGCCTCGATCATATCACCTCTCTCCCTCCTTTGCTCAAGGGTATACATATTGAGCTCTGTTAATCTGTCTTCATATGCAGTCCCTGCACCATTTTGGTTGCCCTTCTCTGGACTGCCTCAATTTGGTTAATGTCCTTGTGAAGGTGTGGCCTCCAATACTGCACGCAGTACTCCAGATGGGGCCTAACCAGTGTCTTGTAAAGAGGGATTATTACCT
This sequence comes from Neoceratodus forsteri, assembly GCA_016271365.2. Taxonomy (NCBI): domain Eukaryota; kingdom Metazoa; phylum Chordata; order Ceratodontiformes; family Ceratodontidae; genus Neoceratodus; species Neoceratodus forsteri. Next base: position 199,312,220 of record CM028135.1, on the reverse strand, counting down.
CCCTCTTACGACTTGTGATACCCCTACTAATACACCCTAACACCCCCCTAGCCTTACCTACTGCTTTAGAGGTCTGCTTGATGATTTCAGGTCATCAGTGATGATGATGCCCAAGTCTCTTTCTTCCTTTGTGACTGCTAGCAACTCCCTCCCAGCCTATAGGTGGCTTCAGGGTTTCTCTTCCCTATGTGCATGATTTTGCACTTCTTTTGCATTAAATCCCAGTTGCCACTCTTCTGACCATTTTGCTAGTTTATCCAGATCTCTTCTCATTCTGCCCACCCTTCTGGATCATCTACTCTGTTGCAGATCTTGGTGTCATCTGCAAACAGACAAGCTTACCCTCTAGTCCATCTGCAAGGTCACTAATGAAGATGTTGAAGAGGACTGGCCCCAGGACTGATCCTGAATTGCCCCACTTGTGACTTGCATCTCTTCTGACTGTTACCATTTACCACCACTCTCTGTTTTCTGCCCGTCAACCAGTTTGCCACCCAGTTGACCAACTTCTGACCCACCCGAGCCTACCCAGCTTATTTATCAATCTTCTATGTGGAACAGTGTCAAAAGCTTTGCTGAAGTCAAGGTAGGCGACATCAACTGCTCCCCTTGGTCCACCTCTGGTTACCAAGTCAAAGAAATCTATGAGATTAGTTTGACAGGACCTTCCTTTGTAAACCCATGCTGTCTTGGATCCTGTGCCCCTATGGATTCCAGGTGTTGCACTATCCTTTCCTTAAGGAGTGCCTCCATAATCTGCCCACTACTGAGGTAAGACTGACTGGTCTGTGGTTCCCTGCCTCCTCCCTGCTACCACTCTTGTGGGCGGGATCACATGAGCCCTTCTTCAGTCTTCTGGGACCTCTCCTGTGCTCAGAGACTCACTAAACAGTTCTGCTAATGGCTCTGCTAGTTCCACCTTTAGCTCCTTAAGAACCCTGGGATGTATGCCATCAGGTCCCATTGCCTTATCCACCCTGAGCTTAGCAAGCTCTTGTAGGACCCTTTCTTTTGTGAAGGGAGTAGTGCTCACCTCCCTCCCCCCTGTGTCCATAATGCTGAGCTGTGGGCCCTGCCCTACCTTCTCTTCAGTAAATACTGAGCAAAAGTATCTATTTAGGATAGATGCCTTTACAGGGTCATGCTAACAGCAGCCAAGAGGGTGATAATAAGAGCATGGCTGACACCTCAACCTCCTGGAGTTCAATCCTGGTGATAGTTAATCAGACATATATAATGGAAAAAATTATGCATTCTTTGAACCCAAGTTATGCTGCTTCCAGTGAACATGTTGGCTCCTGCATGTAGTGAGTAAGAACAAGGATTTTATTCCAAAGGGCCCTGCACAAGGGCCATGGTCCTTCCCTACCCGCTCAACATGTGGAACTCAACACACACTCTTTGGCCCAGGAAATCTCCTAAATTCTCTTAGGCATCCACCTACAGATGGACTGGATCCCCCTCCAATACCTCTCCTGGTCCTCAGGGACTAGGTGCCTGGGCCCTGCCTAGTCTCACCTCTGCCAAAATAAGGAGTCAATTTCTCTCTCTCTCTTTCTCAAAAGATATGCACACAGTTTTGGGGGTACAGTCTGTTTAATTTTAAGGCACTCTAATAACCTTCACCCCTGTGCTGTACCATAGGGAGTAGAGACAGTACTATCAGATAACTGGATTTGTATACTGAAACTGTGGAAAGCAATGTAGACTTATTATACTGCCTTTATTGTGTACACAGAAGGATATGCAGGCATTAAAAACTTCAATAAGAATTATGTTTACAAACAAGAAGGTGATGAGCAGAGGTGAGTGACATTGTTTCCCTAAGTTAACTCCCTAACTTTTCAGAAAATAACCCAAACTAATGTTTTCTGAACCAGGGCTAAAACTATGCAAAACTGATGCATTGTGATCCGAGATATTAATGAACTTTAAGTTTGTTTACTCCCCTTTAAGATTTTACTCATTCTAAGATCTGGGTGCCTTCCAACTTCTCCACCATGTGTTTGAATGGAAGCCATTTGGCTGTAAATTTCTCTTGTTGGAGGTACAGTTGAGCTTTGTAAAGCTCCATTGATTTTAGTTTTTCAGCATCACTGACCCTTTGCTGCCATAGATTTTAGGGTAGCTGCAGTTAATATATTGTAAAAGCATCCTGTGCACCCTCTGTATACCTCTTTGGGGTCTCCCAGGAGTACATAAATACATTTATAAAAGATTGATTTACCTGGATGTTTGCAGATATGTTGATTTACCTTCCCCCCAAAACCACTTGGTGCATTCCCAGAAAGTATGATGGGGGGGGGGGTTCCTGGTTCTACACTTCCTCTAGCACATGTATGTGGTAGTGGTCCCTAGGTGCTTGATTCTGTCTGTTGTCCAAATGTAACTAATATTTACTTGCCAATGGAATTCCTGCCAACTGCCTGAGGAGGTTGTTTTGTGTATGAAGTGCCAGAGAGTTGGATTTGATTTCCATTTGCTGTGTATCCTTAGTACAGCCAATTTCCCCCATTCCCCTGTTGAGCTTTGAGTAAAAGTTTGAGGTCAGTCTTTTTAGTATCTCCCTGTTGAGCTGCTCCCCAGACAGAATTCACTGAGGGCTGGTATATAGCCTGTAGCTCTGTCCTAATCTCTTGCTTAAGAAAGTTTTAACTTGTAAATATTTAAAGTGGTCTGAGCCGGGGAGCCAAAATTGTAGCTGTAGTTGCCGGAATAAAATTGTTACACCTCCTTCCAAGAATTGGTGGAAGTAAATAAAACCCTTGCCTTCCCAGTGTTTGTATGTCTGTTTTGCCTGGGGCAAGCTCTGGATGCCATTTGATCATGATCCAAGAGATCTGCCTTCCTCAGATCCAGAATTTCTCTTTAACTGTGACCCATAGGCTGAGTATATGTCTGGATGGCACCGTGTCATAATACCTAAAAGAAAAAACATCTCTGACAACAAGCGCTAGGTAACTGCAGCTACAGCAAAAACAACTACTTGATGAAATGCCGAGCAGTCAAAACCTCACAAAGCAGGCCAAGGAACCATGCCAAAGAAAACAACCGTAACCAGGCTCAAAGCAATTTCTTCACAATGTTATGCAGGGGGCTCTGCCCCCTGCACCCCCTGTAATAACTCCAGACTGCGCTATAGTTGACACATGACAAAATCTTTCCACTATAAATTGCAAATGCTATATTTAACATGCTGTTATTCCTTAGTTATACTTCATACAGCATATTGACTGGATACCCGTCTTGACCATCTATTTTGAGTGTGCTGTGCCTCCCTCTGCTTAATAGTGGTAGGGAAAACTTTTATTTTTTGACAGGTTATGAAGTATAGGTCCTAATAGGGCCTGTTTGCAAAGTTGTCCTTTTATAGTTACCCAAAAAAGAAAAACTAACATCAAACTAAATTATTTAAAACTAAACATAGTTGACATTCCACAATACTTGATTGCTATACATGGTCAGTCTACACTGCTACAAACTTATACATATAGACAAATAGCTACTGTTTAATCGAGTAAATGATTAAGCCTAGACAATTGATATCACAGGTACAGATGTCACTAAGTTCCATTGTTAATGCTTGACCACATGCAGTTAATGTAGAACCATTTATTGTCTTGGAAGCCACCTTATTCCAGTATTTAGATATATTAATATTATATATATATATTAGATAGAGGGGGGATGGCTCAGGGGTAATGTGAGGAAGTATTTTTTCACAGAGAGGGTTGTGGATGCATGGAACAGCCTCCCTGAGGAGGTCGTGGAGTCAAGAACAGTGGGGGACTTCAAGAATGCATGGGACAGGCATAAGGCAGTCCTAGGGGCGGGTAAGAGGAAGTAAGCTGTTGGTTAACTAGGATCTGCAGCTTATCAGTTAGGTAGGAAAATGGGCAGACTAGGTGGGCCAAGCGGTCCTTATCTGCCGTCAAATTCTATGTTTCTATTGAACTGCACCGCCATTCCATCGTATCTGTTATGTACTTTTAGAGCTCCATCGTATCTGTTATGTACTTTTAGAGCAATAGCTTCTCGATGCAAAACATTCCTTAAAGGGTACAGATGTTCATGATTGATATTTATAAACCTAAAATTTCCCTTGACCAATTTCTGCTCTATCTTGTATACTAATATCAACCATTGTTTCTTTCTCTTTAATTCAAGACTATCCCAGTTTTACTTCTATAGTATTAGACCCTGATGAGAAGTAAAATGACATCTGAGCACAAATTGTGCCACTTCATTATAAGATATACTCAGTTTGTCCAACTCTGTTGGTAAAGTGTATTTATAAATCATATTTCCATACTCAAGAATGGGTAAGATCAATTGAGTAGCAGTTGTATTCCCTATTGTGTAAGATGGTACTGATGCATATCTCCTCAATGCCACTATCCTGGAATTTAGTTTTCAAGTTACATTACTGATATGATCATCAAAAGAAAGTGAATTATCTAAAGTGACTCCCAAGCAAGCAATAAAACTTGACAGGCTGGGCCATATGTTAAGATAACCACCCGCCCAGGGGCATAGTGAAGCCTTACAGCTCTTGAAAGGGCAGGTATCTCAGCATAAGGCCTATCTTGGAGTGTCTGATTGTGCTAATAAAGTGGGTAACATGGATTTTTATTTAAAAATTAGTAAAACATGAAAAGAAATTAAAGAAAAACAAGGAACTTGAAAAATAAATTCTCATGCAAGTAAAATAATTCCTCTAATAGCCATCACTAGGGAGAGCTTTGATGGGCTTCATTTGTTCGCTGTGCTGTTTCCTGGTCTTCACTGCCTGCTGGACCAGGAATAAGTGACAGTTATGTTTTTTTCCCCTAAATAGTTTGTCCCTCTTTGTGGCTTCTGGATGTCTTCTTTTGTTGATTTCCAGTCCTTGCTGCCTGCTGTAAGGACCTGGAATTACTGCACGTGTGTTTTTTTTTTTTTTTTTTTAAGAGTGACCCTCGTTATGGCTACCATCTGTTCTTCCTTGCTGTGTCCCAGACCTCAGCTTGTCTACTATGAGGACTGGAAAAGGTTCAGTATTTTGGTGTTCCAAGAAGCACGTTTCCCCAGACACTGCTGACTTTCTACAGTTCTGGATTACATGGTTTACCTTAATGGCCTAGGCCTCAAACCAGCTACTCTCAAAGTTCATTTGTCAGCTATTTCTGCTTTCTCGTCAGTGGGGAAATCTTCCTCTCTGTAATCTCACCCTGTTTTCTGTAAATTTTTCAAAGGATTGCTTCATACCTATCCCCCTTTTAGGGATCCTGCTCCTGCCTGGGATTTGAATATTTGTATTGCTCGGCTGATGCAACCCCCCCTTCGAGCCTGTGTCCTCAGCAGAGCTCAAGTACTTGACTTGGAAAACTGTTTTTTTGGTTGCTGTTACTTCTGCCAGACGTGTCAGTGAATTGCAAGCCTTGTCAGTGGAGCCTGACTTCACCTCTTTCCATAGAGATAAGGTGGTCCTTAGAACCAGTAGAAGGTTCCTACCTAAAGTGGTTTCTGATTTCCACTTAAACCAATCTATGTCTCCTCCTGTGTTCTTCACTGATCACACCTCCTCAGGGGAACGGAGGCTACACAGTTTAGATGTTAAAAGGGCTCTTAGTTACTACATAGAACATACAAAGGGTCACAGGTTTGACTCCCTCCAGTTATTCCTCACTTATGGGGAAGTAGGTAAGGGAAACCCTGCCACCAGGAGAACCATTGCCAGGTGGATTGTGTCCTGTATTCAAATCTGCTATGAAAAACTGGGAAAAACTGCACCCTCAGGCCTGAGAGCTCATTCCACTAGAGGTACAGCTGCATCTCTGGCTGCAGCTAGGGATATTCCCTTGTTAGAAATATGTCAAGCAGCCACCTGGAAAACAGTTCACACCTTCACCAAGCATTACTTTCTAGATATCCAGGCTAGGAGTGATGCTAGGTTTGGCACAGCAGTACTTCAGAGCCTATTCCCAAAGTAGGTTATGTCCCTCCTCCTTGGAGGTACTGCTTGGTAGTCTGCAGATTGTCAGAATACAGCAAGACTTCATGTTGTTTGAAGAAAAAATTACTCACCTTAGTAATTGTGTTTCTTCTAATGGAGTCTTGCTGTATTCTGACCTCCCTCCCTGCCTCCCCTCTCAGAACCTATTTTTGGGAAGTGGGTGGGCAGGTGCAGTGTTGCACCCCACGGGTGTCTTTACCCCACTCTTTTTCTGTTGGGTGCTTTGTATTTGTTTAATTAAGAGTTTTTAGTTCTTATTACCTGGTTTTGGTTCTTTGGGTTTTCTGACTTGAGTCTTTTTAGGAATTCAAAGTATTTGTTGCCAGTTAGCTACTAGGAGTTTTTACAGTTTCCACATTGTTTAGTCAGTGAGTTTTAGCTCATAAGAATCTGACGATTTGGTTTCAAAAGGACACAGACAGAGTTTTCAACTGAGCTCGAGCCCAACGTTCTATGCCTGGCATAGAATTTAACCCTTCACTCTCCGGGGCAATTCAAGAGCCGGAGCTAACTGCAAATTGTCAGAATACAGCAAGACTCCATTAGAAGAAACACAGTTACTAAGGTGAGTAATTTTTTCTTCAAACAACATGAAGTCTTGCTATATTATGACATATGCAGTATAACCCCAGGTTAGAACTGCTCCGGAGGTGAAAGAGTTATGGAATCTTGAGCGCGAGCTCGGTTGAACACTCTGTCTGTTGAAGCTCAAACTTAAACTGTCAGATTCTTTACTCCGCCTCACTGAACAGTCGCTCTGGAGATTCCTCCTGCTGCTCGGTTTGTTTGTCGGTTTTAAAGTGTAATTCTAGGTTTAATTTGCGAAATTTACCGCAATCGCCGGTTCAAGCTCTGTCTGTGGTATTGTAAGTAATAGATAGGCTCACTTTTTATTTTTCTTCTGTATGGAACTTGTAGCGTCTTTTGAGTTCGGTTTGAACCGATCAGAGGTTTAAAATTACTTTCTAGCCCTTTAGAGTGCGGTTCCGGTTCTTATCGGTTCTAAAAACGGATTTTTACGTTTTTTCAATGACCTTGACACGGTTTGGGAATCGATAGAGAGTCTTGCTGGTGGATTTAATGGGCAAAGTTTTGGTTAGCTGGCACTATGTCTGAGAAACCCAAAAGAAAACCAGACCCACTGGGTTTCAGCACTGTGGCTCTGTGGGGAAGCCTTGCCAAGGCTGACCCACACACCATATGTGTATATTGTCTGGGGTTTGACCACCTCAATGCAGACTGCCAGATTTGTAAGAATTTTCCTGCTGCCACCGTGGAAAAAGAGTTGGTAGGCTCAGGAAAGGGAGGCCAAAAGTCCGCTGACCGGATGGCCAGCCGGTTCGGTTCCAACCGAACCTGAGGAGTGCCCTCTGACCAGGGCTATGCTTCCTCGGGCCAACGAAGAGCCAGCTCTGAGGAGCCGGTTCCAACTAAAAGGGCTAGAAGGTCAGCTAGTTTGGGGCCAAAAGTTCTTTCTCCAACCGCTGAGGAAATAGCCAAAGCTATTCAGATTGTCCAGTCTCTTTCCCCAGTTCCGTCCAAACCGGCACCATTGGGTAAGCGCCCGGTTCGCTCGGTTCCCTCGGTTCAGGATTATGATTTTGAAGATTTTTATGAACCAGGGGAAGGGGAGGAGGGGTACGAGGAGAGTGTGTGTGATTTTGACTGTCTGGATGTGCCCATTGAACCTGACATCTCTCCAGACAGACCTTCAGGAGTATCCCCTCCCAGGCTATCTGAGTCCCCTTCTCATTTTTGTTTTACAAGAAAGTTGCTGACACTCTGCAACTCCCTGTTGAGAAGCTGTTGATGATCAAGAAGAGCCTGATTTTGTGGAAATGATGGATATTCCAGAGTCTAGGAGACTGTCTATTCCCTTGCATAAATCTTTTAGAAACAGACAGTAAAATTCTGAAAACTCCTCATTCTATCCTCCCTGTGGATGAAAGGATGGACAAGAGGTATGCTTTATCAGGCTCTGATACGGAGTTTCTATCTCAGCAGTGCAGCCATGTGGGGGTAGTGCAGGCTGCAGCCTGTGACAAGGCTAATATTCCTCTAGCCTCTCACCCTCCTGAAAAGGATTCAAGGAGGATGGATGCCATGGCAAGAAAGCAGTACGTGGCAGCATCTTTGGGACTCAGACAGGCAAATTATATAGCTTACGCAGCTAGGTACCAGAAATCCAGGTGGGATACTGTCCTGGCCCTAGCAAAACAGGCCCCTGAACAGCTTGCCAGGGAGCTGGAGCAGGTGGCTGCGGATGGTATTGAGGCATCCAAGGTGCAATTTCATGCTGCTGTAGACTCTAATGATGTTTCATCTAGAGTTATGGCTACATCTGTGTCTCTATCAGAATGGCCTGGCTCAGATGTACTGCCCTGTCACAGGATACCCAGTCTAAGGCTATGGATTTTCCTGTTGTGGGAAATTCTCTGTTTGGGGAGCAGACAGAGAATTATATGAAGAAAATGGATGAGTATAGGACCACCTATAGGACTGCACAGGCCAAAGAAAGGCAAGTCACTCCTCAAAGGCAGCATGTCAGGGGCAGGGGCGAGGCCTTTTCATAAACCATTTACCAAGCCAGGCCTCCTCTTCTGCTTATGCCCAGGGGTTCTTTAGAGGAAGGGGCAGAAGGGGTTCTAGTAAGCCTGCTTCTACCCCTCAACCCAAAGCCCCTGCAAAACAGGCTCCCTGATGGGGTAGCCAAGGCCGATTCTCCACTGCTGGTAGGGGGCAGGCTGGCTTACTTTGTCCAGGACTGGAAGTCTTTAACATCAGACAAGTGGGTCCTGGAAGTAGTAAGCCATGGACTGGTTCTCAGCTTCAAAAGAAAAAAAAAATTTTCTGAAGTTGAGAGCCAGATCTTTTCCACCTGCAAACCCATCAGAGGCACTTGCCCTGGAAGCAGAAGTTTCTGCCCTCCTGGCTCTCAGAGCCGTGGAAAGGGTTCTACCCATACACCAGGGCAAAGGGTTGTACTCCAGGTACTTCCTTACCCCAAAAAAGACAGGAGAATGGTGGCCCATTCTGGATCTCAGGTATCTAAACAAGCACCTTTTAAAACCAAAGTTCGAAATGGTGACCCTGGGGATTATTTTACCCTCTCTAAGGCCAGGGGACTGGCTAACCTCCCTGGACCTCAAGGATGCCTACTTCCATGTTCTCATCAGAAGCTCCCATTGAAAGTACCTCAGATTCGAACTGCCCTCAGGCCATTACCAGTTCAGAGCAATGCCCTTCGGCCTCTCCTCGGCTCCAAGGATGTTCACAAAATGTCTGGCAGTAGCAGTTGCTCATTTAAGAAGGCAAAAGATTGCCATCTTCCCTTATCTGGACGACTGGCTCATTGTAGGCCAGTCTCCAGAACAGGTCAGACTTCATTTGCAAGTAACCCAGCAGCTGCTTACATCTCTAGGTTTCCTTTTCAATCTTCCAAAGTCAGTTCTGGAGCCTGTCCAGCTTCTCACCTTCATAGGCGCAGAACTGAACACAAAAGAAGCCAGAGCCTTCCTTCCTCTGGAGAGAGCAAGGACACTGGTGTCTCTGGCCTCCTCTTTCACCCTGCAGGTCTCTCGACCAGCAAGGCATTTTCTACAGCTCCTGGGGCACATGGCTGCTTCTACAGCAGTAGTGCAGGAGGCGAGATTTCAGATGAGGGACATTCAGTTCCATTTGGAGCCTTTTGGTCTCAAGGGCGGATCCCTAACCAAATTGATTCCAGTGACTCGAACCCTGATCCAGGCCCTTCAGTGGTGGCAGGATCAGAACAATCTGAGACAGGGGGTTCCCTTCACCCCCCAGTCTCATTCCTTGACCCTTACTGCAGATGCATCCCTCTTGGGGTGGGGAGCTCACATGGGCGACCTTTCCACCCAAGAGCTGTGGTCCCCTCAGGAATCCCTGCTCCACATCAATTTGCTGGAGCTCAGAGCAGTTTTTCTAGCACTTCAGGTTTTCTTCACATCTGTCCAGAACAAGGTAGTTCAGGTCAGAACAGACAATACCACTACAATGTGGTACATCAACAAGCAAGGGGCACTCGGTCTACAGCCTTGTGCACACGGGCAATAGAGATTGTGGTCTCTGGCTTACTCTCTGAGCGCCTCCCTCTGACGGCAGTTCACCTCCCAGGCAAGGACAATGTCCTAGCGGATGCTCTCAGCAGGATTTCCCAGGGCCATCACGAATGGGCACTGGATCCCCTAGTACTGGAGGTAATATTTGCCAGATGGGGCACTCGCAAATAGATCTCTTTGCAGCCCAGACAGTCACCAACTTCCCCTTTTTTGTTGCAGGCCCCCAGTGTTGGGCTCAGTCCCTCTGAATGCCTTCCTCCTCAGTTGGGAAGGGAAGTTTCTCTATGCTTTTCCCCCCTTCCCTCTTCTTTTCAAAGTGCTAGTCAGAATCAGATCTCAATCCTGCAAGATGATCCTGATTGCCCAGATTGGGCCAGCAGCCCTGGTACCCACCTCATGTCCTTAGTAGTCCACCTCCCTGTGCCTTCCCAGGAATCACAACCTGTTAACCTGTGCCCAGGGAGAGTTTGGTATCCAAACCTCAAATCTCTCAATCTCAGGCTTGGCTCTTGAAGAGTTAGAGTTGCTGACCTACACCTTTCTCAAGGTGTATTGGATATCTTGAAGGCCTCTAGGAAGCCTTCCACCAGGGCTACCTATAATTCAAAATGGAAAAGATTTTCCATATGGTGTGCTGGTAAACATATTTCCCAGAATCTGCTGGTGTGCCCACGATCCTGGATTATTTGGTGCATTTGAATTCCTTGGGGCTGAGACCAGCTACCCTAAAAGTGCACTTGGCAGCTGTGTCTGTCTTCCTGTCAGCAGGTAAGCCCTCTTCTTTATCAGCTCACCCTGTGTTCTCAAGTTTTTAAAGGGTTGCTTCACACCAATCCCGTTCAGGGATCCTGCCCCTGCTTGGGATCTTAATATTTGCATCGCTCAGCTTATGCAACCCCCTTTTGAGCCATTGTCTTCAGCAGAGCTGAAGTACTTGACTTGGAAAACTGTGTTTCTGGTAGCCATCACCTCTGCCAGGCGCATAAGTGAGCTACAAGCCTTGTCAGTGGAGCCTGATTTCATCTCCTTTCATAGAGATAAAGTAGTCCTCAGGACTAACAGGAAGTTTTGCCTAAGGTGGTTTCAGACTTTCACCTTAATCAATCCATGTCTCTCCTGTGTACTTCACTGACCATTCCTCCTGTGGTGAGAGGAGATTGCACAGTTTAGATGTCAAAGGGCCCTTAGTTACTATATAGAACGTACCAAGCGTCACAGGTTGAATCCTCAACTGTTCCTCACCTATGGTGAGGTTGGTAAAGGAAACCTGCCACTAAAAGATCCATTGCCAGGTGGATTGTCTCTTGTATCCAATTCTGTTATGAAAAACTGGGTAAGGTTCCTCCCTCAGGCCTGAGGGCTCACTCTACCAGAGGTACAGCTGCATCTCTGGCTGCTGCCAGGGACATTCCTATCCTAGAGATATGTCAAGCAGCTACCTGGAAAATAGTTCACACTTTTACTAAGCATTACTCCTTGGATATCCAGGCTAGGAGTGATGCTCGATTTGGCACAGCTGTGCTTCAGAGCCTATTTCCCAAGTAGGTTCTGTCCCTCCTCCATGGAGGTACTGCTGTGTAGTCTGCATATGTCATAATATAGCAAGACTTCATGTTGTTTGAAGAAAAAATTACTCACCTTAGTAATGTTGTTTCTTCTAATGGAGTCTTGCTATATTATGACCTCCCCCCCAGCCTGCCCCTCTCAGAACCTCTGTTTTGGGATGTGGGTGGGCAGTGCAATGTTGGCATTTCCTTGATGCCACTTTATTTCACCCCTTCTAGGAGTGCGTAGGTGTTATGCTTAAGTTTTCTTCTTGAATCCCCGACTTGAGTCTTTGTTTTGGGATCAAGATCAAAAGGTGTTTTTGTAGTTAGTAGCCAGCGCTAGTGTAGGTTTACGGCTTCCACACAGAACCTTAGTGAGTTTTGCTAGAAGATCTGACAGTTTAAGTTTGAGCTTCAACAGACAGAGTGTTCAGCCGAGCTCGCGCTCAAGATTCCATGCCCTGCATGGAAGTTAACTCTTTCACCTCCGGAGCAGTTCTAACCTGGGGTTATACTGCATATGTCATAATATAGCAAGACTCCATTAGAAGAAACAACATTACTAAGGTGAGTAATTTTTTCTTATCTGCCATCAAATTCTGTTTCTGAGATGCATAGGCAGGGATATCACCAGCAGGAAAGGGGAGGTCATAATTCCTCTATACAGCACATTGGGGCGGCCACACTTTGTGTACAGTGTTCAGTTCTGGAGACCTTACCTGCGCAAGGACATAGACAGGATGGAGGCAGTTCAAAGGAGGGCAACCAAGATGGTGCAAGGATTACATCACAAACCCTATGAGGGAAGACTGAAAGACTTAAACATGTACTCCCTGGAGGAGAGAAGGGAGAGGGAGGATATGATTGAGACATATAAATACCTCACAGGGAGAAACAAGGTGCAGGAAAACATAATTTTTCAAAGAAAAAGATACTTCAGGACTAGGGCACATGGGAGGAAACTGGGGGAGAGAGGTTCAGAGGAAATGTGAGGAAGTACTTTTTCACAGAGAGGGTGGTGGACAAATGGAACAGCTTGCTTAAGAGGTGGTGGGTGCAGAAACAATTACAGGATTTAAGAATGCATGGAATAGGCATAAGGGGATCCTGGTAGTCGGGGGGGGGGGGATAACCTAGTTCCAGGGAAGCTTGAACAAGCACAGTAAATTGTAGTAATGGGCAGACTAGGTGGGCCAAAGGCCCTTATCTGCTGACAACATCTATGTATGTAACCCCATCCACTGCCATCCTGACTAATTTGCATGAGACAACAGAATACAGGCCCTTTGCTTATGTTAGGGAGGGGGAAGCCCTATATATCCTGTTTTTTGGGGGGTGTCATCAGGTTAGGTAATACAGAGAGAAGCTCTCTTGCTGAGGTAAACTCTTCAAGGTATGGCTCCTGGTGTATTCCTAAAAATCCTATAGGGACTGGAGAGAATTGTTTATAGGGGATGCCAAAGACCCCTGTAGCTGCTATAACAACAAATAATAAGCACATTGATGCATTTAAAGAACATCCCATTAAACTATACAAGGTAACTTTGAGTACTGTGTGAGGGGTAGTGCACAAATATCAGAGATATTCAAATGCATCAGTTGAAGGAGGGTTAAAGGTAACTCAGTGCTATGTAACCTTAGTGACCTCGAGTCCGTAAGTATAAAGGTTAAGGCTGAGGATTGGCATTTAAGGAAAAAAAAAGGTACTGAGGGACGGGGTGGCTTCAGTATTGCACTGGATGAGTTGCTAGATAGTTCTGACTCAGATAAGATCTGTAAGGAGCCAAAAGCCAAGAGGGCACTAAATGTTATGCAACAGGAGCATGGGCTAGATATATATGGAGGGCAGCACATTCCTATGGCTGTGATTATACTTCCTGCTCCACAGCACAGGACACATATGGCTGCATAGATCTTATTCATGTTGCTACGGGTGGAGCGACTGGCTCAGGGCTGCAGACATGGGTGAGTTCCATGTCTTTGACCATGCCTCTATTAAAGCCTTGATAGAGTGTGGCTCTCAGAGCTGTAAACAGCCAAGATGGCTCCTTAACCTGAGCGCATTGCAGGAAAAAGAATTTCATGCTAGAATGAGGACAGAAACAACATTTTTTTTAAGAGAAAATGAAACAGGATAAGCAAGGCCACTGTGTAGGAGATGTGTAAGGCTTATGTCAGATACCATGTAATAATGTATACAGTCACACAGAGGAAACTGAGGGTAAGGGAATTTAAAACAAACAAAAAAAATGTTGAGAGAAACAGAAAAAGAGTGTCAAAAGTTGAAGGTCAGGACACCATAACCAATCCACCAACTCCCCACACTGAGATGGGAAAGGAATAAAATGCTAAGCTACAAAGCAGAATATGCCTTATATATGCAAGGACAAAAATACTGGGAGAGTGGTGAGTATGCTTATTTATTTTTTATTGATTTTATTTACTTAGTGTCCTGGCAGTTTGCTGGCATACAGAGCCAGGCTAAGGCAGAATGAGGAGTGTATATCCACTCAGTAAGGCAGGAAGGAGGGAGGGAGATGAATTGGCAAGCATGGTAGAAATAAATAAAGCATTCCAGTCGTTTTACCAGGACTTGTACAAAACCAGCAGGGGAGGGATGGGACAGCAGATTAGTGACTTCCTGGATGCAGTGCAGCTTCCCATACTGACTCAGTGCAAGTAGGGCTTTGGAAGCCTCAGTAACCAAGGAAAAAATCTTAGACATTATAAAAAGTCTGCCCACCTCCAAAGTCCTGGGTAACAATGGCCAGCTGGCTGAATATTACAAATTGTTGGGATCAGATATAGCAGGAAAGCTGGCTAGAGCACGCGAAAAATTCAAGGAGACAGGCTCACTGCCCCCCAACAAATAACAGAAGCCACAATAACACTCATCCACAGGTCAAAGTACCCATTGTACTAAAGGCACCAAAGAAGGTCTGTATGTTATAATTATGTGGCCAGAAAGAAGGCTGACAGGTTTCCCTTGGCAATGAAGAGAAATGGCTTGAGGGAATGGAGTCTGAGAAACAACATCTATCAATTGTAGTGAGAAAGAAAAAAAAGTTCCACTCTGGGGATCAAACCCAGATCCCCTGCCCTCACTGCTTAGTAGCATATAGCTCTACTGCCGTACTAAGCTTTCAAAGCAGGAAATGCAAGCTGCTGCAAAGGACATCTGATGTAATGTTTCCTAAGTTGTATTTAAACCTTGGAGTCTGAGCTGGAACCTTTCAAGTTATCAGCAATACAGGACTTTAAACCCTGCCGAAAGTCTTATCATTTACGTCAGCAATAACATCTAACAATTACTCTCATACTAGATAGATTGAAGTGAGGAAGAAAAATATTTTCCACTTTGGGGATTGAACCCAGGTCCCCTAGTTTCTGCTACTGGGCAGCCTGTAACTTTACCACTGTACTAAGCGTTCTATACAGGAGATGCATGCTGTGGCAGAGGACATCCAGCAGTTGGTGCAGAGCCCCCTACACAACTGCAGTGGATGTTCGTAATTAACAGGCTGTTTATTTGAAGTAGTGTTTCCCAAGTTGCATTTAAACCTCAAAATCTGAGCTTGAACTTTTCAGGTGATTGGCCATATAGAACTTCAAACCTTGCTGAAAGTCTGTCAATAACATCAATGACATGTAACAGTTTCTCTCATACTGCATAAATTGTAGTGGGAAAAATAAAATTGTTCTGCGCTGGCGATTGAACCCATGCATGTGTAGGTGTGAAACCCTACACCAAGAACTAAAAGCCCTTTCATTGATATCGTCAGTGACATCATGCAGTCAGATCACTCGCACCAGATGTACCTTTGAATCTGACTAAATGCAAATAAAAAATTAATAAAAAAAAAGCATACACATGCTCACAATAGGCATTTACAGCTATGCTGTTGGTGCCTAAAAAGGAAAGCTGGAAAATTAATGTCATGGGTATAGACCTATATCCCTTTTAAATGTGGCTATAAAAAATTTCAGCAAGGTCCTTGCCAGAAGGCTGAACGCAGTGCTAACCACTCTGACTGATAAAGATCATGCGGGCTTTGCCCCAGCAGACACAGGGCAGACAGATTAAGGCGGTTACTGAACTTAAAATAGGTCAGTGAGAGATGTCCAGTACCAAGCGCTGTGCTGTCACTTGACATGAAGTGTGTCTTTGATTCAATCGAGTGGGATTATCTCCTACTAGTCCTGCAGAAATCTGGCCTTGGATACAGATTCAGGCAGTGGGTTCAAATACTATACACAGAGCCCAAGGTGAGGTTGTTAACCAGTGGGATGCTGTCAGAGGAGTTCACTCTACAGCACAGTACATAACAGATGTGTCCACTGTCCCCAATCCTTTTCATTTTAGCCCTGGAATCCCTAGTTCAAACAATACGGGACTGTCCAGACATAGCTGGAATGCATGTTGGGGAGGAAGGGTAAAACATAAAACAATGCTCTTTGTGGATGACGTGCTGCTAGTGGGCTCCAACCTGCACCTAGCAGTGCCTCACCTGATGGAACATTCTGGACCATTTTGCACAGTTATTTGGTCTTCGCATAAATTGGACGAAGTCTTAGCTTCTGCCCCCGACCTCTAATAAAACTTTGTTTTAAAAAAGTAATTTCAGTCCATGGGAGTTGAAGTGGGTACAGGATTATTTAACTTATTTGGGTATCCGAATCCCAGGGGACCCAAACCAGATAGTGCCGTTAAACCTGGGATCATAACATCAGGCAGTTAGAAGCTGAGTTAAGGTCACGGGGTCAAATGAGCTTCTCAGTCTGGGGTAACGTAAACATCTTCAAAGCAGTAGCAGCACCCAGGTTTTACTGTATTTTTTTTCCGCCTTCCTAGCCCCTGGCCTGCCACTCCTTCCGGCTGCACATGACGCCCCCGACCTCCTCGCCCCGACCCCCTTCCTACTCACCTCAGATCGCAGCCGACCCAGTGGTGGCCCGGCGTAACCCTTCGCCGGATGGGTCCCTCTCTTCCGAGGGGGAGGGCGCCAGGAGGGGGATACCAGCGCACTCTACTATCAGTCCCTGGGTGCTGCTGAGGTGGATTCTGGGGTGTCGGGGCATCTGAGGCGGCGGGGAGTTGGCAGCCATCATCCTGCAGACCAGGCAGCTCTTTTTCTGTTTTCTGTGGGGAGTGACATCCTGATGTCAAGGCATACGCCGATGTCTGCCACTCCCCCTTGTACACTGTGCCCTGGCTGTACTGCTGCACTCTCAGCCTCCGCCAGGAGTCAGCCTATGCCGGTGTGCATCCCCTGCCCTCCCCCCAGAGAAGGAGAGCTGTTCCTGGACGCTCCATCCTTCTCCCCACCGGCCCTCAGCACCGAGTCCGCTCCCAAACCCGGGTCGCAGACGGAAATCCAACCACTGCACCGACAGGCCGGTACCCAGGTTTTACTGTATTTTTAACAAGTTGCCTTTACAACCCCAAGAGATATTTTAATACAGTCAGTAAGATGGTCGAACATTTGTTTGGGGGGCACAAACTGGCCTCTCAAAGCTGAGGACACACATAGAGCAACTGGGGGGTGTTGGGCTTAAGGGTGTCACCTAGCTTTTGTGCTGCAGCAATCCAGATGTTGGCTGTTTAGAGAAGACTCTGGTGACAGATTGTGGTGGTGCTCACGCAAACAAACATGCTCATAATTTTACTGTATAAGCCATTATTTAAGGTACTTGCCACACGCCCACACATAGAGGGTACCAGTAGAGCAATGAGAGACACACAAAAACTAAATGGGGTCCCTTCCCATTGGCCATGGAGCCCATGTGGCAGAATCCAAGGTTATTAATGGGTGGAGAGCCCTTCCAGGGTAGGAGCTGGCAACTGAAAGGAATTGAGCAAGTAGGAGATGTAATATATTTGGACACCAAGGTGTTAAGTTTCCTTCCAGAAGTTAGTACGAAAGTATCAAATTCCCAGAACCGCTTCTGGAAATACCTCCAACTCGGAAGTGCACTGTAAGACAGATTCGCCCTGGGGTATAAATATAAAGAGGAGGAGGAGGAGCACTGGCCCTGGCTGCTGCAGACAGCTGCGGGAGGTGGGGGGTGGCAGCCAGTACATATAAGATAATCTGAGATGAATGCATATCCTTCCTGGACAAAGCCAAAATGGATTGGGAGAAAGGAGGAATGGAGCAGATGATGGGAGGAAGCATACAAGGCATCCTTTGATGTACAGGGGAAGTTTATCCAGTATAAAATATTACATAAGATACTATAGAACCCCGGCCAGTAATGCATGCTGGAGGTGTACTGAACAGGGGGCCGATTTGTATCATGTCTTATGGGGCTGTAAAAATACTAACATACTAAAGTGCCAGCAGAATAGGCCTAACGGTCTCTCGAGTTTGCTCGATTTTCAGCACCCGCACTGAGGGCCGATTTTGGTGCCCCCCTTGGGTTACACTGTCCCCAGTCCCAGATGTTCCACCTGTATTGGGCCTGG
Source organism: Neoceratodus forsteri (assembly GCA_016271365.2). Classification (NCBI taxonomy): domain Eukaryota; kingdom Metazoa; phylum Chordata; order Ceratodontiformes; family Ceratodontidae; genus Neoceratodus; species Neoceratodus forsteri. Next base: position 199,294,130 of record CM028135.1, on the reverse strand, counting down.
TCAGATTTACCCTCCTCCTGTGCCTGTCCCATCCCCTCTTAAACCTGTCCACAGTTTCCACCTCTACCAGCTCCCTGGGCAGTGCATTCCATGGCTCCACCACCCTTTCAGTGAAATAACATCTCCTCCTCTCCCCTCTGAGCCTGCCCACTTCCAGCTTACATCCGTGACCTCTTGTTGCCCCACCCTCCTTCCTTTGGAGCACCCTGACTGGGCCTCCTTTATTGATCCCTTTCATGTACTTAAAGACCACTATCATGTCCTCCCTGTCCCTCCTCTCCTCCAGGGTGTACATGTTGAACTCATTGAGCCTCTCCTCATAGGTCCTCTCCCCCAGGCCCCAGATCATTTTGGTTGCCCTCCTTTGGTCCCTCTCTAGGAGTGTAATGTCCCCCTTTAAATGTGGTCTCCAAAACTGTACACAGTACTCGAGGTGTGGCCTAACCAAGCAGTTATACAGTGGAAGGATCACTTCTGCCTTTCTGGAGGTAATCCCCTTGGCGATGCATCCAAGCATCCTATTTGCCCTTGCCGCTGCCCTCCTACAGGTCTCTGAGTTGTTCATTTTGACATCTACCACTACCCCCAGGTCCCTCTCTCCCTCCGTGACTTGAATCATGTCTCCTCCCAGGGTATACCCCTGGCCTGGATTTCTGACTCCCAGGTGCAGAATCTTGCACTTCCCCGCATTGAATTTTAGTTTCCATTTTCCCGACCACCTTTCCAGAGTCTCCAGGTCCTCCTGAAAGACCACCCTCCCCATTCACCACTGCACCCAGCTTTGAGTCATCTGCAAAGAGACTCATCTCACTCCTGATCCCCCTTCTGATGTCTGAGATATAGGCATTTAACAGGAGTGGCCCCAGCACTGACCCCTGGGGAACCCCACTAGTAACCCACTTTGGGGATGAGGCTAACCGTCCAACCACCACCTTCTGAGTACGCTCAGAGAGCCAATTTCCTATCCATCTTAACAACTGTCTCCCTACCCCCATTTCCTTCAGCTTAGCCAGCAGGCCACTGTGGGGTACCGAATCAAACGCCTTGCTAAAGTCCAGAAAGAGGACGGCCACAGGCCTACCCTGGTCCAGAGCTCTTGTCACCCAGTCATAGAACTTAAAAAGGTTTGTCTGACACGATCTTCCCATGACAAAGCCATTCTGCCTATTGTCCCAGTACCCAGTTTGCTCCAGTAACCCCCCTAGCTTTTCCTTGACAGTACCCTCCATCACTTTGCTGACCACCGATATCAGGCTAACGGGCCTGTAATTTCCCACCTCCTCTCTTGAGCCCCCCTTGTGGATCGTCACGACATGGGCTACCCTCCAGTCTTGGGGCACCCACCCAGTCCTCAGAGAGATGTTGAAAAGCTCTGCTAGAGGGACTGCCAGGACATCCGCCAGTTCCTTCAGCACCCTGGGATGCATCTCATCTGGCCCAGGTGCTTTCTTTGTCTGAAGGGACCTGAGGGCTTCTCTTAATCTCTCTACTGGGATTTCAGCCTCCCCGTCCTCCCTCTTTTCACCCTGCGCTGCTGGGCCCCCACCTGTCTGTGGTGGCCACTTCCCTTCCCCAGACCCATCAGGGCCCCTGGTCTCTACCGGTCCCACCCCTTGCTCCGGTTTATCCCCGCTCCCCTCGCAAGAAAGATAAAAGCATTCTGGGAAAAAGTCCTTAAACACTGCACAGAGGTGGTTGGGGTACAGCTTCTGTCCTCCCTGGGAAACTGTTAACTGGGCACCAAAAGAGGCCCCAGGCGGCTCTCTTAAAACCACAGGCCATGGCTCCAGACAGTATCTGTGGGAGCCAAGACTCATCCTTGCTAAACAGAGACAGCATGAGATTACCGCAGTCCAGGACTGGGTCCTAAAGATGGGCAGATCAGCTGCAAACAAGCATATGGCGTACTTTGTCATGGTCCACCTGGACACGTTTCATAGCATCTGGGAGCCATTTCTGTCCTTATCATATTGTCCTGTGCCAGATGTCAGGAAATTTGATCCGCCTCCAATAAATTTGGAAGTAACTGATGGCTTTGAAACTAGATATTGTATAGCTCACCAAATAGCCTCACAGGAAATAACGCAGTGAACTGTTCCACTGGTAGTTATAGTTCCTTTTCGTTCTGTTTAAAAATATGATACATTTCACAATCAGTTAACAAGTGTGACAGGTACCGGTTATTTAGGTTAAATGAATATATAAATTGTATGTATATAATCTCTGACATGAAATGTTAACTTTTTGTAAACTGATAATGTTGTATATCCAAAAGAAGAGCAGAAGTATTTGTTGCTGAAGTTGTCTTCTAAAAATTTTAAGAAAAACAATTATGTAAGAAAAGAAAAAGTGTATCCAGGATTTCAGGCAGTGCATGGCAAAACCAGCTGCCTCTGGTGCTTCTCAGCATGTAGCGGGGGTGGAGGGGGTTCACGCTGCACCTGAAACGGTAGCTGTGCTAGGTCTAGAACAGACTGTAGCAATGTTCTTGTGGGTGAACCACCACCCACTTAAAACTGCACCAAACAGACTGATTTATGTCAAGCTCCTATGTGCAAGAAAAATGCCTTTTACCTTGTAGTGGCTGCGTGTAATCTGTTCATCTGTATCTGCAGGGTTTCCCCTATAGCATCTGTGCGTGGTTGTGCCCCATCCTTTAGTTTTGAGCCCCCATGATTTTGTACTCCTTCATTTTCCCCCCATGTTTAAAGCTGAGCATTGATCCCCAATACAGTTACAATTGCAACAGCTCAGGAAATTCAGAGTAAAACATCAAAGTAAACGTGACCAAGGGCCACAGGGAAACATGCAGAAAGAAAACATGCAGGGAATCAGAGAAAGAACTGAGGAGGAAATCAAGGAACAAAAGAAAGTGATAGTACATATTGGGCCTAAGTTTTGACCAATACTCCCATCCATTCTGTTTTTTTCTGGGGGAAACACTGATTTGACAAACAGTGTAGCCATATCCCACAGCCTTGAGTATCATAGTTTTAAAGTTGGTATCAGCAATTAAAGTGTTCATCGTAAAGCCCTGGAGAGGGACTAGATTATAGGCATGATAGCTTCATGAAAGTTGTTTAATTCTTGATTTCATCTTGTCGATATCATCTACAAAGCTGTGATACCCAGAGGCTGTGGGATATGGCTACAATGTTTGTCAAATACAGATGAATAAAGATTACAGGCAACCACTACATGGTATGGGGCATGTTTCTTATAAATAGGAGCTTGTTATAAATCAACCTGTTGTGTAGTTGACGTTTTAAGTTGTTGCTGGCCCACCCAACATTGCAATTGACATTGCTTCTCAGCATGGCAGTTACTTTCAGAGCTAACAATCTGGCCCCTCAAATCAAACAGCAAGGGTCAGTGTTTCTTCTGTGATCTGTACTGCCTATCCCAACAGGCTTGTAGCACCCCCTTCTGGGCTCGAAGTGCTGCTTCTCCTGCTACCTTTCCTTTTCTGTTCCTGTCAGCTCTTCAGAGCTGCACTCCTCCAAATTACTTTCTTTAAGGATGCTGCTAAGTGGCTCATCTTACCCTCCAAGTCTCCTAAGTGTTGATCAATTAGCACTTAAGCAAACCCTCTTTACAGGAACGCCTGCTGTTGCGAGGAAGTTCTCAGATTTTTGTGTAAGATTTTAATCATTTGCTGAAAGTCTGGAACACTTCTCTCTAATACAATTTACCTAAACACTGAGAAATATTGCCATGAAAGGGTGTTAAGTTTCCCTTGATGCTGCACTGAGGAACCTGTTTTGCGCTTACAAGTGCGAATTCTGACATAATTGATTAAAGATTTTCTTACACACAATGTCTTGAGATTGCTGTAATGAGAAGGGAAGATGCCCTTGCCCCCTCTTGGGATGGGGATAATTTAATTTCTGTTGTTTATTACCTATAACATACAGGCAGAAGGCGTGAAATGGGAGGTAGAGTGAAACCGGAGTCCCTAATCAGACTGTTGATTCCACGCTGTGGTTTTTAGGCCAACCGCACCTCGTGCTAATGAGAAAGGTTTTTTGCCTTGCGATGGTATTTTTTTTTGCTTACTAAGCATATCAAAGCCCCATCTTCCTTTAGAGGAGTTTCACATCCATTGATATTTTGTGAGGTAATGAAGTCTGGATGCCTTCTTTTACATGCAGATAATATTGCGGTGATATGGCTGTTGCTGCGGATTCAGGAAGCTGCATGGTCAGAGATGCATTGATTAAAGAGAGTCAGACACCCTATCTGAAAATATGTAGTCACAATTTGTCTTGCATGTCCTGTATTTTCTCCACATCTCTGTCCTTTATCTATTGTTACTGTGGATAGTTACATAAAAACAGGAACTTTTTCTTGTGACTTGCATTACTTCATCTAATGATTCCCTGACTGTCAGTGATCATCCCCAGTAATTATAATGAGAAACATCTATCTGCATTCCTTCCTTCCTTTCTCTCTCTCTCTCTTTCTTTTTTTCTTTCTTTCTCATCATGTAGCTTTTTCTGCCAGTGGACTCAGACTGCCACCTTTGCCTAAAATTCAGGATCTTTTTCAATGACCTCCCAGCCCTGTCAGCCATTCCTGCCACTGTTGAACCATTGGGGATTCACACGGAGAGGGGTCTGAGAGTACCCATGACTTTCTAGCCCTGCCAGCTACTACCCCCACTGTTGGACATGTGGGGATTCACACGGAGCAGTGTCTGCAAGCACTCAAGACTTGGCAGCCCTGTCAGTCACTCCCCCCCACAGTTGGACCAGTGGGGATTCACATAGAGCGGGGTCTGAGAGTACCCATGACTTCCCAGTCCTGTCAGCCACACCCCACATTGTCGGACCAGTGTGGATTTACACACAGTGGAGTCTGAGAGTACCCATGACTTCCCAGTCCTGTCAGCCACTCTCCCACACTGTCGGACTGGGGGATTCACACGGAATGGGATCTGAGAGTACCCATGTCTCCCCAGCCCTGCCAGCCACTCCCCTCACTGTTGGACCAGTAGGGATTCACACAGAGCAGAGTCTGAGAGTACCCATGACTTCCCAGTCCTGTCAGCCACTCCCCCACTGTTTGACTGGTGGGGATTCACACAGAGTGGGGTCTGAGAATGCCCATGACTTTGCAGCCCTGCTTGCCACTACTTCGACTTGTGAACCAGTGGGGATTCACACAGAGCCGGGTCTGAGAGTACCCATGACTTTCCAGCCCTGTCTGCCACTCCCCCCACTGTTGGACCAGGGGATTTATACGGAGCGGGGTCTGAGAGTAGCCATGACTTTCCAGCCCTGTCAGCCACTCCCCCCACTGCTGGACGGGGGGGGGGGGGAGTCACACAAAGCAGGCTCTAAGAGTACCCGTGACTTCCTAGCCCTGTCAGCCACTCTCCCCACTGTTGGACCAGTGGAGATTCATATGGACTGGGTCTGAGAGTACCCATGACTTCCCAGGTGGTTACATTCCAGGACTGTATGTTGTCGGGGCAGTGGGCTCCTCTTCTTGATGCCTTGGCATGGACACTGACAAATTCCGTTGAATGCCACAGATTTTTTTATGTGGCGCTGGGTCCTGTTTGCAGTCTCGGGCTTCTTATCTGCTTTTTCTTTGGCTTAATAGTATACTATTATCTGTCTACTATCGTGTTGGGAGCCTCGGTTGTTTAGGGAGTTGTGCGACTGGTACTTATATGCGTCATGGACTGCTTTGTTTTTCGCCCGGGAAAAGTTATAATTTACATTGCTATTGAAATATGGTCCTTGTTAATACTGCCTATATTTGGAGTGACCCAGAAAACCAATACAAGCTGTGATTTGGAGGATACGAGTAAGGGTCTATGGGGGTGAGTAAGGGTCTATCTGTGATCTAGTTGTCATATGTTGCTGTTGACTACGTTCGGCAGGCAGTGCTCCCTCAATTTTTTACCTTTTCAAAGTGATTGACACCACAGTGCTTTCGACGTCTTCTGATTTTCCCTACCCAAGGCTATAGCTTGAATTTGCATATTGGTTGTGATCTAATTTGGCTTACTGCTTTTGGGCTGCCCAGACAGCATAGACGAGTGACGGTGTGAAGTTACTGATATTAGCTACTTGTATGGCTCTGTTTCTATAATTGTTTCTTTTGGATTTCTTTCTGGTTGGCTTTTCTTGGGCAGGGTGTGCTTTTGTGACTGTATCGCTATTTTGGGGGGAATGGAGAGTATATGGGGTATTGCTCGTTGCTTGTGGATTTATTTACATAGTACCTTTTTTTTGTCATGTGGGGGACCCTGTGTCTGTTGTTTTGTTTCTCTCCCTGGTTCTCACTTCTCTTCCCCCTCTGACCATTTTTTTTTTCCTTTTTTCATACTGGTTGTACAGCTGGAGGATTGGCTATGCTTTGTTACTGCATCCATTGTCTGCTTTGTAGAGGTGCTTTAGCCTGGTTTATTGACTTAGTAGTGAGCTCAGGTGGTGTAAGTCGTACAGCTAATACCTTACAGGTGGAAGTTTTTTTTTACTTTTTTTATTTTGTTGTTTGAGACGGCCTTCTTTTTTCTTTTCTTTTTATATTTCCCCTCCTCCCCCGCATATTGCAGTTGTTTACTGGCTTTTCCTTGCATGCATAATTTGGACTTGACACAGGCTCTTCTGCTGACTTGATTTGGTATTGTTGCGGTTGCTCCTGCTTTAGCAGTCCCGCCTATTTTTATCCCATCCATATGGGAGCCTTGGAGGTACTGTGGAGCTCCTGATAGCTGTTCGCTTGCAGAATGTCGGTACGTGTTAGGTCTCAGTTATTGTGATTTAAGATCTGCTGCCTCCCAATACATACTGGTATACCAGTGATGGACTTGGGGACAGTTACTCTAGTAGCCTTATATACGGACCTCAGTTTAGCATTGGATCAGGTTCTGATTGAACCTAGGGGGCCCAGGCTATACCCTGTTATTCCCCTGTAACGTCTTACCATCTGTTGACGTTACCTAGAAGCTTGGTGCTATACACCGCTCCTTACCTTGGAAGTACTCTAAGGTCAATCTTGTTTTTTTCCCTTGGTTTTGATTCTGTGTGGTTCATAGCTCAGTGCTTGTGCTGCGTACAGTAGAGCTGAATGATGTAGGTTGTGCTTGGATACATAGGCCAGACCAATAAGTAGGACAATGCCTACAAGGTATGAGTTGTATGAAATGATTAGTGTTTAGATACTTCAGCATAGACATGAGCAAGTCCGTGATTGTAGTACATATGAACTGGATTGTATATGCATAGTGCTTAGCTACTTGAACTGATGAGTAACTTGTTAGGACTTAAATGTTTTGGCCTTTTCTCTGTATCCCACCTCAGGAAGGATGCTTAGTCGAGTAGGATGAGACCCCCCCCCCGGTGGGATAAGAGTGCCGGAGAAGGAGGAGGCGTCAGGGGAGGATAGAGGGTGAGTGCAACTCGCTCTAAGCAGAGCGGCCCAAGCCTGATAACTTATTTAGGATGTGGGGGAGGAGCTTTCCCCCACAGAACTACAGATATGCGCCTTACAGTTCTGTGTGGTTCATAGCTCAGTGCTTGTGCTACATACAGTAGAGCTGAATGATGTAAGTTGTGCTTGAATACATAGGCCAGACCAGTAAGTAGGACAATGCCTGCAAGGTATGAGTTGTATGAAATGGTTAGTGCTTTAGGTACTTCAGCATAGACATGAGCAAGTCCGTGATTGCAGTACATAAGAACTGGATTGTATATGCATAGTGCTTAGGTACTTCAACTGTGGAGTAACGTGCTAGGACTTGATGTTTTGGCCTTTCTCTGTATCCCACCTTAGGAAGGATGCTTAGTCGAGTAGGATGAGACCCCCCCCCCCCAAAAGAAATAATGATTGCAGGTACGATTATCTCCTCCAACTCCAGAGTGTGTGGCCAGTAGCACGCAGGAGAGGAAACCCCCCCCCATGGGGGGAAACCTCCGAGGACCCACGGCTACTGACCTGCCCATCCTTCTTGACATACTAAAGGAGAGTAATCCTAAATGAGCAATACATATATTGGCTAGTCCGATTTCCCCAAATGATGAGGAACCGAAGGTAGGAAAGAGCAAGGAATCCAGGAACGATGTTGAATGTCCATGAGAAGATGGTAGCAGATCCTGAGCAAAGTCCCAGGCCGACGTCAGTGACCAGGATAAATATCGATAGAAGGTCATCAGGAATCCAGTTGAAGGCTCAGGCAAACTTGGAGTGATGGTCCGAGTTCCAGTAGGTGAGGTGATGGAGCATAAGTCATTGAAGGTGAGGCGAGTAAGCTGGATGCAGGTCGGGAAGCTGAAGAAAGTAGAGCAAAGGAACCCTGGTCCTGAGTGAGCGAAGCAGTAAGTGGACAATAGGCTGGAAAGCCCTGAATTCCTTCAATCATCTGGCGAAGCAAGTATGTTAAGGAACAGAACCTCCACGCCCCGAGCTGGCAAGGCAGGTGGAGAGTAAAAATAGTCGAACCTCCAGGCCCCGGTGCTGGTGAAGCATGTGTAGAGTGGAAATATTCAAACCTCCAGGCCCGATGCTGGGTGAGGCAGGTGTAGAGTGGAAGTATTTGAATCTCCAGGCCCCGATGCTGGGCAAGGCAGGCATAGAATAGGAAGAGACGAACCTCCAGGCCCTGATACTGGGCGAGGCAGGTGTAGGGTAGAAATAGGTGAACCTCCAGGCCCTGATGCTGGGTGAGGCAGGTATAGGTAGAAATAGACAGACCTCCAGGCCCTGATGCTAGGCAAGGCAGTTATAGGGTAGAAAAGTCGAACCTCCAGGCCCCAATGCTGGGCAAGGCAGGTTTAGCAGTACACTCGAACCTCCAGGCCCTGATGCTGGGTGAGGCAGGTGTAGAGTAGGGTAATGTCTGAGGCTTAAGCCATGATATACAGTGCCTTCAGAAAGTATTCGCCCCCCCCCTTGGATTTTGGCACATTTTGTGATGTTGCAAACTCAAATTAAAATACATTTATATGGGATTTTTTTTGTCACGTATCTACACAAACTACTCTATAATGTCAAAGTGGAATGAAACTTCTGGAATTTTTTGTACGTGTAATTTAAAATAAAAACCTGAAATATCTTGATTTGATAAGTATTCACCCCCTTTGCTATGACACTCCAAATTGAGCTCAGGTGCATCCAATTTCCTTGTGTCATCACTCTAAAACTTGAATGGAGTCCACCTGTGGTCAGTTCAAATGGTTGACATGATTTCAGAGGAAATACACCTGTCTATATAAGGTCCCACTGTTGACAGTGCATGTCAGAGCAGAAACTCTACCATGAAGACCTAGAAGCTGTCCGTAGAACTCCGTGATAGAATTGTGAGGAGGCATAGATCTGGGGAGGGGTATAAAAACATTTCTAAGGTGTTGAAAGTTCCCAGGAGCACAGTCAAGTCCATCATTAGGAAATGGAAAGATTATGGAACCACCCAGACTCTTCCTAGAGCAGGCCGTCCTCCCAAACTGAGCAACCGGTCAAGAAGGACCTTGGTCAGGGAAGTGACCAAGAACCCAATGACCACCCTGACAGAACTACAGAGTTCCATGGCTGAGATGGGAGAACCTGTCCAGAGGACAACAATCTCTGCAGCACTTCACAGATGTAGCCTCTATGGGAGAGTGGCTAGACGGAAGCCACTCCTGAGAAAAGACCACATAATAGCATGCCTGGAGTTTGCAAGAAGGCATGTGGCAGACTCTGAGACCATGTGGCAAAAGATTCTCTGGTCTGTTGAAACAAAAATTGAACTCTTTGGCCTGAATGCAAAGCGCTATGGCTGGCGCAAACCGAACACAGCTCCTCACCCATGTAACACCATCCCTACCATGAAGCATGGTGGTGGCAGCATCATGTTATGAGGATGCTTTTCAGCAGCAGGGACTGGGGCACTTGTCAGGATAGAGGGAACAATGAATGGAGCCAAATACAGGCATATCCTTGAGGAGAACCTGCATCAGTCTGCAATAGACCTTGGACTGGGGCGAAGATTTACGTTCCAACAGGACAACGACCCCAAGCATACAGCCAAAGCAACACTGGAGTGGCTTCAGAACAAGAAGGTGAATGTCCTTGAGTGGCCCAGCCAAAGCCCAGACTTGAATCCCATTGAGAATCTGTGGAAAGACTTAAAGATTTGCGGTTCCTCAAGCTCCCCATCCAACTTGACAGAGCTTGAGCAAATCTGCAAGGAAGAATGGTGAAAATCCCAATTCCAGATGTGCAAAGCTGATACAGACATACCTAAGAAGACTCAAAGCTGTAATTGCTGCCAAAGGCGCTTCTACAAAGTATTGCCTCGGGGGTGAATACTTAAGTAAGCAAGATATTTCAGTTTTTAATGTTTCATAAATTTTTGTTACACAATATAAATATTTTTGCCCCTTTAAATTGTTGAGTATGCTGTGTGAATCAAGGGGGAAAAAATCATTTAAATGCATTAAAAATTCTGGTAGTAACACAACAAAATGTGATAAAATCCAAGGGGGGGGTGAATACTTTCTGAAGGCACTGTAGGAATGGCACTATGGAATAGGGATCGGGTGAGAGTCCTGGCAGGAAATGGTAGTAATGGTAAACCAGAAAAAACTGAATCAGCATGGCAAGATACATCCTAGGAAACTGATTGCGAAAGTCCTGTTATGAAGTCCAGATGTAAGTCCACAGTGGAGCGAAGAAGGATATCCTGACGAGTGCAAGTAGGTGTGAGCAGGGGAAGGGGAGACTGCAGCATCCAGAACTTGAGTAGTATGTCTGAAGGTGAGACATCCTGGCAGTGTGTCCAATCCCGATGGAAAAGTTGGAGATGAGTAAGTGACATGGAATGAAGACTTCAGGCAGACGGAGAGCTGATGGAGGAAGGACTAGAAAGCGGCAGCTAGGCCCCACGAAGGCTAGCAGACCACAATCTTATGCAGGGCTGCATAGGAGCAGTGAAAGCTTGCCAGGCTAGGCCCCCTCGTGACCAGCGGAAATGGCTGGACCCCACATAGGCCAGGCAGGAAGGGGGGAGAGAGTGAGCCAAGCGAGACCCCATGAAGGCTAAGTGTGGTGGAAACGCCGCCACGGAGGGCTGCCCGGCACAGTAGACATCCCAGAGGCTAACACCGAGGGGATGGTAGTAGGCATTGCAGCAAGGAGTGCTTAAGCAAAGGGGAACCTGCAAGTATGCCGTACCAGCATAGCAAGGAGAATAAAATATGAGGAGCAGCAGAGAGCTGCACACAGCCCAAGCAGCCGGCAGTAGCGAGGGATATCTCTCATCGTGCTTGGTGAAAGCGCTGCCCTCATGAAAAGGTGCGTCCAACAGGTAACAGGCAGCAAGTAGACATGAAAGCAGCAACCTGACAAAGCCCACAATGCAACATGCAAATGAGTAGCAAGGACACAGCGGTGTACAGATCCATGTATGCCTCACGACCGCTCAGCATTAAAATCATAGCACTGGCCTTCAAATTCATAGCAAAGGGCCAGAATGTGTAGCACTTTCTTACATTAAACAATAAGAAAAAATTACTCACCTTAGTAATGTTGTTTCTTCTAATGGAGTCTTGCTGTATTCTGACTATTGCAGTGATTGCCAACCTTTGAACTGCCCCGGAGAACAGAGAGTTAACTTTCCATGCAGGACATGGAACGCTGAGCTCGAGCTCGGTTGAAGCTTCTGTCTGCTGTTGTTTAAACTCCAACCGTCAGATCTTTACGAGCAATACTCACTAGAAGTTCTGTGTGGAAACTGTAAGACTCACACTAGCCAACTGGCAACTAAATTTATTAAAAAAGGGTTTTTTGGTTTCAAAGCAAAGACTCAAGTCAGGAAACCCAAAAAACAAAACACAACACACACCCAAAATAAAGGAGGGTGAGAAAGGGGCACCTCTAGGGTGCCAACACTGCTCCTGCCCACCCACATCCCAAAAACCAGGTTCTGAGAGGGGAGGCAGGGGAGGTCAGAATACAGCAAGACTCCATTAGAAGAAACAACATTACTAAGGTGAGTAATTTTTTCTTCAAACAACATGAAGTCTTGCTGTATTCTGACTATTGCAGACTACCAAGCAGTACCTCCATGGAGGAGGGACAGAACCTACTTTGGAAATAGGCTCTGAAGTACTGTGCTAGAAACCGAGCATCACTCCTAGCCTGGATATCCAGAGAGTAATGCTTGGTGAATGTATGGACTGTTTTCCAGGTGGCTGCTTCAAATCTCTAAGATAGAATATCCTGGCAGCAGCCAGGGAAGCAGCTTACACCTCTAGTAGAGTGAGCCCTCAGGCCTGAGGGTGGTGTTCTACCCAGTTTTCCATAGCAGAATTGTATACAAGAGACAATCCACCTGGCAATAGATCTTTTAGTGGCAGGTTTGCCCTTACCGACCTCTCCATAAGTGAGGAACAACTGAAGGGACTCAAACCTGTGACCCTTGGTGCGCTCTATGTAGTAGCTGAGGGCCCTTTTAACATCCAAGCTGTGCAACCTCCTCTCTCCAGAGGAGGAATGGTCAGTGAAGAAAACAGGGAGAGACATAGACTGATTAAGGTGGAAATCTGAAACCATCTTAGGCAAAAACTTCCTGTTAGTTGAGATTAAGAGATTTGAGGTTCGGATACCAAATTCTTCCCTGAGAGGATGTCAACAGGTTGTAATTCCTGGGAAGAGACAGGGGAAGGTAGACTGCTAAGGACAACAACAGTGGGTACCAGGGCTGTCTGGCCCAGTCTGGAGCAATCAGAATCACTTTGCATGGTTGAGACCTGATCTTGACTAGCACTTTGAACAGGAGAGGGAAGGGGGGAAAGCATACAGGAACTTCCCTTCCCAATTCAGAATCAGAGCATCCAGGGGTACTGAGCCCAAGACTAGGGGTCTGCAACAAAAGAGAGGAAGTTGGTGATTGCCTGGGGCTGCAAAAAGATCTATCTGTGTAGTGCCCCATCTCGAGAAAATCACTTCCAAAACTAGGGGATCTAGGGTCCATTCATGATGGCCCTGGGATATTCTGCTGAGAGCATCTGCTAGGACATTGTCCTTCCCTGGGAGGTGAACTGCTATCAGAGAGGTTTGCAGGGAATAGGCCAGAGACCACAACTTCATTGCTTCTGTGCACAAGGCCGTAGACCGAGTGCCTCCTTGCTTGTTGATGTACCACATTGTGGTGGTATTGTCTGTCCTGATCTGGACCACTTTGTTCTGTACAGATTTGGAAAAGGCTTGCAGTGCCAGAAACACTGCTCTGAGTTCCAAGAGATTGATGTGAAGCAGAGATTCTTGAGGTGACCACAGCCCTTGGGTGGTAAGATCCCCCAAGTGGGCTCCCCAGCCCAGCAGGGAGGCATCTGTGGTGAGTATCACTGAATGAGACTGAGTGACAGAAGGAACTCCCTGTCTTAAATTGTTCTGATCCCGCCACCATTGCAAAGCCTGGATCAGGGTTCGAGTCACTGGGACTAGTTTGGTAAGGGAATCCTTTCTTTGGGACCAGAAGGCTCTTAAGTGGAACTGAATGTCCCTCATCTGGAATCTTGCCCCCTGGGCCACTGCTGTAGAGGCTGCCATGTGGCCCAGGAGCTGCAAGAAGTGCCTTGCTGGTCGAGACACCTGATGGGTGAATGAAGAGGCCAGTTCTATAAGGGTCCTTGCCCTGTCCAGGGGAAGGAAGGCTTTTGCTCTTATTGTATCCAGCTCTGCCCCTATAAAGGTGAGGAGCTGTACTGGCTCGAGAACTGACTTTGGAAGGTTGAGGAGGAATCCTAAGGAAGTGAGCACTTGCTGAGTTATTTGTAGATGTGACTTGACTTGGTCTTGAGACTGACCCACTATGAGCCAGTCGTCCAAGTATGGAAAGATGGAGATCTTTTTTCTCCTTAGGAAAGCAACCACTACTGCCAGGCACTTTGTGAACACCCTTGGGGCTGATGTTAGGCCAAAGGGCATTGCTCTGAATTGATAGTGGCCTGAGGGCAACTCGAACCTGAGGTACTTTCTGTGGGAGCACCTGATGGGAATGTGAAAATAGGCATCTTTGAGGTCCAGGGAGGCTAGCCAGTCCCCTGGCCTTAGAGAGGGCAAAATTATTCCCAGAGTCACCGTTTTGAATTTTGGTTTTAAAAGGTGCTTGTTCAGATATCTTAGATCCAGGATGGGCCACCATTCTCCTGTCTTTTTGGGGGTTAGGAAGTACCTGGAGTACAATCCTTTGCCCCAGTGTAGGGTAGGAACCCTTTCTATGGCTCTGAGAGCCAGGAGGGAAGAAACCTCTGCCTCTAGGGCAAGATTCTCTGATGGATTTGCAGGTGGAAAGGATCTGGTTCTCATCTTGGGAAGTTTTTTGAAGCTGAGAACCAGTCCCTGGCTTACTACTTCCAGGACCCACTTGTCTGATGTCAAAGACTTCCAGTCCTGGACAAAGTAAGCCAGTCTGCCCCCTACAGGTATTGGAGAATCGGCCCGGGCAGACCCATCAGGGTGTCTGCTTGGCAGGGGCTTTAGGCTGAGGGGTGGAAGCAGGCCTGCTCATTCCCCGTCTGCCTCTCCCTCTGAAGAACCCCCTCTGAGCATAAGCAGAAGAGGAGGCCTGGGCTTGGTAAAAGGGCCTTTGAAAGGGCCTGCCCCTGCCCCTGGAATGTCTCTGAGGAGTGGCTTGCCTTCTTGGCCTGAGCACCCTGTACTGGCCCATCTTCTCATGTAGTTCTCTGTCTGCTCCCCAAACAGAGAATTACCAATGACAGGGAAATCCATGGCCTTAGCCTGGGTATCCTGTGATAGGCTAGTACATCTGAGCCAAGCCATCCTCCGAAGGGCCACAGATGTAGCATGACTCTAGATGAAACATCATTGGAGTCCACAGCAGCATGAAATTGCACCTTGGATGCCTCAATCCCATCCGCAGCCACCTGCTCCAGCTCCTTGGCAAGCTGGTCAGGGCCTGTTTAGCCAGAGCCAGCACAGTGTCCCACCTGGACTTCTGGTATCTAGCTGTGTAGGCCATAGTTAGCCTGCCTGAGTCCCAAAGATGCTGCCATGTACTGCTTCTTTGCCATGGCATCAATCCTCCTGGCGTCCTTATCTGGGGGATGTGAAGTCAAGGGAATATTTGCCTTATCACAGGCAGCAGCCTGCACTACCCCAACATGGCTGCATTGCTGGGAAAGGAACTCTGTGTCCGAGCCTGAAAGGGTATACCTCTTGTCCATTCTTCTGTCCACAGGAGGTATGGAATTAGGAGTCTTTAAAATTTTAAATGTCTGTTTCCCAAAAGATTTATGGAGGGGAATAGACAATCTCCTGGACTCTGGGATGTCCATCATCTCAACAAAATCAGGCTCCTCCTGATCCTCTACTGCTTCTTCCTTTGGAAGCTGGAGGGTTTCAGCCACTTTCTTGTAAAACATAAAGTGGGAAGGGGACTCAGAAAGCCTAGGAGGAGAAACACCTGAAGGTCTGTCTGGGGAGATGTCCGGGTCAATAGGCACATCCAGACTTTCATAATCACCATCATCATCATTATCCTCATACCCTCCCTCCTTCCTCCTCCGGTTCATAAAATTCTTCTAAAGTATAATCCGGAACCGTGGGAACCGACCGAACCGAGCCCCTGACAGATGGTGCTGGTTCGGCTGGAACCAAAGTTAGCGATTGAACTATCCTTATCGCTTTGGCTATTTCATCAGTGGTCGGAGAAAGAACTTGTGGCTCCTAACCGGATGATTTTTCCCTTCTCTTTCTTTTAACCGGAACCGACTCCTCAGAATCGGCTCTCCTTTTGCCCGAAGAAGTTTCGCCCTGGTCAGAAGGCACTCCTTCTGGTTCGGTCGGAACCGAACCGGGCTGGCCATCCGGGTCAGCGGACTTCTCGGCCTCCCTTTCCCTCAGTCTACCTACTCTCTTATCCAGGGTAGCTTTGGGAAAACTTTTACAAATTTGGCAGTCTGAATCGAGGTGGTCAAACCCCAGACAATAAACACAGGTGGTGTGGGGATCAGCCTCAGCAAAGGCTTCCCCACACACACTACAGTGCTGAAACCCAGTGGGCCTGTTTTTTTTCTTGGGTTTCTCAGACATGGCCAATCCTATCCACAACTTACCCTTTTTTCGGCAATCCGCCAGGCAAGACACCCCTACCGGTTCCTGACCGTGTTACGGGTCTTGGAAAAAAATGTAATTAAATCCATTTTTTTTAGAACCGATACAGACCGGTTACCACACTCTAATAAATTCAAAAGTTTTTTAAAACCAAACTGATCGGTTCAAACCGAACCGATACAATGTTTACAAGTTCCACACAGAAACTAAATGCAAAACCTATCTAGTACTCATGGTACCACAGACAGAGACTTAAACCGACAGGTTCAATAGCAGAAATTCGGTAGGAACCGAGTGAAAAAACGACACTTTAACCAACTATTTTGAACCGAGCAAAGGAGAAATCTCCAGAGTGACTGTTCAGTGAGGCGGAGTAAAGAATCTGACGGTTGGAGTTTAAACAACAGCAGACAGAGGCTTCAGCCGAGCTCGAGCTCAGCGTTCCATGCCCTGCATGGAAAGTTAACTCTTTGTTCTCCGGGGCAGTTCAAAGGTTGGCAATCACTGCAATAGTCAGAATACAGCAAGACTTCATGTTGTTTGAATAGGTCTCCAGATAGTGGGCTCCATTTAGGGAGTAACAAGGAAGCTGTCCATCATCATAGTTAATGAGTTAATAGGTCGTTTGTCTGGAAATAGCTCTAATGTTAAGAGAAACATCAGTAAATCTGTGCAGAACAAGGTTACAGTTGAGTGTGAAATTCATAGCGCTATGCAAGAGTCATAGCTGTGGAGAGGTATGGAACCATGCCCGGAGCCCCACGAGAGATGAGTCCGGCGGTCCGAGAGCGTCTGTGAAGTTCCGCAGATGCTCCTCAGGTCGGCGTCCAAGAAACGGCCAGGACTGTAGTGTAGAAAGTAGGAGGGAGGTATAGAAGGTCCATAGGACACGGTCGAAGCTAAGGCAGCACTCGCGGCTGCAGGAGGGCGCAGATGCCCAAAAACAGAATTGGAATAAGCGGCCAATGGTCGAGGAATCGACTAGCAGGAGGAAGCTCCTACGGCGTGCGCAGGCAGGCAGAACAGTGCAGAGAGCTGTAGGCGTTGAACGGCATGCAGCGGGAGGAGACCAGGAGTCCAGCTGTAGGGGTGAGCGGCCTCGCTGAACGGAACTTGCGCTGTGGCAGGAGGGGCTGCTCGAAAGGAAGACAGTCAGGAAGAAGGCTATCAGGTGCAGTGAGCAAGGGGGCACAGACAGTGAGAAAAGGCAGCAGAGGCAGCAGCACTGCCACAAGCCGCCGCAGAGACATGCAGCAGCAAGGAAGGGCGGCAGGAATCCCCAAGAAGGGAAATGAGGTGCGGAAGAACGGAAGGTGGTGGAGCTGCCGGGGGGGGGGGGCAACATACCAACCAGCAGGAGACAGGACAGAGGAAGCGGGACGGGGGAAGGGGCTAGGCAGAAGAGCAGAGGCAGGCGGAGGAAAGAAGAGCAGCCACGACCGGCAGCAGCACCAGCGAGTGCGATTCGCTCTAAGCAGAACGGCCTGAGCCTGATGACTTATGTAGGATGTGGGGGAGGACCTCTTCCCCCACAGAACTACAGGCATGCATCTTACAATTGTTTCAGTGTTGAAAATCTGCCCTGTTGGCAGATTGTTCCTATGTTGGTATATTTGTTTTACCTTATCATTGTTTGGGGTGGGCTAATGCTATAGGCCTTTATTGGATATCAATGTATTGGTTTACATAGCAAGGCATGGGTATTATGTCATTTAAGTAGGTTGTAGGACAGGGAGGGCTTTTGTCCCAGTTAAAGCAATCAGCTGAGGTTTGTGATGTCATTTTTATGTTTGCTTTTCCCTGCAACCCAGGCATACAGCGGCGGAGAAGACTCCAGCCATGCGCATTGCAGTGCACAGTAATGCGCATGGCTGGAGTTACGAGCTACCCATTTCCTCAGTGTGCCTTTCATGGTGAAGCATATCAATAAATAAAGTAATTTTTTTTGTACTTTCCGACACCGGGATGCCCAGTCCCGGTGTCAGATGACTCCACCCCCTCCCCAAGTCCAAACATATCTTTTGCTGACAACGGGATGCTCAATCCCTGTGTCGGCATGCCCCCCACCCCCACTATTGTGGCACACTGGGAGCCCACCCCAGTGTGCCAAAGTAATTATGTTTCTAGGATCTTGGATATGTTGTTCTATCCACACTAGTTGGCATGTCTCTTTCCCTTTAAATCTTGCTGGAAGGTCTAAAAGCTGGCTTCTCCCACCCACCCGGGTGGTATAAGCCTCGGTTCCGCCCCTTGATGCCAGATCTTCCTTTCAGCTTGGAAGATTCAGGTTCCCTCCTTACTGCTCCGCATTGAGTAGGCCCTGGCACTTAATCCTTCAGATAGTTTACTGAAAATCAAACTCGTTAAGAGTTTCTCTGCGTAAATTAGCAATTGCGACTGCGTTGGAGGACAAGTCCTCACCCAGGTTCCGCCAGTGTCCCTGCGTGCAGAAGATGTCCCGTACTGTCCCACATGCCATGTGTGTCTACTGCCTGGGCAACGTGCATGACCCCAGGCCTGCAGTTTTTGTCGTGCCTTTCATCTGGCAGTTTTGGATGATCGCCTTGCACGTTTGCAACTAGGACGACCGGAAAAATGGCACCCGACGGTCAAATCTAAAGATGTCCATCGTGTGGTCTCTGTGTCTGTGGGATCCGTCGACCAACTGGAGCAGATGAAAGCTTTCGAGTAGGAGGCAGCTCGTGCTACCGAGCAGTCCTCTTCAGTATCGGTTTTTGTTCAGCTCAAACTGGGCACTTCCTTCTCTGGATCCTTTAAGGAGATGTGCCAGTCTCTCCCTACGAAAGGAAAGGGCCCGATCAGTTTGCACACCTCCCAGTCCTGTAAGAAGGACAAAGGATTGAGAGAAGAGTCTTCACAAGGTTGACACTCTGGGACAGAGAGAGATCTTGGTCCCAGGAGTCTCCTATCTTGACTTCGGTCAAAATTGCGACCTCGGCCGCTGGCTTCATGGTACCCCATCAGGTCTGACAGCTCAGATGCGGGACAATGACCAGGTCAAAATAATAATCAACCCTATCGACCCGTTGTCGACTGATGAGGCCGGCAATCCTTTATTTAGGACTCTGGTCCTACTGACCAAGGAGGAGACCCAGCCAGCTGGGGCTCTAACCATGGTCACTGTTCCTGATCTGGAGGAGCCGCGGTCGTCCCCAGCCCCTTCTGAGAAGCCCCGTCAGCCCCCCCCGACGGTCCTCTTCGAGATCTCGGACTACCTCGACCGATAGGCTGAGGAAGTCTCACAAGCGGCGCTTCAAGAAGCGGCACCGCCGCCATTCGTCTTCGTCCTCCTCAGGGAGGAGGGACTTTCACGCAAGCTGCGCCATCGCTACGAGGACCTCATGTGGCAACAGCTCATGCTGACCGGTCTGAAGTCGACTCTGGCTTCCACTCCGGCCATCACTTGTCTGTCACCCTCCAGGCTGACGCCAACTCCTCCGGAGCCTGTCAACACCGTTCCTCCCCCCGCGGAGCTGATGAAGGTCCTCCTAGCTTGGCCAAAGCTGGCCTCTCTGCCCATCTTGGTGGAGCTGCCACCTAAACAGCCTCCTTCAGGGGCTCTTGCCAAGCAGTCTCAGCCTGTTCAGGGTCTCCTGCACAGACTGTCAGTCACCCATACTCCCGACCACCCACGGCGGGTCAAGAGTGACTCTGGTGGTCGGCCACTCAACCCAGACTCAGGGTCTGAGGATTCAGACCTGAATTCACGTCCATCCAGTGACAATTCCATGAGTCTCTCGATGGAGAAAGGTCCCACATCCTTTCTGGGCATCCTCCCTCCATCTCATCTTCTGATTAGTGGGGATGACTCTGGAGCCTGTTGAAAAATGGGTCGAATATCCCCTGACTGATATCCTCAGAAAAGGGGATTCTTTATCCGAGGCCTTCTCAGTGGCCGAAGCCATAGCTGGCCCAGCCTTGGAGCTTTGATAGCACTCAGCCTACTGCCCTGCATCTTCAGCCCGCATGGCCCATGGGCTTCCGTTTGGGGTTCACACAGCATCCCTTGGCTGAGGGGTTGGTGACCGAGTCAGTGTTTCGGTGCTTGGGCAACTCAGGCGACACGGATAGAGCCGCGAACAAAGAGTCCAAGAAATTTGACCATTCAACCAGAAAGGTCTATGCTGCCTCTTTGCTCGGTCTCAGTCAGCCGAGATTGGCTGTCATTATGGCACACTTCTCCCACGCCCTCCTGGGCTCTCTGGATGAGGTGTTTCTTCCTCTCCCCATGGACCTTCAGACCATGGTCAAGCAGGTCTGTGACCAGTGCCGGGCTGTTGCCAAGCAGCAACTCCAGATGGCTCTGGACATCGGGAATTCAAGTGCCCATTCAGTGGCAGCTGCAGTTACCATGCGCCGCAGGGCATGGCTGAGGATCTTGACCTTTACGGCAGACACTCAGCACAAACTGACGGATGTTCCTTTCCTGTGTACCGAATTGTTCGGTCCAGGAGTCGAAGATCACCTCCAGCGTATCAAGAAGTCCAGTGCCACCTTGGACTCCATTACTTCTGCCCAGAAGGAACCCCAGGGTTTGAAGAAGCAGAAAAGGAAGCCTTTTCATTCTTTTGCCCCTGTGGCCAAACAGCTCCAGTACCAAACTGGGCAGCAGCAGCAGGCTCAGCCTTGGCACCCTCAGCCCAAGTCAGGGGCTTCGGCAGCCCATAAGCCCAGAGGGAAGGGCCCCGGCAATTCCCCCGCTGGATCTTCGTTCTCTACCAAGCCTGCACAGTGACAGGATAGGGGTAGCCAACCCCATGCCCGCACAGCCACTCTGGTCCTCCTGTGGGGGGCTGGCTGTGCCACTTTCTTTCCGCCTGGTCCACTGTCACAATGGACAGGTGGGTCTTGGAAGTGGTCGGCCAGGGTCTGCTTCTGGAATTTGAGCAGTACCCTCCAAGCCGAGCCCGCACCACACCACACCATACTTGGTCGGCTCTCAGAGACATCATTGCCCAACTCCTCCACAAGGCGGTAGTGGTCAGAGTCGCAGATCTCCCTGTCAACCCAGGGTTTGTTTCCAGGTACTTCCTGGTCCCGAAATGGACGTGGGGCTGGCACCCCATTCCAGATCTGCATGACGTGAATCAGTTTCTCAGGACTCGCACCTTTTGGATGGTAACTCTATCCCAGATCATACCATCTCTCAAGCAGAACATGTGGTTCTACTCACTGGATCTGCAGGACGCATTCTTTCACGCCCTGATTCGTCTATCCCACCGAAGGTTCCTTCGCTTCAGGGTGGAGGGAACCCTCTATGAGTTCCAAGCCATGCCGTTTGGCCTGTCATCGGCGCCTAGGGTCTTCACCAAATGCCTTTTAGTGGTGGCGGCCCACCTTCGGTGTTGAGGGGCAGGGTGTACCCCTATCTCGACGATTGGCTAATAGCGGGTCCCTCCAGACTGGAGGTGGAGAGGTCCAGGGATCTGGCCCTTCAAACCTGCCTCAGCCTTGGCCTCCTAGTCAACGAGGCCAAGTTGGAACTTGCGCCTATGCAGGTGATTTGCTTCATTGGGGCAGAGCTCAACTCTTGCTGAGCCAGAGCCAGGCTCCCGGCAGACAGGGCAGAGGTTCTCTCCTCCTTTGCCCGATCATTTCTGGTTGGGCAATTGCACCCTGCCCGGGACTTCCTCCGACTTCTGGGCTACATGGCGGCCTGCACCTCTGTGCAACATATGTGGGAAGTCCTCAAAACTTTCCTACGTGATTTAGTGGAAAATTACATACCCAGCAAAACCAAATATAATCATAATGGCAAGATTCCAGTATGGTGTAATCATAAAATTCATAAACTCATCAATACGAAAAATAAAATGTACCGTAAAATAAAACTATTGGAGAATATTTATCATAAGGATTTATAGAGGCAAAAATTAAAGAAACTTGAAAGAGAAATCAAAAAAGCAAAAAAATCCACGGAACTTAAACTCGTAAATAAAGTGGGAGACAACAAAAAGGCTTTTTATAATTACATAAGTAGCTTGAAAAATAGTAGCAATACCATAGGCCCACTTATAAAGAAGGACCAATACTAACAAATTGTAAGAGGATGGCGGAGGAATTTAATGCTTATTTTCACAGTGTATATCTCCCCAGAGAAAATTTGCCTACAGTAAATGAGGGAAAGAGGGGTAGTAATATGGTGATTACCCCATAAATGGTAAGAAATAAACTAGAGCCTTTGGATCCCACCAAATCACCTGGACCAGACGATTTACATCCCAGGTTGTTAAACGAACTTTCAACAGTACTCTGTGACCCCATATGTACCATCTTTCAGAAATTCATAAACATGGGAGAGATCCCCAAGGACTGGAGTATTGCCAACATTATACTGATTCACAAAAAGGGGACCAAAACCATGTGTTCAGAATATAGACCAGTCAGTCTCACGAGCATAATAGATAAAATGTTTGAGGGTTTTGTAAAGGAAGAAATAGAACAACATATTCGGGACCATGGAATAAATGACATACATCAGCACGGTTTTCAAAAGGGAACGGTCATGTATGACCAATTTAACTCCGGTTTTTGATCCTGTCAGTGAAGCACTGGATAACGATATCTTGGTGGACATATTATATATAGATTTTGAGAAGGCTTTTGATCGCATCTCTCATTGTAAAGGTATTAAAGCCTTACAAGGAATAAATGTAGATGGCTGTTTAATCAGATGGATTTCTGCATGGTTAATGAATAGGAAGCAGAGAGTGATAGTAAAGGGACACCTCTCTGATTATGCATCAGTTACTAGTGGAGTCCCCCAGGGATCTGTGCTGGGACTACGTTGGTTAGTGTTTTGATCTCAACACTAACAGTTATTAATGGGGCATGGACCGAAACATTTGCTGATGATATAAAAATGGGAGCCCTGGTTATAAATTCAAATGATGTCAAACTATTACAGGAAAATATTGATACATTAGCAGAAATTGCAGATAAGAAGAAACTCAGATTCAAACTAAGTAAATGTACGATTATGCACTTGGAGGAAAAAAAAAACATACATTTTTTTACAACATAAAAGTTACTTAACTAATTTTATTTGAGTTTTGGAATATTTATTTATTTATTTAATTTGAGTTTTGGTGACCGGGTAGGACCACTGAGACATAGAAACATAGACTTTGACGGCAGATAAGGACCGATAGGCCCATATAGTCTGCCCATTTCCCTACCTACAGGATAGGCTGCAGATCCTAGTTAACCAACAGCCTATTTCTTCCTACCCCCACAAGAATTGCCTTATGTCTGTCCCATGCATTGTTGAATTCTCCCACAGTTTTAGACCTCAGGAAGGTTGTTCCATGCATCCACTACCCTCTCTGTGAAATAACAATATTTCCTCACATTACCCCTGAACCGCCTCTCCTTCTATCTTTAAATTGTGTCCCCTTGTTCTTGCAAGTCTTTTTCTGAAAGATGCTACCCTCTTAGACTTTGTTGATTCCACTGAGATACTTAAAGTTTCTATCATGTCCCCCTCTCCTTCTTTCCTCTAGGGTATACATATTAAGCTCCTTTAGTCTCTCCTCATATGGCTTCTCTTGCAGACTCTGCACCATTTTAGTTACCCTCTTCTGGACTACCTCTATCCTGTCTATGTCCTTCCAGAGATGGGGTCTCCAGAACTGGACACAGTACTCAGATGGGGTCTCACCAACTGTCTGTACAGAGGATAACAACTTCCTGTTTTCTGCTGCTGATGCCTCTCCTATACATCCCAGTATACCCCAGCCCTCCCTACTGCCTTCTCACATTGCTTGCAACCTTAAGGTCATCTGATATGATTACCCCCAGGTCCCTTTCCTTTTTTGTTGTTGTTACTACCTCCCTACCCATTGTGTATTCTTCCCCTGGGTTCTTGTTTCCCAGGTGCATTATTTTGCACTTCTTTGCATTGAATCCTAGCTGCCATACTTCTGATCATTTCTCCAACCTTGCCAAGTCCCTTTTCATCCTTTCCACGCCTCCTCGTGTATCAACCCTGTTTCAGATCTTTGTGTCATCTGCAAAAAGGCATACTTTTCCTTCCAGTTCCTCTGCAATGTTACTGATGAAGACATTAAAAAGGACTGGACCCAATACTGAACCCTGTGGTACCCCACTAGTAACCCCTCTTTCTTCAGAGTGGACTCCATTTACAATTACCTTCTGTGTCCTGTTGTGCAGCCAATGTTTTACCCAGGCTACCACCCTGGGACCCACTCCCAGGCTGGTTAATTTGGCTATTAATCTTTTGTGTGGGACTGTGTCAAATGCCTTGCTAAAGTCTAGGTAGGCCATGTCCACAGCCCCACCCTGGTCTACTACTTTTACAGTCCCTTTTTCAGGGTCGACCCAGGGACATACATGGTACAGTAGAGCAGAGCAATTGTACAGGGAGTCAGTACCATACAGTATCAAATTTGACATACATTGTAGAGTGGATACAGTAATGTAGAGCTGGTTATGTACACCATGGGTGGGATATTCAGACTGCGTCAGGCAGGGGTGCAAGCCTGGGCGCAGCGCAACTGGGTTTTGCCAGGGCATGGACCAGGTGATATTCAATGGTGCTGCACCATGGCTGAGCACCATTGAATATGGCACTAAGGGTGCGCGCACAACGCATGGTGCAGTGGCAGGAGGGGAGCAGGGAGATGCGCCAGCGCAAGTGCGGTTGTGCTAGGCGCATCAACCACGATATTCAGCACTGGGCATGTAGATGAGGCCATTATGCATGCAAGGTGCAAATGGGGCCATTTGCATGTCATTATGGCCCCATTTGCATGCCGTGTGCCAATCCCCGGCCACTTGCGCCTGGCGCCCTGCCAGGATGCAGCCATCGGGGATCGACGCCCTGCTGACCCTAGGCGGGCTCTGCACCCGTATGCCCAATCGCGGGCATATGCTGTTTAAATCCCTAGTGGTCCAGTGGACTGCTATCCTGTGCCTGATCGCGGGCATATGTTGTTTAAATCCCTGGTGGTCCAGTGGACCACTATCCATCACCTAATCATGGGGTTCGTGAAGTATAACCCTGGTGGTCCAGTGGAAATTCCCCCAGCGCCCGATCGGGGTGGAATGAACGGGACATCCTGGTGGTCCAGTGGTACCCCCTCCCCACCCGCCCACCGAGGCCCCCGCCATCCTGCAACCCCCCAGTCAGCGGGCGTGCAGCACCGCCCACAAGCCGATCACCGACTGACAGCATGCAGTAGGGTCTGTACACCTATTGGTCCACTGTGTGGGCAATGGCTGCATGGACCATACTGTACTCACACAGCCCGAGAACTTTGTTTCTCCCAGAGAGTGGTGTCAAAGTGGAATGCTCTACCATCTGAAGTGGTATCTAGTGACACTATGGGAGGGTTTAAAAATGCATTGGATTTTTATCATGGCAACATTTGTTTCCAGTTCATAACCTAAAATGCATAGGTCTCATATGGCTAACGCTACTTGACCTAGTGATCGATCCTATGAATCTGATGGGCCCGGTGGCGTATGCGCACCCTTCAGTGGGAGCTGGCCAGCTAGTGGTCTCAGTGACATGGTCATTTCGACCAGCTGGTCACTGTGACCCAGAAGATGTCGGACGCCCTTCAGTGGTGGACCGTCCTGGAGCATCTGCAGGGAGGGATCCCGTTTGTCCGCCCTGAGCCGATGGTCGTCCTGACGACTGATGCCTCTCTCACGGGCTGGGGTGCCCACATGGGGAAATCACAGAGTCCACGGGCTCTGGACCCTGAGGAATCCTGATGTCACATCAATGTGCTGGAGCTCTGAGCAGTTCGACTGGCAATGGCTGCATTCACTCTGGTCCTTTGGGGGCAGGTGGTTCAAGTCCAGATGGACAACACCACGGCCATGTGCTACCTCAACAAACAGGGTGACACACATTCCTGGCCTCTGTGCAGGGAAGTGCTCCGCATCTGGACCCTCGTGAGCCGACTGGAGGCGGATCCCCTAGCCATCCATGTGGCAGGAGCCTCGAATCAGTTCGTGGACGCTCTCAGCCATGTGGGCAAGACGTCCCATGAGTGATCTCTCCATCCAGAGGTAGTTCACAGCATGTTCTCCCAGTGGGGCAGCCCTCGGGTGGACCTGTTTGCTTCCAGGGAGAACAAAAAGCTGAGCCTGCCAGCCGGCCCGGTGGCGCAGAGGGCTGAGGCATTGAACGCCACACCTCGCTCCACGCCGACGACCCGAGTTCGGGAGCGGATTCGGGTAGTCAGTGGGTCAGCCGGGGGGAGTTAGGCTCTTGAGTCCGACGACAGCTCGCCTACTGGGTGGGATTCGTCGTAGTCCAGCACTTACCCACTCCCCGAGCGGAGGCTCGGGGAAATGCAAGCCCTTGCAGGGATTGGCTGGCTGGCCTTTGAGCAGTGCGGACGTCGACGTACGCGTCATGACCGCCAGGGGTGATCGCAGTCTGCTCGGGGAGGGAGAAAATGGGAAAAAGAGCCTGCCTCTGTCTGGGAGGAAGCGAGGACCCGGGACGTGCCCGCGATTTGCCCGTGCCCACTCGGCAGTCCACGGGGCCGACGAAATACTAAGTTACGGGGTCTGTCCGCTACCTCGTCCCCGCCCGGGGGGTAAGCTGCGGCTCCATGGGGGCTTGTGGGCTGTGCGAGTAGGGTTTCGGGCAGTGGGATGTTCGAGGGTCATCGCCGAAGGGTTGAAGGAGGCAGGCTGAGGGAGGAGGATAAAATACGATTTCAAAAAAAAAAAAAAGCTGAGTCTGTTTTATGCCTGCCCCCCTCAGCAGGGCATGAAACAGCATCTGCCTTCTCGAGGCTGTGGATCCCAGGCCTCTTCTATGCCTTCCCTCCACTTCCCTTGGTCCACAAGGTGCTCCTCAAGGTCAGGAGGGACAAGGCACAGGTGATCCTGGTAGCCCCAGACTGGCCCTGCAAATTCTGATATCCAGATCTCCTCAGCCTTAGCATCAGGCTCCCGAGGCATCCTCCAGCACACCTGAACCTGCTCTCCATCAGTCAGGGGAAGGTACTCCACCTGGACCTTCAACCCCTGCACTTGACCGCCTGGTTCCTGAGTGGCTAGAGTTCCAGGCTTTGGGTCTCTCTGATGATGTACTCAGTGCATCTAGGAAGGAGTCGACCAGGAAGTGCCATGCCTTCAAATCTTCAAATGGAAGAGATTCTCCATTTGATGTCAGGACCTGGACCCTTTGTCCTGTCCAGTGGCTAACATCCTCGACTACCTTTGGTCTCTCTCTCCAAAGGAGGTCTTCAATCTGTGACCCTTAAGGTGCATCTGGCAGCCATCTCTCTTGAAGATCTACTGTTACAGTAAGTTATTATGTAACTGCTATTTCTTCTAGCCCACCTGGACATGGGGGTACCTCAGTGGACTATTCGAGCCCAGTGGGACCAGTGCACTGACGACCTAGACTAGCAGATCCTGATCTCTAGTCCGGTAAGGCAGACCCTGGATTGGTGGCAAGTCCCCTCTAATCTCCTCAAGGAGGTTCCTTTCAGAACTGTATCCCCACAACAGATTCTGATTATAGATGCCTCGGGCCTGGGCTGGGGAGCCCACTTGGCCCATCATCAAACTCAGAGAATCTGGTCAGAGGGCAAACAACATCTCCAGATCAGTGTCCTGGAGATGAGAGCCGTTCTTTTACGCTATGCAGGCCTTCCAGACTCACCTTCCTCCAGGCCTCCTCTTAGTTCAGACAGACAACATGTCGGTAGTCTGTTACGTCAACAAGCAAGGGGGGACTCACTCCTGCCCCCTTTGCACTGAAGCCATGAGAGTTTGGTACTAGGCCATTTAGCACGACCTGGAACAGTACATGTTCCAGGTGTCTAAAATGTCTTGGTCGACAGCTTAAGCAGGTCCAGGATGAAGGCTCATGAATGGGAGCTCTTGTCCTCCTTGGTTGTGGACCTCTTCGACAGGTGGGGTTGTCCTGAGCTGGACCTTTTTGTGTCCCCACTCAACGCAAAACTGCTCAATTTCTGCTTGCTCAAAACAGGGCCTGGTGTTTTCTGGCATGACACATTGTCCCTCTCTTGGACAGGGAGGTTTCTATATGCCTTCCCTCCCTGTCCGCTTCTGCAGAGTTCTTCTCAAGCTTCAGTCTGAGGGGGCAGACATGATCCTCATAGCCCCCTACTGGACGCATCAGATCTGGTTTGCACTACTGCAGCAACCGGCGGTGGAACCTCCAGTCCCCTTGCTCCTGTGCTCCGACTTGCTCTCCCAGGAGCAGGGCACTCTGGTCCATCTGGACCTCAAATCACTGCACCTTCATGCATGGCTCCTGCAGACTTAGCCATTGCTCACTTTGGAGTTTCATCCTGGGTGGCAGATGTTTTGGTGGCTGCTGGGAAACCTTCCACCAGAGCCACTTATGCCATGAAGTAGAAGCGATTCTCCATTTGGGCCACTGCTTGGCACTTTTATCCCGTCACTTGTCCAGTAAATCTCATCATGGAGTACCTCCTATCCCTTTCTGACTCAGGCCTAGGTTACTTCTCGCTCAAGGTGCACCTTTCTGCCATCTGTGCGTACCATGCATCCATTGAGGGTAAAAGCATTGCTCAACTGGACCTTTCCCGCACTTTCTTGAGGGGCATGTTGCATTTGAAGCCTCCCATTAAGGACCCTGTCCCGCCATGGGACCTTCTGTTTATTTTAGAGAAGCTTACGTTACTTCCCTTTGAGCCTGCCGCAAACTGCGAGCTACGCTTCCATTCTTGAAAAGCATTATTTCTGATTGCCATTACTTCTGTTCGGAGGATTTCTGAGCTATAGGCTCTAATGTGCAAAGAGCCTTATCTGGTTTTTCACGAGGACAGGGTGTCTTTGAGAACTAATCCTAAGTTTCTTCCTAAAGTGGTGTCTGAGTTTACTTTAAATCAATCCATCTATATGCCTGTGTATTTTCCTGAGTTTTCTAATCTGGGGGAGGACTTACTTCATACCCTAGATGTTCATCGGGTGCTCAGGTATTATTTGGATCACACCCACGCTACCAGAAAGTCTGATCAGTTGTTTGTTTCATTTGCTTCTTGGAGAGAAGGAGCCCCTGTTTCCAAACAGTGTTTGTCTAAGTGGTTGGCCAGTTGTATTGTTTATTGCTATCGCAAGTACGTCTAGCCTTTACTGGGCTCTGTCCAAAGCAATTCTACTAGAGGCATGGCTGCCTCAGTTGCTTCTTTCAAGAATGTGTCTGCTGCAGACATTTGTGCAGTTGCGACATGGAGTTCTGGCCATACCTTCATCAGACATTACAGTTTGGACATCGCCTCTAGGAGTAGGGCCAGCTTTGGACTTGTGGTCCTTCAGGGCCTTCTTTTCTAATGACCTGTGCCTGTTATTTCCTCCTCCTCCCTGCTGACTGATTCAGTTCCGATACTGCTTGGGACTCTGTCCTATTGGTGTTGGCTGTTGCAAGAGCCCCCTCGAAGTAAGATAGTACAGCTACATAAGAACTTACCGTAACAGTAGATCTTTGAGAGGAGCTCTTACAGCAGGCACTGCTTTCCCTCCTTCCTACCCCCTGAGGGCTGCTTCTCCTTTTGGCTTCTCTGCTTTCCTCTGTTATGAGACCTGATTTCTCTTCCTGGGCCTGCTAGGGGTCTCCGGGAGAACTGAGGTGGAGCTGGGGGACCTCCCTTTTTATACCATAAGTGGACGTCGGTGTGCCGATGATGGGGGCGGTCCCCCACTGTAGACTGCTATCTTGAAGTTTTCTGTGTGGTCCTAGCACCTAGCAGCTTAGTCCTACCAGTGTTGCCTGTTGCAATAGCTCCTCTCGAAGATCTACTGTTATGGTAAGTTCTTCCGTAACTGTACTTTTTGTCATATAATGTAAATGGGGTGCATAACCCGGTAAAACAATACTGCTGTCTTCACTTTTTTCGGCAAGTGTGTGCTGACATTATTTTTCTGCAAGAGACTCATTTGTCTCTAGAGAAACATAAAAAATATTTAAAGTTAGGATTCAGTTGGGTTTTTTTTCTCTCCCATAAATCTGTCCATAGAACTGGGGGTTTGATGCTCCTTCAAATGGGGCTCCCATTTGAACTTCATCATTCTGAGTCAGCTACAGTAGGGCACTATGTTATAGTTACAGGTAGCTTTTATGAGTGTCTCCTTACTTTAGTGAATACTTATTTTCCCATCAGGCACGAGTACCGTTCTCTTATTTTTCTACATTACTCAGGTTGTTGCGTGGGCAACTTATTTGGGGAGGAGACTTACATTTTACACTGAATCCTGACTTGGATGCCACTAACCCAAAGTCTTTAGCGAAAAAATATTTACGATACACTCTTGATCAGCTTGGTATCCTTGATACTTGGCACCATCTTCACCCTCACTTAGGGATTATACTCATTATTCACCCCACCATGGTAGTTATGCTAGGCTGTACTATATCTTTACAACAATAATCTTCCAGAAGTCCAGCATGGCTTGTCGCACTAATCTCACCACACCCCGCTTAGTGCCCCTTTCTTTAGGGAAATCCAGCCGTCAAACTTCCTGGCATTTACATCTGGGCCTGTTGCAACATCAGGGACTCCTTTTGAAACTAGAGAGTCACATCTCCCAGTTTCTTCTGGAAAATGACAATGAGAATGCTACTCCTAGTATCCTACGGGATACACTCAAATCTGTTCTTCATGGCACTAGTGTAGCACATGCTGCGGCCTTGCATAAGGCTAGAGAACACAAACTCCAGGAACTTCAATACATCCTGCACACCTTACAGATGTTCTTCATGCAAGGAGATACCTCAGTGCGGCCTCAGCTTTTGGATACTAAGGCCCAGATTCAGAAGCTTCTTGACCAGAAGGTAGAGCATGCCCTTTTTTTATACCTTAGACATCGGTATTATGAGGGTGGGGCTCAGGGTGCTCACACCCTGGCTCGGCACCTAAGAGTGTGCAAGGTAGCGGCCACTATTACGAAGTTGCAGAACCTAGAAACAGGCTCCATCACAAGGCTGAAATTTTAAACATATTTAAAAAACTATTACTTAACTCTATGTATGCCGGAGGGACGTCCACCTCCAGAGGAGCTGTTACAGTTGTTTCCTCGGCAGACTCACTTTCGTACACTCCAGTCAGAGCAGGCCCAATCATTAACTTCTCCCATCACTTTAGATGAAATCCTTTGTGGCATTTGGTCCACCAAAACGAGAACATGCCAGGTAAAGATAGCTTTCCCTGTGAATTTTACAAACTATCCCCTATATGTAATCTCCTTACTCCTTTGCTCTTTCATCTTTACCATTCCATGCAGGAAGGGGATGCCCCACCCCTTCTTGGCATTATGCCATCATAACCACCCTTCCCAAACTGGGCAAGGACCCTACTCTACAAGCCTGATATCGCCCTATTTCTTTCTTGAATTTTGCTAATAAATTATTCATGTCTATTCGGGCTTTATGATTAGAGGGCCTCCTCCTGTCCTTGCTAGACTGGGACCAGGCGTTTTTTTTTGCCATTGTCAGGCTCATGACAATGTCCGTAGAACATTGCTTCTTTTTTTAACCTCCCCCTGATGACGTCCTGAGAAATGAAATCGGTCAGGGATTTTCATCAGTAAGTGCTTCTGCCTTTTGGCAGCACTTTTTAAATTTATCTAATAAAATGTCAGCTATTTGTCAGTAGTGGTGTGTGTGGTTTATTATGATTCGCATTATTGAATTTTTTTCTGCACCCCCATTCCACTGGAGTAGTTTTTGCTGTACAGGTTCACAATGTCAGAAGGCCCTTTGGAACTCTGTACTAGCATTAACTGGCAGAGTGCCAGGCGATGTGGCACATGATCTGGCTGACACTTCCAGGACAGCATTAGATGCCACAAAATACCAATTTCACATGACTGTGGGTGCAAACAACACTGCATCCAGGCTGCTGGCCCTATCAGTGTCTCTGAGGAGGTTTGCCTGGCTCAGAGCAACCAGTCTTATTCCAGACACTCAGTTAAAGGCCATGAATTTTCCTTGTGAAAACAATCCCTGTTTGGTGACAAGGCTGAGGCATACATGAAAAAGATGGAAGAGTACAAAACCACCTATAGAAGTAATTCCACAAGGGAAAGAGCCTCCACTTCATTTAGGTCCATGAGAAGGGGAGGTAAGGGTAGGGGGATAATATCCTAGCGCTTATACGCCAGTCACCATGTCTGTAGATTATACTCAGGCCAGAGGCTATTATAGGGGCTGGGGCAGGAGGCCTTCTAGGTGGGCTGGTTCAACATCAGCTCCCAGACCTCAGCCCGGACAGAAGCCCTAACTGCATAAAACAGGCCGCCTCCCTTCTTCCAGTAGGGGGCCAGCTGGCTCATTATCTCCAGAACTGGACAAACATCACCACAGACAAGTGGGTTCTGGAGGTAGTGAGTCAGGGTCTCTGTCTACATTTCAAGCAGTTTCCAAAACTTCACGATCGCAGAGTCTTCCGGCCATCAACTCCTGCAGAGACAATTTAGCTGGAGTTGGAGGTAAAAAAGCTTCTGCAAGCCAGAGCAACAAAGCCAGTCCCTCTTTCTCAAAGGGGGAAAGGCATGTACTCCAGATACTTCATGA
Source organism: Neoceratodus forsteri (assembly GCA_016271365.2). NCBI lineage: Eukaryota > Metazoa > Chordata > Ceratodontiformes > Ceratodontidae > Neoceratodus > Neoceratodus forsteri. Next base: position 199,261,483 of record CM028135.1, on the reverse strand, counting down.
CCAAGAAGAAGAATGGGGATTGGTGGCTAAGCCTAGACCTCAGATTCCTGAACAAACACTTGGCAAAGCCCAAGTTCAAAATGGTTATACTGGCCATTGTTATACCATCTCTAAAGAAAGGAAATTGGTTGGCATCTTTGGATCTGAAAGCTGCTTACTTTCACATTCCAGTCAGGCCTTGCCACAGGAAATACCTAAGGTTCACTCTGCCTTCAGGTCACTACAAGTTCTCAGCACTTCCCTTCTGGCTCACCTCTGCCCCAAGAGTATTCACAAAGTGCCTAGCAAAGGTGGCAGCCTATCTCAGGAAGCAGGGAATCGTGGTATTCCCTTACTTGGATGACTGGCTAGTCATAAGGGAGTCATATCAACAGGTAAAAAAAACCATCTGGGCCACCAAAGTATTCTAGATTCCTTGGGCTTCCTCATCAATACTCAGAAGTCTCAGATGGAACCAGTTCAGTCACTGGAATTCATTGGAGCAGAACTGGATACCGTCCAAGGCAAGGCATTCCTCCTTCAGGAGAGGGTAACAAACTTACTAATCCTAGCAAACTCCTTTGTCTTGTGTCAGGCCAGGACTGCAAGGTAGTTCCTAGCTTTACTGGGACACATGGCATCAACTACCGCAGTAGTATCAGGTTCCAGATGAGAAACATCCAGTACCACTTGAGGTCCTACTGGTTCCAAAGAAAGGATCTTCTCTCAAAGCTTGTGCCATAACAAGAACTCTGTTCCTGGCTCTGCAGTGGTTGAAAGAAAGGGACAACCTCAGGCAAGGCATCCCTTTTCAGCGACAAGACCACATGGTGGTTATAACAACAGATGCCTCCCTCCTGGGGTGGGGTGCACACACATGTGACCTCACAATCAGTGGGACTTGGTCCCCTCAGGAATCCAAGTTGCATATCAGTCTCTTAGAGCTAAGAGCAGTTCTTCTTGCCCTTAAGGCCTTTGCTCCTCTGTTGAGGGGTCAGTCCAGGTCAGGACAGACAACACAACCACTATGTGGTACATCAGCAAGTAAGGGGGTACACGATCCTCAAGGCTGTGCACAGAAGCCATGAAAATCTGGTCCCTAGCATATTCCCCAGAGATGCATCTGTTCACCATTCATCCTCCAGGGAAGGACAATACACTGGCAGAATCAGTCAGGGACATCATGAATGGGCTTTAAACAAGCACATGCTAGACACGGTTTTCAGATGTTGGGGCACCCCAGGAATAGATCTGTTGTCCTCAAAAGAAAACCATCAGCTTCCTCTTTATTGCTATGGGCACCCCCTTTGGGCACACTACCCATAGAGGCACTGGCCCTGGACTGGACAGAGAAATTCCTGCATGCTTTTCCACCATTTCCACTGCTGTTGAGAGTCCTTCTGAAACTCATGAGTCAGTCCTCAACCATGATTCTGATAACTCTAGACTGGGCCAGGCAGCCATAGTACCCCCAGCTACTCACCGTGTCCACCAAGCAACCCATCCGGCTTCCCCAGAGATACAATCTTCTAACAGCCGTTCAGGGTCAGGTAGTATTTCCAAGCCTCAAAACTCTCCACCTGAAGGCCTGGTTCTTGAGGAGCTATAATTTTCTGAATTTAAACTGTCAGAACAGGTCCTTGAGGTCCTAAAAGTTTCCAGGAAAACTTCAACCAGAAAGATTTATGCTTCAGAATGGAAAAGATTTTCCATCTGGTGCAGCTCTAAGCATGTCAGTCCTCTTAAGGCAAGCTTACCCATACTGCTTGACTACCTTGTACACCTACAGGCCTGAGGCCTGCAAGCCTCACGGTTCATTTATTAGCAGTATCTGCTTACTTGTCTGCAGGTGCTCAAAGGAGCAGTAGCTTCACACCCTATTTTTAGAAAGCTTTTCAAAGGCGTGGCACATGTTAACTATTGCTGCATTAAGAAAGCTCTTGCTTCTTCTACTGTTGGGCTCAGGTAACGTTGAGCTCAAACCTGGCCTCCCAGAAGCCCTCACATCTCCATCTGACCTAGCAAGGCTCAAATGAATGAGCTTTATGCATGTTAACTATTGCTGCATTAAGAAAGCTCTTGCTTCTTCTACTGTTGTGCTCAGGTAAAGTTGAGCTCAGCCCCGGCCCCCCAGAAGCCCTCGCATCTCCATCTGACCTAGCAAGGCTCAAAGGAATGAGATTTATGCATGTTAATGTTTGCAGTCTTTTAAAAAAGATTACTATGATCCAGGCTTGGGTTAGCCATAGCTTGTCGGATGTTCCGAATCTTCGCTTAGACCAGCTACTCCAGATAGGGAAATAAATATTCCCAACTACTTGCTGTTAAGAGCTGACAGACAGACTACAGGCAGAGGAGTGGCCATCTATGTTAAGGACAAATTCACGGTATCATGTCTTGACTCATCCTCTGTCACAAACAAATTTGAATGCCTGTCTCTTAAGGTTTAGTTATCTTCTTCCATTGCACTTTGTGTAATAGGATGCTATAGGCCTCCATCCGCTGGTTTACAGCTTCTGATGCATCTAAGCACTATATTGGGGCATGGGACCCTTGAAACAATTATCTTAGGGGATTTCTACTTTTATTGGCTATCCAAGGCCTCAACACCACTTAAATCTTTTTGTGACACCCTTGGGCTGGTACAACTTATTGACGAACCTAAGCGCCTGAACAAAAAGAACCCTAGTAACAGTACCCTGCTGGATGTTATCTTAGTAAGTAAACCCCATCTATTCTTCCATGCTGGTACCTTTTTCTCCGACGTCAGCGATCACTGTTTCATTGCTGGGGTAAGATCAGCACATAAGCCACTATCTGTATCAAAGTTTTCCACTAAGAGGTCCAGACGCAACTTCGATCTGTTTGCCTACATTGACAAGCTGAAATATTCCCTGCGCTGGCAGGATTTCTACCTGGCAAATACGGTAAATATGGCATATGACATCTTTTATGAAATATTGTGTGGGGCTTTTAATAAGTATGCCCCTCTGGTAAAAGTCTGTGTGAGGAATAGTCTGCCGTTAGTTCTTCTCGGAACTTAAGGCCTCAGTGGCAGCGAGAGATAAGCTCTGGAAAAAAGCGTGCAGAACTAAGTCCGACTCGGACTGGTGCCAGTTTAGGAGCGCACGGAACCTATGCACTAAGATGGTATGGGAAGCAAAGGCCATATTTTATCGCACTGAACTTGACTCTGCTGTCTAGAGCTCCTCTAAATTTTGGGAAACAATCAGGGACCTGTCTGGGCATATGCCTGGAAACTCCCTGCCAACTAAGATTAATTCTGGTAGTACCACCATCTGTGATAGGATGGAGATCCTGGATTCCTTTAACAACCCCTTTGCTACTGCAGGTTTAGCATTTGACAACTCCCCTGCATGTTCGGTACGCACTCAGCTTGGCTTATAAATCATGAATCCCCTGCCTCTAACACGGTCTTCTCCTTCCAGCCTACATCCCTGAAAGAGGTCGAAGATCTTCTGTTACAGCTGGATATCAAGAAGAGCATTGGTGATGACTTCCTAGACCCCTATTTTCTAAAGATTTCCTATCATGTTTTAGCTGCTCCAATTACTCATCTTTTCAACTTATCATTGTCTCAGGGGATCCTCCCTCCTTTATGGAAAATAGCTAATGTCATTCCTCTGCTTAAATCTGGGGACACCTGTGACCTTAATAATTACAGGCTGATTTCCCTTCTTCCTGTTCTGTCTAAATTACTGAAAAAAATAGTGAGCACCCAGCTCAGGACTTACCTAGAGTCTATGAATCTATTAAGCCCTGTGCAATCTGGTTTCAGAGCAAAACATGTCACCATATCGGCCCTTGCTAAAGTGACCAGTGATTGGCAGTGTGACCTGGATAATGAAAACTTTGTCTGTGCCATGTTTTTGGATCTAAGCAAGGCCTTTGACACTGTCGACCATAGCCTGCTTCCCTTCTCCCTGTGGAGTATAGGTCTGGAACCATTATCAATGCGATGGTTTGCTGATTACCTTACAGGCTGGTTTCAGCAGGTTAAGGCAGAAGGTGAACTTTCTCCTCTTAAACCTCTGCTAAGAGGTGTGCCTCAGGGATCCATCCTTGGTCCCCTACTGTTTGTAATCTACATTAATAACATAGATGACAGCATAACTAAGGCCGATATCCACTTGTTTGCAGATGGCACAGTACTTTACCTAAGCTGCCTGACACCGGAAGCTGCCTATGGAGACCTCCAAGCTGAACTTAACCTGCTGCAGAGCCAGCTTCTAAACAAAAAGCTTCTAGTCAATGCTCTTTTCTCCCCTTATTCGTGTGGTGAACCTGGCTAGTGCTGGAGCAATTCCTGAGATCACCACAATTCTAGGTGAAAACTTGGAATTTGTTACAAAATTTAAGTACTTGGGAGTGTGGCTTGACTACAGACTTTCTTTCACTGATCACATTGATGATCTGCTAAAGAAACTAAGGCAGAGGCTAGGCCCTTTCTTTAGAATTAAGCATTTTCTTACCAGAGGTGCTAAGCTGCGTTTGGTCCAAACAGCATTTCCTTCTCTGGTAGATTATGTGGACTTCCTATATAGTCAGTGCCCTGTCTCTTCTCTTGCAAAACTGGACATGCTTTATCTTAGAGCACTTAGGTTTATAACAGGTCTTCCCTTTTCCACTCATCATTGTTCCCTGTATGCAGCCGTGGGGTGGACTTCCCTTCAGTACAGGTGAATAGAAATGCTGTACTATGGACATTCAGAGCTGTCACCAAAAAACTTCCCCAATACATTTCTGACTGTCTCCCGCTAAGCGTGATAGGAAACTACATACTGAGAAGTTACTCATTTATTTCTCTGAATATACCCAAGGTTAACTCACACATTGGTAGAGCGGCCATAAGCTTTGTGCTGCCCTCTCTGTGGAATACTGCAAAAAACGCTGAAATTGAGCATCCCTGTCAGTTTGGCTACCTTGATGACATTATATGCCCCTTTCCGTTAGGGAACCCTATACCTGCTTGCCACATTCCTAGTCAGCCACTGCGTTTGAGGTGTTCGTCAATCCTTACTGGCTCCTCTTATCATGCCATGGCCACTTGGTTCCCATCCCCCTTTCCTCTCATCTATTACAGTACCTATTCTACTTTCCCTCCCACTCCCTTGTATTCTCCCTGTCTCTGTCTTCTCTATAGTCCCTCTGGTATCCCCTTTCCTGCCCTAAACAGCTTTGTTGTCCTGGCCTGGTCCAGGCGATGTATGTGTTATTTATGTCTACTATCCACTAATATTAGTTAACCTTGTACCTATGCTAACTTCACCCAGATATTTTTGTGTACATGTTGCCTATATCTTATGAATGCTCCGAACTGCTGCAAGCCTATCTGTGTCACTGTTATAGTTACCTTGGAATGGTATTTATTGTAAACTCTTGGTTGATTGTATATAAACGTATTATACTTTGATGTGGTTTATTGTATATAAATGTATTGTAGTTATCCTGTTCTAACCAGGTCCATCTTGTAAATGAGCATTGTTCAGTGGTGTTCACCTGGATAAATAAAGATTTCATTTGACATTTCCTCCTGTTAGGGAACCAGTCCCTCCTTGGGACTTGAATTTGTGCATAGTTAAACTCATTCAACCTCCCTTTGAGCCAATGGCTACAGCTGATCTGAAGTACGTCATCTGGAAAACTGTCTTCCTAGTGGCAATTACTTTAGCAAGAAGAGTGTGTGAGCACTAAGCTCTCTGCACTGATCCTAATTACATCATCTTCCATAAGGCCAGTGTGGTTCTCGGGACCAATGGGAAATTTCTTCCTAAGGTGGTTTCTTTTTTTTTTTTACTCTATTTCTGCCACTGGCTCCTTGGTCGGCCCCTTTCATCTGCGCTTCCCTCTCATCTTTGGCCACCATCCGGTCTGCCCATGGCTTCTTATAGGGCCCTCGCCTTCTTCCCCCACAGCACGGTGGCAGGGAGCCCCCATCTCATCCGCCAAGTCCAGATCCAGTTCCGGCAATGCCCCTGAAGCCAGAGTGCCCATGGGACGGCCATCAAGCCACCGCGACGAAGGATGCCATTTTCCCCCCTATTTGTGGGACACGCATGTAGTGACGCCATGACGGACGCACACGCCTCCCTGCATGCGCCACCTCAAGCATCTTGCCGCCTCCCCACCCCTGAAGTCTTGTCCATGTCGCCACTCGGCCCACTAGGGTCAGGCATGTAGCGCCACAGGTATCCACTCTCCGCAGAGATGGAGAGCAGTCCATCGAACGCTCAGTCCAGCTCCTCCCCCTTAAAGTGGTTTCTGAGTTTCATTTGAACCAATTCTTCACTCTTCCTGTATTTTTTACAGCCAAGTCCAGTTCAGGGGAATTGAAGCTTCATAGTTTGGATGTAAAAAGGTCTCTCAGCTACTATACCAGTCGTACTAAGGACCTCAAAGATTCCCATTCACAACTGTTTATCACCTGTGGTGAAGTGGGGAAAGGCAGGCCTACCTCTGAGAGGTCAGTTGCACGCTGGATAGTTTCCTGCATTCAATTCTGTTACAGTAAGGCTGAGAAACATCCACCACAGAGCCTCAGGGCACATTCCACTCGTGGAACTGCTGCTTCTGTGGCAGCTGTGAGGGATGTCCCCTTGCTAGAAATCTGTAAAGCAGTTACCTGGAGTACAGTCCACAGCTTCACAAAGCACTATTGCGAGGATGTCCAGTCCAGAAGTGATGCAAGGTTTGGTACTTCAGTATTGCAGAACCTTCTTCCTAAAAGCTTCTGTACCCTCCTCCCAAGACACTGCTGGGTAGTCTGCATATGTCTAATCATACTGGGAGATTCCTGGGGTTTGAAGAAAAAATTACTTACCACAGTAATATTGTTTCTTCCAAGGGATCTCCCAGTATGATTAGACTTCCCACCCTACCTCCCCTTACATAACCTGGATCAGGTTCAGCAATACTTTCATTAGGGCGTAATGTTGCCATTAATCATTGACTTAACTTATTGTTTTTTTGATGCACACAGAGATGACTAGGGGATCTAGCTCTCCCTTTGTGTTTCTCTCCTGTTTGGGAAACCTGTCCTCTTCACGGGGTGGGGGGGTACGTATTATTGTTATTGTTGTTTGGCTTAGAAATAGTTAATTTGGATAGTGTAGTATTTTTTCAGCTACAAAAATTAATCTGACTGCTAGATGGAACACAGTCCACCTAGAGGCAGAAGTTTGAATATAACATTCTAGTTCCATTATTTGCATACATTCCTCATTACATCACTACAGCTCCAGGGCAGTCAGAGATTCTGAGCTGACTACGTATGTCTAATCATACTGGGAGATCCCTTGGAAGAAACAATATTACTGTGACAAGTAATTTTTATGTTTGCACGCACATATGCGCAAGAAACGTCTTGCGACAGTACCACATTTCAGAGGTGTGTCAGTGTTGTGGCCAGTGCAGCAGACATTTTACTGGGCACGTCCCTCAGCCACCAATCAAGGGGGAAGCTGCCGATGACAGCAGCTTCAAAGAGATTCAAGGAGCTGAAACAAATCTGCTGCTGCAGTCACGAACAGTTTCATCACTGCAGCGGCACTTCCCCCCCCTCCCTCGCAGCCTTGTCAGCTCCTACCGCCCAGCACTCCATCCCTGGCCCTTGCTCTGCCAACAACTTGTTTGTTCTGTGTGCCTTTCCTGGTGAAACAAGTAATGAGCCACAGCTCCTGCTGCCCGCCACACACTCCAAGGAAAGCGGACATCGGTATGCCCAATCCATGTGTTGGCATGTATCCCCCCCATTAATGTGGCACACTGGGAGCCCACCCCGGTGTGCCAAAATTTTTCTGACACTGGGATGCCCCTTCCCCAAAACCCATCTGTAATCTGCCACCCCACTGCCGATCACCATCCTTGCATCTTCAGTACAATTCCCTGATGCTGGTAGTTCCCTCCCACTTTCCGATGACATCCCTCATGTTCAGAACAAGACCCTGGTGTCCAGTGATCCCTCCCCCCACCCGATCCCCGTCCGATGTACAGTTGTACTATTCCCTGGTGTCCATTGGTCCCTCCCCCCACCTGATCCCCATCTGATGTACAGTTGTACTATTCTCTGGTGTCCAGTGGTTCCTCCCCACCCGATGTCATGCCCGATAATACAAACAATGTCCCTGGTGTCCAGTGGTCCCACCCCCATCCCGATCCCTGTATAATGTAAACCCAGTCCCTGGTGTCTAGTGGACCCCTTCCCATCCCTGATCCCCTGTATCATAATCAAACCCAGTCCCGGTGTGTAGCGGACCTCCTCCCTATCCCCAATCACCTGTATCATAATGTAAACCCAGTCCCTGGTGTCTAGCAACCCCCCAATCCCCAATCCCATGTCTAGTAAAGTAATGCCATTTCCTGGTATCTAGCAGACTTCCCACCCCCACTCAAGCAGGTAGTGTCCCACCATCCTGACCGAAAAGCAGTAACCAGCACAGCCCTCCACTCTCCACCTTGGCCAGCCGCCGACTGAGCTGTCAGTGAGAACGTACTGTAACAGCTGATTGTACAGTATGTGCTCATTGACAGCTCATTTTGAAGGCCTGCCATGGTGGAGAACGGAGGACTGTGCTGGTCACTGGCTTGGGGTCGGGATTGGAGGATGGGAGGTGGGGCATAGGGTTGCCACCTTTGGCTAGGGCAAAAACCGGATCCTAAGCTCTGCCCCCTAGCCCCACCCCTTTTCATGACTCATCATGCATTGTTCCTCCTAGAAGGCCATTTGCTATATCAATAAAGGACAACACTTAAAGCAGCAGTTCAACAAAAATGTTAAGATGCTGTACTGTACCTGTTAAAATTACTTTCCTAGGTTCTTCCTAGTCATCCATTTACTTATGTATGTATTTATTGACATTGGTTTACCAAATAAACATACAGAGATAAAAGAAATATCATTTACATATATGATCTGGGGGAGACAAGGGAAATATTGTAAATAGCATACAACAGTATACATGGTCTATAATAATACATAAGACATTGTTTCCTGTAATGTGTATGTTATATTTTTTCTGGCTCCTTTCCCTGTTCGTGTCCACAGTACTATTTCAAAGCCAAAGAAGTGACCATACCATTTTCTTGAGAAAAAAAAATAATTTAAAACATTTAAAAATGTCTAAATTATGTTAGAGATGAAAATGTTTACCAGCAAATGAAACTGGAAGGCAACTGGCTCTGTTACTGTTACAAAAGGTGGGGGCAGCTGTACTGCTATGCCACTTTAAGGTGTAGAGAAAAAGATTAGGTTAAGTAAGTGCTAATGGTGTTAATGGCCATACTTTACACCTCCCAGGCTGACTGCTTTGACAAACAAAGGGCTATATTGACAAGAGAACTTGTCTGTAACCTGGATATGTACCTGAAACAATGAATGATATGACAAAATCTGTTTCAAAAGTATGTGAGCACTCAAAATGGCTCAGAAACCTGACCAGCACAGAGCAAAACCGGATTACCTGATAGGGACCCTGAAAACCTGATCACCAGGTAAAACCTGACAGGTGGCAACCTTAGGCACTATTTGCCAGGGTGGGAGATCTGCTGGGGGCGGACCACTGGACACCAGGGACATTGTTTGTATTATTGGGCATGGCATCGGTGGGGGAGGTACCACTGGACACCAGGGAATATTACAAATGTACATCAGACGGACGGGGATCGGGTGGGGGAGAGACCACTGTATACTAGGGACTACTGTGTTTGGGATCGGGGGGCACCGCACTTCCTCCGTCAACCACTAGGGTTGCGCCGGAATAAGTCGTGGTCTGAATCGGCAGTATTTGCGCCGTGCCAGGGGACCACGCAAAACACCATTGTGCGATGCAAATACTCTGAATATCATACTGTGCTGATATTCAGGTCCCCGTCCCTTCATTTGCATTGCGCCCCCCTCCAAAGTTTGCTCAGTCACAAACCCTGTTTGCCTGTGCTAACCGGACTTTTCAATATAGGACATCCTGCGGACAAACTAGGATTTGCGCCTGGGCAAACATTTGAATATCTGGCCCCAGCAGTCCAAATGAAGTTTTTTGGGGGAGGGCTGGAGCCTGCTGGCAGGCCTGTGAGGAGTCTAGGGCAGATCATGCCCGTATTTTTTGGTCCTGCACTCTCCTGAGACCCTACTGGGAAGCTGTTTTCCTTTCTCATAGAATTGATGTTTGATGCCCCGCACCTTCTTTCTTCAGTGTTAGTTCTTTTACATATCCCACCTGTTTCTTTTAATGTTAGAGGTAGGCAACTTAAGTTCTTATTGATTTTAATTGTGGGGGTGAAAAAAGTGATTACCAAATTTTGACTTCAGCTACGGCCCCCCTCGGTGACTCGGTGGGTCACGTTTATAGATTTCTTTTATCATTTAGAAAAACAAATTTATTGTTTTTTAAATTATCTGCCTTTTTTTCAGGAGACTTGGAGACGCTTGGTACTTTATAAACTGCAAATGGATCCAGTGTTTGTACCATAACTGTTTTAGGATTTCGGGTTCGGGCATCCTTATGAAATATATTAAGATGCTGGGAGATATCTATCAAGTTTGTTACAGTTCTTAATACTCATGCCTTGCTTTAGTGACTCATTCTTTTTTGCTTTTTTTATTATTCTTGGATAATTTATACTCTTAGATTGTTGGAACAACTATTTTTGGCCTGCACATGGAACATGTTTCTTTTTTTTTTTTTTTTGAGTAAGGCGTTCACCTCGTGTTACCATTTTTATACCTTGTTCTATGACAGTATTCTTGTCGTAATCTTCATACAATTGTAGATTGTTTTCTCCCCTTCTTTTTGATAATAAAGTTTTATTATAAAAAAAAGTCTCCAGATTAGGGGAGTCCTAGCTAGGTTCCCATTCCTCTCTCCTATAGGTTTCCCTAGCCTCAGTCTCCATCCGCATTTGGTTTAACTGTCCAATAAAGCCGTCAGACTTCTGCCCCAGTGCATTGGCCCCCTCTCTTGTTAGGTGAGGATAGTCATCATGAAAAGCCTCCTTTCCCAGAAGTCCCCTACAAAGTGGTACCCTTTCACCTGACACCATCCATTTCACCACCCATTAAATTTCTTGATCTCGTCCATCCTTATTATATCTTCCCCAGCTTCCTTCTCCACACAGGGATGACCTTGGAAAGGCCAGAGAAGCCGAGTGTGCCTTCTGTCTGTTCCCCAGTCTGCAAAAGTTCTGCTTCACCATCTCCACAGGCTTGTTTGCCAGATTGTTGGTACCCTAGTGTACCAACACCTTCAGCTCTCCCCCTCCGCATCCTCCCTATCCTGTCTATATCCTGAGTGGCTGATGCGTCAGGAAGACACCTGACCATTCCCTTCCCATCCACCCCTCCCTCCGCCTACCCCACAGTGTTTGAGTCCCCAACTACTAAGACTCTCCTGGCTGACTTCCTCCTGCATGTAGCCCCGTGTGCCACTAAGTTGTTCTGCCCATTACTCCTGACTGACTCTGAATCCCCCCGACGTGGAGTCAGGCACCCGTCTTCTCCAGGGGTGCAAAGTGATTTGGCATCTGTATGGTGTGGGGCTGGTTAACCTCCTTATGGCTACCCCTGCCTCCCGTGCCCCTTCCCACACTCTCCATCCCCCTTGGGGGACCTGTGAACCTCTGGGGGGAGGAGTGTGGAGCATAGGCTCCAGTTGAGCTGGTGCCACAGCTCAGATTTCTCTTGCTGCTACCAGCTAAGCATAGAGCTCTGCAAAGGTCCTGCAGATGGGGCACTGCCTTCTCCTCCAGAGCATAACCCTGGAGAAGCGTCCCCTACAGTTGCTACAACTTGCTAGCTCCCCAGCTATACTCATCTCATCTCCATACTGAACCTATGATAACCCTAGATCACTGATAACGACCTGTATTCCCTTAACTGCGTAGTGACTTTCGACTGGAACAAGTCTTGTTACTTCCTGTCCTGCTTTGCTACCTGATTGTCCTTCCTGGATTACTGCCTTGTACCTGTATCCCATGTAGACAGATTGGGTAAGGAAGCTACCTACCATAAGCTTATTGTCTCTCAATACTATGTCCCTAGCACAGCTCCTGTACTCCTACCCTGTATAGATATTTGGCCAGGGAGTCTAGTTTGTTTCAGCCAATACAGTACAACACACAATCTTATAGCGTTTATTACACTACAGTTACATATATTAGAGTTAACTTACCCAGACATTGAGGATCAGTTTCTATTTAGTTGTATCCCACAAAAGGAGTTATTGGGTTACCTTTTTATGTTGGCTCGCATGTGCAAAGCCAACATCTTGCGGTAGTAGCAGATTTGGAGGCACGGTCACTGTAGGCAAATGCAGGGCACGCATCAGTAGGTGCGTCCCTCATTCCCCAATAAGCCAGCAGCAGGCGCTGACATCATGCATCCCTAATGTGGCCACCAGATCTAAGAACAGGTCCACTGCAATGAGAGCGAAACTCTTGTGGAGTGGTACCACAACACGCCTCCCGATGTGCACGCAACATGGCGGCAGTGACTGCCGCCGCCTCTGCCTGTCACAATGCCGACGGGGGAGCCCACTCCCTGTCGGCATAATGTACCCCCTCCCATTTCCGCTGTGTGCTGAGGGGGTGCCCAATCCCCCTCGGCATCATGCGCCCCCCCCACAAAAGTCTTTCTTTGCCAACAGGGGGCCCAATCCCTGTCGGCGTCAGTCCCCCCCTTCCCAGTTCAGTCTACCGGCCAGGGGCCCATCGTTGGTATAATGTCCTCCAATTTGTTGTGTGCGGGGGGTGCCCAATCCCCTCGTCTCCCGCCCACTGGTATTTGCAGGCCAGGGTGCCCAGTCCCCGTCAGCTACAGCCCCAAAAACAACACAGGTGAGCACTCTGGGAGCCGACCCCAGCGTGCCAATTACCCTGTTTAAAAAAAAAAAATCCTGCAAATTTTTTTTACTGTAAAGAGAAACGTCCCTTGCGGCCCCTGCCCCTCCCCAACCCGCACCACCTCCACCCACCTGCTCCCTACACACCCCCACCCCATACTTGCCTCCGAGTCCGATGCGATGATCTTTGGTGGACCGGGAACACGTCTGCACTCTTCAAAACCGACCGCAAACTGAAGAAATCCCGGTAAGCTGTATAATGGCATAAATAGTTTTTTTTTTTCAACTTTGGTGCACATCTCAGGCATTTTTGGGAATTTTTATACCAGATTTTCAACATGGGGTTACTGGGATCTCTCCTTATGAATTCAGGCGCTGTCATGGCGTTATTCGGTCCTAAAAGGTGATTTTGTGGTCGCTGCACAGAATCACCTTTTGGGACTGATTTACGAAACAACAGTGCCGCTGTTCATGAGGGGGGCTCTCAAAAAGCCTATGTTGCAAATTTGGTGGAAAAAAATCCAAAACATGGCTGTTTTACAAGCGTGCGTTGCGCAGTTTCCACACACGCTCGTAATTTCGTGAATTTGTAGTATTTTCACTCCAGATTTTCAAAATTGGCATTTTTCCACACCTCCTTATGAAGAGTACAGCTGTCATTTTACATATCCTGACCGAAATGTGGTTTCGCATGTCTAGTGCAGAATAGCGCAGTCGCTGAGCGAAATCAGTTTCTGGGACAGTGTGAGAAAATGATGGTGGCACTGTTCATGAGCAGAGGTCCTAAAATGCCTATGTTGAAAATTTGGTGATGGAATTCCATAAAGTGACTGTGTTACAAGTGTGTGTTGCGCAGTTTCCACGCACCCTTGTAACATCGCAAATTTGCAATATTTTCATGCCAGATTTTCAACACTAGTATTTTTTCACACCTCCTTATGAACAGTAAAGTTGTAATTTTTCACATACTGCCCTAAATGTGTTTTCGCTCCTGTGGCGCACAATGGCGTGGTCACTGTGGGAAATCAACATTTGGGACCAGTTAACAAAATCACAGTGCCACTGTTCATGAGGGGAGATCCCAAAATACCTATGTTAAAAATGTGGTTTAAAAAAATAAATAAATAATTGGGTTACGGACGTGTGTTGCACAGTTTCTATGCATGCTCATGACTTCACCAATTTTTAATATTTTCACTCCAGATTTTCAACGTTGCCATTTTTTTCATCTCCTTATGAACAATACAGCTGTCATTTTCCACATACTGCCCAAAATGTGTTTTCGTCCCTGTGTCGCCAAATGGCATAGTCGCTGTGCAAAACCACCTTTCGGCTAACAAACTGATAGTGTCGCTCTTCATGAGGGTGGGCTCACAAAAGCCCATGTTGAAAATTTGGAGTGAATCTGGCACCCCACCCTGTAGAGACTGACAGGCATCAGGGGTGTGACTTGGGATCATCGGCTGTAATGCTCACGCCATTCCACCCCCAACCCCACCCTGCAGCCAGTGACAGGCATCGTGGTGTACCTTGGAGTGTTCGGTCACAAAGTTCACTCCATTCTCTTATACTGCACCCACCTCAGTGTATTTCCTTATGGAATGGGGTAAGTATAACGCCCAAAGACCCCAAAGCACACCACAACACTTGTCAGTGTCTACAGGGTAGGGTGAGGTAAAATGGCATGAGCATTATAGCTGTCGACCCAAAGGCACACCCCAATGCCTGTCGGTCTCTGCAGGGTGGGGATGGTGTTGGCATCACTTCAGTACTTCACTGCCATTCCTGTTATGAGTCTCTAACTTCTGCACTACCAATGCCAATGCAAGCGAGACAACATTTGGCACTGACAAATACTTGTTTCTTTAGGACTGCTGGCTACAGCACCTGAGGCTTACTTTATCCCCTCAGAGGTAGAGTCTCCTGCAGATGATCTGCTGACACCATTGCAGACCCTCAGAGACATATGCCCCACACCTGCTGTTTGGCACTCAAGCGATGGGACACGAGCATGAGGGGACACACTGAAAGCAATAACTAACTGTAAACAATGCCCCATTTAAATTGAGCCAGCTAAGTAAAAGAAATGATAAACCACACAGAAGGCTAAGAGGGAATAAACATATTGGTATATAAACTGTAAATGTGTTACTCATGGCAGGCGCAAGGCATGTTGAGACAGTTATATAGCCTCAATTTAAATGGGGCATCCTTAACAGTTTTGGGGAGTGTCTTACAGCTGGAGGAGGCACAATATGAGAATGCCCTATTTCTAACAAATGGAATGTGATGCATGATGTCACACTAATTGTATGAAGTATACAACTAAGATGGTGATCATACAAAAGTTTATCAGTATTGAGGTATGCCTTGAGATATACCTCAGTGGTACTGAGGCAGGATCATATTACAGTCAATGCAAATTGAACTTGAGTGCCTCAGTGGTACCTCGAGGTATATCTCAGTACTGATAAACCTTTGCACGATCACCACTGTACGTGATGTCCTGGGAAATGTTCATGAATTCAAAGAAGGCCCTCTGCACTGTGTAGTTTTAAAACATATAGGTTTTTATGATGTGTATACTCGTCGGTGGCACAACAAGGGTTAAAAGTGCAGTAAAATGCTGAAAATATTTTTAAAGTTCAGAATATTACCAAACAGTAACATAAATCCCCCAGCATGAAACTAAAAAAATAAACACATATTTACCGATAACAGGGCTAGAAATTTGTTTTAAAAAGTGGTGTACCACACGGATTACCAGTTCCCCAGATTTGGTATTCCGTCCCAGAAAGTGGTATGCCTCCCCCTTTTTTTTGTATACCTGCTAGAAAATGTCACCAACCATCAGTACATTCTTGTTTGACTAAATAAAAGGTAATAAAAGGCAAAAAACTATTTCTAAAAATTCTCCATTCATTTATTTTTGTCTGTATTTTTTTTCTTTTCTCTTTACCTTGTAGGTAAGGTGTTGAACTTCCACTTTATTCTGTGCATGTACAGAAAGAGTGATGCACAGACTTAAAAATATAGCACAGCTAGGCATTACATATATTTTTTCAAAGTGCTTTTGCAGCACTGACTGACAGCAAATTTCATCACAGTAATTTCACAAGCAGCGAAAAACAGAAAGTCTGTCTGAAATCCATGGCAGACAAGAGTAGACACTCAGGGCCAGATATTCAAAGCTTTGCCCCTGGGTTAAGTTAACACTGCCTAGTGTGCAAACTTTGCCTGGAGCACAAAGCAAGCTATATTCAAAAGGAATAGCCTGGGGCAAACAGCCTCTGAATATAGCACGAGAAAGAGGCTGTGTAAACTGGGCTGTGAGTGCAGGGCAACCGTAGCCCTGGGATTTGAAAGCACTGAATATAGCAACCAGGAAGTGCAAACCACAGTAACAACACAGTGCACAGCGACGTGAGGGTAGATAGAGAGGAACTATGTGGCCAATGTGTGTTCCAGCAAATGCGTGGACCCAATACAGCTGCAGGCAGCAGCAGATGTGAAAGAACAGTGATCAAAACGGTAAAATATTCCCCGAACTGTTAGCGCCGTGCTAACACGGTAGCGCGGCATTAGCATGGAGCTAAGCGGTTTGCCTGGTGCAAGCACGTTAGCCCGGCGCTAAACTTTGCCATATTCAACAGTGACATGCAAATGAGCCTACTTAGACAGTCTCTGGGCAAACAGCTACATTAGCTCTCATCATGCCCTGATTTGCATGCAGTTTGCACAGTGTTACTGCAGGGTCCCACAGCTCCACCTGTAGGTTGGTCTGGAAGTACAGGGGCTGGCCAGATCTGACCGCAGCTCCACCTGTAGGTCAGTCAGGCAGTGCATGATGATAGCTGCAGGCTTCATGTAAACAGTATAGCATAGCATAGCATAGCATATTGTACCCCAGGGGACAACACAGCATAGGCACAGGTGGTGGTGGTGCTGTATGCAACCATCACACTGTAGGTCATGCTACAGTGCACAGCAGACACTACAGTAGCAAGGGGGCCGGTAGTGTAAGGGACACAGCACTGCCTATGGTATGTAGGGCAGTGCTGACCACTGCACTGTACACCATGACAGGCACAGCTTGCAGGTAATTACTGACAGTGGACAGTACTATCACGCTGTTTTGTGATCCACAGATGCTGCACCTGTGACATGAGATGCACACAGTGTCATGTACATGGCCGGCAGTGTGTGCTGTGGCATCTGTACAGTTGTGTGGTAGGTGGCTGGGGGGGGGCATGTAGGATCTGGCAGGCACACAGGTGGTGGCTTAATCCCACTACTGGCCCATGTGCACTGAGCGATGTGTCCCAGCCTTGTAGCCACACCTGGGCTGTGGTGAGGTCTGGCCACCCATAAACCCTCCTCTCACTGGCCACCATGCCCACAGTGCTGCATGTGTGTGCTGGCATCTGTTACGCACCACAGACATATGGTCTACAGGTGTGTGCTATATGGCCACACTACCATGCTGTCCCCTGTGGGTCGGATCACCCCTTACTGTCTGTGCTTGGCTTGCACTGGTGGCAGCTGCTGGCATCATGGTGGTGCCATCAGCGAGCAGCATGTGTCCTCCATGTCTGGCATTTTCTAAGTGTTGCACTCCTATGTTAGGGCCGCGCAAGCACCACGCAATGCACCAATGACGTAAAAAGCTGTTTGCCCAGGGTTAAGACCAGCTTTTCTTGGGCGGTAACTTATACCGCACTACGGGTCGCGCAATGTCATGCTAAACACCTTAGCGTGGCGCTAGTCGCTGAATATCTCATAGCGAATATATTCATGTTCACTATGCCCCTTGCATATCATTATGCTTTGCCCGGCGCTACTGCTGTTTGCCTGCGCTAGTTGGCCTTTTGAATATGGCATACCCACGCTATTCCTGCGCAGATTCTTTGTGGACCACGCAAAGCTTTGAATATCTGCCCTCACATTGCAATGTAACCCAAAAATGCAGCACAAAACCCTGGACAGTCATTTTGCTTTCAGTGATGACAGTGAAATGTTCAAGCAGCAATTGACATTCATTGATGATTGAGTATCTTTTTGTTTTCTTTTTTGTCTACCCCATCAAGACGAGTTGCTACAAAAAAATGAATCTGGCCAATGTAAACAGAAGCTTTTGATTCAGTTAATCCGACATGATTTGTTACAGCACCGTGAAAGATGACATGATAGTTTTATTACCATGACATGACCAGTTGGCCAGATTTTACAAATTTAAAAAATCCTGCTCCTAGATTCGTGATATATTTTTGTAATTTTCACGTGAAATCTAATTTGGCCAGAATGTTACTGTACCATTCCCGTTATATGATATTTTGCTGTGCTAGGGTGGTTCATAAGCCACATCTCATGTTGGTGCAATGGACTCCGATTATTTTATTGTAGGAGTCAGGGCTACTAAGAAGGGAAGAAAAATGAAGACTGAAAGATACTCTGTTCACATACCCAAATCTGGACTACTTGGTGCTCAGCCATCTCCCTCAGATAAATTCCAGGCACATTTAATTGTAAGATAAAACAGTACCTGATTGGTGCATTATTTTCAGCTCCTGCTTCACCAACTTGTACTTGACTGATGGACTGTGCTAGGGCTGGCTATCTGCTGCTGCTCAACAAGTTAGCATTAGTCTACTACACAGCCATGTCTGTTATAACAAAACTGAAATTAGTAGAACAAGGACTGAGAGAGCACACAGAATGAGATTTGACAAATTAGAGTGTACTGATCAGCCTACCCGTGACTTGTAAATCTGGCACTGTGACCAGGCAAAATTATTTTTGTCACCAAAAACCTGGAGTGATACTAAAGTGGAACACAAATTTAGCAATATTAACTGTTTTGT
Organism: Neoceratodus forsteri; assembly: GCA_016271365.2. Classification (NCBI taxonomy): domain Eukaryota; kingdom Metazoa; phylum Chordata; order Ceratodontiformes; family Ceratodontidae; genus Neoceratodus; species Neoceratodus forsteri. The sequence goes on along the minus strand of CM028135.1, from coordinate 199,242,792 downwards.
AGGAAAAATGCAGACAGTCCAAGCAGGACTCAACAGTTGGGTGGGAAAGAAAGGCCAAACCTTAAATGTGGAGGACATAATCACAACAGATTCATGTAATCATCACGAGAGTACTCAGTGATGCAAGAATCCCCCCTCCTCCCCACAGTTAACAGTTTCCTGCAAACTAGTAGTACTAGGGCACAACACTGACATGGGAGTACATTCAAGTTCTTCATCAGTTATAACATGAGAATCATCATCAGACAAAAGTTTTTCAGAATAAGTTTCAGATATGAAAGATTCGTCTAAATCTACTTCCGAGTCTGAGCTATCTACCTCTTCTTCCTCCTGCTTATTGCTTTGTTTTTTTGTTCCGTGGACCATATGGCTGCAAAGAAGGCTAAAAGGGGTAAGGCCATCAAAAAGTGGAGGGTGATGAGTACTAATGCCCATAGTCTGTGTAACAAGCTCCCTGAACTAGTGGCCTTGATGGAAGAGGGTTGCCTGGATATTGTGGCAGTCACAGAAACATGGTACACAGAGAACCATGACTGGGATGTCAACATACCAGGATACACAATCTACAGGAGGGACAGGGAGGGTAAAAAAGGAGGAAAAGTAGCTCTCTATGTAAAGGGAGGGATCAAAGCAACAGAACTAAAGAGTAAACAGGGAGCAAATGAGGCACTCTAGGTCACCCTGGAGACAGGAAATGGCACCACAATCCGCTTGGGGGTTATATACAGACCCCCATCTCAGGGGGAAGGAGTGGACAAGGACATGATAGAAGGCATCCTTAGAATGGCAGAAAAGGGGAGATATTGTTGATGGGGGACCTGAATATGCCAGATGTTAACTGGACCACCTTTGCTGCAGGCACATCCAAGAGCAGGGTCATTCTTGATGCCCTACAAGGGGCATGCCTCAGACAGCTAGTATTGGAACCCACTCGGGAGGGAGCAATCTTAGATCTGGTACTCTCAAATGGGGATGGAGAAAGAATCTCAGATTTAGAAGTGGGTAGCCATCTGGGAACAAACAACCACCAAACAGTGTGGTTCACGATAAACACAGCCATACAAAAGCAAGAGTATTGGACTTTAGGTGGGGTGACTTTGGGAAAATGAGAGAGTGCCTCAGAAAAGCACTAGCAAACAGGCAAGAAGGAGGAGTGGAGGAACAATAGGGAGTAATCAAAACTGCCATCACAGAGGCAACAAGCCTTTGTGTAAAGCAAATAAACAAAACACAACAAAGGAAAAAAAACGCTATGGTTCTCGAAAGAGGTGGCAGGGAAGGTTAAGGAGAAAAGGATAACATTCAGGAAATATAAGGAAACACAGAAGGAGCAGGACAGATAACTTTATCAGTTAAAGCAGAAAGAGGCAGGGAAGGCAGTCAGAATAGCAAAGGCCCAAACCGAGGAAAGGATAGCCAACTCTGTTAAGAAGGGGAATAAGACCTTTTATAGGTACATTAGGGAGCAAAGAAAGACCAAAGGAGGGATGCTGAGGCTTAATAAAGGGGAAGGAATGTAGGCAGAGGGTGACAGTGAAAAAGCAGGGATACTGAATGAATGTTTTGGCTCAGTATTCACAAAGGAAGAGGAGGGGGAGGTACCTAAACCAAACAAGAGAAACACTCTGAAGACTGGGGTCGATAACAGTCCATTTACAGAAGAAAGGGTTCTCAAAGAACTAATAAAATTGAAGGTGGACAAAGCAATGGGGCCTGATGGTATTCACCCAAGAATTCTGAAAGAACTAAGGGTAGAACTAGTGACACCACTGACTACTCTCGTTAACAAATCGTGGGAGGATGGGGTGGTAACTGAGGACTGGAGGAGGGCAGATGTGATTCCTCTTCACAAAAGTGGGAGCAGGACAGAGGCAGGAAACTACAGACCAGTTAGTTTGACCTCAGTGGTAGGGAAAATGATGGAATCACTTCTGAAGGAAAGAATTGTTGAGTACCTAGAGGCCAGTGGGGCATAGGACCCAAGGCAGCATGGATTCACGATGGGAAGGTCATGTCAGACGAACCTAATAGATTTCTTTGACTGGGTAACCAAAGTAGTAGACCAGGGAGGGGCTGTGGACATGGCCTACCTAAATTTTAGCAAGGCATTTGATACAGTTCCACACAAAAGATTAATACACAAGTTAGCCAGCCTTGGTGTGGGTCCCAAGGTGGTAGCCTGGATAAAAAATTGGCTAGACAACAGGACGCAAAGGATAGTAGTAAACGGAGTCCACAGTGAAGAAAGGAGGGTTACTAGCGGGGTACCACAGGGTTCAGTACTGGGTCGTCCTTTTAATGTCTTTGTAAGTGACATTGCAGAGGAACTGGAAGGAAAAGTATGTCTCTTTGCAGACTACACAAAGATCTGCAGCAGGGTTGATACACAAGATGGAGTGGAAAGGATGAGAAGGGACTTGGCAAGGTTGGAGGAAGGGTCAAATGTATGGCAGCTCAGATTCAATGCAAAGAAGTGCAAGGTAATGCACCTGGGAAACAAAAACCCAGGGGAAGAGTACACAATGGGGGGTGAGATACTGACAACAATAAAAATGGAAAGGGACCTGGGGGTAATTATATCAGATGACCTAAAGGTGGGCAAGCAATGTGAGAAGGCAGTAAAGAAGGCTGGGGGGATAGTGGGATGCATAGGGAGAGGCATCAATAGTAGAAAACAAGAAGTTGTTATCCCTCTGCACAGACAGTTGGTGAGACCCCATCTGGAGTACTGTGTGCAGTTCTGGAGACCCCATCTCCGCAAAGATATAGACAGAGTGGAGACTGTCCAGAGGAGGGCAACAAAAATGGTGCAGGGTCTGCACCAGAAGACATACAAAGAAAGACTGAAGGAGCTTAATATGTATACCCTTGAGGAAAGATGGGAGAGAGGGGACATGATAGAAACTTTCAAGTACCTTAAGGGACTCAACAAAGTCCAAGAGGGTAGCATCTTTCAGAAAAAGAGATATGCAAGAACAAGGGGGCACAATTTGAAGAAGATAGAGGGGCGGCTCAGAGGTAATGTGAGGAAGTATTTTTTCATGGAGAGGGTTGTGGATGCATGGAACAGCTTCCCTGAGGAGGTCGTGGATTCAGGAACAGTGGGGGAATTCAAGATTGCATGGGACAGACATAAGGCAGTCCTATTTGGGGGGGGGGGTAGGAAGAAGTAAGCTGTTGGTTAACTAGGATCTGCAGCTTATCTGTTAGGTAGAAAAATGGGCAGACTAGGTGGACCAAGTGGTCCTTATTTTATTTATTTATTTAGTTTTTGTTTACCGGGTAGGTGCACTAGCCATGGAAATGACTATTTTCAGGCACAACCCTGGAGGGTACAGTACAATCAGTGCACACAGATCTGCCGTCAAATTCTGTGTTTCTATGTAGGAAGGCCTTTTTTTCTGTCTACCACTTTTTAACCAATACTCCATGACTGGAACTGGATCAAATTCCTGTTCACATGGTGTATGTAACAAGATCTTTATTAAGTCTATGAGACTGTCCTTTCCTAATGAACTTCACCAATTGGATTTTGTTCTTTTCATTAGGCTAAACCCACGTTCACAAACAGCTGTACTTACTAGTAGAGTATGAATTAAGGTTACTAGTCCCAAAATGTGACGTTTGTCTTGGCAAGCCTGATGAATATGTGGCCACTTTGCTTCTACAGCATTGACGTACCTTGGGGGGGGGCAAACATGTAATACCCTGACCTGATCTGCAGCCTGACAGTACTGAGAATTTGCTGATTGTTAGTGGTAGAAGAAGAAAGTCACCTTCTCTTTATGTGATTTTTTTAGTTTGGTCCACTCTGCTACATACATGTCTGGATCTATGTTCTGTTCTGTGAGGACTGGTCTGAACTCCTCTACGACACCAGCTACTGCATCCTCCACATAATCTGAAACAAATTGGAAAAAAACTGTCTCATCTTCCACCTCGTTAAGCTAAAGATGATTCTCCCAGTGCCACCCAGTCAGAGTTATTTTCTCACCCTAACACACCTATCAAGTCTACATGGGTTGTTGGCCACTGTGTAAAGTTCACAGTGTGGTTCATGCCCACCATAATGGAGTCCGGCTGGTGCATGTCTTCAGACCTGTTTGTGACATTTAGGATCATGGCTGTCAGTAGTGTCTCTCTGTCAACGGAAAACTGGTCTGCTTCGTCAACAGATAGGGTGTGTCCATGGAATTCAGGTCCCTCCAAGGCATCCAGATTTCGCAAGTGCTTTCCAGGTCTAGAAAACAAGAACAAAAGGAAAAACACAGACTTATCCCCCTTGCCTGACCTAACTTGTCCTGACAGAGATAACGTGTTTTTTTTTCTGGCTAGGGTGGAGGGAAAATACTATAGTCTAGCTAAAACCAATCTGGAAAACAAAAATGTCCTTGTTTTCAGCTTTACAAGGCAGTCCTTCAAGTCCTGAAGTGATTCAAACACCTCTCCCACTGAAGTATCATTTGCTTGAAGAAGCAGGTTGACTTTTGTGAACTCTTCCAGGATGTCTGCCATCAGGTGAATGTAGCATAGACATCTCCAGGTCTGCGTGGTCTTCAGGTAGCCCTTGGCCTTCGCTGCTTGGTTCCCTCGGGATCCACCAAGTTGCATCTGAGAAGACAAAAAATGGCACAAGTTGTTGCTTTAGTAGTTCCAATTTTAAAACAAATCTAGACTGTGCTTAAAATGGAGTCTGGGACAGTACATACCTGTTGGAAGTGTAGCAGGATCCAGTAGTGTAGCAAAATTGCCTGGGTGCATGGTGATGTTACAGGGCCCCTCCCCAGTTTTAAATAAATATCAAAATTATAATTTGGGCCCTTCAAAACTCATGGGCCTGGGTGCCACTGCACCCCCTGCACCCTTGTAGCTACGCCTCTGGCAGGATCCCGGGCAGGGGTGCCGGAAGATGGTAAAAACTGAGGGGGCGGAGGATCAGAGGGGCACTTTTAAGTGTCAAAAGGGCACTTTCGACACTAGTTTTTGCCATACAAAAATACAATAAATCATGTACACACATCATAATGTTAACAATGCAGTCCCATTTAGGACTAATTATGCAACGGCATACAAAGGTGCCAGCAAAAGACCACCCAGTCTAAGTCTGCTCATGTGTACAGCAATATTAGAAAGCAGCTGTCGCACCCATTCCCTCCAATAGCTCCACATGACGCTTGAACCACACATTCCTTAACCTGTTACAGTGGTTGTCGAGGTGCAACAGAGAGATGCCATAGTAATGTGCATCACCAGTCCCAAGCATGCAGTCTTCACACTAATGAGTTAGAGTTTTGGTTCCACTAACTTCAAGATAGAAGTTAGTGGTTAAGCTCCAACCACCAGCGACAAGGTAAACTCCTGAGGCTGGGGAAATAAAGACACAGAGCCATTATGTTTACACAGCTTATTTATTAATGAATCAGTGTACATCGAAAGTGTATTTATTAATGAATCATAGTATACAATGACAGTAAACAATATTGTACAACGACAGTAGGTATAAACAGATTTTTACAGCAGTCTGGATGGATGGATGGAGGAGGGATACATTTGAAATGGGCCAATGTTCCAAAGAATTCAATAAAGGAAAGACATCTCATTCATTCCTGTACTGTTGCTACTGCATACCACAGACCCAACCAACCAATTTACCATCACATCTATACTCCTGTCATGAATTAATCCTTGATGCTCTGGTCACCACTTCAGGCTGGTAAGCCTTGCAAGCCTCCACCAAGCCCTGGTGGCCACCAAATGATCCCATGAATGCTCTGGGAGCCACTTCAGGCTGGTAAGCCTTGCAAGCCTCCACCAAGCCCTGGTGGCCACCAAATCATCCCATGAATGCTCTGGGAGCCACTTCAGGCTGGTAAGCCTTGCAAGCCTCCACCAAGCCCTGGTGGCCACCAAATCATCCCATGAATGCTCTGGGAGCCACTTCAGGCTGGTAAGCCTTGCAAGCCTCCACCAAGCCCTGGTGGCCATCAAAATCAACCAATTTACCATCACATCTACACTTCTGCCATGAAGTAATCCTTGATGCTCTGGTCACCACTTCAGGATGTTAAGCCTCTGCAAGCTCCATTAGGCCTGGTGGCCACCAAAATCAACCAATTTACCATCACATCTACACTTCTGCCATGAAGTAATCCTTGATGCTCTAGTCACCACTTCAGGATGTTAAGCTTTGCAAGCCTCCACTAGGCCCTGTGGCCACCAAAATCAACCAATTTACCATCACATCTATACTTCTGCCATGCATTAAGTGAGCAGTTAAGCCCAACCACCAGCGACAAGGTAAACTCCTGAGGCTGGAGAAATAAAGACACAGAGCCATTATGTTTACATAGCTTATTTATTAATGAATCAGTGTACATCGTAGTGTATTTATTAATGAATCATAGTATACAATGACAGTAAACAGTATTGTACAACGATAGGGTATAAACAGATTTTTACAGCAGTCTGATGGATGGATGGAGGAGTGGATACATTTGAAATGGGCCAATGTTCCAAAGAATTCAATAAAGGAAAGACATCTCCTCATTCATTCCTGTACTGTTGCTACTGCATACCACAGACCCAACCAACCAATTCTACATCACATCTATACTCCTGTCATGAATTAATCCTTGATGCTCTGGTCACCACTTCAGGCTGGTAAGCCTTGCAAGCCTCCACCAAGCCCTGGTGGCCACCAAATCATCCCATGAATGCTCTGGGAGCCACTTCAGGCTGGTAAGCCTTGCAAGCCTCCTCCAAGCCCTGGTGGCCACCAAATCATCCCATGAATGCTCTGGGAGCCACTTCAGGCTGGTAAGCCTTGCAAGCCTCCACCAAGCCCTGGTGGCCACCAAATCATCCCATGAATGCTCTGGGAGCCACTTCAGGCTGGTAAGCCTTGCAAGCCTCCTCCAAGCCCTGGTGGCCACCAAATCATCCCATGAATGCTCTGGGAGCCACTTCAGGCTGGTAAGCCTTGCAAGCCTCCACCAAGCCCTGGTGGCCACCAAATCATCCCATGAATGCTCTGGGAGCCACTTCAGGCTGAAGCCTTGCAAGCCTCCACCAAGCCCTGGTGGCCACCAAATCATCCCATGAATGCTCTGGGAGCCACTTCAGGCTGGTAAGCCTTGCAAGCCTCCACTAGCCCTGGTGGCCACCAAATCATCCCATGAATGCTCTGGGAGCCACTTCAGGCTGGTAAGCCTTGCAAGCCTCCACCAAGCCCTGATGGCCACCAAATCATCCCATGAATGCTCTGGGAGCCACTTCAGGCTGGTAAGCCTTGCAAGCCTCCACCAAGCCCTGGTGGCCACCAAATCATCCCATGAATGCTCTGGGAGCCACTTCAGGCTGGTAAGCCTTGCAAACCTCCACCAAGCCCTGGTGGCCACCACAACCAAGCAACAAATTTACCACCATATGAATCTCTGTAAAGTACAGAATTTCTGTATCAGATTTTTCCAAAAAAGTTAAGTCGTTCTCTCGTTTGCTGCACAAACTCCGAACAATTAGTGTCCGATCCAAGTTGTCCGTCTCTCTCTTGTGAATGTGCAACAGCATTAGGTGATTGTACCTCTTCTCTGTCATGGTGCTTCTTAAGTAAGACTTTATCGTCCGCTGAGTTGAAAAAGATCTCTCCCAGTTGCTGTACTCATTGGGACGAGGAGGTAAATTTGAATGAGCTTCACTACTTCTGAATACAGTATCTGCTGCTGGCAGTCTTTTCCCACCAAGGCATCAATAATGGTGTTGATTGAAGTTACTGCCCTCACCTCTGGCGGAACCTGCCGCATAAGTCCTGGGAGCAAGTTCAGTTGTGCATTCAGAATGTCAATGTCCAAGTCCTTATCTCCATACAACTGTGTGATCTGAAGAGGAACTGAAAACGTCTTTGCATTGGCTGCTTGAAGCAACAAATTCTCCATGGATGACAGCAAAGCGTAGGTTTCTTGATCAAAACGTCGGTCTAGTTCAACAAGACAAGCATCAATGGCTTCATAGTACATCTGTCGATACCAGTCCTTAGCAGATTCGGGATGGTGATGTGGTGCACTACCATGTTGCAGCCTTGCTGGCACATAGTGCTGTCTGGGAAGTTTTGGCTCCTTCACTTTTTTCAGTAGTTGCTCTCTCATTGATGCCTTCATAGACCTGGTCAAAGTCATCGCACATGGCTTGTAAATTCTTCTTCAGGAGTTTATGCTCATCATTGTAGTTTCTGCTGTCAGTGTTTTTGTTTGCAGGATTGAAGCCACTTGTTCTGATACGCTGAATATGTTGTATGATACAACCAGTCCAAAATAGGTCCGAAACTTTTTCATCACCGACATCAGGCCTTTGACCTTAGTTCTGCATATCTGTAGCTTTGTCTCGCTTCAGCTCCTCTAAGGTGTCATGGAGTGCTCCATAGTTTTGGAGAACCGACTTGATACTTTTGTTCTTGCTGTCCATCTTGTTGGACAAAGTAAGTGCAGGCCTTCTATCATCATGTAAGGGTCGCCACGGTCATTCACTGCAATATTTTCATAAAGAGCCAGCCTCTGTGGGATCCCGAATCAACACACTTAAATTCTGGACAAAGCTGAGAGCATCAATGGCATCACTGCTTTGCTACAGTTTTGCAACACCAGGTCCAAGGAATGACTTGCACAATGGACATTCAATGCTAGTGGATTTTCTCTCTTAATTCTTGTTGCAGTTCCAGAAATGCATCCACTCATATTTGCTGCTCCATCATACGCCTGTCCCCTCAGGTTGTTGATTGGTAAGTTGCATCTTATTAGAACATCCTTAATGGCACTGGTGATGGATTCTGCATCAGTCTTCGCCATTTCATACATCCCAATAAAATCTTCCATGTATAACAAAATGGGGCAGGGAAACCCATCGGATACATATTGTCATCTGTTCATGTTGACCAATATCCCGTGATTCATCTGCGATGATTGCATACAGCTTTGATTCATTGCGTATCTCTTCCAGAAGGTTCCTCAGCAGCTGATGTGCCATGATTTCCATGACTTCATTCACAACATCTGAACTCTGATACTTCCCTTCCTGGATCCATCCCTGTAGTTCTGGCATGTCAACTGCCCTACTTAGCATTTCCTGCCTCAGGTTGCTTTCCTGTTCTTCATGGCCACGAATTGCTAGTCCTTGCCGAACTAGAAGCTTTATTGCATTTACTTGTTTCAGGAACAGGTCTCTGTTTCTTGCCTGTTCCTGTGCAAGATGCTGGCTGAGCTGAGCACCAACGTTCATCCTTGTGTTGTTGAATGCAGTATACTTCTCAACAGCTTCATGGTGGAATAATGATGTCTGATGTTTCTTGAATTTGTCAATTGCTTTCTTCCAATCACTAAATCCTGCTGAAATGAATGTAGTTTTCACCACAACGACTGTCTGTGATTAGTTTTCTTTCCACTGCTGCCCGACAGTAGTAGCAGAACACACATCCTTTTGAAACACAATATGTTAGCCAGTTGAAGATGAAACCACGTGTTTGACAAGTTCTTGTTTCACTTCTCCCATTGGTTCGAGAATGACTTGTTTGATCAAGTATCTATAACACTGCTTGGTTGAAAACACTGTTAAGATTGTGGCAACAAACAGAAGAGCAGGAGGGAGAGACAAAGAGACAGCAGATTCAGACACGGTTGGTTCAACTGCAGTTACCCAGGCTTTCTAAGAACAGGAGGGGAGAGACAAAGAGACAGCAGATTCAGACACGGTTGGTTCAACTGCAGTTACCCAGGCTTTCTCAGAACAGGAGGGGAGAGACAGAGACAGCAGATTCAGACACGGTTGGTTCAACTGCAGTTACCCAGGCTTTCTCAGAACAGGAGGGGAGAGACAAAGAGACAGCAGATTCAGACACGGTTGGTTCAACTGCAGTTACCCAGGCTTTCTCAGAACAGGAGGGGAGAGACAAAGAGACAGCAGATTCAGACACGGTTGGTTCAACTGCTGTGAGCTGAGTATTCTCAGAGACATGCACGATGTTGCCATCACTGTTGCTGTTCATTGGGAACAGCTCTGCAGCTCTGTTTTCTGTATCAGAGAAAGAGCAGGCCTTACCATCCAGGGGCACTGGAATAGCAGCTGCACAATCATCAGGCAAGGAACATGTTAGTTCTAGCACTGATGCAGCATTTGAAACAAACATGGCTGCATTTGACTCTGTCGAGGCCATTGGCAGCGAGTGGTATGCACAGTTACATTGGCACCTACAATATTGGTACAGCTGACAGCTGCAGTGCTTGTGGCAGTGTCAGTGGTATTATTCCTGGCAGCGATGTCCCTTGCATGCTCTGAAGCTGTTGGTATGGGGCACTCCCAAACCAGTAATTTAGTTTTCTTGGCATCTTGGCAGCAATATCAGCCAGTTGTTTCTCCATCTGTTGTTTTCGCCTCTCAGACCGTGGCATATTTGAATGCAGTGAGTCCGTGCAGGCTTTGAGAAAGAATTATGATACAGTTTAGTGAACCCATCCAATTACCATCTTCTGATAAGGTACTGCAGCATGAACATTAAGCATGCAAGCAATAGAATTTCTATGGCAAATATTTTATATTTTGCCCTTTCTCAACCCCCAATCGTTGTCAATAGTTATCAATCCGCAACTACTGGGCCTACTTTAGATATTCTCGGCTAGTGATCCATGCAGCAAAATGCTTGTGTATTGCACCAGTGTACAAGACTGGAGTCCAATAACATTTATTGGAGGCTTTGGCTTGTAGACACTGGGGAATGGGACTGGGGCGCCCTCCTGAAGACAAGCCGGCAGCGCAACAGAGGAAAAAAAAACAACTAAAAAAAGACATTCTGCTTAAGGGAGATTTGGTCAGTAAAGCAATGGGTAGCAAGACAAGAGAGGGAGTATAAAATGTTGTACTTGTTTACGCGCATTCATATAAGCTACATACTCCTCAGAATGGACACATCTACCAGCTGTAATAAGAAGGTATCAGAGGTCTGATTTCAGTCCAAGCCACTGGATTCTCGAAGAGAACAAAACCCAATGTTTTACTAATCCAAGTTCACCTTTTGGAAACTAGGTGGACTCAGTGCTACGCTGGTACTGACAATTAAACTGTTTTGTATGCCACCAACACTGTTACTCAGCTGCCCAACTGTTACAGTGGCAGGGCTTTTGTTATGGCCATGACTTCAGTATTGTGAAATTTGCCTCCTCCCCTATGTCACATATCGGCCACCTCTCCCAGCAGCTGCAACTCAGAATTTTCAAATGCCCAACTTCTGCAACTCTTCCTTCTCAGAGATGACCCAGCAGCAAGGAGTAAGCAATCCTCACCCTATTACTGCCTGGCTATGCAACCAAGGGTGGTGACAGAGAGGCCAAAGTTCAGTGCATGCAAGGACTATGCTATTCACCCAACATTGAATTGTTTTTATACGAGAAGCACAAACCTCAGTTGTTTCATAAACTGTGCCCACAGGGAGAACTTGGACACAGTGGTACTACTTTTTAATGCTCCCTATACCACTCAGTGGTTTCTCACACAAGTCATGCCAAGTGGCAACTTCATTTACCACCCCTGAACACAACAGTGGCATACTCTAATCCAGTCCAACATGCAAGGCAGATTCCATGCCATTGTCTGCCAGTGCTACACTACGTAAAACATGCATCATTAATCATTCTAAGCATGCTTACAGCTGCCTCCTCCACACCCAGCTCACTTTAGACACATTTGTAAATCACTATTTTATAATGCAAATGCTCCCTAGATTTCTGAGATGTGAGTCCTGGCAATCCAAGCTATTAGAACAATTACAGTTAGGTCGTGAATGCCACCAGTCACAGGAATTAAAAAGGCAGATGTGCAGAGTCAGTCGAGAGAGAGAGGGGGACACACGATACACAAATTATGTTAGCAGCAGTATGTGGTCGTTTGAACTCCCGACAGTGCAATTTTTTTTTTTTTTTTTTTTTAACTGGTTCCATAGCACTCCGGAAATGGAGGTCTTAGCTAGTCAAGGTGGCTGTATAACAGGAGATGGTGGGGCCTCAAGTGCTCACAGGGGTGCATCTCCAGAACCTGTACAGGTCCAACAACTATACAGGGTAGCTTTAGGGCTGTGCAGTATACCACAGCTCCATAACTAAGGGAAGTAGGAACTGGCTCATACCCCGCTTCTCATATGAGAATAAAGACAGTTCCTCACTCTGCTGAGTATTTCCTCCACCACCACCAAAACAATTTCAAAAGTCCACCAATACCTGGGTTGCTTAAGATGGGCCAGGCATTGCTTGTCATCAGATCACAAATTGATTTTTGCTCAGGCTATCCTCCCCATGCTAGATTACAACATGCCAATGCCTCCAGTCTTTCCCTAACTTTTCATAATCAGCTTATATTTATTTTAAAATCGAAATGGAATGAACACCATTGTACTCTACCTACCCAGTTAAGCTGCTTATTCCCCATCCAGATGCACCTTCAATTGGCTCTCTAGTAATTTACAAAACTGTAAACAAGCAGACTCAACGTATCCGAGATTCTTAGTTCCCACCTATAGTCAGCATTAGAGACATACCCAATCAAGGTTGTTCTCTGCCTAGGTTCCAACCTCCAATACAAAACAGTTTTCAACTGTGTATTCAGGCACAATTAGATAAGAGTCTTTAGAGGTATGATGAATCTCATTACTGTAAATAGGAACATTACTCACTACTGCCAGTTTGAAAAGGGCCTTTTCATGTTCTAAAAATTAGTGCTTTTGGAGAACAGCAGACGTTTTAGAATTTGGCTCTTTAAGAGCAATCTTTACTCAAGATGAGTCGTCGTGTCATGGGACACCCTTTAATGTCCCTAATGTTTTGATTAGACATTACCAGGTGTAGTGCTGCCTCCTTTGTAGCTTCACTCACCCATTGTGTGAGGAAACAGTCCAGAGTAACATCCACAAATTTTGACCCTTTCTGCCTTATAGTAGCTGCCGCCCCAGCCTATGTCTGGAAGCTTGCAGTAAGCCATTAACACTATGGGCCTGATTTTAAAAGAGCCCCTTAGAGCGATGCAAGTTGTATCACTCTAGGGCTGCGGCAAACTTCAAGTGCATCAAACCCTGTGCCCAGTTTTATAGATTAGTCCCTGCACCAAAGACCCAGGAGTTACTGCAGTTGCAGGCTTGCACCAAACATTTGGCACACCTGCGGGATTGCCACAGGATCTAGCCCACTGCCTAGCACAACACCAGAGGGGCTGTGAAGGTTGAGGGGATGCACATGCAAGCTAGGAGGGGTCTGGGGCAGGGGGAGCATGGGGAGTGCCCTAGAGGATTTGGGAAGACAGCAGGAATGACAGGGATGTGAAGTGGCACAGTCACTTGATGGAACTCCATGGGGATTGGCAGGCATGGACAGTGACATGGCACCAATGGGACACAGCACTTACACCTGCCCCATAGGTGCAACAACTGACAACCCTGAAGGTGTAAAGCTTAGCTGAAGGTTGAGGACTGCCAGTGGTGGAGGGGAATGTTCTTCAAGCACCACAATAGTCCCTGGTACCCACCTCCCATTGTGGCAGGCTACCTACCACCTACAGGTGGTCCATTGTTGCACCTATGGGGGGGCTGTGTCACTGTTCATGTCTGCCAACCTCCCACAAAGCAGTGCCTTTCTGTGCCCACCTGGGGCCATGTCACTACCCATGGCTGCTGGGTGCCACATCACATTCCTGTCATTCCCGCTGTCTCCCCGATGCCCTCTAGGGCACCCCCATGCACCTTCTGCTCCTGCCCCCTACTTTCAGGTACCCTCCATCACCAGTGTCTGGCAGTGATTCATGTCTCTTAAACCTCCTCCTGGCTAGTCTAACTTGAACCTTCTGTTGCCTCCATGGTGGGGCTTCCAAAATTACAAATAAGGAGATGGTGCAGCCCCACTGTGGTGCAAACCCTCTTGCAACCTGGTGCAACGGTGCTTCTGTCGCAAGGGCCAAGGAGGCTTGGGCGCAAGGCATCCCAATCTCAACACAAATTTCCAAATCTCAGTACCAGCATTCTGTCGTTAAGTCAGTGGGTGCAGTTATAGGCCAGTCCCAAAATATATTTCTTGTATGTGTTATTGACCAGCGTCTACTTTAGAGCTAGTTGGCTCAGCAATACATATCTTGCGACATCATTTTGTTGTTCTCTATCTCTGGAGTGCAGTTAATTACTTTTTTCCAATCTCAACACATTCAAAAAAAATCAGGATTTCCCCACAAAGTTTGATGCAAGGTGCCACTTGCATCATACCCATTTGGTGCAGGCACCTTGCAACAAACATACGCTTTAGAATCAGGTCACATGGCTCCAGATCTTGCCACTTTCCTTATCTCTGTCTCCATAGCTTCATCCATTTGGTCATTAGATCTGGTGGTTACACTTTATTTTGTGTCTGTTTCAACGTAACTAATATCTAATTACATGAAACAGGGTAATTGCATGTTGGTTGCATGCAGCTGCATTGTAATTGCAATGCAGTTGCAGTGTAGTTACACTGTAACTAGAGTGTAGGTAAGTGACAAAATAAAGTGTAACCAATCTGGTGACCTGTACACTACCCCCTACCTTGCACTTCTTTTTACTCCACTTAACCTGTTTTCACAATGCCCCCTTCCCCTTAACTGTTGTAGCTTTAGACACCGCTTAATATCATCCCCCACATACACTGCCACCCCAACCCCTTCTGTTTTCCCTGTCCTTCCTGAAGAGCTTGTACCCTGGAACATTTAGAGTCCCAGCAGTTCAGGTTAGCCCAAGTTTCTGTAACAGTCACTATGTCTATTTTGTCTGCAGCCTTCATCACCTAAGCTTCATCCATCTTGATGCCCTTATGTCTGGCATTTATGTATACCACCTTCCATTTGTCCCCCTTCTACAATTCCATCCTTTGCCCTCTGATTTAGTCCTTCCATAAATGCAGGGAAGTCTGCTGTTTGTAATGGGATTCAAGCCACTCACCTCTGCAACATGCCCAGCCCCTTCCCCATCAGCCCCCGTAGTATTATTTAGCTCACATAAGACTGTGTTCCTCAGCTGGTGCATTTATTGATAAGACAAAAAAAAACATGGAATTTATGGTTAGACAAAGACTGGCAAACAGGCTAAGCTCAGGAGGAATTTTGCTGAGTAATGTCAAAAGCAGTACATATGAAATGCCATGCCACAATATTATCTAGAAGGCTATGAATATGGGGCACCGATTCTATTTTTATGCATGTGAATGTGCACTTTTGGATTTGTGTCAAGGTGAAAAATGGAACATTTTAACTTTTCTGCTGGTAACAAGAACAATTTTTTTCCAGTGAAGGGGTAGATTAAATAGAAAGTAGTGATGCAGAGAAACATTGTTTAGTTTTCAGGGCTATAGTTGGTGTTCATGAGCCCCAAACCTGCCCCCAGACTCCCACACAGGAGCCTATTTGTCCTGAAGACACAAACAGTGCAAGTGTTCCTGCATTGCTTTGTTGCCACTCATGACACCAGTAACCTCAATTTGGGAATTAGGCTTAGCTCAGGATGCTGAAGCATAGGGGTGGTGAAGCTCCCAAATCAAAGCCAGCCTGAGCCATCGCCCATCATATAACATGCTACCCTCTCATGCTTCTACCACCCTTTGAGAGGAAGTATTTCTCACTACCTTCTTTAAATCCCCCCCTTCCCCCAATTTCATAGCATGCCTCCCAGTTCAAGAGCTTGCCCTCTTTTGGAAGAGGCCCCTCACTGCATTCTGTTTACCCCTCAGGAGGTACTTGAAGGGTCAATCAAGTCACCCCTCACTCTCCTGTCCTCCAGAATATACATCTTGAAACACCTCCCTCGTAGCCTGTGGTTTTGTTTCTGCTTCTCTGGACTCTCCACCCTGTCTATATCTTTCTTTAGGTGCAGTTTCCTGAACTGAACATAGTATTCCAGGTGGAGGTGTACCAGAGAGCAGTACACCAAATCCCTCATCCTGCTGGTGATGTCCCCTCCCTGTGCATCCCAGCATCCCACTAGCCCAGCCCACATACTTGTCACAACTGTACTAACACCTTGTGGTCTTTTGAAATAACCATAAGGTCCTGTTTCTCCCTAGCAACTGACAGCCTCCGCCCTCCCCCCATCTTATACTAAGCACTGGGGTGCCTGTGCCCTAGATGCATGATTTTGCACTTTTTGGCACTGAACCCCAACTGCCATGCCTAAAAAATGGTTTTAGACTGTTTATTTTTTTTGGGGGGGGGGGCTTCGTTTCTTTCATGCCCTCTAGTGCCACAGAGTCAGGAACAGAAGAAACTGATACTACAGAAGTACTGCTGGTGTTCTTATATTGGATTTCAGGATTCACCACAGAACTTTTGCATTTTTCTGCTGTTATACAGGCAGTGGTGTTGAACTAACAGGCCATAGAAAGAAACTGCAAATAATTTACCTCTTTTCCTTTTTAGCTTGATTTTTCTTTCAGGACAGTTGCTCAAAATGCGTAGTATCAACACCAGTGCTGCTATCCAGCATATTCATGAGCATTTGACTGCATTTTAATTTTGCTGCACACATCCAACTGGTTAAGGGCAAGTCATGTGGTTACTTGTTATATACCATATTACAGAATACTTAGTTTGGAATTCAAAATATATACAACAAACAATGTGACTTACTTTTTTTAGTGGTATCTGGTGCAGACTGTACAGTCAGTGAAATGATGTTGCGCTGCCGCCGGCCCGCCGTCGATAAGGAGATTCTTTTCTCCAGATGCCCAGGCACAGTAGGAGCTACTCTTCTTCAGGCACAACAGCTCCTGAGCTACAGACTCAGTCCCGACTAGCTTCCTCCTTGCTGTGGCTTAGGAACTTCGGGGGCTCTTCTAATCTCAGTCTCAGTACCAGCTTTCTCCTCTTCAGACAGGCTCCACTGCGCCTCCTCTTCGGGACCCTACTCCGACTCTCACTCATCTCTCAGTACTACCCTGCAGGATTCAAGGAACTAACGCCGCTGTTACTGAGCGTCACCCTAAAGTGACTAACTAGAACTTTACTTGATTCAGGCTTCAGGCCACAAAAACTCACAGAGTCCACAGCACTAACTTGCTGCTGCAGGCTGCAGCTAAGGAATTAAAGACAGAAGAGTTATGGATGCCGTCCTGACGCCGACGCCTGCAGTTGTAGTCCTTCACTAGCAGCAGCTGCCCCGGTTGCTGAGCTCCACAACCTGACCAGTCTCTCCAGTCCGACTCTCCAACTATGCGCCGCCCTAGTTGCCCTCGATTCTCACTCTGACCTCCTCTCAGCTGAGCTCAGTACAGTCAGACTCAGTCAGTCACCTCCGCCTCCGCACTATCCAGACCACGGACCACGCACACAGCTCCTCAGGCTCGAGTCTGTCTACTCCAGGCAGGAACAGAGCAGGATAGGAAAAGCTACGAAACCACTGGGCATTTAAAGAGCCCGCGCGACCCACCCCCAACTAAAGACACGCCTTTATTTCTTAAAGCGGACCTGATTGAGAGATATGTTTGCCATCTCAATCAGGTCCGCTCTGGGGTACGCACGTCACATATTTAGATCCCGCCCCCATATGCAGCTAGAGAAGAAGGGAGTCGCGAGGGAAAAACAAACAAACAAAAAAAAACGTACACCATTCGGCTCCCGCTACCCTTCACAGAAGCATAGGGGCAATTTTCTAGGCTGCACAAAAGTGGTGGGGCGGCCGCCCCTTCCGGTTCCGGCGCCCCTGATCCCGGGGTAGTCTATGATGAGTACTTTCAGTGCTGTTAATGTATTTTGTGCCCATCTGGTTCCTCCCATTCTGGTTGAAATAAGGCATCTTACTCATGCTGCCTGACAGGACTCGCTCAGATTTTTACGGTTTAGAGGTGGGAAATGATAAAACAGATTGTTCCCCAGCAGTAATTGGTCTATTTTTTTATGATACGTGATGTTTTTAAGACATCCTCCTGGGCTAACTCCAGCCTATGTGCATTACAGTGGATTGTGACTAGGTGAGGACAATCCTTTTTCAGTAGTGCCGCCACCCCCTCTTCTACCGGTTATCACTGCTGCCCCATCGGTGGTAAGCCCTACCAATTTGTTTTTCCACTCTGCTAACTCTGTCTGTGACAGCATGATCGATGCATGCCGTGACTGATGCTGCATCAGCTTTGTGTGGATTTTCCAGGGACACAAAAAAAACACCTGGCACCCCCTTGTTTACTGTTCTTGTGTAAATTATTTCCTGTTCTTTTATTTTTTTTTTAAACTTTATTTTTTCATTAATTATTCCAGGAATTGGGGGTTCAGTTTAAGTCCATCTGTATACACAAATTAAAAGTACAGAGCAAACATTCAAGTACATATCTGATAAATTGCTGCCAAGACATGAATTTTCATTTAATTTCTTATGCAATAAAAATTAATGGGGGGGGGGGAGGAAGAAGGCACCATACTGTTACAGTGTAAAGCATAGAGGAATTATATAAATAGAACCATAGGTTAGGGTACTTACTATTTGAATTGGCTAACTGGAGATAGCCTTATCCATGACAGCTAAATAGCAGGAGGAGACACCTAGGGAAGGGATACAGGTCTAAGGTACCAGATCTTGTCTATGAGTGACGATCTGCAGCCACCAGGGAGACCAATAACCCTGTATCGAGGTAGTTTTTTTCTGTATTTTCACCGTCATACTCTCCATCAAATATGTATCATGGAGTTGATCTTCCCAAGCCCTAACAGTGGAGGGGGGGGGGGCATCAGCCAACTTTTAGTAATCATTTTCTTGGCCGCGGTCAATAGAATCAAGGCCAAATATAATTTAGATTTATTTTTAAAATCCGGTGGGAAGTGTAGTAGTATTGCTGTGGCTGGACTGAGAGTAGTCAGTTCCAGCCATAAGACTGTTATGACCTTCTCCACCTCCCTCAAAAAGCCATTGAGGATGGGGCAGCCCCAGAAAATGTGGAAATGGGTAGCCTCATGGGCCCCACATTTTCTCCAGCATGAGGCATCTCGTGAGGGAAGATATTTGGAGGTTATATGTGGAGTACTAAAGAAACAGGAGGACACTTTCCAGGCAAATTCACGGCAATTATATGAATTTGTTAGTTGATGGTGTCTCCTCCATATCCACATCCAGTCTGTCCTGGACAAGTCCACCTGCATCTCTCTTTCCCAGATCCCTTCAACCCTCCTCCAGGGATCACCAAGTGAGGAGATGTATGCCCGGTAAAATCTGGAAATCAAGTGTCTGGGGTCTGTCTCTGCCTGTATAATATTAAAAGTGTAAACAATGGTGGAATCTCCTCCGTGTCCACTGTTAAGGACACTACAGTCTCATGAAAGTGTCTAATTTGGAGATATCGAAACCAGTCTGTGCTCGGGAGGTAAAAATTCCTCCTTTAATTGCATAAAGGTTTTAAAGTTACCATTTGAATAGAACTGATATGGGTGGGAAAGCCCCAGAGAGGACCATTTATTAAAACCTTTATCTACACCCAAGGGGTTAAACCTCCGATTCTTCCAAGGGACCCCTATCCAGAGAGCACCAAATGAGTTTGCAGATAGAGACAAGAATCTTGACCATGTTCCAAGATAACTCCTAATATAAATTGATGTCTCCGAATCCAGATCAGTCATAGAGGGAGGCTGGGAAATGGTTGACGCAATTAATTGAATATCTGATAGTTCTTGTTCTATATCTCTCCACCGTGGCCCAGACCCTCTTGGGAGCAGCCATTCGCTAAAATGATTTAGCATAGTAGCCATCGCATACCGGGACCAACTGGGTAGTGATAGGCCTGCTCTTTCTTTGGGGGCATACAGTTTATCTAGAGATATCTGGGGTTTACCTCCATGCCACAGGAAATTAGACAGCAGTATATTCCATCTCTTCTCATCTCTTTTGAGAAGCGACTGTGAAACTGTCTGTAGTAAATACAGTATGTGGGGAAGCACATTTACCTGGACTATCTGAATTCTATTCATCAGGGAAATCGGGAGAAGGGTCCAGGTCTCCAAGTCCCGCTTAATTTGTGCAGATAGCTCAGTATAATTTTTGTTATAAGTCTGTGTTGGCGTCCTGAAAATTTGTATACCTAGATATCTCAACGAATCACATTCCCAATTATATGTGAAATTTTCTTGTACATTTTTGTCTGGGAAATTTCCTGTATTTAGTGCTTCTGTTTTCTGGGTGTTAATCTTGTAGCCCGAAACTCTCTCAGTGTATCTCAGAGCTTGATGTAAGACCAGCAAGGAGGCTTCGGGTTTGGTAATATATAACAAAAGATCATCTGCATATAAGGCAACCCTGTGCTCCCTGCCCCCTGCCCAGTAGCCCGACATCTCCGGTAGTTTACAAAGATACTGGACCAGTGGTTCTGCATATATAGCAAAAAGGTATGGAGAAAGGGGGCATCCCTGCCGGGTTCCCCTGGACAACGGAAATGTCAAGGAGCATGAGCCATTAGCTTTAACTACAGCCTGGGGGTCAGAATAAATGCCTAAAATATTGGCTATAAACTCTGTGGGAAAAAGCAGCTTTTCCAAGGTTTTTTTCAGGAAAATCCAGGAGTCTCTATCAAATGCCTTCTGGGCATCGAGTCCCAGGATAAGTAAATGGGCTTGTGCACAGCGGGCATGTTCTATTAAGTATAAAGTCCGTTTAATGTTATCAGACGTTTGTCTTTTGGGTATAAAACCTGCCTGATCAGGATGAATTAGTAAGGGAATAATGTTATCTAGTCTATGAGATAATATACTTGTGTATATCTTATAGTTCTGATTCAAAACTGAGATGGGCCAATATGATTCACATTTATGGGGGTGTTTTCTAGGTTTTAGGATTACAGAAATCGTAGCATATGAACAGGATCTTGGATATATGCCCTTTGTATGGCCTTCCTCCTTCATTCGGGTTAATGGATTGGAGATCCATTCCCAAGCTGACTTGTAAAACTCTGCTCCGTAGCTATCTGGACTAGGGCTTTTCCCATTTTTAAGTTTAAGAACGACATGTTTAACCTCCAAGCTGGTAATAGGACGGATTAGTGTTTGCTTTTGTTCCGTAGTAAGCCTAGGTAGAACTAAATCCCTCAGGAAGGCATCAACCTCAGCTTCATCCGCTGGGGAATCATCTTTATTTAATTTGGCATAATAAGATTGGAAAGCCCCCACTATTTCAGTGGTGTTAAAGCAGAGTGCTCCTGAAGAAGGGTGTTTAACCTTGGAAATTATAGATTGTCTGATTTGTTTTCTGAGTCTGTGTGCCAGAATTCTGGTAGCTCTAGGGCCCCCCTCAAAGTATTTTTGTCTGAGCCACAGTAAGGCCTGTTCTGTCTTTTCCGTGAATATCTTTTGAATAGAATGTTGAGTTGCAGTGATTTGATCTAATAGAGAGGTTTCTCCCTGCATATGTGCAGATTGGAGGAAGCTCAGCTTCTCTTGAAGCTGATCCAAATTAGATTCCAATCTGTGCCTTTTTTGGGAGGAATATGCTATTAAATGTCCTCTCAACACAGCCTTCAGAGTGTCCCATAGTAACTGGGGAGAGGTCTGCGTGTTGTTATTATCTGCCAGAATCTACTTAATCCTGGCTTGTATCAGGTCTCGACATTCAGGATCTTGTAATAGAGTTATTTAGCTGCCAGTATGTATTTTTCTTCTCACTCTGTGATTTCATCTCTAGCAATATGGGGGCATAATCTGATAGACAAATCCTGTGAATTTCAGCTCCCTGTATCAACACGGCATGTTCCTTTGAAACAGAGAAATAATCTAAGCACGAATAATGTTTATGAGCATGTGAATAAAAAGTAAATTTTCTGGTCTGAGGATGTATGTATTGCCACGAGTCTACCAAGCCCAATTCCCTTATCAATTTCCTCAGGTGACGCTGTCCTGAGGACTGCGGCGGGGGTCTAGAAGCCGAAGTGTCCCTAGATGGATTAAGGAGGCAATTATAGTCTCCTTCCATTATCAAGACTCCCTTCTTAATAAGTAGGATTTTTTCAAATAATTTTTGAATGGATGAGGCACCCGTCCCAGGTGGGATGTATATATTTGCTATAGCATAGTGTCTGTTCCCCAGTGTACCGACCACTACCACCAGTCGTCCCTCCGAGTCCGAATAGTAATGGGATACTACAAAAGCAGAACTTTTGGAAATCAGAGTTGCCACCCCTCGGTGATGTCCCCTGCGGTATGCCGACTCATAAATCTGTCCAAACCCAAATCAAAGTAGTTTTTTGTGCTCTCTGGAGTCTAAGTGAGTCTCTTGTAGTAAAACTATCTCCGCATTACATTTTTTAAGTGCTTTAATTGTTCTATATCTTTTCACTAGTCCAGTCAGCCCATTCACATTATGTGACAGGAGCTTCAGCGACTTA
Source organism: Neoceratodus forsteri (assembly GCA_016271365.2). Classification (NCBI taxonomy): domain Eukaryota; kingdom Metazoa; phylum Chordata; order Ceratodontiformes; family Ceratodontidae; genus Neoceratodus; species Neoceratodus forsteri. Next base: position 199,220,407 of record CM028135.1, on the reverse strand, counting down.
CCCTTTCACATGAAATTGCAGGTAATGTAATTCCGTAACTCATGATTTCCCTTCATCCCCAAACTTGGTCTTACCCAGCATTGATAAGTATTTATTTATTTATTTGTTTTTGTTAACCAGGTAAGCATACTAGACAACAAGTGCCTATTTTCAGGTGCGACCCGGGAGGTTGCAATACAGAAGAAAAATTACGATACAGCATATTACGAAACAGCAACCATGGTGCATTGTCAGTGGTAACACACAGGCGCACTTAACAGGTGGGGCCAGAGTACAATATGGAGACATGATACAGAATCAGAAATAGAAACATGATACAGATTTAGCTTGTATTAAATGGTAGAGAAGATAATAGTATCTTGCAAGATACGGTAAGGGGGACATGTCAACCACAAGGTTCCATGGAGGCATGGGGAGGCAGGAGATTATCAGGTAACCACAAGGGGAGTGTAAACAGTGCAACTAACAGGGTGACTTGTCAGATAACAGTTAAAAGGGAGTGTAGATAGTCAAGCATGCCAACAGGGTACTTAGCTAGTAAGGGGGGGGGCAACCACGACAGAGTCGAGGCTCCGGCTGAGGGAAGAGAACTGCTTGCATCCTGGAGGGCAGGACAGGGTAACGTGGGGTCATCTAAGTGCTTATTATGAAGGGAGCTAGTGGGTAAGGGGGTAAGTGCTGTAGTGGAGAGTGGCAGAGGCCAATTTCGGCATGGGGGAGAGGTGTCATGGGTGCAGGAGGGACTCCCCTGAATCTAGTGGGCACAAAGGCAAGTGGAGGCTGCTTTGAGGAACTTCCATAGGGAAGTTTTGAAGCCGGGGTGTGAGGGGGCAGCCCGGACTAGGGCGGGGAGGGAGTTCCAGAGTCTCGGAGCGTAGACAGAGAAGGCCCGGTCACCAGTGAGGGAGCGGGTCTTCCGGACCGTGCAGACCTGGGTTGAGCTGGATCTGAGGTGGTAGGCCGGGCTGCAGTGTTTGAAGGGAAGTGCAAGAGCAGAGAGGTGTGCAGTTCAGACAATATTATCCACAAAGTTGCCAAGGGCAAAGGCTCTGTGTTTTTCAGGGGAGGAGCCACTCTAGTCGGGTGTAGAGGTCACATCGGTGCATAAGGCAGCGCAGAGAGGGCGAAGCAACATATGTTGTTATAAGCCATATCTCACTTTGCTAGTCTGGCGTTCGGGACCGGCGCAAAGGCAACAAGCCCATAACAGAGTGTGGGTAGGAGAATCCCCCTGGCTATGGCGAGCCGGGCAGCCGGAGTGAGGCAGTCCTTAGCCCTGTAGGCTAAGCTGAGCTTGCAATTTGAAGCTTTGCAGATGTTCCGGAGATGCTCAGTGAGATCAAGCTGAGGATCTAGGGTCACACCTAGGTACCTGGCGGATTCCAGGGCCGGCAGGAGGGAGCCATTGCCCCCGTGGATGACAAGGGGGAGGGGCAGGAGGTGGTTTTGGCCACCGAACCGAATAACATGGCATGGGTCTTGTTTAGGTTAACGGTGAGCTTGTGTCCCACGAGCCAGTTACGGATACTCCCAAAGTCTGAATTGAGTTGGGAGTTAATAGTTGCGATGTCCTGGAAGCTGGATAATAGTACAAGGTCATCTGCATAGAGTGTGGCGGACCTGAAGGTAGCAATGGATGGGAGTGTAGTTACGTAGAGGGAGAACAGGATGGGACCAAGAACGGACCCTTGAGGGACTCCGCATTGGACTGGGGAAAGGTCCAATAGGGCACGGTTGAAACAGGTGTATTGCTGTCTGCCCCCAAGGTAGTTGGAGAATCAGGCAAGGGCTCGGGGGGAGAAACCAACCGAGAGTAAAGTGGAGTGTAGGAGGTCGTGGTCGACCCGGTCGAAGGCCCTAGAGAGGTCGACGAAGATGGCTCCAGTCAATTTACCAAGGTCCGTCGCAGATCTGATCTCTGAGGTGACTACAGCAATAGCAGTCGCCATGCTGTGCAGGGGAGAGAACATCATACTCCTGCAGGTAATGGGAGATTTGTCCAGCTATGGCCTTTTCAAGTAGCTTGCTGGTAGCAGAGAGTATGGCAATGGGGCGATAGTTGTTCATCTCCTTGGGGTTGCCGTACTTAAACACTGGGACAACCTTGACCACTTTCCAAATGTCAGGTAAAATTCCCGAGGTGAGGGAAGAGTTGAAAATGTGGGTAATCGGCCAGGCGAGGAGGGGCGTCCCCAGACTAAGTAACTTTGGCTCAAGGTTATCGATCCCACCTCGGTGGTGTGAGAGACCAGCAAGGAGAGCTTGAGTCTCTAACAGAGATTAGTTAAGGTAAAAAGGTGGACGGGGGGATGGGGGGCGTCCAGAGGTTCAGGGGTGAAGCGTAGGGGTGGGGGGGCTAGCAGTTCAGAGAACAAGCCGTTGAATGCTGAGGCTATGGTCGGGAGGTTGTTACAATTGGCCTCCTCAACATTCATGTCGGCGACCGAATTCTTTGCGGACCCTCCGACCATATTTTTGATGCTTTGCCAAAAGCGCCGGGGGTTGTGAGGCGAGTTGAGCATAGCAGATTTACAGAGCTCTTGGCGGCGCGTGTGGCTGACTTGCAGGAGTTTCTAAGCCGTCGATATTCGAGGAGGTCGTGGATGTCGCTGGAGATTTTGTGGTTTATCCAGCACTTGTCTCTCTGCTTCATTAAGGCTAATAGGCCTCCATGGAGCCACTTAGTGACAGTGCCCCTCACCCTCCTTTTTGTAAGGGGGGGCATGTCTGTTTTGCAGCTGGATGAAAGCTGCAAGGAAGTGGTCCAGTGCTACGGCCGGGTCATTGGTGCTAAGCACCCTAGACCAGTTGGCACAGCGTAGGTCCTCCAGGAAGTCATCAAGGATGAGCTTGGAGTAGTCCCTGTATCACTCTACTGGGAATTTTGGTGGGCACGGATCCCCAGATGCAGAAAATAGGAGAGTGGTCAGAGATGGCATCTGGGAGTGTACCAGATTGGAGGATTTTATCCAATCTGTTGCTCAGTAGCCAGTCAATTAGCGAGCCCTTGTCCCCCCGAGGGAAGATCCTGGTGGGTTCCGTGATGGTCTGACTGAGGGCGAGGCCTGAGAGAAGCGGCTCGTATTGTTTGGTATTTGGCCCCAGCCAGTTAAGGTTAAAATCCCCCAGGATTAGCACCTCATTTGAACCTACCTTGTCTTTTAGGTGGTCAAGCAGAGTGGTGAGCCCTGGCACGCCTCCCTTAGGGGGGTTATAGGTACAGACCAGGTGCACCTTTTTTGTGTTTCCAAGCAGGAGGAGGGAGTGAATGAATTCACAGTCTGTGGTGTCGGGCGGAGAAGGGGACACCGGGGATACGTTGAGGTGCCCCCTATAGTAGAGGAGCACACCCCCCCACGTTTCTTACCACCCCTGTCCTGCCCAATGAGGCTGTAACCCAGAATGGCACATGCGGTGTCAGGAGTACAAGGCTTCAGCCAGGTTTCCGTAATACCCATGATGTCAGGTGCATACAGGGTCTCCCAGGCTGTCACTTCTGCTAGGTTATGTAGAATACTGCGGATGTTTAGATGCACTATTTTTAGGCCTTTTTTGGATAGCCAGGCTGGAGGGGGCTTAGGAGGGTAGGGGGTTGCTGAGGGACCATGGCAGGATAGTGAGTGGACCGGCTGCACGAGAGGAGCCATGGCCTGATCTTGTGGTGGCAGCGAGATAACCCAGGAGGAACAGGTCCCTCCAAGCAGTGGGCAGAGGTAAAAGCTGTGAGGGTGTTATATACCTCACCCAATGGGCTGCACTCCTTAGCAATGGGAAGGGTAGTACAAGCCTGCGTGAGTTTTTTTTTTTTTTTTTTGAGAGGTCAAAGGGCAGCATGAAACCTGTGCTTTAATGTGCCTTGGTTGAGACTCTGCAAACAGTCAGGACCAGAGCACAACATAGAAAAAATATATGAGCCCCCTGGTGTTAGTATAGCCTGCAGATGGTAAAGTGGGCTGATAGGATAAAACAGCCCACGTGATCTGAGCTATATATGTCAGTGATGACCACGGGTGGTGGTATGGTGGGGCAGTCATGGCCGGCTGAGCCAGTCCTGTCCAGAAGCGCAGAGGGAAGCAGCTGGGCTCCACCGCATGGCTGCGAGTACGCTCCGGGTAAGCAGGGACCACCTAGAGGCACAACAAACCCCACCCCGGAGTCTCTCTGGTGAGCAGTTGCTCTTTGGTGATCAGTTTGGTGGATATTTCATTTGGGGAAAAAACAGTTTCTGGCCTGTGTCTCTTTACCTACGAGCGGTGAGTGAGCGGAGTGCTCGTCGTCCTTGGGGGGTGGGGAAGAGCAGTCTGATCGCCGCCTCGCGACCGACCAGGATATGCAGCGCCCCTGCCTGTGGAGAGGGAATAGCAGCCGTGAGCCTCCTATATCCAGGTATGCGGGGGTTCTGAGCAAGCAGCATGGGGCAGAACAATGCTGGGGGGGGGGGTCCAGGGAACACAGGTAGGGAGAGAAAAACAGCTGCGACACAGTCTAATGTTGTTAGTTAGAACAGTACACTCTAGAATCTAGGCAAACAAACGCAGCATGTGGCTGGAATCCCCAACAGTGTAGACCACCCAAACAGCGCTGTTTTCAACTGCAAATTTAACAGGCAAGGGTAGGTAGTAGCCACACTACATGCTTGCCATAAAGTAAACCCCCTTGTGCTCGTAGAACAAAGACTCCTTAAATTAAGGCCACAGGCAGTCTTTTGAAATTAACATGCAAGGACCAGAGTTTCACCTTAAAATGAAATTAAAGCACCAGGCAGACTTTAGTACATTACAGGCAAGGGCTGGAGTTTTACATTAAAGAGAATTAAAGCAACAGTTAACAGTAGTTAAAGCACCAGTTAGGAAGTAGGCAAAACACATTGAAAGGGCTGGAGAATTTCCTCAAAAAAAAACCTATCAGCACATCTACTCTGAGCATCCTGTCCAGAAGCGCAGAGGGAAGCAGCTGGGCTCCACCGCGTGGCTGCGAGTACGCTCCAGTTTCTGGCCTGTGTCTCTTTACCTGTGAGCGGTGAGTGAGCGGAGTGCTCGTTGTCCTTGGGGGGTGGGGGAGAGCAGTCTATTTGGCCACCCTCGTGACCGACCAGGATGTGCAGCGTCCCTGCCTGTGGAGAGAGAATAGCAGCTGTGAGCCCCCTATATCCAGGTATGCGCGGGGTGGGAGGTTCCGAGCAAGCAAGCAGCATGGGGCAGAACAATGCTGGGGTCCAGGGAACAATTAGGGAGAGAAAAACAGCTGCGACACAGTCTAATGTTGTTAGTTAGAACAAGTAGATAATCCCAATCCTGGAAAATATTTAAGAGAAACCTCAACCCAAACCCAACTGGGGAACAGGGGAGGAAAAGATAACAACAAACTATTTACATAAATGACTTCCAATTTGTAAGCGGTTGTTTTAAACCTGCCTATATTAGGCAGATACAGCTGCCTAGAGAGCAGTGCACATACATGCAAAGGTAGGCTCTCTTCGGGTACTTTGACCCAAAACAGGAGGGTATGGAGGGCGGTATTTAAAACAAAAAGGGTCAAAAACTTATAAAATGGGGAGCTATCCATCTTGGAAGCTATAGGAAGAAATAGGGAAATCTAAGGTGTGGTTTCCAGGCTGTGGTTCTCCATCTCCCTCCTGAAAAAGGAAAAAGAAAAACTTATACTTATTATGGGGAATGATATCTTGGTATTATCACTATCCCCCAAGGTGGGCAAAGGACCACTTAAAAATCAAAACAAATATATAGAAGTCTCTTAAGTCAGACTGTCCCAATAGTATCAGTAGGATCCGGTCATTGTTCCGCTATGCCAAAGGGGAGGAGACCTGTATGTCCTAATCCTTTCCTTCAGGATCAGAAAATGCCCTCGATAATGATATGACAGTACATTAATTATAGATGAATATCTCGCTCTCCTCCTGATCTCCCTATTCTCTGGCCCATCCTCCGAGTTCCGTCCCCGACTGTCCATGAGAAACAGCTCGCCTCAGCCATCCGTGTCGTTTCGGTCCCCGAATCCCTCCCCGCATCTAGCCGGGCCAAACATAGGTGGGCTGGAGATAAACAGCCCCGCCTCCACCCAGGCCAGTCTCCTTTTAATCAGTTGGTAGCGTTCCCTCTCAAGGGAAGGAGCACCCAGGAGAGACGGCCCTAATGACCAGCCTTATTATCAGAGTGTTGTAATCCCTTATTTAGCTCCATTTTCTGGGGGCGCCCTCTCCCCCCATCTCACGACCAGGCTGCAGGACCAATCCCATGCCTTCGGTATCTTCCCTCCGTATAGGCCCAAGTTTAGAGGGATTCGAGCGAGGCCTTCATCTCAACTCCAGCAGCCCCCAAACTTTATGCGGGAATTTTTGACCACATATTATTATTTAAGTACGGAGGTTAATTTAGGCTCTCCCCTCCCTGTCAAACAAGTAGAGGGGGAGTAGGATAAGATTGCATGTATAAGATTCTGGCAGTCCCTCTAGGCCAGCCGGGAAGAGGGGAGGGCGCCTGCCCTCTCTGTCAGTACCAAGTCCAAAGCGGATATCCCTGAGGTCAACTAATCTAGGAGCCAATATATCAAGGTCCCAGGTGCCCCCCCCACCCCGAGACGATAAAACAATGCCCCTCGAAGAATTCAGAGAGGCCTGGGAGAAAAAAGGGATTCCCCCCGCTCGCCCACAGTAGCACTGCCAGTGCGGATGCATCAGAGACCTATCGGACAGGGGCAAGCCAGGTAACAAGCAACTCCTCACATTCAAACAGGGGGTTACTCACTCAGGTAGGGTACACCATAGCTGGATCACAGCAAGAAGGCGCGCTCACTCCAAGGAAGCCCCTCGGTAAGTAAACTTTTTGAGGAAGTCCAGAGCCTGCTGCAATTGAGGATCTCTCGCATTAGAGTCTTTAGAGGAGGAAGCAAGAAAGCTCTTGTGAAATTCCGCTTTACTAGGCATCAGGAGTCCTCTCTGCTGAAAATCCTTGAAGGCTTCTGTCGGCGAGTCGTAGGTCGTTTGGCCACTCGGGTATTGTACCACTAGCAAAGCTGGATAATGCGTTCTGAAGGTCAGTTTATTTTGGCGTAGAATCTGGAATAATGGAATATAACTTTGACGCCTTTTAAGCGTTTGCAGTGCATAGTCATTATAGAAAAATATTCTGGTTGTGCCATAAAATACTTTCTTTTGAGCCCATACTTTTTTAAGAATTGCCTCCTTAGTGGTATATCTGAGAAAGCGGACTGTCACTGATCAGGGCCTGGCTGTGTTGGTGTTAGGCTTAGGGCCTAATGCCTGATGAACTCTCTCAAATTCCATAGGGAAATCTGTATCCAACATCAAGGATGTTTGTAGAAGTGTCTCAACAAAATCAGTGATATCTTTTCCCTCTGCTCCTTCTGGTAATGCATAAATGCGTATATTATTTATACGATTCCGATTCTCAGAGTCCTCCTGTCTCTCTGAAATGGCTTTACAGATTTGAGTAATTTGTTTCGTTTGGTTCTGGAGTTGAGCTGTCTGTGAAGATGCATTTGTGTGATCGTGTTCCAAAGTATTAATTCTCTGCTCCATATTCTGCGTATCCGTACGCATTGCGGAAACTGTTTCTTTAATTGTTCTGACTTCTGATTTAATATCACTGAGTTTGGTAAGGATTTTATCCAGTTTGTTATCAAGCGTTAAGTTGGGCTGTTGGTCGCCTGAAACAGTGGCAGATTTTGCTTTGCCCTTGAGTCGAGATCCCCTTTTAGGAGTTGGGTTTTTACTTGCTGCGTACTGAGAGTGGGCCGAGATACCCGAGTCCGAGATTTCAGTTTCTATTCCATCGGGATCGTCCGGTAAAGCCGCAAAGCGATTACAGACTTCCATTCCCCTTGTTTTCTCAAATAATCTCCTGTGATTAGCTTGGAACATGTGAATTGTAAAAATTGTTAATTAGCAGGAGAAACGGGAGAGATGCATGGAGCAGTAGAATCAGGCAGCCATCTATGAGGGTGACGACACCGGAAGCTATCATCTTGTTCTTTTATACTGGAATCTGTAGCACCATCTATCATTATGGACATGAAGTCCGCTTTCTTTACTGCATCCACCAGCTTTTTGCGTTCCACCTCAGCGATATTGCTAATGAACATGCGGCATGATTTGTCATTGTGATAGGCTTCCCCAATATCAACCCCTTTACATTTGTCAAGGTCATACATCCACTGGATGTCTGTATATGGCCTAGCGTAGTTGGCCAAGGCATGTGCATTTCGAATTAAGATCTATACACGACTTGGCACACTGGAATTGAGCATTTCGATTGCTCTGTCAGCAACAGATGCCTGCTGGGATTTGACTACAAATCTGGCAACAGCGAGGGAGCGCTTCTTAGACTTGGCATGTTTTTGTAAAGACTGCTCAGTGAAATTATTGTAGCCCCCTTCATGATATGCTGATGTTGTGTCTGCAATGTCTGGGAATTTCCTACATGCTTTACAAAACATTACGTTTTTCTCAGGGTCAAGCTCAACCCAAGCGTACTTTGTTACCTAGTGTTCTTGAAAAGTATGCACTCGTTTACTTTTGTCATAAGCCACATCTCTCTCCTTTTTTCTAAGAGCCTCCTTCTCTGCTGCTGTGGTCTTAGAGTTCTTTACTCCATTCCAAAAATGCCACATCTTGGCAGTTTCTTATAATTTGCCAGCAAAGAAGCACACCCTAACCAAACAGGCAAGGGCCAGCAGTTGCAGAATTAACTGGGATAAATCCACCCCATGACACCCCAGACAGAATAGGTCCCCGCAGCAATCGATATAATTTTCTATGCAAGGTGAGTGTCAAGCATACTTATGATCACAGTTTATTTTTAGCTCTGGGGGGGCCTCGCTAAAATGTTATTCTGCTGTGTTGCAGATTCAACCGCAGAGGGGAGTGAGTCAGTGTTGAGGTTTTGTAAAAGTCATCCTCAATTCTTCTTGGCCAATTACAAATTTGTTAACTGCCCAGAATCTAATTTTCCCCCCACAGGTGAAGTCTGCCCAGAAAAGAAAATGAGCTGCACAAAGTAAAGCTGCTTCAATGAAATGTTATATCCCAATGTGTTTTTTCAATAAAAAATTTAAAAGATGTCTGGTGTCTTTTTTTTGGGGGGGGGGGGGTATCAAGAGAAAACATCATCCTTTTTTGCCTCACCAAATCAGGGGCATTAGGGCATGATTGCCTGTTGTTTTGTGGCACAGTGTCCCTCCCTGAGTGAAACTGGGCAATTAATCTGTCTCTGGGCTGGAAAGTATGCACCGAGTACTGTAAAGGCAATTGGTTTTCCCTCGTTCTGTGCCAGGGAATCTGTGCCCAAAAAGGCTACATTTTGTTTTTTTCAGGCTTGTTGTTGCCTTTGTTTTTTTCTGGCAGTGCTCTCCCTGTAAAAGTTTTCCCTTGTTGGCCTTTTTCGTTTATTTCTCCTTTTTTAGGCAGTCTGCCTAATTTTTGAAAACTGGCTAGTCTGCAAAACACAGCAAAATCTGGCACATTTGCCCTCCGTTATTCAAGACCCTCGCCCCGACTGTTTCTTAAGCTCACCGATGCTCATTCAGTCACAGAAAATCTGAGTCTCCCATATCCACCCACCCTCCCAATAGTGATTGTACTGCTCGTTCCCTGCACCGTCCCGTTTCAGTCAGCCCCCCAATTTACCAGACTGGAGCTGCAGTGAGAGAGGAGTCTGGAGTGAGAGAGTCCTGTCAGCGTGGTTGCCACCCTGGGAGTGAGGGAAAGCAGGTGCACAATGGCTCAGCCCGAGACCGAAATCTCGCCAGTGAATGCGAGATTTCGATTGGTCTTGGGCTGGGCAAACAAAATGTGGCATTCCGGTTGGCTGGAGCATCTTAGAAGGCACAAGACTCCGGAGCCGAAATGGGAGCAGAAAAAAAAAAAAACACACACAGGTGCATGGCAACTGCTCGAGCCTTGCTCCTTAAAGCGGTATACACTGCAGTTTACCAGGGGGCAGAATCTGTTGTTCCGTGCTAGTTTTTTGGTGTGCACGGAACACCATTTTAATGAGAATTTTGATCCCTGGATAAATTATTTAACCAAACCAAACTTCTGTTTCTTTATAGTTTAAATCTGTTACAAAAATGGACTAATGTTTTAACTCTTCATTAAGACCACTTGGTGCTAAAGTATTGACATGGTAAATCCACAATGTTTCTGTTTGCAGTGAATACTGCAGTTGTGATTCCCAACTCTTACGATGTTGTATTGCTTCTAATACTGTGAATCTCAGGCTGTCTGGATCACTGTTATGGGTTTCAGCACAGTGTGCCCCTAATGCATTCGAGCAGTCCAGGTTTTTAATTGCACTGCTATTTTCTTATAGATGGATACAAACTTGTCTTGTTGTCTGTCCTATCTATACCCAATTGCATGGACGCCAGGCTGCAGAAATAGCTAATTCAGTCCACAGTTTACATAGCATCTTAATGGTGGTTTCAAATTGGCTCCCGGTAGTGTGAGTTTGACTCCCATTACAACATGTTTGCATTCTCTGCAGTGTGAGCATTTAAAAAAGCCTTGATTTTTCAATAATAGCCAGCTATTTCATGATTTATCAGACTGTAAGTGGTGGTAGTTTACAATGTTGTCTAGATTTGTTATCCTTGAAAAAGTTAAACGCGGCCTATCTCTAAAAATTTCAAGTCACTGTGTCAGTGTGCAAAATATGCCAATTATCAAAAATGTATTTTTTGTGTTTTTGCAACCGACTTGTCATACCTGGTTATAAAAGTAAGCTTTTGTTTTTTTCTCCAATATTTTGGGGGTTTTACTATCAACAAGTCGATGAAATTCATCCTGTTTATTTAATTCAAGGCTTTGTTATTTACCACACTGCTATATCCTCTTTGTTTAAACCATTCAGACCTTAATCTGGCTTGTTCTAAAAACAAGATTTTTGAAGAACAATTATGTTTCAACCTGAAAAATTGACCAAGAGGGATGCTTTATATCACGCTGGGCTGACATGCACATTCTCCTCGTAGGAGACGGTCCCCCGCTGTAGGTTTTTGATATACATGAGTTTCAGTTTCGATTATTAATAAAAAGCCTTAAGTCAAGGAATTCAGTTTGTTTTTCTGAAACCTTGTGACTGATAGATTGCAGTTGTTATTAGATATCCATTTTGCAGAATTGTTTGCCTCCAATTCTCTGCCATCCCAGGTACAAAATATATTGTCAGTAAAGCAGTACCATTTGACTAACCTCCCTAGGGACTGGTTCTCCTTTACGAAAATATATGGGTTTCCCACTGTATTGTAAATCATGATATGGATAGGCAAGTTCCTGTATCACAGTGCAACTGTTTCATGGTACCCCACTGTATTCTAAGACATGATATGGATACCATATGTTCCAATATCCAAATGAAACTGTTTCATGATCATGATATTGGTTTTGTGATACCCCACTGCAGTGTAAGTCATGATATGGATACTGTAGCTTCCATATCATAATTAAACCATTTCATGGTATCAGTTTTGTGGTACCGCACTGTATTGCAACTCATGTTATGGATATAGTGAGTTCTCATCTCACAGTGGAACTGTTTCATAGTACCCCACTGTAATGTAAGTCATGATACGGATACTGTGAGTTCCCATTTCACAATGAAACTGTTTCATGGTACCCCACTGCTGTTTCATCTACTGCTCTGCCAAACTCCTCTATAATTGTAACAGTAGCCGACTATCTCAGGACGTTTAATTTTCTGAACTGCCTGTGAATTCTCCACCTGAACCCTGCCTGGAAAGACAAGGTGTGTGTGAAGGTTCAAGGTCAGTTGGCATTCATCTGTATCCCTCTCCCCTGGGTCATGTCTGAAAATAGGCAGGATTTGTCTAGTGCACCTACCCGGTCAACAAAAAATAAATAAATAAATAAATAAGGGACTAGCCAATTGAAGGAGGAGAGGGGAAGGGTCTGTCACTTCAAAAGAATGTGACGCTCATTCTTCAGGTACATTCCCTGTCGGCAGTGCCGTTTCAACTACTACTCTGCCAAACTCCTCTTTAATTGTAACAACAGCAGACTATCTTGGGAAATTTAATTTCCTTAACTGCCTATGAATTTTCCACCTGAACCCTGCCTGGAAAAACGAGGTGTGTGTGAAGGGACTAGCCATTTGAAGGAGGAGAGAGGAGGGGTCTGTCGCTTCAAAAGAATGTGCTGCTCACTACGCACGAGCAAGTGAGTGGTGCGAGCGCCACTCGTTCAAAGAAAGACACTTATAGAGTTTTGATAATTAAGAGTTTAGAAAAGGGGGATTTTACTGAGTAATGTTATACCCATGAAGTTTGGTATTTTCAATGCAGTGAGTTTAACCATTTAATCATTCTAATATTTTAATATTACATTGGCTTGTAGTGGGGCATTTATTTTGACTGTGTGAGGGGAGTATGGCAATTAAATTCACTGGAGAGAGATAACATATTTGAAAGGGTGTAGCAAAGGATTATAAAGCATCAGTGTTTCTACAAAAGTGAAAGTGGTGAGTGATTTGTTCTAAATTATATAAAGTTTGTAGAGACTTAAAATTTTGTATTTTTAAAGATAAATAAAATAAAAATGTTATTAACTGTTGGGATTTGTTTAATGGTATATAGATGGGGCTATCAAGACTGTTTAAATATTGAGGGAGGGATGGAAAGAGTAAATGATGTATGTTGGGAAGATTCTAAGTTGTTCCTTCCCGATATTTATTCACAGTACATGAATTGTCTTGAACTATTTTCAAACATGGTGATAAAAGGGAGGGGATTATCAGATGTTAGAGGGAGTGCTAAGTGGCAGAACTTATTGGTGTTTTTTAAAAACAATTCTAAGCTGCTCAAAAAACAGTTTTCTTATGTTAAGAAAATGATACTGTTGTTGATTTCTGGGAATGTACGTCTAAATCCAGGCCCACTGAATAATAATAACTACTTGCTGGATGAATTTGGCAGCAGGAAAAATTTAGGATTACTTCATTTAAATGTAAGGAGTTTGCTACCAAAAATTGTCTTTGTTAGGGTCCAAGTCATGATAACTAATCCTGATTTGTTAGCTCTAACAGAGACTTCACTTGCACCTAAAATTGATGATAAGGACATCCTAATTGATAATTACAGCAGTTTCAGGGTGGACAGAACTAAGAAGGGGGGGGAGGAGTGTTGATTTATCTTAGAGATAATTAGAAGGGTCAAGTAAAATTAGCTAAATCCATCCCTGAGCAGTTAGATCTTTTAGTATTACAAGTACAGGGTTCCTCTGGTTATCTATTTAATTGTGCTGCCTGCCATAGGACACCATCAGCTAGTATTTTAGCTTTATAAACTTTAAGTGAGCTAATTGCTCCTTTTTTAAAAAATGAGCTTGTGCTTATGGGCGATTTTAATTGGAACTTGATGCTTCCTCAACAGGACATTATTAATCAATTTAGTGCTCTTAATTTAGTCCAGCTTGTAACGATGACAACTAGACCAAATAAAAGTAATAGTGCTAATGTTTCATTATTGGACTTAATTTTCACAAACAGAGCGGACAGATAGCTTGCTGCTGTGCATGAATCAGATATAAGTGATCACTGCTACATATCTTGTAAAAGAAATAATAAAAAAGATATAAAATGTGTACAAATAATTTATGCCAGATCTTTTAAAAGATTTAACATCCAAGCATATTTGAGAGATGTGGCTGGAATTAATTGGCGGTTAATGACAGTGTGTCCAGATATTGATTCAGCTTGGTCCTTTTTTAAAGTGTCAGTATTGGAGGTAATTCAAAAGCATGCCCCCTTCAAACAAAGGAAAATTAAAAGTAAATCGACACCTTGGATTACTAGTGAAGTTAAACATTTGTTAAGGTTAAAATCCAAACTCTGGCAAAAGACAAGAGAGACAAAAAACTTATTAGATAAACACGCCTTTAGGGTCATTAGGAATAGGTGTACTCAGAAGGTAAGGAAGGCTAAAAGGACCTATTATAATAAATATTTTGAAAAATCAGAAGGCAATACTAAAGCACTTTGGAAAGGTATTAATTCAATAAGAGGTAAACAAAATTTACATTCTTTACCATTAGTTGTGAATTGTGGGGGAAAATCTTGATATCTACAGAAGGTAAGTTGAATGCATTTAATTCTTATTTTTTAACAGTGGGTAATGCATTTGATGATGAAAATCCAAGTTTGGATGCTCCTGTTTTGGATACAGATTTTTCATTAGATGTTTCTTGACCAGTTTTTGTTTTACAACCAATAACCTCTGAAGACGTACTAAAGCAACTTCAGGGATTGGATACTAGTAAGGGACCAGGGTGTGATGGAATCCCTCCTTTCTTCTTGAAGATAGCATCAGCTATTTTATCACAACCTTTGGCTCATTTGTTTAATTTTTCTTGTTCCTGTTCTGAAATTCCTCAGGACTGGAAAACTGCATTTATTGTTCCTGTCTTTAAGGGTGGGGAGGGATGTCCTTCTGACCCAGGGTCCTATAGGCCAGTCTCTCTTCTGCCTGCTTGTGTCAAGATTTTTGAAAGACTGGTGCATTGTCAGTTAAGTCACTATTTGTTTAAGTAGAATCTGATTACCCAGGCACAAACAGGGTTTAAGAAGGGACATAATACCAGTTATGTGATAGCAAAAGTAGTCGATGATGTGACGAGTGCCTTCGACATAAATTACAGTGTACCAGCTGTGTTTTGGGATCTGTCAAAGGCATTCGACACAGTTCATCATATAATCTTGTTAAATTGTTTAAAATCAGCTGGATTGGGCATATCTGCCCTGAGCTGGTTTTATTCATATTTGAACAATAAACAGCAGTATGTCAGAGTGAACAACATCTGTTTGGAACCCATTGGTATAAGATCAGAGGTACCACAAGGTTCTGTCCTGGGTCCCCTACTATTTTTGATGTACATGAACAGTCTTCCTGAATGTTGTTCACCTGACACCAGTATGTATCTCTATGCTTATGACACCATTATGTATACCGTGAAGAAAGATATGGGTGAAGCAATTGAGGTGTTACAGATGGACTTCTTGAAAGTTCAGGGAATGCTTCAAGATTTGAGGCTTTTACTGAATGATAAGAAGTCACTCTGGATGATATTTCAAAAAGAGAATAACAAAAGAATTTCCAATGGGAATATTTATACATTATCTGGTGCTGCATTGGGACAGGTTACCTCTCATAGGTACCTAGGATTGATGCGTGACTGTCACTTGATTTTTGATCTGTACATAATTAATATTTCAAATAAGTTAAAGAAGCTGCTTGGATTTTTCTATAGGAATAAAACTATGTTTGCATATAAAATAAGAAATCGATGGTTACTTTATTTTGACAGTTTTGGATTATGGAGACTGCATTTATAAAAATGCTAGAAAATCAGTACTGGGATCACTAGAACCGCTCTATAAAAGTGCACTTAGGTTCATTACAGATGTACCATACAGAACACATAGCTGCACCTTGTATAAGGAATCAGGATTTACATTCTTACAGGATCGTCGTGATACCCATTGGAATCTTTTGTATAGAAATTTGTTATGTTCTTTACCAGTATTTTACCAGATTTAATAAAATCAGCACAGACCCAAATTATTCTCTTAGATCTACATCTTGGATCACTTTTCTTGTTCCAAGATGTAGTTCTGAATTGAAAAACATTGTCCTCATTGGTGTCTAGGACATGGAATTATATATCCAAGAAACTGAAGATACAGGAATTAATATCATTGGCACATTTCAGGTAGTATCTAGCTGATTTTTATAATAAATACTGCAATTGTTATGGATAATTTAAAAACCTGATGTAAGTTTTACATTGTAAAGATGATTTTATGTAACAGTTTATTATTATGTTACTGCTTGTTGTCTGTTGTATGTAAAATTTTAAGTGTTGGATGCAATTGAAAATGAGTTATTGTTATCTCAATTTGTTATAAAATAAAATTGAAGTTGAAGTAAGTCATAATATGGGCATAGCGAGTTCCATACAATGACTGTAATATACGTCATAATATAGGTATTGTGAGATCTTACTTCGAGAGGGCTCTTGCAGTAGGTATTCACATATAGAACTAAGCCTCCAGGCGTCAGAACCCCATGGAAAAATTTCTAGCTAGCAATCTCTGTCAGGGGACCACCCCCACGTTAGGTGACTGGCGTCACACAACGTCAGTATAAAGTGGTGGTCCTTCACGCCCGCCTTCCAGTTGTTTTCCGCTGTCGGCTTGTGAAAGTTCCTTGCGGTTGAACAGCACTCATCAGTTGTTCAACAGTCTTAAAGCTTTCAAACTTTTTTTGATCTGTTTTCTCTTTTTTTTGATATTTTCTTCAATAATTGCTGTGTATGTCATCCCAGACGCCCTCCGAATCGCATAAGAACAAGTGCGACTCGTGTGATTCCCAACTTCCACACAAGGATGGCCACTCCTTGTGCTTCTTCTGTCTAGGCTCAGACCACCTCACGACCCAACACCGGGCTACCCGCCGTCGAGCTACGGATACTCCTTTTATGGGTACCCTCAGTACCCGTATCCTCCACCTCTGCCGCCCACTCCACAGCCACTGGCGGATCTGAAGGAGACCTTGGCCTCCTGGTTGGCTGAGGCCAAGGATCAGCTCACCAAGGAGGTCGAGAGTCATCTCCTGATGCCAGTCCCTATACTGGATCCCCTACGTCGGAGACGTGAGACTCCCTCCCCCTTGCCCGACACCAGAGGAGAACCCTCCGGTGCTGGAGGTGGGGAGGATACGTGCCCCCGGGAACGCACCAGAGGGGTCGTCCCTCCCCCACCTAGGGAGGAGTCTTCCTTCTCTTCTTCAGAGACTTCTGATTCGGACTCAGAGTTTGGCCACTCTGACCCCGAAGGCCATCCCCATACTCCAGAATGCCCCAGGCTGAGGGAACCTCTGAAGTCCCTTCCGGAGGACCCTTCCTTTCTGGAGTTATGAGGAAAATCCAGGAAGTACGCCAGTGGCAATCAGTGAGCCAGACCCACAGCGTAAAACTTGCTGCCCATCTGGAACTGCCCGAGACCGCTCCACGCTGATTCCACTCTGGATAGAGCCTCATGCAGATCTTGTTTCCACCATCTGGAAACAACCTTCGTTAACCCCTTCCGAGGAAAGCGGACAGAGCTATACCAGGCTCCTGAGGATGTAGACTTTCTCAGCCTTCACCCCAAGGCGGATTCGGTTGTCGTCAGCGCCGCCCACGGCTGCTCTGCCAATCCTAAACATCTAAGCTCATCTCCACCTGATAAGGAATCCCACCTTCTGGACCAGTACGGGAAGCAGATCTATTTCTCTTCTACCCTAGGCATCAGGGCCCTCAATTATGTTGCCCATATGGGGGATTTCCAGAAGTCCATCCTTAGCCAGGTAGAATCTAAGTTGGACTCCCTACCTGAGTCACAGACTAAGCAGGAAGTGGGTGACCTTGTCTGTTCCACTCACTCGGCCTGTCGGCACATGCTCCATGCCACTTACGATGTGGTGGACACATCTGGAAGGAACTCAGTCTTCACCGTAGGCCTACGGTGTCACGCCTGGATCTGCATGTCAGGATTGGTCCCTGAGATACAATCCGCTATTCAGGATGCTCCCTTCAGGGGTTTGGTGCTGTTTGGGGGTGATATCAAGGACATCACTACGAACTGCAAGAAAAAATACTGCACTCAAGTCTGTCTAGACTATGTACAGACCCCTCAAGGGCAGCGGTGTCCTTTCTCTGCCATAACGACAAAGACAAAAGCCCCAAGGAAAACGT
This sequence comes from Neoceratodus forsteri, assembly GCA_016271365.2. NCBI lineage: Eukaryota > Metazoa > Chordata > Ceratodontiformes > Ceratodontidae > Neoceratodus > Neoceratodus forsteri. The sequence goes on along the minus strand of CM028135.1, from coordinate 199,202,622 downwards.
GCCAACAAACATCGGGCCCCTCCAGCAAGCAAGACTCCACAGCAAAAAGCCAGGGGAGCCTCAGCTGCTGCGCTGCCCCACACCTCCTGACTCCCTGCCTCTCTCGCTGCCTCTGGGGGTTCCAAAGGAGTCAGTGGGAGGAGATTCCCCTGGCATCTTCTGGGTTGGGAGAGGATAACATCAGATGCTTGGAGTACGCCAGCTGATATCGGCAGGACACTCAATAGAGTTTCTGCAGAAACCGCCCCGAAAACCACTCCTCAGTCGTCTTACTCCCTGCAGCATCTTCCTCTGGTTCTAGAGGAAATCATCTCCCTTCTCTCGAAGGCGTCAATAGAGCCAGTCCCCACTCATCTTTGGGAGACAGGTTACTATTCCCATTTCTTCCTGGTTCCAAAGAAGACAAAAGATCTGAGGCTCATTCTAGACCTCAGCTCCCTGAACATGTTTGTGGAGTACAAATGCTTCAGAATGCTCTCCTTGCAGAGCCTTCTACCACTACTTCATCCGGGACAGTGTCTATACGCCCTGCACATGCAGGATGCTTACCTGCATATCCCTATATGCCCTTCCCACTGCAAATACTGTACCTTCGATTTTGTTTTCAGGGGGACCACTACCAATACAAGGCTCTCCCATTTGATCTTTCCTCGGCCCCTCGACTGTTTACCAAATGACTGTCGGTGGTAGCGCCCCACCTGCGTGCCCAGGGAGTACGGATATTCCCGTACCTGGGCGATTGGCTCCTGGTGGCCTCAGTACAGGAGGAACTCCTGCACTCCTTTCCTTGACCTGCAGATTTTACCAGCCTGGGTATCACCATCAACCAGGCTAAGTCCAACTTGGTCCCTTGACAATGCCTCCAGTTTATAGGGCATTTCTGGACACAACCACCAGCAAAGCCTTCTTGCTTTCAGACAAGGTAGACACCCTTCAGAATCAGGCTCGTCTTCTGTCCGACGCAGGAGGGTCAAAGCTAGGTCAGTCCTCCTCCTCCACCCGGGCAAATGGCGGCTGCCATTCCGACAGTCCCATTCACTCAGCTCATATGAGGATCTCTCAGTGGATGCTTGGTCACAGTGTAAACAGCCCAGGGACAATAAAACCAAGAAGTACTAGTATCAGATCCCATGATCAGGGACTTGCAATGGTGGATGGTTCAGGAGAACCTGTGCCTGGGAGTTCACTTCTGCATCAATCCCCCTTCCCAGACGTTGATGACAGATACGTCAGGAGAAGGCTGGGGTGCCCACCTAGGATCTCACAGGATTCAGGGCAGCTGGTCCAAGTTTGAGCAAAACCTACACATAAATGTACTCGAACTGAGGGCAGTCCTTTATGCCCTTCAGGCTCTCCTTCCCTTCATCCTCCCCAGTCATCTCCTCATACAATCAAACAACATGTGCGTACTCTGGTATGTCAACAAACAGGGAGGAACATGTTCCTACCCCCTGTGCCAGGAAGCGATGAGAGTCAGGTATTGGGTAGCCTAACATTGCCTTCATTTGACCGCAGTTCACGTTCTGGGAGTGGAAAACACACTGGCAGATGAATTCATTCGGTCCTCAGCCAGGTCCCATGAATGGGAGTTAGATCAGCAAGTCATAAACGACATCTTTCGGTGATAGGGAACATCTCAGATAGACGTCTTCGCCTCTCCCCAAAACGCAAAACTTCCTGTCTTCTGCTTTCTCGCTCCAAGGTGAGACATTTTTTGGCGGGACTCTCTGTCTCTCAGTTGGAGGGACAGATTTGTTTATGTCTTCCCTCTCATTCCTTTAATTCCGGGGGTCCTGAACAAACTCAGACTGGAAGGAGCTTGAATGATTCTCATTGCTCCCTTCTGGCCCAGGCAAGTCTGGTTCTCTCTTCTTCAACAGTTTTCAGAGGAACCTTCTCTTCCTCTGTTACAACAATTGTTGACCCAGGATCAGAGGACCCTTGTTCATCCAGGTCTCAAATCCCTTCATCTCCATGCGTGGCTCCTGCAGACGTAACTAAAGCCTGCTTCGGAGTCTCTCCTTTAGTAGTGGACATTTTGGTGGAGGCCAGGAAGCCTTCCACCAGGTCCACCACGCTATGAAGTGGAAGCGGTTTTCTGTCTGGGAAAATTCAAAGACTTGAGCCTTTCTCGTGCTCCAGTCAACAAAGTCCTGGACTACATGCATCACCTCTTTGATCTGGGTCTCAGCCATTCCTCGTTGAAAGTTCACATGGCAGATATCTCAGCCTACCATATTCCCTTTGGAAATGGGACTTTTGGTCAGTTAGAAGTCTCTAAGACTTTCCTCAGAGGGGTTCTTCATTTGAGACCCCCATCCGCATTCCTGCCCTCCATGGGATCTGAATTTCATCTCGAGAAGCTTATTCTGCCTCCCTTCGAGCCAGCAGCAGCAGCTGATTTGAAGTTCCTTTCTTGAAAGACGCTCTTCCTAGTGGCCATTACTTCTGCTTGGTAATTTCTGAGCTTCAGGCCTTAATGTGTAAAATCCCATACTTGATTTTTCACAAGGAACGTGTGGCTCTATGCACCAACCCTAAGTTTCTCCCTAAGGTGGTGGCTGAATCTATGCTGAATCAATCTATTGAGCTACCCGCTTTCTTTACGCAACACTCCATTGAAGGGTACCTCTTGCATAATTTGGATGTTCACAGAATCCTCGCGATACTACACCAATCTAAGGATCTCAGGAAGACTGATCAGCTTTTTGTCTTTTGCTCACGAAAGAAAGGCAATGCTGTTTCTAAGCAATGCCTATCAAAATGGTTGGTGACTTGTATCACTTTCTGTTATGACAAGTACAACAAGAGCCTTCCGGGTCAAGTCAGAGGTCACTCTGTCTCTGCCGCTTGTTTCAAAAATGTGTCAGCGGCAGACATCTGTGCAGCCGCAACTTGGACTTCTGTCCATACCTTCATGAAACACTACAGTTTGGACATCGCCTCTTGCTATAGTATAGGCTTCAGGTTGGCTGTCCTACAAGGTCTCCTTTCGTGAGACCCGTTCAGCTCTGAGGTTCCATGCTGTGGATGACAGTCCTCCTCCCAAGTGCTTTTCCTTATTCCAGACTGCTTGGGACTCAATCCTATATGTAAATACCTACTGCAAGAGCCCTCTCGAAGTAAGATAGTACAGTTAAGTAAGAACTTACCGTAACAGTAGATCTTCGAGAGATGCTCTTGCAGTAGGTATTGCCTTCCCGCCCTCCGTCCCCCTAAGTTTTCTTGCTACATTTCCATGGGGGGGACTGTCCTCTTCTCCCTCATCTTGCCTATTTTGGCCTTTGGCAGGAAAGAACTGGAAGGCGGGCGTGGGGGACCGCCTCTTTATACCAACGTCATATGACGCCAGTCACCTGACGTGGGGCTGTCCCCCGCCAGAGACTGCTAGCTAGAAATTTTTCCATGGGGTCCTGACGCCTGGCAGGTTAGTGCTATATGTGAATACCTACTGCAAGAACCTCTCTTGAAGATCTACTGTTACAGTAAGTTCTTATGTAACTGTACTTTCCGTATCACTATGAAACTGTCTCAAAGTGTATCCCACTGTAAAATAAGTCATAATATGGATACCATGAGTTCCAGTATCACATTGAAACTGTTTCATGGTACCCCATTGCAATGTAAGTCATGATATGGAGGTCGTGAGTTCCCATATCACAATAAACTGTTTCATGGTCCCCCCCGTATTGTAAAGCATACATACTGTAAGTTCCCCTGTCACAATGAAACTGTATCACATATCAGTCTCATGGTACCCTACTATATTGTAAGTCATGATATGGATACCGTAAGTTCCCACAGGAAAAAAAAGATTTCATTATGTACAGTGGTATACCATGGTGTTCAGGCCTGCTTCCAACTGCCCCATGACTCCCCTGAACTTGAAATGTCCCCTTTCCTATGCAGACCCATTCAAAAATTCCCAGTTTCCCACCCCAAACAGTGACTGATGAAATAACGCGGTACTGATGACAATTATGGTATGACCTGTTATGGTTTTAGAGTGACATCCCTTACTCAGAGTTTGCAGAGGTAGCTGGGGTTACATATCATGCACTCATTTGTAAACAAGTTGGGCCCAGTAAATATATTAAAGACTTTATCTGTCTACTGAAAAATAGCTCTAATGGATTCACTTTGGAATAGGCAGATGTGTTGAGTGAGGTGCCTCAGGGCTCGGAGCTGCAGCTAGTGGTGTTTAATGTATACATTTGTGACCCTCAGGAAGGAACAGAAGGGTTGGCGGGGAAATCTGAAGATTATACTAAAGTGGGGAAGGGTTGGAGAAATAAGCTGTAGATTGATATGAGCATCTTGATTAGATGGGCTGAGCCATGGAAAATTAAAGGCACTGTGGAAAAATGTCTGGTAATGCACCTGGGAAAGAGGTGGATTACTTGAAAAAACAGGAAGAGTATTAGGAACTCTGCAGGAAAGGGATCTCAAAGTAATTGCCATAAAGAATTTTGAAGCAAAGGAAACTGAATTGGTAGAACAGTAGCATGTTAAAGAGCAAATCTCATGATTCTTAGGAGGTGGCAGGCAACCCATACCGTAAAGTTTCCTGCCCTGGGAGCTATTTTATCCATAATTGGATTTTTTTCTGCATTTAACAAAAGCGTTATAATCTCTGTAAAGCCCGGCTCGTAACTTCCTGTTACGAGCTGAGCGGCCACCGAGCGCTGCAACCCCACCCCTTAAAACTACAATTTGATGACGTGAGGTAGGGAACAGGACTGCAGGTGCTCTACGAATACTGTAGTAAGATCGGGGAAGGGTGCTGCCTTAATGTACTTAGATTACCTTTGCTGATAAGTATACATGTATGAGGCTAATGTATAGCGATTGTGCTGTGAAAGATCTTATTGTAGGTAGGATAGGATGTAGCAGATTTTTGTATCCTTCACTGCTAGTAAGTTCAGGATATGAGCTGCACAGCGTTGATGAGAAGGAAGGTGGTAGATCTCTTCCATGTCTTCACCCCCATCATCTAGAATCCTGCATACATCAGAGAAAGTCACTACATCCTCAACTGTGTCCTCGTCATCTTCAACAACACGGTCGTTGCTTCTGCCTGCCTGCTGCTGATCATGGTCATCATCATCATCATCATTTTCATCATCCTGAATCACAGTGGCAATGACAGAGACATAGAATCTGTCAACAGATAAGGGCCATACAGCCCACCTAGTCTGCTCATTTCCTTGCTTACTGCTGTAGCCCCAGTTCCTATTTGATCTGCGGCTCTCCTGCTCTGCACATCTCCAGGGTACCCTTATGTCTATCCATGCGCTTGAACCCCTGTATTGTTTTCACACCCACCACTTCTGCTGGAAGGCTGTTCCACAGCTCCACCACCCTTTCAGTGAAAAAGTACTTCCTAACATTACCCTTGAGCCTTCCACCCTTCAGCCTTATATCATGCACCCTTGTTCTTGTGCAGTGTTTTCTCTGAAATATACTTTCCACCTATACACGTGTTTATTCCCTAAGGTACTTGAAAGTCTCTGTCATATTTCCCTCTCCTTCTTTCCTCCAGTGAATAGATATTAAGGTCCTAAGTCTTTCTTCATAGGGCTTCTGGTGCAGTCCATTTACCATCTTTGTTGCCTTTTCTGGACTGCCTCTATTTTGTCAGTGTCCTGGAGATGTGATCTCCAGAACTGGACACAAGTACTCAGTTGAGGCCTCATTAGTGATCTGTACAGTGGCAACACCACCTCTTTCCTCCTGTTGTTATGCCCTCCTGTGCACCCCAACATTCTGTTTGCTGTCCCCACCACCTTTTCACACTATTTGGTCACTTTCAGGTTGTCAGATATGATAACCCCAGGTCTCTCTCCTGACTTGTGGTGGCCAGAATTCCTCACCCATCCTGTACTCCTCCTTGAGTCCTGTGACTCAGGTGCATGATCTTGTATTTTTTAGCATTGAGACTCAACTGCCAGACACCCAACCACTCCTCTAATAGGCTTAGGTCATTTTGGTGTGTCCACTCTGTTGCAGATCTTGGTGTCGTCTGCAATGATGGGTATGGTATTATCAGAGCCAAACTTGTGAAATGCCTTTACAAAGTTTTTATTTATTTATTTATTTATTTATTAATCGGAAACAACCTTTGAGCAGAAGCTCTTTTACAAAGGTTCCACGTCAGAGGATAAAAACAAATAATTGAAAATACATAATAAACAGCACATGATAATAAACAAACAGTTCACTGAGGTGCAGCAATAACAATTAGCATAGGGAGATAGTTAAGGTGACATTGATCCTTGGCAGTGGGGAGAGTAGATGGGTTCAAGGGAGAACCAGGGGCAGGTAGGAGGAGAGGATAGAGGTGAGGGAAAGGTTAGCAGTCAAAGAAAATGGGAGGTGGGATGGAAACAGTGGGGAAGGTTGGAGAAAGCATGAGGTTTACAGTTTAATCCGTTGTGTGTGACAGTTTTCACAACTTTGTTCTGAATCGATATTTCAAATGAACTTGTTCAAGTTTTGATGCAAGACCTGACGCAGTGAGTGCTGAGGTTGAGGCGCTGGACACCACACCTCGTGCTACGCCGGCGACCCGGGTTCGAGAACGAGCCTGGATCGCAGGGGAGAGGAAGGATTGAGCATCCGGAGGACAGCTATCCTTCCTCAGGGGGGTGGGGGGCCAGGGACTATGCCCGGCACCGCGGTGATCTCTGGTGGAGACCGGAGGTACTGCAACACTTCAAGGTCAAAAGAGAGGGTTGCAGAGTCATGGAAAGACGTTCCCTGGCGTCACTGCACGTCGGGACTCTGCCAGGGAGAAGGAGGGCGTAACGAGGGGGGGGGACCAACAAAATACCCAGCTTGTGGATAGGCGACGGCAGCTGCATCCACCCGATCACACTCCATCACTGATGGCACTCCTTACCTGGGCCAAACCCAGCCCGGCCCGAATTTACAGATAGAACGCCCTGGGTGGATAGCCGGGCTGGTGCCAGGATTCAGGAGGCCTTTCAGGCACGGAGGTAGAGTCTGGGGCAGTGCAGGAATCCCAAGAGAGTTCCACAGGCTGAAAGCAAAAACAGAGTTCGGAAAAAAATAAAAAGTTTTGATGCAAGAACATCATACGTGTGTCTTCCTTTAAGCTGCATACAGGACAATGCTGCTGATTTTCACTCCGATGTTTTGTGATCAGTCCAATGAGCTGTCGCACCTAGGTAGCTTCTATTATGTGCTGTCCAAATGTCAGCAGTAGTACATATGATGTAAGATACATTACCGAATTCAGAAATCAAGCTTGACTTCCTGTTTTGGAACATTTTCTCTATCCTGTCTGTTAATGTTTTTTGTGTCATGACTTTTTTATTCGGCTACAGACCAGCCACTAATTTAACAAATGAAGGCTGTTCAACCACACTAAATAACTGTAGATCTTAAACTACAAACTAATAAGCTTGTCTATAGAAACTGATTGACAAGTGAAGTCTTTGTGAAGTCGAATAATTATTGTTGAAGACATTTCTTCATTTAAAAATATTGGAGATGGCAATGAATTTCCACTGCTGGTTGAGCTAGACAAGTCATCTTCACCTCATCTTCCTCTTCCCATATCCTTTTCTGACCAAAGGGGTTGCCTGCTTATCATTTTACTGCTGCACTGTGTAACAACATTTTGAACTTCTCTAAAGATGCAGGATGGATGCGTTCCATATGTTTTTAAGTTCCATGTACTGTTTGGATTTTGACAGATGCTTTACTTTAGGCATACATAGTTTACACTGAACTGAAATATTTTTGCCCTTCTCTTCTTGATCTCAAAAACCTTTCCCAAATACCACATTTACTAATAGTGTGTAGCTAGAGCAGGGGTGGGGACATTGACACTGACTGACCTGACAACAAGTGACACACACAGTGTACTGCACACAGACACTAGAAAATTAAGATGAGTTAGATGACCATCACAGTAACTACAGTACAGACAACATCGGTGACAGTAGGTCGTAGTAAGTGTACAAGGGGTCAGAACATGAGCAGTACCAATTAGGAAGAGACATCCCGTATTGTATTTTAGCGAAGACACCATCTATGAGATAGAACATTATGCCAGCAGTGATGCTCAGCTACTAGTTACAATACAGATGTGCTGCTACAATGCTTAAAATGGGCAGATTGAATAAACCTTTGCTGTGTCTAACTTATTTTCATAGGATGTAAAGTGAAAGTCTCAATCTGCCAAAGTGTAGAATACACTTAGAAAAGAAAGTCTACAGTGTAATTTAGTTTTTTTTACTGGCCTGGGCCTCCTGGCCTGATGGTCTGACTGTCTAAACATTACTGTTTCTATTGCTGTCTGCCTTGATGAAGGTAGCGAATCTGATGATGGCGGTGGATAAGTGGACAAGTTAACCAGTGGAGTGCTCCAACTTCCGCTCCCTCTCTGAGTACAGACTGCTATCCTAATCTTGCTTCAGCAGCTTCTGCAACTGAAATGAAGGACAGTGACACTCAAAACAGGGGACAGTGGGGTACGCATACGTAGCTAATAGGCAAGATGGGTTTCCCCAGAGCACCATCCCGGTTGAATTATTAAATTAAAATTCTGCAGCATCCATCGTTTTTGGAAGCTCCAACTTTCTTAGCAAAGTAAGCCAAAGATGTAGAGGAGTTTTTGATCACCCCTATGGGGAAACCACCACAGTAGATCACCAGAGTAAACAAAAGGGAGACCCAGTCAGAGGTTGGCCTATCGGCTGGAACAGGCCTGATCTCTCTCTCGGCCACAGAGATGGATGTGTTAGCCCACCTGGTCACAGAGCAAGTGCTGAATGGACTTAATCCATGTGTATCAAAATTTGGAGACAAACTCAAAGAAATATCCACACAATCGCCCTACAGACTCAGAGGATCAGAGAAGTAGAACAGAGGTCTCAGACTTAGAGGATGTCACAAGGCCGCTGCCTGAGAAGGTAGCACAGTTAGAGTGGGAAATAGAAGACCTCCGAGAGCTCCTGGATTATCGGAAAAATTATAACAGAAGGAGCAATTTAAGATTGAAGGCTCCAGCACAACAGAATTCTGTGCGGTCATCCTACTGAAATTGCTAGGAATAAATGTTGCAACAGATGCCTCAAGATAGAGAGGGCACACAGAGCCCTGATGCCACAAGCCCAGTAGACCAGCTACTGAGACTGATTTTTTTTTTTGCTCACACCACTTTGGTGACCGACAGGCTTTGTGACAGCCTACTGCAAGACAGAGGAGCTGCAGTATGAGGGTGCCAGCTGACCCTCCACCAAGATTTTCAACCTGGCTTCAGAGGCGGAGAAGGCAGTTTAGTCCTGTGATGAACATGTTATGGGAGGGAAAATCAACTTTACTTTCTCCTACCCTACGTAGTTGAATTCAACACGGAAGGAGCCGTTCCTTTTTTGGGAAGTTGAAGAAGGTCCATACTTTTATTTTGAACTGGGATAACAAGAATAGCAGCTGAGGACCAGCTTAATGGTTTTGTTCGCTGCTGTGGAGCTGCCACAGTGAAGAAGTGGCTTGGATGTGCTTTGCTATCCTGGACCAGGAACTGATCCATTGCTGTTGGACTATTGATGCTTCTTTTAAGTGGACTGAGAACTGTTAAGTTGGGACACTGTTGAGATGAACTGTTGGCTTTTTTCTTGTGCCTGCCACTTTGGGTACAAGCTGGAATGTATAATATGGGGACCTTATGTGCGAGCGCTGCTCACATAACCTGGAGGGAGACTGGCACAGCAGTCACAGTGTGCAGAAAGGAACCAACGAACTGTTACAGACTGGCTACTTCTGTTTGTTGGGACTGATGTAATCTTGGGGACCCAGAGAACTAACTGTATATCGTGCCCATGCCACCAGCAGCCCTTCTGGGAGAATTCAAGAGAAGATAACAAAATGAGCTACAGGACTGCAAGTACAGGATTCAGGTGTGGGGGCAGAGGACCGCGTGTCGATATGAAGGCTGGCATGGTCTCTTTCCCGCTTTCTGCCCTGGGTCCCTAGGGGTGTGCTACAGTGGTCTCACTTAAGAGTGCTCCTGGCACTGCTTGCAGTATGGGTCATGCTACTATGAGGGCAGTGAATTCCAGTTGTGGGTGGGTGGGTAAAAGAGGGGCCGACACCTTGCAGTTACTATTTGATTGTCTGAACCCCCTTTTCACCCATCTCGCCAGCGGGAAGGGTGGGCTTACCTCATCGCTGAGGTTGGCAGGAGTTGTGGAATCAGAGGGGGTGGAAGGGATAAGAGGGTGGCAGGACACTGCTGTGTAGGCTGGACTGTTGGGCCAGATACGTAGGGGTGGGAAGGTCCATCTCTTGGGAGAATTTGATTGCCTCTATGGCGGCCAGGGTCCAGCCTGCACTGCAGTATGGAAGATGGATTTTAGGGTTTTGTTAGAGCCAGCTACTTATCCTGGTTTATTTTGTTGGGTAGTTCCTGAACTAAAGGTTTGCCCTTTGGCATGCTCCTAATGCAGTGACAACTGTTGGGGTACCATCTTAACAGAGACTGTTATGGAGGTATGCGGGGCCAACTGGGGGACTGTTCGATAGCGAGGTTTCCTGAGGAGATTTTGCAAGGCTGACGGTATTGCATTTTTACAGGGGAACAGACAATGAGACTGAGAGTTGAAGGGGTGAGCACTTACGTTAGGTACTGTTTGGGTTACAGCGACTCTGGGCATATGTAGTATAGGGTAGCGATCCTAATCCTCCCTGGATAGCTGCCTGATGAGGTGGTGTGGAGTGTCTGCTTAGTGAGGGTGTGGTGCTCCTTGTTTTCCATGTAATTAGCACACCCCTGGCTGTCTATGTTTTTAAACTTTTATTTATTGGCTTTGCATGTAAGACAAATACACATTACATTCTGTCTTGGAAACCGCAATTGACATATTAACCAGACAGGAAATACAATACAGGATTATAGTATCTCCTAAATTTTTGCTAAAATTAGGAGGGAGAACCCCATAATATTTAAATCCAAATACTAAAAGTCCAAAGTTCTGTGTAACTGTAGCCTGTAAGCAGGTGGAATAAGTACCAACGGACGTCCCTAAAGTTTATAACAATGGCCTCGCTCTATGACCATGGGATCCACCTTTATAGTTAAAGATATGACCTGAAAGGGGAAGAATAACTAACCCCTCTAAAGATATAGGAACACAGGAAAATAGCAGTGTACATCTTCAATACTACCTAATAGTGTATTCTAAAGCATGGGGAAAACACAGTTACATTCTTCAGAACTCCCTAAGGCAAACTCTACCACTTAAGGATATATATGTAGAATAAAATAGAGGATAATACCTGGGGCTCGGGTGATAACCATGCTGTAATCACCTCAAGTGGTTGCTAGGGCAACATGGTAAACCTCGAGAGCGCAGCTTGAGAGGTTTACTGTCACCCTAGCAACCACAAGAGGTGATTTCATGCATGTTATCAACAAACCACCAGGCATTATCTTTATAGTGTATGGAAGAAGAAAACAAAGTTTCACACCTACGTATACATTTTGTAGAAAACCTTACCTTGAAAAGGAATTGGTGACCCGGGAATAGATTGCACAGAAACATTTATTTCTGTGTACATGTGTAACGGCTAGCTATAGCGTTTACACTGCTCTAGTCTAAGAAAATGAAAGAAACACTTTGGTGACTTATTCAGAAATTAAATAACTGTTCGTAATGATTGTCCTTTACACAAAGCTGATTTAAATTAAGATACAAAAAAAGACCAAAATGATCCGGTTGGTCAGTGGAGGTCACGTTGGCAGGTGTGGAAAAGAATTGTGGCTAGTGTCACGGCATCCTTATATGGGGCCCAAACATGTGAAGCATCAAGATCTGTCTTTGCAGCCTATGGAGCACACTTCAGCAAAGGTAATCTAGAAAGGGGCACAAACAATGAGACTAGCGATCGCGTTCTAGCTACAGAATACTGGTGGCTTGAGACATGTAATGCCGATCCCCACTTTTTTTTTAACTTAATTTTTTCATTTTATCATATACATGACAAGCAAATTGCATATAGCAGACAGACCATCAAATTAAAAAATTTCCATTGGGAAAGAAGTATTTTCCCTTATTCAAAGTAAATCTATGCATCTACTATATATTGGTACAGCATTAGGGGGATCCTATAATAATAATAGTTACCCAGATTTAATGAATAACTGAAAATATGCTGCGTGATGAGCTCAAGAGCTACATGGCTTAAAAGAATGTAATTTAATTGTCCAGCAATTCTAGTCTGAAAATAAGCAGTGCCCCTTAAAAGGGACTATTGGTGCCATGTTTCTACCTTGATGGTAAAAAAGACAGATACCTCACTTGAGTAAATTTACAGCACTATATCTCACATCACTTAAGGGGAACAAAACTGCCCCCCCAACCCCGATTTATAAGCATTCAGCGCACTGAACATAGAACTAACATCCCCACTCAAAGCTAGATCAGCATAGCCTGTTTAATGTCCAATCACTGTTAAAAAAAAAAAAAAAAAAAGAAAATCTTTTATCACATAATATTTGTGATTAAACAGTGTTCCTAGTTACTAAACCAAAGTATACTGGGTTATGCTCCTTAATGTTAAACAAAGGGTTGTACCAAAAAGTAGTGTCCAGTGTCCCGAATATGTCATTCACGTTGTTTCCTGTTCGTCCTCATCATCTAAATCCTCGATTCTCCTACAGCGATTCAGCAGCCCTCTGATCTGCTCACTTGCCGCCTCAATAGGATCTGAAAACAGATAGACCTTACTCTGGTACGATCCGAAGCCTGGCTGGGAAGATAATGGTATCACGGCACCTAAGCTCCCTTAGGGCCTGTCTCACCCCTTCAAACTTCTTTCGGCGCTGTCTCGTCGCGTAGTTGATATCCAGAAATATGTGAACCTGGCACTCGCCCTGGAACAGAAGAGCTGCTCTTCATGCACACCTAAGAATCTTGTCTCTGGCTGCAACACCAGAAGTTATTAGCATTAATGTACGGGGCTCATCTGAACTCTGTGGGGCGGCCACGAAGGGTGACTCTATACACTTTTTGCACCTCCCAAACACTTTCTGGGGCTTCTGGAGACAGCTTTTCTGTAAGCCAGTCCTGAATGTTCAAAACCAAATGATCTCCTTCAGATCCATCAGGAAGGCCTACAATATGAACGCTAACCATACGGGCTTGATTTTCAAGGGCCTCCAGCCATGTCCTTAAATGCTGGTTCTCTTTAATCATAAGCGTGGTTGCTGCAGTGGATGCATCGGCCTGTTTAGCATATCCCAGAGGTTACCTTTGAGGCTGTCCACTGCTGTCTCCAAAATTAGGACACAGTCATTAAAGTCATCCACCTTTTGATTAAGGGCGGACATGGATACAATTAATGTTTGGAGGTTATGTCCCAGGGTAGTGATTGTTTTCCTGGAGCCGGGTCTCTCCTCGGACAATGTGGCTTCATCAGGTCTCTCCAGTTCCTTTGGTCTTTCCAGTTCCTCCAGATACTTTTTCTTTTTTAGGGTTACCCATCTTCATAGATTTTGGGTTGCTCTTTTTGATGGTGAGGCTGAAAAAATTATTTTAAGCTTCCCAATGGAGGAGGATTAAGGCAGATTCCCTTACATTTATAGAGAGCTAATGAAAATTGCAGCTCGCTGCTTGGGCTCCACAGTGCCCCTCCCCGATCCCCACTGTTAGTACAGAATGCTGTCAGTAGTTGACATTCCAACTTGTAAACCCATTGCTATGATGTACTCAAGCAAGGTTTACAGAAACTGACATCATAGCGATGGTATTACAAGATTATAATCTGTTTGATTTCAGTGGTTAATAAGGCTCCCGTATATTATATAGTAATAATGAGCTAATTCTATAATGTGACTCTAATAGCCTGCTAAAATAATAAAGGAGAATAATTCACACTCCAGTACATAGAGCCAGCATTTCACCAGATAAATTGGTAATTTAAACAGGGTACAAAACAGAGCAACTTGTTAAAGTTCAATGTGTTCTCTAGGAATCTGTAAAAGTAATAACTATCAAGTGGGCTAGACACTTAAGTCACAAATAAACCTTGCTTCAGGTTTCATCTGGTGAGTCATCTTGAGGTGTCTGAGCTCAACTGCCAGACTGCTGTGCCACCAAACGTGATACCCACTTTGCAGCATCAGTCAGGTCAGTGAAAATAAATACCTTATCTTGGTGGACAAATCGGAGCTTCACTGGGCATAAAATGGTGTGTGGTACCTCGAGTTCACGGAGTTTTATCCTGACTCTATCGAACTTGTTCCACCACTGGCGAGTGGCATAAGATATGTCTGGGAACAGTATGCCTCGGCACCTCAAGGGCCCCAGTCATTTTGAAATTCAGAATACAGTCTCTGGTGCCCATATTATCCACAACCACCATTAGCATACGGAGTGTCTCAAGACTTCTACGATGGCGAACTCTGTATGCCTTCACAAATCGCCATTCCGAAGTTTCCTTGGCCCACAAACTGCTCCTATAGCCAATCCTTAAAGAAAAGCAAGGGGTGATCCCTCCAGTCCCTCTGGAAGGCTGATCAGGCATATATAGAGCTCCACACTTGATTTTCCAGTAGCTCCAGTCGGTTGTTGATATGCTGAGATTCTCTCACTCGCCCGCCATCATAGCATTGCATTTATTGGTATGTTGTTGAAGATCGTTGACTGTGGTATGTAATTGTTCACTGAGGATTCACAAAGTAATCTGTCTAGTAAGGCCATCAGTTTAGTATTCATCTCAGTCATAGATGTGATTTGTGATTTAAGTTTTAAGCTTGTTGCCTAATGACTGCAGTTTTCTTCTGCCTTGAAGCCAGTCGCTACTGTGTGCCCAGTCGACCCTCATGGTCGGTCCTCCAGCAGCCGTTTGACCCTTATCTCTCTCTTTTTTGGGTTGCCCATCTCAGGTCTGTAGTAATCCACTGCACGCTGGTACCCTTTTTGTCAATTTTCAGATGTTTTAAAGTACTAAATTAGCTATTTAAAGTTAAAAAGATGTAGAACTGCGTTTCCTGTGTCCATGTGGCTCAGGCTGCACAGCGCCCCTTGGCTGCCTATCTTTGAAGCAGAATGGAAGTTAAATGGCTGAGATGACAGTGAAGGCTACACATCCTGCACAGTCCTCAGGTGGGAATGGAGGAGAGGAGGGAAGTGGTAGTGGTGGTGGTGAGGAGCAGTAACACCAAGAAGATCCAGAGTATCATTAGGCTGGATAAAGTGTCTGGGTTTCCATGTACTTACGGTGTGCACTTCTGCTCACGCCTGATGGCTGAGAAGGGAGAAGAGAGCTTTATTGTAAACCAGACTTCAGCTGACATGTGAAGGAAGGATATGAGCCTGAAGATGGGTAGGCAGGGCTGGAGATAGAATAGGAATAGAAGGATACAATTGTCACAAGCGTGCTCAGCAGGTCAGGCCTTCTACTCCCACAGTGCCAATCTTCGAGCGCAATAGTGTGAACAGGTAACAGACAGGGTAGCCTCCTGTCTGCTTTTGGGTCTGAATCATCTTTAGTCTCAAGTTCTGGGGATTCAAACTGAACCTTATGCTAAGCTGCATCCAATGTATAGGCTCAGATACGTACCTCTTCAGGGATTATGTAGTCTTCAGGCACCAAGCCAGGCTTCCAAAAATTAACCCTTAAAACTCTATAAATAAAGACCTTAGGTATAGTCTTACTTTTTTCCCAGTTTAGTAACACCATCAAGCTTTTGAACAGTTTTTATCAGTCTCTATGCGTCACATGCAAAAAAAGAATTGGCAGACCCAGGCAGTCTTTCAAAATGAAGGGTACTTTACTAAAAGATGATAATAGTATGAAAAATGTAAACACAGAACAATATACTAAAGAGCATACAGTCACTTAAAAGAAAAGCAAGAAAACTACAGACAAACCTACCAACATACAGTTTGATCTATTCTATCTAATGTATTACCTCTTTAAGTGCTTATCAGAGCTGTGTTTTTCTAGAGTCCCAAGATGGAATATATAACTAAACAGTTCAGACACAGTATAGTTTAAACTGTGTCTCTCCACACCCCTTCTGTGAGTCATCTAGCTCCTCCTTTTAGAATATATAAAAAATACAATCAGGATGTCCTGTCAGGAGGTATATTAAATAAGGTGACATCAGCAAAAACTCATTTCCCAAATTATGAGTCTTTTGACTCACCAGTTCCCTTGAAGTTTTACAATCCTGCAATCCCTCACCTAAGTGTGAGATAGCTGGCAGGAATCAGCTTAATGATGTCTTGTTTCTGAAGTTATAAAATGTATATTTTAGTTTCCCAGCTTCAGAGCAGCAACAGGTCATAAAATGGCCATAAAATGCAGTTTCTCAGAAGTTAATTACATTACAAAGATCACCTGTCAGTGTAATATGTGTAGCTTTACTGAAACCTGGGGGGCACCCATGGAGCACAGGCTGTCTTATGTGAGACAATCACATACTATATTTTTATATTACAAATAGCATACTATAATGATAACCAGCTGGCCAAGCATCACAACAATCACTATAGACAGGGGTGCAGAATTAATTATAAATGTAAGTCCATTTGGAATACCGGGTAACAGGAATATTTTCTTATTTGGCAACACACATATAAATAGTGAGGCAGGCAGACTAGAACGAACTTGCAACAAGCCCCAGCTTTGAAATGTCCTTTTTATGCGCTTCAAAGTGTATCCGAACGTTTTCTTGGGAGGCTTTAGCCCAGCATCCCACCTCATGTTTCTCTAAGATGGGGTTGTGCTAGCACCTGCGAACATCCCTGCATACAGTGTGCTGCTATAACTGGATTTTAATGGGATACATGGGGAGCGCCACTGTCTAATCGAACGTTCATAGGTCTCAGCCAGTGCTCAGTTTGAAATGTGGGCACTAATGTACCTGGAAAGATTGGACTCTAAGGGATATGCCCCTCTAATTTGGAGGAATTCAGATCATGTACAACTCAGGGTGTGGCAGAAGGGAGAGAATGAAAGAGGAGGGACAGACAGTAACCTGATGGAGCATACTCACAGTGGTGACACAGGGAATATCCATGATAGGTGTGGGGGCATCCGGGGGTGAAATGCTTAGAGCATGTTATGGATTTGGTTAGTTGATGCTGTAGGATATAATTAGGAATGTTTAAATATGTTATGGGGAACATGTGTGCAATGAAGGTGGGTTTATCATTTTTTGATAACGGACATATTCAGGGAGGTGGATTTCAAAATATTGCCTTCGCTAAAGGCATTTGTAATACATCCTTGTAATAGCTGGGGAGGAGGTTGGTAAAATTTAAAGGACGGGGATATAGGCGTTGAGGTTGTTATGTCATGTTGGTTCATTTTATGCTTCCTTGCCTTGCTAAGAAACATCTTGTGGTAGAACATTTGAGAGTGTGTCAGGGCCGGTCCAATGTAGAGCACTCTGCAGTGGGATTCGACCCTAACAGACCAATGACCACACAAGCAGAAAGTGACGGTGGCTGGAATTTCCAGGGGAAGCAGCTGCACTTGAAAGGAATGAAGTGCTCCAACGAGAGTGCTTCATTCCTTTATTTACAATGCTGTCCACCCTGCTCCCTTCGCTTCCCTGTCCTGCACTTGGCATCATGCAGTGATACCTTCCGCTCCTCCCACTGCATGCTGCCTGCCCGCACTCTGTTCCTCCACTAGACCGGCAGTGATCTAATAAAACCCTCCTGCTGCCTCCCACTGCGTGCTTCCCACCCTGCACCTTCTGTTCCTCCGGCATCCAAATGATCCCTCCCACTCCCTCCCACTGTATGCTGCCAACCCCATACTCTCTGTTCCCCCGGCATCCAAATTATCCCTCCTGCTCTCTCCCACTGCGTGCTGTCCGCCCCACTCCCTCCGCTCTCCGTGCCGACATCGGGCTGCCCAGTCCCTGTGTCGGCATTATCTAAACTGCCCCCCCCGTCCCCCAGACACTGGGGAGCCCATTCCCAGTGTCCGGAAATAAACATTTTTTCCCTGTTAAAAAAAAGAAAAATGTCCCCGATGTTTTTTAAAGCCTCAAAAAGAAAACGGTCCCTCATCATCTCCCCTTACCTCTCCCCATCCCGACCCTCTTATGCATACCGCCTCCCTTAACCCCTTACCCCATCTGCCCCTCTGAGGTCAGCAGCTGCGATCTTCTGAGGACCAGGACATGTCTGCACTCTTCAAAGCCAAACTATGAACTGAGGAATCGAGGTAAGCACTGTATAATGGCTGTCAATGGGGCTTTCAACTTACGTTGATATCTCAGCCATTTTTAGGAATTTTGATCCCAAATTTTCAACATGGGGTTCTTGGGACCCCACCTCATGAACACTGTCACTGTCATTTCGTTACTCAGTCCAGAAAGGTGTTTTTATGGTCACAGGGTGGAATCACCTTTCTGGACCGATTAACGAAATGACAGTGCCAATGTTCATGAGGAGAGGTCCCAAAAAGCCCATGTTGAAAATTTGGTGCCAAAAATCCCCAAAATGACTGTGTTATGAGCATGTGTTGTGCAGTTTCTACGCACACTCGTAACTTTCCCAATTTTTAATGTTTTCACTCCAGATTTTCAGCATTGCCATTTTTACACACCTCCTCATGAGCAGTACAGCTGTCATTTTTCACATCCTGCCTAAAATGTGTTTTCGCACCTGTGGTGCAGAATGGCACTGTCGCTTTACAAAATCACTTTTTAGGATGAGTGCATGAAATGACAGTGGCACTGTTCATGAGATGGTGGCCCAAAAGGCCATATTGAAAATTTGGTGAAACAACTCAAAAACGCAGAGTTGCACTCAATCATTCAAAATTTTCTACACATGCATGTAACTTTGGTCATTTTCAATATTTTCACTCCAGATTTTCAGTATAGCCATTTTTCATACCACCTCATGAACGATACAGCTGTCATGTTTCACATCCTGCCTATAATGTGTTTTCGCACCTGTGGTGTAGAATGCCGTTTTCCCACAAATCTGAAAATTTTCACCTACAGGGTTCATGAGGTGGGGTGATAAGACTGTGTTCAACATTTGGGGTCAAAATATAAAAAAATAACTAAGTTATGGCCATTCTTTGCAATTTTGGTACACATGCTTGTAACTGTGGAAATCTTAACTATTTGCACCCCACATTTTTTTTTTTATTTATACCCCTGCTCCACGGCCCTCTCTATCGGGATGGAGGCCCATTCCCATCCCCCGATGTCCACCAGGTGACGTTGACCAGCTACCCCCAGAGCTTACCACCCCCTTTGGTGGAGTTAGCGAGGAGGCCCACCAAGACCAGGTCCAGTACAGGGGTCAGTGCCATGGCTATTCAGGGGTGGGACCTGCAAGTTCCCGCCATCATCCGCCGTGAGCTGTTTTCCTCCTGGTTCCTCTTCTTCGGGAGTGGAGCATGCAAGGACACTAGTGACAGTGCCGCACACATTTCCATGCTCGCATCCCATCAGGCATCTGCCCCGCCTCTGACCTGATGTCTGCATCATTGGTGTACCTGCCCCAGCCACTGCTACAGGCCAGGCATGCATCGACAAGTGGTTGCCCCCTTCCCTGGAGGAGAGAACTGTCTCTGGAATGCTTGATCCTTCTCCTCCCTTGTTTACCCGGCCCTTTCGCTTCCAAATATGGGTCACCTTTGTAGGCGCAGGTGTGGCATCCAGTGCCTCAACCCTCAGTGCCACAGGCCAGCAATGAACCCCACATTTTCAACATTGCCTTCTTATTAACTGAGCTTCTGTATTCAAGTGCTGTCCAAAATATGACAACTTGTCAAAACACACTTCAGGCAGGCTTTTCCTCCCACCAGAAGTTCAACTAACACAATACACCCCCACATAAACCATGCAAAGAAACATTTGGCATTGACAAATGCTTGTATGCTGAATGTTTATGTATTTATGTTTCATGTTGTTCTCATTCTATGTATCGTTTATATAGAACCTATGTAAAATTTGGTATCTGGCCTATGGGTAACCACTGGAGTATGAGGGAGCAGATGGTATTATTACAGTTTGAAAATGAATAATAGTTCTAAAGTAAACATCTTCTCCGGGAGCGTGTGAGGCTTTAATTTTGAAGCAGTCAAAGATCTTGACTGCTAAAAGCATAACAAGCGCGGGTGGCATTATTGCAAGAAACCCATCTGACTGCCCCTGAGCATGACAAATTAGTGGCGAAGCTGGGTAGGGACATGCTATGCAGCATCTTATTCATCTCATAACAGAGGAGTTGCTGTCCTCTTTCATAGACACTTCCCTATAAAGGTACATACAACAGTAAAAGACCCCATTGGTGGAAGATATGTTTTTCTGGAGAATGAGTGTCTTACGGCAGTATATACGCTCTGGCTACTTTTGAAACTGCCTTCTACTAACAAATTCTAGACATTATCCACAGAGGCAATTCTCTAATCTTACTTTGGGTGGGGACCTCGTTGCATCACGGACCCAAGATTGGACTACTCGGAGGCCAGAGATAGAATGCTTCTGCCACAGAGACATGGCAGTTAGGAATGTTGGATGTAGATTTGATTGGCAGCTGGAGAGCAGCAAACCCTGGTATGCAGATATACCTTTTCTCTAATCCACATAAGTCATGGCCAAGAAGTGACTATATTTACATTCCCAGAAGTTACTATGGCAGATTGTTGGGGGTAAGTCATAGCCCTATTTATCTCTCATATCATGCTATAATACATGTGTCCATGAGGATGAAGGGGAGGGGGAGAGACTGCACACATGTGGAAGTTCCCCACATACTTATTTACCTGAGAAGAATTTAGAAAATATCTAAAGGAACAGTGGAAACTACGGTGCCACAAATTTGGATTCCGCTACCTTAAAGGGGATTTTTTTTGTGGGGCGGCATTGAAGGCGTTTGTGCATGGCACCATTATCAGCTGCATAGCAAGGGTGAAAAAGGAACAGAGACACAAACAGAATGAGATGGAAAGTAAAATAAAAGAGTTGGAGTGAAAGGCGGCTAGTGAAGGGAGGAAGGAGATATTGCAGGAACTGGCGGTGGCCAGAGAGGCATTGAATTTGCTCCTCATAGGCAAGGCCAAGACCAGACTATTTTTTGCCAGGCAGTGGCTATATGATTGGAGCAATAGACTTGGCCCATTGTTAGCCAGACTGGTGAATCGTAGAAGAGTATCTGGCCACATCAATGTAATACGGAACAAATCTGGACATTTTATACATTAAAGTTCCCAAATCAGGCGGATCTTCCGAGATTTCTACCAACAACTTTACAAGGCTGAATGTTTGGGCAGGCCACTGCTTTTCTAGATGGGATTTCTAGTTCCACCTTCACAGACGAGCAGAGGGAGATGTTGGGTGCGCCAGTCTCTACTGCTGAAATATTGCGGGCAGTTGGAGGGCTTAAGAGGGGGAAGGTGGAGGGCCCTGATGGTTCATGGCAGAATACTATAAAGAGCTGAGTGTGGAATTGGCAGAGCCGCAATGTGCATTGATGGAGATGGGGAAGGGGGGCCTCCCCAAATCATGCTGTGAAGCTAATATTTGTGTGCTGCCAGAACCGTGGAAAGATCCTGCCTACTGCGCCTCCTACAGACCCATCTCACTTCTAAATTGTGATCTGAAGGTCATGGCAAAGGTCATGGCACAGCGGCAGGAGCAGGTATTGCCTTAGATTGTACATGCCGATCAGACTAGGTTTGTACAGGGATGCCTGTCTTATTATAATTTGAGAAGGTTGTTAAATGTTGTCATTTGGGGCTCTTGGCATCCTGGCCAGGCCTGGGTGCTGTCCAATGATGCTGAGAAAGCCTTTGATCAGATTGAATGGGCGTATTTATTTGAGGTATTGAGGCGCTGTGGTCTGGGAGAGGGATTTGTGGAGTTGGTGCAGATGTTGTATCGGGAACCGGTGGCTAAAGTGTTGGTTAACGGTGTTCCTTCAAAGGAGTTTCATCTTTTTTGCAGTACGTGGCAGGGATGTTCCCCTCTTCCCCCTACTGTTTGCCCTGGCTATTGAACTGCTAGCTATTAAAATTAATGAATCTGAGAACATTAAGGGAGTTGTAGGGAAACAGGAACTACAGCATCAAATAACACTATATGCTGATGATTTAATTTTTGTTACCGACCCCAGAACTTCAATGCCAGCACTGCTGCAAGTGGTAGAAACATTCGCCACCTTTTCTGGGTATAAGCCTAACCAGCATAAATCTGAAATGCTCTGCCTTGGGGATACACAGGAGGGAGCAAGGGCGAATTCCTGGGGCTTAAAACTGGTAGGGGAATCTATTACTTATCTTGGAATTAAGGTAGGCCAGGATCCAGGAAGCAACTATAGATTAAACTATAGCTCGTTGACTAACACCATCCTCAAGGAATTAGATAGGAGGAGGGCTCTTCCCCATTTTCCTAATGACGTACTTGTGAGTACGAAACTGGTTGAGGTTGGTGGTGGACCAGCTAATGGCATCTGTGTGTTCTTTTGGATGAATAAAGCTGCTTAATTTATATTCGGCCAAAGAGTTTGGTTTTTTGCTTTCTGGATGAATATGCATTGATTCTCGCACCCTCTCACTATGGGGCTGTTTTGCTTTGCCTGCTGTTATATGTTATACAGATGCTGCCTAGGAGGCAACTAAGACAGATATTAAGAGACTGGAGAAGGGGTTCACCACTTTCATATGGCAGGGAAGAGACGCAGATGAGTCTACAAAGACTTAAGGGAGAACAGACAGAAGAGGGCTTGGCTTTCCAGATATCGGAGGTATTAGCTGGTGATCCAGCGCTGTCACATACAGGATTGGTTAAATAAGGGAACTGCTGTGAGCTGGGTTGATCTAGAGGAAGAGGATGGCCTGCGCTGCTGTCGACATACACCTGGCAAATGGGGGGACGCGTGCCTACAGGCAACTGCCTGATCCTAATCGCCTGGTGTTTACAGTAGGTACTGGAGGCTTGGGAAATAATCCAGAAGAGGAGGGGAGTAGAGGGGGAACATTCCCTGCTGGTTCCTGTAGCTCATAACTAGGGTTTCTTGCCTAGGCTTTAGGACCCTGGTTTCCAGCTGTGGGAAGAAAGGGGAGTAAGATGTCTGGGGGATTTGTATTCTAATGCGGAGATGTACTCTTTTGCAGACCTCTGGCATGGCTTGGAGAACCCACAATCCAATCTCTTCGGATACCTATAAATTCGGGCCTATAGTAGATGGTTC
This sequence comes from Neoceratodus forsteri, assembly GCA_016271365.2. Lineage (NCBI taxonomy): Eukaryota > Metazoa > Chordata > Ceratodontiformes > Ceratodontidae > Neoceratodus > Neoceratodus forsteri. Next base: position 199,179,415 of record CM028135.1, on the reverse strand, counting down.
ACACAGAGAACTTCCACGGAAGCCTCTAGCCTGGCGCTGCTGGAACATAAAGTTTTAGGGCCAGGATGAATGAAATGGGGCTGATAGAAAGAATAGCCAGACAGACTTCTCAGGAAGGTAAAACTGAAATGGGAACAGGATTTGAAGTTGGGAATAATGGAAGAAAATTTGAAATACAGTCGTAGCTCTCATATGGGCCTGTTCACCTGCAATAAGTATAAAGAATCTCAGTATAGGTTCCTGTATGGATTCGTATTGTCCACCTAATGTGGTGCATAAGTTTAAAGAGCTGCTGACACCTTAAAGAAAACTTTGAAAAACATAATATTTAGGTACAATTCAGCTTGCATTCCATATATATTCTATAGATTTCTCCTCAACATTGTTTATTGCTAAAGAAATTTGCATGAATAAATTCTCTTAATACCTCAAAGTTCATCTGCCACTATAGCTTGCTCCCTACCTCATGTCATAATCCTCTGTTGTGACATCACAATCCATTGCCATGGGAGTAACTGTGATGTCACAAACAGTACATTATGACTTCAGGTAGAGAATGTGTTTCAGATCACCTCTTTCAGATATTTAGGTGTTTGGATTGACCGACACCGAAACTTTTCTGAACATGACGCCATCCTGAAGAAATGGCGCCCCAAGCTAGGTGCCCTCTATAAGAATCACAGCTGCTAACTCTGTCAACTAGGCATGACCTTGTTCAGAAATGATTCTCCCCATTTCAACTATTCAACAGTCTTTTTGCTGCTCTAAGTCTTAGCTATCAGATTGGATTCCCTTTTCAATGCTTTTGTCGCTTTGCTCTTGACTCTCCTCCCCGTACCCACCACTGCTCTCACTACCACTCCCTTGCTTTCCCCTCCCTGGAGTGCAGATGACTCTTGCACTGCATGAAATTTACCTCTAAATTCTGGTTTGGTTCTCTCCCCTCTTACCTATCCTCCTCCCTTTCCATTCTACCTCCCTCACCATTCTCTCAGATCCACTGACTCTCGGACTCTGGCTATTCCACAACATACTACTACATGCGGCCAAGGTGCTTTCTCTTATCGCTTCCCAACACTCTGACACTCACTACCTATGCCCGTCCTACACTCGTCATCCCCCTCTTCCATCTCCCAGGTCCTACACAATGTTTACCCCTCAAACTGCACTTGTCAATGAAGATGCTGCTGTATTTCACAATGTTTATTGCACTTCAAGCATATTTTGCTTTGTTGTAGTACAGTATTTGTATAATCTTGTAAACATATTTGTTTCATTTCTACCTATGTTTGCATTATCCAACCATTTTTGCATATGTGCATTCGCTTTATCTGCACTGTTTTCTGTGTGTATGCCATACCAAACTGTAATTGAAAATGTACATTCGATTTAGCTGTACTGTATTGCCTATGTTCCCCTCTTCCCTCTCCTCCAGTATTTAGTCAGTCATAGGAATTACAACCCTTTGAGTCATAGACTCATTTACAAAGGCTTTACATCAGCATAGTCATACATTCAGAGATAGTACATTAGTGAAACATCACATTTCAAAATATTTACATATACTAGCCAAGGTGGCTGAAGACCTATACATGTAGTAGCTAGGGTATTGGAATTAGTACAGAGGAACAATTACAGAGCAGCCTCTGAGGCATTGTCATATTGTAGTAACACTGATCAGCACATTAGTGAGACGACACAGTTTAAGCAAAGTATTTACATGTAATAGCCTGGGTGACTGTTGATCTATACATGTAGTAGCTAGGGAATTGATATTAATACAGGTGCTATATTTACAGTGTGGGTGCAGCCTCTGGGGCATTGTCATATAGCAGAGACAGTGATTAGCAGCGAAGATGTCTTATACTGTTTGTCCTATACAGTTGGTTGCAATGTCAATTGGGAGCGGCCTAGTGCAGCTCAGTGCAAGCCAGTTAGGAGGATTAGGAGTTGCACTGGCATTGGCGCAAGGATAAAATTTGTTTTTTAGGGTGGTCTTGAAGTGCCTTGTATGGGGCATGGAGGTTATGGCTGGTGGGAGCTCATTGTACCAGACAGGAGCTCTATAGAGGAATGATCTCTGAGCTAGGAGGTTCTGACCCTGGGCATGGTCCACAGATGCTTGTTGGCAGAGCAGTGGTGCAGTGTGGGAACCCGAGTAGGGAGTATGCACCATGGGGCGAGCAACTTGTTGCATAGCGTGTTTTTTCTGGTGAAACTCTTCAATAAATAAATAAATGAGAGAAAGCAACAGGAATAGATGAACTCTTCAGGAGCAAACAGTATTTTCATGCAAATTACATCAATAATAAGTAATGGAGAGGAGGACTACAGAACTAATGAAATACAAACCGAACTGTGTCTAAATGTTATGATTTGTTAAAGTTGTCCTGAAGGTGTCAGCTTCTCTTTAATCCACAAGTCTCTCATGTGTGGCAGATGTCAGGGAATGCTGGGGATGGATTTCCATTATTTTTGGGATTGCCCCATTATTAAAAAGTTCTGGGCAGATGTTTTACGAGAGTTGATGAACATATGGGGCCACCCACTGGTTTATTCCCCAGTGTCATTACTATTTGAAATAGAGGACCTGGGACTGGAGGGTTGGACTCCATACCCCAGATGGATTCTAATTATGCTTACTACAGCGAGACAGTGTATTCAGAACACTTGGGTGTCATGTGCTAGGCCCACTATGGGACAATGGAAGATTTATTTTATTTTATTTTATTTATTTAGTTGTTTAACCAGGTATAGCACACTAAGCTGAAAGCTTTTTTACAGGAGCGACAAGCTGCCAACTATCCAGACCTTGGCGCTAGATCGCCTTACTTATCTTCTTAAGGATAGGGAGGAAAGATTCCTTGTGGAGTGAGGGAGATTCTTAGACTTCCTCTCGCCAGCAGAGGCACAACTGTTGCGAGAGGGTGTTATATAATAAATATACCTCGCAGAGAGTTCCAGGAGATACAGGGATACCCATGGCCAGATACTGTTAAGAGGCATGTCTTTCATATTTAAAATTAATTAAAATATCTAGGTTAGCTGTTATTTATTAATGACACACCGAGTTAGGTCTTGTAGAATGAAAAGTTATTTCTGTTATTGAAGTGGTTTCTTTTTATAACCCGATGATGATAAAGGCAATGCTATGAGGCTGAAATAATATGTATGTTACATGTTTGTCTTTTAAAGATAAAATTTAATAAAGATATACAATAAAAGGAGGTCAGTAATAGTAATGATAGAGTCTACTACCTCTAACTTAGGTGTCTGAAGTAGAATTCCAGTGCATCTCCCCCAGCACCACATCTACCCTCTCCACCCCTGAGCACGCCAGCCCTGTGAGGGCCACATGGTCCAGACAGATCCGATGATACAGGCCCCCCCTCCCCCACTGCAATCTGAAATTAAGATTGGGTGCCTTACTGTAACAGGAACAGTCTTACTGGGTGCTAGATGCCGAACTGTGGCCAGCTCCATTCTGTCACTTAACTTATAGATTATGGACTGGTATGTGATTGTGCTCCCTGACTATTCTGCTGCCTGTGTGACACAGCGTTGGCAGCTGCTGAACAGAGTACAGCTGATCTGTAAGGTGTGCCGGTTCCACTTTGTACTTGATGCAGATAGCTGCACTAATTTGTCCCCACTCCCTTTATGCACTAGCTAGGCTATCGAGGTCCAGGTCTGACACAGAGTGTAAAGCTCCAGACCTGTTTGCAGAATGCTAGCAAAAAGACACTCTTGGGCCCTAACAACCCCTGCTTTAGCAATTGCTTCTGCACTGTCACCAACCAATATAATGCCAGGAATGACCTTAAGCCTCTTTTCAGACGTACTCAGCTGGGAAGGTGGTCACCTGTCATTTGCTGTCAGGGCATAGCGATAACTGCTTCAACATGTGACTTTTACGCTTTTGTACAGCAATCTCTATCAGTTTTTTTTAAACTTATGTAATGCTGTGGGCTTCTACTGCAGGAGGTAAAACTTCAATGAGCACAAAGTTGGGCTACTGAAAAATTCTTTTACAATTTATTTACCCAGGATAGCACAGCTGAGAGATGAAATATCATCCTCATTTGCAGAGTCAACTGGCCTTGCCTTTACTCCTGGAAGCATTTCTGTATCCACAGAGAAACATAGACTTTGACGGCAGATAAGGACCTCTTGGCCCACCTAGTCTGCCCATTTCCCTACCTATTGGATAAGCTGCAGATTCTAGTTGACCAACAGCTTACTTCCTCCTACCCCCCCACTATAATTGCCTTATGTCTGTCCCATGCATTCTTGAATTCCCCACTGTTTTGATCCCTTGACCTCCGCAGGAAGGCGGTTCCATGCGTCCACCACCCTCTCTGTGAAAAAATACTTCCTCCTTCAGAGGGAGGGATATTTCTTCTCCCACAGGAGTAAAAGCAGGACCACTCTGCAAATGAGATATTTCTTCATCTTTCAGTCTCAGCTGAGCTCTCCTGGGTAAATCAGTTGTAAAACAAAAAACTGAATGCATGCTGCTGGCCTGGTTTTCCAGTGGGGCAGTGAAGGAAGCAAGACTCACAGATCTACAGGGATTCCTGTTTTTTACAGGGATTTTAGCCATGAACAGGGAATGGTTCCCTTGCCATAGACTTCCATTGGTTAGGATGAAAAGAACAATTAAGGTTCCACAGGAAATAATATAATCTGGAAAGCACAGGCAGATTGCTCTGGTTTTACAAGGACAATAGCACATCATTCTGGGAGGGAGGAGCACAGGGAAAGAGTCACAAACAAAACCTAAACTGGCCATTGACTACCGTCCCCAACCACTTTGGCACAAAGGAGTTTGAGCCAGGAACAAGCAAGGCCCAACCTAAAAGCCAGCAGTTCAGGGCCTCTGGCCTATGTTTTCTTTCTTTCACATTACCAGCAGCAACAACCAGTTCAAGTGAGTCAGACTGGCAGCAAAACAAAATGCTAAACCCATCCATCCTGGCCTTATTGGCCTACTTAGGGACTCCCTCTGGAGTCCCCGTCATCAAGAAGCCTGACACCTGCTGCTGTGCCATATCTCTCCTTGGCTCCAGGCCCATGCCTTGCCTCTGAACCGGGTCCTACAGCAACAGAGCCACACAGCGCTAATGCCGTCCCACCACGCCAACACCAGCATAATTATTTTAAATACATTAGGTGGACCGGGTCGAGACACAGCCGTGGGCCAGCCTGGCCTCTGCACATCAGCCACCACCACAGCCACAAACAACCCACCAACCCTGGCCAGAAGACAGGCCCAAGCAATGCATATACCTGACTGTCCACCTCACCTCACCTCACTTGGCTGTTCAAATATTATGCTTCCAGGGGCGTGGTGCAGGCTGTGCCCATACTCCCTCTGTACCTTCCCTCCCTGTATCGAAAAAAAATGGACCAAATGGTTGATAAAGGGCAAGGCTGAAACCATCCTAGCCTTGTTGACCTACTTAAGAACTCCCTTCCTGCCAAGTCCTCGGCGTTACTGACACCTCCTGTGGGCCTACGACCCTGCCTGCGCCATACTGTCTCATGTCAGTTGTCGGCTCCATGGCCAACCCTTGCCTCCCAGCTAGGCCTCAACACATGTGCAGAATGCCTCCCCGCTCCCCCACCATGTCACTGATGCCAGCATAATTTTAAAAAAAGATAGATGGACGGTACTGGGTTGGGACACAACCGTCAGGCTGGCTTGGCCAATGCGAGTCATCAATGGATCATCGTCAGTCTTCCAGTGCCAGCCAGCCACCCAGTGACCCTCAACTACAACCCACCCACCCCGGCCAGAAATGACTACAAGCAGACTGCCACCTCCATACCTCTGGCTGTCAAGTTGATGCTGCTTCCCGGAATCCTGGGGATGTGGATGCTTCAAGCCCAGAGGCCGAGTGGGTTGCTTCACTTGGTGCTTGTTGTCACTCGTCCTCGACCTGATTGCCACCACTGAGTCACACAGCCAGCCACGCCCATGTTCTGGTTCTATACAGCTCGCTCGGACCTCATGCCATCAGACTGCTGCCAGCTGCTGGACTGTCCTCCGCTCTGACTCCAGTGAACTCTCTCCTCTCCTCTATCTGCTGCTGCTGATCTGCTCTGCCTCGGTTCACTCTCCAATGGGCCTCTTCTTTTCTTTTTCACTGACTGACTGATTCGGGTTTAAATGCTCGGACTCCATATTCACTACGACTCTTGTCGTTGCTACCGCAACTTGCTCTGGCATGCTGCATGTTGCTGAGGGATTTGGCACTACTCTCAATTTATAGCAGAGAAGCAGAGACACAGGGAGGGGAGGAGGAAGATTTGATTGACAGTTGCTGGGATTCATTGGTGGAAATGTGATTGGCAACTGTGTTTGAAAGTTTGGACCCTCCCCTGCCAGACTCACGCGGACACCCTGCCAACAGCAGTGAGGAGAGCACAAGATTTTTTATTTTCTATATAGATTTTATCCGCTGTCTCCCAGCTATCCTCATCTGACCGACCCCCAGCCCCGTCACCCCGGTATCACTGAGGCTTACCTTCCCATTTTTTTTGCCCAGTCGCCAGGTGCAGAGCTTGCAGAGGGTCGGTCGTCACTTGCACTTGGGGATTTTTCCTCCATTTTTTATCCCGTCCCCATTGCTGGGGCGCACATGCCCACTGAAGTCCCGCAGCACGCTCCCTTCCCTGGCACTCAACAGACCTGCACTACCTTCGGTCCTTCACCCGATCTAGTTTGAAAGTTTCTAGGTTTGAATCTGGAACCTACTCAGTCTGCACTAACTTGATCTGTCTAAAGTAACTACTTACAAGTATGAGTTTGGATTCCCCCATCCTTGAGAAATTGGAGTTAAAACTTTTTTATCTAGACAATTGAAGGTTTGTGTTTGAAATGCTCTGGTATTATCTAGAATGATCACTGAAGTATTCTAGTCTGGAACTTTCCTGTTTCTGTCTAGAATGATCACCAACAGCGTAGAATCTGAAACTGCCCTGGATATTTCTAGAAATATTACTAAGGGTTTCAGTCTGGAATGCCCTGGTGAGTTCTAGAATGATTGATTTATGGGCTCAAGTGATAGTGGCATAGTAATTGAAAGTCGGAAGGGACACTAAGTCCATCATATGGCGCCTTTCCCACACACATACACACACACACACACTTCATAAACAGGGGCCAACAATTATGCTATGCAAGAATGTACTTATTTATAGAGGTTTCCCACTGACCCTGCTACTTGAGGTACTGTGTGATCTCATCGGTAAGCAGAAATATATCCTTGCTTACATTGAAGGCATGTACTGTCTTCATGTCCACTGTCTCAGCTGGTGGGGCTGTTCCATATTGATTCACCACTCTCTGTTACCTCCCCCCTGTAAGCTTTAGGGAATGTCCCCGAACCTGCTTTTTTTTTTTTTTTCAAATTCTCTTTGTGCTCCACCATGCCCGGGCATCCTTCAGGGATATTCACATGACTACTGCCTCCACTTCTGGTCTGAACCCCGCACATCCCGGAGGAACTCCCCTCACCACCCAGGCAGACCTAGCCCTGATCACCCCCAGGGCAGGGCCCTCCCGTAATGGCCTTTCTGAGATTAGAGGTCTTACCTGGGTGGCGGATCGCTGTGGAGTCCCCTGAGTGTGGGGCCTATGGTGGGATGTGGGCAGTGTCCTGGAATCCCATCATCTCCGCTGGCCGTGCAGGATTTTCTTGTTGGTCCCCAGGCGCGGGGCGTGCAGTGCTACCCTGCCTGTTACGTGGATGCTCCCACCCACGTCCGGAGCAACTGCCTGGCGTCTCCCTGCGTGCTGCCCAAGGTGTTGCAGTGCCTCCGGTCTCCACCAGGGGCCGCTGCAATGTCTGGCTGACCCTGGAACCCTCCGTGAGAGAGAGAGCAGTCCTCGGATGCTCGATCCTCTCTCCCCCTGCTGACGACCGGCCCGAACTTGTTCCAGAACCTGAGTCGTTGGCGTGGTGCAAGGTATGGTGTCTGGCGCCTCAACTGTCAAGCGCACGGGCGGCCATCCCGAACCTGCTTGAGCAAACATTTCCATCTGTTTGACAGATATCCTTCAGTATGTGACAGACTGAGATCATGATGCCCCTCCTGCCAGCCTCTCTTTCTCCAGGGTGAGCATGCTAAGGGCATCCAGTTTCTCCTCATAGCTTGTATCCTTCATACCACTGATCATTTTGATGACCCTGCATTGCACATTTTCTGCAGCCTCAGTGTTCTTTTTACATTGGAGAGCCCAGAACTGCAGAGACTACTCTAGGTTTGAGTCAGACCAGGGATTTGTAAAGTGAGACCGGACCAGTGCCTTGTAAATTGGGACCGGACTAGTGCCTTGTAAATTGGGACTGGGCCAGGGCCTCATAAAGTGGGGCCGGGCCAGGGCCTCATAATGTGGGCTGAGCCAGTGCCTTGTAAAGGGGGGCCGGGCCAGGGTCTTGTAAATAGGGGGCCAGACCAGGGCTTTGTGAAGTGGGGCCAGACCAAGGCCTAGTAAATTGGATCTGGACTGGAGCCTTGTAAAGTCCAAGCCAGGGTCTTGTGAAGGAGGGCTGGGACAGGGCCTTGTAAAGGGGGGCCGGGCCAGGGTCTTGCAAATATGGGGCCAGACCAGGGCCTTGTAAAGTAGGTGCGGACCAGGGTCTTGTGAAGTGGGGCCAGACCAGGGCCTTTTAAAGTGGGTCTAGACCAAGGCCTCGAAAATTGGATCTGGACCAGAGCCTTGTAAAGTGGGTCCAGGCCAGGGCCTTGTGAAGTGGGGCTGGGACAGAGCCTTGTAAAATGAGGTCGGGTCAGGGCCTTGTAAAGTGGGGCTGGACCAGGGCTTTCTGAAGTGGGGATGGAGCAAGGCCTTCTGAAGTGGAGCCAGATCAGGACCTTGTAAAGTGGGGCTAAGCTAAGGCCTTGTGAAGAGGAGCTGGACCAGGGCCTTGTAAAGTGGGTCCGTATCAGGGCCTTGTAAAATGGGCTTTATCAGTGCCTTGTAAAGTGGGGTTGGGCCAGGGCCTTGTAAAGTGGGGCCATATCAAGGCCGGGCCTTGCCAGGGCCTTGTAAGGTGGGGCCGGGCAACAGCCTTGTAAAGTGGGGCCAGGCCAGGGTCTTGTGAACTGGGTCCAGACGAGGGCCTTGTAAAGTGGTAGGATTACTTCTGCTCTGCTGGTCAACCCCTTTGATGCACCCTAGCATTCGCCCAGCCTTCTTAATTTTACCAGCGCACTGCTTGTCATGCTTTAGCCTCTTGTCTGTTATGGACCCCAGATCATATTCCTTCTCCACTGCAGCAAGAGGAGCCCCACACAGTGTGGAGGTCTTACGTCTGCTACTCCTCCCCAGGTGCAGCACCATGCATTTGTATACATAGAGTCTAAGACTCTAGGAGTTTGACCAGTTGTCCAGCTTGCTTAGGTCGCCTAAAGTTTGTCCTCATCTTCAAGGGAGTCCATCACTCTGGCCAGCTTAGTGTCACTGCAGATTTAAGCAGCCTGCTGAAAACTCCAGTTCTGAAATTGTCGATGAAAATGTTGAACAGCAGTGGCCTCAACACTGATCCCTGAGGGATGCCACTGAATACCCCTTTTCACTCTGAGTAGTGACCATCCACCACAACCCTCTGCTTCCTACCCACAAGCCAGTTAGCAGTCCACCTTGTGTATTTATTTATTTAGTTTTTGTTAACCAGGGAAGTGCTCTAGGCAAACATTGCCTATTTTCAGGCACGTGTATACATTGTATATACCACATAACACGCCAAAAGCCATGTATTCGACCTCCTGCGGTGCTGTTGGATACTCAGTTTGCTGAGGAGATATGCCACTTCAAAAGGAAATTACAGGGCACACAGCAGTAGCTACAATCAACATGGAATTGTATTGTTTCTAAAAGAACTGCACTACCATCACAGTGCCCACATGTAGAGATGCTGATCACTGAGAACCCCCATGTATCACCTTACAACTTCATCAGAGCCCTGATGAAGCTGTAATATGAAATGTACATCTCAGCACATGGGCACCGTAATGGTGCTGCAGTTCTTTTAGGAATAATAAAATTCCACTTTCTTTTCAGCTACTGTTGTGTTGCTGTAACATCTTTTTGAACTGGCATTGTATCACACTGGTGTACTTTGCCCAGACATCTATTATGTGTCACATTGTCAAAGGCCTTGCTGAAGTCCAAATAGACTGTATCTATGCCACTGCCCCAGCCCACCTCCCTGGTCACCCTGTCGAGAAACGTGAACAGATTGGTTGTCATGATCTACGCTCATAAAATCATGCTGAGTGGGGGTGGGAGAGAACCATGGCCTTAACCGATATATTTTTCTGCCCTTGATAAAGGATTCCAGGATGTTAGATACATACATAGATAATAATGGTAGAAAAAGGCCTGTTGGCCTATCTAATCTGCCTACCCTCCCTAACTACTTTGCACTGGCCCTAGTTGCCATCCCTCCCTTTTGTTTCTGCCCCAACTAACCCCATACGCCTGTTCCATCCCTGCTTGCAAGCATTCAATGATTTGGCCTGTACCACTTCCTCTGGCAGCTTTTTCTACTTGTTCAGCACTCTTTCAGTGAAAAACAGCTTACAGATGTCCCTGTTGAATCATCCCTTCTGTGGGGACACTGTCAGCCCCCTTAGGCCTCAGACTGACCCTAGTATAAAAAAGACACATTTTATGATAGCTCACGTTCTGTAGAAATTGTCGAGGTAGCTGGTAGTTTGATTCTGATTTACTTTTTCTTTTTAAAAGTAAAAAGCTGACTGCCCACCATACTGGTGTTATTACACAAAAAATGTGTTTGTTTGCATTTCTTGATAAATTCCTTTACATTTCTTCAACCTCCACTGCATCTTTTCAGGATTTGGAATGCCCCAACACAGTCTAGCCACTCATGTTGCGGTTAGAGGAGAGGAGACTGTTGCATCATGAATGGCTGCACTGTTTGGGGAGTGTTCCTGATGTTCAGGAAGTATGAAGTAAGAGTAGTAGATCAAGGATATGAAACAAAACAAGGTCGGGTATAATTACACCATTACCATCCATTTCAGTCCTATTAAAACAAGAAGCTTATAAGTCAACCAACAGCTTCAATGAATTTTAGAGAAGGTAAGCAAAAAAAAAAATTGTTGCTGCAGTACAAATCTATTTACAACTGTTTAAGTAGTTGATTTAGGTAGGTTTTTTATTAGGCATATAATTAATGGGTCTCCCCTTTTTCCCATAGGGAGACCATGGCATTATTTGTCATAATAAAGGAGTGTTTATTATGGCAAACAAGCGCACGGTTTCCCTCACTCTGCGCATGCGCTCGCCGCAGTGTCTCGCTTCCTGACTGCTCTCCTGCCTTCTCGACCGCAACTCATCCACCAGAAGAACTTGGTGGTAAGTCATTTTAAAAACATAAAACCCCTCATTTTCCACATCTAGGGGGATAACAAAGTATTTAAAAACATTTTTAAACCTCAGACAAGCAAAATGTGATGGCGGCCGGAACTTGAGCATGGTCGCACCAGAACCCCTACTATTTTATATAACTGCTGTGGTGAAAAGGGAGACCCAACAATTATATAAAATAAATATGGGGTGGTATGTGTAAACTCGGAGTTTACACACACCCTCAGTGTTAGATGCTTTAATATGCTATAATAATTTAAAACTATAATAATAATATAATATAATAATAATTTAAAGCTATAAAACTTTAATAGTTAGTATGTTGTCACCTGTTTGTTGTTGCTAAGTAGCAGATGTTTTGCATTGTGCTCTGATTCTGTGATAGAATCTGTATTAGTAGAAGGTAGATTATTGTGATTATCCTTACAATCAAAAGGTAACTACAAAGAGCTTAGATAGAAGTGTATGTATTTTCAAATATTATAGGGGAACAGTGGCAGGATTTTTAGGACAGTAAATTAATAAAAAGGGAACTAGGAGAGCTTCAGTAGCAGACAAGTAGTGGAATTGCAGTATAATGTGGGGAGTGGTGCAATGCAGTGGCTGTGGGGCAGCCATATTCAGGCAGACCTTCTGGACACTGAGGTGCTGCCCTATCTGCATGCATCTATCTGGACCGCGGGATGAGGTAGCCAGACTCAGAGCGGAAGTAAACTGGGTCAGGAGTACCATCACCCCTATCCAGGGACCACCCAGTCCAATGCAACTGCCTCAAAGGATGCCGAGAACGAGAGCACTTGGATGACATTGGGCTCAGGGAGGGTTAGAGCAGTCAGGCAGAGGCACATCCCAGATCCTATCCCACTCAAGAACTCATATGCCACACTGGCAAACGAGGACAACCAAATACAGGCACCCAGAGAAGTGGAAGGAAAGGATGTGGAGGTTAGCCAAGGAGGTGACCTCAGCGGGGAAAGCAGTGGACCCCAGAGGAGGAGGAAGCGAATCCTGGTGGGGGACTCCATCATAAGATGGATCCAGCTAGGAACACAGGAGGGGGAGGACAGGGAGGTGAGGTGCCTACCAGGTGCCACGGCATGGAGGGATGGAAGGAAGATCCTGGGGATCACTGGGAAGGCAAGACGGGAGGGTGAGCTGGATGTCATTATCCACCTAGGTACTAATGACCTGGCAAATGGGGAGCCAAAGGAAGTTCAGGAAGAGTTTAGGAAACTGGGAGGGTCTCAAGCAAGTAGCTACTTCTGTCACTTTCTCAGAAGTACTACCTGTGAGAGGCAAGGAGAGCATAGGAGTGCATGCACCAGGAACTTTAACTCATGGTTGAAGAACTGGTGCTGTGAGGAAGGGTTTGGATTCATTGGTGACTGGGGACCCACCTGGAGGGATGGAGGTTTGTTCAAGCCTGACGGCCTGCATCCATCCTGGAGGGGAATCCAAGCACTCAATGATAAGTTTAAATGCTACATTGACAAGCATTTAAACTAGCAAAGGGGTGGCAGGCCAGCAAGGAGGGTACCACTTGCTCACCTCCCACAGCTAGCAGTGGAACCAGTGAACCAGAGGAGTGGCTATCTCTGCAAAGCAGTGTGCAAAAGATGGAGATTAGTTCCCAAGAGGTGGATAAGCAGAAAAGGGCAAAATTCAGCAGACGGCAGACAGCAAGGAGAACCAGGGATAAATGACAATCAAGGAAGGGGCTGGAGTAGAACAGTGAGACAGTCTAGGAGGTCAAATCATGGAAAGCCATGTGTGCTAATGCCAGGAGCCTTAGCAACAAGATGGAAGATCTGGAGGCTGTCATGGTGCAGTCAGACCTGGACATTGTGGCCATCACTGAAACCTGGTGTAATGATAACCACGACTGGGAGATGGCCATACCTGGCTACAACATGTTCAGAAGAGACAGAGCAGGCAGGAAGGGAGGCGGAGTGGCACTCTATGTGAAAAATGACATAAGGGTCACAGAGATCCAGGAGGAACAAAATGGGGGAGAGATACTGTGGGTTAAGCTGGAAAGGAAAATGGGGACAGCCATCCGCACAGGTGCATAGACCACCAGCCCAGGAGGAAGAAACAGATAGGGAGCTGATGCTAGTCATCCAAAGGATGGCAGACAAGGGTGAGGTAGTACTGGTTGGAGACTTCAGTATTCCAGACGTGGACTGGAGCATCCCAGCAGCAGCATCAACTAGGAGCAGATTTATCCTGGACTCCCTTCAGAGTGCCTTCCTCAAGCAACTGGTCATGGAACCAACTCGGCAGAAGGCAATACTGGACCTTGTGCTCACAAACAGGGACAGTGTGATGGGGTAACAATGGGGGAGCACCTGGGAAACAGTGACCACCAGTCATTGTGGTTTGAAATCACAGAAAGAGCAGAACCAAACCACACAAAAACACGTATCCTGGATTTTAGGGGGGCAGACTTTGGGAAAATGGGGAGATACTTGAAAGAGGCATTAAGGGGAATGGGACAGGAATCAGGGTTGAGGAACAGTGGGCAGTATTTAAAATGGGATTACAAGAACAACAGAATTATGTATTAAGCAGGTTAGCAAGAGGAAAAGGAAGAGGAGACCATTATGGTTTTCCAAAGAGGTAGCAAAGAAAGTGAAAGCCAAAAAGATTGCATTCAGGCAATACAAAAAGACACAGGCAGAAGGGGATAGGGAGAAGTACCAGGAGAAGCAAAGGGAGGCAGGGAGGTCAGTAAGGGAAGCCAGAGCTCAGACAGAAGGACACATTGCAAAATCAGTGGGTAGAGGGGACAAAACCTTTTACAGGTACATAAGTGAAAAAAGAAAGACAAAGGGAGGGATAGTGAGACTGAAGGGGGAGGATGGGGCCAGTGGAGGATGACAACAGTAAAGCTGACATACTGAACAGGTATTTCTGCTCAGTCTTTACTGAGGAAGAGGAGGGTAATGGGTCTGAAGGGAGTACAAGGGTGAGAATGGTGCAGAATGGACACAAGTCCCTTTACACGCAGAAAGGGTCCTGAAGGAACTGGAAGTAATAAGAGTTGATAAAGCAATGGGGCCAGATGGGGTGCACCCCAGGGTCCTTAAAGAACTAAGAGAGGTGGTGGCTGAACTCTGGCTATCCTGTTTAGCCGATCACTGGAAACAGGGAGGTACCCAAAGACTGGAGGACAGCAGATGTAGTCCCCTATACAAAAGTGGGAACAAAGAGGAAGCAGGAACTACAGACCAGTCAGCCTCACCTCGGTAGTGGGGAAGATCATGGAAGCACTACTGAAGGAGAGATTGGTGGAACATCTGGTTGTCAATGGACCACAGGACCCAAGACAGCATGTTCCACCAGGGGAGGCCGCGTCAGACCAACCTCATTGAATTTTTGACTGGGTGACTAGGGAGGTGGATCAGGGAGGGCGGTGGACATGGCCTATCTGGACTTCAGCAAGGCCTTTGACACTGTGCCACATAGAAGACTATTACACAAACTGGGGAATATGGGTGTGGGCAGGACAGTAGTGTGGTGGTAGGTAACTGGCTGGGTGGCAGGACACAGGGGTGGTGGTAAATGGCTGTCACTCCACAGAGGGAAGAGTGACCAGTGGGGTACCACAGGGATCAGTGCTGGGACCGTCCTATTCAACATCTTCATCAGTGACATGGCGCAGGACCTAGAAGGCAGAATTTCACTGTTCGCTGATGACACAAAGCTCTGTAACAGAGTAGACACACCAGAGGGTGTAGACAGAATGAGAAGCGACCTGCAGAAACTTGAAGAATGGTCAGGGTTGGCAGTTGAAATTCAATGCAAAGAAGTGCAAGATAATGCATATGGGGCACAAAACCCTGGCACAATATATCAGTTGGGGGTGAGGATATAGCATGCACCAAGCAGGAAAGGATCTTGGGGTTATCATCTCTGATGACCTTAAGGTAGGGAAACAGTGTGACAAGGCAGCAGGTAAAGCAAATAGGATGCTGGGATGTATAGGCAGGGCATTACCAGCAGGAAAAGGAGGTCATAATTCCGCTATACAAGACACTAGTGAGGCTCCACCTGGAGTACAGTGTACAGTTCTGGAGACCATACCTACGTAAGGACATAGACAGGGTAGAGAAGGTTCAGAGGAGGGCAACAAAGATGGTGCATGGATTGCATCACAAATCCTATGAAGTCAGGTTGAAGGAACTGAACATGTACTCCCTGGAGGAGAGGAGGAGAGGGATATGATAGAACATACAAGTATCTTACATGGAGGAACAGGATGCAGGAAAACACTATTTTTAGCGTAAAAAGATGTTTCAGGACTAGATGGCATGGGATGAAGTTGGAGGGAGGACGATTCAGAGGAAACATGAGAAAGAATTTCTACAGAACGGTGGTGGACAAGTGGAACACCCTGCCAGAGGAAGTGGTGGGGGCTGAAACAATCATGGGATTTAAGAATGCATGGGATAGACATAAAGGAATTCTGGAGGTCAGGGGTAAGGTGCAACAGACTTCTAGGAAAACAAACTGAACTTACAAGCTCAAATGGGCAGACTGGGTGGGCCATAGGCCCTTATCTGCCGACACTGTCTATGTATCTATGTATAATAAACCCCTCGAGCTTCGCTCTCTGGGTTTATGTAGCATCTAACACCCCGGGGATGTATAAACTTCTCGTTACACACACCACCCCATACTTTATTCTATTTATAATAACTGGGTCTTACTTTTTCCCATAGGGAAACCATAGTATAATTTGCCGCTATAAAGGAGTGTTTATAACGGCAAACATGCACGCGGCTTCCCTCACTCTGTACATGCACCTGCTGCAGCTCCTCCTTTCCGACCACTAGCTGCCTTGTCTCCCCCAGAGACTGAACCACCCCTTGGACTCGGTGGTAAGTGACTGCGCAAAACAAAATCAAGAATTAAGAAATAAAAAACAAAATTTCAGCTGATGACTGAAAGAAATTAATTTTAAAAACTTTTAAATTAATAAAGGTGACCGCCGACTAATGCGCTCAAAACCTGACCAGACCACGGCCCATTCAGGAGCGTCCTTTTATTTTATATAATTGCTGTGGTGAAAAGGAAAACCCAGCAGTTGTTTAAAATGAAATGTGGAAGTAAGTTTAAACTAGTTTACACTCTCCTGAGTGGTAGATGCTTATAGAAACCCCCGAGCTTTGCTCGTGTGTATGTAGCATTCGACACCTCGGATGTGTGTAAACTTCGGTTACACACACCACCCAATAATTTGTTCTTTATGTATTTGTTGTAATGTGTTTGGGATGTTCTGTAAACGAGACTTGCTTCTCATGGAACCTAACCTCTGTGTCTGCAACTTTTAAATAAATAAATTCCATCATAAAATGTGAGTTCTCACCCCAGGAATTATCCAATATTCCTAACTCTTGCAGTCAGCCTTTAAAGTAGAACTACCCAGAGATGGAACGTTATGCTGATGATGGAACCATCATTGGCTCATGCCACTTTTCAAATGCTGCCCTTATCAACTGACTGCATTCTATAACGCCTCAGATTTCATTCTCTGCCTGTCAAGTCCAGATGCCTTGGAGACTTCTCCTCACAGTCATTACTGAGTGTTTATTTTCGAAAATATAAGTATTTTTCTTAGATTTTTCATTTGCTGCCTTTATTTTCTGTATTAGTTGTAAACCATTAGTTAGTTTAGGAATTTTTGTTATTTTCTCAGTTTCTCCCGGTTCGGGACAACTGGTGAGAAACCAAGCTTTAGTTTAATTGTCCGTAGTTTTTTGAAACAAACTCCGGTAGTTTACTTCATTTTAAGTAGTTTTTGTTCAAAAACAGTAACCGATAGCTTTCTTTTAAAGAACCGATAATTCCAGTTCTTTTCTGTCGATTCCCAGTTCCGATCTGAATTTTTGGTCGGTTTCTGAACCGACCACAACCGCAAAAAAAAACCCACACAAAAATAAAAACTACTTAAATTTAAAAACTTATTTTGCGGTTTGTATTTTCTGTTGGTTCTAAGAATGTCAGACAAACCAAAGAAGAAAACCAGTGAACCTGTGTTCAAAAGTTGTACAAAGTGTGGGGATGTCTTTGCCAAGGCAGACAAACAGACATTATGTATCGTTTGTCTTGGTGAGGAACATTTCTCTGCTGAATGTGATATATGTAGATCTTTCCCACAAAAGATGGTTGAAAAGCGTCGCGAAAGACTACAAAAGAAATTGGAAAAGGGTTCCTCGGGCTCTGACCAGCCGACACCCTCAAAACCTGTGGGTGAAACCACTGAGCCTAAACAGTCCGCCCCTGATAAGAGTGCTCCAGCAACCGGTAAGAGAACCGGTGAACCGGCTGAATCCCTGGTTTCTTCTAAGAAACTGAAAAAACTAATCACATTGAATCCCCTGCCGAAAGGCCTAAGGGTGCTTCCACCAGACTGCCTTCACCTGAGGCGATTGCTCAGGCTTTCAGGGTAATTCAGGCCCTACAGGGGTTGGTACTGGCTCCTTGTACATCACTGGTCCAAACTCCACTCAAACAAACAACTCCCTCTGGTCAGGCTTCACTCCAAGAACAGCTGGAGTTTGAAGATTATGGGGAATATGAGGAGGATGAGGAGGAACCCATTGAACCGGAGGTTCCCCTGACCAAGAGAATCTTAAAGAAGTAACTGGGAAGCAGCCAAAAACCTCACCTACTATGTTGGTCATTGATGGTGGCATAACTCTCGACCCTATCTGAATTGAAGATACTTTCAGTACTGTGTTCTCTGACCTCAGTAGTGTTCTCCCTTTGGACTTCTTCAATGATGGCCACCCTCCTTCTCCTACCCACAGCCCCCTTCCTCCAACCGCCCACCTTTCTACTTTAAGGAAGTCAGGGTGCATGAAGTCCATAAATACGTCTCTAATGCAATTGCCAAATTCAGAATTAGTGGGGACTCACTCGACCTCAAGCTGGTGTCCCTCACTCTTGATGAAGTGCTACTTCCACTAACAAAAAATTTCAACGTCTCCCTCGCCCTCAGCCAGTTCCCTGACAGATGGAAATCAGCCACAGTAACCCCGGTCCACAAAAGTGGGGACAAGGACCTGCATGTGAACTACCGGCCTAACTCTGTACTCCCCCCTCCAAAGGCCATTGAACGTGTGGTATCTGACCAGCTAACGGAATACCTGAATCAACACAACATCCTCTGCCCCCAACAACATGGCTTCTGTACAGGTCACAGTACTACATCGGCCCTCCTTGAATTCACCAGTACTATCCACAGCTTGTTGGACAACAGCCTCCTAACCGGGTCGGTCTTCATAGACCTGACCAAGGCTTTTGACACTGTACATCATAAACTATTAATCACACAGCTACGTTCTGCTGGGCTTTCACCTGAGTCCACTACCTGGTTCAAGAGCTACTTGGAGACCCGCTCCCAAAGAGTGAAAATGGCTGATGTTCTCTCAGATGTATGTCCTGTTCACTCAGGAGTTCCTCAAGGCTCCATTCTTGGGCCACTTCTTTTAAGCCTCTTTCTGAATGATCTTCCACAATCGTGTCCAGCACAAATCCTCCTTTATGCTGACGACGCTGTCATCCTCTCCACTCACAAGGATCCAGGCCACCTTCAAAAGAATGTACAGCTTGCTTCACCTCGATTGGAACTTGGTTTAGTACACATAAATTGGTTCTCAACTATAAAAAAACAAGTCCATGCTCTTCTGCAGCCAGCACAACAAACACAGACCCAATCCCATCACGATCAGAAACTGCCTTGGTGAAACCCTCGGACAGGTTCAATCTTTTAAATACCTAGGAGTTACCATTGATTGTAACCTATCATATGTTATGCACATTGACAACATTTCCAAGGCTGCCAACACTCACATTGGCCTACTCTTCAGGCACAGGCAATGCCTTACCTCAGATGCCTTAAGGATTGCAGTACAGAGCTCAGTAATCTCATTAATTGACTATGGCCTGATCATCTATGGCTCTGCCTCTGCCACCGCTCTCAGGCGCATATCCATTGCACTAAACAAAGCTTGCCGTCTCATAACCAGTGCCCTTCGCCTCACCCACACGTGTGATCTCTACGCACAGACTGGATGGCTTCAACTTTCAAACTGGATCAAGTACCAAACCTGCCTCATGGCAAAGAAAATAACACTAGGCTTTGCTCCCCAGGTGTCCAAGCTCTCCTCTGCCCAGCGTGGACTTCTCACATCACCAGGGGCTCTGAATCCCAACTACTGCATATTCCACATTTCCGCACCACACGAGGGCAAAGATCCTTTGCACACAGAGCTCCCAGCTGGTTCAGTGGTCTCAACATTGACATCGCCTCAGTGCCAAAGCTTGGTTCATTCAAATCCAGTCTCCATCACATCCTGTTTGCATCTAGCTCCTGTGACTGTCCTTCCTAATTGTTCTCCCCTTTCCTCTTTGCTCTTTCCACCTAGCACTTAACCATCTTCCCTCTCAACTCCCTCTCCCATACACCCACTTGTCCTCCCCTCCACTCCTCCCACCCACCTTCCCTACCCCCTTGTAGCACTTTAATTGATATTTGACAAGTGCCTATGGCTGCACCCCACTAGTGTGTCTCTCTTCCGTACTGTGTTAACCCAGTTACCAGACCTCCTCCTGGCATTTTTGCCACTGTATTGAATGTATCAAACTGTATGTAACTGCCTGTAACCCACTGTAATATAACCCACTGTTATTCAATGTCTTGTTTGAATTGTATCTCATCCGACGTGGAACCTTTGTAAAAGAGCCTTGGCTCAAAGGTACTTGTAATCCTAGATTCAAATAAATAAAAAGAGTTTGGGTCCCCTCCCAGATCAACAGAAGATTATTCCTCCCACTTCTCATTCGTGAGAAGAATGGTGGATGCTCTGGCTATAACCACCAGTGAAGTGGTTAAAAATGAAGAGGAGGTGGAATACCTAGAAATGATGCTGACGCCAACTAAAAAAAATTGTTATTCCCCATCAATAAATTCTTTAAGATGGATGTCTTAATGATTTTACAAACACCAAATTCTGCACCCCCCCCGATAAGAGGTTCAACAAGAAATACCAATTGGACAGGGAGGGAGTTGAATTTTTGTTCACTCACCCTATCCACCGGGGGTGGTGCAAACTGCAGCCTGTGACAGGGAAAAGGTGCCTTTGGCATCCCATCCCCCTGACAAAGACTACAGGAAACTTGACAGCATGGCAAAGAAGGGCTATATGTCAGCTTCCTTAGCAATCAGACAGGCAAATTATTAGGCCTATGCTGCCCAGTATCAAAAGTCCCTGTGGCAGTCTGTCCTGGCCATGTTCGAGAAGGCTCTGTCTGGCCTTTCAGCAGATCTAGCGGAGTCTGCCAGATTTGGCTTAGAAGCTGCAAAATACCAGTTCCAAATGGCAGCAGATACCAATGACACTGCTGCCATATGGATCGCTAACACTGTAGCCTTGAGAAGGTTTGCATGGCTAAGGGTCACAAACCTCACACAGGAAACCCAGGCGAAAGCCATGGACTTCCCTGTGGAGAATAACTCCCTTTTTGGGGACCAAACAGAGGCCTTTATGAAAAAGGTGGACAAGTATAAGGGAAGTAACTCGGCCAAAGAAAAGCCCTCACCTTCCACTAGGCCCTATGGAAGGGGAGAGCTACTTACAGCAGGCCTTTCTATCAGGCTCAAGCTGTCCCCTAATACCAGCATTATCCCTAGTAGATGGGGTACTTTAGGGGCAGAAGGAGATTGGGGCATGGTTCCCTGGCTGGTCAAGCCCAGCCACAGTCAAAACAGATGCCCTTTCTCTGAACTTTGCCAGCACCTACTGACACTGATCTCTGATCTAAACATTTTTAGTGAAAACCCTTCACCCCTGTATGGGCCTTGTTTGCTTGGGTAGTGGGGGCTCAAAAAGGAAAAAACAAAAACAAAACAAGCTATAGACAAAGAACCTCAGCGCAGAAGCACTGAAAAAAGGGTTACCCCAAAGAGCACTGGCAACAAATCAAGTTTCAAAGAAATACATGATCATACATAAGTCCATAGTGCAAAGCATCATGGGATATATGCAAATCAGCATGACATTTTAGACTTGTTCAGTTTACAGCAATTTACTTGCATTTTAAATAGCACAGCTAACTTCATTTCTATAATAGTCACCTAGTACTTTTTACCATTATAAAAGACACCTAGTGCCATGGTATTTTCAACATTTACAGGTTTCATAAACATAATGTATATGCATCAAGGTATTTTATGACATAGTGCTATTACATACTAAATCCAACAATGATAAACACAACCTGTTTTACATACGCTTGGAGGTCACCACAATAACCTCCCTGTACGAGGACCTGAGAGGGGAAAAAGAACATTAAAGAGGACACTATAGCATAGTCAAGAAAGGGAAGGGGATGCCCATAGGTGGCAAACCTTATGGACTAGAAATTGTAAAGGATAGATTAGGCTAAAAAATAGAAGAAATGTTGCAACAGATTTAAGAAAAGGTCGGTCCTCAAGAGTGGCAGGAGCTCCATCTCACACGTTTCAGCTGGAAAGGGTGTCTCCATGGCATCCAACCCTATTTTCAAGAAGTTCTTCAAAGGTTTGGCCCACCTGCACCCCCCTCTTAGGGAACCGGTGCCAGCTTGGGACCCAAATGTGTGCATAGCCAAGCTCATGGGTCCCCCATTTGAGCCCATGATCTCAGCTCACCTGAAGTATGTTACCTGGAAAACAGTGTTCCTGGTAGCCATTACTTCTGCCAGGAGGATTAGTGAACTTCAGGCCTTGTACATTGAAAAGGACTACATCTCATTCCATAGGGATAAGGTAGTCCTATGAACAAACAGGAAATTTCTCCCTAAAGTGGTTTCTGATTTCCATTTGAACCAATTCATTAACCTACCAGTCTTTTACACTGACCACTCTAGTTCAGGTGAACGTAGACTCCACAGTTTTTTTTTTTTGTAAACTTTATTTATTCAGGAAAGCTCAAATTATTTCTTTTCTGAATTACATTCCGGTTTTCCAGCCCTGCTGCATGCAAGGGCAAGGTAACAAATCATTCAAGTATTTCTACATTCTGATACATCAGTTATCAAGGAAAAATATTATTACCTAAATAAGTACCTTAGCAATCAGCATTGACATGAGTGATCATAGAGGCCCGCAATCATTTCTGATAACTTAAATCAGTTCTGTCCTAGTATATTGTGGTAAAGGGGCAAACAAGGCCTCTCATTCTACCCCCACACCCTTTTACACCGTTTAACAAGATATGTGCCTCCTATAGGTCTGGAGACGTCAACATGCCTTGTTCCTCACTCCATTAAATGTTGTTTAATACCTAGTTCCTAATAAGCTGGGTTCTTTTTGTATTCCTAAAGGGTCGGCCCTCTGACCTTACACTGTAAGCTCTTAAATGCAGTTTCTAGAGGGCAGGGAACCAGTCCTGTTCCAAAGCATTTTCCAGAGGTACCCAAGTTTCATTATACTTTTCTATCTATTCTCTAACCATATATTGAGCTATTTTGAGTTTCATAGCATGGAGTAAAGAGTCCAGCCATAAGGCCGTGGTGGGGGTCTGGGCCAGTCTCCAGTAACATGCTAATTCTCTTAAACCAACTACAATTCCCAGTCTCCACAAGCACCTAGCCATCATCGGTCCTGGGTCTTGATACCCCGATAGGCCCAACAGAATCTCAATCAGGTCCAGTTTATATGGAACCTGGAGTGTCCTAGACAAAATATATATTAACCCTTGCCAATACTGTTGTACTTTAGGAAAGGCCCAAACGAGATGATAAAATGTCCCCTCCTGAACCTGGCATTTGGGGAAAAACTGGGAAGTAGAAGGGTTGATTCTGCGCGCCAGCCTTGGGGTAAAATTTGATTGCATGAGAATATTGTACTGAATGGCCCTTAATCTATTATTCACTGAGCACGAAAGTGCATTTTTCAGAATAAGGGTCCAATTTCCCCCAGTCAGACTGTCCTGGTATATATCGTTTTCCCACCATTTTTTAATGTTCTCCAGAAGGTCAGGCATTGCCTCGAGTAATTGCCTATAGCATCTTGTCAGAGGCTTAAATGCGGGTAAGTCAGAGAACTTCTTAAAAAGCTCTTCCAATGGGGAGTAACCCAGGGGTACCTGGCCCCCTCCTGCATCTAGAAGGCGTTCTACCCTGGTTTTTAATTTCAGATATAAAAAGAATTGGTCTACTTCTAGTTTGTACTCATCTCTCAGTTCTTGAAATGATCTCACATTTCCTCCATTAGCTGTTGGAGATGAAACAGGTCTGCCCTGTACCATTTCTTTAATCCTGATGGTATTGGCTCAGCTGGGTCCTTATTTCCCTTGAAGAGCACCTCCAGTGTAAAGTCCGGAGATAGTGTCCCATACACCCCCAATAAACAGTGACCTGCATTCCATGCCTTCACCATGGCTGTTGTGCATGGGTTGGGGATTGTGGGGGACCCTACCCCAAGTGAGTTAACCAAAAGGCTATAATACCACTTCCTCTCCCTCCCACTCTCCAGGTCACACCAAACTGATCTATTTTCCTCCCTCTTCAGCAGGTCCGGAATGTGTGTCAGCTGGGCTGCCAGGAAGTACAATTGCAAATATGGTATTCCCAGGCCTCCTCTTTTCTCCGCGTTTGCTTTTTATTTTGGCCCTCCCCCAACAACTGCGCCAGTGCCCTTCAAGGGATTTTAGGTATTTTGTGGGAGGGCTAGGGGAGCGACTGGAACAGGTAAAGGATTTGGGGGAGAACACTCATAGATTGACTCTGTCCAGAAGGGTAAGTGGGAGAGCTCTCCACCGAAAACGGTCTTCTTTTATTTTTTTGACCAGGGCATACAATTAATCTTAATAATTTGTGATAGTTTACCAAGGATCTCTAAGTATTTAAGATGCTTTGAGGGGGGTTGGTAGTTCCCACTATTGTAATAGATTTCCTGTTACCCAGAGGCAGCCACTCGCTCTTGTCACAATTTATTTTATGGCCAGATAGAGTGCCATAACTTTCAAATAAACTACTTAGTTCCAGGAGTGACCTCTCTAGGTTGTCTAAGAAGAGCAGCACATCATCAGCAAAGAGAGACATTTCATGGTGCTCCTGACCCTGTCTAAACCATGTGATATGTTGGTTCTCTCTTACAGCTGCAGCCAGCACTTCAATGGACAACACATACAGAAGCGGAGAGAGGGGACACCCCTGTCTTGTACCCCGAGGGAGAGCAAATGGGGGGGGGGTGATCGTATCACTTGTCAGTATTTGAGCCTGCAGGGAGGAATAGAGGGCACCCAGCCAACTAACAAATGTTTCTCCCATCCCAAATTATCTGAGGACCGCGGACATGAAGGACCATTCAGCACGTTCAAATGCCTTGCCAGCATCCAACGCGAGCAGGCCCCACCCTCCCTTCCCTTCCCCTCTTTAGACTAACTATGTAATATGTTAACTGCCCACCGTAAGTTGTGTTTAGCTTGCTGCCCCATTACAAAACCCCCCTTGGTCTCGATGTATCAAGGTGGGGAGGAGAATCTCCAATCTCCTAGCCAATATTTTGTAATCAGCATTTAGGAGTGAAATGGGCTGTACGAGCCACATTTCAGAGGGTCTTTTCCGGGTTTGAGAAGTACCATGATGGTAGCTAAGATTTGTGAAGGGGGTAGCCGGCCCTCTCCCAAGGCACTGTGGTACATTTCCCCGGAAGATTCCCAAGTTGCTTTATAGAACTTGGCTGGGATGCCATCCGGCCTAGGCGCCTTCCCCGTTCTCATTTGCCACACCGCTGTTTTAATCTCCTCCAAGGACACAGGGGTATCCAATAATTACCTCTGGTTATTGGTAAGCAGTGGGAGGTGGACTAATCGCAGAAAGAGATCTGGGTCCAATCCAAGGGGGACCTGTGAGGAATATAGGGTAGAATAAAATTCTTTGAAAACTGTATTGCTTTCTTTTTGATTATAAGTAATTTCCCCACTTTTATCCTCCATTCCAAGAATGTATCTTTCCGCTCTTTTTTTTTTTTTTTTGACAAGCCCTGCCAAGCATTTACCTGCCTTGTCCCCCTCAAAATGGTTTTTAGCCTTGGCCAGGAATAGAGATCTCTCTGTTCGCGATGTGGCCAGCTGGTTAACCTGACCCTTAAGTTTTGCAGTGTATTTACTATTTTTAAGGGGTTTCGAGTTTATGTCCTCCCTTTCAAGCACAGATATTTGCTTTAGCAAATTAGCCTCTTCTTGTTCTTGCTGCCTCTTTTTAAAAGCTAGATAAGCAATGGATTCTCCCCTGACATAGGCTTTCAGGGCATCACAAACATAATTAACATGGGTCTCCTTCCCAGCATTCAGCTTAATAAATTCCTTAATTCTGGTATTAATCTGGCTACAAAAGTCTTTGTCAAGAAGGGTGACAGAATCAAGTCTCCACTGTGGGGTCGTCTGGCCACCCACCCTCAGAGAAACCTTCAAGGGTGCGTGGTCTGAGACCACCATCAGGCCATAGCAGACCTCTAAGTCCTCATTAACCAATGTGGCTGACAGAAATATGTAGTCCAGCCTCGTGTATATACCTGACGGGCATGGGAAAAGAAGGAATATTCCCTCTCAGCTGGATGGCAGTGCCTCCATGCTTCCACCAGGCCCCCCAGTGCTCTCACACTTTGGGGGATCAACTTCATTTTCTGCTTATAGTGGTCTAGGTTTGGGTCAAGATAGGTGTTAAAATCTCCTGCTATAATTATATTATCCCCAAAGGGGGCAAGTGTCACATTAAGATGTGTGAAAAAATCCGGAGAATCGTAATTGGGCCCATACACCGACACTAACGTAACAGATTGTCCCCCGAAGTTCAGCTCCACAATCACATATCTTCCCTGTGGGTCCGATATAGTCTTGTGGATCCTATGAGGGAAATTTGGGCACAGCCAGATCCCCACCGCCCTAGCCTTTGATGTAAAGGGAGCCGTCAATAGAATGCCACCCCAGGCCTGCCCTAGCCTGGCTGCTTCTTCCCCTGTTAAATGCAATTCCTGCAGAAATATAATGTCCCCTGTCATATTCTTGATTTGTGCCCATTCTCTTTTTATTTTCACTACCATTTTCAGGTCGTTGACGTTCCAGTATATTAGTGTAATCTGAGACATTTTACCAGTATAAACAGAATCTTAAGCCATCTCATCCAAACAGTTCTTGAGTTATTCACTCTAATTATCAAACGGCCATTGAGCTTTCCTCTTTTCCTTATTATAAACCCCCAACTACATAACATCCTATAACAGTTCCAACTAATCCCGTTAACCCCCCTTTCTTTTTTTAACTAAACCATAACTGTTAACATCCCCCCATCTTTTCTCCTCCAGTCCCACCTATCCCCTTATCAGCAAACTAAACATCCAACTTCCCACTTTGGAATTTTCCCAACTGTACATCATCCCCTCACTTTCGTGGAGTGAGCTAGGAATCCTACTTCTAACTCAGTTATAAACCATGAAGTTCCTCCCTAATGGGGGGGAGAAATACTTCTGGTGCGAGAAAGGGGGGACCCCACCCACAACCCACCCTCCAGGCCATTGGGGATGACAGGAGGAGCCAGGGATAACTTTCACAAGGCCTCGAGATGGTAACTTGAAATGGGGACCATCAGACATTACCCTGAGTGGTATGCTATTAGCCACCCAACTATGCTTCTATCAGTCTTGCTCTTATTGCTCTTCCCTCATAATTCAGCTATCTCATTATAATCCCTCAATGGCCTCCCACCCCCGAGTCTGAGTATAGCAACTTCTTTCCCTCCCCAACTCTCCCCTCTCCATAATGTAGTATCACATTAGCTGTCTTAATTATGCAGAATCATTTAAACAGTGAAAATTGGCAAAAAGTGCTGAAAAACATAAGCATTGAACATTAACCATTGCAAACAAGTCCCAACGCAGTATAACAAAGACATAAAATAGTCCACCATATGATCAAATCGAAAGGCGAGAGTCCCTGATTATCTTCCTGAGTCGCAAAACTTGCCCCTGCTTTCCTTTTCCAAGGGAGCGCAAAAGGGAGCCCCCTCCGAGTAGTTACTCATGCAGATGCTAGGCTTAATTCAGTCCACAGACACCATTCACTCTGTTTAGTTGTCTGGTGGGCTCAGCGTTTCATCTTAAGCAGACCTGCGGTGTAGGCCTGCCCATGTAACTCCAGGGCTTTTTATTGTCACAGTTTAAACAAATTAGATGTCTCATCTGCACTCGCATCAAGAACTCTCAATGTTCGGGGCAAATGGGGAGAGGGCATTCTGAGCTTGTGAGGCCTAGCCCTGATAGGCCACCTCCGTGGTATTGCGTGTCCTGCCACGCCCTGCCCCAACACTACCCCTTACCCAGTCCTTAGCAGAGCTAAATATTTTTACAGTACCTAGGGTGCCGTGTTCACCATTATCTCCCCCATCTTGCACCGCCGGATTTCCTTCGGGGTTTCTGTTCAGACCACTCACAAACTCCATCGCTGCCCTTGGATCCGTGAAGGCACATTGCTTTTCCCCTTGTGGCCGCACTATGAGTCTGGTGGGATACACCAAAGAGAAAGATGAGTTCAATGAGTGAAGTTTTTTCTTAACTTCATTAAAGGCTTGCCTTTGGGACTACAATGATCTTGAGTAATCAGGGAAAAATGCTGATTCTGGAGCGCTGCACCATGATGGGGTCACGTCTACGCGTTGCCTCCAGGACAGCCTGCCTATCTTGGAACCGGAGGAATTTTACTAACAGATGCCTTGACCTCTGGTCTGGTGCTGGTTTTACCTCCAGCGATCGGTGAACGCATTGTATTTCTAATGAAATCTCAGGAGCCAAGGACAGGGTCTGCCGCAACCATTTTCCAATAAAGTCAACGCAATCCTTCCCTTCCAGGCCCTCAGGGAGGCCTATTATTCGTATATTATTCCATCGCTCTCTGTTCTTATGGTCATCGATGGCCTCTTTAAGGTATGCCATGTCCTTTAGTGCATTTTGCATGTCCGTGGACAATCGGGCACTGCTGTCCTCCTGCAACCCAACACGCGATTCCAACTCCACAATTCTTGTATCATGTAAGTCCACTGTTTCTGATATTCTATTAACCGCTTGCTGAAGATACTGCATTTGGGCTGTAAGATTGTCAAAACCCCGATTGCATCGTGGGTGCCCAAGTCATATTTTAAATCTTTTATCAGGCGTTCCAAAGCTTGGTACCCTGGACCTTCAGCTGCCATCTCAGGGTTGGAGCTTTCCAAAGATTGCTGTATTCCAGGATGCGTCGGAGCGCGAGAAGCAGGCCCGCTCACGTTTGAAACTACCTCATGGTTTTGTGGTGGATTAAAAATGCAATTTTGCTTGCTTTTTCGCTGATTTGGTAGTAGAAGGCATTGATAAGATTTGTTTATGCAGAGTTGACAGCTTTTGTCTCAAATAAGGTCAGGATGCTGAAGATATGTAGAGAATTCTACGGAGCCCTATAATCAGATGTCCGCCATAGTTGCCAGCTAGGCCATGCCCCCTAACGACTCCACAGTCTTGATGTGAAAAGAGCTCTCAGCTACTACATGACTGTCACTAAGGACCTTAGGCAGGACAGACAGCAGCTGTTCCTTACTTATGGGGATGTGGGAAAAGGAAACCTAGCATCTAAAAGATCCACTTCTTGCTGGATGGTCCAGTGTATCCAGTTTTCTATTCGAAGGGAAGGAAGCCTACAGGCTGAGGCTCTACTACAAGGGGTAATAGCTGCTACCAAAGCAGCTGCCAGGGATGTTCCATTAGTGGAAATCTGTAAAGCAGCTACCTGGAGAACAGTACACACCTTCACAAAGCATTAAAATCTGGACACCCAGTCCAGAAGTGATGCCAGGTTTGGCACAGCAGTCCTGCAGAGTCTGTTTCCAAAGTAGGTTCTGTGCCCACCTCCAAAGGTATTGCTTCTTAGTCTGCAAGAGTTAGGAATATTGGAGAATTCCTGGCGTGAGAAGAAAAAATTACTTACCATTGTAATCTTGTTTCTTCCAGGGTATTCTCCAATATTCATAACTCACCCACACTGTCTCCCCTTCTAGAACCAGTGGCCTCTGCACTCCAAGCTGAGTAACTATGGTGTGGATGCCACACACTGGCATAGTCTGTCTTTGAGCCCCAGTGGGCATTGTTTTTTTCCCCTTCTTCAGGTTATTCTGACATTCAGGTGGGTTATTTTTTCCTCCAGTTGGAGGTTTGTTTGTATAGGGTTAGTTTTATTGTTATTATTATTGCATGGATATAGTTCTTGGTTGGGCCTTTCCTTGTAGGCTCTCCATGAAATCTGAGGCATTATAGAATGCAGGTAGTTGATAAGGGCAGCATTTGAAAAGTGGCATGAGCCAATGATGGTTCCATCATTAGCATACCGTTCTATCTCTGGGCAGTTCTACTTTAAAGGCTGACTACAAGAGTTATGAATATTGGAGAATACCTTGGAAGAAACAAGATTACTGTGGTAAGTATTTTTTTCTTTTCAACTAGAAATAATTTGATGCAGAAAGATTTGACAGTGTCCCTTTAAGTGAGTTCAAACAACATGAAGTCTTACTGTATTCTGACAATTTGCAGTTAGCTCCAGCTCTTGAACTGCCCCGGAGAGTGAAGGGTTAATTTCTATGCCAGGCGTAGAACGTTGGGCTCGAGCTCGGTTGAAAACTCAGTGTCCTTTCAAACCCAAACCGCCAGATTCTTTACTCCGTCTCACTGAACAGTTGCTCCGGAGATTTCTCCTTCAGCTCGGTTCTTTGCGGTTAAAGTTTCGGTTTTAGTCCGATTTCGTTCTGTTTTTTCGGTTCAAAACTCTGTCTGTGGTACCGTAAGTACTTAGCATTGTAGCTGTGTTTGGAAATTGTGAAAATTTTCCAATCGGTTTGGCTGAACCGATCTTGTAGTAAGGAAAACGTTAGTGTGTGGTTACCGGTCCATATTGGTTTAAAAAAACCCATAATTTTAGCGTTTTTTTCCATCACCCGTGACACGGTGTGAAACTGATAGGGGAGTCTTGCCTGGCGGTTGCCTTATAAAGGGTAAGTTGGTTAGGCTGACCACGTCTGAGAAACCCAAGAAAAAAACCCGGCCCACTGGGTTTCAACACTGCAGTGTGTGTGGGAGGGTCTTTGCTAAGGCTGATCCCCACACCACCTGTGTTTACTGTCTGGGGTTTGACCACCCTCGATTCAGACTGCCAGATTTGTAAGAATTTCCCTAAGTCTACCCTGGATAAAAGGTTAGGTAGACGTAGGGATAAGGAGGCCGAGAAATCCGCTGACCCGGAAGGCCAGCCCGGTTCGGTTCCTACCGAACCAGAAGGAGTGCCTTCTGACCAGGGCGATACTTCTTCGGGCCAGAGGAGAGCCGATCCTGAGGGATCGGTTCCTACAAAAAGAAAACGAAAGGATAAATCAGCCGGTTCGTATCCAGAGCTGCATGTTCTGACCGCCGAAGAAATAGTCAAAGCGATTTGGATTGTGGAATTGCTTCATCCGGTTCCGACCGATCCAGCGCCTTCTGGCAGAAGTTCAGTTCGGTCGGTTCCCCTGGTTCAGGATTATTCCCCTGAAGATTTTTACAAACCGGAGTTTGATGAGGAGGGGAAGTTTGAAGAGGATGATTACGACGGTGAAAGTCTGGATGTGCCTGTGGAACCGGACATCTCCCCAGACAGACCTTCTGGTGTTTCCCCTCCTAGGCTTTCTGAGTCCTCTCCCCACTTTCTGTTCTACAGAAAAGTGGCTCAAACCCTCCAGCTTCCTATTGAGGAGGCTGTAGAGGATCAAGAGGAGCCTGACTTCATAGGAAGATGGACATCCCAGAGTCTAAGAGAAAGTCTATTCCCCTTCGTAAGTCATTTGGGAAACAGACACTAAAAATTCTTAGGTCTCCTAATTCTGTACCTCCTGTTGACAAAAGAATGGACAAGAGGTATACCTTGTCAGGCTCGGATACGGAATTTCTTTACCAACAATGCAGCCATGTTGGGGTAGTGCAGGCTGCTGCCTGTGACAAAGCAAACATCCCCTTGGCTTCACACACCCCAGACAAAGATTCCAGGAAGATAGATGCCATGGCAAAGAAACATTACTTGGCATCATCTTTGGGACTCAGGCAGGCTAATTATATGGCCTATACAGCCAGGTACCAGAAGTCCAGGTGAGACACTGTACTGGCACTGGCTAAACAGGTTTCCACCCAGCTAGCCAATGAGCTGGAGGGGGTGGCTGCTGATGGGATTGAGGCATCAAAGGTGTAATTTCATGCTGCTGTGGACTCCAATGATGTGTCATCAAGAGTCATGGCTACATCTGTGGCTCTTCAGAGAATGGCCTGGCTCAGATGTACTAGCCTTTCGCAGGACATCCAGGCTAAGGCCATGGATTTTCCTGTAGTGGGTAATTCTCTGTTTGGGGAGCAGACAGAGAATTACATGAAGAAAATGGATGAATACAGGACCACTTATAGGAGTGTCCAGGCCAAGGAGAGGCAGGCAACTCCTCAGAGGTAGCAGTCTAGGGGCAGGGGCAGGCCTTTTCATAGGCCTTTCTACCAGGCACAGGCCTCCTCTTCTTAGAGGGGGTTCTTCAGAGGGAGAGGCAGAAGGGGGTGAGCAGGGCTGCATCCACCCCTCAGCCTAAGGCTCCTGCCAAGCGGACACCCTGCTGTGTCAGCCCGGGTCGACTCCCCCATTCCTGTAGGAGGCAGGCTAGCTTACTTTGTCCAGGACTGGATGTCTGTTACCTCAGACAAGTGGGTCCTGGAGGTTGTAAGCCAGGGGCTGGTTCTCAGTTTCAAGAGTTTTCT
Source organism: Neoceratodus forsteri (assembly GCA_016271365.2). Classification (NCBI taxonomy): domain Eukaryota; kingdom Metazoa; phylum Chordata; order Ceratodontiformes; family Ceratodontidae; genus Neoceratodus; species Neoceratodus forsteri. The sequence goes on along the minus strand of CM028135.1, from coordinate 199,147,178 downwards.
GAAACTGAGACCCAGATCCTTTCCACCTGCAAATACATCAGAAACCCTTGCTCTAGAGGCAGTGGTTTTGTCTCTACTGGCTTTAAAGGCCATAGAGAGAGTTCCTACTCCATACAGGGGCAAAGGTCTGTACTCTAGGTACTTCCTTAACCCGAAAAAGACAGGGGAGTGGCAACCCATCCTAGATCTAAGATACTTAAACAAGCACCTAGTAAAGCCAAAGTTCAAGATGGTGACTCTGGGAACAATTCTTCCTTCTCTGAGGCCAGGAGACTGGCTAGGCTCCTTGGACCTCAAGGATGCCTACTTTCACATTCCTATCAGGTGCTCCCACAGAAAGTACCTCAGGTTCGAATTGCCCTCAGGCCATTACCAGTTCAGAGCAATACTTTTTTGGCCTAACTTCAGCTCCAAGGGTGTTCACAAAGTGCCTAACAGTAGTGGTGGCCTTTTTTAAGAAGAAAAAGGATTTCAATCTTTCCGTATCTGAATGATTGGCTCCTTGTGGGCCAGTCCCCAGACCAAGTCAAGTCAGATCTGCAGGTTACCCAGAAAGTTCTCACTTCCCTGGGGTTCCTTCTCAATCTCCCCAAGTCAGTTCTCGAATCAGTACAGCTCCTTATTTTTATAGGAGCAGAGTTGGACACCCTCAAGGCAAGAGCCTTCCTTCCTCTGGAAAGGGCAAAAAGCCATCTCTCAGCTGGCCTCTTCTTTTCTCCCTCTGGTTTCTCGACCAGCAAGGCATTTTCTGCAGCTTCTGGGCTACATGGCAGCTTCCACAGCAGTGGTCCAATAGGCCAGGTTTCAGATGAGGGACATTCAGTTCCATCTGAGAACCTTTTGGTCCCAAAGGAAAGATCCTCTTACCAAGCTAGTTTCTGCCACTCAGACCTTAATTCAGGCCCTTCAGTGGTGGCAGGACCTGGACAATCTGAGGCAGGGTGTTCCACTTGTCTCTCAGACTTACTCTGTGGTTCTTACCACGGTTGCTTCCCTTTTGGGGTGGGGAGCCCATCTGGAGGCTCTCACTGCCCAGGGACTGTGGTCCCATCAGGAATCCCTTCTTCACATCAACTTTCTGGAGCTCAGGGCAGTATTTCTTCCCTACAAGCCTTCTTTCAGTCAGTACAGAACAAGGTGGTTCAGGTCAGGACGGACAACACTACCACCATGTGGTACATCAACAAGCAGGGAGGCACTCAGTCCACAGCCTTGTGCACGGAGGCCATGAAAATATGGTCCCTGGTTTATTTCCTACAGACCTCTCTGGTATCAGTCCACCTCCCAGGAAAGGACAATGTACTAGCAGATGCATTGAGCAGGATTTCCAAGGGCCATCACGAATGGTCTCTAGATCCTTTGGTATTGAAGGTGATTTTCTCAAGGTGGGGCACTCCAGAGATAGATCTCTTTGCAGCCCCAGACAATCACCAACTTCCTCTGTTCAAACAACATGAAGTCTTGCTATATTATGACAGTGCAGTTTGATCCAGTTTCAGAACTCCTCGGAGGTGAAATGGTTAAAACCATTCCAAAATAGAATTTTGGCCACAAGCTCTAAGAAGCAGCTCTATCTGTGTTATTTCAAACCTGAACTGTCAGATTCTTTATCCTCCTCAGTGAACAGTCGCCCGGAGATTTCTCCTACTGCTCGGTTCGTTTCCGTTTAAAGTGTTTTCTCGTTGATTCAACCAAGAATAGTTTTATTTTAACCTCAAACCGCTCGGTTCAAGCTCTATCTGTGGTAACCGTAAATAAATTGAAGGTTTTGTCTGTGTGGAACTTGTAAGTTATCGGTTCGGTTTGAACCGATCAGTTGGGTTTAAAACTAATTTAAAATTAAAAATTTAATATTTTAGAGTGCGGTTCCCGGTTCTTATCGGTTCTAAAAAAAACGGATTTATTACGTTTTTTCCAATACCCGTGACACGGTTAGGATCCGATAAGGGTGTCTTGCCTGGCACTGCCGTTAAAAGGGCAAGTTTTCTGGTTGCTGGCATTATGTCTGAGAAACCCAAAGAAAAACTGGGCCCACTGGTTTCAACACTGTGATGTTTGTGGGGAAGTCTTTGCCAAGGCTGACCCACACACCACATGTGTTTATTGTCTGGGGTTTGACCACCTCCAGTCAGACTACCAGATATAAGAATTTCCTGCAGCCACCCTGGAAAAAGATTGGGCAGGCTCAGGAAGAGAGGCCAAAAAGTCCGCTGACCCGATGAGCAGCCCGGTTCGGTGCCAACCGAATCGGAGGAGTGCCTCTGACCAGGGCTAGACTCCTCAAGCAAAGAAAAGCTGGTTCTGAGGAACCAATTCCAGTAAAGAAAAAAGAAAATCAGCAGGTCTGGAGTCCAAAACCCCTTCTCCAACTGCTGCAGAGATAGCAAAAGCCATACAAATTGTCCAGTCACTGTCTCAGGGTCCGTCCGAACCGCCACTATCTGGCAAAAGGTCGGTTCGTCCGGTCCCAGTGGTTCAGGAATATGATAATGAGGAATGTTATGAACCAGAGGAGATGAACAGTATGAATGTGGCTGGGAAGGTCTGGGTGTGCCCATTGAACCGGACATCTCCCCAGACAGACCTTTAGAATCTCCCCCTATGCTGTCTGAGTCCCCATCTCATTTCATGTTTTACAAAAGTTGTTGAAACCTCCAGCTTCCTTAGAAGAAGCTGTGGATGAGCAAGAGGAGCCTGATTTTGTAGAAATGATGGATATTCCAGAGTCTAGGAGATTGTCTATTCCTTTCATAAGTCTTTAGGAAGCAAACAATAAAAATTTTAAAACTCCTACTTGTGCCTCCTGTAGATAAAAAGATGGACAGAAGGTACACATTGTCAGGTCCTGATACAGAATTCCTTTCTCAGCAATGCAGTCATGTTAGTAGTTCAGGCTGCTGCCTGTGATAAAGTTAATATTCCTCTGGCTTCACATCCTCCTGACAAGGATTCCAGGAAGATTGATGCCATGGCAAAACAGTATATGGCAGCCTCTGGGACTCAGGCAAGCAAATTATATGGCTTATGTAGCTAGGTATCAGAAATCCAGATGGGATACTGTGATGCAATTAGCAACAAGCCCATGGCCAGCTGGCTAGTGAACTAGAACAGGTGGCTGCTGATGGCATTGAGGCTTAGGTTCAGTTTCGCTGCTGTGGATGTTAATGATGTTTCCTCTAGGGTCATGGCCACATCTGTAGCTTTTCAGAGGTTGGCCTGGCTCAGGTGTACTAGTCTGTCACAGGATACCCAGACTAAGGCTATGAATTTTCCTGTGGTGGGGAATTCTCTGTTTGGGGAGCAGACAGAGAACTACATGAAAAGATGGATGAATATAGGACTACTTACAAGAGTGCCCAGGCTAAGGAGCGGCAAGCCACTCCTCAAAGGCATACCCCCAGGGGTAGGGGTAGGCCTTTTCACAGGCCTTTTTATCAGACTCAGGCCTCCTCTGCCTATGCTCAGAGGGGCTTCTTCAGAGGCAGAGGCAGACGAGGGGTGGGCAGTCCTGCTCCCACCCCCCAGCCTAAAGCTCCTGCTAAGCAGGCACCCTGATGGGGTGCCCAGGGCCGATTCTCCTGTACCGGTAGGGGGCAGGCTGGCTTACTTCAGCCAGAATTGGGCTTCTTTAACCTCAGACAAGTGGGTTCTGGACGTAGTAGGCCAGGGTCTGGTTCTCAGCTTCAAAAGTTTCCCAAGTTGAGAAGCAGACTTTTCTACCTGCAGTGCGTTCAGAGACCCTTGCTTTGGAAGCAGAGGTCTCATCCCTGTTAGCTCTCAGAGCAGTAGAAAGGGTTCCTCCCTGCACCAGGGCAGGGTCTGTATTCAGATACTCCTTACCCCAAAAAGACAGGAGAATGGCGGCCCATATTAGATCTCAGATATCTGAACAAGCATCTTTGAAACCAAAGTTCAAAATGGTAACTCTGGCAGTGATTTTACCTTCCTAAGGCCAGGGGACTGGCTAGCCTCCTGGACCTCAAGGATGCCTATTTCCATGTCCTAATCAGAAGATCCCATCGAAAGTACCTCAGATTCGAACTGCCCTCAGGTCATTACCAGTTCAGAGCAATGCCCTTGACCTTACCTCTGCCCCAAGGGTATTCACAAAGTGTCTAGCAGTGGCAGTGGCTCACTTAAGGAGGCAAAGGATTGCTGTTTTTCCCTATCTAGACGACTGGCTCTGCTGTAGGCCAGTCCCAGAACAGGTAAATCTCACCTGCAGGTCACCCAGCAGCTTCTCACCTCCCTGGGCTTTCTGCTAAATCTACAAAGTCGGTTCTGGAACCAGTCCAGGTACTCACCTTTATAGGGGCAGAATTGGACAAAAGCTAGCCAGAGCCTTTCTTCCCTTAGAAAGGGTAAGGAATTTAGTGGCTCTGGCCTCCTCCTTCACTCTGCAGGTCTCTCGACCAGCAAAACACTTTCTGCAGCTCCTGGGCACATGGCTGCATCCACAGCTGTTGTGCAGGGAGCAAGATTTCAGATGAGAGACATTCAGTTTCACTTGAGAACCTATTGGTTTCAGAGAAGAGACCCCTTTCAAGTTGGTCCCAGTGATTCAGACCTTGATCCTAGCCTCCAGTGGTGGCAGGATCAGAGCAATTAAGATTAGGGTCCCCTTCATTCCCCTACTCACGACTTGACTCTCACTACAGATGCTTCCCTTCTGGGTTGGGGAGCCCACATGGGCGACCTTTCCACTCAGGGAGTGTGGTCCCCCCAGGAATCTCTGCTCCACATCAATTTGCTGGAACTCAGAGCTGTCTTTTTAGCTCTTCAAGCATTTTCTGCATCTGTCCATGACAAGGTGATACAAGTCAGAACAGACAACACCACAACAATGTGGTACATCAACAAACAGGGGGGCACTCGGTCTTCGGCCTTGTGCACCGAGGCAATGAAGTTGTGGTCTCTGGCCTATTCCCTGAACACTTCCCTCATAGCAGTTCATCTTCCAGGAAGGACAATGTCCTAGCGGATGCTCTCAGCAGGATTTCCCAGGGCCATCATGAATGGTCCCTGGATCCTCAAGTGCTGGGGATAGTCTTTGCCAGATGGGGCACCCCTCAGATAGATCTTTTTGCAGCCCCAGACAATCACAAACTTCCTCTGTTCTGTTGCAGGCCTCCAGTGCTGGGCTCAGTTCCCCTGGATGTCCTTCTTCTGGATTGGGAGGGGAAGTTTCTCTATGCTTTTCCCCCTTCCCTCTCCTATTCAAAGTACTAGTCAAAATCAGATCTCAGCCTTGCAGGGTGATTCTGATTGCCCCGGATTGGGCCAGGCAGCCCTGGTACCCACTCCTTCTGTCACTGACAATCCATCTTCCCCTTTGCCTCCCCAGGAATCACAACCTGTTGACTTGTGCCCAGGGAAGGGTTTGGTATCCGGACCTCAAATCCCTCAACCTCAAGGCCTGGCTCTTGAGGAGTTAGAGTTTGCTGATTTACATGTCTCTCAGGGTGTTCTTGAGATCCTAAAGGCTTCTAGAAAGCCTTCCACTAGGGCTACTTATAGTTCTAAATGGAAAAGGTTTTCCATTTGGTGTGCTTGAAAAAATATTTTCCCAGAATCTGCTGATTTGCCCATTGTGTTAGATTACATGGTATATCTTAATTCCTTGGGTCTCAGACCAGCTACCCTGAGAGTTCATTTGGCAGCTGTATCTGCTTTTGTGTCAGCAGGAAAGTCATCCCCTCTTTCCTCTCATCCTGTGTTTTCCAAGTTTTTAAGGATTACTCCATACTAATCCACCCTTTGGGAACTGGCCCCTGCTTGGGACCTTAATGTTTGCATTGCCCAGTTAATGCAACCCCTTTGAACCTCTGTCTTCTGCAGAGCTTAAGTACCTAACTTGGAAAACTGTTTTTCTAGTGGCTATCACTTCTGCCAGACGCATAAGTGAGTTGCAAGCCTTGTCAGTGGAAACTGACTTTATTTCTTTCCACAGGGATAAGGTAGTCCTTAGGACTAATAGGAAGTTTTTGCCTAAGGTGGTTTCAGATTTCCATCTTAATCAATCTATCTCCCTTCCAGTATTTTTCACTGATCACTCCTCTTCTGGTGAGGAGGGTTGCACAGCCTGGATGTTAAGAGAGCTCTTAGTTACTATATAGAGCGTACCAAAGGTCACAGGTTGAATCCTCCAACTTTTCCTTACCTGGTGAAGTTGGGAAAGGCAAACCTGCCACTAAGAGATCAATTGCCAGGTGGATTGTCTCTTGTATCCAATTTTGTTATCAGAAACTGGGCAGAGCCCCCGGTTTGAGGGCTCATTCTACCAGGGGTACAGCTCGTCTCTAGTTGCTTGCAGAGACATCCCTATATTATGATTTGCAGGCTGCTACTTGGAAAGCAGTACACACTTTTACAGCATTACTCCCTGGATGTCCAGGCCAGGAGAGATGCTCGGTTTGGCACAGCTGTTCTTCAGAGCCTATTCCTAAGTAGGTTCTGCCCTCCTCCATGGAGGTACTGCTGTGTATTCTGCTACTGTCATAATATAGCAAGACTTCATGTTGTTTGAAGAAAAAATTACTCACCTTAGTAATGTTGTTTCTTCTAATGGAGTCTTGCTATATTATGACCTCCCCCCCAACCTGCCCCTCTCAGAACCTCTACTTGGGTGGGGTGCGGGCAACTTGGTGTGGGCACCTTTTTATGCCCTGTTAGCATTTTTGTCCCCTTTTGGGGCTTTGGGTGTGTGTGTGTGTGTGTTTTATTATACTTATGTTTTATTCTCATATGATTAGAATTGTGTTAGTATTTCTGGTCCCCTGACTTGAGTCTTGGGTGTTGGGACCAGCAATGGTTGTTATTATTTAGGTAGCCATTTGGCTAGTGTAGGTTACAGCTTCCACACAGACCTTAGTGAGTTTGGCTCGTAAAGATCTGACAGTTCAGGTTTGAAATAACACAGATAGAGCTGCTTCTTAGAGCTCGTGGCCAAAATTCTATTTTGGAATGGTTTTAACCATTTCACCTCCGAGCAGTTCTAGAGCTGGATCAAACTGCTACTGTCATAATATAGCAAGACTCCATTAAAAGAAACAACATTACTAAGGTGAGTAATTTTTTCTTTTGTTGCAGACCCCCAGTCTTGGGCTCAGTCCCTCTGGATGCTCTGATTTTGAACTGGGAAGGGAAATTTCTTTATGCCTTCCCTCCCTTCCCTCTACTGTTCAAGGTTCTGGTCAAGGTAAGGTCACAGTCTTGCAAAGTGATTCTGATTACTCCAGATTGGGCCAGGCAACCTTGGTACCCCTGTTGCTGTCCCTAGCAGTCCATCTTCCCCTGTCTCTTCACAGGAATGACAACCTGTTAACCTCCTCTCAGGAGAGGATTTGGTACCCCAATCTTCAGTCACTCAATCTCAAGGCATGGCTCTTGAAGAGTTAGAGTATGCAGATTTGCATCTGTCCCAAGAGGTTCTGGATATTCTCAAAGCTTCTCGAAAGCCTGCCACAAGAAAAACTTACAACTCCAAATGGAAAAGGTTCAGCATTTGGTGTGCCAAGAAGCATATATCCCCAGACACTGCTGAGTTGTCTACAGTTTTGGATTATATGGTCCATCTTAATGGCCTAGGCCTCAAACCAGCTACTCTCAAAGTTCATTTGTCAGCTGTTTCTGCTTTCCTGTCAGTGGGGAAGTCTTCCTTTCTGTCATCTCACCCTGTATTCTGTAAATTTTTCAAAGGATTGCTTCATACCAATCCCCCCTTTTAGGGATCCTGCTCCTACCTGGGATTTGAATATTTGTATTACTCAGCTTATGCAACCCCCCTCCTTTGAGCCTATGTCCTCAGCAGAGCTCAAGTACTTGACTTGGAAAACTGTGTTTTTGGTTGCAGTTACTTCTGCCAGATGTATCAGTGAATTACAAGCCCTGTCAGTGGAGCCTGACTTTCATCTCTTTCCATAGAGATAAGGTGGTTCTTAGAACCAATAGACGGTTCCTACCTAAAGCGGTTTCTGATTTCCACTTAGATCAATCTGTGTCTCTTCCTGTGTTCTTCATTGATCACACCTCCTCAGGGGAACGGAGGCTACACAGTTTAGATGTTAAAAGGGTCATTAGTTACTACATAGAACGTACAGAGGGTCACAGGTTTGACTCCCTTCAGTTGTTCCTCACTTATGGAGAAGTAGGTAAGGGAAAACCTGCCACCAAGAGAACCATTACCAGGTGGATTGTGTCCTGTATTCAATTCTGCTATGAAAAGCTGGGAAAAACTGCACCCTCAGGCCTGAGGGCTCATTCCACTAGAGGTACAGCTGCATCTCTGGCTGCAGCTAGTGATATCCCTTTGTTAGAAATCTGTCAAGCAGCCACCTGGAAAACAGTTTATACCTTCACCAAGCATTACTGTCTGGATATCCAGGCTTGGAATGATGCTAGGTTTGGCACAGCAGTGCTTCAGAGACTATTCCCAAAGTAGATTTTGTCCCTCCTTCTTGGAGGTACTGCTTGGTAGTCTGCAAATTGTTAGAATACAGCAAGACTTCATGTTGTTGGAAGAAAAAATTACTCACCTTAGTAATTGTATTTCTTCTAATGGAGTCTTGCTGTATTCTGACCTCCCTCCCTGCCTCCCCTCTCAGAACCTGTTTTTGGGAAGTGGGTGGACAGGTGCAGTGTTGCACCCCAGGGGTGTCTTTTCCCCACTCCTGTTGTGTGGAGTGCATAGTAATTGTTCAATTAAGAGTTTTTTGTTCTTATTATCTGGTTTATGGTTCTTTGGGTTTCCTGACTTGAGTCTTTTGGGAATCCAAAGTCTTTGTTGCCAGTTGGCTACTAGGAGTTTTTACAATTTCCACATTTAGTCAGTGAGTTTTAGTTCGTAAGAATCTTACAGTTTGGGTTTGAAAGGACACAGACAGAGTTTTCAACCGAGCTCGAGCCCAACGTTCTATGCCTGGCATAGAAATTAACCTTTTCACTCTCCGGGGCAGTTCAAGAGCTGGAGCTAACTGCAGATTGTCAGAATACAGCAAGACTCCATTAGAAGAAATACAATTGCTAAAGTGAGTGATTTTTTCTTTCCTCTCATCCCTGTAGTAGAACTCGAGGAGAAAAGTTCCTTGGCATCCACCCTGTCTTGGTCATGTCACCCCTTTTCTTCTTTTTCCTATTGTACTGTACATGTTCAAGTCCTACAGCTTCACCTTGTCTGTCTTGCCACGTAGTCCATGGACTATCTTGGCTGCCCTGCACTGTACTGCTTACGCCTTGTCGCAGACCCTCTACAGGTGTGGACTCAGTACATTGCGCAGTATTCCAGGAGTGGTCATACCAATGACATGTACCTTGGTCTGAACTGATGTCAGCCTGACTAGTCTGTAGTTTCGTGGATTTGACCTTGCCCCTTTTTTGAAGATGGGGATCAGATTAGCTGCTTTCCAGTTCTCTGACACAACTCCTGCACTGACAGACTCAATAAGGATTACCATAGCAGGCCCCATCAGTTGTTTCCCAATCTCCGTTATGATTCTGGAGTGTATCTCATCTGTCTCTTGGGATTTACTTGACTTGATCTTTGCCAGATAGTCAGCTACCATGGCATGCAAGAGTTTGCATCATGGTTACATTTTTTTTCCCTCATCTTGTATGTGTGCTGCATTCTGCCCTCGAGAGCCTCCTGTCGCCACTACCAATAGCCCCATCACCCACTCATGCAGAACTTCCTGTACCACCATGGCTGGGTGGGTGGGCAGGTGGTACGGAGCCTACAAGGTGTTGCCATCATCACCTGCTGGGGAAGTTTTACCTCCATTTTCTTCCCCTTTTACCCGGACTGCGAGGTGCATCGTGGAGACACAGTGATGCCACTGCACCTCTTCCAGCCAACTTGATAGACAACCATTGTGGTGCAACCCAGCCTCCACTGAGGTGGCAACCGAAGTGACAGCCGAGCGGGGCCATGCACTTACCCCCTCCCCAAAAGAAGGTGAGCCACCCCTGAATGCTCAGTTCTTCCCCCTGGCCCCTGGCAAGCACCTGAGCGACACTGATCCATTTCTGTACCTTGGGCCGCTGGTGTGGCAGAAGGTGAGATGCCCAGCACCTCAGCCCTCCATGCTACTGGGTTGGCTTCATCATGGTTACATTTGATGCCATTGACCTGCTTAATGAGCCCTCTCTAACCCCGTTGGGCACTTTGGGGGAACACTAAAGCAAAGTGTTCTTTCACCATTTCAGCTACAGCCCCAGGCTCATGCACAGGTTCCTCTCACTTCCCCAATTTTCAGGTGCCCAGTCAGGGTTAGCTCTGGCTTTACATTTATTAATTTTGTTGTGCCAGTATGTTCATCAGAGTTTAGTTTGTTTGTGTCACATAGTAGGCCGGACCTGTTTTCAACTCTAATAGTGCCAAATCATTTTAAAAATCGCCATTTAAATGTCGGCCCAGTGGCGCTGAGTGCTGAGGTGCTGGACACATTACCTCATGTCGTGCCAGTAACCCGGTTTCGGGAATGACTTTGGGTGTCGGGGAGCCAGTGGGGGGGGTGCAGGATTGAGCGGCTAAAAGGCGTCTCTCCCCTCCCAGGGTGGTTGTCTGCCCCCCATAGTTCCGCTCCCATCAGGTGGAGGTCCGATGGGAAGCGTAGGTGGGAGGGGGTGGCAGCGATTGCTATGGGTGGGGCGGAAAAGGCTCAGCCAGTACCTGGCGTGCGTGTCGCCTCCATACGCACGCACATGCATGTCGGCCAGGGTCCTGTGGTCCGGGGAGCAAAAAGGGGAAAAAAACGTAAAAACTACTAATGAAAAAAAAAAAAGCCATTTAAAAATAAAGATCTTTTTTTGGCTCCATTGATGAGCAGCAGAACAAGCCCTGCCCAGTCCCCTCCTTCACCTGTCTTTTTACATTTATGTACTGGAAGAAGGCATTGGTGTTATCTGCTGCTTCTACTGCTAGCCTGGTTTCTAGACCCTCTTTGGCTTCCTTAAATCTACTTTTGCAGTCCATCAGTGCTGCTTGCTACACCTTTCTTACCTGGAGGCAGTCTGTCACTTTCCAGCAGGTATGGACCTGCTTATGGTGTAGGATCAATTGTCTTCGGACTCTGTTGAACTGGGGGGGGCAGTTTTTAGTGCTTTCCCCTTATTGCTTACAGTGATGCAGACCTCCATAGCTGCTTCAGGCACCTTCACGAACAATCCTCTCCCAACCCCGTGCCCTGCATTCCTAGCCTCATGCAGCTTCTCCAGAACCTTGTCCACCAGATCCCTCATCTTGGCAAAGTCTACTTTTCTGAAGTTTTGGGTCCTGGTGGCTGAGGCCTTACCTGTCAGCAGGGAGATGGTTACCTGGTTGTGGTCATTGTCACTGACTAGTTCCTTGATAGTCACATTGGAGATTATCCCATCCCCTCTGCTGAGAGCAAGCGCAAGGATGGCTTCAAACTAGGTCCCTTCTTGGATATGCTAGTCTAGGAAGCAGTTCTTGAAAGTGGGCAGGACCATAGTCTCAGTCCTGCCATTAACCACCTCAAGATGCCAGTCCATGCTGGAAGATTGAAGTCACCTAGGACCACCACTGTGTCTGATTTGGCTGATCTCATAACTTCACCAACCAACTGGGCATCATTCTCTGCCCAGCTGTTTGAGAGGGCCGTAACATACCCCCAGGGTGATTCTCATACCTCCATTTTCCCCCCGCTTAACCGGATGTACTGTGTGGCACTATTTTCCAACCCATATGCCCTCCTTGTCCTCCACAATGACCTCCCTTATGAAGACAGCTAAATTACCCCCCTTTTCTGTCAGGCCTATCCCTTCAGAATAGCCTGTAGCTGTCTAGCCTGGTGCCTCAGTAATTTTCATTGTCTGAGTCTGGAACGACCCTGGCTACCTTTAGCATGATTGATTATGGCTTGGAATCTGGAAATAACGCAGCTATTTCTAGAATGATCGCTAAGGAAGTTGAGTGTGTGACTTCACTGTTTCTTTTGTTTTGTTCCCCTTACTAATGCATATATTGTTTCTCTTTGCATCAGGTACTTAGAGCGAGTAGGAGACATGGAAGTGACAGACACAGAAAACCCAGATCTCAATTATGGGCTTGTTATTGACTGTGGAAGCAGTGGCTCCCGGGTGTTCGTGTATTTCTGGCCCCCTCACAATGGGAACCCTCATGACCTTCTCGATATCAAACAGATGAGAGACAAGAACAGGAGACCTGTGGTCATGAAGATCAAGCCAGGTATGATCAAGGACTCTAAACACAGGTATACTGAGTGTGTGCATATTCTCTCTAGTGCCGGGGGCATACAATGGTGAAGGTTTGGATTGTGCTTCACCATGTCAGAGTAATAAAGCTGAAAACTACTGGCAACATCTGCGTTTGGGTGACTGTCTGATTTGATTAAGTTTCCAAGAGTGCTTGGCCTTTTTTCCTTGGTACTGTTTACAAAAACAGGAAACCTGTGGTCATGAAGATCAAGCCAGGTATGATCAAGGACTCTAAACACAGGTAGACTGAGTGTGTGTGCATATTCTCTCTAGAGAATGACTTAGAGCCAACAATGTTTAACTCCTTATTACCTAGGCCGCCATTTTGCCAGCTGGGAAATATTTCTTTGATGATTTAGATAACATGTTTGTAATAGGGTCTGTAATAAAACCATGTGTATTTTTTGCAAGATTCTTTCTGCAGTGTCGATTCTTACTGTTGTGTAGGGGTGGGTATTAGAACATTTGTTGGTAGAGGCCCCACTCCCATGAAGTGAATTGCTGCACTCCCGTAGTCCCATCAAAAGAAATTATGTGTCTAAATATTCAGGAGCATAGTGAAATGACTTATCCAGCAGCCAGCTGCCTCTCCTGAATGGTCTGGCTCTTCTCTAAAAAGAGGTGTCCTTGGATGAAGACAGATCCCAGGCTTAGGACTCAGGTTCAACAAAGGAATGCAGTGCTCCAACAGACCAGGGCAGGGTGTGAGCACTGAGCTCCCACCCCACACAGAAATTAAATCAGACAAAAGCTGCTCACACTCCAGAACTAGGAGTGTGTCTTCAGTGAAGGAAAGACAGTTCTTAGTCAATCTTCAAGTAAATAAATGGTTTATTACCAAGTTGGAACATAGGAGTGAAGTATAACAAGTCATCAGACCATAGTCCAGGTGCCCTAGCGCTTCGCCACGTAAGGGCTTCGCCAGAGGGTGGCTGCCTGGAGTTGGACCCTCCCTTCTATTTCAAATAAGTCATGACATCATCAATTGTCATGTCATAAATCAATTAAATCAACATTGTCAAAAAAGAAAAAAGTATTAAATATACAGAATCTAAATAATGATTCCTCTCTATTAACATTTGTAATCTTTGCATAATTTCATTGTTAGTGTAGTATAATTAATTTTCTATCTCAAACAGACGTGTTCTAAATAATAATAAGCTTGAATCAGCAAAGAAATACAGTGTTGCCAGTAACATGGAGGCTAGCCAATAAGATTAAATGAAACAGGTTAAAGTGGTGAAAAAGTTTAAAATGCTGGAGTCGGGAGCAAATCCACTTAAAAGCCATTCCATTCATAGCTTACCTCATGTGGCAAGCAGGAAACCTTGCACTCTCCTTCAATCTCCAACTGTGAAAAGAAGAAAGAGAGAAATATTAGAAATGTAGTCTGCAACCCAAACGTAATTGGACATGTGTAACATAATTATAATGATTTACAATTTACAAACATGGTTTTCCAGCTGTCTGGAAAATAGGCAACAACAAATCAAAATAAATGGAACCCTCTCCTCATTGCTCCCCCTCTTAAGAAGAGTCCCACAGGGCTCCATCTTGGGCTTCTTGTTGTTCCTCAGATATGTCAGTAACTTGACCCAAAACATTATCAACTCCAAAATACATCTCTTTGCAGACGACACGGTCCTGTATACCTATAAGTCATCATTCGAACAAGTCTGCTCTACACTTCAAACTGATTTCAACAAACTCCAGTGCAGTCTGCTTTCATCCAAACTATTACTGAATGCCAAAAAGACCAAGACCATGTTCTTTTACCCAACTACTCGCACCATACCCACTCCTCCTAAGCCTATTGTCACGCTTCTAGAAGACACTCATGAGGTGGTAGATAAGTTCAAATATCTAGGCTTCATTCTTGACTCGCATTTGTCCTTCTCTGCCCATATCGAAATACTGTCAAAAAAGCTAAAAATCAGATTAGGGTTCTTCTTTCAGAACAAATCACTTTTCTCGCGGGACTCTAGAACAAGGGTGGTCCAGGTCACCTTCTTGTCTCTCCTGGATTATGTTGATATAATTTATAATAGTTGTACTTGCTCAAATCTCCGCATATTGGATACCCTATTCCACCGTGCTGTACACTTCATTACAAATGCTCCAGCTAGAACTCACCATTGTTTATTGTACAAGGAGATGAATTGGACTTCCCTGGCCACCAGGAGATTAACTCATCTTTACATCTGGACATATAAAGCTCTGTTAAATAAATTGTCCTCCTATATTACATCAACCCTCCATCACCTACACACTGCTTACAGACTTAGAAATTGTACTTATATCTCCATGGAAATTCCCAGTCTGTGCTCTTGTCTTGGCAGAGCAGCCATGAGCTATGTTCTCCCCATAGTCTGGAATAAGCTCCAGTCCTTACTTATACTCCAGAATTTAGTCCCGCTGACCGCGTTCAAAAATATCATTCATAATATCACCTCTGAATCCTGCCATTGTTTCTAATACCCCCCGAGCCACCTTAATATTTTGCACTTTACTTGTCCCTCTTCTGGGATGGTCCATGTGGACACTAGCACTTATTCCTAGCATCCGCTTCTCCTTGTGATCTACTTCATTAACTTTTTATCCTACCTTGTTGTGCTCCCTTGTGGTCTTACAAAGTTAATCGGAAATGATGTATTACTAGCCATGATCTTGTATGTACTGCTGTTATACTGTAATTCTTATTGTTATTGTGTATTTTGTTGCTTGTGTTGTATGTTGTATAAGGGATATCCTTGCAAATGAACTTGCTCAATGGATTCTCATCCCTTCACAATAAACTGAACTGAAACAAAAATCAAAATGACTATACAAGTAGTGCTGTGGAATTGGGGGGTGGGAATTGAAATTGAATAAAAAAAACTAAAGTATTTCTATTAATTATAGCTTGAGAGAAATAAAACAATTATTTATGTCTATGAAATTCTAATTTTTATGCATAATCATTGGGGAGGGGAAGAAAAGAGAAAAAGGGCAAAAGATAAAGGGGGGTTGGAATAACTTACAGGGAGCAGTGACCTAAACGGCTGTTCAGTACCAAGAGGTTCCTTAAGGTACTAAAAGTAGGCTTTGAGGTCCCAGTCTAAATTAGACCTTCGGGGCCAGTACCTGCAGTGAAAATATCCAATACGTTTCTCTTTGTGACAGTCGGTTACTTCTGTAACCTCCCCCTTTCCCAATCCTTACTTGTTCAAGACCTGTAAATCTTAATACTGTAGGATCACTGTTATGATGCAACAGAAAATGTTCTGCAACCGGACTTTCAAGTTTAGCATTTTATATTTCTAAAGTGCTATTGAATCCCAGTTTTCAAGAGGCGTATAATCCTACCCACATAAAGTTTACTACAGTCGCACCAAATGGCGTAAACCATGTATGTTGTTATACAAGTGATAAATTGATTCATCCAAACTTTTCTGTTGTTGATAGGTGGTGTAAAGCTGGTTCCTTGTTGTTAATGATTGCATACATTGCAGTTTCCGTATCTATGCATGCCATGATGTCCTACTGGTAACAATGTTCTCGTCACTAGTTCATCCCTTGTGAACTGACTGTGGACTAGTTCATCCCTAAAGTTTTTACCCCTTCTAAAAGAGATCCTTGGTTTATCCCCTAAATGTTGTGCTGGTACAGGGTCACTTAATAGAACAGGCCAAAATCTGGTTACAGTATTCCTTAACTGTCCTACTAGGTGATTGAAATTTGTAACAAAATGAACACACTTCTGTTCTTCTTGACTTCTAACTTTTGGTTTCAGTAATTCATTACACTCTTTTAGTTCTGCTTGATGTAGTGCCTGATCCAGTACAGAAATATCATATCCCATTTCAATAAAATGTGTTCTAAGCTCTGCAGCTTGTTCTTTAGAAGTATACAGTTCACTGCAGTTTCCTCGTAACCTTAAGAACTGGCTATATGGTATGGACTCTTTTAGGGTTCGGGGATGTGAACTTGTTGCCTGTAGCAGGCTATTAGCTGCTGTTGATCTTCTGAAACCTTTGGTGGCAGTCTTGTTATCTGATTCTTTTTTCAGTGTAATGACCAGAAATTTTGTTGATTCTTAGTTGCATTTGTGTGTGAAATGCAAATTCCTGTCATTGTTGTTTAACCATTCTAAAAAGTTCTCTGGCTCCAATTCTGCCCCTGACCAAATGCAAAGCACATCATCAATAAATCTATTCCACTTAGAGATGTGTTTTATGAAGGGATTGGAACTGTTTTTAAAAACTACTTGTTCTTCCCAGTAGCCCAGGAATAGATTAGCATATGAGGGAGCCATAGCAGCTCCCATCACAGTCAGACACTTTTGTAAATAGAAATTTGAATCAAACTCAAAATAGTTGTGTTTGAGTAGAAATTCCAGTCCCTCCATAATAAGGTCCAGTGGCATATTGTCCCTTAATGGGTCCTATTGCAAAAAGTGCCTGCATGCTTTGATCCCATCATTATGGTGAATAGAGGTATAGAATGACTCAATCGCCAATATATTCAGACTGCACCAGGCAGTGGAGTAAGCCTGGGCGCAGCGCAACTGTGATGCGCCGGGGCCAGGTGATATTCAGCGGGGATGCGCCATGGCACAGCACCGTTGAATATGGCACGGTCAGTGCACAAACTGTGCATGGTGCTGTGGCACTGTGCCGGCGCAAGCCATAGATAGGGAGCACAGGGATGTGCCAGTGCAAGTGCAGTTGTGCTAGGGCATCACTACTTAATATACAGCAGGGGCATGCAAATGAGGCTATAATATATGCAAGGTGCAGATGGGGCCATTTGCATGTCATTATGACTCCATTTGCATGCCTTGCGAAGGGCAGCCTGGCAACTTGCGCCTGGTGCCCTGCACAGCATGACGTGTGCTGTGGGGATCCCGGGGCATCCCCCCCCCATAGCCATGATCACGCGGTATATGTTTATAAAGTAATCCCTGGTAGTCTAGTGACACCCCCAGTCCCCGATTCCCCGATAAGTATGATACATGATGATGGTCATATTGTCATTTATCGGGGACTCAAGTGGGAGGGGGGACCACTAGACCACCAGGGATGGTAATGTATCACACTGATTGGGGAATCGGAGACTGGGGGGGGCCACTAGACTACCAGGGGATTTCCTGTTATCCATGTTCTAAGCGATCGTGGCCATGGAGGGATTTGAGCTAGCTCACCAGGGTTGTGAGTGCTTGCGGACGGTGTTCTGGGCGGGCAGGTGGCCACCCATGGCTGGGCTGCTGTGTTGCGCCCTGCAATTCAGCGGTCTGCCTGTGGGTGGCTGGGATTTGTTCCTACTCTGCACGGGCTCAACTTTGAGACCCCCTATGCGGCACAGTGAAGGGGTGCGCCAGCATATGCGCCGCACATTCCAGGCTGAATATTGGGATGTTCTGCATATGCATGGGCACGCTCCCTGCATATGCGCCACATACATTATCATTGCGGCCCGGCACATCGGGATTTGCACTGCGCCAGGCAGCCTTCTCAATATCCCACCGGGGCACAATGCGGGGTTGTGCCAGGTGCGACCCCTTTGAATATCCGGGCCAATATCTGTAGTGAGCCATATCATGTTCTCCTTCCACTGGAAATCCTTAAATTGTTCCAGGATATGCATGGTATCCCTTGTGTGTGAATTTAAAACAAGAAACACTGCATATCATGAAGTAATCTAAAAAAGTGCAGAGGTTGTGTATTAGTGAATCTGTCCCCGAAACAATAGGTCTTCCAGGTGGATTTTGCGGTTCCTTACAGATTTTTTGGCAGAATATAAAAGGTGGGCGTAATGGGAAATTTGAGGAGTAAAAAATCTAATTCCTTACCAGAACTTTCTTTCTCAAGTTTTGCTTTTTCCAGTATTGGACTCAGTTCCAATTTGTATGTTGATAAGGGGTTCAGTCTCAACATTTCATAGTTGTCCCTATTGGAAAATAAGTCCATCACCTTTTCTTTATAAAAGTCCCTATCCATAATCTCCAGATTACCACCTTTGTCAGCTTGTCTTATCACTAGATTGTTCTCTGATTTCAGTTCTTGTAAGACTACTACCTCATTGGCTGATAGATTATTCCAATAACCAGTGTTCTTAGTATCTAATAGTTTCTGCACTTCTTTCAAAATGGTTTTCTTTTATACCATTATGCATGGAATAACTAATTGGTGACAGAAGGTAGATTTAGGTTTAAACAAACATCTGCCCAATTTCATCAAATTTTGACTGTTAACATCATATAGGTTAACGTTTAAGTTTGTGAATACATTATCCTCCGTGTCCATATTGTGCAAATACGGTTCATTTAAATCAGATTCTGCCAATCTAGTGTCCTAAATTCAAGAAAAGGTGATGAACTTACTTTCCAATAGGGACACCTATGAAGTGTTGAGATTGGACCCCTTATCAAAATACAAATTGGAACTGATTCCAATACTGGAAAAAGCAAAACTTGAGAAAGAAAATTCTGATGAGAATTTGATTTTTCTCCCCAAATTTCCCATTACGCCCACCTTTTATATTCTGCCAAAAAATCCATAAGGATCCGCAAAATCCACCCGAAAGACCTATTGATCTTACTTCGAGAGGGCTCTTGCAGTAGGCAATACCCATTAGGACTGAGCCGCCAGGCGCTAGGATCATACAGAAAACTTAGCTAGCAGTGTCTGGTGGGGGACCACCCACCCAATGTCACATGACCAACGTCAGCCAAATGGTATATAGTGGGTGGCCCCCATGCCTGCCTCCAGTTCTTTCCCGGCGTGGACCTGCACACGTCAGACCTCGGGGAACATTGCTACTGTTCGACTGCTATTTTTCAATAAGTATTTCTTTATTTTCTTACAAAAACCCATAGGTTCGACATCAGATTGCATGTCTTCTCGGTCTTCCACCGAATCCCGAAAAAATAAGTGAGCCTGCGGCAAGCAGATCCCGGTGAAAGACTGCCATACTTCATGTTTCCTCTGCCTTGGGCTGAACCACAATACCGAGGACTGTGAGGCCGGCCAGAAGTTCAACCAGGCCACATGGAAATGCCGTCAGCAAGCCCTGGAAGCCCACCTTGTAAAACAGAAATTGGCTTCTATGGAAAATGAGCTGCAGCAGGTGCAGAGCGCTTCTTCCTCTCCAGAGGGTTCTTGTAGCTCTCACTCTTCCAAACAGAAGCAGCACAAGCAGGACAAAGACGAGCACTGGGACAAGGATTGGTCTCCCTCAGAGGCCGTGGCTGATGAGCGGCTCTCTACCAGTAAGGAGAGTGCCCCTCCAGCCAGACCTGCTCCTCCTGCCACAGAGCAGCCTTTGGTTCCCCCACCCAAGCTGGTCACGGTTCTGGCGGGGACCTCCGAGGAATCGGATGTTCCTACCACTGTTTAGCCCTTCAAACCTCCTGGGTCTAAGCTGAGTGGTTTGGCTGGTAAGTCGGACACTGGATCCTCTGGCAGCTGCACAACCCCGGCGCTCATGTCGGACCCCAACTCGAGATCCGACGTCCGTCCTCTGGACCGGTGCCCGCTTCCACCTCAGCCGCAGCTGTCCTGAGAGGAATCCCCTCTCAGGACAACCCTTCGATGCCTCCAGTGGGGCCCTCTGATTCTCCCACATGCCTGGAGCCGAAGGATCTGCCACTCGATGGCCCTGTTGACTCACCAGTGCCGGACAAACTCATGCTGGACCTTCTCAAGGATCCTCCGGCTGTCCAACTACAGTCCCTTCATCTGGGCCACTTCTTCCTCCCCAAACTCTGGTGGGACCCACCGACCGACCTGGGCCAATACAGGACCTCCTCACAGGTCCGCAACCAGATAATCCATGCCCCTCTGGCGTTCCCTCGGCACCTCAGCCGGTGCCCTTAGCTCCTTCATCGGGACCCACCCCAGGCTACCCGACACCAAATTATTCTATGCCAGGCTACCCCACGCCAGGGTTCCCAATGACTTAATACCTGAAGCCAGGGTACCCAACACCCGGGGTACCCATCGCCGGGGTATCCAACGTCAGGGTATCCAACACCAGAGTATCCAATGCCAGGGTACTCAACACCGGAATATCCAGTGCCGGGCTATCCTCTGCATACTCTGGTCCACTCGTATCCTCCACCGCCTCCTCCTCAGCCACCAGTGGATTACAAGGCTCTCTTTCAATCCTGGTGGAACAGAGCTAAACTCCAGTTGGCCTCAGAGTTGGACTGACGCCAGCCAGATGCAGCTCTAATGCTGGTCCGCCTGACCCCTACTCCATGGTCTCTGTCCCCTGTCGGGGCACAACCCTCGACTTCCGGGCGCATGATGGACGCCTCTGCGAAAGAGAGCCGGGGTCACGGGCTGGCTGTAGCTCAGAAAGAGGTCTCTCATCAGAGATCCCTGTCCCCTAACAGGACCCCTTCACCTGACTCCGAATCTGACTCCCCTTCTTATGCACTGGGCTCTGAGTCCCCTACTCCAGGGGATTCTCCACCCAAGGAGACTCCCAAATCTCCCCGGAGGAGCAGGATCCCCAGCGTCAGAGGTTGGCAGAGCAACTCAACCTCCCAGAGCTGAACCCCCTCCTTATCCCCCCATGGACAGGCCCTCATAACGATTTGGCCACTACTATATGGCAACAACCATTGTCTGTTGCAACCACTTCCAAGAGGGCAGTTAGATTGTGTCATGCCCCAGAGGGGAAGGACCATTTGGCTACTCACTCTGAAGCTGAGCTGGTGGTTATCAATGTGGCTCATGACAGCTCATCTAAGCTGAAGCATATGAGTAACTCCCCTCCTGACAAGGAGTCAAGACAACTTGACCAGTCTGGCCGCAAGGTCTACTCATCCTCTATGTTGGCTATGCAGGCTCTAAATTACGTGGCTCACATGATTTGCTATAAGAAGGCCATCCTAGGCCAGCTAACAGCTGAATTTGAGGCCTTACCAGATTAGGCTGCTAAGACCAAAATCGAGCAGTGGGTCAGCACAACAGAGACTACCTGCCACCACACCTCATAGGCGACTTACAATGCCATTGATGCCTCTGCTAGAAGTATGGCTACGGCAGTCTGTCTACATAGACTCTTCTGGCTACGGGTATCTAGTTTCACCCAGGATGTTCGGGCATCTATTCTAAATGCCCCCTTCAGGGGCTCAGTGCTCTTTGGAGAGGATGTCAAAGATATTATGACCAGTCTGCAAGAGCGAGGGAAGGCCCTTTGTTCAGTGCACTCCCTCTTCCACACCAATCCTAAGTCTAGGCCTCCCTTTTGCCATCAACAAAGGCGCCATACAAGGCATCAACCTGCCAGATATCAGGGCAAATGTCGGGCTCCCTCATCTGCCGCTGCTCCCCCCAGCCAAGTCACACAGAGCTTCCGAGGTGGCGCTTCCCCTCCCCCCTGCCTCTTGACTCGTGGCCTGCCCCCCCCACCTCCAGTTCCAGAGGAGCCAGTCGGGGGCAGATTCATCAGCCACCTGTCTGGGTGGGAGGCGATCACGACAGACTCATGGGTCCTTCAGCTAATAGCGCAAGGTCACACCCTAGAATTCCTGGAGGGACCCCCAAGAAATCCGGCAAGTCCCTCTCATTACCCGCAGGGTCACATTCCCTTGATCAGAGAGGAAAGTGAGTCTTTGTTAAGAAAGAATGCCATAGAGCTTGTTCCTTGGGGTCAGATAGGAAGGGGGTACTACTCCTATTTCTTCCTAGTCCCAAAGAAAATGGGAGACCTCCAACCCATACTGGATCTCAGCATGCTGAACCTCTACATCGAGTACAAAAGGTTCTGCATGCTGACCCTCCCAGGCCTGTTGCTACTGCTCCACCAGGGACACTGGCTTTGCGCCCCAGATATGCAGGATGCATATCTGCACATTCCTGTCCTCCCTGCCCACTGCCGCTTCCTCAGGTTTGCCTTCCAGGGGGAGCATTTCCAGTTCAAGGCCCTCCCCTTTGGCTTTTCCTTGGCACCCAGGATGTTCACCAAATGCCTAGCAGTTGTGGCAGCGGCTTTATGGTGCCAGGGTCACTGTGTGTTTCTGTACCTCGATGATTGGCTCCTGTAGCTCCATCGAGGGATGGCCTGGAGGCCTCTCTAGCGGCTACTCTGAACCTGTTTCACAACACAAAGATCATGGTGAATTATCCCAAATCTCACCTCACTCCTTCCCAGCGTCTCCAATTTATTGGGGGCGGTGCTGGACATGGCTCAGGGTCAGGCTTTCCTCCTTGTAGACAGGGCGGAAACACTGTAGAGACAGGCTCGGCAAGTGGCCTCCTGCCATTGGACCACGGTCAGATCAGTCCTCCGCCTTCTAGGTCTCATGCCGGTGGCTATTCCCACTGTACCTTTGGCCAGGCTCCACATGCGGATCACACAGTGGACTCTAATGGTGCAGTGGGACCAAATGTCAGACGACCTGGACCACAGGGTTCTGGTGTCCAACCCTACATGGAAGGATCTTCTCTGGTGACAGGATTTTCAAAATCTCTGCCGAGGGGTCCCTTTTCAGACCCCCCCAGTCCAAACCCTGACTACGGATGCTTCAGGTCAGGGTTGGGGAGCGCATCTAGAGGACCGCAGAACCCAAGGGTCCTGGTCTCTCAGTGCACATCACCGTCTTTGAGATTCGTGCGGTGCTGTACACCCTTCAGGCCTTTCAGCCACATCTCCTCCTAGTCCAAATAGACAACATGTGCATGGTCTGGTATCTGAACAAGCAAGGAGGCACTCGCTCTTACCCCATTTGCAGGGAAGCGATGCAGGTGTGGTTCTGGGTGGTTCAGCATCAGCTTCAGCTCACAGCAGTGCATGTGCCGGGTGTCCAGAACATTCTAGCGGACAGTCTCAGCTGCACTAAGGCAAGGGCTCACGAGTGGGAACTGCATCAGTCAGTGGTAAAAAATATCTTCAATCTCTGGGGTCGCCCTGATCTAGATCTGTTTACCTCGCCATACAATGCAAAACTACCCAGTTTCTGCTTGCTTGTTCCCGGGCGTGGTGTTTTTTGTGAGATGCGCTGTCTCTTTGCTGGACAGGGAGGTTTATGTATGCCTTTCCTCCCTTTCTGCTTCTACAGAGAGTGCTCCTCAAACTGCAGGTAGAAGAAACCCACTTGATCTTGATAGCTCCATATTGGCCTCGCCAAATATGTTTCCCTCTGCTGTAGCAGTTGGCAGTGGAGCCCTCGGTCCCCCCGCCGGGACCTACAGACCCAGGACCAGGGCACCCTGGTCCATCTGAACCTCAGTTCCCTCCACCTTCATTGTTGGTGCCTTCAGACATAGTGGCTTTATGCTTTGGAGCATCACTCAGAGTCACTCAAGTTCTTGTAGAGACCAGAAAGCCATCCACAAGAACAACTTACGCTATGAAGTGGAAACAATTTTCCATCTGGGCAGCCTTCACAGGTTGGGACCCTTTCTTGTGCCCTGTTCCTCAGATCATGGAGTACCTCTTTCATCTCTCCTACCTAGGTCTTAGTTATTCCTCTCTGAAGGTCCATTTGTCTGCCATTTCTGCCTACCACATCCCAGTGGATGGCAAAACCGTGGCTCAGCTGGAAGTATCTTGCACCTTTCTGAAAGGAATACTCCTTATGAAACCCCTGGTCAGGAACCCTGTTCCCCTGTGGGTTCTGAACTTCATTCTTGAGAAACTCACTTTGCCTCCCTTTGAACTGGCTGCGAGTTGTGACCTGCACTTTTTGTCCTGGAAAGTGCTGTTTTTGGTTGCCATTATTTCCACTCAAAGGATTTCCGAGCTTCAGGCTGTTATGTGTAAAGAGCCCTATTTAATTTTTCACAGAGACTGGGTGGCTCTGCGTACTAATCCTAAGTTTTTACCAAAGGTGATTTCTGAGTTTACTTTAAATCAGACCATACACTTGCCAGTGTATTATCCTGAGCATTCTTACCAAGGGGAGGCAAACCTGCATACACTGGATGTGCACAGAATTCTGCATTACTACATGAATCGGACAAAGTCAGTCCGAAAAATGGACCAGCTTTTTGTTGCCTTTGCGCCCGAGAGAGAGAGAGAGTGCCACAGTTTCAAAAGAAAAAAATACTCACCTTAGTAATTATGTTTCTTCTAGTGGAGTCTTGCTGTAGTCTGACAATTGCAGTTAGGTCCTGCCTTTCAACTTCCCCGGAGAACATAGGGTTAACTTTTCTATGCATGGCATAGAATGTTCATCTCGAGCTCGGTTGAAGCCTCTGCCTGTTGTTATTTGAACTGCAACCGTCAGATCTTCTGACAAAAACTCACTAGGTGTTCTGTGTGGAAACTGTAAAATTTTAGCCAACTGGCAAAATTATAATGTTTTGAGTCTCAAGGAAGACTCAAGTCAGAAACCAAAACAAAAACCCAACAAATGAAACAACTTTCCATCCAAAGAAAAAGAGAGGTGTAAAAGGGCACCCCTAGGGTATAACATCTCCTGCCCACCCACATCCCAAAACTAGGTTCTGAGAAGGGAGGGGAGAGTCAGAAATACAACAAGACTCCACTAGGAGAAACATAATTACTAAGGTGAGTAATTTTTTCTTCAAACAACATGAAGTCTTGCTGTATTCTGACAATTGCAGACTACCAAGCAGTACCTCCATGGAGGAGGGACAGAACCTACTTTGGAAACAAGCTCTGCAGTACTGCTGTGCTAAACCAAGCATCACTCCTGGCCTGGATATCCAGAGAGTAATGCTTAGTCAAAGTATGGACAGTTTTCCAGGTGGCTGCTTGACAGATTTCTAAGAGAGCGATATCCCTGGCAGCAGCCAGGGAAGCAGCTGAACCTCTTGTGGAATGAGCCCTCAGGCCTGAGGGTGGAGTTCTACCCAGTTTTTCATAGCAGAATTGAATACAAGAGAAAATCCACCTGGCAATAGATCTCTTAGTGGCAGGTGTGCCCTTCCCAACTTCTCCATAAGTGAGGAACAACTGGAGGGATTCAAACCTGTGTCCCTTGGTACGCTCTATGTAGTAGCTAAGGGCTCTTTTAACATCCAAACTGTGTAGTCTCTTCTCTCCCGTGGAAGAATGATCAGTGAAGAAAACAGGGAGATATAGACTGGTTGAGGTGGAAATCTGAAACCACTTTAGGCAAGAACTTTCTGTTAGTTCTAAGGACCACTTTATCTCTGTGAAAAGAGATGAAATCAGATTCCACTGACAGGGCTTGCAATTCACTGATACGTCTGGCAGAAGTAATGGCTACCAAAAACACAGTTTTCCAAGTCAAGTACTTAAGCTCTGCTGAGGACAAAGGTTCAAAAGGAGGGTTGCATAAGCTGAGCAATGCAAACATTAAGATCCCAAGCAGGAGCAGGATCCCTAAAGGGGGGATTGGTGTGAAGCAATCCCTTGAAAAACTTACAGAATACAGGATGGGATGACAGAGAGGAAGACTTGCCTACAGACAGGAAAGCAGACACAGCTGCCAAGTGTACCTTGAGAGTAGCTGATCTGAGACCTAGGCCATTAAGATGGACCATATAATCCAGAAACGTAGGCAATTCAGCAGAGTCTGGAGTAATATTCCTCTTAGAACATCAAATGCTGAACCTTTTCCATTTGGAGTTGTAAGTCTTTCTGGTGGAAGGCTTTCAAGAAGCCTTAAGGATATCCAGAACCCCTTGGGAAAGATGCAGATCTGCAAACTCTGACTCTTCAAGAGCCAAGCCTTGAGATTGAGAGACTGAAGATTCGGGTACCAAATCCTCCCCTGAGAGGATGTTAACAGGTTGTAATTCATGGGAAGAGACAGGGGAAGATGGACTGTTAGGGACAGCAACAAGGGATACCATGGCTGCCTGGCCCAGTCTGGAGCAATCAGAATCACTTTGCATGGTCGTGACCTTATCTTGACTAACACTCTGAACAGGAGAGGGAAGGGGGAAAAGCATACAGAAATTTCCCTTCCCAGTTCAGAATCAGAGCATCCAGGGGGACTGAGCCCAAGACTGGGGGTCTGCAACAAAAGAGAGGAAGATGGTGATTGTCTGGGGCTGCAAAAAGATCTGTCTCTGGAGTGCCCCATCTTGAGAAAATCACTTTCAGCACCAGGGGATCTAGGGCCCATTCGTGATGGCCCTGGGATATTCTGCTCAGTACATCTGCTAGGACATTGTCCTTCCCTGGGAGGTGAACTGCTATCAGAGAGGTTTGCAGGGAATAGGCCAGGGACCACAACTTCATTGCTTCTGTGCACAAGGCCGTAGACCGGGTGCCTCCTTGCTTGTTGATGTACCACATGGTGGTGGTGTTGTCTGTCCTAACCTGAACCACCTTGTTCCATACAGATTTGAAAAAAGCTTGCAGTGCAAGAAACACTGCTCTGAGTTCCAAGAGACTGATGTGAAGCAGAGATTCCTGAGGTGACCACAGTCCCTGGGGTGGTAAGTTCCCCCAAATGGGCTCTCAAGCCCAGCAGGGAAGCATCTGTGGTGAGGACCACTGAATGAGACTGAGTGACAAATGGAACCCCTTGCCTCAAATTGTCCTGATCCTGCCACCATTGCAGGGCTTGGATCAGAATTCGAGTCACTGGAATTAGTTTGGTAAGGGAATCCTTTCTTTGGGACCAAAAAGATCTTAAGTGGAACTGAATGTCCCTCATTTGGAATCTTGTGCCCTGGACCACTGCTGTGGAAGCTGCCATGTGGCCCAGTAGCTGAAGGAAATGCCTTGCTGGTCGAGACACCTGAAGGCTGAATGAAGAGGCCAGTTCCATGAGGGTCCTTGCCCTTTCCAGGGGAAGGAAGGCTCTTGCTTTTATTGTATCCAGTTCTACACCTCTGAAGATGAGGAGCTGCAGTGGTTCGAGAACTGACTTTGGTAGACTGAGAAGGAATCCTAAAGAAGTGAGCACTTGCTGGGTCACTTGCAGGTGTGACTTGACTTGGTCTGGAGACTGACCTACTATGAGCCAGTCTAAGTATGGGAAAATGGAAATCTTTTGTCTTCTTAGGAAGGCAACAACTACTGCCAGGCACTTTGTGAAGACTCTTGGGGCTGATGTTAGGCCAAAGGGCATTGCTCTGAACTGATAGTGGCCTGAGGGAAACTTTAACCTGAGGTACTTTCTGTGGGAGCACCTGATGGGAATGTGAAAGTAGGCATCTTTGAAGTCCAGGGAGGCTAGCCAGTCCCCTGGCCTTAGAGAAGGAAGGATAATTCCCAGTTACCATTTTGAATTTTGACTTTAAAATATGTTTGTTCAGATATCTTAGGTCCAGGATGGGTCGCCACTCTCCTGTCTTTTGGGGGGTTAGGAAGTACCTGGAGTACAATCCTTTGCCCCAGTGTAGGGCAGGAACTCTCTCTATAGCTCTGACAGCTAGGAGAGAAGAAACCTCTGCCTCTAGGGCAAGGGTCTCTGAGAGATTTGCAGGTGGAAAAGATCTGTCTCTCAGCTTGGGAAATTTTTTGAGGCTGAGAACCAGACCCTGGCTTACTACTTCCAGGACCCACTTGTCTGATGTAAGAGACATCCAGTCCTGGACAAAGTAAGCCAGCCTGCCCCCTACTGGTATAGGAGAATCGACCCAGGCAGACCCATCAGGGTATCTGCTTGGCAGGGGCTTTAGGCTGAGGGGTGGATGCAGGCTTGCTCATCCCCCTTCTGCCTCTTCCTCTAAAGAACTCCCTCTGCGAAAAGAAGAAGAAGAGGCCTGTGCTTGGTAAAAAGGCCTTTGGAAAGGCCTGCCACTACCCCTGGACTGCTGCCTTTGAGGAGTTGCTTGCCTTTCTTTGGCCTGAGCACTTCTGTAAGTGATCCTGTACTCATCCATTTTCTTCATGTAATTCTCTGTCTGCTCCCCAAACAGAGAATTACCCACTACAGGAAAATCCATGGCCTTAGCCTGGGTATCCTGTGAGAGGCTAGTACATCTGGGCCAAGCCATTCTCCGAAGAGCCACAGATGTAGCCATGACTCTTGATGATACATCATTGGAGTCTACAGCAGCATAAAACTGAACTTTCGATGCCTCAGTCCCATCTGCAGCCACCTGCTCCAGCTCCTTGGCAAGCTGGTTAGTGGCCTGTGTAGCCAGTGCCAGTACAGTGTCCCACCTGGACTTCTGGTACTTTGCTGCATGGGCCATATAATTAGTCTGCCTGAGTCCCAAAGATGCTGCCATGTACTGCTTCTTTGCCATGGCATCAATCTTCCTGGAGTCCTTGTCTGGGGTGTGTGATGCCAAGGGAATGTTTGCCTTATCCCAAGCAGCAGCCTGTACAACCCCAACATGGCTGCATTGCTGAAAAAGGAACTCTGTATCTGAGCCTGAAAGAGTATACCTCTTGTCCATTCTTCTGTCCACAGGAGATATAGAATTGGGAGACCTAAGAATTTTTTGTGTCTGTTTCCCAGAAGATTTGTGGAGGGGAATAGACAGTCTGCTGGACTCTGGGATGTCCATCATCTCTACGTAGTCAGGCTCTTCCTGATCCTCTACTGCCTCCTCCACAGGAAGCTGGAGGGTATCAACCACCTTTCTGTAAAACATGTAGTGTGAAGGTGACTCAGAAAGCCTAGGAGGAGAAACACCTGAAGGTCTGTCTGGGGAGATGTCCGGGTCCATAGGCGCATCCAGACTTTCACTATCACCATAATCATCCTCATACTCTCCCTTCGCCTCAAACTCCGGTTCATAACATTCTTCTAGGGTATAATCCGGAACCGGGGGAAACGACCGAACCGAGCCCCTGCCAAATGGTGCCAGTTCAGTCGGAACCGATCAAAGCGATTCCAAAATCCTAATCGCTTTGGCTATTTCATTGGCAGTCGAAGTATGAGATTCTGGATCCGAACCAGTTGACTTGTCTTTTCTTTTTCTTGGAACTGATTCCTCGGAATCGGCTCTCCTTTTGCCTGAAGAATTATCGCCCTGGTCAGTGGGCACTCCTTCTGGTTCAGTCAGAAGCGAACCGGGCTGGCCATCCGGGTCAGCGGACTTCTCGGCCTCCCTTTCCCTCAGTCTACCTAATCTCTTTTCCAGGGTAGATTTGGGAAAATTTTTGCAAATTTGGCAGTCTGAATCGAGGTGGTCAAACCCCAGACAATAAACACAGGTGGTGTGGGGATCAGCCTTAGCAAAGACCTCCCCACACACACTGCAGTGTTGAAACCCAGTGGGCCCGTTTTTTTCTTGGGTTTCTCAGACATGGCCAACCTAACCAAACTTACCCTTTTTTCGGCAATCTGCCAGGCAAGACTCTCTTATTGGTTCCTGACCATGTCACGGGTCTTGGGAAAAAAACGTACTAAAACCTGTTTTTTAGAACCGATATGGACCGGTAACCACACACTAAAGTAAAATACAAATTTGACCTCAAAATGATCGGTTCAGCCAAACCGATCCACAGTTTACAAGTGCCACTCAGAAAACAGAAAAAAACCTATCTAGTACTCACGGTACCACAGACAAAAGACTTGAACCGACTATGCGGAAACAACAATTCGGTAGAAAACTGACTGAAAACCGACACTTCAACCGACTTTGAACCGAGCAGCAGGAGAAATCTCCGGAGCGACTGTTCAGTGAGGCGGAGTAAAGAATCTGACGGTTGCAGTTCGAATAACAACAGGCAGAGGCTTCAACCGAGCTCGAGATGAACATTCTATGCCATGCTTAGAAAAGTTAACCCTATGTTCTCCGGGGCACTTGAAAGGCAGGACCTAACTGCAGTTGTCAGAATACAGCAAGACTTCATGTTGTTTGAACAGTGTTTATCCAAATGGTTAGCAAACTGCATTTTTTTTGTTATCAGAAGTATAACAAACCCCTTCCAGGGAAGTTAAAGGGCATTCAGTCAGGGACATGGCTGCATCTACTGCTTGTTTCAGAAATGTCTCTGCTGCAGAGATCTGTGTGGCAGCCACTTGGTGCTCTGTCCACACCTTCACCAAGCATTACAGTCTGGACAGCAGGGCAGGATTTGGACTGGCTGCTCTTCAAGGCCTTCTATCTTAGTTCCCCTGCTTGCTGCATCCTGCCTCCAGTGTTTCAGTCTTTGCCTGACTTACATTGCTTGGGACTCAGTCCTAATGGTTATTGCCTATTGCAAGAGCCCTCTCGAAGTAAGATAGTACAGTTACATAAGAACTTACCATAACAGTAGATCTTCGAGAGAGGCTCTTGCAGTAGGCAAGGGTTTTCCCTCCCTTCTTCCCCCTGCTGTATTTCTTCATTTCTTAGCCTTCTACATGGCTCCAGGAGCACACTCCTCCTGTTGGATCATTTCACATGTCTCCAGCGGGAGAACGGGAGGCGGGCATGGGGACCGTCCACTGTACACCATTGGGCCAACGTCAGTCACGTGATGTTGGGTGGGTGGTCCCCCCGTCAGACACTGCTGGCAAAGTTTTCCATGTGGTCCTAGTGCTTGACAGCTCAGTCCTAATGGTTATTGCCTCAATCAGTCAATCTTTATTTAACCAGGAGAAGCACCATTGAGATAAACTCATTTACAAAGTGGTCCTGGGTGGACAAAGCACAAACTTAGGAAAATAATATACAATAAACAGATACAAGTAAGCCAGAATACAAAATATAAAATATACAGTTAAATGATATGTAAATTGCCTACTGCAAGAACCTCTCTCGAAGATCTGCTGTTACTGTACTTTTCGTGGACAGATTCACTAATACATAACCTCTGCACTTTTTTAGATTACTTCATGATATGCAGTGTTTCTTGTTTTAAATTCACACACAAGGAATACCATGCATATCCTGGAACAACTTAAGGATTTCCAGTTGAAGAAGAACATGATATGGCTCATTGTAGATATTGAGTCATTATATACCTCCATTCGCCATAATGATAGGATCAAAGCATGCAGGCACATTTTGCAGTAGGATCCATTAAGGGATAATATGCCACTGGACCTTATTATGGAGGGACTGGAATTTCTACTCAAACACAACTATTTTGAGTTTGATTCAAATTTCTATTTACAAAAGTGTCTGACTGCGATGGGAGCCGCTATGGCTCCCTCATATGCTAATCTATTCCTGGGCTACTGGGAAGAACAAGTAGTTTTTAAAAACAGTTCCAATCCCTTCATAAAACACATCTCTAAATGGAATAGATTTATTGATGATGTGTTTTGCATTTGGTCAGGGACAGAATTGGAGGCAGAGAACTTTTTAGAATGGCTAAACAACAATGATATGAATTTGCATTTCACACATAAAAGCAATTCAGAATCAACAGAATTTCTGGTCATTACACTGAAAAAAGAATCAGATAACAAGATTGCCACCAAAGGTTTCAGAAGATCAACGGCAGCTAATAGCCTGCTACAGACAAGTTCACAACCCAGAACCCTAAAAGAGTCCATACCATATAGCCAGTTCTTAAGGTTACGAGGAAACTGCAGTGAACTGGATACTTTTAAAGAACAAGCTGCAGAGCTTAAAACATGTTTTATTGAAAGGGGATATGATATTTCTGTACTGGATCAGGCACTACATGAAGCAGAACTCAAAGACTGTAATGAATTACTGAAACCGAAAAATAGAAGTCAAGAAGAACAGAAGTGACCGGCCCGGTGACGCCGAGGGTTGAGGCGCTGGACGCCACACTCATGCCACACCGTGACCCGGTTCGGAATGAGCCGGGCCGCCGGGTTGGCAGGGAGAGAGAGGATCGAGCATCCGAGGACTGCTCTCTCTCTGAGGAGGGATCTGGGGTTGCTCGGTGTCCTGGTGAGGTAATGCAGGTACGCCAACTAGAAAGAGGGATGGGGAGTGTGGCAAGACGTCAGCAGGAAAGTCGTGCGCGGATGCCACTGAACGCGGTACTCCCGAGGGGAACGGAACAAAGCAGCGAAAAAAACCTTCTCACTAGTGGAGATGAAGGGGATGCTAGGGACGCAGCCCACATCCTGATTGCCGGCCAAGTCATCTGGAGGACTTCAGGCCTGACCCGACACACCAGGTATGATCTCCCTAATTACAGACAGGCCGTCATGGGAGGACGTGCCCGCCCCTGGAGGGTGATCCAGGGGGTTAGATCTGCATGGGTGATCGGGGGAGTCTCTCCAACGAGGGTTCAGGCATGGGAGTAGAGGCTGGTGTCGAGTGCATACCCTGGAAGGATGCCCTAGCTTGAAGGTGAATAAATAAAGAATAAAAAAAAAAAAAAAAGGAAGAACAGAAGTGTGTTCATTTTGTTACAAATTTCAATCATCTAGCAGGTCAGTTAGGGACTATTGTAACCAGATTTTGGCCTGTTTTATTAAGTGAGCCTGTACTAGCACAACATTTAGGGGACAACCCAAGGATCTCTTTTAGAAGGGGTTAAAACTTAAGTGATGAACTAGTCCACAGTCAGTTCTCAAGGGATGAACTAGTCACGAGAACATGGTTACCAGTGGTTTACCCACGTCAGTGCAAAATCCCAAAGGGCGACCATCATAAGGGCAACACCACAATGCCGACGGCAACCATATTGCCAGGCAAAAACAAAAAAACAGTGTACAACCCCCAAAAGACATGGCACATATTAGTATTTAAACAATTTAATAGAATATTGGCTGTACTTACTTTAAACTCCATGTAAAAAAGGGGGTCCTCTTAGTTTTCAGATTGGAATTCCAAAGTGAGCAAGCTATACCACCACTTCATGGTGGGACTCTTTCGGTATTGTCCCTACACTAGCTTCTTAGCTCTGAAATGCCTGTAGTGGCTACTCATAAATATAGAGTGCTGCCTGGATTGGCCCAAAATACATTGCCGAATTGGCTCCTTTAAATAAGATACTTCCACCCAGGAACATTCACAGGTGGTGGAAGGGAGCATACTGAAAGGGGTGCCACACCTCCCAACTTAGCATGCTCCACTCTGCATTGCTCACAAAAGGAATTCAGATCTCTGCTAGGGGGTGCTACTGGTGTGTGGTAAATAACAATCAAAAACAAAAAAACAGTGCACCCCCCCCCGCAAAGACATGGCACATATTAGTATTTAAACAATTTAATAACCTATTGGCTTTACTTACTTTAAACTCCATGTAAAAAAAGGTGGTCCTGTTAGTTGTGCCACCTGACTGTCGTTGCACCCAATGCACCGGGGCACATCAAGGCTGTTTGAGGGGGGCCTTGCCCCTCGCACCCACTGAAACTTTAATATAATCACCTCGGGGGAGGTATCTGGGAGGGAGGGCAACACTGATGCGGCGTTCTGAGTGTGTGGTGCTCCGGCAACCAGTACACCACTGTGAGTGTCGAACTGGTTGCGGTGCTCTAATGCCTGTTGCCCTAATGCCGTTGCACCGGTGACTGGATACCACTACCAATAAGACCTCATGGCATGCATAGATGCGGAAACTGCAACATATGCAATCATTGCCAACAAGGAACCAGCTTTATATCACCTGCCAACAATAGAAAAGTTTGGATTAATCAATTTATTACTTGTATAACAACATACACGGTTTATGCCATTTGGTGAGACTGTAGTAAACCTTATGTGGGTAGGATTATACACCTCTTGAAAACTAGGGTCCAAGAGCACATTAGAAATATAAAAATGCTAAACTTGAAAGTCCGGTTGCAGAACATTTTCTGTTGCATCATAACAGTGATCCTACAGTATTAAGATTTACAGGTCTTGAACAAGTAAGGACTGGGAAAAGGGGAGGTGACAGAATTAACTGACTGTCACAAAGAGAAACTTATTGGATATTTTCACTGCAGGTACTGGCCCCTCAATGCCTACTTGTAGTATTTTAAGGAATCTCTTGGTACTGAACAGTCCTTTAGGTGACTGCTCCCTGTGTTTTATTCCAACCCCCCCCTTTTTCTTTTGACCTTTTTCTCTTTTCCCCTTCCCCATGATTATGCATGAAAATTAGAATTTCATAGACATATATAATTGTTTTAGTTCCCTCAAGTTATAATTAGTAGAAATACTTTAGTTTTTTTTTGTTCAGTTTCAGTCCCCTCCCAATTTCACAGCACTACTTGTATACCCATTTTGATTTTTGTTTCTAAATTCTATTATAAGTCTAATTAATTATTCATGAGCTTAACTAGCTCATTCATTGGCTGACATGCTGGGCTGAAATCTCTTAGAAATGCCCGGCACGGCAGAGACCCTCAACTGAACGCTTGCCCGTAAAAATAAACGGTAAAAAGAAAGTTGTTAATGTGATTAGACTTACAATCAGAATAACAACCTCGTCGGGTCATTTGATTAATCTATCGGTTGAGGTGGGTGGCCTCAGCTGCGCCTTGGGCCACCCATTCCCCCAACTGGTCATTGTTGTTGTTCCCTTGAAGGAGAGTGCAGGGTTTCCTGCTTGCCACATGAGTTAAGCTATGAATGGAATGTCTTTTAAATGGATTTGCTCCTGTCTCTAGCACTTTAATACTTTTTCGCCACTTTAACTTGTTTCATTTAACCTTATTGGCTAGCCTCCATGTTACTGGCAACACTGCATTTTTTTGCTGATTGAAGTTTATTATTATTTAGAGCATGTCTGTTTGAGACAGAAAATTAATTATACTTGACTAACAATGAAATTATGCAAAGATTATAAATGTTAATAGACAGGAATCATTATTTAGATTCTATATATTTAATACTTTTTCTTTTTTTGTTTTTGACAGTGTTGATTTAATTGATTTATGATATAACGATTGATGATGTCATGACTTATTTGAAATAAAAGGGAGGGTCCGACTCCAGGTAGCCACCCCTTGATGAAGCCCCTTGCGGACGGCCGCTGGGCACCTGACTACGGTCTGATGGCTTATTGCTATACTTCACTCCTGTGTTCTGACTTGGTAATAAACCATTTATTTACTTGAAGATTGACCAAGAACTTTCTTTCCTTCACTGGAGAGACACTCCTGTCTCTGGAGTGTGAGAACTCTTTGTCTGATTTAGGGCCTCAGGTTCTGCTGCCCCTGACCATCTCTCAAACACCAAGGTTGGGGTCTGGCACAGGCTGTGATCCCCCACTAGGGAAATGTCAGCCAGTTCCACCATCGGGCACTGTCCCTTAGATGGTTCAGTCATTAGGGACCCCATCGGGCCTGTCAGCGTACAGGCAATGTCTGAAGTCTTTCAAAGGCTTCTGCCCATAACTACACCATGGACATTAACCCTGTCACTGCAATCAATACAGCCACCGATGATGCAGGAGTAACCTCTGCTCCTGCAGTCCCTAGCAAGGAATTTCCTCCATCGACGTGTGGACCATTGATGGTTCCTCCAAAGTACCCTACTCCTGTCGTTGACCCGATGCTAATGACCATTGATAGAGCTGGAATACAATCAACAGTACATGGAGGAGGAATTTGAAGTGGAAGAGGCCGGTCTGACCCCTGTCCTGATGTGGTGGGCTCCAGTTCCACTTTCTCTTCCCGTTGTGAGGACAGCATACACCACACGCCTAGGTCCCCTCTAGAGGATGCCTCTATTCAGGCTTTCCTCCTGCAGGTCAAGTCTAAACTGGGATTTACTGCCCAGGAGGAAGATTACTTCAAGAGACACGGCTTTTTCTTAGATGATTCTAAATTTTGATTATGTGTAATACTTTTTGGGATGAGGTATTTTTATAGTCAGTTTCAGCACTGCATATGTAGTAATTTTAGAGTATTCATATTTTTTTTTGCCATGCCCCCTTCATTTCTGTTGTCTGACTCCTTGGGGGTCCCATGGCACCTGTCTGGTTCTGTGCGGTGCCCCATATTTCATTCCCTCCACGGAGCTGCTGTTTACTTCCCACGGTGGAGTCAGGGATAGCCAAGCCCCCTGAGTCTCACAGGTATATCAGGCAACATGTGGCTTGGCGACCGCTGCTCAGGTCCCAGGACCACTGGGATCCTGTTGCCTACGAACACCAGAGCTTTTTCTTGGTTTGCTAGGTATGTCCCCACTGGGTGATAGCACATGAGGGCATAATTACACCCGCATGCAGAGGTGCATTGGTGTGCGAGTTGACCGTCACCCAGACAATAACCTGCCTGCCTCCTCTGTTCCACCACCCATGGTCACCTAGGTGGCTGTACTGTAGGGGCGGCAGTGACCCTCCTTTCCCTGGAGGAGGTGAGTGTCCTCTCGGACACTCTAACCTCCTTCCCTTGGCTGGCCCCCCGACGACCTGGGCTCACTTCCGAACCTAGGTTGCAGGCATCACGAGTGATAATGCTACCACTGTGCCAGCAGGCCGGCCTGGATTATTCATATTTTTTGACACGTCTTATGAAATACTATCATGATTAAACAATTTCTATTTATGGTACTATTCATATGGGATATCCCCCTCGTGAATTAGAAATGTATTTGCTGTAACTAGGTATTTGTATTGTATTCTCTGACATTCCCTAATAAATAAAATAAAATATAAAAAACAAAATACTTAAAGAGATATCTTTATGGGTTCTTAGAGGTATCTGCTTCTCCCACCATGATTATTCCTCCTAGCCACACAACTTTGGAGGATGCCACACTGGTTGCTTGGCACAGGCCCAAAACAAAAAGAGAGCTTGGCACCCATAGATCCAGTAAAGACAGTGCAAACACTATGACTGTGTTCACTGCTTTTTATTTATATAAAATAATAATATGTATTATTTTTTATAGTAGTGCTCCTAAACAAATCACCAATGTTTCACGACTTAAACAAGAAGCTTGACAGGCACCCAAACAGGCACTTTAGCTTCACCTTCATAAAGCGTCTGTTTGGGCGTGAAACATTGGTGATTTGTTTTGGGAGCACTACTAGGCTGTAAAATAATCAATTTTAAGTCAAGTCAAGTCATGTTTATTTATAAAGCGCCTTTTGAACTCAAGGCGCTGTACAAAAATAAATAGAACAGCAAAATCCAAGCATTAAACAACCATAACTATAAAGAATAAGCCAGGGTAAAAAGATATGTCTTTAAAGCAATTTTAAAACTGTCAACGGTCGGGCATTCTCTTAACCAGCGAGGTAGAGAATTCCACAGGGTTGGAGCCGAAAAGGCAAAGGCACGAGATCCCGATAACTTCAAACGAACCCTGGGAATCTCTAGCAGTCCCTCACTGGCGGAGCGGAGAGGACGGAGGGCAATAGGGAGCCAGAAGATCTTTCAGGTAACTGGGTCCCTGGTCGGTAGGGCTTTAAAGGTTAGTAAACCAACCTTAAAGGTGATCCGCCATCGAACAGGCAGCCAGTGCAGTTCGCAGCATAGCATAATGTGACTGGTCTCTAAGAGTCCAGTCAAAGCCTGGCTGCAGCGTTTGCACCAGCTGAAGGCGGCGGATATCGACTTCTGGTAGCCCTAGGTAGAGGGAATTGCAGTAGTCCAGATGGGTAGTAACAAAGGACCAAAGTTGGAAGGTCCTCCCGGGAATCAGATGTTTCACCCGGCGATATTCCTCAGATGGTAAAGAGGATTTGACAACAGCTGACACCTGGGATTTCAGGGTCAGACCATCATCAAAAATAACGCCCAGATTTCGCAGACCTGTCGAGAGGTAGAGAGCGCCACCAAGAATAAACCCGATGGCTGTCCAACACCAACCCCAGGACGACCTGGATCCACAACCAATACCTCAGTCTTATCTGGATTAAGTGTCAACCAGCTCGAACTCATCCAAATTCTGATCTCATCCAGGCAGTTATTAAGTACAGAGAGTGCATCACTCTGATGGGAGAAAGGACAGGTACAGCTGAGTATCATCTGCATAGCAGTGAAAACTCAAACTGTATCTCCTGATGATTTCTCTCAATGGCAGCATATACACTGCAAACAACATGGGAGCTAAAATGGAGCCCTGTGGTACCTACACGGCAGGGAGAAGGCGGAGGAATAAATTCGTGACAACTCTGAGACCTGCCAGTGAGGTAAGAACAAAACCACTTGTGGACTGTACCAGACAGCCCACAAAAGACTAGAGTCGCCCAGTAGCACCCCATGGTCTACAGTGTCAAATGCAGCAGAAAGATCAAGAAGGACCAGAATGGTACAAGCTTTCGATCTCTGGCCATTAGGAGGCTCAATACCGAACAAGGGCAGTCTCAGTACTATGCCTTTTCCTGAAGCCAGACTGAGAGTATCATAGACATTATGAGAAGTAAGATGATCATCCAATTGCAATGCAACTGCTTTTCAATAACCTTACCAACAAATGGCAGGTTAGAGATAGGCGGTAGTTAGCTAGACAGTCTGGGTCCAAGGAGGATTTTTTAGGAGTGGTCGAACTACTGCCTCTTTAAGGGGGTCAGCAAAAACCCCCCTCTCCAAGGATTTCCAGATAATGTCAGCAAGGATTGGGTAGATAACTTCTACACAACCTACTAACAGCGGTGTAGGACCTGGATCCAAACTACATCTAGTTGGTCGCATTGTTTGGATGATCTTCACAATGTCCACGAATTCCGGGCGGTGAAAATCTAACCAGACAGGCCGAGGATAAGATACCACCAGTCGTCCACCACAATCCCCCGTAGGAGAGGTCGGACCGACACGGACCTGATGCTGGCAACCTTATCTGCAAAGAAGTGAGCTAACCTCGTATCTAAGCTGAGAAAGGCTTCTAGGCTGAAGACAGACTGGATTGCACAGTCTGTCCACAGTCGGAAAAGCTGAGCGGTCGATTCTTTGCAGCAGAAATCTCTCTGGACAGGAATTCTGCCTTCTTACGAGTGATTTCTGATTGGTAGCCATCATAATGGGCCAGCAATCTAAGCCTGTCAGCATCAAGACCCGATTTCCGCCAGGCTCTCTCCAGCCTTCGGCCTACTCGCCTTAATTCCTTCAAGGAGCCATCAAACCATGGACTCCTTGGACGGATGGTGTGAGGCCGAACACGAACAGGAGCAGTTTTGTCCAGAGCATCTCCCACAGCCTTATTATAGGCAAATACAAGACCATCTGGACTCATGCATTCACCCGACAGACTCTATAGATCCAGCACCGCCATTGGGTCATCAGGGCCAATACCCTTAAAGGGCGGTATTGGACCATCTCCGTAGGGGCAGACCTATTAGAGGGGGCCCTGAAACTGAACCTTATGGTGTAATGGTCCCACCAACTGACTGGTT
This sequence comes from Neoceratodus forsteri, assembly GCA_016271365.2. Classification (NCBI taxonomy): domain Eukaryota; kingdom Metazoa; phylum Chordata; order Ceratodontiformes; family Ceratodontidae; genus Neoceratodus; species Neoceratodus forsteri. The sequence goes on along the minus strand of CM028135.1, from coordinate 199,107,920 downwards.
CCACCCCCAAGTCAGTGATCTCCATACCCAAGAGAAAGACCAGATCTAATGAATGACCCCTATATGGGTAGAGGAGGTAACAGCCTGTGTCAGGCCCAGTGTATTCATCAACTGGAGAGATTTTGACCAAAATGAGATAGTTCATCGTTAACCCAGGCGTTGAATCGCCCAGGAGTATTAATCTGAGAAACCTCAACACCAGGTCGACAATGAAGTCTGCAATCTCCTGTAGGAATTCGCCTCCGTCACCTGGTGGACGGTAGACGAGGAGAATCCCACATCCTGCACCCTCGCCCAAGATATATTCAAAAGATCTGGTGTTCCCCAATGGCACATCCACAAGGCCCAGTTCAGATTTAAACATAATGGCCACACCTCCGCCCCTACGATCCAGCCTTGGACGGTGTATCACCGAGAACCCAGCTGGAGCTGCCAAGGCCAATATAGGGCCAGGATTTTCATCCAGCCAGGTCTCAGTGATGCAAGCCAGATCAGATGACCCAACAAGATCAGCTATAATAGCTGTCTTGTTTTTTATAGATCTGGCATTGCACAACACCGCCAAGGCAGGATGAGCTGTCGGGGAAGACCTCGGCACCTGTCCGATATCTTCGGGACTCTTGGGTATGGGGACAAGATAAGAGCAACCTCTATCCTGACCCCATTTCGCCTCCCAGGACGCCTTCTGGACCCTAAAACCCCAATCCGTCCTCCCCTTTCCTGTCCCCCACAAGACCCAGCTTTCCACCTTCGTCCTCGCCTCTTCAGAATGCCCAGTGCTCGACACCTAAAATAGGTGTCGGATGACAATGGTGGGCACTCAAAGGGACGTAATTCCCTGAGCCTAGTGGGGAATAGTGCCCAACCATCATTAATTAAATAAAAACAACAAAGAATAAACCTAAAAATATCAAACTTATAAATAACACACTCTCCCTCACTGAGGGAGGGCAAATAAAAACAAAATAAACTAACATAAACCAAAATAAACCCCAACTCAGAAATAGCCAAAGTAATAAAAATAAAATAAGAATCCAATGATCTTAAAACACAATAAAATATCCTACTGATTATTAAACAAATTTGTGTTTTAAACAATGCAGCACCTCTCACGTGCAACACTGCAAGAGATGTTATATAGTCTCCCAGTACCACCTCTCACATGGCAGGGAGTCAATTAAATAAATCAGATTTGTAATAAAATAAATTAAAATAAATATACATCACTCTCACCACCTTTAGTCCAAGAGTTAGTAAAAACCAGAGAAAACGGTTCTCCGGCAATCCAAAAATGAATAAAATCCAGATAAAGTCAAAAAGTTCTCAGCAGGAAAATCAAAAATGTTCAAAACGAACAAACAAGGGAGCCCAAAGGTGTCCGACAGATCTTCTAGCGGCTGCTCTTCAAAGACCAACAGTTCTGACAATTAATTATCCAAAGGCAGCAGAATACTTCAGGAGGCAGAATATGTTTCTTCAGGCAGTAGTACCCACACTCAGTCGACGACCTGCTGCTACAGCTGTCTCACAAGTCAGCCCAAACAGCCGACCCTAAGACAGCTTAGAAGAGGCCCTAGTCCCCCCAGCTCCCTGGGAAGCACCCAGGGTGACTCCTGCCAGTCGGAGATCAATAAGTGGACAGCACTCCCCAAGTTCAAAAACAGATCTCCTGTTGTTGCAGTTTATAGGTGACCAGCAACTGTCCACTGAACCACTCCTTCCATGCCAAAATTCACACATAGAGTCCCAAAAATCCACTACGGACAGGCACAAAGAACTCTATGTGCTGGGGGCAGTCAAAAATATTCACTGTGACAAAGGAACCACCAACCGGGATCTACATATCAGGGTAGACCCCCTGGGGAACCAAAGAGGACCTGAGCCCACCGCCAACTCCCCGCCGGGCAACAGCTGAGATCTCCCAAGCCACAGCAAAATTCGACCCCAACTCCCAGCACAAATTAAGGGAACCCTGTACCACAGTAATTCTGATTATGATTCTGCACAGTCCTTAACTGCAGCTTGATCCTCTGAAATGTTCAAGAATCCCCAAACACAGTTGAGCACCCAGTTCCAGTTCCCAGACCAGACTTCCTCACCAGAAGAAGCAAAACAGCACATCCAGCCAGAAAGAATGGCGCAAAATCCTCCCCGCTACTCTCCGACTCCACAGTCTGCCACACTGCGGCCAGGTAAGCGGTCAGGTGGACGCCAAGGCTCGCTGGGGGGGGGAGCAGCACTGACCAAAGTAGAGCCCTCTCACACAACTCAGAGGCACTTCAACACAGCTACTACTCTGGAGCAGACAGAAATCCTCTCCACAACTCCCTGACTCCACAGCCTATCACACTGCGGTTGGAGGCACGGCATATACGGCATAACGCTACCGAGAAGCCGAAAAACTCCGTTACCCGGAACTCGGCAAACCGCAACTCGGTACTCGGGACTCGGCAAACCGCAAACGTCTCTTGCCCTAGTCTAACTCACTTCTTCAGCCCTAAACTAGTCTGTAAACAAACAAATTAAAACAAATAAAAAGATAAACGTAAAATAAGCACAAATAAAGTTAAGCAAGCAAACGGAGCTAGTGCTCAGGCTGGCTCAGCTCAGCCGCCATCTTTCATTCTCAAACTCAAAGAGGGACTATTGACTATTGGTGGTGCTTAGTCGTGGTTTGGGCTGTCATTACTGGATCTATGGGTGCCCAGCTGTCTTTTTTGTTTTGGTTAATTTCTGCTGAGAGCAGCGTACTGGGAGTTTTGAACAGCTTTTTGTGTATTATCTGCTCTGCTTCATAGGGTGGATAAACAGTATCCTGAGCTTTCTGGAAAACCCTTTATTTCGCTCATCCAGAGATGGACTCAGTGGTTATCATGGCAGGTCCAAGGCTTCTAAATATATGAGTTCTCTTCCTCCTTACAATAATCGAGAGTGCTGGGTGTCACAGACAAGAGGACATATGCTAACTGGCCCATTGGCCTCAGAATTGCCAACTACCAGGCTTACATGATTAAATATCAGAACAGCCTACAGAAGTCTGTGGCTGCCATGGCTCACAAACTGCCTGATGGTCCAGAGAAAACTTGAGGTCCATCTGACCACTGCACATGGCCTGGAGGTGGGTAAATACCTTTTAAGGTCCTTTATGATGCCTCAGACACGGCTGCTCGTGCTGCTGCTTCTGGCATTTGCCTGCACTGCCACGCCTGGTTAAGGGTTGCGGGCTTTGTCTCTGATATCCAGTGGTCCGTCATTAATGTACCCTTTAAAGGTAAGCAGCTTTTTGGCACAAATGTTGAGTCTGCCTTGCGAGGCCTCCAGTCATCTAAAATGATCCTGTGATCACTGCATATTCTGAATCCTAAGCCCCGAGGGTAGGAGCCGGGGTTCTTTTTGGCTGTGACTCTCAGCGGCCCCAGGCCTCTCCACAGGCCAGTTTGCCTCCAGATGTCGATGCCAGGTTCACCAAAGGTGCAGGTACTGGCAGTTCCCCTGGTGCCTTCTAACACTCCCCCCCCTTTCCTCTGGGCCCCACAGATCGGGGCATCCTAGTTGAGGGGCCACATCTCCCTCTTCCTGCCAAAGTGGAGGTAGATCACGATGGATGCTTGAGTACTGGAGGTGGTTCAGCAAGGACACACTGTAGACCTCCTCTCTGTTCCTCCTTTTACCAAGCCGTTACCCTCCAGGACATCTTGGCATCCTGCTGGAGGCGGTTCAAACTCTCCTCTGCAGAAGGGCCATAGAAACTCTCCCAGTTCCAGAACTGAACATGGGCTATTATTGCCAGTACGTCCTGGTACCAAAATGGACTAGGGATTTGCAGCCAGTCCTGGACCTCTGAGGCCTCAGCTTGTTAATCAAATACAGATGGTTCAGAATGGTCTCGTTACAGGCCCTCTCCCCCTGCTCATGCAGGGTGACTGGATGTGCACCCTGGATATGAGGGATGCTTACCTCCATATCAAGATCCACAACTGCCACAGGAAATTCCTGCAGTTTATGCTTCAGGGCTCACACTGTCATTTTCATTTTTTGCCTTTTGGCTTGTACTCTGCACCACGTATCTTTACTAAATGCTTTGTGGTAGTTGCCTCCAGTAGGAATGGCTCTTATGTTTTCCTGTACATCGACAATTGACTTCTAAAGGCCCTATCAAAGGATGCAGTAATGTACACCCTGTTCTGCACCAGACAGCTCTTTAAGCAGTTGGGCATTGTGGTGATTTAGCTGAAACCAGTCCCCACTCTGTGCCAGGTCTCCTGTACATTGGAGTGGGTCTGGACACAGGACTAGGTTGGAGTTTACTCACAAACAGTGCCAGGGTGTCGGACGTGCAAGTGGGGATCAACGTGGCCACCAGCGACTAAAGATCGGTCTGGCTCTTGATTAACAAAACAGAGAACCCTTCTCACACCAAACTTTGTGCTCTATTTCAGAAAAGCAAATTTCCCAAGAATGAGGGAAAGTATTAAAGAACTGCTGGTAACCAGTTCCACAGGGAATGTGGAAGACATCTGGATAAAACTGAAAAACGCTGTAACTACAGTCATGGCACAAGGGAGGAATAACCAGGTTAGCAACTAAAGAGGGACAGCTGGTGGAGAATGACAAAGACAAGGCGGAACTACTCAACAAATTCTTCTGCTCGGTCTTCACCCATGAAGACAATGGTAGTCGTCCAGCACTAGCCAAGGCACATCTCTACAACAGGGGAGTAGACAGCAGCCCCTTTACAAAAGAAAGGGTCCTTAAGGAGCTGTCTTAATTAAAGGTTGGCAAGGCAATGGGGCTAGATGGAATACACCCAGGAGTTCTTTAGGAACTGCAGGAGGAACTTGCAGCCCCACTGACCAAACTATTTAACAAGTCACTGGAAGATGACATAGTGCCACAGGACTGGAGAATGGCCACAGTTGTGCCATTGCCAAGAGTGGTAGCAGGAAATTACTGCCCAGTGAGTCTGACCTCAATGGTGGGTAAAGTAATGGAGACATTGCTTAAGGAAAGCAGTCATTATCTGAAAGTCTCCATCCCTCAAAACTTTAACAGCCCCGGATTAGACTTTTTGCACAAAAAAATTGTTTTTAGGTGTTTTTACTCACTTTATTTACTTTTGAAAAACTCTGGGATTCCCAAACATGGCAGACACCGTGCGGTTCCATTTCATCTGAAAGTGCAGTGCTGCAACGGTCACCTCAATACAAATGTGCAGTTCTGGGGAGGCCACACCTAAAAAAGGACATGGACAGTCTGGAATCTGTGCAGAGAAGAGCCACCAAGATGGTGAAGGGACTACACCACAAACCTTACGAAAATAGGCTCAGCCAGTTAAATTTATTCTCCCTAGAGCAGAGAAGAAACAGAGGAGACATGATAGAAACATTTGTTAAAGGGATAAACACAGTACATACTAGTAACCTCTTTCAGGAAAATAGGACTGCGTGTACAAGAGGGCACAACTTATGCCTGGTTGGTGGTAAATTCAGAACCAATATTAGGAAATGTACTCTTTCATAGTTAGGGTCGTGGACCCTTGGAACTGCCTGCCACCTGAGGTGGTGGCGGCTAAGACTGTCAGAGAATTCAAATGGGCATGGGACAGTGAATGTAGTCACCTCAACAAGAGCAGTAGATGGGGTGGCGTACATATCTCTGGCAGACTAGATGGACCCCATAGTCTCCTTCTGCTGGCAAATTCTTATGTTCTCTTCTTCTCTCAGACTTCAGTGGCACTGATTACTTAGGCTTAGCTGGTCTCATCCAGCGATTATGTTTCAGCCAGATGTCTCCTAAGATTGATAGGCCCCCTGATTGCTTCTGTTTTGACTATCCTTCTAGCATACTTACACTTGAGGTTCCACAGTGGTTCCTCTGTGCCCTGTGGGCTCAATATTTGGACGAGCTTCAGTGTCTCATTGAAGTGACATCTCCGCTTCACCACTCCTTGCTGTGATGGCGGGACCGCTGCAACCTGGAGACAGGGTCGCTCTTTCTTCGTCTCCTCTCCTAGTGGTGACAACAGACACCCTGGGTTCTGTGTGGGGTGCCCATCTGGATCTCTCACTGACACAGGGTCAGTGATTCCCTTGGATATGGTTCTACACAGCAACACTCCGGGAATGAGAGCTGTTCTGTTTAGCCTACATGCCTTTGCTACCTTCTTTCTGGGTCGTCAACTGTTGATCCATGCGGCAACATCTCTGATGTACTACAAAACTGCCAGCGTGGTGTGCCATTTGTATCATCTCTGCAGAGGCGATGAGGGTCTGGCACTGGGCCATGGAACATGACATGCTCCTATCAGCAGTCTTCCTTCATGGTGTGACGCCTGCCACCTTCTTATTACTATATGTATAATGTTTGTATCATAGATAAATGTGTATGTGATTCAAACAACATGAAGTCTTGCTGTATTCTGACATATGCAGTGATCACCAACCTTTGAACTGCCCCGGAGAACAAAGAGTTAACTTTCCATGTAGGGCATGGAACACTGAGCTCGAGCTTGGTTGAAGCCTCTGTCTGCTGTTGTTTAAACTCCAGCCATCAGATTCTTTACTCCGCCTCACTGTACAGTTGCTCCGGAGATGTCTCCTTCGCTCGGTTCAAAAAAAGTCGGTTAAAGTGTCATTTTTTCGCTCGGTTTCAACCGAATTTCTGCTTCTAAACCTGTCGGTTTAAGTCTCTGTCTGTGGTACCGTGAGTACTAGATAGGTTTTTCTATATTAGTTTCTGTGTGGAACTTGTAAACATTGGATCAGTTCGGTTTGAACCGATCAGGTTTGTGTAAAAAACTTCTGTCTTTATTAGAGTGTGGTAACCGGTCCGTATCAGTTCTAAAAAAAACGGATTTCATTACGTTTTTTTCCAAGACCCGAAACATGGTCAGGAACCGATAGGGGTGTCTTGCCTGGCGGATTACTGAAAAAAGGGTAAGTTTTGGTTAGGATTGGCCATGTCTGAGAAACCCAAGAAAAAAAACGGGCCCACTGGGTTTCAACATTGTAGTGTATGTGGGGAAGCCTTTGCTAAGGCTGATCCCCACACTACCTGTGTTTATTGTCTGGGTTTGGCCATCTCAATTCAGGCTGCCAATTTGTAAAGTTTTCCCAAAGCTACCCTGGATAAGAGAGTAGGTAGACTGAGGGAAATGGAGGCCGAGAAGTCCGCTGACCCGGATGGCCAGGCCGGTTCGGTTCCGACCGAACCAGAAGGAGTGCCCTCTGACCAGGGTGAAACTTCTTCGGGCAAAAGGAGAACTAATTCTGAGGAGTCGATTCCAGTTAAAAGAAAGAAAAGGGATAAATTATCCGGTTCAGATCCACAAGTTCTTTCTCCGACCGCTGATGAGATAGCCAAAGCGATAAGGATAGTTCAATCGCTAACTTCGGTTCCGGCCAAACCGGCACCATCTGTCAGGGGCTCGGTTTGGTTGGTTCCCCTGGTTCCGGATTATACTTTAGAAGAATTTTATGAACCGGAGGAAGAGGAGGGAGAGTATGAAGATAATGATGATGATGGTGATTATGAAAGTCTGGATGTGCCTATTGACCTGGACATCTCCCCAGACAGACCTTCAGGTGTTTCTCCTCCTAGGCTTTCTGAGTCCCCTTCTCACTTTATGTTTTACAAGAAAGTGGCTGAAACCCTCCAGCTTGCTATGGAAGAAGCAGTAGAGGACCAGGAGGAGCCTGATTTTGTTGAGATGATGGATATCCCAGAGTCCATGAGACTGTCTATTCCCTCCATAAGTCTTTTGGGAAACAGACATTTAAAATTCTAAAACTCCTAATTCCATACCTCCTGTGGACAGAAGAATGGACAAGAGGTATACGCTTTCAGGCTCGGACACGGAGTTCCTTCCCAGCAATGCAGCCATGTTGGGGTAGTGCAGGCTGCTGCCTGTGAAAAGGCAAATATTCCTTTGGCTCACCCCACAAGATAAGGACTCCAGGAGGATTGATGCCATGGCAAAAACAGTACATGGCAGCATCTTTGGGACTCAGGCAGGCTAACTATATGGCCTACACAGCTAGATACCAGAAGTCCAGGTGGGACACTGTGCTGGCTCTAGCTAAACAGGCCCCTGACCAGCTTGCCAAGGAGCTGAAGCGGGTGGCTGCGGATGGGATTGAGGCATCCAAGGTGCAGTTTCATGCTGCTGTGGACTCCAATGATGTTTCATCTAGAGTCATGGCTACATCTGTGGCCCTTCGGAGGATGGCTTGGCTCAGATGTACTAGCCTATCACAGGATACCCAGGCTAAGGCCATGGATTTTCCTGTCATTGGTAATTCTCTGTTTGGGGAGCAGACAGAGAACTACATGAAGAAGATGGACAAGTACAGGACCACCTACAGGAGTGCTCAGGCCAAAGAAAGGCAAGCCACTCCTCAGAGGCAGCATTCCAGGGGCAGGGGCAGGCCCTTTCAAATGCCTTTTTACCAAGCCCAGGCCTCCTCTTCTGCTTTTGCTCAGAGTTCTTTAGAGGGAGAGACAGACAGGGTATGAGCAGGCCTGCTTCCACCCCTCAGCCTAAAGCCTCTGCCAAGCAGACACCCTGATGGGTCTGCCCAGGCCGATTCTCCAGTACCTGTAGGGGGCAGGCTGGCTTACTTTGTCCAGGACTGGAAGTCTTTAACATCAGACAAGTGGGTCCTGGAAGTAGTAGCAGGGACTGGTTCTCAGCTTCAAAAATTTCCCAAGATGAGAACCAGATCCTTTCCACCTGCAAATCCATCAGAGACCCTTGCCCTAGAGGCAGAGGTTTCTTCCCTCTTGGCTCTCAGAGCCATAGAAAGGGTTCCTACCCTACACAGGGGCAAAGGATTGTACTCCAGGTACTTCCTAACCCCCAAAAAGACAGGAGAATGGCGGCCCATTCTGGATCTGAGACATCTAAACAAGCACCTTTTAAAGCCAAAATTCAAAATGGTGACTTTGGGAATAATTCTGCCCTCTCTAAGGCCAGGGGACTGGCCAGCCTCCCTGGACCTCAAAGATGCCTATTTTCACATTCCCATCAGGTGCTGCCACAGAAAGTACCTCAGGTTTGAGTTGCCCTCAGGCCACTGTCAATTCAGAGCAATGCCCTTTGTCTAACATCAGCCCCAAGGGTGTTCACAGAGTGCCTGGCAGCAGTGGTTGCTTTCCTAAGAAGAAAAAAGATCTCCATCTTTCCATACCTGGACGACTGGCTCATAGTGGGTCAGTCTCCAGACCAAGTCAAGTCACATCTTCAGATAACTCAGCAACTGCTCACTTCCTTAGGATTCCTCCTAAACCTTCCAAAGTCAGTTCTAGTGCCAGTACAGCTCCTCACCTTTATAAGGGCGGAGCTGGACACAGCAAGAGCAAAGGCCTTCCTTCCCCTGGACAGGGCAAGGACATTAATAGAACTAGCCTCTTCTTTCACCCTTCAGGTGTCTCGACCAGCAAGGCACTTCTTGCAGCTTCTGGGCCACATGGCAGCCTCTACAGCAGTGGTCCAGGGGGCAAGATTTCAGATGAGGGACATTCAGTTCCATTTGAGAGCCTTCTGGTCCCAGAGAAAGGATTCCCCTTACCAAACTAGTCCCAGTGACTCGAACCCTGATCCAGGCTTTGCAATGGTGGCAGGATCAGGACAATTTAAGGCAGGGAGTTCCTTTTGTCACTCAGTCTCATTCACTAATCCTCACCACAGATGCCTCCCTCTTGGGCTGGGGAGCCCACTTGGGGGATCTTACCACCCAAGGGCTGTGGTCACCTCAAGAATCTCTGCTTCACATCAATCTCTTGGAACTCAGAGCAGTGTTTCTTGCACTGCAAGCTTTTTCCAAGTCTGTTCAGAACAAAGTAGTCCAGATCAGAACAGACAATACCACCACAATGTGGTATATCAACAAGCAAGGGGCACTCGGTCTGACGGCTTGTGCACAGAAGCAATGAAGTTGTGGTCTCTGGCCTATTCCTGCAAACTTCTCTGACAGCAGTTCACCTCCCAGGGAAGGACAATGTCCTAGCAGATGTTTTCAGCAGGATATCTCAGGGCCACCACTAATGGTCCGTAGAGCCCTAATTTTGAAAGTGATTTTCTCCAGATGGGGCACTCCACAGATAGATCTTTTTGCAGCCCCAGACAATCACCAGCTTCCTTTCTTTTGCTGCAGACCCGCAGTCTTGGGCTCAGTCCCCCTGGATGCTCTGGTTCTGAATTGGGAAGGGAAGTTCCTGTATGCTCCCCCCCCCTTCCCTCTCCTGTTCAAGGTGCTAGTCAAGATCAGGTCTCAACCGTGCAAAGTGATTCTGATCACTCCAGACGGCGCCAGACAGCCCTGGTACCCACTGTTGCTGTCCTTAGCAGTCCACTTTCCCCTGTCTCTTCCCAGGAATTACAGCCTGTTGACATCCTCTCAGGGAAAGATTTGGTATCCGAATCTCAAATCTCTCAATCTCAAGGCCTGGCTCTTGAAGAGTTAGAGTTTGCTGATCTGCACCTCTCTCAAGGTGTTCTGGATATTCTTAGGGCTTCAAAGCCTTCCACCAGAAAGACTTACAACTCCAAATGGAAAAGATTCTCTATTTGGTGCTCTGGTAAGCATATTTCTCCAGAATCTGCTGAGTTGCCTACAGTCCTGGACTATATGGTTCATCTCAATGGCTTGGGACTCAGACCAGCTACTGTACACTTAAAGTACATTTAGCAGCTCTTTCTGCTTTTTTGTCAGTAGGCAATCCCTCTTCTCTATCAGCCCATTCTGTATTTTGCAAATTCTTCAAGGGATTGTTGCACACCTATCCTCCCTTCAGGGACCCTGCTCCTGCTTGGGACCTTAATGTTTGCATTGCTCAGCTTATGCAACCCCCTTTGAGCCTTTGTCCTCTGCAGAGCTTAAGTACTTGACTTGGAAAACTGTGTTTTTGGTAGCCATTACCTCTGTCAGGCGCATCAGTGAATTGCAAGCCCTGTCAGTGGAGCCTGATTTCTTCTCTTTCCATAGAGATAAAGTGGTCCTAAGAACTAACAGGAAGTTTTTGCCTAAGGCGTTTCAGATTTCCACCTTAATCAGTCTCGTCTCTCCTGTTTTATTTACTGACCATTCCTTCTCTGGAGAGAGGAGGTTGCACAGCCTGGACGTAAAAGGGCCCTAGCAACTACATAGAGCGACAAGGGTCACAGGTTTGACTCCCTCAGTTGTTCCTGACTTATGGAGAGGTCGGTAAGGGCAAACCTGCCACTAAAAGATCTATTGCCAGGTGGATTGTCTCTTGTATACATTCTGCTCTGAAAATTGGGTAGAATCCACCCTCAGGCCTGAGGGCTTACTCTACTAGAGGTACAGCTGCTTCATATTCCTATCTTAGAAATCTGTCAAGCAGCCACCTGGAAAACAGTCCATACATTCACCAAGCATTACTCTGGATATCCAGGCTAGGAGTGATGCTTGGTTTGGCACAGCAGTGCGTCAGAGCCTATTCCCAAAGTAGGTCCTGTCCCTCCTCCTTGGAGGTACTGCTTGGTAGTCTGCATATGTCAGAATACAGCAAGGCTTCATGTTGTTTAAAGGAAAAATTACTCACGTTACTAATGTTGTTTCTTCTAATGAAGTCTTGCTGTATTCTGACCTCCCACCCCGCCTCCCCTCTCAGAACCTGTTTTTTGGGATGTGGGTGGGCAGGAGCAGTGTTGGCACCTAGAGGTGCCCCTTTTTTCTCACCCTCCTTTATTTTGGGTGTGTGTTGTGTTTTGTTTTTTGGGTTTCCTGACTTGAGTCTTTGCTTTGAAACCAAAAAAACATTTTTATCAAATTTAGTTGCCAGTTGGCTAGTGTGAGTTTACAGTTTCCACACAGAATGCCCAGTGAGTATAGCTCGTAAAAATCTGACGGTTGGAGTTTAAACAACAGCAGACAGAGGCTTCAACCGAGCTCGAGCTCAGCGTTCCATGCCCTGCATGGAAAGTTAACTCTTTGTTCTCCGGGGCAGTTCAAAGGTTGGTGATCACTGCATATGTCAGAATACAGCAAGACTCCATTAGAAGAAACAACATTACTAAGGTGAGTAATTTTTTCTTGTCTGCCCAGGACACAGTTAGCTAGTGTGAGGAGGCTTGACCGTTGACCTCAAAAGTGTCAGCATGACTGAAGCAGCAGGATGTCTTAAACTGGCCTGTGGAAACCAGCCATTGAAGGGTTCCTGTCCTGTCTTGGCTGGTGCCAGGTGATAAGACTTTGTAAAATATGCCTTTTGAGAGTTGAAAGTTTTAATGTTATGGTCCTGAAAGAAGAGACAACTTTTTAACAGAATCTTGTTAAAAGTCGAAACCTGAAATCATTCTTGCAAAACAGGAAACCAGCAGAGAGACATCAAAGGAAATGCTTTTATGAAAGACTGTCGTATTTTAAAAATTGCTAACTGCTGATTTTTCCAGTAGTAACGTATCATCCTTTTGGACAATTATACTAAGAATTATTGCAGGATCTAACTGTGACCTCACCAAGGGGTGGGAAAGGGATTTTGAAATAGTGAAGCATCTGAAGAGAAAAATGCTTTTTATCTCTGGATTGCACAGGAGTGAGACCTTGGGTCTCTAGACTGAAACTAGGCACTTAGAAAAATATAATTCAGCCGGAACTTGTAAGTATTTTGCAGGGGCTTTTTGTTCTGTAATTTTCCAATTATTTTGTTGACTATAAGCATTGATGTTATTTGTTCTGTATCTGCTATTTTATCTATTTTACATTTTTCGTAAACACTATTTTCCTTAAAATTCTGCCTGTACCTTCTCAGTTTCTTCTGCATGTGAATGCTGGAACAGTGTTTAATTCTGACAGCTGTTAAGAGCTCAAAAGGATGTTTACAATCTTGCTAAAAGGTAAGAATATACCTAGGTCTTATATTGAGTCGGAAGGGTACATTTGGGGAACCTGGCTGGGTACCACTGGGTGAAGGATTGTATTGAATTTCCCCGAAGAGAATACATATCTGAGCCTGTTAACTGGGTATGCTAGCATAAGGTTCACATTTGACCCCCAGGACTTGAGGCTGGTAGGTGATTCGGACCCAAAACAGACAGGAGGGTTACCCTGTTTGTCTCCTGTTCACACTGTTTTGCTTTGAGGTTGGCACTGTGGGAGCAGAGGGCCTGACCTGTGGAGTACATTTGTGACACCTGGTACCCTCAATGTCCTTGTCGATTGCCTCACCTGATCCCAGGCACTCTGCCATGAATGGGAGCTCTTGGACGCTGTCATTGATGACCTCTTCACAAAGTGGGGTTGTCTGAACACAGACCTCTTTGCTCTCCATACATCACAAAACTGCCATGTTGCTGTGTGCTTGCTCCAGGTCCTGGAGTTTTTTGGCGAGACGCATTGTCTCAGTCTTGGAAAAGGAGGTTCTTGTGCGCCTGTCCCCTGTTCCCTCTAATACAGAGAGTTCTGATCAAGGTGAGGGCCAAGACAGTCACCATAACTCTGATAGCACTGTTCTGCCCCACACGAATCTGGTTCCCTCTGCATTAGTAATTGGCAGTGGAACTGCCTGTCTTACTCCCTCTGTGAACAGGACTTCTGTCACAAGAGCAGGGCTCTCTGGTGCACCTGGATCTTTGATCCCTGCACCTCCACTCCTGGCTTCTGAGAATGTAGAGCTCTCTTGCTTCGTGTTTTCCCAGTGATTGCAGCTGTTATGTTGGTGGCTGGAGAGCAGTCTGCTAGATACACTTGATTGCAAAAATGTAAACATTTTTCAGTTTGGTGTGCTGCCCATCAGCAGACACCTTTACGTGTCCTGTTAGCCTGATAATGGACTGTCTTCTATCCCTTACAGACACAGGCCTCGGTATTCCTCTGTTCAATATCCACCTGGCTGTGGTGTCAGCTTTTGATGCCCTCACGACAGCAAGATGGCCTAGCTTGAGGTTTCTTGTGGGTTCCTTAGTTGTATTCTGCTTCTATACCCCCAAGTTCATGATCCGGTTCTAGTGTGGGATTTTAATTTGGCTCTGGAGACCCTTACTGCGCTCCTGTGACTACTTGTGAGCTGCGCTTCCTCTCGTGGAGGACTTTGATCTTACTCCAGGGTATCTTTTGCAGCAGGCCACTCCTATGGAACTACCACCACCAGACACCAGGACCACCTGGAAACTTTACAAGCTAGCAGTCTGTCAGGTGGTTGCCCACTCTGACATTATCTTCTGACGTCTTAATGCTATAAAATGGGCAGCCCCATGCCCTCCTCAGTTTTTTTCCCACCATCGTCCAACACACGCCAGACCTGCAGAGACCGCCGCAAGCTTCAGTCGACCGCTGTTTTCTGTTTCACATTTTCTTTATTTCTCACCATAGTTTTTTCTATTCCTTTGCATTTTGAACCTGTCTTCGTCCCTCGACCTTGCCTCCAAATCAAAGTGTGCATGTGGAAGAAGCTCTTGGAAAAGGATGGCCACTCTACCTGCATCCGCTGCCTCGGGCCGACCCATGACACCCAGGCCTGCAACATTTGCTGAGGCTTTAACCAGGCCATTCAACATCATCACCAGCAGGCCCTAGAGGAATTCCTCCTTCAGTAGAAGGTTGCTAACATGGAATGGGAGTTGCCGGCCAGAAGCTTGTCCTCTTCACTGGCCCTGTCTTTAGGGTTGCAACCCTCCTCTTCGGTGGGGGGTAGAATCTGGTGACAAGCACTGGGACAAGGACCAAGAGAAATCCCAGTCCTCTTCCCGTTTGCAGTCTCCACATAAGGCCAAGACCGCAGTGGGCTTGGTCGCTTCTTCGGGGGTGACCTCTTCTGCCTCACATGTCCTCTCTCCCACGAGGCTACCATTGGCAGCGCCTTCTGCTAATCTTTCTTTGTCGGGTGGAGGCTCCTCGGGGGCAAGATCCTCACAGATCTCCCAGACCCTGATCTTTAGGCCCCTTCTCATTGCAGGGCTACAGTCAGAAGGCTTTTCTGGTTCCTCCTCATCTGGCGCGGGCTTGTGAGCACCGGGTCCTCTACCACTAGACCATTTATCTAAACTAAAGGAAAGAAAATCTGCAGGCCGGAGAACTTGCACCCATGGTTCCTAAAAGAGGTTAGACATCTCATTGCACCACTACTAATCCACATTTTTAATGCATCCTTTAACACTAGAATTATACCTATGGATTGGAATAAAGCTGAGGTTATTCCATTATTCAAAAGGCAACAAATCAAAATTAAGCTACTGTCGTCCTATTAATTTGACCAGTACACTCGTAAAATAGCAGAATGTTACTGATTATAGACGGTTGTAGGTAAGAGTTGAAACAAGAAACAGCAGTGGCAGAAAGGCCAGCATTTCTCAGCTTGTCTAGGAGAAGCGGTGGGAAACAGAGTCAAAGGCTTGACCAGATTGACAAAAATTGCTGTGGTAATGAGCCCCTGCTCCATCCCAGAGAATATGGCATCAGTGACATGCAGCAGGGAGAAGATTGTGGAATGGTGCTTCTGGAAGCCAGACTGGAAAGGTGATAGGAAGTTAGCAGAGGAGAAGAAATCGAGCAGTCTGATGTGGACCAGTTTCTCTTGCAGTTTAGAGAGGGAGGAGAGGAGGGAGATGGGACAGTAGTTACCAGCAGAAGATGGCTCACCTACTTTGTGAAGAGGAATAATGCTGGCCATCTTCTAAGACTAGGGAACAGTGCTGAGAGTGAAGGAAAGGTTAAACAGGTGAGTAAGGGGAGCTGCAATAGCAGGAGCTGAGAGGTGTAGTAACTTGGGGTCGAGACCATCGGGACTGGACTTTGATGAGTTGTGGGAAGAAAGGGTGAATAGGGTTTTCTGGATGGTGACAGGGGAAGTGGTAACCTGGAGGGAAGGAGTGGGGAGGGAGTTAGTAGTGAAGGAAGACGGAAGGGCACAGGTTGTGAAGAACTTGTTAAAGAGAGCTGCAACAGAGGCATGGTCAGACACAGTTGAACCATTTTCCATGAGAATTGGGGGCTGACTGGGAAGGTGGTGGTCAAAAAGGAGTGTATAACCTTCCAAAATTTAGATGGGGCATTTAGGTTTGACTGGAGGTTAGCTTTAAAATACCGCAATTTAGCTGACTGGACAGCCTTAGTGCAGTTGTTCCTTAGAACCTTGTAGAAGATGTGGTCAGAGGAGGAACAGGATAATTTGTAACAGGCCCAAGCATGGTCCCAGGACCTACACAAGTCTATGACATCAGAGATAATCCAGGGATGGTGGGTCATATTTACTGTAAGTTTCACAAGGATGGCATGCTTGTCCCAGAGAGCAGAAAATTTGGAATGAAAAAGAGCATGGGCAACATTGATATCTGAGGCAGTGAGGATGCACACCAGTCGGGAGCAGTAAGGTCACTCAGGTTGATGTTTAGCAACCGGAGAGACCTAGCCCAGATATATTTAAGTAGCCGGAGGAGGGGTGGATTTTTCTGACGTAGAAGGTCATACAATGGTTGCTAAAGACATCTGGCAAAATACCACCAGCCTCGATACAGTGGGGGTGGGAGGTTAGAATCCAGTCCAGTAGGGAATGTTGAGCAGTGGGGATTGAGCCTGGTGGGTTCTGAAATAACCTGTGTCAAATTAAGTGTCTCAGTCTTGTGAATGGTAGGTCTGGAAGATGGGCAAAACCAACTGATATTGAAGTCCCTGAGGAGGAGGACGAGTTCACCCGTGGAGGAAAAAGATGCAGTGGTGGAAGGAGAGCCTACAAGGGAAGAGTGAGAAATCTTAAGGAGAGGCATAAATGAAAATGGGTACTGAGAAGGGAAAGGAGAGTTGGACTAGAAGATATTCGAGGGAGGAAGAAATAGCCTCCTTGCTGGCCACATTGCAAGTCAGACTCTGGCTAATGTAAACTGTCACCGTTCCTCACATTTACCGCTATACTGTCTGAAAAGATGGTAATCAGGAAGTGACAGGTTATGGTCGGGAATCCAAGAGGAGAGCCATGACTCAGTGATACACAGGACATCAGGAGAGTGTAATTGCAGCCAAACAGGCAGGAGGTCAAGTTTTGGTAGCAGGCTCCTGGTATTTAGATGGAAGACTCTGAGGCCCTTGGAGGTGATGGAGGGGGAAGAGAGGGCGGAGGGAGTCCAGGATTGGGCTGCACATTACCAGACAGGGGGTGGAGAATAAGGAGAAGGATGAGGTGGGGCTTATTACCCTTGGAGTGGGAAGGAGAGCATGGTGAGGAGAGCCAGCAAGGGAAAATGAGGACACGGTGGAGGAACTCCAGGTTAAGGATGGGGAAAGGCAGGAGACCAGGGTGAATGGAAGGAGGAAGAGAAAAAGGAAGGCAGAGCGTGGGGTGAGTGAAGAGGAGGATAAGTTAAAAAGAGCTGAATGGGGGTGGAAGGAGGAGAGGGGTAAATGGAGTAAGCAGAATAGGGCCAGGAACTTTATGGTTGAAGGAGAGACAAAGACAACTGGTTAAACAGACTACTGTGGTTGAACAAAACACAATGGTAATCAGAACACCACTGTAGCACAGAACTCCTAAACAGGCTAGTAAACAGCAATGCAACAATATTAAATGGAATAGCATATGAGGTGAATAAACTGAGGTAATGAACCAAAACTGCAAAGCAAGTAGGTAGCAACACAAAAGTGACACAGATGTAAAGTGCCAGTAATGAGCAGAGAGAGACAAATGACAGCTGGAGTACACCAAGTGTTTGGAACTGTGGCAGGAGGGAATAAGCATAGGGAGCATAAGAGTAGTACACCATAACTGGATGTACAGTCACCTTGTAGTAGGGTAGCTAGTAGTGGCCAGGTTTGCTGTGTGGTAGGAAGCAGGTGGAGTGAGAGGGAAGCAGAGTGGGAGGCCAACAGCCGATCTTAGGCTGACTTCAGGCAGACTCCTCGATGTCTTTAGCTCTATGATCCTTTGCTCAGAAGGGACGCTTGCGCTGTTCCAGAGAAACACAGAAACATAGAATTTGATGGCAGATAAGGACCGCTTGGCCCACCTAGTCTGCCCATTTCCCTACCTAACAGATAAGCTGCAGATCCTAGTTAACCAGCAGCCTACTTCCTCCTACCCCCCACCACTAGAATTGCTTTATGTCTGTCCCATGCATTCTTGAATTCCCCCACTGTTTTTGATCCCACAACTTCCTCAGGAAGGCTGTTCCATGCATCTACAGCCCTCTCCATGAAGAAATACTTCCTCACATTACCTCTAAGTCGCTCTCTCTATCTTCAAATTGTGCCCCTTGTTCTTGCACATCTCTTTTCTGAAAGATGCTACCTCTTGGACTTTGTTGACTCCCTTGAGGTACTTGAAAGTTTCTATCATGTCCCCCCTCCTTTCCTCGAGGCTATACATATTGAGCTCCTTTAGTCTTTCTTCATATGTCTTCTGGTGCAGACCTTGCACCATTTTGGTTGCCCTTCTCTGGACAGCCTCCACCCTGTCTATATCTTTGTGGAGATGGGGTCTCCAGAACTGCATGCAGTACTCCAGCTGTGGTCTCACCAACTGTCAGTACAGAGGGATAACAACTTCCTGTTTTCTACTAGTGATGCCTCTCCCTATGCATTCCACTATTCCCCCAGCCCTGCTGACATTGCTTGCCCACCTTTAGGTCATCTGATATAACTACCCCCAGGTCCCTTTCCATTTTTGTTGTTGTTGGTATCTCACCACCATTGTGTACTCTTCCCCTGTAATTTTTGTTTCCCAGGTGCATTACTTTGCACTTCTTTACGTTGAATCTGAGCTGCTGTTCATTTGACCATTCCTCCAACCTTGCCAAGTCCCTTTTCATCCTTTCCACCCCACCTTGTGTATCAACCCTGTTGTAGATCTTTGTGTCGTCTGCAAAGAGACATGCTTTCCCTTTCAGTCTCTGCAATATCACTTATAAAGACATTAAAAGGACCAGCCTCAGTACTGAACCCAAGTGTACCCCACTAGTAACCCCCCTTCACTGTGGACTCCATTTACTGTTACCCTCTGTGTCCTGTTTTCCAGCCAGTGTTTTACCTAGAGCTACCACCTTTGGACCTCCCAGGCTGGCTAATTTGTTTGTTAATCTTTTTATGTGAGACTTGTCAGATGCCTTGCTAAAAGTCTAGGTAGGCCATGTCACAGCCCTCCCTGGTCTACTACTTTGGTCACCCAGTCAAAGAAATCAATTAGATTTGTCTGACATGACCTTCCTGCTGTGAATCCATGCTGCCTTGGGTCCTGTGCCCACTGGCCTCTAGGTACTCAACAGTTCTTTCCTTCAGAAGTGATTCCATCATTTTCCCTACCACTGAGGTCAAACTGACAGGTCTGTAGATCTTACTTCGAGAGGGCTCTATTTCAGTAGGTAATTACATATAGGACTGAAGCTGGCAGGCATCAGGACCCCACGGAAAAACTTCTAGCTAGCAGTCTCTGGCGAGGGACCTTACGTCAGGTGACCAGCGTCAGGCGACGTCGGTATAAGTGGGCGGTCCTTCACGCCCACCTTCCAGTTCTTTCCAACCGTTTGCTTTCGACAGCGCCTCACGGTTAAGTTCCACTGCTTGTCAGTCTATCGTCGCTGGTAGTTATACCGTCGTTTTTTCTCCGATTTCGATTATTTTCGTCAGGATTTTCTTACCTGCCGTGTATGTAGTCCCCTACCACGTCCGAGCACAAGAACAAGTGCAGCTCGTGCGGCGCCCAACTCCTGCACAAGGATGGCTATTCTCGGTGCCTCATCTGCCTAGGCTCTGACCACCCCGTGGATTCCTGTTAGCACTGCCTGAAGTTCAATGCGGCCACCCGCAAAAGAAGGCAGCAGTCCCTGGAGGTTCACATACTTAAGAAGAAGATGTCCTTCATGGAAAAGGAGCTGAAAAAGCTCCGACAGGCTTCTACCTCTCCCAAAGGCCTTAAGAAGAAGAAGAAAGAGAAGCACCAGGACCGGGACTCCTCATCCGCGGCTGCGACGACTTCGGCTGGAGTCGCCGCCCATCAGGTAATGTCACCTCTGGGGGACCATTCCTCGACGGCCGTCTTGGTGGTGTCTGAGATGGCGTCGCTCCCCCCGGGTGGTTCGCACTCAGGCCAGTCAGGAGCCTCCGGGGTAAAGGAGACAATCGCTCCCAGTAAGGCCACCCTGGACGGCCTTCTGGTTGAGTCTCTCTGGTAAGTTGGGCGTCGGCTCCTCCGACGTCCGCCCGGAGTCGACTGATAAGTCGCCGACCTTTGGGGGCAGTGCACGGTTGTCAAGCCGCCCGCCAAGGTTACTGCCTCCCTGCGCGCTTTTCGGGCGCTGGGTCGATCAGTTGGACGCCGGCTCCTCCGACGCCTGACCGTATGCGCCGTCAGATGCCCACCGCCCATCTGGCGGTCGCCGACCAGCAGACTTATGCCGGATCCTCTGATCTCATCTGTCACCGCACCGCCTCCCGCAGCCTTCGCCACTGCTATCCAAGGCCCTCGTCTCCCCAGCTGGACCAGAGGATCCCTCCAGCCTTCCCCAGTCCGCTGGGACTCTTCGTGCTCCATCAGGCCTCCCTCCCGAGGGTCCAGATGGCCTGACGCCGGACCCTCGTGACACGGCCCTGTCGCAGGCTGGCGTCCCTTGCGGATGTCACCCCGGGACTGGACCCGGCGCCTGTGGGCCCCTGTTCCGGACCTGCCTGTGGGGCCTCCTCCTGGACCTTCTACTCCGGTAGAGCCCCTGGTGCCGGATCTTATGCCGTCTTATCTGACGCCGTCTTATCCGGCTCCGCAGTATCCGGCACCGCAGTACCTGACGCCGCAGTACCCGGTGCCTTAGTACCTGACGCTGGGATTCCCACTGTCGGGCTATGGATACTGGCCCTACAGATACCCCTAGTATCCATATCCCCCTCCTCCACCGCCCCCGCCGCCGGTGGATCTGAGGGAGACTCTGGCTTTTTGGTGGGCTGAGGCCAAGGCTCAGCTCACCAGGGAGGTGGAGAGCTGCCTCCGGACGATGGACCCAGTCCCGGATCCCTGTCATCGGGTGCGAGAGACCCCTTCCCCCCAACTGCAGACATTACTGCTATGGGGTTTCAAGGCTGGGTGGCACCTGCCCCTAGGGGCCGTGTTCCTCTCCCGGGGAGAGGGGTCTTCGTCTCCTTCTTTGCCGGACTCATCAGATGACTCCTATAGCTCCGATCCGGACAAGCCTCGCACTCCTAACAAGCCCAGGCCCAGGACTCATCCGAAGTCCCCTCTGGAGGATCCCTCGTTTACGGAGTTGCTGAGAAAAATCCAGGCTCTTCATTAGTGGAAATCGCTGGAGCCAGATCTACAGAGGCAGAAGCTGGCTGCCCATTTGGATCTACCCGAGTTCGCTCCCATGTTAGTTCCACCCTGGATTGAGCCTCACTCCGACCTCGTCTCCACTATGTGGAAACAACCATCAGCTTTAGCCCCCTTTCCCCAGAAGGCGGATAGGCTGTATCAGGCTCCCGAGGGGATTGTCTTTCTTCCGTCACACCCCAAAGCTGATTTGGTCGTGATCAGCACTGCCCACGGCCGTTCAGCTAACCCGAAACACCTCAGCTTGTCCCCGCCCGATAAGGAATCCTGCCTTCTGGACCAGTATGGCAAGAAGGTCTTTTCTTCTTCCACTCTGGGTATCAGAGCCTTGAACTATGTGGCTCACATGGGGGATTACCAGAAGGCTATCCTTAGCGAGGTGGAAGCTAAGTTGGACACCTTCCTCAATCCCAGACTAAACAGGAAGTGGCAGACCTAGTCCGCTCCGCACGTTCAGCCAGTAGGCACATGCTGTGTGCTACTTACGGTGCGGTGGACTCTTTTGGAAGAAGTTTGGCGTTCGCTGTGAGTCTGCGGCCACATGCCTGGCTTCGGGTGTCAGGTTTGGCCTCGGAAGTACAATCTGCCATTCAGGATGCCCCCTTCCGAGGTTTGGTGTTGTTCAGTGGTGATATCAAGGAAATCATTACCGGGCTGAGAGAGAAGGGCACTGTTCTCAAGGAGGTCGACTCCATGTACAGAGCCCCTCAAGCACAGCCGTCGTCCTTTCCATTGCATGACGGGCCCAAGGTGAAACCACAAGGAAAGTGGGCCAACAAACACCTGGCCCCTCCAGCTGCGAGACCCCACCCCACCCAAACGGGCTGCGGGAGCTCCAGTCAGCTGCACTGCCCCACACCTCCTGACTCTCTTCCTCTCCCACAGCCTCTGATCCATCCAGAGGAACTGGTAGGTGGGAGATTCTCCCTTCATCTGCCGGGTTGGGAGAGGATCACTACCGACGCTTGGGTCCTCCAGCTTATAGCAGAGGGCCACACCATAGAGTTTCATCAGAAACCTCCCAGAAAACCACTCCTCCCAGGTCGTCTTACTCCCCTGAACATCTTCTCAAGGTTCAGGAAGAAATCTCCTCCCTTCTATTGAAGGAGGCAATAAAACTCGTCCCTCCCTCTCTTCGGGGGACGGGTTTCAACTCCCATTTCTTCCTGGTCCCCAAGAAGACAAGAGCCGTGAGGCCCATTCCGGACCTCAGCTCTCTAAATCTGTTCATGGAGTACAAAAGGTTCAGGATGCTGTCCCTACAGAGTATCTTGCCGCTCCTTAGGCTGGGACTGTGGCTATGCACTCTGGACATGCAGGAAGTGTACCTGCATATCCTTATCCACCCTTCCCACTGCAAATACCTTCAGTTTGCTTTCCAGGGGCACCACTACCAGTTCTGGGCCCTCCCATTTGGTCTTTCCTCGGCCTCCCGAGTATTCACCAAATGTCTGTTGGTGGTGGTGGCGACCCACCTGCGTACCCAAGGAGTGCAGGTTTTCCCATACCTGGACGATTGACTCCTGGCGGCTCCATCTAGGGAGGAGCTCCAGTGTTCACTTTGCCTTACCAGGCAGGTTTGTACCAGCCTGGGTATTACCATCAACCGGGCCAAATCCCATTTAATCCCATCTTAACGCCTCCAGTTCATCGGGGCAATTCTGGACACGACCACCAATATGGCCTTTCTACCCCCAGACAGGGTGGCCACACTTCAGGCTCAGGCAAGCTCCTTGTCCTCTCACAGGCAGATCCCCGCCAGGTCGGTCCTTCGCCTCCTGGGGCTCATGGTGGCTGCAATTCTGACAGTTCCACGCGCTCAGCTCCACATGAGAATCTCTCAGTGGACTCTTCGGTCTCAGTGGGATCAATTGGTTGACAACTTGGACCAAGAGATGCTAGTCTCGACCCCGAATATTTGGGATTTGCACTGGTGGTCGGTTTAGGAGGACCTTTGTCGGGGAGTTCCCTTCTGCCTTCTTCCCCCCTCCCAAACTCTGACAACGAATGACTCAGGCAAAGGTTGGGGAGCTCATCTAGGATCTCATCGCACCCAGGGCTCATGGTCAATTCTCGAGCAGACGCTTCACATCAATGTGCTTGAGCTCAGAGCGGTGCTGTACGCTCTTCAAGCTTTACACCCCTTTCTGCTTCCTGGTCACCTGGCGGTCCAGACCGACAATATAAGTGTAGTCTGGTACCTCAACAAACAGGGGGGACTTGTTCCTACCCTCTTTGTTGGGAAGCGATGCGGGTCTGGGAATGGGTGACCCTTCACAACCTTCATCTCACGGCGATCCACGTCCTGGGGGTAGAGAATTCGCTGGCAGATTACTTGAGCCGATCCTCGGCACAGCCTCATGAATGGGAATTGGACCAGGAAATAGCAGACGGCATCTTCCTACGTTGGGGAACCCCTCAGGTCGACCTGTTCGCGTCCCCACTAAACGCAAAACTGCCCACCTTTTGCTTGCTCGCTCCAGGGTGCAGGAGGCTTTGGAGAGACGCTCTGTCTCTCAATTGGAAGGGCAGATTCATTTATGCTTTTCCCCCCAATTCCACTGATTCCAAGGATCCTGCACAAGCTCAGCTCAGAAGGGGCCCTTATGATTCTCATCGCTCCCTTCTGGCCCAGGCAAGTTTGGTTCTCTCTTCCACAACAGTACTCAGAGGAACCTCCGATTCCTCTTCCTTTTTCCCAGCTTCTGTTGACCCAGGATCAGGGATCCCTGGTCTATCTGGGCCTCAGGTCCCTTCAGCTGCATGCTTGGCTCCTACAGACGTAGCACAAGCCTGTTTTGGGGTTTCCCCTCAAGTGGCAGAGATCTTGGTGGAGGCCATGAAGCCATCCACTCTCTCCACCTATGCCATGAAATGGAAACAGTTTTCCATTTGGGCTTCATCCAAAGACTTGGAGCCTTTTTCCTGCCCCGTCGGGTGGCTACTGGACTACATGCGGTATCTCTTCGACCTGGGTCTCAGTCATTCCTCTTTGAAGGTTCACATGGCGGCTCTGGCAGCTTATCATGTTCCCTTTGGGGATAGAACTTTCGCTCAGCTGGAGGTCGCGAAGACCTTCACGAGGGTTCTTCATTTGAGACCCCCATTTGGGTTCCTGCCCATCCTTGGGATTTGAATTTCATTCTTGAGAAGCTTACACTGCCTCCCTTTGAGCCAGCAGCCTCAGCAGAACTTAAGTTCCTTTCGTGGAAGGCTCTTTTCCTAGTGGCCATTACTTCCGCTCGAAGAATTTCCAAGCTTCAGGCCTCGATGTGCAAGATTCAGCAGATTCATTTTCCATAAGGAATGTGTGGCTCTGCGCACCAACCCTAAGTTTCTTCCTAAGGTGGTAGCGGAATTTACGTTGAACCAGTCCATTGAACTGCCTGCCTTTTTCACGCAGCACTCCAATCGGAGTATCTTTTACATACCCTGGACGTTCACCAGATTCTGAGATACTACACTAACCAGACAAAGGATCTCAGAAAGACTGACCAACTATTTGTTTCTTTTGCCAGCAAAAGAGAAGGCAACGCTGTTTCCAAACAATGTTTGTCCAAATGGTTGGCTCACTGTATCACTTTCTGCTACGACAAGTATCACAAGACCTTGCCAGGCCAGGTCAGGGGTCACTCCACCAGGGGTGTTGCGGCCTCTGCTGCCTGTTTCAAGAATGTGTCAGCAGCTGATATTTGCGCCGCCGCAACTTGGGCTTCTGTCCATACCTTTACGAAACACTACAGTTTGGACATTGCCTCTCGCTGGAGAGCCGGCTTCGGGTTGGCTGTTCTGCAAGGACTTCTTTCTTAAGTCTTTCTCAGCCAGAGGATCCACTATGGGTAGTTTCCTTCTCCTGTATGCTTCTCTTTGTTCCAGACTGCTTGGGACTCAGTCCTATATGCAATTACCTACTGAAAGAGCCCTCTCGAAGTAAGATAGTACAGTTACGTAAGAACTTACGTAACAATAGATCTTCGAGAGAGGCTCTTGCAGTAAGTACTACCTTCCCACCCTCCATCCCCTAAGCTTTTTCAGCTCCTTTTCCAGTGAGGGAAATATCCGCTTCTCTCTCGTCTCGCCTTTTTGGCCTTTGGCGAGAAAGAACTGGAAGGCGGGCGTGAGGAATCGCCCTTTTATACCGACATCGCCTGATGCCGGTCACCTGACATGGGGCGGTCCCTCGCCAGAGACTGCTAGCTAGAAATTTTTCCATGGGGTCCTGACACCTGCTGGCTTCAGTCCTATATGTAATTAACTACTGCAAGAGCCTCTCTCGAAGATTTACTGTTACGGTAATTTCTTACATAACTGTACTTTTCCTGCCTCTGTCTTGCTCCCACTTTTGTGAAGAGGAATCACGTCCGCCCTTCTCCAGTCCTCAGGTACTGGTACCACACCATCCTCCCATGATTTGTTAAAAAGGGTAGTCAGTGGTGTTACTAGTTCTCCCTTTAGTTCTTTTAGAATTCTGGGGTGAATCCCATCAGGCCCCATTGCTTTATCCATCTTCAGTTTTAGGAGTTCTTTCAAAACCCTTTCTTCTGTGAAAGGACTAATATCAGCCCCCCTATCCAGAGTGCTTCTATTGACTGGATTTGGTGCCTTCCCCTCCTCTTCCTTTGTGAATACTGAGCAGAAGTATTCATTCAGTATCCCTGCTTTTTCACTGTCCCTCTCTGCCCAACCACCATCCTCTTTATTCAGCCTCAGTATCCCTGTCTTAGTCTTTCGTAGCTCCCTAATGTACCTATAAAAGGTTTTATCCCCTTCTTAACCAAGTTGGCTATCTTTTCCTGGGTTTGGGCCTTTGCTATTCTGACTGCCTTCCCCGCTTCCTTCTGCTTTAACTGGTACAGTTCTCTGTCCTGCTCCTTCTGTATTTCCTTATACTTCCTGGATGCTATCTTTTTCTCCCTAACCTTCCCTGCCACTTCTTTTGAGAACTGTAGTGTTTTTTTCTTTCATTTTGATTTGTTTATTTGCTTCACACAACGGTTCGTTGCCTCTGTGATGGCAGTTTTGATGTTTCCCCATTGTTGCTCCACCCCACCTTCTTGCCTGTTTGCTAGTGCTTTTCTGAGGCACTGTCCCATTTTGACAAAATCAGCCCTCCTGAAGTCCAGTACCTTCACTTTTGTATGGCTTGACTCTACAGCTGAGTTTATCGTGAACCACACTGTTTGGTGGTCACTAGTTCCCAGATGGCTACCCACTTCTTGATCTGAGATCTTCTCTCCGTCCCCATTTGAGAGTACTAGTTCTAAGATTGCTCCCTCCTGAGTGGGTTCCAGAACTAACTGTCTGAGGCATGCCCCCTGTAGGGCATCGAGAATGGTCCTGCTTTTGGATGTTGCTGCAGCAAAGGTGCTCCAGTTAACATCTGGCATATTCAGGTGCCCCATCAGCAATATCTCCCCTTTCTCTGCCATCCTAAGGATGCCTTCTATCATTTCCTTGTCCATTTCCTCCCCCTGAGACGGGTATGTATACAACCCCCGTGCGGATTGTGGTGCCATTCCCAGTCTCCAAGGTGACCAACAGTGCCTCCCCTCCTCCCTATTTACCCTTTACTTCCATTGCTTTGATCCCTTCCCTTACATAGAGAGCTACTCCTACCTCCTCTTCTACCCTGCCTGTCCCTCCTGTAGATTGTGTACCCTGGTATGTTGACATCCCAGTCATGGTTCTCTGTGTACCATGTTTCTGTGACTGTCACGATACCCAGGCATCCCTCTCCCATCAAGGCCACCAGTTCCGGGAGCTTGTTACCTAGACTACGGGCGTTGGTACTGATTACCCCCCTTTTTTTGATGGCCTTATTCCTTTTTGCCCCATCCCTGTCCTTACTGCCTTTGTCTTTTTCTCCAGTTGCACCTGCCCATCTCCCTATTGACTGCTCTATCCTGGTGTTTACCTCACTAACTACTATGATTTTTTGGGGGGGCTAGGATTTCCCTCCTCCTTTTCAGTGCCTCCCCCTATGGCTAGTTTAAATGCTTTCCAATGAAGCATTTAAACCTATCACCTAGGATCCTGTTTACCCTCCTGGACAGATGCAGACCATTGTGCCAGTATAGGCCTGTATCCCTCCAGGTGGAGCCCCAGTCCCCAATGAAGCCGAAATCCTGTGCTCTACGCCAGTTTTTCAACCACTGATTGAATCCCATGGTGTGGCGTACCTTAGCCTCACACATACCATAGACAGGCAGCAGCTCTGAGAAGGTTACCGTGCGTGCTACTTGACTAAGACCCCTTCCCAACTCTACAAACTCCTCCTGCACTGCTCTGATCCCTTTTCCAGCCAGATCATTTGTCCCTAGATGGACAATGACATCCAGCTCCCTCCTCCGTGCAGCTGCTCCTGCGATCCTGAGGATTCGCTCCCTGACCCTCCAAGCCATGGCACCAGGCAGGCACCTTACCTCCCTCTTCCCTCCCTCTCAATAATAGAGTCCCTCACCAGGAGTTATTTCCTTCCCCTGTGGGGGGAGGGGATGTCTCACCCTTAAACCCATCTGATTGGCGGATCAGGCTGCCAGTGAACAGAGGCTGTTGGGGCTCTTCTCGGGTGAAAGTCCAGTGGCAGGGGGGAGGGAGAACAAACTATCGTAGATTTAGTTAGCTACTCAATTACTTTGCATTAGCTAGGGATTATTTTTTAATTTATTGTGCCTCCGGATGTTCTTCGAGGATGTCTCTTTCATCACAACACACCTATAGAACTATAAGCCACCAGGCACTAGGACCACATGAAACTTTTTCAAGCAGTCCACAGGGGACTCCTCAGTTCTTTTCCGCAGACCATATGCACAATGGCACTGCTGTGAAGCGCTGCTGCAATGGCTGCCGTTTATCTTTTCTCTGTAGAAAGTAATCACTTTTTACAAGTGATTTTCGATGAGACCTGTATGTCATGGAAGGAACCGTCAAAATTGTTCTGATACTGTGACTGCGTGAGAAGATCTACCACGGCGACTCCCACAAAGTCTGTGTCTGTTGCCTGGGCCTGGACCACAACGTGAAAGCCTTCCCAATCTATAGGGGGTTCAGTTCTGCTACTCAGCAACGCTGAAAAGGGGCCTTAGGAAAACATCTCCAGAAGCAACAGGTGGCCCACGTGGAGAAGGAGCTCCAGCAGCAGAGCACCACTGCGTTGCTGGCCCAATCTTCTGGGGCCATGTTCTCAAAATCCCAGGACAAGCTGTCAGGGAACCACAGATGTAAGCACCAGGAATAAGGAGGAGAAAATATCCCCGATGCGCTTCAGGTTGCCCCTCTGCAGAGAAGGTATAACCTACTCTGCGCCATTGACTGCTATGGTGGTGACACTGCTCCGCCCTTCCCCAAACTGTCGTCGCAACTCCAAGGTTGGGGCATGGAGCTGTGCAGCCATTGACCACGCGGGTGCTGATGTTCAGGCGGTTCTGTCTTCATTTACAAGTATGCCTCAATGCCTGCTACCTCCTCCCCTTCCGGGGGGGCTGTTGATGGGGATGCCTACTAATCTTCCTGTGATGATGTACAGCAGAGCATTGCCTCAGCCGCCTTCTAGGGCATTGCTATCGCCGACATTGCTGGCACACTCTGTAGTGCCCCTCGACCTGGTTGACGACGATTATGAATGATATCCAGACTTAATAATGCAGGATGATGGGGAAGAACCTGAGGACTGTGCTGAGACCCCATATTAAAGGAGCACCAGCTCTGCAGTGTCCACCTGCAGTGAGGATTCAGTGGTCCACACTCCAAGGTCCCCACTTGAGGATCCAACTTTCCTCACCATGATGTAGTTACAGGGTATCATGGGCTTTGATCTACAGGAGCAGAACACCACTAAGAAAAATGTAATTGACTTCCTGGAGTTGCCTGAGTCTCCTCCTGTTGTGGTACCACCTCTCCTCCTTGGAGGATACCACGTTTGTTGCCTAGTATGACCAAGTGTTATCCCAGTGATACAAGAGAAGGCAGACAAAACGTACATGGCTCCTTCTGGGAAGCCCTTTTTTGCCACCCAGCCTGAGGCAGACTGTGGTTATCAATACTGCCTATGATAGCTCAAGGGCACCTAAGCATCTGTGCTCCCTCTCTCCTAATAAAGAGTCCAGGAGGTTAGATGTGTTAGGCAAAAGGAACATTGCCTCCACTTCATTGGGCCTTTGGATTGCTAACTGTTAGGCCCATATGATTAAAGGGAAACGTCCGTGTCCTGTCGGGCTCCACCTCCATGTGAAGTGAGGCCTGATTAACAAATGTATAAATGTTAATAAAATTGCCGCTTACCACTGAGTATTTAATTTAAAATCATATCTGGCTGATCCTGCGCTGTCCCCGCCAGCATTTTAGATTCAAATGCCCTCCCCATCGCGCCCACAAGCACCCGTGGCTGTCTCCATGATAACTTGGCAGGCAGGGATCAGCCGGGGTGTCTCCATATGCTTGCTGTAGTGCTGGGTTATTAAACAGCTCCTGTTTGGAGCCAGTGTACTGCCGCAACATATTGAGATCAGTTACAGACAGCTGGCATGCCTGTTAGTCTGTAACTGGTCTTGGTATTACAAGAACGCTGATAGACTCCAAACCAGAGCTATTTGAAGCTACCACAATGCATATAATCCTGGGATGCCCCTGCTCCTATTGCCCGTCACGGAAATGGTCTGCCCTTAGGAGTGGTCTACAATCTGTTTAAGAGGGGCATTGTCCAGGTGTCCACAGAGGAGTCAGGGGAACCTGAGAAGTCCTCAAGGGCAGACCTGCCCCTCAGAAAAGAAGGCTATACTGAGGGCAAGATTCTGCTGCCCCCTCCCACATAACCAGACACATTGCAAGTAGCAGGTTACCCCCTTGCATGGCTGTAACACTAGGAACTAGAACTAAAACAGCAGGAACTGGGGACTGGACCAGGACAGGAACTGGAATGGGGAATGGAAGCTGTGATATTCTAGTTAAGGGAATCCCTGAAGGAGAGGCCTGAACCAGCTCTTCTGCCAGAGAGACTGCAGGGAAGTAAACACCTTAGGTTGGACTGCATCACTGAAACTGTGTGTTTTGGAAGACACAGAAAGACTGGGCCTGGCGCTGGGAACTAGAGTGGAATTCAGTGTCAGACAGTGGTTTGACATCTGCATCAAGTAAAAACGGATGTAAAAGCCAAAATTTTGCACAGTTCTGAAACTGGAATCATAGGGATACCAGCACTGGCATGGCTCCTCAGCACAGGAATCATGGACCTTTCCTCCAATCTGACTGAGAAGGGCCAGTGCTGACTGTAACTTGATCTGAACTGGACCATCTCATCGGTTTCAGAACCAGAACTGATGAAAACTGACTTATCAGTTGGAGATTTTTCCAGCTTCTTGGCCTGAAGATCCTTGGACTTCCTGGGCATCTTACAGTGTCAGAACTGTGTTCCAAAGTGCTTTCTGGTACTGTGCTATATGTGTTAAGTAACTGCCTGCCTGATGAGCAGGGAAGCTGTAGCATAAAACTTTCTTGCCACAGTATCCAGTTTTTTAGAGTCCTTTTCAGGGGGCTGTGCAGATAGAGTGATTTTGGGTTTCTCACAGGCAGCAGGCTGTACTACTCTGTGATGATCAGGATGGGCATACAGATATTCCACTACCTGCTTGTCTACCTGATATTTTATTTTGACTTTCATATAAATGGCTGTAGCAGAGGTGGGGGCAGACATGATTTTTGATATGGACTTAAAGAGCTGGTGACACATTCACGACAACTTTAACAAAAGCTAGTATTTAGACACAGTCCAGCTTGTATTCCTCAATCTTCTTCGAGATACAGCTCTTGCAGCAGGTTACACCATTAGTACTGAAGCCGTCAGGCGTCAGGACCCCCCGGAAATTTTCTAGCTAGCGGTCTTCAGCGGGGACCTTACTCGGCGTCGATCCGCCCCGACATCAGGCGTGAGTACATAAAAGCGGTCCTGCTAGAATCCTCGTTCTTTTCCCTGCCGACTTTGCAGCATCGGCCTCTCGGTCAGTTTCTAGCGCGCGACAACCAGGAGAATTTCAACAGTTCTTTTTTCATCGGATTTTGTCTGATGTCCTCTCCAACTTCTGTGGAGGGCCATTCATCGAAGTGTGCCTGCGGCAAACAGATTCCGTTTAAGAATCCTCACTCGGCCTGCGTTCGCTGCCTGGGCCCAGGCCACGATACCCAGGCCTGCCCCTTCTGCCAGGGCTTTAACAGCCGTACGAGGATCCGCCGCCAGAAGGCCCTCCAAGCTTTCCTCCTCGAGGAGAAACTTAAGACAATGGATTGAGACCCTTCCTCCAGAGGAGAATCTTCAGGGAAGTCCCACAGGCACCGCGAAAAGCACCGGGAGAAGGAGAGACCCAGATCCCCTTCCAGGGCCTCGGACTTCCGCAGCTCTGGCTCCAGGTCGGACCGCTCTCCGTCGAGGGCCCGCTCTCAGCCTCCCCCGTGTTCTTGTCAAATTGGCCGGTGGTTCCTCCGCTCTGCAGCCTGTCAAGACCTCCAGGCCTGCATCTTCCACTCCAACTAAGGCCTCGTCCAGGTCTGGGGAGCGTCACAAATCGTCCTCCCATCATCCAGCCTCCGACATCTGGTCTGTCTCCCAACCGCTGCCACCTCTGCGCAAGACCAAGGAGCTGACCTCCCTCAAGCGGACGTCGGACCCGACGTCGGCCAAGTCACACAGGAACTCCAAGGAACCAGCGACGTTCGTCACCGTCGCGGTCAGGCATTCGCTTCGAGGATGCCAGGGACGGCGTCGGCTGCCGAAAGGGACCACAGCACCGCCTACCGGCGTCGGTCGGGAGGCGTTGGAGGAGGAGGAGTCTATCCAGCCCGAAGACCAGGCGGGCGACCCTGGACCCATCGAACTCCCACGGGAGCCCTCTCCAGAACCAGAGACTCCCGGGAACCCGCCGCCCGGCCCCGACGACAGGCCACCGGCGCCCGGTCCGTCGTCGGGCCTAAATCTGGCAGAAGTGAAGGAGCTCTTCACCTTCTGGTGGGACACCATCAAGAAGGATGTGGTCACCACGCAACCTCCTCCTGCGCCCGCTACCCCTCCGACACCTGCACCCCCTCCTCCACCTAGGGGGTCAGCAGGTCGGGCACCGTCCCCCAAGGAGCCAACACCACCTCCTAGGGGCAGATCTAGGGAGAAGAGAAGGCCTCCGTCAAGATCCTCTTCAGGGTCACCCAGCCCCAAGAGACCCAGAAGACGTCGGTATACTCCGTCCACGGAGGGTTCCAGATCTGACATCTTCGAGTGCTCCAGATCTCCTTCTCCAATCAGCGTCCCCTCTCCGGACCCACGTGACCTTCCCAGGTCCCCTCTGGATGACCCCTCGTTCTCCGAGATAATGAGGCATATTCAAGAGAACATGGGGTGGGACGCTGAAGAGCTTGACCCCGAAAGACTACGCCTTGCCCGCTACCTTCGGCAAAAAGACCCTAAGCCTGTGGTAGTGCCACCGTTGGTGGATACCTTTGTGGACGTCACCAAGGCTGCGTGGAAGCATCCACATTCGACCCTGGCGATGCCGAAGAAGGCTGACCGCCTGTACAAGGCCCCAAGGGAGGACCAGTACTTGGCGAACCATCCTCTGGCCAACTCCCTGGTCATTACAGCCTCACATGACTGGTCTCAGAAACCGCAGCATTTGAGCACGCAGCCACCGGACCCAGAGTCCAAGCAATTGGACATCCTGGGCAGGCGCACGTACGCGGCCGCGACTTGCGCCGTTAGGTCATTGAATTACCTCACCCACATGGTTCAGTTCCAGAACGCTTTGTAGGAGCAGGAACAGGACCTAGCTGAAAAATTGCCAGACGGTGGCCAGAAGGAGGAGCTGTTGCAACTCCTCCGTACGGGTTCGGACGTGGGGACCCAGGTGCTTAGAGCTGCATACGACTCTGCGGACTGTTCGGCCAGAGCTGTGGCTTCAGGCGTGTGTCTCCGGAGACACTCATGGCTCCGCATCTCCGCTTTACCCCGGACGTCCAGAAGAACATCATGGACGCCCTTTTCATGGCGAAGTTCTGTTTGGTGAAGCCTCGGAGAAGGTGATCACCAAATTGCAGGAAGCCGGGAAGGCGATTAGATCTGTCCATGCCATGTACAGGTCTCGGCTTAGTTCCTTCGCAGGAACCAAAGTCGCTTTCGCAGCCGGATCCAAAGGCAACAACTTCGCTCCAGTCAGCAACAGAGGGGCTCCTTCTCCAGAAAAGCCCAGGCTAAGACAACCTCAGGCAGAGGCCAACGAGCCACAAAGTCGGCCCAACCTGCAGGATCTAATGCTGCCACAGCATGACTCCTTCCCGGCCCCCGCCCCCTCTCAGGATCAACGGGAAATGAAGGTCGGGGATCGCATCGCGGATCACCTGTCAGGGTGGCGGTCGATCACCACCGACAGGTGGGTGCTACAGTTGGTCGAAAAAGGCCATTATATAGAGTTTGTAGACAACCCACCCACAAGGCCTCCTCTGCTCTCCCGCTATTCGGGTCAGCACGCCCTGCTTATTCAGCAGGAGGTGCTCACGCTTCTAGAGAAGGAAGCTTTGGAGCACGCTCCAAGGAACCAGAGAGGAGCACGTTACTAATTCATACTTCCTGGTTCCCAAGAAAGCGGGACCTCCGTCCAATCTTGGACCTCAGCGACCTCAATCTGTCGGTCGTCTACAGCGCTTCTGCATGGTCACCCTTCCGGTCTAATCCCATGCTGAAGAAAGACTCCTTCTTGGCATCCCTGGACATGCAGGGCGCTACCTGCACATCCCTATTGCTCAAGGCACAGGAGGTTCCTGCGCTTGAGTTTCTCGCCACCATTATCAGTTCGGGCACTTCCCTTCAAGACTGTCATCAGCACCTCGGGTTTTACCAAGTGCATGGCAGTTGTGGCGCCTCTGAGGAGACAGGGCCACTACGTGTTCCCGTACCTGGATGATTGGCTTCTCTTGGCCCCTTCCAAGGAGGCACTACTGATAGCCATCCAATGTACCCAGACCCTTTTTCAGTCTCTGGGCATCCTCATCAACTACGAGAAGTCTCTCCTGGTACCGTCCCAGAAACTGCAGTTCATAGGGGCAGTTCTGGACACCGTCAAGGGAAAAGCCTTTCTTCCCGAAGACAGAGCGGAACGCATTCGATCCCTCATCAGGGATCTGTCAGCGAAGAAGACCGTCCCAGCCAGACTGGTCCTTCGCCTGCTCGGACACATGGCTGCGGCCATTCCTACAGTCCCGATGGCAAGACTCCACATGCGGGTAACCCAGTGAATGTTAAGGGTGCAATGGGACCAACGGCAAGACTATCTGCAGCATCCAGTCAGAATCACGAAGGCCGTGGTTCGGGACTGGCAATGGTGGCTAGATCCGGAAACCCTCTCTGTGGGGTTCCTTTCCAGCACGTCCCCAGTTATAACTCTCTCCACAGACGCCTCAGGGCTGGGGTGGGGAGCGCACTTGAACAGGGTGAGGTCTCAGGGAACATGGACTCACCCAGGAATCTCATCTCCATATCAACATATTGGAGATAAGGGCGGTTCTTTATGCCCTGCAAGCCTTCCAGTCGGAGATTCCACCGAGTACTCTCTTGTTGCAGACAGACAATACTGCGGTGATATATTACCTCAACAGACAAGGAGGCACACACTCTTACCCCCTTTGCAGGGAGGCCATGAGAGTGTGGGAATGGGTAATTTGACACGGCGCAAACCTTGTTGCTGTTCACGTTCCCGGGGTGGACAACACCGTTGCAGACAGCCTGAGTCGTTCCCAGGCCTGAGTCCACGAGTGGGAACTTCTACAGGAGGTGGCAGAGGATCTGTTCCACAGATGGGGCACTCCAGAATTAGATCTATTCGCTTCCCCATCCAACGCAAAACTGCCCAGTTTTTGCTCGCTAGATCCAGGGCTGGTGTTTTCTGGCGAGATGCGTTGTCCCTCTCCCGGGCGGGCAGATTCCTCTATGCCTTCCCTCCTTTCCCGTTGATCCAGAGAGTTCTTCTCAAATTTAGCAGGGAGCACGCGACGCTTATCCTGATAGCGCCTTTCTGGCCCAGGCAAATCTGGTTCCCGCTACTACATCAGCTATCTTGGGAACCTCCGCTTCCTTTACCAATCAGCTCCCATTTGTTGTCTCAGGAGCGGGGTTCACTAGTCCACCAGGACTTACGTTCATTGAACCTACATGCCTGGCTCCTAGAGACATAGCCATGATGCAGCACGGGGTCTTGCAGGAAGTGGCGGAAGTACTTTCTGCTGCGAGAAAGCCGGCAACCCATGTGACATACGCCATCAAGTGGCGCAGGTTTTGCTTATGGGCTCAAACACGTGGTCTTTCACCTTTAGACTGTTCCGAGAAACTGGTCCTGGAATACCTGCTTTCGCTTTTTCAGTCTGGACTAGCTTACTCCTCGATTAAGGTGCACTTGTGTGCAATTTCGGCTTATCATGCCCCCATCGGCCATCGTATGGTGGCTCAATTGGACATGACTCGTGCCTTTTTAAGGGGGATCCTCCACCTTAGGCCTCCTGTCAAGGACCCTGTTCCTCTGTGGGATTTGCCCTTTGTCCTGGAGCAGCTTACGCTGCCACCTTTTGAGCCAGCCGCAGTTTGCGAGTTACGTTTTCTGTCATGGAAAACGTTGTTTTTAGTTGCAGTTACTTCGGCGAGAAGAATCTTCAAATTACATGCACTCATGTGCAAAGAGCCATATTTAATTTTTCATCAGGATAGGGTATCCCTGAGGACAAATCCTAAGTTTCTGCCTAAGGTGGTTTCAGCCCTTACCCTTAATCAAGATATCGATTTACCAGTGTACTTTCCCAAGTACACCAATCGAGGAGAAGCACTGTTTCACACCCTGGATGTCCACAGGTGTCTCAGATATTACCTGACCAGAACCAAACAGTACAGGAAAGCAGATCAGCTGTTCAATCCTTTGCTGGAGAGGATGAAAGGGCCTCTGTTTCCAAGCAGACCCTTTCACGTTGGCTCATTCAGTGTATCTCTTTCTGTTATGACAAGCGAACAAGCCCTTGCCTGGCAGGTTAAGGGCCACTCTACTAGAGGAGTGGCCACCTCCTTTGCGGGCGCTGAAGAATGTTTCCACTTCAGCTATTTGCGCTGCAGCTACCTGGAGCTCGTGCATACCTTTATTAGGCATTACAGCTTGACATCGCTCAAGGCGAGGCAGGTTTCTGCCTAGCCGCCCTTCAAGAACTTCTGTCCTAGGCTCAGACAGGGTCATAATCTCGCCTTTCCTCTGCTGCTGGCGTAAGATTGTCGCTATTGCTTGGGAATCAGTCCTAATGGTGAACCTGTTGCAAGAGCTGTATCTCGAAGAAGATAGTACAGTTACGTAAGAACTTACCGTAACAGTAGATCTTCGAGAACAGCTCTTGCAGCAGGTACCTTCCTTCACCATTCCCCTTGGAGGAGGTAGGTTATAGCCCAACATCCACCTTCTGGGATGGAGTGATCTGTTTTAGTCTTGGCCTTCTGATGGCGGATCCTTAGTCTCCTCTTCTGATGTCATCAAGCGCCGGGAGTCTCCGGGCGGGAGAACTGGGGATTCTGGCAGGACCGCCTCTTTATGTACTACGCCTGATGTCGGGGGCGGGATCGACGTCGGAGGCGGTCCCCGCTGAAGACTGCTAGCTAGAAATTTCCATGGGGTCCTGACGCCTGACGGCTTTAGTCCTAATGGTAACCTGCTGCAAGAGCTGTTCTCGAAGATCTACTGTTACGGTAAGTTCATTTAACTGTACTTTATTTATTACTGGGGTCATCTGTATGAAAACAGGATATCTGCTCCTGAACAGTGTGTCTATTCCTGCTGCTTTCTTCCTACCTGAAGTCACAGAGCACTGCTTGTGATATCACAGTTACTCCCATGGCAACAGATTGTGATGTCACAACAGAGGATTATGACTTAAGTAGTGAGTAAGCTATAGAGGCAGATGGACTCTAAAGAAACTTTTAAGGATAAAGATCATATATTCATGCACATTTCCTTAGTAATAAATACAGTAATGGGGAGGTGAAAGAGTGGACAGACTCCACATGGCAGCTGCACAGATCTCTGCAGCAGACACATTTTTGAAACAAGCAACAAAGGTGGCCATGCTTCTTGTGGAATGGCCACAAACCTCACCAGGAAGGTCCTTCCTGTACTTCCTGTAACAGAAAGTAATACAGTTTGCTAAACATTTGGATAGGCACTGTTTAGAAACCAGGTGACCTCTTTCCCATGGGTGAGTGAAACAAACAGCTGTGAGGACTTTCTGCAGTCCTTCATGCAATGTATACAGTACTTTAGTATTCTGTGTATATCCAAAGTATGGAGCAATGCTTCCCCCTGGATTGGCATGTTCAGGAAAATAAACTGGCAGGTGGATGGTTTGATTTAAAGCAAACTCAGACACCACCTTTGGTAGAAACTTAGGACTGGTACACAAAGACACCCTGTCTTTGTGAAAAAATCAAATAAAGAGGTTCACACATTAGAGCCTGTAGCTCTGAAATCCTTCGCGCAGAAGTGACTGCAACTAAAAACAACGCCTTCCAAAAAAAGAATGCGTAAGCCATAAGTTGCGGCTGGCTCAAAAGGGGCCAAAGTAAGTTTTTCCAAAACAAAATTAAGGTCCCAAGCTGGGACTGGATTGTGGATTGGAGGCTTCAGATGTAGGATGCCTCTCAAGAACATACAGGCCACCTCCTGCTGGGCAATCTTACGTCCCTCAACAGGCACATGGAAAGCTAAAATGGCAGCCAAGTGCACTTTGCTTGTGGAATACTGAAGGCCTGCATCCAATAAGGACAGCAGATACTCCAGAATCTGGTTAACTGGACATGTAAATGGGTCCAGTGATGAAAGCAGCCAAAAGGAGCAACCGCTTCCACTTCATAGTATAAGTGGATCTGGTGGAAGGCTTTCTGGCAGCCATCAGAACATCAGCCATTTTGAGAACACCAAACCATGCAATGGCTATGTTTTCAGGAGCCATGCATGAAGATGAAGACACGTGAGGTTCAGATGGACCAGGGTTCCCTGTTCTTTTCTTTTCTTTTTTTTTAACTATGTTTCTTCTCAGCCTGGAACTTTCTCAGGCCTCCTGCTTCAGCCAGCTTGCTCTACCTCCCGCTGTGTTCCCGATCATCTCAAGGTCGCTACGGTTCCTCGGTCGGAGGGCAACCCGGAGAGACGCGGGGCAGTGGCTGGGAACCAGCGCTGGGAGTGTGGCAGTGGCTGTGGCAGGGCCATCACCTATCCAGGGCTGGCGGGTATTTTGGTGAGTTGGCCGAGATCCCCCTCCCCCTGCGTGGAGCCGTCTGATGCCAGGCGCATGCAACCCTGCCCTACGCCAGCCAGCTTGACGCAGCTCCGGCTTCAATGGTGCCTCCAGTCTCCACTGGGGGTCACCAGAGCACCGGGCGTCCCTAACCCTCCTACCCAGAGAGGAGATCTGCCCAGAGGGCACTCAATCCGTCTCCCTCTCTTGCCAACCCCCCCCCGACTCCCGAGCTCGCTCCCAAACTCGGGTCATCAGCACGGCGCAAGGTGTGGCATCCAGCGCCAACCTCAGCGCCACCGGGCCGGTAGGGTTCCCTGTTCTTGTAACAGTAGGCCCTTGCACAAGGGCAGAGGCACTGATAGTTCCACCGCCAGCTGTTGTAGTAGGGAGAACCAGATTTGTCGAGGCCACTGGGAAGCAATGAGAATCAGAGTTGCCCTTCCAT
This sequence comes from Neoceratodus forsteri, assembly GCA_016271365.2. Classification (NCBI taxonomy): domain Eukaryota; kingdom Metazoa; phylum Chordata; order Ceratodontiformes; family Ceratodontidae; genus Neoceratodus; species Neoceratodus forsteri. The sequence goes on along the minus strand of CM028135.1, from coordinate 199,068,925 downwards.
CTGGAGCTTGAGTAGCACTCTGAATTAGAGGGAAAGGGAGAGAAGGCATACAGGAACCTCCCTTTCCAAGAGAAGGACAGTGCGACTTGCCAGAAAGCTCTAGGCCCTGGAATGAGCAAGCAGAAATGTGGCAGTTTTGCACTGTGTGGGGATGCAAAAAGGTCCAACTCTGGGTGACCCCATCTGTTGAGCAGATCTTTGACAACTTATTTGAAAATTAATGCAGTTCATCTAGTAACAAAGTAAGGATTTGTACAACAGAAAAAGTAAGCGTATGGTTACAAATGCATTGCAACATGAGCAAAGCAATTATACTGAGTGGTTGATCTTCCTGAACTCAAGTTCAGAACAGGGTTGATACACAAGGAGGCATGGAAAGGATGAGAAGGGACTTCGCAAGGTTGGAGGAATGGTCAGAAGTATGGCAGCTAGGATTCAATGCAAAGTAGTGCAAAATAATGCACCTGGGAAACAAGAACCCAGGGGAAGATTACACAATTGGGGGGGGGGAGGTAGTAACAACAACAAAAAAGGAAAGGGACCTGGGGGCAATCATATCATATGACCTTAAGGTTAGCAAGCAATGTGAGAAGGCAGTAGGGAGGGTTGGGGGTATACTGGGATGCATAGGGAGAGGCATCACCAGCAGAAAACAAGAAGTTGTTATCCCTCTGTACAGACAGTTGGTGAGACCCCATGTGGAGTACTGCGTAAAGTTCTGGAGACACCATCTCCGCAAGGACAGAGACAGGATAGAGGCAGTCCAGAGGAGGGCAATTAAAATGGTGCAAGGTCTGCAAGAGAAGCCGCATGAGGAGAGACTAAAGGAGCTTAATATGTATACCCTTGAGGAAAGAAGGGAGAGGGGGATATGATAGAAACTTTTAAGTACCTCAGTGGAATCAACAAAGTCCAAGAGGGTGGCATCTTTCAGAAAAAGAGACTTGCAAGAACAAGGGGACACAATTTAAAGACGGGGAGGGTTCAGGGCAATGTGAGGAAGTATTTTTTCACAGAGAGGGTAGTGGATGCATGGAACAGCCTTCCTGAGGAGGTTGTGGGTTCTAAAACTGTGGGAGAATTCAGGACAAACATAAGGCAATTCTTGTGGGGGTAGGAAGAAATAGGCTGTTGGTTAACTAGGATCTGCAGCCTATCCTGTAGGTAGGAAAATGGGCAGACTAGGTGGGCCAAGCAGTCCTTATCCGCCGTCAAAGTCTATGTTTCTATGTTTCAAGTCTCCACCACTCATTCACACTAATGGGATAGCACCGGAGGTACTAGGATCCAGTGGGAGCCAAAAATTTTCAGAAGGGCCTGCACCGGAATAGGGCCACACATGCATGGCACCACGAGACTAGCTCACGCCTGTGTAGGCTATCTCGGTGTCGACCCTCCAACTGCCTCAGTTCCTTTTCTCCCGCCATCGAGTGTGCCTGGATGTCGACATCGCTCGTCTGCCAGAGTCAACATTTTCGTCTATACGACAGCAGCATTAAGCCATTCAGTATTCGTTTAAATTAACATTTTAGCATTATTTTCTTACTTTAAGAAGAGGAAAAGAAGATTATGAAGAAAATAAAATAAATTTCACCTGGCATCAACGAAGTCATCCTTAGATGGTAGTGGTGACGTGTAGGAAGACTTTGTTTGAAAGTTGTTGTGGCAGAGGGGCTGTGTCTGGTCCACCACCCTTCGCGAAGGGGGGTCGACCATGGGCAGGCTTTATGCTCGAGGAGGAGGCAGTCACGAAGCACAAAACTGTGATTCCGAGGATCCGGTTCCGCTTGATCTCGAACTCTTCTTCCTCCTTGGGAAGAAGAATCAGTACACTCGAGATTAAGCCCTCTGGTGCGTCTCTTTGGCTGGGATTGGTGGTAGAGGGTGGTAGGCCTGAACCGACTTTGTGGTTCCCCTGGCCTCAGAGACTTAACGGCTGCGTTCTTCGACACCAGATTCCATCTCTGTCCTTGATGGAGTTCCGGAGAGCAGTTTCACCTTTGGGCTGCTCCTTTGGAGCAGGGGGTTCAGCTACTGTCCAGCTTTCCTGGCCAGTGTTCCCAGTTCTGGGGCCTCCGAGCCTCAGAGCTGCTGGAGCGGGGCTGGGTCAACTGGGTCAGGATGTGCGCAGTGCCATCTTTGGTGCCTTCACCATCGCGTTGACCCCTCGTACCTACCCCCTCCCCTTTTTTCCATGCAGGGGCCGGCATGGGTACCACTTTTCCTTCTCCCCTCTTTCCTCAGGATGTTTGGGTGCCGTTAGCGCTGCTGGCAATGCCATTGGTGCCACTGGGTGGTGCTGCAGGCAGCGCCGTTAGTGCCATGTGCCGTAGATGGCGCCGCATGGCACCGTGGTTGGTGCTGCTGCTGCTGTTGGTGCCGTTGGTGCTACGTGACACTGTGGATGGTGCTGCTGGTGCCGTTGGTGCCAAGCGGTGCTGTGGATAGCACCGTTGGTGCAACATGGCACTATGGATGGCGCCGCTGCTGCCATTGGTGCTGCGTGGCACTGTAGATGGCACCGCTGGTGCTGTTGGTGCTGCACGGCACCATTGGTGGCGCATGGGGCTGTTGGTGCCAGGTGGCTCCCCTCAGGCAGTGCCGGTGTCCGTGTGCTGTAGATGGTGCCGGGTGCCTGCAGGTGATGCCGGTGCCACGGGTGGTGCTGTCCAGCAGAACAGGTGGTGGAGTTTTCCTTTCCATGGACTTCTTCTTCTGTGAAGTCATTGCAAAGTGTTTTCTGTGGAATTAAGTCCTGTTCTGCGGGAACATTTTCCACGGATCCTAGTGGGTGGAGGTTCTGTGGGATCCTGTGTCCTTCCGGGGTTACCGCTGGTGGGACTCTTGTTCTGCGCTGTTCTGCAGGTGGAATTCCGCATTCTAATCAGCACTTGGTGGCTCCTTGGGGTGTCGAACTCCCGACACCTTTTAATGGTGGCGGAGTTCTAGTGATTGTGACCTAGACCTCCTTTGGAGGTTCTTCTAGGATATAAGTGCATCTGGATGAGTATCTCTCCTGTCCTGCTTGCCAGTGATACAGTGGATGACTCATTTTAGAGACTGGAGGGTAAGCACTCTCTGTCAGCAGAGTCTGTGATGGAAGATCTTCTTTTCAGTTTTTCCTCAGGGATACGGGGTCCACCATAACATTTCGGACTTCTTCCATGAACCAAACACTTCTGCGTCTGGACTTTTTTCAGTCGTCAGTACAGTTGCACCCTGTGGAACACACTAATTCAATGATTGGGAGCCTTCCGGACTCTTCCGCACCTTTGACAGGGGTATATTAGCCCCTCTGTGATACTGCCCCTTCGGTGGCTTCATTGGCAATGGGTGATTAACATCTCCTCAGCTGTGATTATTGGTCCAGTCCTGGTTTCAGTTTTGGATGCTCAGGCTCCCTGCCTCTCAGATGGATGATATCTTCGTCATTTTTGTATCAGGCAGTCCTTTCAAGGTAGGAGCCTGAGAGCCTTGTTAGGCTCTAACTAATTGCTAAAATATATATATATATATATATATATATATATCCTCACAGCAGCAGGCCTAGCCTGAAACTACCCGATACCTTCCTTCTGGTTCCGGCCAGGTTCCACCTCAGCTGCCTGAGACGGTCGTCTCTAGACTGCAGTGCAGAGCACCTGACTCCTTCTATTTCTAGGGGAAGTCCAATCCAGAGGAGGTATGGGTCATCACTTTCCTCTGAGGGAGATTTTCTCTTACTTCAGAGATGTTCTCTAGACCTAGGTGGCAACCCAGTCTGTTGGTTTTTTTTTGCAGACTCTCTTCTCTTGATCAGAGCCTCAGAGCAACAGAAGTCACTCAACGGCGAGTCGGAACACAGGTTCCTACTTTTTTGCTCGCTCCAAGTTAACAGACAGCATGCTCCCTTTATCGACCATAAAGGTCAAGTAGGTCCTGTTCAGAGATGGGTTCTCAGTGTTCATACCTTCGCTTCCTGCACGTTGGTTCCATGCCAGTCACTCCGACTAGACTCTTCGGAAGCAGTTGCTCACCTGTCCTCTCCTTTCCCAGGAAGAGTTTTTCTATTTAGGTAAGGTGTTCATTTCATCTTCCCAACAGCTTCTTCTCTTAGGAGCTCCCCTGTGTTACCTCCAGGGCAAAGGAGCCCTCTGACACGAAATTACCCACTTTGAGCAGGTGACGAAACTGAGTTGTTTGTTTTCATCAGCAAGCAATCTAGAGTTTTTCCTCCTCCCTTTCAGGAAGGCTGGAGTGAGTGCTCCTCACCACATTGAGTAACTTCAGTTGCTATGCAGTCACTTTCGACAAATGGGTCAACCTGAACTTGGTCCTTTCTGTGTCCCTCTTGGTGCAGATCTGCCCCTTTCAAACAACATGAAGTCTTGCTGTATTCTGACAATCTGTAGTTAGCTCCAGCCTTTGAACTGCCCCAGAGTGTAGAGGGTTAATTTTCTGTGCAGTGCATAGAACGTTGAGCTTGAGCTCGGTTGAGGTCTCTATCTGCAGCACTTTGAAATCCAACTGTCAGATTCTTCACTCCGCCTCACTGAACAGTCGCTCCGGAGATTTCTTCTTCTGCTTGGTTCAAAGTCGGTTAAAGTGTCGGTTTTTCTGCTCAACTTCCGTAGTATTACAGTTCAGGGCTCTCTCTGCGGTACAGTAAGTACTTTAGGTAGTAGTTCTGGGTTATTTGTGGAAATTGTAAAAACTTTTCTCAATCGGTTCGGCTGAACCGATCCAACATATTTGAACTCTGTGTGTTTTCCTTTAGTGTGTGGTTACCGGTCCTTATCAGTTTTAAAAACAACGTGTTTTAATGTTTTTTTCCAATACCCGTAACATGGTTAGAAACCGATAAGGGAGTCTTGCCTGGTGATTGCCGAAAAAGGGTAAGTTTGGTTAGGTTGGCCATGTTTGAGAAACCCAAGAAAAAAAACGGGCCCACTGGGTTTCAACACTGCAGTGAGTGTGGGGAGGTCTTTGCTAAGGCCGATCCCTCACCACCTGTGTTTATTGTCTGGGTTTGACCACCCGATACAGATTGCCAAATGTAAAACTTTCCTAAATCTACTCTGGAAAACAGATTAGGTAGACTTAGGGAAAAGGAGGCCAAGAAGTCCGCTGACCCGGATGGCCAGTCCGGTTCGGTTCCGACCGAACCAGAAGGAGTGCCCTCTGACCAGGGCGATACTTCTTTGGGTAAGAGGAGAGCCGATCCTGAGGGATCGGTTCCTACAAAAAGGAAACATAAAGAAAAATTAGCCGGTTCGGATCCAGAGGTTCATGTTCTGACTGCTGATGAGACTGCCTGAGCAATTCGGATTGTTGAACCGCTTCGCCCGGTTCCTTCCGATCCGGCTCCGTTAGCTAGGGGTTCGGTTCAGTCGGTTCCTCCAGTTCAGGATTACGCCCTTGAAGATTTTTATGAACCGGAATTTGAGGAAGATGATGATTATGATGGAGCAGAAAGTCTGGATGTGCCCATTGAACCGGACATCTCCCCAGACAGACCTTCTGGTGTTTCCCCTCCTAGGCTCTCTGAGTCCCCTCCCCACTATCTGTTCTACAGAAAAGTGGCTAAAGCCCTCCAGCTCCCTATGGAGGAGCCTACAGAGGATCAAGAGGAGCCTGATTTTGTTGAAATGATGGACATCCAAGAGTCCTGGAGGCTGTCTATTCCGCTATACAAATCGTTTGGGAAACAGACACAAAAAATGTTAAAGTCTCCAAATTCTGTACCTCCCGTTGCTAGAAAAATGGACAAGAGGTATACCTTATCAGGCTCGGACACAGAGTTTTTCTATCAGCAATGCAGCCATGTTGGGGTCGTGCAGGCTGCAGCCTGTGACAGGGCTAATGTTCCCTTTGCTTCACACCCCCCTCAGATAAAGACTCCAGGAGGATCTATGCCTTGGCAAAGAAACAGTACGTGGCATCCTCTTTGGGACTCAGGCAGGCTAATTATATGGCCTATGCAGCCAGGTACCAGAAGTCCAGGTGGGACACTGTACTGGCACTGGCTAAACAGGCCTCCCCTCAGCTGGCCAAGGAGCTGGAGGAGGTGGCTGCTGAAGGGATTAAGGCATTTTAGGTACAATTTCATGCTACTGTGGACTCCAATGATGTGTTATCAAGAGTCATGGCTACATCTGTGGCTCTTGGAGAATGTCTTGGCTCAGGTGTACTGGCTTCTCACAGGACACCCAGGCTAAGACCCATGGATTTCCTGTGGAAGGTAATTCTCTGTTTGGGAGCAGACAGAAAATTACATGAAAAGATGAAGGAATATAGGACCACTTATAGGAGTGCACAGGCCAAGGAGAGGCAGGCAACCTCAAAGGCAGCAGTCTAGGGGCAGGGGCAGACGCTTATAGGCCTTTCTACCAAGCACAGGCCTCTTTCTCCTTTCACAGAGGGGGTTCTTCAGAGGGAGAGGCAGAAGGGGGATGAGCAGGGCTGCATCTACTCCTCAGCCTAAGGCTCCTGCCAAGCAGACACCCTGATGGGTCTGCCCAGGTCGACTTCTCCTGTCCCAGTAAGGGGGCAGGCTGGCTTACTTTGTCCAGAACTGGATGTCTGTTACTTCAGACAAGTGGGTCCTGGAAGTACAGTAGTTCAAAAAATTTCTGAAGATGAGAGCCATATCCTTTCTACCTGCAAGTCTCTCCAAAACCCTTGCCCTAGAGGCAGAGGTTTCATCTCTTCTGGCCTTAAGAGCCATAGAGAGAGTTCCTACCCTACACCAAGGCAAAGGTCTGTACTCCAGGTACTTCCTTACCCCAAAGAGACAGGGGAGTGGCGACCCATCCTAGATCTAAGATACCTGAACAAACATCTTTTAAAACCAAAGTTCAAGATGGTGACTCTGGGAGTAATTCTTCCCTCCCTAAGGCCAGGGGACTGGCTAGCCTCCCTGGACCTCAAAGATGCCTACTTTCACATCCCATCAGGTGCTCCCACAGAAAGTACCTCAAGTTCAAGTTTCCCTTAGGCCATTATCAGTTTAAAGCAATGCCCTTTGGTCTAACAGCAGCTCCAAGGGTTTTCACAAAGTGCCTGGCAGTGGTAGTTGCCTTTCTGAGAAGGCAAAAGATTTCCATTTTTCCATATCTGGACGACTGGCTCATAGTGGGTCAGTCTCCAGACCAAGTCAAGTCAGACCTGCAAGTGATTCAGCAAGTGCTCACTTCCCTGGGATTTCTTCTCAACCTTCCCAAGTAGGTTCTCGAACCAGTGCAGCTTCTTACCTTTACAGGGGCAGAGCTAGATACTGTCAAAGCAAGAGCCTTTCTTCCCCTAGAAAGGGCAAGCGTTCTTATAGAGCTGGCTTCTTCCTTCAGCCTTCAGGTGTCCCGACCAGCAAGGCACTTCTTTCAGCTCCTGGGCCACATGGCAGCTTCTACAGCGGTGGTCCAAGGGACAAGATTCCAGATGAGGGACATTCAGTTCCATCTGAGGGCCTTTTGGTCCCAAAGGAAGGATCCTCTTACCAAACTGATTCCAGTGACTTGGACACTGATCCAAGCTCTTCAATGGTGGCAGGATCAGGACAATTTAAGGCAAGGGGTCCCATTTGTCAAGTCAGTCTCATTTGGTGGTCCTTACCACGGATGCTTCCCTTTTGGGGTGGGGAGCCCATCTGGGGGCTGTCACAGCCCAGAGACTGTGGTCCCTTCAGGAATCCCTTCTTCATATCAATCTCCTGGAACTCAGGGCAGTTTTTCTGGCCCTGCAAGCTTTCTCTCAGTCAGTACAGAACAAGGTGGTTCAGGTCAGAACAGACAACACCACCACCATGTGGTACATCAACAAGCAGGGAGGCACTCGGTCCATGGCCTTGTGCACGGAAGCCATGAAATTGTGGTCCCTGGCTTATTCTCTGCAGACCTCTCTGATAGCAGTCCACCTGTAGGGAAGGACAATGTGCTAGCAGATGCACTGAGCAGGATCTCCCAGGGCCATCACGAATGGTCCCTGTACCCTCTGGTGTTGAAAGTGATTTTTTCAAGATGGGGCACTCCAGAGATAGATCTCTTTGCAGCCCCAGACAATCATCAGCTTCCTCTGTTTAGTTGCAGACCCCAGTCTTGGGCTCAGTCCCATGGATGCTCTGATGTTGAACTGGGAAGGGAAATTTCTCTATGCCTTCCCTCCCTTTCTTCTACTGTTCAAGGTTCTTGTCAAGGTAAGGTCACAACCCTGCAAAGTGATTCTGATTGCTCCAGATTGGGCCAGGCAGCCCTGGTACCCCCTCTTACTGTCCCTAGTAGTCCATCTTCCCCTGTCTCTTCCCAGGAATTACAACCTGTTAACGTCCTCTCGGGAGGATTTGGTACCCCAATCTTCGGTATCTCAATCTCAATCTCAAGGCATGGCTCTTGAAGAGTTAGAGTATGCAGATTTGCATCTGTCCCAAGGGGTTCTGGATATTCTCAAAGCCTCTCGAAAGCCTGCCACCAGAAAGACTTATAACTCCAAATGGAAAAGATTCAGCATTTGGTGTTCCAAGAAGCATATATCTACAGACACTGCTGAATTGCATACAGTTCTGGATTATATGGTCCATCTTAATGGCCTAGGCCTCAGACCAGCTACTCTCAAGTTACACTTGTCAGCTGTTTCTGCTTTTCTGTCAGTGGGAAAACCTTCCTCACTGTCATCTCACTCTGTATTCTGTAAATTTTTCAAGGGATTGCTTCATACCAGTCCTCCTTTTAGGGATCCTGCCCCTGCCTGGGACTTAAATGTTTGCATTGCTCAACTTATGCAACCCCCATTTGAGCCTATGTGCTCAGCAGAGCTTAAGTACTTGACTTGGAAAACTGTGTTTTTGGTAGCCATTACCTCTGCCATGCATATCAGTGAATTGCAATCCCTGTCAGTGGAACCTGATTTTATCTCCTTTCATAGGGATAAAGTGGTCCTTAGAACCAATAGGAGGTTCTTGCCCAAAGTGGTTTCAGACTTCCATTTGAATCAGTCTTTGTCTCTCCCTGTTTTCTTCACTGATCATTCTTCCTCAGGGGAGAGGAGGCTACACAGTTTAGATGTTAAAAGAGCCCTTAGCTACTACATAGAGCATACCAAGGGTCACATATTTGATTCCCTCCAGTTGTTCCTCACTTATGGGGAAGTGGGAAAGGGCAAACCTGCCACCAAGAGAACTATTGCCAGGTGGATTGTTTCTTGTATACAATTCTGCTGAGAAACTGAGAAAAATTCCACCCTCAGGCCTCATTCCACAAGAGGTAATGGCTGCTCCCTGGCTGCTGCCAGGATATACCTTCTGTTAGAAATTTGTCAAGCAGCCACCTGGAAAACAGTCCATACCTTTACCAAGCATTACTCTCTGGATATCCAGGCTAGGAGTGATGCTCGGTTTGGCACAGCAGTACTTCAGAGCCTATTCCCAAAGTAGGTTCTGTCCCTCCTCCGTGGAGGTACTGCTTGGTAGTCTGCAGATTGTCAGAATACAGCAAGACTTCATGTTGTTTGAAGAAAAAATTACTCACCTTAGTAATTGTATTTCTTCTAATGGAGTCTTGCTGTATTCTGACCACCCCTCCTGCCCTCTCCCAGAACCTGTTTTTGGGAAGTGGGTGGGCAGTGCAGTGTTGCACCCCAGGGGTGCTTCAAGCACACCCTCCTCTTTATCTGTGTGCTTTGTATTATAATCTTTTATTTTTGGATAGGTTTTGGTTTTGGGTTTCCTGACTTGAGTCTTTCTTTGGGAATCCAAAACTTTCTGTTGCCAGTTGGCTAGTTAAAAAATGTTACAATTTCCACATAGTCTGTGAGTGTTTGCTCGTAAGAATCCGACGGTTGCGTTTCAAAGTGCTGCAGATAGAGACCTCAGCCGAGCTCGAGCCAACGTTCTATGCACTGTATAGAAAATTAACCCTCTACACTCCGGGGCAGTTCAAAGTCTGGAGCTAACTGCAGATTGTCAGAATACAGATTATCAGAATACAGCAAGACTTCATTAGAAGAAATATAATTACTAAGGTGAGTCATTTTTTCATCTTGCCTCAGAAATCCAGACTCTGTTTTTTTCCTGTCAGAATGCTTCTCCGCAGTGGATATATTCCTCCTCTACACTTTCCCTCTCTTCCCTTAGTTCAGAGACTGCTACTACAGTTGTAGGCAAGCAGAGGCAGAATGGTTCCTCTTGGAATAAGAAGTGGGTAGGCTCTGGTTCTCCCAGACCACCACAAGAGGCTTCTAAGTTGTGCTTCGGCCTTCCACCAGGAAGGCTTAAGTGACTAAGTGGAAACCTTTCTCCAGTGATGGGCTAACCCCACCGGGACCTCCGATTGCTCACCAAGTAAGGGGTTCAATGCCTCTAGATCTATTGTTCACAGGTCAGCCATACTTGGAAGTGGGGTATTTCTCATGCTTCTCTGTCTACCTTGAACCAGTAGACTTTGTCTCTGACTCTTTCAGTTAGTAAAAGTTTTTGCCTTACCTCCAGAAGGACGGTGCTCACTTCACTTTCTGATTGTTTCAAACGGTTCTGTGACTTTCTTCACAGAACAAAGAGCTACACTCAACATTTTTGTGCAGCTTAGCTGCCTCAGTTGCATTACCTTCTTGCCCTGAGATGTTTTAGGCCAGTTTAGTAGCATGTCTTCAACACTATTAATTTTGGTCTTAAACCAAATTGAGAGGCGGGTTCTCACCACTCTTCTAGAGTGGTTGCGCTTTCTGGCAGAGTTTCGCTTTGTGTCCGCTGCAGTCTTCTGCAAAGTGGTGAGTTGAGCTCAAGTGCATACCTTTGTAAACACTATGTTCTGGATCTTCTTTCCAGACAGCTCTTTCTCAGTAGAACAGTCCTTGGATGTTCTTTCTGAGTGAGCCCTATCTCCTACCGCCCTACTCAGGGTGGGTTGGTTTTAGCTTGGTACTCTCCCATTAGTGTGATTGAGTAGTGGAGACTTGAGTCCAGGAAAATATGGAAATTACATACTTACTGTAATTCTTGATCTTCTTGGACGCAGTCTCCACCACTCATTCACATGCCCACCCACCATCCCCTGGGCTCACTCGTTTTGTTTCTTTGGTCTTCATGGCCTTGTGGTTCCCACTGTGAAGACATTGTTCAGTTGACCTTTCTTGCAAGGGTCATATGGACCTTCAGGCCCGGAAGGTTAGGATAAGTTATTTTACACTGCATCTCCTTGGTCGAAAAGGTACTGAGGCGGTTGGAGGTTCGACGCTGAGATAACCTACACAGGCGCGAGCTAGTCTCACAGGTGCCACGCATGGTCGTGATCCTGCCGCCGCCCTCTGAAAATTTTTGGCTCCTGCTGGGTCCTAGCGCCTCCAGCGCTATCCCATTAGTGTGAATGACTGGTGGAGACTGCGTCCAAGAAGATCAAGAATTACGGTAAGTACGTAATTTCCATTTATTTATTTTTTTATTCTTTTTCCCTCCAGTCACAGCTCATTGGAACTCTCTCAGGCAACCTTATCCTTGTTCCTGCCCTGCCTGAGGATCTCTGTGGCCTGTGCCCTTTCTCATCCCTGCCTGCAGCCAGCACCCCCGGTTTGACCCGCCCGGGGAGGGTAGCCTGACTCCTTCCTTGGGCTCTCTTATCAAGGCAGACTCTGACGTGCAGGTGGGACCTGGTTAGAGGAGCGATGAGGCCGGACGAGATGAACCCAGTGCTGGGCATGGAGGATAGGTGCCGTTGCATATCCCGTCGAGCTGGGTTTTCCACTTGTTCTGCCCATCCCCTCTCTCCTGTGTGCGCACCCCCGACGCTTGGCGCACGGCAACCCTGCCAGCGTTGGGCATGCTGTTACATGCCGCCCGTGCTTCTGTGGCACCCCCGATCTCCACCATGGGCTGCTGGAGCACTGAACACCCCAACGCCCTCCCCTCGGGATCGTAGAGGAGCCCATCAGGCGCTCAATCCAATCCTTCCCTTGCCAACCCCCGGCGCCTGAGCTCGCTCCCGAACTCGGGTCACCGGTGTGGGAAAGTGAGGTGTATGCTCAGCGCCAACCCTCTGTGCCACTGGGCCGGACATAATTTCCATTTATTGACCACAAGATTTTGAACAACATATATAATCAGGAAGCTCGCTGATGGCATTTCAAGGGCATCAGATGATGGTGATGTAGTAGTGATCATGGGTGACTTCAGCTTCCTTGAGATAAACTGTCTGACAGTAGAGTCTGAAAGAAATGCAGGAGCAGACTTTGTAGACCTGTTAATATTACATAGAAACATAGAAGTTGACGGCAGATAAGGACCGCAAGGCCCATCCAGTCTGCCCATTTCTTTTTCTACCTTATAAATGTGCCATCGGCCTTTGCTCAGTCAGTGACCTATCTATTCATAGTCATTTGTATTGCTCCCTTATGCCTATCCCATGCCTGTTTGAAGCCCTGCACTGTATTCATAGCCACCACTTCTTGTGGTAAGCCATTCCATGCATCTACCACCCTTTCTGTGCAAAAGAATTTCCTCACATTCCCCCTTAATCGGCCTCCCTCTAATCTCATGCTGTGTCCTCTTGTCCTGCTATTTTTCTTATATTTAAACATGTTAGACTCTTTCACCTTGTTTATGCCCTTAAGGTGTTTAAATGTCTCGATCATATCACCTCTCTCCCTCCTTTGCTCAAGGGTATACATATTGAGCTCCGTTAATCTGTCCTCATATGTCTTCTGATGCAGTCCCTGCACCATATTCTGTATTATACAATGGCAAGAAAAAATCCTGGTCTCTGATTGTTCAGTCTGGGACTGGACCCGTGATGTTATCCCAGCACAACATCAGGGGTCTAGTCTCAGCCTCACTGTGAACCAATGCAGATGAGCTTATGGCAGATGATCTCTTTTTTTGCATCTCCTCTTAAGAAACAAAAATATTTTTCCACTCTATTAAAAACATTCTTTAAAACTATTTTTTTATTTTATATAAAACAACGAGCCATTGTATAATAGCAATAATGCCCTCCAGGGTGTGTGTCGTTTGGGATAACGTCACGCCTCAGGTATTTGACACACTTGGTCTACGGCCTACAGCCTCGTGCCCAACCACCGGAGGCATGATGTTATCCCAGCATGACACACATCCTGTTGGGCACTATTGCTTAAATCTATCTCAGCCAACCAGCCTACTGGGGAGGGCAGGCACTGGTTGAAAAAGATCTACTGTGTTGTATAGTTTGGCTGTGGTGTGATGTTCCTTGGGTAGAACAGGGTGAGCAGTCAGAGTGTGAACAATCTGTGTGTTTTTATTGCAGCCAGCAGACAGCCATCCTGGAGGATCTGTACACTGACATTCCCGTGGAGTTTGACTTCCTCTTTTCAGACTCTTATGCTGAGGTGATCTCTGGTAAACAGGAAGGTACGATTTAAAGTCAGTCTCCATGGGGCTTTTTACGCTGCTTACGTATGGGGAAAGTTGTGTTTGAAATTGCATTCAGGAAAGAGTGGACCCAGCTTGCCACCACCTGTTGGGCACTCCCTGGTACTACAGCCTTGTATTTCCAAACCGTGGAACTTTGGGTTCGAATTTGCAACTCCCTGGTTCTCTGTGCAGGATTTTACCACCAAACCATGTTTAGCTGTCCATGGTCACACTGCTATCTTGTCTTTTCTGATTATTTCAGGTTGGCCAACTTGCCATGTCTGCTTGCCCCCCAAATCAGGTACTGGTCTTGCTGGCTCTCCATGTTCAGGATATGAGCTCTACTTGTTGTACACTGTGGCTTGACCTCTGCAGTAGGGCCTTTTTATTTTTTATTGTTTTAGTTTTTGGCCAGGAAAGCACACTAAGCCGAGGCTTGTTTCCAGGTGCATCCTGGGAGCACAGGGAGGTTAAGTGACTTGCTCAGGGTCACACAGTATGCAAGTGGTGGCTATGTGACTCTGAGCAAGTCACTTAACCACTCCAAAGCTCCCAGTCTGCTCCTGAAAAACAGGCACGCGTGCCTAGTGGGTCTTATCCGTTAATAGAGAATAAATATATAAAGAAATGTGTCCAGCTGACCCATCCCATCCAGTACACTGTTTTAGGGTTTTTGTTCCCTAAGTGCATAACTTTGCATTTTGGCATTGAATTTCAGTTGCCAGACTTTGGACCAATTTTCCAGCCTTTGCAGGTCTCTCAGCAGCTCTTTATCCCTCCATGTTGTCATCTCTACCACAGAGTTTAATGTCATTTACAATTAGACACAGCCTGCCCTGGTTTTCCTCTCCCATGTCATTAATGAACATATTGAAGAGGACTGGATCCAGGACAGATTCCTGTGGTACTACTCTGGTGACCCCTCTCTCCACTAATCTGACCCCTTCACCACAACTCCCCTGCCTTCCCTCCAACCAACTCCTTACCCATTTTACTAGTTCCTTAACTGTTCTCAGATCCCCGTCTTCTTCAGCAGTATTCTGTATGACACTGAGTCGAAGGCCTTACCAACAGTGCCTTACTGACATTTGCAAGACCATAATGTGAATGTGTGCTGTGTGTGTTTGCAAGACCGTGATGTGAATGTGTGCTGTGTGTGTTTGCAAGACCATGATGCAGATGGGTGCTGTGTGTGTTTGCAAAACAAATGTGTGCTCTGTGTGTTTACAAGATCATGATGTGAGTGTGTGGTAGGTATGTGTTTGCTACACCATGATGCAAGTGTGTGGTGTGTCAGTGTATGTGTTTGCAAGACTGTGATCGGAATGTGTTGTGTGTTTTTGCAAGACCGTGATGCAAATGTGTGCTGTGTGTATTTGCAAGACCATGATGTGAATGTGTGCTGTGTGTGTTTGCAAGACCATGATGCGAGTGTGTGCTGTATGTTTGCGTTTGCTGGCTAGACCTTGATGCAAGTGTGTGCTGTATGTGTGTGTTTCCAAGACCATGATGCAAGTGTGTGCTGTATGTGTGTGTTTGCTGGCAAGACCTTGAGGCAAGTGCGTGCTGTATGTGTGTGTTTCCAAGACCATGATGTGAGTGTGTGCTGTATGTGTGTGTTTGCTGGCAAGACCTTGATGCAAGTGTGTGCTGTATGTGTGTGTTTCCAAGACCATGATGCAAGTGTGTGCTGTATGTGTGTGTTTGCTGGCAAGACCTTGATGTAAGTGTGTGCTGTATGTGTGTGTTTGCAGGACCATGATGCAAGTGTGTGCTGTATGTGTGTTTGTTGGAAAGACCATGATGCGAGTTTGTGCTGTATGAGTGTTTTTGCACAACTATGATGTGAATGTGTGTCACATTTGTGTGTGTTTGCAAGTCCATGATGCGAGTGTGTGCTGTATGCGAGTGTTTGTTGGAAAGACCATGATGCGAGTGTGTGCTGTATGTGAGTGTTTGTTGGCAAGACCATGATGTGAATGTGTGCTGTATGTGTTTACAAGACCACGATGCAAAGGTATGCTGTGTGTGTTAACAAGACCATGATGCGATTGTGTGTGTTTGCAAGACCATGATGTAAATCTGTGTAATTGCTAGACCATGATGTGAGTGCGTGCTGTATGTGAGTGTTTGTTGGCAAGACCTTGATATAAGTGTGTGTCAGTATATGGTTTCCAAGACCACGATGCGAGGGTGTGCTGTATGTGAGTGCTTGTTGACAACTTGGCAAGACCTTAATACAAGTGGGTACTGTATGTATGTGTGTTTTTAAGATCATGATGCGAGTGTGTGTATGTGCACACAAGACCTTGATGTGAGTGTGTTCCATATGGGACTGTGTGTTTGCAAGACTGTAATGCGTACAGGGGCTGTGTGCAAGTGTGCAACACAGTGATGGTGGGTATGTGTGCATTCGCGTGCTTGACCCTGATGCACATGTGTAATGGTTTTTGTCAATCGGAAATTTCATGTGCTGGCCACGAGATGTGCTGCATGTCAGGGGAATCTCCATTAACCTCTGAGCTGGCAAATACTTTGCTCACCTTTAGGCTTTCTGTTTGAAATTTGAGAGGGGGGTTGGGAAGTGCAGGCTGGTTCAGGATAACTGAGGTCCATCGGTCACTGGCCCCTGCTAAGTTTATGGTGCATTGTGAATGGGAGAACAGATCACGCCTTGCTGGTAATGGGAACCTCACAGATTGACACTTGTGATTTCTTTCCCTAGGGGTCTACGCCTGGATCAGTATAAACTTTGTCCTTGGAAGGTTTGACCACATTGAGGATGGTGAGTGCATGTTATATGAATACTTGTGTAGCAGGATAAAAGGGTTAAGGGGCTGGGAACCACAGCAATGCCTTGTTGCAGATTTGACACTGTTATGTGTCCCAGTGATTATTCATGTGCCACAACTGGCAGGAACCAACATTGGACTCATTCGTGCACCGGTGGGTTAATGCCTTCTGTTGCGTTATTTATAGACAGGATTTTGAGAGTGGTGGAGGGAACTAAGAATGCGGTAGCAGAGAGGACATGACTGAGCGTAGCAAAGGGGACAGGACTGAACATAGTGGAAGGGTTGCTACTAAGAATTCAGCAAAGGTGACATGATTGAAAACACAGTGGAAATAGATCACTTTCAACCCGGGATACTACCCACAGTCTTGGGGTACTGCTTGACCTGACCCCAGAATACACACATCTGCAAAACCTCTTTAGCGCTGGATCAAACACGGCCTCATCTTTGCCTCTGTCCAGACCTTTATTATTTATTCAATTTTGATAACAGGGTAGGCCCACTGAGCCCCAGAGGTCCCTTTTTCAGGGGTGACCCAGAATTTGTTACAGAAGGATACAAGTACAGGAGTATAACAAGGTCACAGTGCAGCAATACAGAAAAGCAAAGTAAATATATAATAAGACAGTGCTGACATTATGTCAGGTTAGTTACAGGAGAAGACAAGTACAGGTATAAACAAGGGTATCAGTGTAGCAAAAGAAAGAGCAAGAAACCCATTCATCACCTCCCACTGTGGTTACTGTAACTCTACCTACATGAGGCCCTAGGCATCTGTTGGGCAAACCCCAGTGGTTCCAAAACTGTGCTGCCCAAGTAAGGGCCCACCACTCCTGTCCATGCGAACTCTAACAGGTTCCTTAAAACTAAAAGAATTGAGTAGACACATCTTTTGAGGCCTTTACTTCCCTTCACATGAAGTCACTTTCCTATTCACTGCTTCTCTGGCATTTGTCTGCATTCTGAGCCTCCTACCCAACTTTCTTCCTTTTGGGCAAAGCCATTAACTATTCTGCATTCATTGTCTAGAGCAAAGCAACCACTGCACTGAACACAAAAACACCTTGTTCAAACCCCAGGAAATCTGACTGTTTTCTGACATATGCAATATTGTTCTCCCATTGTACTGCCCCAGAGCCGAAATTTAGAACCTATGCTAATGGTGGAATGCTAGGCTCATGCTCGGTTTTCAAACCACTGTCCCTGGTAAACATTCTACAACTGTCAGATTCTTTACTCTGCTTGAACAGTACAGAACCCTCGGAGAGCTCTCCTTCATCTTTCTTGAAGATTTTATTTTTCTCGTTTTTTTGAAGTAAAATTTATTTCTGTTCATTTTTAAAGCACTGTCCTTGTGTTTACAGGTGTAACCCCCACCCAGGTATGCCATTTCTATCTTGATAGCTCTACCTGGTGGGCTGGGTTCGGGGAGGAATATGTCACTTGGCACATTGGCTAGGTTCGGCTACTCCGCACAGGGGCACCCAAGTAACTCCGGACAAAGGAAGCAATAATTGTAATGTCTAATACCAGAAGTGGGATTCTAAAGTGTGGCTTTTATTCACATCCAACAGAATAAACAAAGCATAGATGGACCCCCATGGGGCTACACTCCTGGTAATGCAGATTTAAGGAAACCAGAACACATCCTCATCACTTTAGCCCTCAGGCTCTAAAACACACTGGGCACACAGCCCGAACTTGTACGCTGCTCTGGGTTTTCCCTGGCTCGGCTCCTTTTCCAGCCACTTGGACACTTTCCATATAGCATGGAAACATTTACTGGTGGCTCCCTAAACCACCTATGAGCACTTCTGCTCCATAAGGGAATCTTCCTTATCAACCCCACGTCTGGGTACTTTCCTCAGGCACTGGCCAAGTACCTGAGAGAAAACAGGTGTCCCAGAGCAACCAGAGGTGAATTTAATACTGATGGAGGGGGCTCCTACCTCGCCTCCCCATAATTCATACCCGCCATTTCTCTGGACTGTAATACTCATCCTTTAAAACACTTTGCTCTGTAGATTCTTTTTAAATGTATTCACATTCAATCTACTGTCTTTAGATCCCATTTGTGCTGAAC
Source organism: Neoceratodus forsteri (assembly GCA_016271365.2). Classification (NCBI taxonomy): domain Eukaryota; kingdom Metazoa; phylum Chordata; order Ceratodontiformes; family Ceratodontidae; genus Neoceratodus; species Neoceratodus forsteri. Next base: position 199,050,699 of record CM028135.1, on the reverse strand, counting down.
TTGAACATACTTAATAAGTCGCTGTGTCCATTACTCTAGACCCCCCCACCAGAGTTAAGCAGTCCAATCCCCACATCTTCCAAACTGTACTTGGCTGTCTTTTTCCTGACCCCACAGTAACAGTCCCTTTAGTTTCATCTTGATTCAGGTGAAAACACATGGCCCTTTAGCAGAGCAAACTCACCCCTTGGTTGCAGGTACCCCACAGGCGTTTTCTCCTCAAAGAACTCTTGTCCAGAGCTTCTGGTGCCTCAGCACGAACTTAAATCAGGCAGCTTCTTTTCCTTAGCTGGACCAGGGGGTTGCCCTGGAAGCAGGCTGATTCCTTCTCTCCATCCCCCAGGGGATGTGGCCCTGAACCACTGAAAGCGTTTTTCACCACTTCAGTGTGCTCTTCTTGTGTTCCTCTTCAGGTGAGAACACACACCTACACAACAAAAAATAGCTTTCTTGACAGAGTTTAGAGTTTGAGGGCCTGCTTACAGCAGAGCACCTCTTCTACTACAGACTGCAACAGAACTGACTTCAAAATCCCCAGTGTTCTACTCTAACCTCCAACTGCAACATTCCAGTGTGGCTTATGCAACTGTGACAGTTCTAAATGATGTCATCCCTCAGTCTCAGCTGAGACTGAGAACAGAGTGAGACAGTGTGAAATCCATTTAACTGGAGTTTCACAAGCTGCCCTCCCTGCCTACCACTAGGTCTTAGTGAGATTCTAGTAACCCCAGGTAACAGGGGGGTTACACAGGTAAACTAGTTTAGGTTTAGTGTTATTCGCAAGTTTTTTTCTGTTTCTTTCTGGTTCTTTTAACTGGGAGGAAACAGACTTTTATTTACAATTTGAAAAGTAAATGTCTGTATTTTATTCCTTCTCTGAGCCGGTTGCTTAATTTGTTTATTTGAGGGAAACCAGGGTAACTCTTGGTTAGGGTAACTCTTGGTTCTCTTTAGCTTAGCTAACCGACCCCAAAGTAAAAGATAAAGTAAATAAGGTTTAAGCCTTATTCATTAGTGTGGATTTCTGATTCTCAGAGAACCATTTCATGGGGATTCTACTGATTTTGTCACTAACCCAAGAAAAGAACCGACCCAATGGGTTTTCAGTTTTGTACAGAGTGTGGGGGAACTGTTTGAAAGCAGATCTTCATTCATTTGTGTTTTTGTCTGGGGTTTAACCACCTGAAGGCAGATTGTTACATCTGTAAAAGCAAAAAGTATTTCCTCAGTCGGTGCTAAATAGGCATTTTAACGAACTGTAGGAAAAAGGTTCAATATGGGAAGGAACCGGTTTTAACAACCCTCTAACCAGGGTGATGGTTCCCCGATTAAAGAAAAGAATCACAGACACTGCCGCTGAACCAGTAAGTTCTGCTGAGAAAAAGAGAAAGGAAAAAAACACTCGGTTCAGCAAAAACAAAGTACTTCCTCAGTCGGCACTTAATAGGCATTTTAACCGACTGTAGGAAAAAGGTTCAATGTGGGAAGGAACCAGTTTTACAACCCTCTAACCAGGGTGATGGTTCCCGATTAAAGAAAAGAATTGCAAACACTGTTCTGCTGAGAAAAGAGAAAGGAAAAACACTCGTTCAGCAAAAAAAGTATTTCCTCAGTCAGCGCTAGTAGGCATTTTAACAACTGTAGGGGAAAAAAGGTTCAATAATGCTGCTAACCCAGCTGTGGACAAAACTTCCTCCTCTCATATGTAGAAACCGAAGGAACCGGTTTTACAACCCTCTAACCAGGGTGATGGTTCCTTGATTAAAGAAAAGAACTGCAGACACTGCCGCTGAACCGGTACGTTCTGCTAAGAAAACAAGGAAGGAAAAATACTTGGTTCAGGAACCGCAACCTACAAAACCATTGGTTCCAACCGCAAATGAATAGCAAACGCTATACAAATTTCACAGGCGCTGCAGCCGGTACCGTAGTTCCGGGTTCAGCTGCCCGGTTCACAGACTCGGGTTCAGGACCCGTTCCTCTGGTTCCCAGTTCATTTGAACAGTTTGCTGAGGTGTACATGGTGAGTTTGTACCTGGTGTATGCCCTGATCCTCGACGTCCTGACTCCCTAAAAGGGAGCTGAGATTTTTTCCTCTCAGTTTGCCTTCATAAAGACACAGACACTGGACCTCTCCACCCAGGAATTCACAGAGAGGAAGAGGATCCAGACTGTATGAATAGAATGGATGTGCCAGTAACAGAAAGACTGGTGCTGCCCATCCACAAGTCTCTGAAGAGCCAGGCTTCTAGAATTTTATAAAATCCCACTTCCATTCCCCAGTGAACAAGAGGCTGGATAGGAAGTATTGGGTGGCTAAGTCTTGAGCAGAGCACCCCAGCCAGGAAGAGGTGGTGCAAGCTGTGGCTTGTGATAAGGCAGAGATTCCCCTGGTCACTCACCAGATGATTCCAAGAGATGGATTCTTTGGCACCAGAAATCCACTTAGGTGCCTCTTTGTCCATTAGACAGGACACCCACATGGCCTATGTCTCCAGTTATTAAATAAATAAATGAATAAATAAAACATCTCTGAATGCAATTTCAGAAATTGCTAGGCATAGAGGCCTCTATATGCCAGTTCAGAGTGGATGCAATGATATTGCAGCCAGGCAAATGGCAATTTCAGTGTCTTTGAGGAGGTGGGCCTGGCTAGGGACAACAAATTCGTCCCAGGCCAGTCAAAAGGCATTGGATTTTTCTAGTGAGTCCACATTCCTTTTTGGTGAACAAACAGAGGCTTACATGGAAAACATGGATGGGTACAAGATAGCTTGTAGGAGTGCTGCTGCAAAGGAGAAAGCAGCAACACTCCAGAAATACCAAGACAGATAGTGGGCCAGGGGTTTACCCTCAGGTTTAAGATCCTGACCAAACTGAGGGCAGGGTTTTTCAGACCTGCCAGTCTATCAGAAATAGCCTTGTTGGAGAGGGTGGTGACCCATATGGGATCCTAGACATTTAAACAGGCATTTAACAAAGCCAAAGTAATAATGGTCACTCTGGCTACCATCCTCTCACACTCAGAAAGGGGTTGGGGCTGTGAGCCCGAGCAATATGGCCACGAACTTTATGGCTCTCTTAACATCGGATTAGAATTCTAAAAATATAACAAGGCAACTTCTGACTATCTCGACAAAACTATACCAGTTTTGAAGCTGAAGCATAGTAGAGAGGAAATAGGTAATCCTCGTAAAGATAAATATCAAGGGATGGAGCCAGAACTAGGACAACCCCAGGAACTTCCACCACGAGGACTGCAGTGGGCCGTGAATCCGATTTCAGAGAAGAGACAGGATGGAGACAATTCAAACTTTGGGACATAAGTTAAATCAGCTCATTACATTGGTGGCAAGCCTGTCTTCAAAATTTGACTCCTAACAACTCGTGTGACAGCTCACGAGACTATGCTGAGACAGTTACGGCGCCGTCGGGTTGCTGCCAAACTGCTGACTCTGCAATGGGGCTGTGGCCGCAGTGTTAAAAGAAGAAAAAATTACTCACCTTAGTAATGTTGTTTCTTCTAATTGAGTCTTGCTATATTATGACATATGCATTGAGTCCCAACCTTCGAACTGCTCCAGAGGTGAAAGAGTTAACTTTCCATGCCAGGCATGGAACGCTGAGCTCGAGCTCGGTTGAAACTCTGTCTGTTGTTCTTCAAACTCAAACCGTCAGATCTTTACGAGCTAAACTCACTGAGGTCCTGTGTGGAAGCTGTAAACCTACACTAGCCAACTGGCTACTAAACATAAGAACACATTTTTTGGTCCCAAAACAAAGACTCAAGTCAGGAGACCCAAAAAATGAAAAACACAACACCAAGTCACCCCAAAAAGGAGGGGTGAAAACAACAAGGTGGGCATCTACTAAGTGCCAACACTGCACTGCCCACCCACATCCCAAAAACAGAGGTTCTGAGAGGGGCAGGCAGGGGGGAGGTCATAATATAGCAAGACTCCATTAGAAGAAACAACATTACTAAGGTGAGTAATTTTTTCTTCAAACAACATGAAGTCTTGCTATATTATGACATATACAGACTACACAGCAGTACCTCCATGGAGGAGGGTCAGAACCTACTTGAAATAGGCTCTGAAGCACAGCTGTATGAAACCGAGCATCACTCCTAGCCTGGAGGTCCAGGAGTAATGCTTGGTAAAGTGTGAACTGTTTTCCAGGTAGCTGCTTGACATATCTCTAGAATAGGGATGTCCCTGACAGCAGCCAGGAAGCAGGTGTACCTCTGGTAGAGTGAGCCCTCAGGCCTGAGGGAGGAACCTTACCCAGCTTTTCATAACAGAATTGGATACAAGAGACAATCCATCTGGCAATGGATCTTTTAGTGGCAGGTTTCCCTTTACCAACCTCACCATAAGTGAGGAACAGTTGGAGGGAGTCAAACCTGTGACCCTTGGTATGCTCTATGTAGTAACTAAGGGCTCTCTTCACATCTAAGCTGTGCAGCCTCCTCTCACCAGAGGAGGAATGGTCAGTGAAGTACACTGGAAGAGATATAGATTGATTAAGGTGGAAATCTGAAACCACCTTAGGCAAGAACTTCCTGTTAGTCCTGAGGACCACCTTACCTCTATGAAAGGAGATAAAATCAGGCTCCACTGACAAAGCTTGTAATTCACTTATGCGTCTGGCAGAAATGATGGCTACCAGAAACACAGTCTTCCAAGTCAAGTACTTAAGCTCTGCTGAAGACAAGGGCTCAAAGGGGCTGCATAAGCTGAGCAATGCAAACATTAAGATCCCAGGCAGGGGCAGGGTCCCTGAATGGAGGGTTGGTGTGAAGCAATCCTTTAAAAAACTTGGAGAATACAGGATGAGCTGAAAGAGAAGAGGGTTTACCTGCTGAAATAAAAGCAGACACAGCTGCCAAATGTACTTTTAGGGTAGCTGGTCTCAGCCCCAAGGTATTTAAATGGACCATATAATCCAGGACTGTGGGTAAATCAGCAGATTCTGGGGAAATATGCTTCCCAGAGCACCATATGGAAAACCTCTTCTATTTGGAATTATAGGTAGCCCTGGTGGAAGGTTTCCTAGAAGCCTTCAATATATCCATTACACCTTGGGAGAGGTGTAGATCAGCAAACTCTAACTCTTCAAGAGCCAGGCCTTGAGATTGAGAGATTTGAGGTTCGGGTACCAAACCCTCCCCTGAGCAGAGGTTAACAGGTTGTGTTTCCTGGGAAGACACAGGGGAAGATGGACTGCTAAGGACAGTAGGAGTGGATACCAGGGCTGTCTGGCCCAATCTGGAGCAATCAGGATCATCTTGCAGGATTGAGATCTGATTTTGACTAACACTTTGAACAGGAGAGGGAAGGGGGGAAAAGCATAGAGAAACTTCCCTTCCCAATTGAGAACTAAGGCATCCAGAGGGACTGAGCCCAACACTGGGGGCCTGCAGCAAAAAAGGGGAAGTTGGTGATTGTCTGGGGCTGCAAAAAGATCTATCTGCGGGGTGCCCCATCTGGCAAATTTACCTCCAGGACCAGGGGGTCCAGTGACCATTCGTGATGGCCTTGGGAAATCCTGCTGAGAGCATCTGCCAGGACATTGTCCTTGCCTGGGAGGTGAACTGCCGTGATGGAGGTGTTCAGGGAGTAAGCCAGAGACCACAACTTCATTGCTTCGGTGCACAAGGCCATAGACCGAGTGCCCCCTTGCTTGTTGATGTACCACATTGTGGTGGTGTTGTCTGTTCTGACCTGTACAACCTTGTTCTGAACAGATTTGGAAAAAACTTGAAGTGCTAGAAAATCTGCTCTGAGTTCCAACAGATTGATGTGGAGCAGAGATTCCTGAGGGGACCACAATCCCTGGGTAGTGAGGTCGCCCATGTGAGCTCCCCACCCCAAGAGGGATGCATCTGTAGTAAGGATTAAGGAGTGAGACTGAGTGACAAAGGGAACCGCTTGTCTCAGATTGCTCTGATCCTGCCATCACTGTAGGGCTTGGATCAGGGTTCGAGTTACTGGGATCAATTTGGTTAGAGGGTCCTTCCTTTGAGACTAGAAGGCTCTCAAATGGAACTGGATGTCCCTCACCTGAAATCTTGCTCCCTGCACTACTGCTGTGGAAGCAGCCATGTGCCCCAGGAGCTGTAGAAAATACCTTGCTGGTCGAGAGACCTGCAGGGTGAATGAGGAGGCCAGAGAGACCAGGGTTCTTGCCCTGTCCAAAGGAAGGAAGGCTCTGGCTTTCTCTGTGTTCAGCTCTGCGCCTATGAAGGTGAGGAGCTGGACAGGCTCTAGAACTGACTTTGAAAGCTTCAGAAGGAAACCTAAGGAGGTGAGCAGTTGCTGAGTTATCTGCAGATGTAACTTGACTTGGTCTGGGGACTGGCCTACTATGAGCCAGTCGTCCAGGTAAGGAAAGATGGCAATTTTTTGCCTTCTTAGGGCAGCAGCTGCTACTGCCAGGCATTTTGTGAATACCCTTGGAGCAGAGGTGAGGCAAAGGCATTGCTCTGAACTGGTAATGGCCTGAGGACAGCTCGAACCTGAAGTACTTCGATGGAGCTTCTGATCAGAATATGGAAGTAGGCATCCTTGAGACCAGGGACGCTAGCCAGTCCCTGGCCTTAGAGAGGGTAGAATAATTCCCAGAGTCACCATTTTGAATTTTGGTTTTAAAAGGTGCTTGTTTAAATATCTGAGATCCAGGATGGGCCGCCATTCTCCTGTCTTTTTTGGGGTAAGGAAGTACCTGGAGTACAACCCTTTGCCCTGGTGTAGGGGTGGAACCTTTTCCACAGCTCTGAGAGCCAGGAGGGAAGAGACCTCTGCCTCTAGGGCAAGTGCCTCTGGTGGATTTGCAGGTGGAAAGGATCTGGTTCTCATCTTTGGGAATTTTTTGAAGCTGAGAACCAGTCCCTGGCTTACTACTCCCAGGACCTACTTGTCTGATGTCAGAGACTTCCAGTCCTGGACAAAGTAAGCCAGCCTGCTCCCTACAGGTAGCTGAGAATCGGCCCTGGCAACCCCATCAGGGTGCCTGCTTGGCAGGGGCTTTGGGCTGAGGGTGGAAGCAGGCCTTGTACCCCATCTGCCTCTCCTCTAAAGAACCCCTCTGGGCGTGAAGCAGAAGAGGAGGCCTGGGTGTGGTAAAAAGGCCTATGAAAAGGCCTGCCCCTGCCCCTGGAAAGCTGCCTTTGAGGAGTGGCCTGCCTTTCCTTGGCCTGTGCACTCCTATAGGTGGTCCTATACTCATTCATTTTCTTCATGTAATTCTCTGTCTGCTCCCCAAACAGAGAATTACCCACAACAGGAAAATCTATGACCTTAGTCTGGGTATCCTGTGACAGGCTAGTACATCTGAGCCAAGCCATTCTACAAGTGCCACAGATGTAGCCATGACTCTTGATGACACATCATTAGAGTCCACTGCAGCATGGAATTGCACCTTGATGCCTCAATACCATCAGCAGCCACCAGCTCCAGCTCCTTGGCAAGCTGGCCAGGGACCTGTTTTGCTAGAGCCTTAACAGTATCCCATCTGGATTTCTGATATCTAGCAACATAAGCCATATAATTTGCCTGTCTGAGTCCCAAGGATGCTGCCATGTACTGTTTCTTTGCCATGGCATCAATCCTCCTGGAGTCCTTGTCAGGGGGGGTGTGAAGCCAAGGGAATATTTGCCTTGTCACAGGCTGCAGCCTGCACTACCCCAGCATGGCTGCATTGTTGTGTAAGGAACTCTGTATCAGAGCCTGACAATGTGTACCTCTTGTCCATTCTCTTATCCACAGGAGGTATAGTGTGAGGAGTTTTTAGAATTTTAACTGTCTGTTTCTCAAAAGATTTATGCAAAGGAATAGACAGTCTCCTAGACTCTGGGATATCCATCATTTCCACATAGTCGGGCTCTTCTTGATCTTCCACAGCTTCCTCCATAGGGAGCTGGAGGGTTTCAGCCACTTTTTTATAAAACATAAAATGAGAAGGGGACTCAGAAAGCCTAGGAGGAGACACTCCTGAAGGTCTGTCTGGGGAGATGTCCGGGTCAATAGGCACATCCAGACTTTCAAATCCACATTCACTCTCCTCATACTCCTCTTCCCCCTCCTCCGGTTCATAATATTCCTCTAAATCATACTCTTGAACTGGTGGAACCGGCCGAACCGTACGCTTACCTGATGGCGCCCGGTTTGGTCGGAAACTAGGAAAGTTTACTGACAATTTTAATCGCTTTGGCTATTTCTTCAGCGGGTTGGAGAGGAAAGCTTTGGCTCCACACCAGCTGATTTCCTAGTCCTTTGCTGGAACCGACTCCTCAGAGTCGGATCTCCTTGCCCGAGGAAGTCTCCGCCTGGTCAGAGGGCAGCCCTCCGTTCGGTTGGAACCAAACCGGCTGGCCATCCGTTCAGCAGACTTTTTGGCCTCCTGTCCCTGAGCTTCACCAACCTCTTTTTCCAGGGTAGCCGCGAGGAAAATTTTTTAAATCTGGCAGTCTGCATTGAGGTGGTCAAACCCCAGACAATAAACACAGGTGGTGTGGGGGTCAACCTTGGCAAAGACTTCCCCACAGACACTGCAGTGTTGAAACCCAGTGGGCCGGGTTTTTCTTTTGGGTTTCTCAGACATAGTGCCAGCCTAACCAAACTTACCCGTTTATGGCAATCCGCCAGATAAGACTCTCTTATCGGTTCCCAACCGTGTCACGGGTCATGGAAAAAAACGTAATAAAATCCGTTTTTTTTAGAACCGATAAGAACCGGTAACCACACTCTAAATGACAGATTAATATATTTTAAACAACCTGATCGGTTCAAACCGAACCGATAAACCGTTTACAAGTTCCACACAGAATAGAAATTAACGTAAAACCTAACTAGTACTCACAATACCACAGACAGAGTCTGAACCATCTGGTTGCGGTTTAAATTCGGTCGAAAACCGAGAAAAACAATACTTTAACTGACAAAATGAACCGAGCAGAAGGAGAAATCTCCGGAGCGACTGTTCAGTGAGGCGGAGTAAAGAATCTGACGGTTTGAGTTTGAAGAACAACAGACAGAGTTTCAACCGAGCTCGAGCTCAGCGTTCCATGCCTGGCATGGAAAGTTAACTCTTTCACCTCCGGAGCTGTTCGAAGGTTGGGACTCACTGCATATGTCATAATATAGCAAGACTTCATGTTGTTTGAAAATGTGCATCTCAGATCGCGTCTGGAAACATTTGAAAACCAGGCCAGGGCTTGCAACATAAGGATTCTGGGCCTCGCTGAAGGCTGTGAGGGGGACCATCTAATTTTATTCCTTCAGGAATGGATCGTGAGCCAACTGGGAGAAGAAGTGACTCAGGCAGAGCAAAATATTCAGAAGGCTTACTGAGTTGCTTTCCTCGGCCGTCAGGACAATCCAGATGCCTCATGCACTGTCGTAATGGTGCTAGATGGTGTGGGAGCGAGGGACTACCTACTGGCCCTGACAAGAAGGAAGATGACATTGCTTGACGACGGTCAGCAAATAAAAATGTTTCCTGACCTCTCCTATGCCACAAGACAACGGAGGAAAAGATTCAATGAGGTGAAGGCTCTCCTCTGTGAGGCAGGAATACCTTCACGGTTAATTTTCCCAGCTCGTATGAGGATAGTGCATCGAACAAGGTATATCTCTTTCGGATCCAGCCGAGGCTCTTAAATGGGCCTCAACGGAACGTCAACGACTCATCGGATAAGCACTGAAGAAGAAGTTTTATCATCAGAGGATGAAGCTACTTGAAAAGCCTAATTTATCAACGGGGACACTTATAATGGACTGGTAAAGGGCTGGGAGGGTATATGTAATGTAACCTGCGATACCTTCTCCCGCTTGTTGAACGTGTTATTCATAACTTTTTATTTCAGACCTAATGGGCTACAATTTAGCGTTCCCATAAGGTATTCTCTTTTTGTCCAGGTCTGGTGCTGATATATATAATAAAATAATAGGTTGGGGTTGCAGAAGGCTTAAATTTCGATCGTATTACCCCTATGATGTATCCCTGCCCTGTTTATTTTATGTACGGGGTTTCATGTTAATAATTAATAATTGCTCTTTGTGGAGTCGATTGTTCATCTTATCTCTCTATGTTTCAGCGCTTCAAATAACTTAGTTGCTTAACTAGCACTAATTTAGAGCCAGATAAGTTCTTACATTTATTAATACGCATTTAGTGTATATACTGTGTTTAGGCATGGTTTGTTTTGATTCCCTATTCCAGGGAAAGACATAGGATAATTCATACTGCATTATATAAAAGGAGCTTACCATGCAGTTCATGGACTCTATACAGATGAAGTATTATTCATATATTATTTTATTATATATAGTGATACCCTCCAAAGATGTATCAATTCTTTTAACGGTCGACTGGATTGTATTAAGAGGAGTGGCGCCCTCATTCTGAAATGTATCTGTAATGTTGAAAGAAAGCATAACAAATGCATGTTTGGTTAAAAAAAAAAAAGAACAAACATAAAGTTTAAAAAAAGAAAGGGGTTGGGCTACATCCCTGGCCTTAAAGGCACTTCTCCCACATAGTTCAGAACCATTCCTTTCGTCTTATCCCTGCTCCTTGGTGCTTACTAAGTGCATAGCACTGGTAGAAGCACACCTAAGGAGGCAGGGGGTCATAGTCTCCCATACCTGGATGACTGACTGATGGCAAGCAAGTCTCCTTTGTGGGTAGAGGTGCACTGATCACCATCTAGGATACCCTGTGTACACTGGGTCTCCTGGCAAATCAAAAAAAGTCAATGCTAACACCATTTCAGTGCCTGGAGTCTATAGGGGCAAAGACTGGACGCACTGAGAGGAAAGGCCTTCCTCCTGCAGGGAATGGTAGACAGCTTGGTGCAGCTGGCAGGCTCATTTCGGCTGCATATCCCAGACCAGTGAGGCAGTTTTCTACAGTTGCTAGGGCACATGGCTGCAGCAACAGCAACAGTGTCAGGATCAAGATTCCAGAGGAGAGGCATTTAGTTCCACCTCAAGTCTCACTGGTCCAAAGAAGAGATGCCCTGTCAAAGATGGTCCCAGTCACAAGGATCCTGCTGCAAGCTTTGCAGTGGTGGCAGGAAGAATACAACCTCAGGGAGGGTGTGCCTTTTCTCCAGCTGCCACCACCAGCAGCAGTCTTAACAACCTATGCCTCCCTCCTGGGGAGCACACGCTGCTTCACATAAAGCCTGCTGAAGCTCAGGGCAGCTTAGTTGACATTCAGTCTTTGCTCCAGTGCTTCAAGGCAAGGTGGTTTAGGTCAGGACAAGACAATACAGCCACAGTGTACTACATAAATGACAGCAAGGCACAAAGTCATCCCTACTGTGCACAGAGGCCATGAAAGTGTGGAGTCTTAACTCACTCCCTGGGCATCTCCTCTCAGCAGTCCACCTCCCAGGGAAGGACGATGTCCTGGCAGATGCTGTCAGCAGGATCAACTAAAATCACCAGGAGTACAAGTGGTGATCAGAAGGTGGGGTACCCCAAAGGTGGACCTCTTCGCAACCCCAGACAATCACCAGCTACCACAATTCTGTTGCAGACCTCTTGCAGGGACACAGTCCCTCTGGATGTGCTGCTGTTGCATTAAACAGGGAGTTCCTGTGTGCCTTTCCTCCATTTCCCCTGTTGCTCAGAGTGCTGAACAAGCTCAGGGTTCACTCAGCGACAGTGATTCTCATTGCTCCAGATTCATCCAGAAGGCCATGGTATTTTCTACTGCTGACCTTGTCAATTTCCAGGGCAGTCTCTCTGCCCAGGAGGCACAACCTATTGACCTCCTTTCAGGACAGGGTCCTTTACCCCGATATCCGGTCTTTCAGGCTCAGGGCTTGGCTCTAGAGTATTCAGACTTGCACATCTCTATTGGGGTGCTGTAGGTTCTTAGGGTTTCTAGAAAACCTTTCTACCAGAAAGACTTACACCTCTAAATGGAAGAGGTTTTTCCATTTGGTGCCAGAAAAAGAGAGATAGACTGCTGCCAGGCTCACTTGTCAGTCGTCCTACAATATATGGCACATCTTCTTTCTCTCTGCCTTAGGCCTTCCACCCTTAAAGTAGAATTATCAGCTGTCTCTGCTTACCTCTCAGGTGGTAAGGGGTCATCTCTGCCAGTTAATCAAGTGTTTAACAAGTTCTTCAAGGGTCTCATGCATTTTCATTCCCTCACAGAGAACACACCTCTGCATGGGACCTCAGTATATGCATTGGCTGGCTAATGAAACCACCATTTGAGCCCATGTCTTCAGCAGAGCTTAGGGATGCAGCATGGAAAACAGTGTTCCTGGTAGCCATCACCTCAGCTGGGAGGATCAGTGAGCTCCAGGCCTTGTCCACTGAGGTAATTCCATATCAGTTCATAGGGACAAGATAGTCCTCAAGACTAACAGAAACTTTCTGCGCAAGGTGGTTTTGGACTTCTACCTAAATCAGTCCATTACTTTGCCAGTCTTTATTTCACTGACCAGTCTAGTTCAGGGGAATGTAGACTGCACAGCCTAGATGTCAAGTGAGCTATAAGCTACTACTTGGGTCACACAAACTGTCACAGGCAGGTGAGCACTCAGCTTTTACTGACCTATGGAGAAGTAGGAAAGCGCAAGCCTGCCTCAAAGAGGGCTATTGCCCGCTGGATGGTTACTTGTATTCAGTTCTGCTGCAGTAAAGTAGGTAATGAGTCCTTGTAGGCCTTAGGGCTCTCTCTGCAAGGGGTACAGCTGCTTCAATAGCAGCTGCAGGAGATATTCCTTTGTTGGAAATCGGTAAAGCAGCAACCTGGAAAACAGTTCACACTTTTACCAAGCACTATAACCTGGATACCCAGGCCAGCGGTGATGCCAGGTTTGGCACAGCAGTACTGCCTGCTAGAACCTATTTCCTAAAGAGGTTCTCTACCCTCCTCCAAAGATACTGCTTGGGTAGTCTGCATATATCAGAATACAGTAGGATTTCCTGGGGTTTGAAGAAAACATTACTTACCATAGTAATCTTGTTTCTTCTAAGGGAATCTTACTGTGTTCTGAGCTCCCACCCTACCTCCCCTGCTAGAACCTATGGGCACTGCAGCACAGCTGTCCATGCTGTTGTAAACCCATGAGTAGTTCTGTGGCTGGGCTTAGTAACGTGAGTCTTTGTGTAGCCTACATTTTCAACTGAAGGGAATTGTTGGTTGTCATTTATTTAGTTAATTTTTAAAGTTAGTATAGATAGCTTGTTAGTATTCATGCTCCGTAAAAATCTGACAGTTGTAGAATGTTTACCAGGGACAGTGGTTTGAAAACCGAGCATGAGCCTAGCATTCCATCATTAGCATAGGTTCTATTAACCATTTCGGCTCTGAGGCACTACAATGGGAGGACAATACTGCACATGTCAGAGTACAGTAAGATTCCTTAGAAGAAACAAGATTACTATGGGTAATGTTTTCTTCTTCAACCTTTTTTTTTTTGTTATGCGCTTTGTTCCACTCCCTGTCTGACTGTTCCCCATCGATCCGGACCCCCTGTGCCCAGCCCGGTCATCTTCCCGCCAGGACTTACCTCGACTCCCCTAGCTCGCTGGCTTGCTCCTCAGGACAGGACCACCAAGTGGTCCCTTCCCCTGACGGAGACTCAGTCGGTACAACAGGAGTGAGCGCTGTGATCAGTGGTACAGGGCCTGAAACTTGGGGTGGCTGCCCTTCTACCACCCCAATTTTTTTCTTGTTCCCCAGGAGGCATGGCATGTATTGATGTTGTAGCACTCACGTTGAATATCTGGCATGCTTTCTGAAGATTCAAGCTCTGGCTGTCGAACCTCCAACTTCTGCCAGGGGTTGATCAAGCACTGGCAGCTTCTCCACCGGACTCCTTGGGCTCGCTTTCGAACCTCAGTCATCGGCGTCACAAGTGGTAGCACTACCATTGCACCAGAGGGCCAGAGTTCTTCAACCTTCTAAGATCCTGCCACAAAATATACTTCTTTGTCGCCTCCTCCCTCCCTCCTGTTTATGTTTCAAACTAGTTTCCTCATTCTTTTTCTTGGTTTTCCTTACCAGTGCTCTGGACAGTCTAAAGTGTGTTGAGGTGCTATCAAACTGAAGACACTACATGGGTTTAGTAGTAGATTGTTTAAGTATGCTACACCGATTCTCTGTTACCCTTTAACTTCTCATTACAGTAGATCTCTGGCCACCAGTTATGTCCCTCTCCTGCCTCTGTTGTTCCCATATAGAAACGTAGAAGTTGACGGCAGATAAGGACCGAAGGCTCATCCACTCTGCCCATTTCTTTTCTACCTTATAAATGTGCCATCGTGCCTTTGCTCTGTCAGTGGTCTATCTATTCATACTCATCTGTATTGCTCCTTATGCCTATCCCATGCCTGCTTGAAGCCCTGCACTGTATTCATAGCCACCACTTCCTGAGGTAGACCGTTCCATGCATCCACCACCCTTTCTGTGAAAAGAATTTCCCACATTCCCCTTAATCGGCCTCCCTCTAATCTTATGCTGTGTCCTCTTGTCCTGCTATTTTCTTGTATTTAAACATGTTAGACACTTTCACCTTGTTAATGCCCTTAAGGTGTTTGAATGTTTCGATCATATCACCTCTCTCCCTCCTTTGCTCAAGGGTATACATATTGAGCTCTGTTAATCTGTCCTCATGTCTTCTGATGCAGTCCATGACACCATTTTGGTTGTCCTTCTCTGGACTGCCTCAGTTTGGTTAATGTCCTTGTGAAGGTGTGGCCTCCAGTACTGCATGCGCAGTACTCCAGATGGGGCCTAACCAGTGTCTTGTAAAGAGGATTATTACCTCCCTCTTACGACTTATGATACCCTGCTAATACACCTAACACCCCCTAGCCTTACCTACTGCTTTAGAGGTCTGCTTGGATGATTTCAGGTCATCGGTGATGATGATGCCCAAGTCTCTTTCTTCCTTTGTGACTGCCAACAACTCCCCTCCCAGCCTATAGGTGGCTTCAGGGTTTCTCTTCCCTATGTGCATGATTTTGCACTTCTTTGCATTAAATCCCAGTTGCCACTCTTTTGACCATTTTGCTAGTTTATCCAGATCTCTTATGGAAATCTGGTCCTGTAAATCAAATCTAATTTTTATTCTATTTAGATTTTGCTGTCTGTTGGTAACATTTTAGAGAAGTTAATATCCTCTCAAATGACTTATCTTTTAACTATTTACAGTCTAGTAGTCTCAGTCTTATTTCTGATCTTACAGCACAGCATTGGACAAAGCATCAGATGATCATCAGACTCTCTTGGAGAGAATTGCATTCTGGGGCAGTTTTATACATTTATGAAAAGCCTTTGATGCTATAAATCATGAGGTTTGGTTTTCATAACATTGCATTTGATTGGTTTACTAATTACCTTTCTTTTAAATCAAGTGAACGTTATTCTTTTTCAGATTTCATACACAATGCACAACAATACACTGCAGTAGAGAATGGACATTACAGTTACAAAACAGTACCATACGCCTACACACACTGTGAGATTCAGTTCAAAACCATCATCCTAGCTGAATTGCCTGTAACCTGTTGAGACCATTTAGCACCGTGATATACTTAATGATGTTCTAATATTAACTGCTCTCAGGCTGCTTCAGGTTCTCTGTCACATTATTAATAACAGTGTGTGTAAGATCTGCCATTTGGACTGGAAACATAGAACACAGAAACATAGAAACATGACCTTGATGGCAGAAAGCGATCAGAGGTCCATCTAGTCTGCCCATACACCCTGTAATCCGTATGAGCCTTTCCTGGAACCTTTTGTTCCGCCAGGGTAGTAACCCTCCTCGCCCAATCCCTATTTTCCTCCTCGCTCTTGTCACCCCAGGCGACCACTATTCCCTTCATGCTGTTGCATGCCTGCTTGAATCCCCTGATTGTGTTTGCACCCACCACCTCGGCTGACAGACTAATCTTCTTCCGGGATATCTCAGTCTTGAGGTCCCACAGGTGGAACTTCACCATCACTGAAGCAGGATCCACATGGAAGATTTTCAGCAGTAAGGTAAGGTAAATTTATTTATATGGCCAATCCCAGAGGCTCTGGGTGCCTTACAAAATCAAAACAGACAGGGTAAACAGAAATGATAAAAATACAGCTCTAAAGGGTTATACAAGAAATTTAAAATTCTAGCTTAAATAAGCAATTGTAAATAATTAATAATTAATAAATATACACTTAAAAACACTGTAGTTAGTCCAGAAAGGCCTGTTCAGAAGATGAGTCTTCAGACCCTCCTAAATGCCTCCACCAATGGGGTCTCCCTTACAGAGCTGGGAAGTGAGTTCCAGGGGCTGGGCCAGCCATCTTGGACGCCGATCACTGGAGGTTTTCAGCCTGGTCCTTGGAACCACAAGTAGGCCACTGGTGGAGAAGCAGGGGAGCGGACCAGAATAGCAGGTGTAAGGAGATCTGTCAGGTGGTAGCCAGGGCCCATCTGTATAGGGGCCTTATAGGTGAGCAAGCACACCTTGAAGGTGATCCTCCACCTGACAGGCAGCCAGTGTAGATCTCGCAGGACCGGGGTCACATGACATGACATGACCTAGACAGGCCCGTCAGTAACCTGGCCACTGCATTCTGTACCAGCTGCAGTTGGCCGAGTGTCCCTCCACAGACCCCGAAGTACAGAGCTTTACAGTAGTCAAGCCTGGATGTAACAGAGGCGTGTACTAGTGATGGCAGGTTCTCAGGCGGAACTAGGGGTTTAATCTGAGTGACATTTCTTAAAGAGCTAGTGTACTGCTTGGAATTAATAGTAATTTACAGATGCAGTCAGCTATCACTTCCAGTATCTGAAGTATTTTTTATTTTCTGTTTGCTAATTAGAAGATTTTCTACCTGGCAGTACTGGGGTGATGTGTGGGCAACACTCTGGAGGAAAAAATAAGGCAGTTCTGTTCTCCACTACATCGTCAGAAATGAGACCAAACACCTTGAGGCACCACAATCCTCGAGCCTGAGCAGTGACTTTCACAAGCTGCCAATCAAAATGTAGGAATTGTGACATCACTAGTAACCAGGGAGAGCCAGTCCCTGCTGCTTCATGTGAAAGTGAAATCTAGCAGTGAGAAATGGTTCTCATTGGTTATTAGTGATGTCATAGTCAGTATGGTTTCAGTGTTGATGTAGTGGGAGGAACAGAACTGACTTTTTTTCCCAGACACAGTGCTGCTCCACACATCACCCCAATACTGCCACGTGGAAAATCTTCTAATTAGCAAACAGAAAAGAATAAATACTTGAGATATAAAAGTGATTGCTGATTACATCTGAAAGTTACAATTAATCGTATGCAGTTTCCAGGCAGTACACTATCTCTTTAAGTCGTGAAAAACTTTTGACAACAGACGACACCTGAGCATCAAGTGTCAATCTGTCATCCAGGAAGATGCCCAGACTTCTCACCTAGAGGAAGCCATTAATGGAGAGGTTCCCAGGACCCGCCCTGTTGCCACTTGAGGCACTCCCATCACGCCTCGACCAGGCTCAATCACCAGGACCTCCATCTTGTCGGAATTTAACCTCAGCAGTTGGAGGCCATCCAGTCCTGAATTTTGGCCGGGCAATTGTTTAGAACTTCCATGGCGTCATTTGTTCTGGGGCAAAAGACATATACAGCTATGTAGCATCTGCATAGCAGTGAAAACCCAGACTGTAACATCTAATGAGCTCTCCCAGGGGTAGTATGTATACTGTGAACAGCATCGGAACAGGATTGACCCTTGAGGAACTCCACATGGTGGGAGCTTCAGGGAGGAGGAGAAATTCCCCATCACCACCCATTGCTTCTTGCCCGAGAGATAAGACTCAAACCCTTTGATGACAGTACCGTGAGTTCACAGTATTCTCAAAGCGACCCAAAAGCACAATGTGGTCCACAGTATCAAATGCTTAAGAGAGATCAAGGAGAACGAGAATTGACTGGTCTCCTCTATCTCTTTGTCCTGAGGAGGTCATTTTGCACCCTGAGCAGTGCTGTTTCAGTGCTATGCCTATCCTTGAAACTGGACTGGAATGGCTCATAGATGTCATAGGCTCTGAGGTGCACTTCAACCTGCATTGCCTCTATTTTCTCAACAACCTTCCCAAAAATGGGAGGTTGGAGATAGGTTGATAATTTGCCAGGACATCAGGGTTGGAGTGATGGTTTCTTCAGGAGGGCCTCACCAGTGCCTCTTTCAAAGGATCAGGAAAGACCCCTTTTGAGAGAGAACACCAGGTTATCCTGGCGAACATTGGATCAATGGTCTCGGCGCATCCCACGAGGAGATGGGTCGGGGCTGGGTCCAGTTCACAAAAAGTGGGCCGCAGCTTTGAGATCACCCCAACATCCTTAGTCATCTCCACTGGCCTAAACTCCTCCCAGACAATAGGAGTGCCCATGCTCCTACCAGGTTGACCACCACGGGGCTGACCTTGCCCCACTGGGGAGATTCCAGACCGGATAGAGGACAACCTGTCAGAGAAGAAATGAGCAAACTCATTGCACAATACGATTGAAAATGCTTTTTTCGGCTGCAGACAGACCGGATGAAGTAGTCTGTCCACAGTCTGAAAAAGCTGATCTGGTCTGTTCCTCCCTGCAGCAGTCTCCTGGACAGGAACTCTGCCTTCTTATGATCGATTGGCCCTTGGTACTCATGATAGTGAGCTCACAAGGCCAATTTATCCTCCTCAGAACAGGTCCTCTCCACCAGCAATGCTCCAACTCCCAACCTATGATCTTCATCTCCTTGAGAGCCCCATCAAACCATGGAGTCTCAAGTGAGAAGATCTGGGTCATATATGGACTGGTGTGATGGCATAGAGTGCTTCGAGATGGCCTTATTGTAGGCAGCCACCACCATGCCCGTGCCAGTCGCACACAGTACTCACAGCAGACAAATATGAAAATTATACTCTACCATAATTTTTGATCTTCTTGGACGAGTCTCCACCACTCATTCACACTAGTGGGATCTGCGCCAGAGGCACCAGGACCCATTCGGAGCAAACTTTTTGCTGGAGGGTCGTCGCGAGAGATGGCGCCGTGAGGCATGGCGCCACGAGCGGTGGCTCGTGCATGTAACACTATCTCGGCGACGACCCTCCAACCGCCTCAGTACCTTTTACCAAGGAGATGCAGCTAACTAACTTAAAGAGTAAACCTAACCTTACAAAATGGACATAAGATAGTCCGACGACCTGTGTAAGAAGGGTCAGCAAAGAAGTCTTCACGGCCTAAAGATTTGAGGGAGTGAAGACCAACACAGCGGTGAGCTCAGGGGATGGAGGGTGGGTAGAATGAGTGGTGAGACTCGTCCAAGAAGATCAAGAATCACGTAGGCAATGATTTTCATATCTTCCTGGACATAAGTCTCCACCACTCATTCACACTAGTGGGAGAGTACCAAGCTGATAATCCCCAAAGGGCGGCAGGGAGCCAGAGCTCACACGTCTAGGACAGAAGTCCATTAGGATAGTTCTGCCGGCGAGAATGACGCCTGGCATGAACATCCAGTGCATAATGCTTTCTAACGAAGGCATGCACTGAGCTCCAGGTGGGGCATTGCAGATATCTGCAATTGGAACATTGCAATTTCCGCTAGGGATGCCAAGAACGCCTCTAATAGAGTGAGCGTAAACTCTACCTTTATAATTTAACCTGTGCCATGGAATAGCAATGTCAGACATGCCACTAACCATGATGAGATGGATCTGATAGATAGCTACAGGCTGACCCAGCGGATCTCGCTGAAGGAAACAAACAATTGCTGAGTCTTTATGAAAATTCTTGGTTCTATCTAAGTAGAATCAAGAAGGCTCTCTTAACATCCAAGGAATGAAGAGACCGTTCTCCTTCATTTTGGAAGTTCAGAGTAAGAGGAAGCACCAGAGGTTGGTTTAGATGGAATTCTGACACAACCTTGGGAAGAAATTTAGGATGGTAGAAGAACTACTTTGTCCTTATGGAACACAGTATCACGGAGGGTCCGTAACCAGGGCATGTATCTCAGAGACCCTGCGGGCTGAGGTAATGGCCACTAGGAAGGCTGTCTTCCAGGTAAGAAATTTTAGCTCACAGGTAGCTAGGGGTTCGAAAGGCTTCCGAGTGAGCATGTCTAGCACAAGGTTAATGTCCCAGGCTGTGACCGGACGTCTAACAGGGGGTCTGGTATGCAGAATTCCCTTAAGAAATCTCTTCACCATAGGTAACTGAGCCAGAGACAAGGAAGAAACCAGCTCATGGTACGCTGAAATGGCACTAAGGTGAACTTTAACCGTGGAGTACTGGAGACCTGAGTTTGATAGGTCCAAAAGGTACTCCAGAACCTTGTCTGGAGGACAGGAAAAGGGATTCCAAGAGGACTTTGCACACCAGAGAGAAAAGCATTTCCACTTAGAAGTGTAAGTTTTCCGGGTAGCTGGCTTCCGAGCAGCCAGAAGGACGTCTGAGACTCTACGAGAGACGTTGAACCGGTTCACTTCTACCTCTTCAGGAGCCAAGCATGAAGGCGAAGTGACCTCAGGTTGGGATGGACCAACAAACCCTGAGTCAAAAGATTGATTTGCAAGGAAGTGGTCTCGGAGAGGCTGCCGACATACTGTTGAGTAGAGGAACCATAGTTGCCGAGGCCAGGAGAAGCAATGAGAATCATCTTGGTCCCTTGAGACTCGAACTTGAGGAGAACTCTCTGAATTAAAGGAAGTGGTGGAAAGGCATAAAGCAGCTTTGTCCATCGCCGCAGCCTGAACGCATCCTGACAGAAAATGCCAGGCCCTGGATTTCTGGAGCAGAAGAGAGCAGTTTTGGTTGAGTGGGGATGCAAAGGTCCAGGTCTGGGGTCCCCACTCTTGAACAGTGACCGAGCTACGGCTGGGTCGGAGACGCTCGTGAGGGTCCGCCTCCCTGCTGAGGTGATCTGCTAAGTCGTTTTGTACACCTGGCAGATATACCGCTTGAATTAGAGACTTGTGCTCCAAGCACCACTCTCACACTCTCATTGCTTCCCTGCAAAGGGATAAGAGTGAGCACCCTTGTTTGTTGATGTAATACATTACAGCTTTGTTGTCCGTTTGAAGGAGAATGTTCTTGTGACAAAGAACATCCTTCAACGCCGATCGCATAGAGGACCGCCTCATCTCCAGGACATTTATGTGGAGCTGAGTTTCGAGCTGAGTCCAAACACCTTGATTGTGGAGAGAGAGACAGTGAGCTCCCCATCCCATTAGCGATGCGCGCCTGTGGTGATGGAGATCTGATGATCCAGAGGAGCAAAGGGAATCCTTCCAGGAGATTACTCTCTTGAGACCACCAGGTGAGAGACCTTCGTAGGGGCTCGCCACCTTGATGGGATAAGACTGGGGTGAGAAGTCGGCGACCACTGAGCGGAGAGCATCCATTGGGTGGTCCTCATGTGTAACCGAGCTAGGGCACAGTGAACACTGAGGACGCTTATGAGACCCAACATACTGCTGCATCGAGAGTGCTGTGACCGATCGGTTCTCCCCGATGTAACGGGCCATCTGAAGGATGTCGAGTCTTCTGTCCTCTGGAAGGAAAGCCTTCGCGGAAGAGGTGTCCAGAAGAGTCCCTATGAAAAGGAGCCTCTGGGAGGGCTGCAGTTGTGACTTCTTCAGATTTAGCAGAACTCCCATGGACGTGAAGAAGGTGAGAAGCCGTTGAACGCTTCCAGAGTCCCTTGGCTAGAAGGACTCGCTAGGAGCCAATCGTCTAGGTAGGGAAACACTGGAGTCCGAGAGCTCTGAGATGCGCCAGAGAACTGCACAACACTTTGTAAAACTCTGGGCCGAGGATAGCCCAAAAGGCAGGACTCTGAATTGATAATGCTGACCCAGAGCTACAAACCCTGGGAATTTGCGATGGGTCAGGTGGATGGGGATATGCTGGTAAGTGTCCTGCATATCCAGGAGGCTAGCCAGTCATGCTGATGCAGCAAAGGTAACAGGGTACCTAGGAAATTCATTTTGAATTTCTCCCTGGGGAGGAATTTGTTTAACTTTCTGAGGTCTAGAATGGGCGCATCCCCAGATTTCTTTGGAACTAAGTAATGGGAGTAGAACCTGTGTTTAGCTGATGCGGGGCACCAGTTCTATTGCCCTGTTGTTTAGAAGGCCCTGGATCTCGTGGTGAGGAGGTCTGACTGAGAGGTCGACAACCTGGGTTGTCGCTTGGAGAGGCAGTTGGGTTTTCCAAAGATTGAGAGAATAACCCTCGCTAATTATCCAAGGACCCATTTGTCCGAGGTTGGACTTCCACTGATTGTAGCAGTACATCAGATGACCTCCCACGGAGGAGAAAGTTCCATCTCGGGCAATGTGGATGGAACTGGGGCCGGCAATTCATAAGGTAGCGCTGGGGGCTTTAGGCCCCTGCGCTTTTTGCTGCGCCTTCTTTTGAGGTTGGGCAGGTTGGCTTTTATGGAAGCTTCCTCTGCCTCTGCCTCGAAAGGACTGGCGACTATGAAATCCATGCCCCGAGAGGGGGTAGGCGGGGGTCTAGCCAACTAAATGGCCGACCTAGTCTTCTGAGTGGCCTCTAGGGCTTGCTCTACCTGAGGACCAAAAAGATAGGAGCCATCAAAGGGCAGCGCCATTACCTGCTGCTGAGCATCATTCGTAAAGCCAGAAGTATGCAGCCAGGAATGGCGTCGAGTACAAATACCTGCGGCTGCTGAACGAGAAGCAGTGTCGAAAGCATCCATGGTGGCTTTGACCTGTTGGTTATTGGACTCAATACCTCTGATAATGGTTAGAAGGAGCTCTGACTTGGAGTCGGAATCTGGAAGAGCTTCAACCATTCGTTTCATAGAGTGCCACAGGATATACTCATACTGAGAAAAATAGCCCTGATAGCTGGCACTACGCATACTTAAAGTGGAGGCAGCAAAGACTCTCTTACCTAATGTATCAATTTTACAAGACTCTTTGTTAATCGGTCGAGCTGAAGTAGCTTGAGGAAGAACGACCTTGTCATTCTCTGCCAGGACTACAATAGGATCCGCAAAGGCTTGGGATGCCAAAATAGGACGATCCTTGGGAGCTGAATATTTCTTATCAATGGATTTAGCCACTGAGGAATAAGAGCAGGATTTTTCCATACCATTTGAGACAGCGTCTCGAAGGAGGGTTGAATCGGAGGAGTCAAATCCAGAGGGATCTCCGAAGCATGAAGATACTGGAGTCTTAATATTTTCCCAGGATCGATGTCCGTAGTCTGGAGAGAAAGAGTGGATCTCAGGTTCCTCAACAGAGACTTAAAGGATAGGTCCTCGACCACAGGCTCTGTAGTGAAGGATCCTGTTTCGTCACTTCATCACCCAACGAGGTCTGGGTCAGGCTCAACATCATCTCCTGATAGTCCAGGAAGGACTGTTTGGACAGGAAAGGAGTGAAAAATAGGAGAAGAAGAAAGAGCAGATAGAAAGGGAGAGTCCCTGAGGCCCCGCGCCAGGAGGCGAAGGAGTCTAAAATGGCGCCGCTGGAGGCGACGGGCGTTGAAGAAGCATCGCTGCACCACAGGCGGCACCGGCACTTCAGCCGGCGCCAGCGGCACCGCCTGGAAGACACATGGCGCCGCAGGCGGCGCCACGGTGACCGATCGGCAGTTAGGGACGGCGCCGAAGACGCAGCGGCGCGGTGGACGGCGCCCAAGGCCCCGTAGGCCGAAAACGGCGCCGGACAAGTGCAGCGACTCGGTGGAAGGCGCCGAGGACACCCTGGAACCTGGAAAGCAAGAGAAGGGAAAACAGGAGATAAGGGCATCGGTGTGGCCCCTGCACCGCAGCCATGTGGGGGGGAAACACCGCACGGAGTCGCTGGCACCGGGCGAGGCGCCGCGACTAGGAAGGTCCCACCGCCCTACCTGATCACCCGACGAGTCTCAAGGCTCCGGGCAGCCGAGCTAGGCAGAAGAACCAACCTCCGAGCCCATCGCTTCCATAAGAGCGCCCACTGATGAAACTGCTCATCTGGAGCCCTACCTATAGGCGGGTGGGGCCTATGTCAAGACGGCGGAAACCGGAAGTTGGCGACTCAAAGGAGGAGACCGCAACTGGGTATGATAACCGACCGTCCGAGCCGCAGACGATCGGGAGGCGACCTCGAGTGATGCCCTCTTTGACCTGGGGCCAAGAAGAGTTCGAGGTCAACGGTGCCGGAATGCGACTCGCTTATTTTATGCCGGGCGGGGACCGCCCATCCCCCGGCATCGGACTGACCGCTGTCGGAACCCCCGCTGAGGAGAAGGGGCTGACCGACCCAGCCCGACTGACTGAACAGCTTTCATACGAAGTCTCCCTACCGTCACCTGACCTGCTCATGGTCGACTCCGTCCAGTAGGCCGAGACTTCTTTACTATAAGTTAAATTTTAAAATATAACAGAAATAGAATAAAATTAAGCGATACTACTATCGAGATAAAATTACAAAAAAATAAACTGAAAACTGTGCTTAGTTAGAAGTTTGACTCCGACAGCAGTGATGTTGTCACTGAAGCATACTGACGGCGGGAAAAAGGAACTGAGGCGGTTGGAGGGTCCGCCGAGATAGTCATTACCGCTGAAATACCGCCGCGGGCGCCTATCTCTCGCGACGACCCTCCAGCAAAAGTTTGTTCCGATGGTCCTGGTGCCCAAGCAGATCCCACTAGTGTGAATAAGTGGTGAGACTTGTGTCCAGGAAGATCTACTACCAAAAGTCCCTCTGGGAAAATCTCCTTTAAAGAGCGATAGTTGACAATCTCAACAGGGGAGGGACTATTGGGGAGGTGCCCAAACGAGAACTCTACCATGCAGTGATTGGACCAAGTGAACTGATCGGTCTAGAAGACCAAGTCCAAAGTGTGTCTATGGTGGTGGGTCACAGAAGCAACTGCTTGTGTTAGGCCCAGTGATGTCATCAACTGGAGGAGGTTGCATCCAAAATATGAGGATTTGTCATCGACCCAAGCATTGAAGTCCCTTAGAATTAACCTTCTGGGGACTCCAGCACCCTGTTGACAATGAAACCATGACCTTCTGCAAGAAATACCCCCACCCGCCCCACTGGAGGGCTGCTAAACAAGGAGAATCCTGCAACCCGTACCTGAACCCCCACACATTCAAAGGATGAGGTAGAACCCACTAGGTGCACGGCAAAGTTCAGGCTTGATCTAAAGCAGATGGCCACACCCCCACCCCTCCGTTCCCTCCTTGGGCAGTGTCCCACAGAGTACTTGGCGGGGACAGTCACCTCCAAAACTGGCCCGGCATCATCTCCCAGCCAAATCTCCATAATGCAAGCCAGATTGACAAATGAAATCAAGCCAGCCATAATTGTGGTCTTGTTCCTCATCGATAGTACAACTGGGGCTGTGGACAGCCCGCTGGTACCTTGACAAGGCGCCCACTTGTAGCACCCGACATCCCGGGTTCAGTGGCGGACTTGGGGCCAGAGAGCTGGCTGGGGGAGAAGGATTGAGCATCCCTGGGATTGCTGTTCTTCTCTGGGGAGAGGGTAGAGTGTCGCTGCAGTGCGGACCCTCTGGCAAGGCTGAGGTTACGCTGCAGCTGGCACCACACGCTAGGGGGGGTGGAGCGGACGATGGCGTCATTGCACATCCCCACCCCCAGGGGAAATCTCCGCATAGTAAAAAAAAAAAAAAATCCCAGCCCTGTCCATGATGGCCCTGCCTCCATCGCTGCTCCCACCGAGATTAATATCCGCCGGGGGGGGGGGGATTCCACTCCTATGGCCCCACCCAGGGGGACAAGCCATGGTCAGAGAGCATGTTCCTGAAGGTAGGGGCACCTGCCCAGGCACAAGAGGGGGGGCAAGGGTGGCTGGATCCCCCAGTACAGGGGGAGGAAAGGCGATCGGGAACAAAAAAAAAAAAAAAAAGGGTCGCCCACGCAGACGTTATCTGTTGATGTCACCAACCCTATAACAGCATGAGGGGCCCAATTCCCTCCACAGTTCTTTCCCACCATCGACTCAATCACATGGGTCTCCACGGAAACTCTGACGTGCTTTGGTGCCATTTTTTGCCTACTGCTTTTCTAGACTTAATAGTTTGGAATCTCTTTTTCTAAAAGAGATTCCTTTCCCACATTTATGGTGAGAGTTAATCTTTGGACTTCTTATTTCCGTCGTTACTGCTGCGGTAAGAAGATTGCCTCTTCAGAACGAACACTCAATCTGTGTGCTGTCTTGGGCCTAGCCATGCAGTGCCTCGGACTGTGAGCTCTGCCAGAAGGTTAACCAAACCACCCTCAGGCGGCACCCTGGGATCTCTCCTTCCCAGTCACGGCAGGTTCATCAAGCTCCTTAGCCACTAAGGCCTGAGACAAGTCCTCGGGAAAAGTTATAAAAGACCGAGATCGGGTCCACTTTCTCCCAGTGGTGATCCCACCTCTGATGGCCTCTTCCTCATTGTCCAGGGATACTTTGTTGGCTGCGGCTGCACTGACGCTAAGCCTGCTGTCCAGGTCTCTGTTACTACCAGACACCTACCAACAGCACTTTCGCCTGATGTGCAAGGTGGACGCCCACTGGCCTCCGGGTTTTCGGCCCTTCTTCGTCGTACGACGGTCCCATCATCAACAGCCCTTCCATCGGGGCCTGATGCTTTTCCAGGTCCTTGCTTTCAAGGTCCATCTGACGGGTCATTGCTTCCTGTGCCATCGACTCCCAATCAACACAGCAGCCCACTGTCATCGACCTCAACAACATTTTGTTCAAATTCATGACTGTTTTGGTCCACCATTTAGGCGTGTATAGGCCAGCATTGTCTGCGCCGTCAACAGCACCGTCATCGTCGACACCACTTCGGTCTCTATGGGCTGTTCCCCGTGGGCCGCCGTCGGTACCTCAGTCGTCGGACCTGAAACTGGAACAGGTCAATGTCGAGGAGATGTACCATCTTGATCTCATCTTACCTGAAGAAGAGGAGGAAGAGCGCCTCTTCTCTGACAGATCCATAGCTTCCTCAGTGAGCAAGAACTCTCTCAAACACACTCTTAGGTCTTCTCCAGAGGACTCTACCTTCTTCAATGTATTGAAGCAGCTGTCCTCAGACATGGGCTTTCATACTGAGGAGGAGGATGCCACCAGAAGAGACCTGGTGGACTTCTTAGAAATTCCAGAGTCCGCTCCTAAAGTCATTCTTCCTATCCTTCCTGCACTAAGGAATGCCACAACTGCAGCCTGGCACAGGCGTGTGACATTGTGTCATCCATTCCCTGCAGATCTGATCAATTATATCATGCCCCTCAGGGTCTTCCATACTATGCTGCCTAACCGGAGTCAGATTCCGTGGTTATAA
Source organism: Neoceratodus forsteri (assembly GCA_016271365.2). Classification (NCBI taxonomy): domain Eukaryota; kingdom Metazoa; phylum Chordata; order Ceratodontiformes; family Ceratodontidae; genus Neoceratodus; species Neoceratodus forsteri. The sequence goes on along the minus strand of CM028135.1, from coordinate 199,023,374 downwards.
AGGCAGCCCATAATATTTCCAAGATGCCCAAGCACCTTAGTCCCCACCCCCCGACAGAGAATTCAGCAGGATTGATCTCTGAGGCAAGAGGGTTTATGCCTCCTCCACCCTTGGGCTGAGGATTGCAAACTACCTTTCTCATATGGTTACGTGCCAGAATGCCTTTGAAGAAGGCAAAGCCACAGCCCAGGCCCTTCCTGATTGTACCCCAAAACAAGAGGTTCTTAAGTGCCTGCAAATGCTGAGGATATTAGCAAGCACCTCTTATGGGTCCTCTGTGATATCTCGATACTGGTACCAGGGCTACTGCCACCGACATTTGCCTTTGTAGGCACTCCTGGCTTAGGGTTTCGGGTTTGCCTGCGGATGTTCAGCAAAAGGTGCTCAGTACCCCTTTTAATGGCTCCAAGTTGTTCATTCCAGATGCGTAGGATATCATAAATAAGCTGCAGGCATCTGGCAGGGCTATCAAGTCTGTCCATTTGCTCTACCGTACAAAACCCAAGTGCAAACAGTGCACTCCCTTTCGTAAGGTGTCCCACAAATCCGTAGTAGCCTCTTGGCCGCAAGGCAAATTCAGAGCCTCCGCTGCTTTGCCCACCCCCTTCTCTGCCAGAGCCGCGGCCAAGCACCCCAGGGGTAGTGGCTGGATCTGCCTCCGGTTGATTCCTTGCCAGACCCCCCCCTTCCAGTCCCTGACCAAGAGGTGGTGGTTGAAGGTCGGTTCTCCCTCCATCTCAATCGGTGGAGAAACATCATGTCAGATGCCTGATTCTTCAAATCATAGAAAGGGGTCACACTCTGTAGCTCATCAAGCCATCCCCAGAGACTCATCCAGCACCCTCCACCTACCCCCAGTTCACTTGTCTGTTCTCTGGGAGGAGGTATAGTCCCTTCTGCACAAAAAAGGCTATCAAGCTAGTGCCCAGGCACCAGAGACACACAGGATTTTACTTCAGTTTCTTCCTGATCCCGAAAGAACCAGAGACCTGAGGCCCATCTACACCACAAGGACCTCAGTCTCTATGTCCAGTACAAAAGTTTTGAATGGTAACTGCCAGGCTTGCTGCCCCTTCTCAAGCAGGGCACTGGCAGTGTTGTCTGGACATGCAGGACTTGTACCTGTACATCTGAGTGTTTCCAACCCACAGGAAATTTCTCCAGTTTCCTTTCCAGGGCTAGCATTACCAATTCAAAGTATTGCCCTTTGACTTATTCTCTGCACTGTGGGTCTTCACCAAATGCATGGCAGCAGTAGCTGCAGCTCTCAGCTCTCAGAAGAGAGGGACTATATGTTTTCACCTATCTGGACAATTGGCTCCTAAAGGCCCTGTCGAAGGAACAGCTCCTTCAGACTCTGGAGAGAGCTCTTCGGCTGTTTCTCTCCCTTGGCATTATGGTCAGCTTGCCCAAGTTGGTGCTAGTACCATCCCAAAGGCTGCAGTATGTAGGGGTGGTTCTAGACTCAGTTCGGGGAAAGGCATTCCTGCCTCAGAACAGGGTGGAGTGCCTTATTGCCTAGGCTCAGGAGGTCACCCAGAGCCGTTAGATCCCTGCAAGAGTGTACTTGAGGCTGTTGAGATTGATGGCTGTGGCCATCCCCACTGTTCCACTGGCCAGGCTCCACATGCGCATCCTCCAGTGGACTCTCTGGGTACAATGGGACCAGCGCATGGATGAATTAAATCAGTTGATGCTGGTCTCCTCCCTAGTCCACAAGATGCTCCAGTGGTGGATGAACCCCCTGAACTTACTACAAGGTGTCCCCTTCCAGATCTCCACCAACCCAGCAGATCCTCACCACAGATGCCTCTGGTTTGGGCTGGGGGCTCATCTGGGTCCTTTTCAAACTCTGGGATCTTGGTCCCAGATTGAAACCTCCTGCATATCAGTGTCCGGGAGATGCGGGCAGTCCTGTATGCCATGCAGACCTTTCAGAACCATCTCCTCCCGGTCAGCTGTTGATTCAGTCTGACAACCTCAGTGTTGTATATTACATCAACAAGCAGGGTGAGCACATTCATATCCCGTGCAGGGAACCCATGAGAGTGTGGTACTGGGCATTAGGACCACTGGCCCAACTCTCTCAGTGGTTCATGTCCCAGAGTGCTAAACACTCTAGCGGACAGCCTCAGCCAGATGCAGTCCAGCATGCAGGAGTGGAAGCTTCTCTCATCCATCACAGAAGATCTGTTCGACAGATGGGTCATCCAGAGTTGGACCTTTTGCCTCCCCACTCAGTGTAAAGCTGTGATCCAGGGCATGGAGTTTTCTGGTGAGTGGCGTTCTTCTTCTCCTGGGCGGAGGTTTCTTTACATCTTCCCTCCATTTACTCTGATTCACAAGGTACTAATCAAGCTGCAGATGGAGGGGCCAGCATGATCCTGGTAGCTCCATTCTGGCCTCGACAGATATGGTTCCCATTTCTACAGCAGCTAGCGGAGGAACCTCTGGTCCCTCTCTCTCCCTGCAGGAATCTGGTGATGCAGGCTCAGGGGACCCTGGTACATTCCAACCTCAAGTCCCTCCATCTGCATGCTTGATTCCTGTGGGCATAGCCATTGCCAGGTTTGAGGTTTCCCACAGGGTGGCGGATGTCCTAGTGGCCACTTGGAAACCCTCCACTCAAGCCACTTATGACATGAAGTGGAAGAGGTTTGCATCTGGGCTATGAGTACTACCTGGGTGGAGTCCAGTATCTGCATCGAGGAAGAGAAGGACCTGGAAGTGATGATCACTAGTGACCTGAAGCACTCCATGTAGTGCAAGAAAGCAGCAGCAAAGGCAAACAAGATGCTGGGATGCATATCTAGGGGGATCAGTAGTAGGAGAGAGGAGGTTATACTGCCGTTGTACAGGTCACTGGTAAGGCTGCATCTACAGTACGGAGTTCAGTACTGGTGCCCACACCTTGAAAAGGACATTACCCTGCTGGAGAAGGTCCAGAGGAGGGCTACAAAGATGATAGTGGGTCAGCAGGGTAAAGCATACAAGGAGAGGTTGAGGGCATTGAACATGTACTCCCTGGAAAACAGGAGAGAGAGAGAGAGAAAGGAGGCATGATTGGAACCGTCAAGTCTTGAAAGGGATAAATAAGGTTGATAAGGAGAGTCTCTTTAAGCTGAGTGGCAACCATAACACTAGGGGCACAGTCTTAAGCTGGAGGGTGGGAGGTTTAGGAGGGAGGTCAGGAAGCACTTCTTCACAGAGAGGGTGGTGGACACTTGGAATGCTCTGCCAGAAGAGGTCATCTCGTTGAAGACAGTGGGCAGCTTTAAGAGAGGCTGGGATAGGCATGGGGGAGGGTAAGAATCATGGGTAGAGAGGATGGGAGGAGTGGGGAGGAGGGCAGTGACATTAGCTCAAGCTGTGGACTCTGCTAATACGAGCAGACTTGATAGACCAAATGACCTTCTTCTGCTGGGTTCTTCGTAGGCTGCCAAACATAGTCTGGACCCTTTCACTTGTCCAGTGAGCCAGATTCTGACTACCTGATATCGCTGTCGGACTCAGGTCTCCAGTGCTCCTCCCTCAAGGTGCACCTTTTGGCTATCTCGGCCTTCCAGGAGCCTGTGGGTGACTGCACCATGGCTCAGCTGGATGTTTCCTGTGCCTTCCTGAGGGGCATCCTGCATCTGAAACCTCCAAACTGTTCTGTCCCGGCTTGGGATTTGAATTTTGTTTTGGAGAAACTGACCTTGTCTCTTTCTGAGCCAGATTCGACTTGGGAGCTACGCTTCCTTTCTTGGAAGGCATTATTTTGGTTGCTGTTACTTCTGCTCAAAGGATTTCCAAGCCTCAAGCCCTCTGGTGTGAGGGAGCCTTATCTGATTTTTCACAAAGACACAGTGTCTTTATGCACGAATCCTAAGTTGCTCCCTAAGATGGTGTCTGAGTTTACCCTGGACCAGTCTATCAGTTCCTGTTTATTTTCCTGAGTGTGCCAATCCAGCTGAAGCACTGCTCCATACGCTTGATGTGCACAGAATTTGAAGTATTACCTGCTCGTGACTAAGGAATACAGGAAGTCAAGCAACTTTTGTTTCACCACAGGCAGAGAGGGCATTTGGGTTTCTAAACAATGTTTGTCTAAATGGTTGGCAAATTGCATTGTGTTCTGCTACAATAAGTATGGGAAAGAGTTTCCAGGAGCAGTGAAAGATCATTCCACAAGAGGCATGGCTACCTCTGTGGCCTGTTTCAGAGAGGTCTCAGCCATGGGACATTTGGTATGGCTAGCACTTGGAGTACTGTCCATACCTTCACCAAGCACTACAATCTGGACATTGCCTCAAGAGCCTGTGCAGGTTTTGGCAGGGCTGTACTGCAGGGCCTCCTGCCTTAAGTTTAGGGATGCCCATCCTCTCAGACTGTTTCTGTGCATATGTAACTGCTTGGGACTTATTCCATCTGTGGGACCTGATGACTGAGATACCCCAAAGAAGAACAGTTACGTAAGAACTTACTATAATAGTAGATCTTGAGGTGATCTCAGTCATCAGGTCCTTCTTCCTCCCACCATCCCCTTTTTGGGGTCTGTCTCTAGAACTGGCTTTGGTTTAACCAGCCTTCATATGGGCCTGAGCACTCTCTCTCTCTCTGTCTCGCTCCCTTGGTCCCCTGGCTTGCGCTTATGCCCCATCATCTCTGAGGGAAAGAACTGGAAAGAACTGAGGAGGGAGGGCCGCTATGCCTTTATATTTTTTTTTTATTATTATTATTTATTTAGTTCTAGGATTACACTACTTTTGAGCCGAGGTCTTTTACAAAGGTTCCACGTCAGAAGTAAGTACAGAGGATAAAATGAAAATACAACAATCAATAGTGATACAACAAGGAGTGACTACAGACAAATTTGGTTCAAGGTTAAGGTGAATACATTTGCAGGATGGTACAACATGTAGCAAGACACCAAGGGAAGGCCTTGGTTTAGCAACACCAGGAGAAGGTACAGAGACAAGGGGAGAGCAGGGTGGGGGACTAGGATGCAGCCGGAGGTATTTGTCAGAGCGATGGTAGGAGAAGTGCTGGTAACAGTGGGGGAGAGGTGGGGGAGGGATGGTGGAGAGGGGCTGTGGTAGAGATCAGGGAGGAGGGAAGCTAGGAGATAGGACTGATTGGTGTAGAGCTGAATGTGGCAGAAGGGAATGGGCAGAAAGGAAATAAGTGCATCAGTGGGGTACAAAGCGGCTGAAAGGGTGGAGGGTGGGACTGGAGTCATGAGAGGCAATTACAGGTGCTGGAGGAGATGGCGTCAAGATTAGGTGAGGCAGTCACAGGAGATGGAGGCAGTAAGATGGAGCAGGAGTCTTGTTTTAAAGATTCCAAGAGTTGGAGCTGTTGAGATGGTGGGGCTGAGGCTATTCAGCCAAAGTGGAGCTTTGTAGGTGAAGGAATGTTGATCCTGTGTGGTGCAACAGCGGGAACTTGCAGGAGTTGCATTTTGATCTCCTGGTGATCTTTGAGATGTTTTTGTTGTGAAGCAGGGCTATGACACCTGGGGTGCAAGGCCGAGGCTAATTTTCTTTGCCACGTGCAGGTGAGATATTTAATGCGGTTGGAAAGCTGGAGCCAACTGGATTTAGCATAAAGTCGCTAGGTATGTGTGAGACGGTGGGCCCCAGTGATGTCGACATGCCTTGTTGAGGGCTGTTGATATATGTCTGAGGATAGTCGACGTGGCTGAGCCGTGAGATGATGAGACCATAGTCGATAATCAAGACCACGGAACCTGAACGCAATCTTCAATGCATCAGGAGTGAGATGTTGTCCGTGTTTGTAAGGTAGACTACAGAAGTATTAGTATTTCTAATACATTTCGAGCATGCGCCTGTGAGAGATTGGGGTCACAGTATCCCAAGGTATTTGAAGGACAGAACCTGTCTCGAGGGTATTCCCTTGTGAGGTGGAGATAGTCAAGGGGTGTAGCTTATGCTGATTGTTAGAGCTGCAGAAGAGCATAGACTTTGTTTTTTGTGGTTAAGGACAAGTTTGTGGTTAAGAAACCATGATTCAATGGCACTGAAACCAATTTGGAGATTGAGTTGTAATGACATGGGTTCTTTGGAGAGGACAAAACAACTGCATCACAGCATATAGGATGATTTGCTCCGGTAAGATTGGCGGTAGGGAATTTAGAAAGAGGCTGAACAGGAGCGGGCCTAGTATCGAACCCCTGGGGACACCAGAGTGAACTGGCAAGGTATCAGAAAGAGCATTGGTAATTTTTACTCTTATGAAGCGGTTTCTGAGGTAGCTTTGGAACCATAGGGCAGCGCCAGGAGAGAGACCGTGTTCAGTAGTTGGTCAACCAGCAGCCGATGGTGGACAGTATCAAACGCCTTGAGAGGTCGATAAAGACTGCCCCAGTAAGTAGGCCCTTGTCAAGAGAACTATGCACAACTCCGGTGAATTCAAGGAGAGCAGAGGAGGTGCCGTGACCTTTTCTGAAACCGTGATGTTATGCGCACAGTAAATTGTATTTGTCCAGATAGTCAGTCAGTTGGTCCGCTACAATGCGCTCGAGTGCCTTGGAGAGCAGGGGCAGTATAGAGATCGGACGATAGTTTGAGTGACTGGTCTTGTCACCACTTTTATGGACTGGAGTCACAGTGGCAGTTTTCCATCTGTCCTGGAATTGACTGGAGCTGAGAGAGAGGTTCAGAATTTTAGTTAAGGGACGAAGAACATCCTCAAGAGTAAGTGACAGCAGCTTAAGGTCCAAGGTGTCACCACTAGTTCTGGATTTAGAGATGGCAGCAGTAATATAGCGTGTGCTTCATTCATCTTGGACCTCCCAAAAGTAGAAATGAGGGTGATTAACCTGAGCATGGTGGGTGTTGGAGGAGGTGACGCTTTCTTCAAAAAATCAGGAGAGAGAACGGAACTAAGGTCAGTAAAAGCTGTATTAAAGGTGTTAGTGATGACCACTGGGTCAAGGGTAGTGATCCCATCAACTATTAGCATGGCCAGAGAGGTTTTTGGCTACTTCCCTGTGATTTCCTTGATATTATCCCAGAAGGCTCGTCCGTTTCCCCAGGTGTTGGTGTGTGCATACTTGTAAAAGGAACTTTTCGTTAGCCGGATGGCTTTTGTACAGGTATTACGGGGTTTGTATTTTTGTATGTCAGATTGCTTGCCTGTAGCTTTAGCCACTGCCCAGAGATGGTCCCTTGATTTCAGCTGAGAAGAGCTCAGCATTGATCCAGGGGTTACAGAATGTTTTAGCTTTGTGTTTTTAACAGGGGCAAAGAGGTCACAGGCCCTGTTGAAAGTGGTGATGAAGAGGTCAAGGGCCATGTTAACATTCGTATAGTGACTAGGTAGCCAGTCTTGCAGTTTCAGGTAGTGTTTAAGATGGGTAAGTTGTCCACGAGGGAGGACCCTACTATAGATGATTTTAGGAGGGCTTGAGAAATTTGTTGGACCATTCACAAACGACTGGGGAGTGGTCACTGAGGGAATCCAGGAGAACGGTGGTACGAGAGATCCTGGAGGGGTGGCTGGTAAGTACCTAGTCCAGGAGGGTACTAGTGCTGGACTTATAGTTTGTCTCTAGTAGGGCTGGCAACCATCTGTGTGAGGTTGGGCAGCAGCTATGGCATCTTTATGCGCTTCTACATCTGACGCTAGCCAGTTTATGTTGAAGTCTCCTAGCAGGATAAGTTCAGAACCAGGAGGTTGGGAGTTGATAAGTTGAGAATATCGCTGAGACTATTGACCTGATCCTTGGGTGGGATATATACGGAGACAGTTGTGAGGGCTTTATGGTTGAGTCTGAGGAGAATTTTTATAGGTAGGATCTGGGCCAAGGAGTTGGGCGTCAGAGTTGCAATGGGGTGCCCCATAAGAGTGTCTTTGATATAGATGGCACAGCTTCCTCCTTTCTTAGAGACACGATCCAATCTGAAAACACTGTAGTCCTGCAAGGTTTTTGCCAGATCAGGAACTTTTGGCATCAGCCATGTTTCGACAACTGCTAGGACATCAGGGTTATGTTGTCTTATGAAGGATTGAAGAGCATCAAACTTAGGCAGCAGGCTGCAGATGTTAAGGGTTGTGAGAAGAAGAGCACCAGTAGTTAACTTGTAGCATGGGCTGCAAGGGCCAGGGTTTGGATGGACGTTGCCTGAAATCAGTAGGAGGAGGAGTAGAAGTTTTATAGAGCATAAGCATAACTCCTTAAGGGATAATTTATGACGCCGTTTTATGGAGGAGCAGCAGGCAGGTTCCAGATGGCAGCCCCAGTGAGATGCAGTATGATGCACAGTGGATAAACTGGCCCACAGACCAGGCTTAGTGGCTTTTAGAAGCATCTATGTATTGACAAAAGGGTGGTCCATGAGGAGGACTGAGTAGTAGTGGAGAGTTCCTAGGAGCAGCAGGTTATGACTAAGTAGCTGGTGAGGGGCAGGGGTGGCAGGGGCCAGGAGGGAGAAAAGGGGTGGCAGATGAAGGAGGGAGAGGAGAGGTATGAGCAGGGAGGAGAGAGCCTGTGGCAGGCATTGGTGCACAAGTGGCAGAGGGATAGCTGTGGACCGGGACAGAAGTGAGTAGTCTGGAGAACAGAGGGAGGAGGCTTTAAGGAGTTAGAGTAGAGAGAGAGAGCTGAGTTTAGGCAGGCACTGGTATGGGACAAGAAAGAGATGGAAGAAAGCGTGAGGGCCCAATTCAGGTGAACCAACAGGCTAGTAAGGGCAGGAGTGATCGGGGCAGGGTTTAGCATATTTAATTAAGTAGGAGGGGTGGGCAAAAATTTTGCAGAGTCAACGAATTTCAATGGGTGCAGAGCCAGGCGAGCAGAGCAGAAGCAGAGCGATACAGGGTTCCAATCAGGAGCAGCACAGGCAGCGGGAGTCCAATCGGGGAGCGAGGCAGTGAGCGGTAGTCCAATGGTAGCTGCCCACGGCTTCCCTGACCCCAGGCAATATTCTTACCCGGTGGAGCTGGAACTCAGAGGCGGGCGGGAGTGGCAGCTTGTGCGTCTGGCTTCAGGAGCCGTGGCCACGCCAAAAAATGAACCCGGCGGCCTGGTCAGGGGCTGGATCCAGTGGAGCTGGAACTCAGAGGTGGGCGGGAGTGGCGGCTTGTGGAGCTGGCTTCAGGAGCTGCGGCCACGCTGAAAAATGGACTCAGTGGCTCGGTCAGGGGCTGGATCTAAGGGGGATGGTAATGTCAACAGATGATGTTGGCGTGGGTGGCCCCAGTTGTACTGCCGAAAATCTTCTGTGTGGCTTCTGCTTCACTGACGGTGAAGATCTTACTGAGATACAGCTCTTGCAGCAGGTTACACCATTAGGACTGAAGCGCAAGGCCAGGACCTACGGAAAAATTCTGCTAGCTATCTTCGAGCGGGACCGCCCGACGTCCGATCCCGCCTCCGATGTCAGGCGTGGTACATAAGGGGTGGTCCATTGATTCCTAGTTCTTTCCCCGCTGCCGACTTGCATGCCTCGACCCTCTGGTCTTAGTCTAGCGCAGGACGCGGTTGCAGAGCTTTCACGGGAATTTCATCCTACTTTGAAGAATTTTTCGCTGATGTCCTCTCCGACCTCCGGCATACATCGTAAAAATGATTACTTCGGAAGCAGATCCCTTTAAGGACCCCCACATGGCCTGCGTCCGGTGCCTGGGCCCAGAGCACAATACCCAGGCCTGTTCCTCTGCCAGGGGTTTAATAGCCGCACAAGGATCCGGCGCCAGAAGGCTCTTCAGTTGCCTGCTGGAAGAAAGTTGAGAGCCATGTCCTCTAAAGGGAATCTTCGAAATCCTACAAACATGCCAAAAGAAGAGAAGGAGAAGGACCCTTCCAGGTCTCCGACGAGGGCCTCCGAGTCCCGCAGCTCGGGTCAAGTCTGACCGGTCTCCATCCAGGGCCTCTTCTCTCCCCGGCTGCGGTTACTGTTTCTCGCTCTTCGTAGGCCCCCTCCCCGCCAGGCTGTCGTCGCCCCTCCACCCCAAGGCCCTCGGCGAAGTCCGGGAGCCGCCGCCACCACCACCATAGGTCGGGTTCCCCGCCGGCCGGGCACCCGACGTCGGGCCTCTTCCGCTCCACCCGCAAAATGTTGGAACTTACCCCTCTGAAGAGGCCAGTAGACAAGGCGCCGCTTCGACCTACGTCGACCGTCAGTCATCCCTCCTCGGAGCCGTCGTCGGCCGCGAGACCGTCGTCGGCCAAGCCTTCCCACTGGACGTCAGTTGGGGGACCGACGTCCGCCACGCCTGAGAAGAGGACTCCTGTGCCTCCGACCGTCGTCGGGCAGGAGTTGCTGACGGAGGAGGATCTGACGCAGCCCGAAGACAAGATGGGCGACCCTGGCCTCGTGCAGTCTCCTAGGGCTCCCTCGCCGCTGCCCGAGGTCCCTGTGGAGCCGCCGCCGACCTGACTACCGCCTCCGCGCCGGGCCGCCGGGATTGTCTTTAGCGGAAGTGAAGGATCTCTTCACGTACTGGTGGGACACCATCAAGAGGGATGTGGTGCCCACTGCTCTTCCTCCTCCTCCTCCTCCGGCCCGCCCCTACACCTGCGGGGTCGACTGGCCGTTCAACCCTCCCCAGGGAGTCCAGATCTCCTCCCAGGGGTCGATCAGATAAGAGGAGACCTCCGTCAAGATCGTCTTCTGGATCACCCAGCCCCAAGAGATCCAGGGGACACCGACGTTCGCCGTCGACGGAGGACACGGGATCAGTTTACTCCACCTCTAGATCCCCATCTCCAATTTCCATCCCTTCTCCGGACCCACGTGAGACGCCACGGTCTCCTCCAGATGACCCCTCGTTCATGGATATCATGCGCCATATCCAGGAGAATATGGGGTGGGATGCGGAAGAGTTAGACCCCGAAAGGCTACGCCTTGCCAAGTATCTTCGGCAAAAGGACCCCAAGCCTGTGGTGGTGCCACCCTTGGTAGACACTTTTGTGGGCGTCACCAAGGCACGTAGGACGTCCACATTAAGCTCCTGGCGGTGCAAGAAAGCTGACTGTCCTTACAAGGCTCCTAAGGAGGACCAGTATCTGGCACGAATAACCTCAGGCGATTCTCTGGTCATCACAGCCCCACATGACCGGTCACAGAGGCGCAGCATTTGAGCACACTACCACGGATCCAGAATCCAAGCAATTGGACTCTCTGGGCAGGCGTACGTCAGCTTCCGCTACTCGCCCATCAGATCCTTAATTACTTGACCTATATGGTTCAGTTTCAGAACGCTCTGTGGGAACAGGGTCTGGAGATAGCTGAGAAACTACCCGATGGTGAGCAGAAGGAGGAGATGCTCCAGCTCCTCCGCATGGGTTCAGACGCGGGGACCTAAGTGCTTCGAATGCTAGGTGACATTCCGCTGGACTCATCGGCCCGAGCAGCAGCCTCGGTGTTTGCCTCGAGACACCCTGGCTCTGTGTCTCTGAGCTTACTCCCGGACGCCCAGAAGAACATTATGGACGCCTTTCGAGGGAGATGTTTTATTTGGTAATCCTTCTGAGAAGATTATTACCAAACTTCAAGAGGCCGGGAAGGCAGTGAGGTCGGTCCAGGCCATGTACCGACCTAGGCTTGGTTCTTTCGTAGGACCCAAAGCCGCTGCGGGACGGACACAGAGGCAGCAGCCCCGGCCCGCTACACACCAGAGGGGCTCTGCTCAGAGAACCCAGGTAACAGCCCGCTAGCCGAGGTCAGCGCCCCCTAGGCCTACCCAGCAACGGGCCCATCTGCCGCCACAGCCTGACTCCTTTCCGGCCCCGCCCTCAGGATCAATGGGAAATTATGGTCGGGGTCGATTATGTAACTTCCTGCCGGGATGGCAGGCTATCACCACAGACAGGTGGGTTCTGCAATTGGTCAGTCTTGGCCACTTTATAGAGTTCGCAGAAAAGCCACCCGAGGGCCTCCTCTGCTCTCCGGTATCCGGGTCAGCACAGAAACTTAATTTGGCAAGAGGTACTCACGCTCCTAAAAAAGGGGGCGATAGAGTACGTCCCGGAGAACCAGAGAGGACAAGGATATTATTCCCACTTCTTCCTGGTTCCAAAGAAAACAGGGGACCTCCGTCCGATTCTGGACCTCAGCGACCTCAACGTGTCGGTCGCCTACAAAAGATTCCGCATGGTGACTCTTCCGGGCCTTATTCCCATGCTGAAACAAGACGCCTTTCTGGCGTCCCTAGACATGCAGGACAGCGACCTGCATATCCCCATAGCTCAGTGCGACCAGAGGTTCCTGCGCGAGGTTCCTCGACCACCATTTTCAGTTCCGAGCCTTCGGCTCGGACTGTCATCTGCACCAAGTGGTCTTTACCAAGTGCATGGCAGTCATGGCAGCGCCTCTAAGGAGACAGGGCCACTGTGTGTTCCCCGCACCTCGACGACTGGCTTCTCATGGCCGCCTCAGAGAGGCGTTGTTGCTTGCGGTCCAGAGCACTCAAGACTTGTTCCAGTCTCTGGGCATTCTCATAAATTCGAAGTTCTCTTGGTACCGTCGCAGAAACTGCAATTTATAGGCGCAGTTCTGGACACTGTCAGGAAGAGCCTTTCTTCCGGGCGACAGGCGGAGCGCATCAGGTCCCTCATAAGGGATTTGTCTTCAACAAGATCGTACCTGCCAGGTCGGTCCTTCGTCCTGCTCGGACACATGGCTGCGTGCTATTCCGACGGTCCCTCTCGCACGGCTCCACATGCGGGTAACCCAGTGGATGCTCAGGGCAATGGGACCAAAGGCAAGACCACTTGCAGCATCCGTCAGGATCACGAAATCTGTGATCCGCGACTGGCAGTGGTGGCTAGCCCCGGTCGCTTTCAGGCGCTCCCGTGTAGCTGCCCTCGGGAGGTAACCCTCACCACGGATGCTTCAGGTCTCAGGTGGGGGGCACACCTGGACGGGGTGAAGTCTCAGGGTTCATGGACCCCGTTGGAGGCTCATCTCCATATCAATGTTCTAGAGATGAGGGCGGTCCTCTATGCCCTGCAGGCTTTTCAGTCGATAATCCCACGTGCACTCTCCTGCTTCAGACAGACAACACGGCGGTGATGTATTACCTCAACAAACAAGGAGGCGCACCTTTACCCCTTTGCAGGAGGCCATGAGAGTGTGGGATTGGGTAACGGACACGCGCAAACCTGATCGCTGTACATGTTCCCGGGTTGACAACACATCGCAGAGCGGCCTGAGTCGCTCCCAGGCCAGAGTCCACGAGTGGGAACTTCTTCAGGAGGTGGCAGAGGATCTGTTCCTTCGATGGGGAACTCCAGAGCTGGACTTGTTCGCATCCCCATCCAACGCAAAACTGCCCAATTTTTGCTCGCTAGATCCAGGGCCTGGTGCTTTCTGGCGAGACGCGTTGTCCCTCTCCTGGGCGAACAGATTCCTCTATGCCTTCCCTCCCTTCCCGTTGATCCAAAGAGTTCTTCTCAAGCTGCGCAGGGAGCATGCACAAATGATTCTGGTGGCCCCATTCTGGCCCAGACAGATCTGGTTCCCCTGCTGGTACAGCTATCTCGGGAACCCCGCCCCGCTGCCGCCAGCTACCACCTACTGTCTCAGGAGAATGGTTCATTGCTCCATCCGGATCTGCGTTCTCTGAACCTGCATGCTTGGCTCCTAGAGACATAGCCATCTTGCGTCTCGGGGTCTCGCAAGAGGTTGCAGAGGTTCTTTCTGCAGCCAGAAAGCCGGCAACGCATGCGACGTATGCCATGAAGTGGCGCCGTTTTTGTTTATGGTCACGGGCTCGTGATCTTTCCCCTTTAGGTTGTCCTGTGGGAGTAATTTTGGATTATCTCCTCTCTCTTTTTCATTCAGGCCTAGCCTACTCCTCTATTAAGGTGCACTTGCTGGCTATTTCTGCATACCACCTTCGTTGTGGGACTGTTGTACTGTTGCTCAATTAGATGCATCTCGGGAATTTCTTAGAGGGGTGTTACCTTAGGCCTCCCATTAGGGTCCCGGTGCCTCCATGGGATCTGCTCTTTGTCTTGGAACAGCTCACACTCCTCCCTTTGAACCTGCTGCGATTACGAAGCTATGTTTTCTGTCGTGGAAGACGTTATTTTTAGTTGCTGTTACTTCAGCTAGAAGGATTTCTGAGCGTCACGCTCTCATGTGCAAAGAGCCTTATTTAGTTTTCCACCAGACATAGTATCCCTGAGGACGAACCCTAAGTTTCTGCCTAAGGTGGTTTCGGCACTCACTCTAAACCAGGATATTGACCTTCCGGTCTATTTCCCGAGTTATTCTAATAGAGGAGAGGCCTTGCTCCACACCCTGGATGTTCACCGCAGCCTGAGGTATTACCTCAACAGAACTAAACCCTCTCGTAGTTCTGACCAGCTTTTGTTTCCTTCTCTCAGAGAATGATGGGCCATCCAGTATCCAAACAGACCCTGTCTCGCTGGCTTGTTCAGTGTATTTCATACTGTTATGATATTACAGAAGCCCCTCCCGGTTCTATCCGGGGTCATTCTACCAGGGGATGGCTACTTCCTTTGCAGCACTTAAAACGTCTCCATCTCTGCTATTTGTGCTGCAGCCACTTGGAGTTCTGTGCATACCTTTATCAGGCATTATAGTCTGGATATCTATTCTCGGAGGAGAGCCGGTTTCGAGCCTAGCGGTGCTGCAGGGTCTCCTGTCCTAAGTCAGGACCTGGAATGTTTTCCTTTCATTTTACCTCCTCCGGATCTTCTGGCAGCGTTACTGCTTGGGAATCAGTCTAATGGTGTAACCTGCTGCAAGAGCTGTATCTCGAGTAAGGTAGTACAGTTACGTAAGAACTTACCGTATTGGTAGATCTTCGAGAACAGTTTCTTGCAGCAGGTACCTTCCCACCTACCTTCCCCTTGGAGGAGGTATGGTTCTGCTCCTCTTTATTGGGATTTCCTTCATTATTGTCTTCTGACGGTGGATCCTCAGTCTCCCCTTCTGATGTCATCCTGCGGCCGGGAGTCTCTGGCGGGAGAACTGGGGAATCTGGCGGGACCGCCCCCTTATGTACCACGCCTGACGTCGGAGGCGGGACCAGCCTCGGGGGCGGTCCCCGCTGAAGATAGCTAGCTAGAATTTTTCCGTGGGGTCCTGGCGCCTGCCGGCTTCAGTCCTAATGGTGTAACCTGCTGCAAGAGCTGTTCTCGAGATCTACTGTTACGGTAAGTTCTTACGTAACTGTACTTTCCATCTGTGGGACCTGATGACTGAGATCCCCTCAAAGATCTACTGTTACGGTAAGTTCTCACATAACTGTTCTTTCCAAGGTTCCACCACCCTTAATGTAAGAAAAAATTACTCACTGTAGTAATATTGTTTCTTCCAAGGTGTCCTTTAGCATCAGTAACATCAGCAGTAAGCTGGCTAGGCTGAGCTGCCTTGGAGGTGGAGAGTGTGGTAATGAGTTAAAGGAATTAGGTAATCAGAAGAGAATTAAAGGGTGCGCTGAGTGGAGCTTGCCCAGAGGGCACCAGAATTTTTTCAAAGCTATGATGGGAACATGCCCATATAAAGACTATACTAACAGGCTTTAAAACTATGTAAAATACAAAAACTGGAAAGGTAGTAAGAGGAAACAGATCTTTGCTTTAAATGCAGTCAAAATCTAGAACAAATCTGGCAAAACCATAGGAAGCCGAGTCCTCTTCACTTAGGTTACTAGGGGATGAAGGATGGGAGATTACTGATGCTAAAGGACACCTTGGAAGAAACAATATTACTACATTAAGTATTTTTTTTTTCTCACCCCAGGAGTCCTTTAGCATCAGTAACAGTAGCAGACTACAAAGCAGTGCAGTCGGTAGATGGGTACAGAACCTACTTAGGGAAGAGGCTCTGCTGCTGCAGGACTGCCCTGCCAAATTTGGCATCAGGTCTCGACTGCACATCCAGGCAGTAATGCTTTGTGAATGTGTGTACAGTCTTCCAGGTGGCTGTTTTGCAAACCTTGAGTAAGGGAATATCCCTTGCAGCTGCCATTGTTGCAGCAGTGCTCCTAGTGGAACGAACCTTGAGGCCTTGAAGAGGCCGCTACCAGCCTGTTCTGCAACCAAACTGAAAGCAGGAGACTATCCAACGAGAGATGGTTCTTTTGGTGGCTGGTTTTCCTCTGCCTGCTTCCCCATAGGTGAGGAAAAGCTGCATAGTAGAGTCCCTGAACTGCTTGGTGTCTCTAGGTAGTAAGACATGGCGCTTTTAACATCCAGACTATGAAGCTTGCATTCCTCTGGAGTGGATTTGTCAGTGAAAACACAGGAAGGGTAAAGGACTGATTAAGGTGAAATTAAGAGACCACCTTAGGGAGAAATTTTCTGTTTGTCCTTATGAGGGATGATGTAGTTTGGCTCAGTGCAGAGTGCCTGAAGTTCTGAAATCCTCCTGGAAGAAGTGATGGCTACTAAGAAAACTGTCTTTCAGGTGACATATTCAAATGGGCCATGGCTGTGGGCACAAATGGAGGCTCCATGAGCTTAGCAATGCAGAGGTTGAAGTCCCAAGGAGGAACTGGTTCTTGTATTGGGGGTTGAAGATGGAGCAGGCCTTTGAAAACAGGTTGTGAAATAACTAATCTGTCCTTTTCCATGGAAAAGTATGCTGAAATAGCCAACTGCACCTTAAGGGATGAGGCTTTGAGGCCTGAGGCGTGTAGGTGTACCAAATAGTCCACAAGGCTGGGGGATGAAGCCTTTAAAGGATTTGTTTATCTTTACACCAAAGTGAGAACCTCTTCCACTTGGCTGCATAAGTTTTCTTAGTACATGTTTTTTTGGCCATGCGCAGACTCTTCAGGACCTGTTTTGAATATTGGGCATCTGGGAACTCAACTCCTCAAGAACCAGGATTTGAGGTGAAGAGATTCCAGGTCAGGGTAGGTTACCCCTATGTGGCAAAGTTAGAAGAATGTGGCTCAGAGGAAGTCGAATAGGCTTCTTGTGAGATAGGGCTAGCAAGAGTGGATACCAAGATTGTCTTGGCCAATCCAGAACTACTAGGATCTTAGTTGCTGGGTGGTCTCTCAGTTTCAGCAACACTCTGTGAATCGGAGGAGGCATAGAGGAACTTCCCTGCCCAGTTCAGAGTTAGAGCATCTGCTGGAAGGGTGCCTAATGCTGGGGCTTGCAGTAATACAGCAGAAGCTGATGGTTGAAGCGGGATGCAAACAGATCTAATTCTGGGGTGCCCTTCCTCTTGAACACTGTGGCAAGGACTTGCTTGTTCAGGGTCCTTCATTGTGGCCTTAGCTGATGCAGTTCAAGGCATCTGCCAGGGTGTTGTCTTTGCCGGAAGGTGTATAGATTAGTTACATACATTTGTGGACTAAACTAGCCATCCCATTCATTGGGAGACCTGTACACCTGTGGCACAGAATGGCATTGCAGTTGTGCAGAAATACGTTTGGCAGGGATTCAAATTTTTCTGTATGGGCTGAGATGCATGTGTCCAGTGAGTAGGCCAGGAACAAATTTTCATGGACTCTGTGCAAAGCAGTCGATCTTGTGCCACCTAGTTTGTTTTATGTAGAACATAGCAGTGGTGTTGTCTGTTCTGATGTGTACTGTGTGGCCTTTGAGTTGTGTGAGAGGCCTTTAAGGCAAATACGTGGCTCTGAGTTGCTGAAGACTGATGTGACTCACAGATTCTTTGGGTGTCCAAGTGCCACTTGTGGAGTGGTTGTCTAGATTAGCTCCCCAACTGAGAAGGGAGGCATCTATGGTAAGAATTTTTGTGGGACATGATAACTGGAAGGGAATGTCTACCATGAGGTTGTCTGTGTCCTTCCACCAGTCCAAAGCTTGGAGCAGTGTGATGATAACTGGTACCAGTTTTGACACGGAATGCATTTTTTTGGGACCAATGTGCCTACAAGTGGTACTGTATGTCCCTCATTTGGAACCTCGCCAGGGACAACAGCTGTCATAGAGGCCATGTGTCCTAAAAGCCTTAGGAAATATCTGGCTGTCCTTGGGCAAACAAGTTTACCACTGACAGGAAGCTCTGAATCCTGTCTGCTGGCAGAAAGGCCTTGCCCTGTAGGGTATTGAGTTCTGCTGCTATGAAGTTTAGGAGCTGTGTTGGTTCCAACTGGGACTTCTTTTCATTGATGAGAAAGCCCAGGGTGTGCAGAATTTGCCTTGTGAAACTGAGAACCTCTGACTTGATGAGGGGTCTTGCCCACCAGTAACCAGTCATCCATATATAGGAAGACTGAGATCCTGTGTTTCCTCGGGTGAGCTGCCATCACTGCCAGGCACTTGGTGAACACTCTGGGGGCCAAAGTTAGGCCGAATGGCATGGCTGCAAACTGGTAGTGTCCTGAGGGCAGTCTGCATCTCAGGAAGTTTTTGTGGGATTGCCTTACTGGTATGTGAAAGTAGGCATCCTTCAGATCCAGGGAGACTAGCCAGTCTCCCTGTTGCAGAGAGTGAATCACTGTTGAGAGTGTAGCCATTTTGAAGTTTGGTAAGTGCCTGTTCAAGTACCTCAGGTCGAGGATAGGTCGCCACTCCCCATTTTTCTTTAGTGTGTAGAAGTATTTGAGTAGAGCCCTTTTCCCCACTGCTAAAGGGAACTCTCCACTACTTTTGCAGACAGCAATGTCTTGACTCCAGCTCCAACAGTAACTTTTCTGTTGGAGTTAGGGTTGAACTTGGACATTCTGGGATCCGAAGGGGTAGAAGCTTTTGAACTGCAAAGAGGCCCTTGCCCACCACCTCCAGTACCCAGTTGTCTGTGTAATTGTGAACCCGATGATGGAGGTAATGGGAGAGCCTGCCCCCTACTGGGGAGGAGGTGACCTGGTTGTTTGAATCAGGGTTTAGACTGAGTGACAGGGCAGGAGTGGAGGCAGCTCTTCTTCCTCTCCTGCCTCTTCCCTGAAAAAGCCTCTCACTGGGAGTAGTCCATCGGCATAGTAATTGAGTGAAATACCCTTGGATAGTAGCCTCTGCCTCTGTTTCCTGGACTGGGCCTTTTGGGAAGTATAGGTCTTCTCGTTAGCAGTGTTACTCTGATAGGTGGTTCTATATTCCTCTATCTTCTTCATGTAAGCTTCCATCTTGTCTCCGAAAAGAGAATTATTTTCACAAGGAAAATCCATTGCTTTGGATTGAGTGTTCTGTGAAAGATTCATGGTTCTTAGCCATGCAAAATGTCTCAAAGATGTGGCCTGGGCCATAGCTCTAGAGGCACTATCGTTATTGTCCACAGCCATGTGGAACTGATACTTGGTCGCTTCAAGAGCCGTCTTTACTGTTTCTGTAATGTCCTGCACCATTTTGTCTAGGTTCTGGTGCAGGATGGCTAGGACTAAATTATAGAGCGCTTTCTGGTATTTATGAACATACAAAATTTGCCAGCAGATAAAGGCCCAGAGGTCTATGACCCCTTATTCTGCAGCTGCCCCTCCCTTCCACCCTTCCCCTCCATTGATCCTCCCCCTTATCCTGTCCCATCCCCTTTTGAAGCAGTATTTGGCCGTATATGCCATGTAAGTAGACAGGCGAAGGAGCAAAGAGGCAGTAGTATATGACTACTTAGCCGTAGTCCAATTTTCTGGACTCCTTTTCAGGTGGCTGTGAAGAAAGTGGTACCTTGGCTTTATCACATGCCACAGTCTGTACTACCCCTTCATGGCTAGGGTGCACAACAAGAAAATCAGCATCAGTTCTGGCCAGCTGATACTCGTTGTCAATCTTTTAGGAGCTGAGCAGAAGTAAACCCTACTGTATTTGTCTACCCTTCACCCTATGTAACCGACGTGGAGCCTTTGCAAAAGAGTCTGTGACTCAAAGGTTTGTAATTCCGATTGTATTCCAATAAATAAATAAAATGAATAAAAAAGATTTTGGAGCAGTTTCATTGTAGCTTTTTTAAGAGAGCTGTACTGTAGATAGAAAGAACAATCTTTTTTGGAGGGAGAGGACCCATCATTTCTCTAGTCTTCATCCTTAACTTCCTCAGTGGTCTCCTGGTTTGGATGGTCTAGGGTGGCCACCATGTATTGCAAAAAAGTAAAAAAAAAAGTGAGAAGTCCTCCTGGCCATTAGGAGAAATACCAAACTCCTGGTTAGGGGAAACATCAGGTTCTATAGCCTGGCCCTCTGCTTCATCATCATCATTCTCATCCCCATCCCCATAATAGTAGTCAGGCCCATAGGAAGGGGCAGGACTGTTAGAGTTAACTGGGGTAGAAGGGGCTTTGAAAATGGTGCCCATGCTTTGAATAATCTGATTAAAGGTGCCAAGCCTTAACCATTTCTTCAGCAGAGGGAAAATCTTTTTTCTAATTCTGCTTGTTTTTCTTTTTCCTTTTGTTTTTGTTTTTCTTTATGCGTCACTGGCATCTGCCTTTGCCTTTCTGCCGGAGGGGCAGTGATATGTTCCTCTTTAAATCTCTTTTCAGCAGGCACCGATACAGTAACCTGCCCTCCATGTCTCTTTTTTGGCTGGTCACCGATGTTGTTATTTTCATCAGACTTATTTTCAGAAAAGTCCCTAGGGGACTTATCTGGGTTTTTGTTGAGAGGAGCACCTCTCTTCAGTAGTTTTTGGAGAGGGGGAAGCAGACTAAGAAGCCATACTTTCCAGTCTTTTGGCTCTCTTTTTAATGTTTTTTGAGCAAAATTTAGAGCAAAGTTCACAATAATGGTCTGGACTAAACACTGCAAGCAGAAGTCTTGGCAGTCTGCTTTAGCTACTATTTTGTAGCACATTAAACAGTTTTTAAAACCTGTAGGTCCAGTCCTTTTCTTTGGTCTTTCTAACATGCCAAATTGTCAGAAAAAACTTTAAAATAATGCTCCTAAATAGGGAAGAAGGTTTTACTGGTCAGTTCCCTCATGTGAAAACCGTGAGCTACCGAGAAAAAACTTGCAGAAAACCAAGTAAAAATGTGGTTCTCTCAAAAATGGAAACCCTAACTTTTAAAGTATAAAGAAATAAGGAACCATGATTTTACTTAGACGTGTTTAAAAAGTTACCTCAGAAAATAGGTGGAACTGCAAGAGGAACTGCAGGATAGGGAAAATGGTTCCCTGGAACTGAAGGAACCATGAAAAACTAGAGAAAATATTAAATAGTGTGAAAATATTCACAAACTTGGCACCAAAATGAAACAAGATAGAAGAACTTTGGTAGAAACAGCCAAGAGTGAATGAGCACCTCAAAGGCAGTGCTGCTCAGTCAGGCGGAGAAAAATTCTGGTGCCCTCTGGGCAACCTCCACTCAGCACACCCTCTAACTCTCTTCTGATTGGCTAATTCCTATGATTCATTATCTTAATCTCCACCTCCTAAAAGGGTGAGAAAAGTACTTCCTCCATCCCTTCTGAACCTCTCTCCTGTTAATTCCCACTCATGACCATGTGACCTCGAGCTGGCATTCAGGGTAAATAATTCCCGCAGTTTATCTTGTTAATTCCTTTAAGGAACTTGAAGGTCTGGTTTCAGTAGTACATATTTAGTGCTTTGAGATGCTCCTCATACGATTTGCCCTGCAGGCCTGGATCATTTGTGTTACTCTGTGCTATACTGTTTCCAGCCTATCCCTGTCCTTTCTGAGGTGAGGCTTCAGAACTGGATGCAGTACTCCAGGTGGGCCTCACGAGGGATCTGTATAGAAAGTATTACCTCTTTTCTTCAGCTATCAATGCCCTCCTGATACATCCCAGCATCCTGTTGGCCTTGCTATAGGCCTTGTTGCACTGGCTCGTTTGTTTAATCAAAGCATATTGACCAGATAAATCAGCTTCTGACAGCGGACCTCCAATCAGTGCACACATGGCTATCATTGAACAAGATCATCCTCAACACCACTAAAACTCAATCACTGCTATTTGGCACTACCCCTAAACTCAGAGACTGCCCCTCCTCTTTATCTGTTGTGTATCAGGAGGGCACCATCGTCCCAACCACCTCTTTCTTTTCGTACCTTGGACTCATCCTGGACCCCTGTCTTGACTATGCAGCAGATGTGCAAGTGTCAGTAAATCTGTGAGCTTCATGCTTGGTGTGTCGTACAAACTAGCCCAGAACCTGACCCCACAAGCTCTGCTTAGCGTTTGCCCAAGGAGTGCTGCCCAAATTGCTATGAGACCCATTTTACTCTTCAGCTGCTAAACATACCCTCCACAGGACTTTTGTGGCGTCACCCGGAGTATAGCAGATTAAAGAAGAGCTCCTGCCCGACTACCTATAAACAGCCTTAAAACACTGGATAAAGGCCGGTGATGCTGAGTTGAGCGCTGAACACCACACCTCGTGCCACACCGGCGACCCATGTTCGGGAGCATGCATGGGCCGCTGAGGGTCAGCAGGGGAGGAGAAGGATTGAGCGTACCAGGGATAGCTCTCCTTCTCTGGGGAGGGGGGTGACCAGCTGTCGTTGCATGTCTGGCCCCTAGCAGAGGCTGGGGGTTGGCACACTAATGCTACCGACAAGAGGGTCAGAGGCAGGGCTGACGCCTGATGAGACATGCACGGGAGCGTGCGTGGTACCGTCGCTGGCGTCATTGCATGCTCCACCCCTGAAGGAGTTAACCAGGAGGAGAAATGGCTCCCAGCTGGATGACGGTAATCCAGCATCCACTGAACAAGGGATGCCCAAAAGAAACAGAGATCAAAAACTGGACCAGATGCTGGCTGAACTACAGGAGTTCAGAGTGGAGTTTACCATATTTAAAGGATTGGTGGCAGCCTGCAGACAGAGGTGGAAAACATCACAACTAGAATCCTGAACCTAGAAGGACAAGCAGCACAGCAGACTTACAGTAACTTCATCCACAACTACAGGCATAATTCTCGAGCTGGCCTCCACGCAGCATGATATCAGCAGCCACCGAAAGATGCTGAGAATAGGCAGTGCAGAAATAACATTAGATTGTATGGGCCACGGAGGATTCTGAGAGTGCAGATATACAAGAATTCCTGGAAAACTTCTTCCATATGGCCCTAAATATTGAGGCAGACTACAAACTAGAAATAGAATGTGCGCACTGCACCACGAGGGCCAAAGCCACGAGGCACAGGGCAAGACCAAGATCAGTTATTATTAAATTTCTAAAATATCCACCAAGGACATGATACTGAGACAAGCATGGTCTAAAAAGAAAATACAATGGATAGATATCATCTTCTTTGACAATGACATAATGCACATACTATGCATAAATGAAGGAATACATTCCCTTATTAGCGGTGCAGGCAACCAAGCTGAAACTCTGTCATGCCACCCACCTGGTTACAGTTCCGATGGGCTTTTGGAAATGGTGGGGGTGACCAAATTGACAGAATTAATGCCCAATTAAACCATCTGAGACACAGACCAGCAGAGACAGGAGAAAGCCAACTAGGCGGATCAACGACACGATGCCAGGATACCGTGAATTAGTGAACACCTCAGAAAGATGGACCAATGCTGAAAAGAGACCAGAGCCTGGATCAACAAACTGTGAGAGAGGTGGGTATCAGCAGGGGGGGGGTTGATGTGGAGGGCTATGGGGTTCCGCTACTGGGATTCAGTGTCCTCCCTCCAGAGGGGGAAGTATCAGTGTGGCTCTTTAAACACTTCGTTAGGGAAGGGGCCCACGGAAACAACCTTGACGGAAGCTACGAGGGAGAGTGGGCACTCTCTTTATGGTATTTTGTCTGCCCAGACCCTTTGCTCCCCCACCTGCTTTGTGGGTACGGACCTGAGGGAGACATCCAGTGTTCATACGGAAACTACCAGAGAACAAGGACCTCGAAGGACACAGGACTCGGGAGCGCATCCTACTGTAAAAACTATTTTGGAGATGTACTGCCCAGAGACCACAGCGACCGTCCATCAGATGCTGCGTCAACTGAATATGTATGCTGAACTCACTGCATTGTGAATTGTATCCCTCCCTTGTTTAATCTTCACCACACTGTGCAGATTGAGAACCAGCATACAAAACAAAGACCGCTAATAAGAACCCCACAGAATATGGCATTGCGAGCCCAGTAGCCTGAGACCCCAGGAAACTGAATTTTAACAACTTACCTCAGCAAGTGCTGAGAAGAGGTATTGAGGCTGTAACAATATGGAAAGGGTGAACTAGAACCCTAAGGAGGGGAGGTGGGAGGCGAAAACAGAAAAACAAAAAACCTTAAAACGGAGCATACACAGACCTGACTAAGGAGTCAGAGTAAGTAAAGGACAATTAAAACTGCGGAAATAAGAAGCAGTTAACATCTAGATACTCGAGCAGAAGGGCAGCACAGCTCTGGTGCTTGATATAAAGATCCCCTGAGTCCCTACCCAAGACACGAATGAAAAATAGAGAGCCCTACGGTATGGGCTGCAGCCCATTGGCTGTAGTCTGCACCAATGGGCGGCAGCCCTACCAGACAGTCAGTCGGCGGGGAGCGGCGAAGCGGCAGGCGGGTGGATGCTGTCGCTACCGGCCGCGGGGAGCGGGGTGGAGGGCTTCGTGGGTGGGTGGGGGGACACTAGACACCAGGGAGATGTTTGGGGGGTTGTGCTGTGACATTCCGCCCACGATCGGGCTTTACGTCCACTGGACCACCAGGGAGTTATTCGAAGCTGGGGAGGGTTACATCTGCCCCGATCGGGCACTGGGGGTCTATAGGTTCTGCCCGCGATCGGGCTGTGGAGATGCGGGGGTTCATATGTACTGCCCGCGATCGGGCTGTGGGAGATGTGTGGGGGTTCATGATTTGTACTGCCCGGCGATCGGGCTGTGGGAGATGTGTGGGGAAGGGTTTCATGTAACTGTGATGCCCGCGATCGGGCTGGTGGGGTTCATAGACCGAAGTTGGGGCCAGCTAGGGGTGGCAGCTGCTGTGTTACGCCTCGCAATACAGCAGCTCACCTGTGGGTGGCCCTCAACTTGATCCTTTTTTTGGCTCAGGTTGTGCAGGCGCAGGTTGGGGTTGCATGATGCACAACTCTGCACAACCCGACTGAATATCAGGTTGCGCAGGTTATGCATGGTTCCTCCCCCTCCTGTTGAGCATGCATTCATTTGCATTGCTCTTTTGCGCAACCTGTTGCCAGTGGAGCAACTGCCTCCTGCTGAATATCGCAGAATGGCGCAATGTAGGACTTGCGCATGCGCAACCCTGTTGCGCATGGAGCAACCCTTTTGAATATCTGGGACAAAGTGTATAAAAAAAACAACTCATCAATAAGAAACTCCAAATTTGGTAAAAGGTGACATAAGAGCCCTTCTCCGACAGGTGAACCGGGGAGGAAGAGTGGGAACTTACTGATGCTAAAGGGCCCCTTGGAAGAAAGAAGATTAATGCGGTGAGTAATTTTTTCTTCTTACCCCAGGAGTCCTTTAGCATCAGTAACCTTTTTTGCAGACTACACGGCAGTACCAAGTGGGAGGTGGCCAGAGAACCTACTTAGGAAAGAGGCTCTGCAGAACCGCCCTGCCAAATCTGGCATCAGATCTGGTCTGCACATCCAAGCTGTAGTGTTTCATAAAGGTGTGCACAGATTTCTAGGTAGCTGCTTTGCAGACATCCAGTAGGGGAATGTCCATTGCTGCTGCAAGCGAGGCTGCAGTGCCCCTGGTGGAGTGTCCCTGAGCCCCACTGGAGGTTGTTGACCAGCTTTCTCATAGCAGAATCTAATACAAGAGACCAACCAACGAGAAACAGTTCTCTTGGCAGCTGGTCTTCCTCTGCCTACATCCCCGTAGGTGTGGAACAACTGAGTGGAAGAGCCTCTGGATTGTCTAGTATGCTCTAGGTAGAGAAAGATGGCTCTTTAGACATCCAAGCTGTGGAGCTTTTGTTCGCCAGGAGTGGATGGCTCAGTAAAGAAGACAGGCGGCTTAATGGACTGGTTCAAGTGAAACTCTGAAACCACCTTTGGCATTAATTTCCTATTTGTCCTGAGCTCAACTTTATTGTCGTGAGGGATGATGTAATTTGGCTCAGTGCACAGGGCCTGTAGCTCTGAAATCCTCCTGGCAGACGTAATGGCTACCAGGAAGACAGTCTTCCAAGTTACAAACTTGATGTGGGCCGTGGACATAGGCTCAAAAGGTGGATTCATGAGACCATCCATGCAAAGGTTCAGGCTCCAAGGAGAAACAGGCTCCCTGGTTGGAGGCTGGAGGTGCAAGAGGCCTTTGAAGAACTGTTCAAAAATGTTGTGGGGAAAAAAATGATTTCTTCTTTCCCACCGAAAGGTAGGCTGAAACTGCCGCCAGGTGTAGCCTGAGTGAAGATGGTTTCAAGCCCGACGCCTGTAGGTGTACCAGGTAGTCTAGCAGCTGAGGGTCTGAAGCTGATAGGGGTTCGACCTTTTCGCTCTTGCACCAGAGGGAAAACCTTTTCCATCTGGCTGCATAAGTCTTCTTAATGTTTGTTTTTTTAGCCATCCTCAGTATCTTAACGACCTGTTCGGGGTACTATGAGGATGGAAACTCTACCTCCTCAAGAACCAGACCTTGAGGTGAAGAGAGTGCACGTCTGGGTACTGCAGTCCCATCTGAGGAAGGGCTAGCAGGGAGCGAGTCAGAGGCAGGCGAATGGGCCTGTTGCAGGACGTTGAGAAAAGGAGAGGGTATCAGGCTTCCTTGGGCCAGTCCGGAGCCACTAGGATCATCGATGCAGGCTGCTGTCTGAGTTTCGGCAAAACCCTGAATATCAGGGAAAGGGAGGAAATACGTAGAGGAACCTCCCTGACCAGTCCAGGATCAGGGCATCCAGAGGAAGTGTTCCCGGAACTGGGGGCCTGCAACAGTACTGAGGGAGCTGAAAATTGAGAGGCGAGGCAAACAGATCCACGTCTGGTGTGCCCCACTGCCTGAACACTGTGGCTAGTACTTGCTCGTTCAGTGTCCATTCGCTCTGACCTTGACTGATGAGGCTTAGAGCATCCGCCAGAGTACTGAGTTTGTCTGAGAGATGAACAGCTGAAAGGCTGACTCCCAGGGAGAATGCTAGAGACCAGAGCTTCCGAGCTTCCAAACAGAGTGTTCCTGATCTGGTACCACCCTGTTTGTTTATGTAGAACATTACAGAGGTGTTGTCCATCCAAATTTGAACCACCTGCCCTTCTATGCTGGGAACGAAAGCTTTGAGAGCTAGCAAGACCGCTCTCAGTTCTAAAAGATTTATGTGCAACTGTGACTCTTCAGGAGTCCAGTTGCCGCTTACTGAGGCACTGTCTAAATGAGCTCCCCAGCCCAAAAGGGAGGCATCTGTGGTGATCCCCTTTGTGGGAAGAGGAGCTTGAAAGGGAACCCTCACCTGCAAATTTGCAGGGTTCTTCCACCACAACAAGTTTTGGAGGAACTGCTCCAACAAAGGTATCAACTTTGAAAATGTGTTGCTTCTCTGAGACCAGCGAACTCTGAGGTAGGCTTGCAGGAGTCTCATCCTGTACCTGACCCCTGGGACTACTGCCATCATAGAGGCCATATGTCCCAGAAGTTTGAGGAAATGTCTGACTGGTCTTGGCTGTCCCTGGGTGAAAGAATCTGCCACTGAAAGGAAACTCTGAATTATTTCTTGTGGGAGGAAAGCATATCCCTTCTGAGTGTCCAGCTGGGCCCATGTGAAGGTGAGCAGCTGGGTGGGTTCTGGGTGAGACTTCTTGAGATTTACCAGGAAACTCAGAGACTCCAGTGTGTGTTCTGTGAGGGAAACAGATTCCTTGACTTGGCAAGGAGACTTTGCTACTATGAGCCAGTCGTCCAGATAGGGGTAGAAAGTGACATCCAGTCTCCTGAGATGTGCTGCTACCACTGCAAGACACTTCATAAAGACTCTTGGGGCCGAGGACAGACCAAAGGGCATTGCGTGAACTGATAGTGACCCGAAGGAAGTCTGAACCTGAGAAACTTCCTGTGAGATCTCCTTATGGGTATGTGTAAGTAGGCATCCTTTAAGTCGAGGGAGGCTAGCCAGTCACCCTGCTGTAAGGACTGTATGACCAGTGACAGAGTGACCATTTTGAATTTGGGTTTTTTCAGATATTTGTTTAAATATCTGAGATCTAAGATAGGTCGCCACTTCACAGTTTTCTTTTGTGTCAGAAAATACCTGGAGTAGAGGCCCTTGCCCTTCTCATGGGTGGGGACCCTCTCCACTGCTCGTAAAGCCATAAGGTTTTGTACCTCCATTTCCAACAGCGGTATCTGTGGTGGTGACAGAGGTCTTGACACCTGGGTACGCTTAAGGTCTGGCAGCTGCTTGAACTGTAATGACAGACCCTTCTCCACTATCTCCAGCACCCATTTGTCCGACGTGATGAGGGACCAGTGCTGAAGATAGTGTGAGAGTCTGCCTCCAACCAGAAACAGGGAGGCGACCTGGACACTCACATCACGACATAGACTGAGAGGCAGATGGCTGGGTATAGAGGTGGCTCTTCTTTGGCCCCTTCTGCCCCTGCCTCTGAAAGACCCCCTGTACTGGCTAAAGTCAGATCGGGAATAGGGATTGTAAGACCTCGGAACAAAACTTCTGCCACTACCGCCCCTGGTACGGGATCTCTGAGGGGTGGCGGGTATAGGCTTGGATGAATGGCTCCGCCAGGAGGTCTTGTACTCATCGACTTTTTTCATGTAGTCAGTGGTTCTGTAATCAAACAACATATTTTTATCGCAGGGAAAATCCATGGCCTTATTCTCAGTGTCTGTGGTCGGACTGGTTGTTCTAAGCCAGGCAAAGCGTCTCAGAGATATGGCATGGGCCATTGCCCTAGAGGCTGCATCATTATTGTCATCTGCAATGTGGAATTGGTACATAGTAGCTTCCAAGGCAGTTTTTGATGTATCCACCAGCTCCTGTACCATAGAATCTGATCCGTTGCGGGCGATAGCCTGGATAAATTTCCAAAGGGCTTTCTGATATTTGGCTGTGAATGCCATGTGAGAAGAAAGCATGAGAAGCAGGGAAGCTGTGGCATACATTTTCTTTGCTATAAAGTAAATTTTCTTGGAATCCTTGTCAGGGGGAGAGGACGACAAGGAGACTCTAGCTCTCTCACAAGCTGCCTGCTGCACTATACTCTCGTGGCTAGGGTGTGCTAACAGGAACTCGGTACCATTTTTAGACAATTTATATTTTCTCTCAAGATGCTTATCAACCCCTAGAACTGAAGTGGGATGTTGAAGCACCTTCATGGTATTTTTTCTAAATGCATTATAGATAGGGACGACCAGGGTCTTTGAGGATGAAAGATCCTTCATCTCCCTATAATCTTCATCCTCACTGACATCCTGGCTGGGCTCCTCGTAGGGAGGTCCAGGGGTATAAAACATATTTTGTATAAATGTAAAACATAGAGGAAGGGTCACCGTGGTCACCTGGAGATCCCCAAGGTGAGGGTGCCTGGAGACTCCTGGGGCTCAAAGCCTCAAAATCTATGTCAGGGCATCATAAAATTGATCATTATCTGCATCACCCTCACAGTCTACAGAACAGAGAACTGTGGAAGAGTGCTTGCCAGCCCCAGTAAATTGAGGACCCATTTTTT
The DNA here is from genome assembly GCA_016271365.2 of Neoceratodus forsteri. Taxonomy (NCBI): domain Eukaryota; kingdom Metazoa; phylum Chordata; order Ceratodontiformes; family Ceratodontidae; genus Neoceratodus; species Neoceratodus forsteri. The sequence continues at coordinate 198,993,918 of CM028135.1, read as the reverse complement.
GAAGAGTCTGAAACAGTTGCCATTTTTTTCCATATCTTGCACTGACAGAAGAACCTGCAGTTTGTAAGTGTTTTGTTTTTTCTGTATGCTTTAAGCTGCCTGTTGTCTCACTATTGGCTTTCCCAGGAGCAACAGGAGCATATCTGTCCTGACAGAGTTTCTTTTTAGCCACTTCATCAGAGGCTTGATCAAGTTTCCTTTTTTTATCACGCTTATTATTTTTCAATTTGTGAGGAACTTCATCTTTGGGAGCTTTATTTTTTGACTGGGATCTGGAGGGTTCCTCAGCACCTCTGCTTTTGGTATTAGTACTTTTGAATGGCCCCTCGTCGGAAGCCTTTGATTTATCCTCAGCCATAATTATCAAAGGTTTGTCTGCTATGTTTGCCAATTTAAGCAAGGCAAACCAGTTGTGGACTATGAACTGAGTGCAGGTTTCTGTGATACCACCGGCCTGTCCTGCCCCAGTTAATAAACTCTGTCTACTATCAGTGCCTTTTTTTTTTTTGGTGGGGTTGTAAAACTGGGATCTATACCAGTGCCAATCTTAACAGAAAGCCAGTAATACTCAACTGCGAACAGGTGGCTGCTGGACCCTTACGGACAGTCCTGACACAGAAGATACCAAGGTCCAGTAACATAACAAAAAAGGTTTCCTCGTAATTGCCAATCTAGAGAGAAAAAACCCCCAGGCACTGTTTAAGTTTGAAATCTACTGCAGGTGCCTCGTGGTAAACCCCAGAAGGTCTGAGGTAAAAAACAAGGTGACTGTCTCCAGCGGAGAAACAATTCTGAAGCAGTCAACAGCTCTCACTCAGTTCACACCCCCTCCTGTCTTTTGATTGGTTGGACCGATGCTCATTAAAAAAATCTCTTAAAGGCACACTCGGGGCAATTGCACCTAGCCAGCTAAGTGCAAAAGTTACTGATGCTAAAGGACTCTGGGGTAAGAATATATAACAATTAAAATACCATAATGTTAAACATCACACAGACACATTAATATAACTGTACATATTACAATTCAGAATGTTTGATGATTAAAACAGATAGAAAACAAAACGGGTTGGGACAGAATGGGGAAGGATATGAGAAACAAAACTAGAAAAACTGAGGCAGTTAAAGAGAAACGAGATAGGAAAAGTATAAGTAAATATAGTATGGGGTTATAGAAATGGAGTACTCCCCACCCTTCCTCACTATTTGTTTCAATTACTTGTTCTGTATCTCTTTTATATCCATTTCTATTCCTTCCCCCATACTATACTGAACATTATGAATTGCACTTTATACTGGGGTTGGCTGTGCCTCCCACCTTACAACACGCTTTATACCAGGGTGGCTGTACCTCTCACTGCACACCACACTTTATACCAGGAAGGCTGTGACTCAGACCACACACCACACTTTATATTGAGAAGGCGGTACCTCAGACCACACACTACATTTTATATTGTTTGACCTCTGTGGTAGGGAAAGTGATGGAATCACTTCTGAAGGAGAGAATGGTTGAGTACCTAGAGGCCAGTGGGGCACAGGACCCAAGGCAGCATGGGTTCATAGCGGGACGGTCATGTCAGACAAATCTAATTGATTTCTTTGACTGGGTGACCAAAGTAATAGACCAGAGAGGGGCTGTGGACATGGCCTACCTAGACTTTGGCAAGGCATTTGACACAGTCCCACACAAAAGATTAGTAGTCAAATTAACCAGCCTGGGAGTGGATCCCAAGGTGGTAGCCTGGGTAAAACACTGGTTGAACAACAGGACACAATAGGTAATTATAAATGGAGTCCACGCTGAAGAAAGAGGGGTTACTAGTGGGGTACTGCAGGGTTCAGGACTGGGTCCAGTCCTTTTTAATGTATTTATAAGTGACATTGCAGAGGGACTGGAAGGAAAAGTATGCCTCTTTGCAGATGACACAAAGATCTGCTACAGGGTTGATACACAAGGAGGCGTGGAAAGGATGAGAAGGGACTTGGCAAGGTTGGAGGAATGGTCAAGTATGGCAGCCTGGATTCAATGCAAAAGGTGCAAGTAATGCACCTGGGAAACAAAACCCAGGGAAGATTACACAGTGGGGGGTAGTAACAACAACAAAAATGGAAAGGGACCTGGGGTAATCATATCAGATGACCTTAAGGTTGGCAAGCAATGTGAGAAGGCGGTAGGGAGAGCTGGGGGGATACTGGGACGTATAGGGAGAGGCATCACCAGCAGAAAACAGGAAGTTGTTATCCCTCCGTACAGATAGCTGGTGAGACCCCATCTGGAGTACTGCATCCAGTTCTGGAGACCCCCATCTCTGCAAGGACATAGACAGAATGGAGGCAGTTCAGAGGAGGGCAACTAAAATGGTGCAGGGTCTGCAAGAGAAGCCATACGAGGAGAGACTAAAGGAGCTTAGTATGTATACCCTTGAGGAAAGGAGGGTGAGGGGGAACATGATAGAAACATTTAAGTAACTCAATGGAATCAACGAAGTCCAAGAGTGTAGCATCTTTCAGAAAAAGAGATGTGCAAGAACAAGGGGATACAATTTGAAGATAGAGGGTGGGCAGCTCAGGGGCAATGTGAGGAAGTATTTTTTCACAGAGCGGGTGGTGGACGCATGGAACAGTCTTCCTGAGGAAGTTGTGGGGTCTAAAACTGTGGGAGAATTCAAGAATGCATGGGACAGACATAAGGCAATTTTGTGGGGTAGAAAGAAACAGGCTATTGGTTAAATAGGATATGCAGCTTATCCTCTAGGTAGGAAATGGGCAGACTAGGTGGGCCATGTCCTTATCTGCGTTAAATTATGTTTCTGAGGCTGTCCTCGATCACTTACTATGCTTTATACCAGGAAGATGTGCCTCAGAACACACACCTTCAGGACTTCCTTGTGAATGAGGCTTGCTTAATGCATTTTTCCTGCAATGAAACTGAACCTACTTCACGTCCATGGCCCTACTGATCTCCGTTGACCCCTCCTTCTCCTTTCTGTAATACACCCCATGTTTATCCATGCACGATTAATCCCCCTACCATTTTAGCTTCCACCACTTCTCCTGGCAGTCTGTTCAAGGCAACTGCCACCATTTCAATAAAGAAATATTTCTGCACATCTATCTTGAATGCCCCCCCACAGCTTCATTGTATGTCCTTGGTTTGGGTGCTCATCCTCATTTGAAGGAACTCCTCAACTGTACCCTCTTTAACCCTATGAGGTACTTTGTAGGTCTTGATCATATCACCTCTCAGTCTCCTCTCTTCCAGAGTGTACCGTTGAGATTCTTCAGCCTTTCCTTGAAGGGATTCCTATGAAAATTCTGAACCATTTTAGTTGCCCTCCTGTGGAAAACCTCCACCTTATGTCCTTTCTGAAGTGTGGACTGTAAAACTGGACACAGTACTCCAGCTGGGGTATACCAGGGAGTGATACAATGGCAGCACAACATGCCTCGTCCTCCTACTGGAGATGCCAGTCCTTATGCACCCCAGAATTCAATTTGCCCTGCCCATAGCCTTGTCACACTGTACTGCCCTCTTGAGGTCCTCTGATATAATAACCTCAAGGACCCTTTCATGTTTAGTGAGTATCAGTACCTCCCCCCATCCTATACCCAGCATCGGGGTTCCTGTGGCCTAGGTACATGATTTTACACTTGTTGGCATTGAACCCCAAGTAAGTAAGAAAATAGAACTGATTTGAATGAATTGCAGGCTTTTAAGCAGCTTTTTGAGGCGTGTGTATGTGTGTGTTTGGGGGGGCTCTGGTACCGGCAGTACCTCCAAGAATGCCACCGACTTCCCCACCCACTCACACTGCCTGCCCAAGTACGCAAACCTCCCCCTCACTACTTCCACAATGTCCCCCAAGTCGTTTGTACCCACATGCAACAGTAAATGAGGTTTCTTCCTGCCCCTTGCTGCATGCTTGAGCAATGCTTGCCCTGCTCCCCTGCACTCAACCTCGGGACAGCTTCAATCTAAATACGGGTATGCCTTTCACTCTTTCCACCCCATCTCACCCATTTCAGTATAGAATCCCTCAAGACAAGTACCCCTCACCCCTTACCACCTTTCCCTTCTAATGCCCCTTCCACCACCCCCGTATTTGTTCTTCCCTGTCCCTTACCCCCACCAACTTCTCCCTCTGTGACTTCTATAGCTGTACCCCCTACTTCTGCCTTACCCCTTTTCTCTGCCTTATTCCTCCCATCCCCCTTGAACCCCTTCCCAGCCTGACTACTTCCTACTGGGCTTCCTATGTCGACCTCCCCTCCTCCCCTGCTGATTTCCAACCCCTCTCCTATCCCTGCTGTTGTCAATTTAGAGCCTTCATTCCCTTCTACCCCAGTAGTGATGCCCCTCCCATCCTTCCCCTTCCCCTTCCTGTAGCCTTCTCTCCTTCAGTCACCACCCCCTCCTTCCTTACTAGCCCCCTTCTACCCCTTTTGTCATCGCTATATCTTCCTCTACCTGTTTGCCATCCCTCTCATGCCCTGGCTTCCTCCCCCTTCAATATGTTCCTGCTCCCCTCTCTGTCCCATAGCAGAGTTTGAATCTATTTGTAATCGATACCTGTCCTACATCTCTTCCCCTATGGGTTCTCCTCCTACTTGTTCCTCTCTGTGCCACCCCTGGTGCCTCGCTACCCAAAGCCATCTGCTCTCTCCCCTGGTACTCCTCGTGGTGTCTTCCTCCCCCATCAGGAGGCAGCCCTCCCCTCGCTTCGGGCACCCCCTTCCTTCTCCTCTCTTTTCTGCTGCTGCCTCTGATACTGGGGTCGGTTTCAGTCCCTAGTTATTCTTCCTCTGTCCCCCTTTGTCATCCCCTATTCCCCCCAAGATGCCTCTCATACTCATCTGCCCTGCCACTTACACTCCTCCCTAAACTCCACAGTTCCTCCCTCAAAACAGCCAGTCATCTACAGACCACACCCCTCCCCATTCTCCAAGCCCAGTCCAGGATCATGGCACACCCACACCCTGTATACACCTCCACCCTTCAAAAGATGCCACCCTAGTGACATGTGGCACCTGCCCCATTGTGGCCCCCATCTTATGCTAGGGGTGCCTACTCCCAGGTTCTGTACCCTAATACAACTGTTAGGCCCCTATTTACTCAAATTCCTGTCCCCCCCACGCTAGTCCCCGTACTGACTCCATGCCAACAGGGGTAATTCAGGCTCAAATATCATCCATTAGACACTGTATTACTGTAGCAATCCTAAAGCCTCCTTGTCCATTTTTCACCCCTCAGCTACCATACTTTTGTTCTCAGCTCTCATATAGTTTCACTTAGCCCAGTTAAATCCTGTTGCACTCCAAGTATTACTCAGTTCAGTTAGAAATAAACAGAACAAATAAATATGTATTATTACAGCAATCATAACAGTATAGCTCAGTACTTAGCTCAATTAGAGTAAGAAACAAAAGTAAATCTGCATTAGTACAGCAATCCTAAAGCATCCAGTCATTGCTTTGTCTCCACTCCAGAGACCCTGCTGTAACAGAGGACCACAGAGGACACTGGGCGGGAGGGTGGGCAAGTGTAAAGTCCCGGCAGAGCTCCGTTGAGCTCGCTCACTCCCCCTCTCTCACTCGCTCATTCTGTTTCTCCCAAAGCTGCAGGCTGCCCTTTTGTACTGGCCCTGCCTGCATTGATGCCTTTTTCTGCCCACGAAAAATCCACAGCAGTCCCAACAGAGCTCCATTGACCTTGCTCACTCCCCATCCCTTACTCGCTCATTCTGTTTCTCCCGGCACTGCAGGCTGCCCTGTTGTACTGGACTCCTGCTTGCGTTGGCGCCTTTTTCTGCCCACAAAGAAATCTGCACCACTCCTGACAGAGCTCAGTTGAGCTTGGTCACTCCCCCTCTTTCATTCGCTCGATCCTAATCTGTCTCAAACACTGATTTCCCAAAGCGACTGCGGTATTCTGCGCCGGAAGCACAAAAACACATTTTGGCCAGGATGTGAAAAATGACAGCTGTACTATTCATAAGGAGGTGTGAAAAATGCTAGTGTTGAAAATCTGGTGTGAAAACATTACTGAGTTGCGAAGTTACAAGGGTGTGTGGAAACTGCACAATGCACGCTCGTAACACAGTCATTTTATGGACTTTCATCACAAAATTTTCAACATAGGCATTTTAGGACCTCTGCTCATGAACAGTGTCACTGCGGTTTTCTTACTGTGTTCCAAACACTGATTTCCCACAGCGACCGCACTTTTTTGCGCCAGGAGTGTGAAAACGCATTTTGTCCAGGATGTGAAAAATGACAGTTGTACTGTTCATAAGGAGGTATGGAAAAATGTCAATGTTGAAAATCTGGAGTGAAAATATTGCAGATTTGCAAAGTTACGAGCGTGTGTAGCAACTGCACAATGCACGCTCGTAAAACAGTAATATTTAGGATTTTTTCTACCAAATATATTACTCAGCTCAGTTAGAGAAATAAACAGAACAACTTAATCTGTATTATTAGAGCAACCCTAAAAGTATCCAGTCATTGCTTTGTCTCACTCCGAGACCCTGCTGTAATATAGGACCACAGGGGACCCTGGGCGGGAGGGTGGGCATCTCTAAAGTTCGGCACAGCTCTATTGAGTTCACTCACTCCACCTCTCTCACTCACTTGTTCTATTTCTCCCGATGCTGCCGGATGCCCTTTTGTACTGGGCTTCTGCTTGCATTGGTGCCTTTTTCTGCCCACAAAGAAATTCGCAGCAGTCCTGACACACCTCCATTGAGCTCACTCTCTCCCTCTCTCACTAGCTCATTCTGTCTGGCCCCGCGCTGCAGGCTGCCCTTTTGTACTGGGCTCTTGCCTGTGTTGGCGCCTTTTTCTGCCCACAAAGAAGTTCACAGCTGTCCCAACAGAGCTCTGTTGAGGTCGCTCACCCCCACTTGCTCATTCTGTTTCTCCTGGCGCTGCAGGCTGCCCTTTTATACCTGGCTGCTGCCTCCATTGGCACCTTTTTCTGCCCACAAAGAAATCTGCAGCATCCCAACAGAGCTCCGTTGAGCTCGCTCACTTCTCCTCTCTCACTCATTCATTCCATTTCTCCCAGCACTGCAGGATGTCCTTTTTTTCTGGGCTCCTGCTTGCATTGGTGCCTTTTTCTGCCTACAAAGAAATCCATAGCAGTCCTGCTAGAGCTCCGTTGAGTTTGCTCACTCCTCCTCCTCCCTCACTCGCTCTCTCATTCTATTTCTCCTGGCTTTGCAGGCTGCCCTTTTGAACTAGGCTCCTGTGTTGGGGACTTTGTCTGCCCACAAAGAAATCCACAGCAGTCCCGACAGAGCTCAGTTGAGCTCGGTCACGCCCCCTTCTCACTCGCTCGATCTTAATCTGTCCCAAACACACTGATTTCCCACAGTGACCATGCTATTCTGCGCCGGAAGTGCAAACACATATTTTGGCCAGGATGTGAAAATCACAGCTGTACTATTCATAGGAGGTGTGAAAAAATGGCAGTGTTGAAAATGTGGCGTGAAAATATTATAAATTTGCGAGTTACAAGGATGCGTGGAAACAGTTCAATGCACACTTGTAATACAGTAATTTTATGGATTTTCATCACCAAATTTTCAACATAGGGATTTTAGGACCTCTGCTCGTGAACAGTGTCACTGTTATTTCTTACTCTGTCCCAAACACTGATTTTCCACAGCGACCAGCTATTCTGCACCGAAGTGTGGAAACACATTTTGGCCAGGATGTGAAAAATTACAGCTATACTGTTCATAAGGAGGTGTGAAAAAATGCCAGTGTTGAAAATCTGGTGTGAAAATATTACTGATTTGCGAAGTTACAAGGGTGCGTGGAAACTGCACAATGCACACTCGTAACACAGTCATTTTATAGGCTTTCATCACAAAATTTTCAACATAGGGATTTTAGGATCTCTGCTCATGAACATTGTCACTGTGGTTTTCTTACTGTGTTCCAAACACTGATTTCCCACAGCGACCGTACTATTTTGCGCTGAAAGTGTGAAAATGCATTTCGGCCAGGATGTGAAAAATGACAGTTGTACTGTTCATAAGGAGGTGTGGAAAAATGCCAGTGTTGAAAATCTGGAGTGAAAATATTGCAGATTCACAAAGTTACTAGCGTTCGTAGCAACTGTGCAACGCACGCTCGTAAAACAGTAATTTTTTGGATTTTTTTCTACCAAATTTATTACTCAGCTCAGTTAGAGAAATAAACAGAACAACTTAATCTGTATTATTAGAGCAATCCTTAAAGTATCCAGTCATTGCTTTGTCTCCACTCCAGAGACCCTGCTGTAATATAGGACTACAAAGGACCCGAGGCGGGAGGGTGGGCAACTCTAAAGTTCTGGTACAGCTCCATTGAGCTCGCTCACTCCCTCCTTTCTCACTTGCTCATTCTATTTCTCCCAACGCTGCAGGATGCCCTTTTGTACTGGGCTCCTGCTTGCGTTGGTGCCGTTTTCTGCCCACAAAGAAATCCGCAGCAGTCCCGACACACCTCCGTTGAGCTCACTCTCTTTCCCCCTCTCTCATTCGCTCATTCTGTCTCTCCCCGTGCTGCAGGCTGCCCTTTTGTACTGGGCTCTTGCCTGTGTTGGCACATTTTCTGCCCACAAAGAATTTCACAGCAGTCCCAACAGAGCTCCGTTGAGCTTGCTCACTCCCCCTCTCTCACTCACTCATTCCTTTTCTCCCGGCACTGCAGGCTGCCCTTTTGTTCTGGGCTCCTGCTTGCATTGGCACCTTTTCTGCCCACAAAGAAATCTGCAGCAGTTCTGATAGAGCTCCATTGAGTTCGTTCACTCCTCCTCCCTCACTCGCTTTCTCGTTCTGTTTCTACCAGCTCTGCAGGCTGCTCTTTTGTACTGGGCTCCTGTGTTGGGGCCTTTTTCTGCCCACAAAGAAATCATGGATTCTGACAGAACTGAGTTGTGTCGTCACTCCCCCCCTCACTCACTCGATCTTAATCTGTCCCAAACACTGATTTCCCACAGCGACAGCCTATTCTGAGCTGGAAGTGCGAAAACACATTTCAGTCAGGATGTGAAAAATGACAGCTGTACTGTTCATAAGGAGGTGTGAGAAAATGCCAGTGTTGAAAATCTGGCATGACAATATTACAAATCTGCGAAGTTACAAGGGTGTGTAGAAACTGCACAACGCACACTTGCAACACAGTCATGTGATGGGCTATTGTCACCAAATTTTCAACATAGGCATTTTAGGACCTCTGCTCATGAACAGTGTCACTGGCATTTTATTAATCTGTCCCGAACACTGATTTCCCACAGCGACTGCGCTATTCTGCACTGGAAGTGCGAAAACACATTTCAGCTAGGATGGAGAAAATGATAGCTGTACTTTTCATAAGGAGGTATGAAAAATGCCAATGTTGAAAATCTGGTAGAAAATATTGCAAATTCAGCGAAGTTACGAGGGCATGTGTAGCAACTGTGCCTTTTTCGCTAAAACAGTCATTTTTTTGGATTTTTCACCAAATTTGCAACATAGGCTTTTTGAGAGCCCACCTCATGAACATTGGCACTGTTGTTTTGTTAATCGGTCCCAAATGGTGATTCTGTGCAGTGACCGTAAAATCACCTTTCGGGGCTGAATAACACCATGGCAGTGGCTGAATTCATGAGGAGGGGTCCCAAAAACACCATGTTGAAAATTTGGTACCAAAATTCAAAAAAATGCCTGAGATATACATCAAAGTTGAAAAAACCCTATTTATGCCATTATACAGCTTGGCATTTCTTCAGTTTGCGTTGGCTTTGAAGAGTGCAGGCCGCGTTCCGGTCCACTGAAGATCATCGCTGGACTCCAGAGGTAAGTATTAGGTGGGGTGTGTGGTGGTATCACATGAGTGGGAGAAGCGCGGGTTGGGGGAGGGCATGAGCGAGGAGACTGTTTCTTCTTTTCAGGGTTAGAAAGAAAAAAAGACTCTCGGGACAGTTTTTACTTTTGCAGGTACTTTTGCATGCTGGGGTGGGCTCCCAGTGTGCCACCTGTATGTTTTGGGGTGGGGACTGGAGCTGGACGGGATTGAGCACCCCATCGGCACATACTGGTGTGGGGGGTCTCATGAGCCATGGGGCAATGGGCACCCCTCGGCACACAAGAACTGGGGGACATGCTGATGGGGATTGGGCACCCCCATCGGCAATGAACCAGGGAGGGACATGATGCTGAGAGGATTGGGCACCCTCAGCAAACGACACAAACCGATGGGGACTGGTCTCCTATTGACAAAATGGTCAGGGAATTCAAGGAAGCCCTGCAATGACGGGTCGCTCTCTCATTGCAGTGGATGATGCTGCAATGATGAGGCAGCCCCTGATTGCATCAGCTGAAACTTTTCCAGGTTGTGGCATGCTGGCTGAACTACTGTCAGCAGCAGCGTACCATGGCATTGGGGACAGCGGGCCAAGCTTTTAAAGGTTGTGGGGGCACTGGCCACAACAGTGCCGCACCTTCACAACCTGCTTCTGGAACAAGCTGCCTCAACATGTTTCTTGCGCATGTGCACAATCAACATAAAAAGGAAAAAAAAAGAGGCAGACTCCAGAATGGAAGCATGCAATTACAGAACAGAAGCAGCACATGAAAATCAGTAGCAGGATCACTTGAACAGGTTATTAGTATTTTTCTCCCCATTTTTTCCTCATCCTGTACCCCCAGTGATCAATTTGTTAAATTATTTTCTTCCTAAGTTTTACCCCCTTTCTCTCACCCAGCACTCCCAATGATTTTTTTTTTTCATGAATTTGCCTCTGGTGTCAGTGTTCCCAACAAATGAAAAACAAGCATTTGTCAATACCAAATGTTTGCTTGCTGGCATTAGCAGTGGAAGTGCAGGTGTTAGACAGATGCAGTATAGGAATAGCAGTGATGCATTGCACTGACGCCAACTCCACCCCCACCCTGCAGAGATGGACAGGCATTGGGGTGTGCCTTTGGGACATCACCCACAACAGTCACGACATTTCACCTCACCCTACCCTGCAGACACTGACAAGTGTCGATGTGTGCCTTGGGGTGTTTGGGCTGTACACTCACCTTATTCCATGGGGAAATATGCTGAAATGGGCACAGTATAGGAGAATGGGGTGAACTCTGGGGGCAAAGAGTCCAAGGTGCACCTCGATGCCTGCCACTGGCTGCAGGGTGGGAGTGGAATGGCGTGAGCATTACTGTTGACAATCCCAAGTCACACCCCTCATGCCTGTCAGTCCCTACAAGTTAGGGCGGATGCCTGTCAGTCCCTACAGGCTAGGGGGTTTGGTTGGAAACCCTAACGCCCTGGGCATTTCTTGGTATTTTTACTCCAAGTTTTCAACAATGGTTTTTTGTGACCCCACCGCATGAACAGTGACACTATCATTTTGTTAGCCGAAAGGTGATTTTGCACAATGACTGCACCGTTTGGAGCCACAGGTGTGAAAACACATTTCGAACATGATATGAAAAATAACAGCTGTACTGTTCATGAGGAGGTGTAACAAAATGGTAATGTTGAAAATCTGGAGTGAAAATATAAAAACTGGTGAAGTTACGAGCTGCATAGAAACTGTGCAATGCACACCTGTAATGCAATTATTTTAGGGATTTTTGCACCAGATTTTCAGTATCGGCATTTTGGGACCTCTGCTCATGAACAATGTTACTGTGATTTTCTTAATCTGTGCGAACACTGATTTCCACAGCAATTGCACTACTCTGCACTGGAAGTGTGAAAACACATTTTGGCCAGGATGTGAAAATGACAGCTGTACTGTTCATAAGGATGTGTGGAAAAATGCCAGTGTTGAAAATCTGGGTGAAAATATTACAAATTTGGGAGTTACGTGGGTGCGTGAAACTGTGCAATGCATGCTCGATGACTACATCATTTTATGGATTTTTGTCACCAAATTTTCCACATAAGCATTTTAGGCCCTCTGCTCATGAACAGTGTCACTGTGATTTTCTTAATCTGTTCTGAACATGGATTTCCACAGTGACCGACTGTTCTGCTCCTGAAGCGCGAAAACACATTTCGCCAGGATGTGAAAATGACAGCTGTACTGTTCATAAGAAGATGTGAAAAATGCCAATGTTGAAAATCTGGGTGAAAATATTACAAGTTCACAAACTTGCAGTGTGCATGGACACTACGCAACACATGTTCGTGACAGTCATTTTTGGGAATTTTTACCAAATTTGCAACATAGGCTTTTTGAGAGCCAACCTCATAAACAGTGGCGTGTTGTTGTTTCTGTTAATCGGTTCTGAAAGGTGATTCTGTGCAGTGACCGTGAAATCACCTTTTGGGACAGAATAACCAAATGACAGTCACTGATTTCATGAGATGGGGTCCCAAGAACCTCATGTTGAAAATGTGGTGCAGAAATTTGAAAAAATTACCGAGATATGCACCAAAGTTGAAAAAAACTGTTTATGCCGTTATACAGTTTACCGGCATTTCTTCAGTTTGCGGTCAGCTTTGAAGAGTGCAGACATGTTCCCAGTTCACTGAAGATCATCGTGCTAGCATCAGCAGGTAAGTATGAGGTAAGGGGGGATGTAGGGAGGTGCGTATGCAGAAGGTGGGCATGGGTTGGGAGAGAGGAGCAAGAGAGTCAACAAGGGACTGTTTTTTTTTGTTGCAGTTTTTTTTTAATAATTTACAAAGATGACGGAGGACTTTTGCCATGCTGGGGTGGGCTCCCAGTGTGACTCCTGGAAGTTTGTTTGGGGGGTAGTGGAGCCAATAGGGGATTGGGCACCCCCATTGGCCATGCAGTGTGGAGGGGGCACATGAGAACACTGGACTTTTTGCCATGCTGGGGTGGGCTCCCAGCATGGCATATGAAGATTATTTTTAGGGGGCACTGGGCTGATGGAAATTGGGCACCCCATCGGACATACTAATGTGCTTGGGGGAGTGTGCATGAGTCAAGGGGATTGGTCACCCTCGGCACACAACAAATGGGGGACGATAAAATGATTCACTTTAATCAGCGGTATTGACATGTAGGCAATTTGCATACTGGCTGACAGCAAGGCAGTATGCAAATTGCCTACACGCTACCACCTCTGATTGTAGTGGTAGTTTGCTTTCTACTGTAGGCTACTGCATCTGAACTGCTGTCCTAGACTGCTCAGACAGTCATTGGTGCAGTGGGGCTGCACCTGCAAAGGAGCAGGGCATTGGAAGCGGGGTGCCATACCTCACGAAAACACATATGGTGAGCATGTGTTTTTGCACATGCAAAGCAAACATAATTAAATCACATAAATAAAATAAATAAAAATATGTTTCCCTAATATCCCTCTGTGTACGCATGGAGGTATTTGTATGTCTCAGTCATGTCCCCTGTCTCTCTTGTTTCTCCTCCAATGTGTACATGATTAAGTCTTTTAGTAACCTTTCATATGTCATTCCCTGCTGACCCTGGATCATTGCCTCCACTTTTCCCCACCTGCATTGCCTCCACTCTGTTCCCATCTTTCCTCTTATGCAGTCTCCAAAACTGCACATGGTATTCCACGTTAGGATGAATTGATGACCTATAGTACAGGCAGGTGCTTCTGCCACTGTATAGGTCCTATACAGTAGCAGAAGCGCCTCCCCTTTCTGGCTGCTGCCCCCCCATGCACCCAACATCATGTTTGTCTTTCCCACTGCTTTACTGCACTGTGTTGTTGCCTTTAGACTGTGTGACATTGTTACCCCAAGTTCCTCTCCCCTGTCATGGTTTCCATTGCCACCCCTCATTCTGTACTCAGTTTCCTGATTTATTGCCCCAATGTGCATTACCTTGCACTTCTTGACATTAAAGTTTAGCTGTCATACTTTCACCAACTCTCCAATGTACCCAGATCTTCCTTTATATGTCCTACTGTTTCCTCACCATCTACCTAGCCACGTTTAAAAAAAATTTATTTACATAAAAATTGGTGACCGGGAAAGACACACTGAGCTAAGGCTCATTTCCAAGCACGACCAAGGGGAGAAGGAAAAGTGGAGTACAGGATAGAATCAAAAATTACATCAGTAATAAAGAGAAGATGAACAAGAAAGTAATCTGTACTAGGACAAAAGCACCATGAAGCAAGTTCCAGCAGGTGGTACATGCCAGGTGGAATACACATATGGCCAATGGTTAAGTGCATGGTGCCTGAAATAAAGTGACAGTGCAGTGTTATTCCAAGCCAGCAAAATGGGCAGTTTTTTTGTTAAAGATTTTATTAATTATATAGGAATAAGCACCACATATATGCATAAACACATACATGATCTGAGACCATACCGCAACATTTGGTATGCCGGATCTCCAGAGAATTACATTGAAATAAGAAGCATTGACTTAGCTAGTTAAAAGGTTAGTCAGAGTGGATTAATAAGCATGTTCAAAGGAGAAAAAGAAACAACATGCTGCATGAGGTTGACTGCTTATGCCATGACTAGTTTCTGTATAAGCATTTAGATAAAAGGACCATAGTGTACTAAACCTTGACATTCCAGAGTAACCAGAAGTAACTGAAGGTAAGGCATTGGTCACAACACAGAACTAGATGTGGTGCAACATAATAATTATGTTTGTACTAATATCAACTATATACAAAAATAAGGCAATCCTATCTAAAAGAAGGGGAGTCAGTTATTTAACAAATCTGATGACTTCAAGAAGGAGACAGAGTTGCTGGTGAGGAAGGTGAGGAGCCTCTTCCAGAGCAAGGTGGGGAGCCGTGCTTGGCAGCCAGCGAGTGGACTCCATGGCAGTACTCTGAGTTAAGGAAGGGCTGCCAGCATGCCTCAAACTGAGAGATTAGGCCTGCAGCAAAGTCCCTCCCACATGGCACCTTGGGCAGCTGCCAGAAGGAATTCCTGGAAGGTCGGAGTATCAGGGATCTCCATTTCATCAGGATTAGTTTTTGCAATAGCCCTATTCCAGTAATCCATTTAGCCTGGGACAATATTTTGGCGTGGACGGACCTCTACACCCCAGTAAGAGGAGAGAGGATCAGGGTTAACCATGGGGAATATTTGCTTACATATACTCTGGACTGATAGCCAGAAGGAATGGAGAGAGGGGAGGCCAGAGAGAATGTGAAAGAGATTAGCCCCTAGATTGCCACACCTCCAACAGTCATCGGCCTTACTGAGACCCATGCGCTTAAGTTTGCCAGGGTCACGATACCTTCTATGTAGGGTTTTATTCATTATAAGGCAGGTCGTCCATCTCTGCAGGCAGCGTGTATCCTTGCCCAGCTACAGTATGAGCCACTGACAATCAGAGATAGGGGTTTGTAAGTCCGACTCCCATTGCACTCTAGCTGCTCAGGTAGGGTCCTGCGGCATCCCTGAGAGCAATATAGATTGTGCTCACTCATTTTTTGAGGAGCTTATCCCAAGCATCAATGGGGTGGGAATCTTGGGAGAGCTCCTTATGGAGTGGGGCCTTAAGAAGGTGGGTAATGGCATCCCTGATTTGGCAGTATCTCCAAAAGTGGGTCCTGGGGAGATGAAACCGAGTTTCCAGGGCTTTAAAGTAGTCAAGAGAGCGGGTGCCGGGGAGTAATAAGTCGTGTACCAAGGAAATGCATTGAGCTTCCCACAACTTCCAATGGAGCATGTGGTTCCCTATTTGAATAACAGGGTTGTTCCAAAGAGGAGTAAATTCTCAAGGCGTCGGGTCCTGGCCTAGAAGGGACAAGGTTATCTTCCAGTAGTTAACTGAAATCGCTATGGAGGGAGGGAGGGAGCCCGGAGGCTGGAGATTTCTTCCCGTACAACACCACTGTGGCGGAGGGAGCATGTACCAGAGATGTTTCCAACTGGAGCCAGAGGGGAGAGGACTGACCTGTCTTGTGGAACCATCTGGTAGTTTGAGTTGAAATATAGGCCATGTGGTACCCTTGTAGCCAGGGGAGTCCCCACCCACCTCTACTCCAATGTTGCCTCAGTTTGAGTTTGCTAAATCTGGGGTGAGACACTTCCCATAGAAAATTGCCCATTATGGTCTCCATTTTTTGAAACCAATTCTGGGGGATAGGTACTGGTAGATGAGCCAGAATGTATAGTATCTTCGGGCAGACATCAGCTTAATGGAGTCAATTTTCCTGGCTAGCAAAGCCGCAAGGCTTTCCATCTCTCCATATCCTGTCAAAGTGAGTCTACTAGGTTAGTAAAATTTATGGTGAGCATTTTGTCCAGATTCGGTGGAGGATAATGCCCAAATATTTGATACTGTGTGGTGACCATTTTAGCCCTAGAGTATGGAACACTTCCCCTGAGGATACTGAGTTCAGTGGAAGAACCTCAGTTTTAGACTGATTCAGTTTAAGCCCCGATACCTGGGAAAATTCCGCCAAAATAGTGAAGATATCCTTGATCACTTGAGGATATACACCATAGTGATGAGGAGATCATCTGCGTAGAAGAATGTTTTGAAAATGGAGTCCCCTCCTCGTATCCCAGGGATCAGGGAGGATTCCTGAAGAGCAATGGCTAGGGGTTCTATGGCTAGAATGAATAGGAGTGGGGAAAGGGGGCAGCCTTGCCTCATGCCTTTCTGTAGCTGAAAGGGTTGAGAAAGGTTGCCATTAGTCACGGGTGAGGAGTATAGGAGCTTGATCCAAGAAGTGAAGATTGGTCCCATTCTCATTATAGAGAGGGTGTGGAATACAAAGGCCATTCTACCAAGTCAAATGCCTTTTCAAAATCGAAGGCCAAAGCTACAGAGGGCATTTTAGATTGTTTGGTAAGGTACATTAATAAGACCAACATTCTGTGGTGGTCTGATCCTAACCGAACTTTGACAAAACCAGCCTGTGAGGGATGAATTAGGCCCAGGAAGAGATGCTCAAGCCTGGTAGCCAGGACTTTTGCCAGAATTTTGGCATCAGCATTGATAAGTGATATGGGCGGTAACTGCTCGGGGAGAGCGAGTCTTTCCCCTTCTTCAGGAGAACTGTAATGGTAGCTTCTCTCAACGAAGGAGGAAGGCAACCATTCAATAAGGAATGGCAAAAAGTTCGGGCCAAGTATGGAGCCAGATTGAGACCTGGGATTCTGTAAATGTCTATAGGCAACCCATCTCTACCTGGGGCCTTGCAAAGATTCATAGATTTAATGGCCTCCAATACTGCTTCCTCTGTTATTGGAGATTTCAGAGCTTAAGAATCGCTCTCCAGAATTCGAGGATAGGTAACGGGTCAGAAAGCCTTGGATTAAGCGGATCAGGAGAATGAGAGATGAATATAGTTGTTCATAAAACTGTGTCATGATGTCATTAATCCCTTTCTTGGAGTAGCATTTAACTCCCTGTTTGTCAGTTAAGGTGTGTGTATTACGACAGGCCTGTTGATGCTTCAACCTATGGCCAAGGAGTTTGCCTGCCTCCCAGCATGCGTGATGCAACCTTCTAAGATTTAGCTCAGCCTGGCGGGTTAGGTGGGCATTGAGGGAGATTCTAGTACTAATTAGCTGGGCTAGTAAAGTTTGAGATGGGATCTGGTTGCTGAGAGCCTCATATTGGGATTCTAATTGATATAGTTGTTTCTCTAAGGCTCGTTGATCGGCTTCTCGTCGACGCCTCCTGGCAGAGGCAAAGGCAATTATTCTGCCTCAGAGAGTTGGCTTAAAGGCCTCCCAGAGGGTTGAATCAGAGACAGCTGCATTACCTTTGTTTCTTCTGTAGTCCGCCACTTCGGGGCAAAGCCACTTCTGGAAAGGCCACATCCTCCGACAGGAGGGGGTCAAGGTGCCAAGCAGAAGATGTGAGGGGGTGTCTGAGCCCTGCCTAATCAGAAGTTCTAAGGGTGCATGATCTGAGATAATGATCAGGTGTATATGAGCGTGTACCACCGTTTCATATATCCCAGAGCAGATGAGCCAGAGATCTAGTGTACTGGAGGAGCCGTGAACTGAGGGAAAGCAAGTAAAATCATGGTCACTTGGGTGTTGAGCCCTCCAAGCAGCCCGCAATCCCTGCGCGCTCATTAATCTCTGGACAGCTAGTTTAGCTTGGCAATGTGGTTCGGTGGTCTTGTTACTCCTATCTCTTGTATGATCTAATGTCTGATTAAAATCCCCCCCATTAGTACCGGAGCTTGTTTTGAATTGAAGTCAGAAAGAGCCTGGTTGACAGTATGGAAATATCGGGGGCAGCCCTGATTCGGAGCATAAATATTGGTCAAGATCAGTGAGCCCACAGGGGTTTCCATCTCTGCCATAACCCACTTTCCTTACTTATCATGGGTATGTCTGAACAATTTCCTACCTAATGCTTTATGTAAAAGTATGGAAACTCCTCGTTTGTGGAAGGTAGCTACACTATGTATCTCTTCGCCCACCAACCCTTGCTTGAGTTTCCTCGCTTCTATAGAGGAAAGTTTAGTCTCTTGTAAAAAAGCTATGAGAGGGCCTAATTTTTTAAGATGAAGTAACACTTTTTTTCTTTTAACTGGGGAATTGAGCCCCCTGACATTCCAGGTTATCAACTTAGTTTCCATCATCACTGGGGTATACCATGGTTGAAAAGGATGGAGCATAAAAAGAGACAAACCCCATAAGATAACACTGTAGCAAGCATCCAAGCCTAGCCTGCATCTGCCCCTTTGTACCAGTTAGAATCCCACCCTTCAAACAGATTACCATAAGCAGAGACATAACTGTGTGGTCGAACAGGCCACCAAATAACATAAACATCTTAAACATGTAATTTAAAAATAACAATGTAATCAGTTAATACAGCATTTGACAAACCCCCAAAAAAAACCCTCATAAACTTACTTATAATACACCAACATCCGCTGTGGGTATTGGCTAATACACAGACCAGATAACAGTGGAGGTCGCTGGGAGGCGGAGATTTTCAAAACATCAGGAAAAGGACCCTGGAGTGCTGAGATGTCCCTGTTTTCCCCAGTACTGTGTGCCATTCATCAAGTATGGCATATTAGTTGTTACTCAGGAAATAACTCGTATAACTGCAGGTGGGACCTACGTCCCGTGCCCAGCCCTTAGGAAAAAAGGGGGTTAAATCCAGAGTAAGAGGGATACCTATATACCAAATCCTCATATGGATAAATACGGTGGAGAGAAAACATGTTGCTAGCCTAGAGCATGGATTAATAGCCTATGCATAGGAGAGAAATAAAATCGAGCCACAGGTAAATAAATAACCTATCAGACCCCCATATAATCTGATTACACTCTCCTCCCCATGTACTTACTGCCTCAGATCAAGGTGTAGAGGGAAGTAAGCAGAATAGTGTACTGGCTGAAAACAGGATAGATTCACCGGCTTGTGGAATAGCCAGAGGGGGATTCTTCATAGGAGAAAAAAGAAACAACAATCACAAGGAAGCAGAGTGAAAATCAGCCCACAGAGTCTATGGTACGGTTTGCATCACACAGGGTGCTGTCCGAAAGAGGCTTAGTGGACACTGTGTCCGTGGATGCAGAGGCCTCAGAAGGAATAGGACTTGCTGATTCGGCCCACAAAAGACTTCTTGCTGGCTGGGGTTTACAGTTTTTAGTAGGTGTATTCCTGGGAGGCTTAGGTATGTCTTGTAGTGAGTCGTCAGTCGGTAGATCCATCAGGGCAATGAACTGGTTGTTGTTCAGGTCCTGTGTATTAAGTGAGACAATCAAGTCAGGGCTCTTATTACAACTTCTGGAGCGGAGCTGAGGGGTTTAATTAACATGGAACATGGGCCCCTTCTATTCTTGCCTTTCTACTATTTTTTTGCTTACTGCCAGGGATTTTCTTAGAGGTTGCGCGAGTTGAAGAAGGCATGGTAGAGGGTTTGGGAATTGTTTGAGCCACGCTCCTGCTGACCTGTTTCTATTTAACAGTGTCAGTGGCTCAGTAGGTAGCACACTCGCCTCTGAGGCTGGGAGATCAGAGGGCTCTGGCACTTGGGTTAATATCCCAGTACTGACACTGTAATGCAGCATAAGAGGGGTGCTGCATTTCTGAGGTGCCGTCTTTCGGATGAGACGTTAAACCGAGGTCCCATCTGCCTGGATTGGTGGTAGTTCAGGTGGATGTTAAAGATCCCATGGCACTTATCGAAAAGAGTAGGGGAATTTCCCCGGTGTCCTGGCCAAATTTCCCTCATTCACTAAAAATACCACCAACAGCTTAATCTGGTTCAAGATCAGTTGGAATTCATCTGTATCCCCCTCCCCCGGGTCGTGCCTGAAAATAGGCAGGATTTGTCTAGTGCACTTACCCGGTCAACAAAAGCTAAATAAAAAATAAATAAATAAATTGATGTTGGCCTGGGTGAGATGGCCCCGGGTTACTGAACTCTCTCAGCTTGCCCCAGTTCAATTTAGGAGCTTGTGCCACCAGAAAGGACTCAGCTGCTCTGGGGTTATCAAACAGCCATGGGGATCCATTAAAAATAACTCTGGGGGAGGCAGAGTATCTGAGAGAATACTTGAGCCCCAATTCTGCACAGGCTCTACGTGCTGGAGTAAAGGCCTTCCATCTCACAGTCCCCTCTTGAGAATAATCGGCGAAGATCTGTATTCGGTGGCCTTGCCAGGAGAGTTCTTTCTTCTCACGGGCCAGTTTGGTGATGGTCTCCCTGTCCTGAAATCGGAGAAAACCGGGCTAAGATCATATGCGGGTGGGCCCCCTGAGCAGGCCTAGGGGCAAGCAATCTGTGTGTCCTGTCAATTTCAGGTGGGGTCCCACCTCGCCAGTTCAGTAAGGGAGGTAGTTCCTTCTGCAAAAACAAGATGGTGTCAGATCCTTCGCACCCTTCAGGGAACCCTACAAACCGGAGATTATTCCGACGGCTTCGGTTTTCAAGGTCCTCCACACTAGATCAAAGCATGTTGATCAGCCTGTCTTGCTCTTGGAGCCTATCCCCAGTTTTGTGCCAACCATCCTCCATTTCAGCCAGTCTGTGTTCGGTAATGCAAGCTCTCTGTGAAAGGTCTGCAATATCAGAGGTATTTTTCCTCATAGCCATATCGAGATTGTTCATCCGTTGTAGGATTTCAGCAAACATCTGCCAAATTTCGGTGAGGCTCCCCTCTGGTTGATTTGGGAGTGCAGCAGGCTCCATTATGAAGAGCGAGCAGGCTGACTAGGCCTCGCGTCTGTGTTAGTGCAGCAATTGAAATGCCTTAGTTTAATGCAGACCGAGAATCGAGCCACAGATCACTATTCGGGCCAATATCTATACTTCCACTAATTAGTATTACTGTCACATCGTATATGAAAGGATACGGATAACTAAGGATTTTTGGGGTGGTTTGCAGGGAGCTCAGAGCTCAAGCGTCCATTCCAGTTGGCTGCAGACCATGCCCCCCCACCGCAAAATGGGCAGTTTTAGTTTGTGGATAGGGGCCAGAAATCATTAGTGGGAAGGGGAGGATAGGGGTCTAGTGGAGAGTCAGGAGGGAGGATGATCAGGTGGGAGCAGAGGTCAGGAGAGGACAGGAGGGTTAGGTTGGCAGGAGGGGGAAATCAGGGAGAACCCTCCGTTGGTGTCTGAGGGTAGGGAGAGAGAGGTGGAGAGGCAGATGGATGGTGGGAGCAGTTTTCAGAGGGGGGCAAGGCAGTAACAAAAGACAGACTGCACAACAGAAGAGTGAGGGTGGGAAAAGGAGAAGGTGTGATAGTTCATGGAGTGGTGGGAGAAGAAGGAGGAGGAGGTGGGAGAAAGAAGAGAGGAGAGGTCGGAGGGGACATTAAACAATTGTTGTCCACACTAGCCTGTAGTATTCTTGCTGTTATTCTTAGGCTGTTTTGTTAATGCTATTTGTGTAGATTGTCCTGACAGTTATTTTTGCCTTTGCACCTTATTGTTGTTATTTGATGTCTCTGCTGTATTTACTGTAACTGTACTCTCCCAGGTCATGCCTGAAAATAGGCAGACCCCTTGCCTAGCGCACCTACCCAGTCATCAAAAGCAAATAAATATAAATAAATAAATGCTAGTATCCTCTGCAAAGTGATGGATCTTATTGGTATCCTAACCCCAAATGTCATAGATGAAGATGTTGAAGAGGACTAGCCCTAGGCCCAATCCCTGTGGCACTTGATTAGTGACTTCCCTGTCCCCAAGAATTTCCTATCAATTACCATTAGGGATGTCACGATATAAAATTTTTAGTATAATGATATTTATGTAAAAAATATCACAAATATGTCAATTACTGTGATTATTATGCAACCCCCACCCAGGTATGCCATTTCTATCTGACAGCTGTACCTGGTGGGCTGGGTTCGGGGAGGAAAATGTCACTCGGCACATTGGCTAGGTTTGGCTACTCTGCACAGGGGCACCCAAGTAACTCTGGACAAAGGAAGCAAAACTATAATGTCCAATACCAGAAGTGGGATTCTAAAGTGTGGCTTTTATTCACATCCAACAGAATAAACAAAGCATAGATGGACCCCCACGGGGCTACATTCCTGGTAATGCAGATTTAAGGAGACCAGAACACATCCTTATTCAATTTAGCCCTCAGACTCTGAAACACACTGGGCACACAGCCCGCACTTGTACTCTGCTCTGGGTTTTCCCTGGCTTGGCTCTCTTGCCAGCCACTTGGACACTTTCCATATAGCATGGAAACATTTACTGGTGGCTCCCTAAACCACCTCTGAGCACTTCTGCTCCATAAGGGAATCTTCCTCATCAATCCCATGTCTAGGTATTTTCCTCAGGCACTGGCCAAGTATCTGAGAAAGCAACAGGTGTCCCAGAACAAATCTGTAGAGGTGAATTTGGTTACTACTGATGGGGGTCTCCTATCTCTTCCTCCCATAATTCATACCCGACCATTTTTCTGGACTGCAACACCTCATCCTTTAACACATTTTACTGTGTAGACTCTTTTTAAATGTATTTCACATTCAGTCTACTGTCTTTACATCCCATTTGTGCTGGACTTGAACATACTTAAAAAGTGGCTTTGTCCATTACTCTAGACCCCCCACAGAGTTAAGCAGTCCAATCCCCATGTCTTCCAAACTGTACTTGGCTGTCTTTTCCTGACCCCACAATAACAGTCCCTTTAGTTTCATCTTGATGCAGGTGAAAACACATGGCCCTTTTAACAGAGTGAACTCACCTTCTGTTGCAGGTGCCCCACAGGCATTTCCTCCTCAAGGAACTCTCTTCTTGAGCTTCTGGTGCCTCAACACCTTAAACAGGCAGCTTCTTTTCCCTAGCTGGACCAAGGGGTTGTCCCTGAAGCAGGCTGATTCCTTCCCCCATCCCCACAGAGATGGGGCCTCTGAACCATTGAGAGCAGTCTCCACCACTTCAATATGCTCTTCTTGTGTTCTTCTTCAGGTGAGAATACACACCTATTTCAAAATAATAGCTCTTGTCAGAGCTTAAAGCTCTGAGGGCCTGCTTACAGCAGAGCACCTCTTTCAGACTGTGCCACTCTACTGAACTCTACAGAACTGACTTCAAATTCCCCAACATTCTACTCTAACCTCCAACTGCAATATTCCAGTGTGGCTTATGCAGCTGCGACAGTTCTAAATGATGTCATCCTCAGTCTCAGCTGAGACTGAGAACAGAGTGAGACAGCGTGAAATCCATTTAACTGGAGTTTCACAAGCTGCCTTCCCTGTCTACCACTAGGTCTTACTGGGATTCTAGTAACCCCGGGTAACAGGGGGGTTACACTCACCCTGGGCCAGGAAAATGACTGTCCACAGTCATTAGTTACCCGACCTAGGCCATCCTACTCTATGTGTTACCTATGGAGGGGGTGATCAGGCCCCCTCCTACCATCTGCTAGGCACAGGCAGACAACACTAAGGGCCTAGAGGCCTTCGGCTGACGTATCAGCCTCTGCTCTACCCGCTGACTATGGGTACCTAGTGACTCCGGTAGAATTGTCCACAGCATAGCCCTAATAGATCAGTACTGCAACTCCTACTGCAGGTCAGGGCCACAGCCTGTCTATCCCCTCTAGCCCTCTAGGGAAAATCTGTCTGCCTCTAACTTAGAATTCCCAAAACAAAACAAACAGGGGACCTCCCCGACCCTGGACACCATGCGACCACACACCAGGAGCTAATACCATATGCTATGCATTACTCCCACATTCCCCCACAACCATACCTGTGGAAGGAAAAAGTTACTCACAGTAACAACAACAACAGTACTTTAAACACTACACTCTAAAGAACTACTGAGGAACTCCGCTGAGTCCATTCTCCTCTTCTTGTCTTCTCTTCTATCTTCTTCAGGAACACCTGCAAGAAAAAGAAAGCCAATCACACTCCTAATCTGCATACACAGTCTATCTAACCCCCTACCATCAAAACACAGGTGAATGCCAAAAAGATTTTTTTTAGAAAAGTAGAAAAAACAGTATAAACATTAGAAAACAGTAGAAAACAATGACATTATTTACAATATACAATATTTGGGGGATGGAGTGCTCTAAAAGTTCCATCTAGTGACCACAGTGCCCAAAGGCAAGTCCATTAAAGAGTCTCTCCTGGGCTGGAGCTCGGTGAAGCACAGTTCTAGCAGCCAAAGTCCCGAAGGGGAGAATCTTTGAGGACAGTTCAAACATCTGGAGTCTGCTAGTGTAGGGTGTGTACTGCAATGTCATTAGAATAGAAAAGTCTGGACTTACCAGTCCCTTGTAGAATGAAAATGGTACCACATCTGGTCCTCAGCCGAAGACTCTCCCTGGCAGCATTCTTCTGATACAGCTGGGTGGACATCTTCCGGGAAATGACAGAAGGGCACATCTGGAAACTGCTGGGATGATGTCATCTCTGGAGATGGAACCTTGGAACAGGAACAAAAGGAAAACAGCTGGTCTGAAGTCATCCGATACCCAGGTGATGAATTAGGATACAGCTGGCTGGTGTCCTTCTGGATCTGAAGTCATCAGGTGGGCCAGTCGATGGATTCTGGAAAGCCAGTACACTGTAGAACTGATGAATGTGGGGCACCTGAGTCCTGGATGTCCAGACTGGCGGAACAACATAGGTATGGCAATGGCTGGAGTGGCAGACTGGCTACTACTGCTCTGCTTTCCATTTGGTAGGCATGGGAACATTGCAGGAAGGTCTTGCATCAGGCCAATAGCACAACGGGTCAGGTGCTTGAATTATTGCCCATCTGGGTGCTCATAATTCACACTGTGAAAGGTTTCATGTCCCTCTCCATCCACAATTCAACAGTGGCCATAAACAGTGTCCTGCCTTTTTCCACTGGCTGTATTGTTCTTGGAATATTCTGTTCTTGACATGTTTGTTTGCACCAGGATGCACACATTTCATTGCTTCTTCCCAAATCCAGGATTTCCTGCTTTTTCAGTCTCCTCCCAGACTCTCCAAGGAAAGGTAGGAAAGGACATCCCGTAGATTTCATTTGCTTTCCTACAAACCAGTATTTCTTCTTTACTAGCTTTGGTCAACCTGAGACCTCTGGCCTGGCTTGGGGGCAGCCAGTCCTGGTTCTGCCAGCTATGTATTCTTAATGGGACAAAATGGATCCCTGGCTGCGCCTTGCACAGCCAGGGCAGTGGAATCACCACTCTCTTCCATGCGTCCTCTAAGGCAAGAGCTTGAGGCTGTGTACCAGTTCCTTTTCAGAAGGCCACATAGGTTCCTCTTCTTCTTCTTCCTCCTCACTGAGAATCTGTGCCCAGGATTGAGCAGTTGTCCTCACTCCTGAGACTGTCCACTCTTTGCTGGGTGTGGAGGTCGAAACCTCCCATTCAAAGGCCTCCCTCATCTCGTCTTCACCTATGAGACTTGGGCTAGGCCCCTCTCTCCAAGGGTCTACTGATGCTCTTCCTGAAATTGGTCTCTGCGACTCAGACTCTGAAACGTCAGCACATTGTTCTGTGTAAATCTGCACCCTCTTGCTTCGTGCCACACTCTAAGGGGCCTTCTCCAACAGGCTCCGTCTGGTGCTGTGTGCTGCCAACTGCAGATTTGTGAACTTTTGTCCATGTGGGAGCCAAACAAATCTTGGGCGCTTTAAACAAACCATATTTCTCTAGGCACCTAGAACAGTGAGGTACCATGAAGATGTCCCTTCCAGCATTTAAGCACATCAAACATACTCGCACTGGATATCCAGGAATCACCACATGAGGAGGCAGTCATCCCCCATAGTAACATCTCTCAATGCCCCTTAACTTGTTAACTTCTACTGCTATCACAGCCCGGGCATGATCCGGGTAGCCTGACTGCAGAGAAAAAACAAACAACGCTCACTGTTATTTCAGGTTCCACATCACTGAAAACTTTCTTTCTCTTTCAAAATGGCTCCTCTGCTGCTGTGTTTACATTACTACCCCACCCTGTTATGGCGGCGGCAGCACTCCTACGCATCAACATTCTGTGATTGAGTCAAGCCACTGCACATCCGATTTACACGCTCTACTGATAACGTTGCTCAAACTGCACAAACTTGCACTGTTCTTTATCCTAGCACATTTATACGATTTACCATGGACTTTTTACTTCCTAAAGACATTGCTCTAGCTTACAGTCCCTTAAAGCCTCAGTATTTCATAGCACAGGATTGCCTGTATTTCTTGCTGCATATCTGATACAACTCACAGTCTCTTTCATGGCTTTGAAACTTATACTGACACTGAACCTATAATTATGCTCACAGTTGATTGCTTAGAATGATTGCTTTTGCTGGTAAAACTTAACACAGTCCTTCTTTGCAAAGCGATTACACTGCTACACACAGATTCAGCTGGCTTTTGGCAAAATCACTTAGCTTGAGCAATTATTTCTGTTGGTACTCACTGCTATCAGTAGCTGTTTGCTGCGATGGAAAAATGGCCTGCAGCCAGTCTTGGAGGCCTCTGGAAAGAAGTGGGTTGGCAGTCCTGCCGATTGTCCCTCTGAACACCACACTCACAGTCCAGTCGATCGAGATGCTGGTTGAGCCCGAATTCAAACAGAAAAGTCATTTTTTTTAACTTTTACAGCACTTTCAGTCACCGCGACACTCCTCCTGGTAAGCCAGTTTGCACACTCCACTCACTGTCCCGCTCGAATGCTGTGCAGTTGCTCTAGAGCTGGCTTGGGGACGGGACTGATTGCAGTCTCACCAATCACTCGACGCCATGCAAATGACCCTCTTTCCTCTCAAATGCTCTTCTCACAGCGATTGTCGAGCAGACAAATTTAAACTGCAAAACCACACTTTCTTTTGTTAACTGACTCCATGGCAGGAGCCCATTTCAACCATTTTTCATGACCATTAAGCATAACAAGTCTCTCAGTTCACAAGAAAGCATTTCCAATGTCTAGGGCACAATTTTCCTTTTGCTACCCACAGTTTTCCACACTTTTCTTTGTCACAAACACTTTTAAAAGCTGGCAAACGCTGTAATTTGATGCAGGACAAGGGCATACACTCTCAGGCTTTACTGCTCCTTGGTAAACAGTTGGCATTTTAATAGCAGTACATGAATAACAGCACACAGCAGCACATTAGTTAACATTGCTTCAGCTTTTTGGGCTACCCACTGCCAGATAACCAAAACACTAGCCTTTGCCCGAGCGACCTTTCTTACATTCCTCCCTAAATTCCAAACCAAAATCCTCAGCGGTGCCTCCATTTTTGCAATCCCACCCAGGTATGCGGTTTCTATCTGACAGCTCTACCTGGTGGGCTGGGTTCGGGGAGGAATATGTCACTCGGCACATTGGCTAGGTTTGGCTACTCTGCACAGGGGCACCCAAGTAACTCCGGACAAAGGAAGCAATAACTGTAATGTCCAATACCAGAAGTGGGATTCTAAAGTGTGACTTTTATTCACATCCAGCAGAATAAACAAAGCATAGATGGACCCCTCATGGGGCTGCATTCCTGGTAATGCAGATTTAAGGAGACCAGAACACATCCTTATTCACTGTAGCCCTCAGGCTCTGAAACACACTGGGCACACAGCCCGCACTTGTACTCTGCTCTGGGTTTTCCCTGGCTCGGCTCCCTTGCCGGCCACTTGCACACTTTCCATATAGCATGGAAACATTTACTGGTGGCTCTCTAAACCACCTCTGAGCACTTCTGCTCCATAAGGGAATCTTCCTTATCAATCCCACATCTGGGTACTTTCCTCAGGCACTGGCCAAGCACCTGAGAGAAAGCAACAGGTGTCCCAGATCAAATCCGTAGAAGTGAATTTGCTTACTACTGATGGGGGTCTCCCACCTCTCGCTCCCATAATTCATACCCGGCCATTTCTCTGGAATGCAATACCTCATACTTTAACATACTTTACTGTGTAGACTCTTTTTAAATGTATTTCACATTCAATCTACTGTCAAAATGGGTGAGTGCCTAAGGAATGCACTAGCAAATGGGCAGGAAGGAGGGGGGGAAGAACAATGGGGAATAATAAAAACTGCCATCACAGAGGTAACAAGCCTTTGTGTGAAGCAAATAAACAAAACGAAATGATGTAAGAAACCACTATGGTTCTCAAAGGAAGTGGCAGTGAAGGTTCAAGAGAAAAGAAAGCATTCAGGAAGTACAAGGAATCACATTCAGGAAGTACAAGGAATCACAGAAGGAGCAGGACAGAGAACTGTATCAGTTAAAGCAAAAGGAAGCTGGGAAGGCAGTCAGAACAGCAAAGGCCCAAACCGAGGAAAAAGATAGCCAACTCAGTTAAGAAGGGTATAAAACCTTTTATAAGTACATCAGGAGTGAAGGAAAACCAAGGGAGGGTTAGTGAGGTTTAATAAAGGGAGGGAGGGTGGGCAGAGGGTGACTGTGAAAGGCAGAGATACTAAACAAATATTTTGCTCAGTATTTACAAAGGAAGTGGGGAGGTACCTAAAACAAACAGTAGAAATACTCTGGATACAGAAGTTGATACCAGCCATTTACAGAAGAAAGGGTTCTGAAAGAACTCTTAAAACTGAAGGTGGACAAAGCAATGGGCCTGATGGGATTCATCCCAGAATTCTAAAAGAACTAAGGGTAGAACTAGTGACACCACTGACTACCCCTTTAACAAATCATGGGAGGATGGGGTGGTATCCGAGGACTGGAGGAGGAGGGCAGATGTGATTCCTTCACAAAAGTGGGAGCAAGGCAGAAACAGGAAACTACAGACCTGTTAGTTTAACCTCAGTGGTAGGAAAATGATGGAATCACTTCTGAAGGAAAGAATTGTTGAGTATCTAGGGCCAGAGGGGCACAGGACCCAAGCAGCATGGATTCACAGCGGAAGGTCATGCCAGACAAATCTGATAGATTTCTTTGACAGGGTGACCAAAGTAGTAGATCAGGGAGGGGCTGTGGACATGGCCTACCTAGACTTTAGCAAGGCATTTGACACAGTCCCACACAAAAGATTAATATACAAGTTAGCCAGCCTGGGAGTGGGTCCCAAGATGACAGCCTGGGTAAAGAATTGGCTGGAGAATAGGAACAGAGAGTAATAGTAAATGGAGTCCACTCTGAAGAAAGGGGTTACTAGTGGGGTACCGCTGTTCAGATAGACTAGTTCCTCTTCAATGTCTTTATAAGTGACATTGCAGAGGGACTGGAAGGAAAGTATGTCTCTTGCAGATGACACAAAGATCTGCAACAGAGTTGATGCACAAGGTGGGGTGGATAGGATGAGAAGGGACTTGGCAAGGTTAGAGGAATGGTCAAATGTATGGCAGCTTAGATTCAATGCTAAGAAGTGCAAGGTAATGCACCTGGGAAACAAAAACTCAGGGGAAGAGTACACAATGGGGGTGAGATACTAATAACAACAAAAATGGAAAGGGACCTGGGGGTAGTCGTATCAGATGACCTAAAGGTGGGCAAGCAATGTGAGAGGGCAGCAAGGAGGGCTGGGGGGATACTGGGATGCATAGGGAGAGGCATCACCAGTAGAAAACAGGAAGTTATTATCACTCTGTACAGACAGTTGGTGAGACCCCATCTGGAGTACTGTGTGCAGTTCTGGAGACCCAATCTCCGCAAAGACATAGACAGGATGGAAGCTGTCCAGAGGAGGGCAACTAAATGGTGCAGGGTCTGCACCGGAAGACATATGAAGAGAGACTTAAGGAGCTAATAAGTATAGCCTCGAGGAAAGGAGGAGAGGGGACATGATAGAAACTTTCAAGTACCTCAAGGAATCAACAAAGTCCAAGAGGGTAGCATCTTTCAAAAAAGAGGTGTGCAAGAACAAGGGCACAATTTGAAGATAGAAGAGGCGGCTCGGAGGTAACTTAAGGAAGTATTTTTCACAAGAGGGTTGTGGATGCATGGAATGGCCTTCCGGAGGAGGTTGTGGAGTCAAAAACAGTGGTGGAATTCAAGCATGCATGGGACAGTCATAAGGCAATTCTAGGGGGTGGGGGTAGGAAGAAGTAGGCTGCTGGTTAACTAGGATCTGCAGCTTATCCATTAGGTAGGGAAATGGGCAGACTGGGTGGGCCAAGTGGTCCTTATCTGCTGTCAAAATGTATGTTTCTATGTTTCTGTGTTTACATCCCATTTGTGCTGGACTTGAACAACTTAAAAAGTGTCTTTGTCCATTACTCTAGACCCCCCACAGAGTTGGGCAGTCCAATCCCTACATCTTCCAAACCGTACTTGGCTGTCTTTTCCTGACCCCACAGTAATAGTCCCTTTAGTTTCATCTTGATGAAGGTGAAAACACATGGCCCTTTAGCAGAGCAAACTCACCTTTCAGTTGCAGGTGCCCCACAGGCATTTCCTCCTCAAGGAACTCTCTTTTTGAGCTTCTGGTGCCTCAGCACGAACTTAAACAGGCAGCTTCTTTTCCCTAGCTGGACCAAGGGGGTTGCCCCTGGAAGCAGGCTGATTCCTTCCCCCCACCCCCGCAGGGATGGGGCCCTGAGCCATTAAGAGCAGTCTCCACCACTTCAATATGCTCTTCTTGTGTTCCTCTTCAGGTGAGAACACACACCTATACCAAAATAATAGTCTTTGTCAGAGCTTAACGCCTGAGGGCCTGCTTATAGCAGAGCACCTCTTTCAGACTGCACCACTCTACTGAACTCTACAGAACTGACTTCAAATTCCCCAACGTTCTACTCTAACCTCCAACTGCAACATTCCAGTGTGGCTTATGCAGCTGCAACAGTTCTAAATGATGTCATCCCACAGTCTCAGCTGAGACTGAGAACAAAGTGAGACAGTGTGAAATCCATTTAACTGGAGTTTCACAAGCTGCCTTCCCTGCCTACCACTAGGTCTTACTGGAATTCTAGTAACTCCGGGTAACAGGGGGGGTTACAATTGGCAACATTTCTAATTTTAGTAGAAATAGTAAACTCTAATTGGAGGATGGTGGGGAATGGGGAATCATGGTTACACCTGGAGAGGGTCACGCTGCCAGAGCAAGTTAAGACCATTTATCACAGTATATTGCTGTATATCATTCTGCACAATAATTACAATATTGTTTTTTTTACAATGCTAAATTATCATCAGTGGTAATTAGTATATCACTATATCGTGTTATCACGACAACCCTAACTGCCACCCTCTAGGCTCTGCCACTCAGTCAGTTTCTCCTCCATCTTGTGACCTTGACCCCCACCACACCATCCCTCATTTTGCCTCTTAAAATTGCTCTGTCTCTCATCCGTCCTCGTGGAAAAGGTGCTGCCCACACAGAGAATGTGCTGTCAATTCAGACTTTAAAGCAGAAACTCTAATATTCTAGAATACTGAATCCTAAATAAACTTTGTACAAGTAAACACTATGGTTTTCACAGTGTCCTGAGCTTGTATCTTCATGTTTATGATGTGTCCTCATTCTGAGGGTCTGTGTCCCTCATTTTGAGTGACAAAGGTTGAGAGTATGCCCTCACCCCAGGTCATTTATCCTCTTTATAAGCCTTCCATGTAAGATGGAGTGGAAGGCTTTACTGAAATCAAGATACAGCATGTCTGCTGCTAGCCCTTGTCCACTCACCGTCATCCCCAGTTGAACAAACAATCTGTTGTGTCTGACATGATGGCCTCGTGAACCCATACTGTCCTTTTTTGTCCTGGAGTCTGTTGGCTAAACTCACCAGCCCCTCCCTAATTCTGGTCTCTAGCAGCTTACCCCCATAGATGTTAAACTACCATCTTTACCTTCCGTTAGCTTTGCAAACTTAGTTGTAATGCAGCTTTTTTCCCCCTTTAAATTACATTCAATATGTGTGTATCCAGGGAGTTTTTTCAGGTTATTTGTAATTTCAGCATAGAGATACATAGTGTCAATGGGTGAAGTGATATCATGTTCTCATATGCCAAAGAAGCTCTCAGGGACAATGAGATTTCAGCACCCTTGTCACCAAGGTTGACTCTTGGTTCACAGACCCCCTCCCCTCGCCCTGACTGCACAGTCAGGCAAAACCCCTCTTCCTCTACTGCCAAAACTGAGCTAAAGTATTTGTTGAGGATGTCCATTATTCTTCCATCCTCTTCTTCCCATTCATTACCCTTCTTTAGTCTGATTATTCCTTCCTTACTCTTTTGCTTCTCTTGTATGTAACAAACGATTTTGTCTCCCTTCTTCATTCCCTCTGCTATTTCCAACCCTGTCTTATCCTTATGTAACCCCCCTGCAAATGGGGGTTCCCAAAAGACTTCCAGGAGCTTGCTTGAATGCTCCAAGCCTGAATGGTGTTTGGCATTTAAGCCATTTATCAGTGAGTGTTTTTAGAGCCTCTGGTACTGTCTCTTTAAGAGCTGTCTGCTTGCAGACATAATTAGTGTGTATGGGGGACTGTGTGCTTCTCTGAGTACCACTGAGCTGCTGCAATTCACTTCATTTTGCAGTCACTAGGAGTGCAAAGGAACCTATCTGAAAGATGTAACTGTTTGCCAGAAATTATTTAGAGTAATAATGAAATTACAGTTTGTCTAACCTGCTTTCTTTGCAGTCAGAACTGTGTCTGCTAGTTCCCCATTCTAGTTTTGAACTGCTGAACTGGACCAATCAGTGTGGGTAAGCTAGCTCTAAAATGATGCCTTGGACGAATCAGAACTTGGACTCATAATCTCGAGCCAGCCACAAGAGGATTGTGGGCAGTGACTCTGGGGGAGATGGTTTTAGACTTCAGTGCCTTTTTGGACCAAGCAGCAGTCTATTGTGGTGACAGCCAATCCAGTCAAGAACTGGGAGGAACTCAAAGGAAGAGCCCGGTTGTCGGTTGGAGTTTCAGTTGAGCTTTGGCAGTGAAGAAGGAAGGAGCCCTGTGCTTTTCAGTGTGCAGTTTTAGTCAAAAACGTGTAAGGCCCAGAGTTCCGTCTGCAGCTTGTTAGGACTGAATCCGTCCTGTGAAAAGAATCAAAGGATCTCTGAAGAGTAGAAACCAGGCTCACCCTGTAGAAGACTGGAAGAATTGCTGAAAATTGCACTCGGTCTGTCAGGAACTGAACTGCTGTGTGTTCTCCAAGGTATTGTGCAGTAATTGCGATCGGATACAGATGCAGCCTGCCTGGTATAGTGCTTTCTTTTATATAAATGTGTGAAGAGGTTTGTGTACCTCAAGTGAGCCCTGCTGACATTGAAGGACCCTATCTTATTTGGAGGTCGTGAGTACTAATTCAGGGTCGCTCCCTGTTGAATTGCCACATTAAATCCAAATGGAATTACTGTACTGCTGACTGTTTAATTTTCTTTTCTCTGTGTGAAAGGGCCCTCACTGCCACGGTTTGGACTAGCCACTAGGGCTTGGGTACCTAGGACAGTAACTGATAGGATAGGCCTGTGCACAGAGCCACAGGTAGATTATTAGAGTGATAAGCTAATTAACCTGATTTCCTGTCCTTGTTATATCCTCAAATAAATCAGAGCTGCTTGTTTCAGCAAAGTTATACTGCCTGAGGTATTTGTCTATGTTAAAGTACTGTACTGTGATTGTTGCACTGTATCTCATTTCACAGGAGGTCCCAGTGCCGGAACCAGTCCTGGGGTAAGTGTATACTGTGAAGGTAATTCTGATATATTGTGTGGGCCACTAGTGGGAAGAAAGGGGTTGCAGTGTCCAGAGGGCTGTGACCAGTTAGTTTAACTATTGCAAACCCTGACCTCTGGGTGGGCACCCGCCATTGATCCAGGCCTCAACCTGTTAGTGGCAAATCAGGCAGGGGTAGTAGCCTCGGGATAGCGCCATCTAGGGTTACATCTTGAGGCTCACCGCTGGGATTGTGTGTCCTCTAGTGGCCATATTTGACGAACCACTGTTAAGAAAAAATGGGTACCTCGACAGAAGTGGCTGTGCACCGGCTGGTGGAGTGGTGTACTGGGAGGAGATCGACCCCAAAATGCTATGCTTATCCTGGACATCCCCTGTATCAATACGGACACTGTGCAGGGAGTCATTTCCAAGGTGGAAGGTTACAAAACCCTGTGGTGGTGGGTCGGCATGCTAATCTGCTCACCCACACTTTCCTGGCCCTAGTAGAGTTTAAGGATCCCATAGATAGCTCCAAAGTGCCACAGACCATTACCCCAGAGGGAGCCTCACTGCTTGGAGAGTGATAACTAAGGACAGTAAAGACCTGGGGAATCAGCCCCCACCACTATCTGAAACTTTGAGGAGAAATTTGTTGAATGGTTGCTGGAGAGGGGAAACTGTGGAGGACTTGAAGAAACTATTCTTGCCACCTGGGGTGTTCCTCCCCAACACCTCTCCTGCTCCAGTGCCCGTAATGGTGGCTGAACCAATGCAGACTCCTATTTCTGCACCTGCCATTAGTCACGACTCTTACGAGGTTGAGGATCTTCTCTACACCTCCCACCCCCAAGGGAGGATGACTGGGAGACCTGATAGACTCATGTTGCCCCCAAGTGCTAGAATGGCAATGTCTCGGAAGGCAAAAGCTGAAAGAGGTTAGTGAGCCCGAGTCCTGCCCTGGCTACCATCCGTGCTAAACCGGCCAGTAACCCTGAAGCGACTGCACAGGCCTATCTTGAGGCCTTGAGAATGTGTGTAGGGGCCCAGATTCTGATGAGGACCTATGGTGGAGAGTAAGAAATGCACAACAGTACTAAGGAGTTGTTGTTGTGTATGTCTCGGCTGGAAAAATTGTTGCAAGAATGCCTCAGAAAGGGTAGTTTGCCAGCGATTGAACTGGACCGAACCAGACTGGACAGAATCCTTAAGTCTGCCCCTTTCAGAACTGCTGTTGCTTCAGTTACGCCTGGCAAATCGACTGGAATCCCCACCTCCTATGATGAGTTAATGAGAGAAATTGAGGAGTTGAGAAAAGCTGACCTCGGAGGTACCTGCACCAAGCAGCTGTGGCTACGACCCGGTGTGGACTGAGGGTGACCCATCAAGTGAAGTTCAGGGGCAGAGGTTGACAGTCAATGAGTGCTCTGACAAGGAAAAGATATGCCACAATGGGGCGAACTGTTGAGAGAGATCGGGAATTAAAAGCAGTCCCTTTATGAAGGCCACGCCTGCAAGTACGTGGCCCTGACCCATATCCGACTGCATCTGCTATGGGGTGGGGTACCCACCATGTATCTCCTGCTGATAACAGCTCAAACTCAATTCCTTGACCATGGAAGTGGAGAAACTGACGATGTCTCCAAATGCTTTATCTTGCAGACAGAGATGGCACAGGTTTCAGTTAGTAATACCCCGCCTACCAGCTCCCAGTGTGGCCTCGGCCAGCTCAAACTCCAGAAAGTATGTTTGCTATAATTGTGGGAAAGATGGCACATGAAAAGGGAATGCCAGTCCCCAAAGACACTGACAAAGTTGCATATAGGCTGGCAAGGAGGCTTCGGAGAAGAAATCAGTGGTTAAGAGGTGCACGATATGATCCCAGTGAGGGCACCAAAAATGCTAATTCACCGCCCTTTGTGGCAAGGTCAGTTGCCCAGGCCCCCACTACCGCCTCTCAGACTGGTCCAGAATAGTGGGTTCCTCCATGGAGACCACTTCAAAGGTGAATGGAGTGTCTACAAGAGCTGTATTAGACAGTGGCTCCCAAGTGACAATTATGTTCCAGGATTGGTATCAGAAGCATTTGTCAGGCCGTACCCTTACAACCATTAGAAGGACTGCATGTATGGGGTTAAGTAGAAGGCCTACCCTATTCTGGGTATATCCGAATTTGGCTGTCTTTCCCCACCTCGCGTGGCTGGAGTGGCCGAACAAGTAGAGACCCTAAGTTTGGTGTGTCCCCCTCACTGACTGTATGGATGGTGTCCCTTGTTGATTGGAACAATGCTCATATGTTCGGAAGGCTGGACAGTTGTGTTATGGAAAACAGGGGTCAAAGACTAGTAGAGCTTTAAGAGTTCCGGCTTTAATTAAGAAGGCCTATGAGGCACAGAGAGATGCTGAAAAACAGAACCAGAGGAACCGGTCGAATTGTATGGAAGAAGGATCCTGAGTCTCTGATCCTGGCGCCAAATGCCCAGTGTACTTATACAGGGAGAGGTCCATATCAGAAAGGATGTTAAGAATAAAATATTAATGTTGGATGCACCAGGCGATGGAAAATTGCCAGAGGGACTGCTGGTCAAGCTTCAGTATTTTGCCCGCTAGAGCCCATGCTTATGCCAGAAGGGTAATGGTCCAAGTTCATAATGTGTCTGAAAGAGACATTCGAGTAAACAGAGGTTGCATCCTGGCTAATGTGCATTGTGCAGACACTGCAGTGCTACCCAGCAGCAAGAGTTCAAGGAAGAATGACAGAGTAACGCCTGACTTGTTTGATTTCGCGACTCCCGCTGCCAGCTGAATGGAAAGTGAAGATCAGTGAGAAGCTTGCCCAGAGAGACCAGGTGTTTCTTTTAAAGGAATGGGGATGTGGGATGCGTGCAAGGAGCTTGAGCACAACATCCGCTGCATGACGAAAGACCATTTGGGGAGGTCTCGGTTTCAGGACCTGCTGACATAGATGATGTGAGACGGCATCTGCAAGAGATGTTAGCTGCTGGTGTAATACAAGAATCCAGAAGCCCTTATGCTTCCCCATTGGTAGTGAGGAAAAAGAATGGAACAGTAGGGATGTGTGTGGATTATCGCACCTTAAACCGGCGGACTATCCCTGATCAGTACACAATGCCCCGCAGATTCAGGATGCTTTGACTGCCTAAACGGGAGCAAGTGGGTTCTCTGCAAAGGATCTCCGCAGTGGGTACTATCAGATCTCATGGCCCCAGAGGACCGTGTGAAAAGACAGCCTTTATCTGTCCGCTTGGGTTCTAAGTGAATTCAAGCGAGGATGCCTCAAGGGATTTTCCAGGTGCCCCAGCCTACTTTCAACGATTGATGGAGCGCAGTGGGGACATGAACTACTAGGAGTGCTGTATACCTAGATGATGTTATTGTGTTTGGCAGCTCACTGGAGGAACATGAGAGGCAGATTATTTAAGTATTGGACCGACTGGAGGACTTTGGCCTTAAACTGTCCATTGATAAGTGTCAATTTTTCTAAACATCAGTAAAGTATGTGGACACATAGTATCCACCGAGGAATAGAGACCTACCTCAAGCAAAGTTGAGGCCTTGACCACCTGGCCACAGCCCAAAAAATCTAAAAGAACTGCAAAGATTCCTGGGATTCTGTGGTTATTATCGGCTCTCATCAAGGACTATTCAAGAGTGAGCCCTTTACTTAACCTTACTCAAGGGTATCCCCAACCCACAAAAATACCAAAAGTCAGCATCCCTCAAGACTGACAAGAGTGTATTTTCATCCGAGTGAAGTATTTGGGGCCCGCTGGACTCCTGATTGTGAGACTGCTTTTCATGAGATCATCTATCAACTTACCCATGCTCCAGTGCTGGCCTGCTGCCGATCCAAGAAAACCTTACGTCCTGCACACTGATGCTAGCTTGCAAGGTTGGGGGCTGTGTTGTACCAAGAGCACGAGAATGGCCTGAGACCAGTGGCCTTTGCCAGTAGAAGCCTGACCCCATCCGAAAAGAACTATCCTGTACATAAGTTAGAGTTCCTAGCTTTGAAGTGGGCTATTGTTGACCAATTCCATGAGTACTTGTATGGGGCTAAAATACTAGTAAAAACTGACAATAATCCTTTGACCTATGTGCAGACCTCAGCTAAGTTGGATGCCACTGGCCATAGGTGGCTTTCTGCATTATCTACATATGACTATGCTCTCGAATACCGAAAGGTCTGAACCCCATAGATCGTTGATGCTCTCTCCGGAGGCCTGTTCCCCAGAATGATTGGGTCCGACTGGCAGAACCTGACATTCGGGCACTCTGCGGGAAGTTTGACAGGGAGGAACAATGTCCACGGACTAGTGGACTCGCATGGTGGATTGCTTGGGAGCCTCTGAGAATTGCATACCTGCTGCTTATTGCCACTTTTCTGCAATAGACATTGGTGCACTGCCTCAGCTGGACAATGACAGTATTAGGTGGCTCAATCCAGCGATCCCATGATCAAAGCAGCTTTAGAAGCCCTCTATGCAGGAAAAGATGTGTCCAAATTACGCTCCACTGATTTGAGAACTGCACTGTTATACAAAGAAGGTCCTAAGTTGAAACTGATCAATAAACTGTTATACAGAGAAACAGTAGACAGAGGGGACAGTAGACAAACAACAACTAGTGCTGCCCACTGCCTTTCGAGACTCAGTATTGAGGTCCTTGCACAACCACATGGGGCACCTTGTATAGACAGAACACTTGACTTGGTGAGATCCAGATTCTATTGGCCTAAGATGGGGCTGATGTGGAGCAACACATCTGAACTTGTTCGCTGCTTCAGAGGAAAGCTTGCTCCAGAGGGCTGCCCCCTTGTTAACATAACCACCAGTGCACCCATGGAGCTGTTCTGCTGATTTTCTAAGTTTGGAGTCAGATCAAAGAAATATCAGTAATGTGCTGGTGGTCACTGACCATTTCACGAGATATGCCCAAGCTTTCCCCACCAAAGACCAGAAAGCATCCACTGTAGCCAAAGTACTTGTAGAAAACTTTTTTGTTCACTATGGGGCTCACAAAGAATCCATTCTGATCAAGGGAGAGACTTTGAGAGTCGCCTGATCAAAGAGATGCTTTCTGTGGGGAGTGCGAAAGTCCAGAACCACTCCTTACCACCCCATGTGGACCACAGCCTGAACGCTTCAACCGCACTTTGCTAGATATGCTAGGCACCCTGCACCCAAAGGACAAGCCTAGATGGAGCCAACAAATTAGCACCCCTGGTACATGCTTATAACTGCACCAAAGTGATGCCACTGGATTCTCCCCTACCGCCTTGATGTTTGGAAGAGAAGCTCGACTACCAGTAGATGTGTGTTTTGGGGTCTCTCCTGATGGGGTTCAAGCTGACAACTATTTACAGTATGTGCAAAAGTTAAAGGCCCAGCTAACTCATGCGCACTAACTGGCTCAAACCATGGCTGCCAAAAAGAAATTGCCAACAAAGAAAGGTATGATAAAAGGTGAAAGCACAGGAACTCCAGGAGGAGATCGGGTATTGCTAAGAAATCTGGGACTGCATGGCAAGCACAAGATTGCTGACAGATGGCACCATCTCCTCACATTGTAGTGGGCAAACTAGATGATCTGCCAGTGTACAAAGTAAGGCCTGAGAATAATTCAAAAGATGTAAAAACAATGCATAGAAATCATTTACCGCCCATTGGACAAATCTTAATTGAGTCTGAGCCCTAGAAGATGCCCCTCTGGACCAGTGACTAGAGTGCTGCTAAGAAAAGATCAAGAAAGTCTGCACCTACAGAAGCAAAGTTAAAGTGTTCCCTCCACAAGTCCCAGTTGAGCATGACTGTCAGTCCATATCGGAAGAAAGTGAGAGTGACTTTGAATACTATCCTCTTACGAACTGAGTCAATTGTTTGGGGCAATCCCTAGTCAATACTGGAGACAAAGCTGGGC
Organism: Neoceratodus forsteri; assembly: GCA_016271365.2. NCBI lineage: Eukaryota > Metazoa > Chordata > Ceratodontiformes > Ceratodontidae > Neoceratodus > Neoceratodus forsteri. Next base: position 198,954,074 of record CM028135.1, on the reverse strand, counting down.
CTTCTGGACTGTCTAAGCCCTCAGCTTCATCCCTGGAGCCAATGCTCCCAGAAAGTGAAGTGCAAAGCATCAGATCAGATGAAATGGAATCATTGTGCATGGTTGAACTGTTTTGAGCTTTCAGGGAGGAAAATGATAGATTGGGCAGACTGGTGATACACCGAACAAGAAGAGTATTTTGAGTGCCCTGACAGTCCACTGCGTGCGTCCGAAAGCTCTCCATGCGTAGCCAAATGTTGTGGACTCAGAAACTGTAACTCCTGGAGCTGAAAGTGCCCCAAGTTCTAGCCTCACTCCCCATGGAGACTCCGACAAGTGAGGACAATGCTGAAAAATGAGGCTCAGAGTGCAGAGACTATAACAGTTCCCTAGAAAGACTGGTGGGCTGTAAAGCCTGTGGTGCACCTCAGTTATGATTCACTTGGAGAGCCCTGTGGACTTGCCTCTCAATGTTGTCCATAAAGGAGTGTATGTGTCCCCAGCTCATTGCCCAAACTGAGCATCAGTGCTAACTCCAAGTTACTTGTGTTGCCCTCATATGGTGCCCTGCCCCATCCAGCCCCAAGGTAACTGATAGGAAGGGCCCCTCTCTTCAGGTTTCATGTACAAGAGGTAATAACTTGAGTTATGGTACAATATGTATATGTAATACTGTAAAGAGTGACGTACTGCAATGTTTCAGAAATGTGTTCTTGGTAAAATGATATATTGACTGATGATTACATGCCAAAGTAGCCTAATGCAAATGTATATGGTTGCAGTTGAAACTTATGGAGTACTTCATTGACGCCGGACGCCAAGCTTTCCCAGGCCAGGAAGGGTGTAACCCCCTGCAAATGGGGGTTCCAAAAGACTTCAGAGCTTGCTTGAATGCTCCAAGCCTGAATGGTGTTTGGCATTTAAGCCATTTATCAGTGAGTGTTTTTAGAGCCTCTGGTACTGTCTTTAAGAGCTGTCTGCTTGCAGACATAATTAGTTTGTATGGGGACTGTGTGCTTCTCTGAGTACCACTCGAGCTGCTGCCAATTCACTTCATTTTGCAGTCACTAGGAGTGCAAAGGAACCTATCTGAAAGATGTAACTGTTTGCCAGAAATTATTTAGAGTAATAATGAAATTACAGTTTGTCTAACCTGCTTTCTTTGCAGTCAGAACTGTGTCTGCTAGTTCCCCATTCTAGTTTTGAACTGCTGAACTGGACCAATCAGTGTGTGGAAGCTAGCTCTAAAATGATGCCTTGGACCGAATCAGAAACTTGAACTCATAATCTGAGCCAGCTCACAAGAGGATTGTAATGGGCAGTGACTCTGGGAGATGTAGTTTGACTTCAGTGCCTTTTGGACCAACAGCAGCAGTCTATTGTGAGTGACAGCCAATCCAGTCAAGAACTGGGAGGAACTCAAAGGAAGAGCCCGTTTTGTCGGTTGGAGTTTCAAGTTGAGCTTTGGCAGTGAAAGAAGGAAGGAGCCCTGTGCTTTTTCAGTGTGCAGTTTTAAGTAAAAAACGTGTAAGGCCCAGAGTTCGGGTCTGCAGCTTGTTAGGACTGAACCGTCCCAGAAAAAGAATCAAAGGATCTCTGAAGAGTAGAAACCAGCTCACCCTGTAGAAGACTGGAAGAATTGCTGAAAATTGCACTCGGTCTGTCAGAACTGAATCTGCTGTGTGTTCTCCCGGTATTGTGCAGAATTACGATCGGGATACAGATGCAGCCTGCCTGGTATAGTGCTTTCTTTTATATAAATGTGTGAAGAGGTTTGTGTACCTCAAGTGAGCCCTGCTGACATTGAAAGGACCCTATCTTATTTGGAGGTCGTGGAGTACTAATTCAGGGTCGCTCCTGTTGAATTGCCACATTAAATCCAAATGGAATTACTGTACTGCTGACTGTTTAATTTTCCTTTTCTCTGTGTGAAGGGCCCTACCAGCTGCCACGGTTTGGACTAGCCACTAGGGCTTGGTACCCAAGGGACAGTAACTGATAGGGATAGGCCTGTACACAGAGCCATAAATGAATTAATAGAGTGATAAGCTAATTAACCTGATTTCCCCCTGTCCTTGTTATATCCCTAAATAAATCAGAGCTGCTTGTTTCAGCAAAGTTATACTGCCTGAGGTATTTGTCTATAATAAGTACTGTACTGTGATTGTTGCACTGTATCTCATTTCACAGGAGGTCCCAGTGCGGAACCAGTCCTGGGGGTAAGTGTATACTGTGAAGGTAATTGATATATTGTGTGGGCCACTAGTGGGAAGAAAGGGGGGTTGCAGTGTCCCAGAGGGCTGTGACCAAGTTAGTTTAACTATTGCAAACCCTGACCTCTGGGTGGAGGCACCCGCCATTGGATCCAGGCCCCTCAACCTGTTAGTGGCAAATCAGGCAGGGGTAGTAGCCCCTGGGATAGCGCCATCTAGGGGTTACACTTATCCTTAGCCTTCCTCATGATCCTGTTGGCCACCTTTTTCCTCATTTTGAAACTCCACCGTACCCCCCAGCTCTTGGCTAGATGTGTGTACTTTTAATGCCTTTTCTTTGCCCTCACAGCTGACCTCACCTCCCTTAAGAGAAACAATAGTTTCTTGCCTCAGTCTTTCCTATTACCCTGGCACTGAGGTCTATGACCTCTGATATCCTATATTTTAGCATTTCTCATTTTTCTTCTACCCCCTCTGCTGCTCTTACCCCTTCCAGTTTCCCCTTAACCAGCGCCCTGATCCTATCAAAATCAGACCCCCTAAAATGCAGGACCCAGGACCTTTGTCAGGGATAGATTTCTTTCTACTTCCAGTTTAATATCAAACCATAGTGTCTGGTGGTCAATGACTCCCATTGTGTGTAGCACTGTAACCTCCCCTATCCTGTACCTGTCCATGAGGACTAAGTCAAAGATGGAGCACCTCTGATGGGCTTCATCATACTCTGTACCAGGAATGATTCCAGGAAAACCACCACCGGCTGCTGACTCCTTGCGCTTCCTGCTGCTGGGATATTCCGGTCTATGTCAGGCATGTTGAAGTCACCCAGTAGCATCTCCCCCTGCATTGTTGCCCTTTTAATCTTCTCCTCTAGCTCCCAATCTGCTTTTTCCTTTTGAGATGGTGGCCTGTATACCACCTGAACCCTAACGCTTTCCCCTCATCACTGCCTGCACCCATACAGTCTCTGCACTCACCTTTCCACATATTGTACCTTCAATCTCTGTAGCCTTTGCTCTGTCTCTTACGTATAATGCCATGCCTCTTCTTCCATACCTATTCCACCTGAATACAGCGTATCCTAGTATAAGGATGTCACGATAACACAATATAGTGATATATTGCAATAATTACCACTGACAATAATTTATCATTGTAATAAACTAATATTATAACTATCGGGCAGCACACTATATCATGATATACTTTGATAAAGTGTTTCAACTTGCTGCTCCTGCAGCATGACCCTTCAAAAGTGCAACTATAATTCCTAAATCCCCTCCTTCCTCCAATCAGATTTTACTATTTTTCCTAAAATTAGAAACGCTACTGATTTTCGTGATAATCGATATATCGTGATAGTTTCAACTTCAACTTTTTATTGGATAACAAACTGAGATAATGTTATCTCTTTTATAATTGCATCCAAACATATAACATCACAAGACAAAGTAGAAAACTTACATACAAAATTTCCGTTTCAATATAAAATTACAGAGATGAACAAATATTGTGATGCTAAAAATGTAATATTGTGACATCCCTACCCTGGCATGTTCATGTCACAGTCATGATACTTGGTTGTCCACATCTTGATGATTGGCACCAGATCTAATTGCATCTCTGCCACAGCTGCCTCCAGATCACTGATCCTATTACCATGCTCATGGCATTTGTGTACATAGCCTTCCAGGACACCTGCTTTCCCCTCTCGGTGGCACTGCCTCCTGTCCCTTTTACTCTGACCCTTTTTCCAGCCTGGACCCTTCCCCTTCCTTCTACCTCACTCCTGGATCCCCTTTCCTGCAACCTTCCCAGCATCCCTTGTCTCCACGCTAGTTATGTCTTATTGTTTCATCTGTGTATCCTAGTATGGGGAGGGAATCCAGGTAGGGAGCGAGGAGAAGATAACGGGTAGGAAGGCAAATTCCTTCAGTAGGCACTGAGGGTTCTGCAAACTTAAGCAGACATGACAGACTGCAAGGCCTTTGTCTGTTGGCTCAATCATATGTTCACAGGTACTGTGGTACAACAGGATTCTGACATCACTACTGTGATGCAACAGCATTCTGACATCACTACTGTGGTGCAACAGCATTCTGACATCACTACTGTGATGCAACAGCATTCTGACATCACTACTGTGGTGCAACAGCATTCTGACATCACTACTGTGATACAGCAGCATTCTGACATCACTACTGTGATACAGCAGCATTCTGACATCACTGCTGTGGTGCAACAGAATTCTGACATTATTACTACAGAGCAACAGCATCTGGAAGTATTGATTTCCATACACAACACTGAACCATATATTATAATAAGTTATATTACAGTTGGCCTGATACAGAGCATAACACAGATTCCTTGTTGTACAGGGATAAAACTGATGTGCACAGTTCAAACATATAGAGGAGGAGGAGGCAGTATAGTGTAGTGGTTAAGGGCAGTGAGCTACAAACCTGGAGACCTGGGTTTGAATCTCATCATCCCCACTTGCATATTGTGTGACCCTGAGCAAGTCACTTAAACTTCCTTGTGCTCCCAGCTTGCACCTGGAAACAAGCTCTGGCTTAGTGTGCCTTTCCTGCTTAAACAATTTCTCCCTCCCCCTTCCCCACTTCAAATGTCATAAGAATGGATTAACCCACAGCAGGCTATGGGTTTACTGAGAATTAATCCATGCCTGGGAGGGGGGCTGGAGTCGTGATGCAAAGCTGAGTGACTTCAGCCACCCAGGTGTGGATTAATGCTCAGTAAACCCATACCCTGGAGTATGTTAAGCCTCTTATTACATGGGTAATTTTATGTTAGAGTTTTACCTAAAGAAATAGTAAAATAAAGCCCTGTGAACATGCAACTATGGGCATATCAGGGATTAATCAGTGGTCAGGTGACCTGTTTGGATGAATCAGAAGAACATATTTTCAGAACCCATTTTATAAAAAGCTATCGTGTTTAGTGAAGGTTTGTTCTGCATGGCTTTCCATGACAGCTGAAACACTGTTGTACCACAGTTCAAAGGTCATCATGGAATGCAGTTGCATCCTTCTGTAATACAACAACATTCCAGTTGATTGGAAATCCTTGTGGCAGTTGATGTTTTACACAGCACTGCCATCTGACAACAATCAGTTCAAGTTCTGAACTGAAAACACTGGCACGTTCACTGCTACTGCTGAGCACTGTGAAAAAACTTTGGTTAAAAAAATTATTAAAAACTAAAACCAAAAAGCCATACACTATAAAAAAAATACTGATTGGGCAACCACATGCCCAACCAGCCAATGCTGCCACTTTGGGCTTCTGATTACATCGGACCTCTCAAGTTTCGCTCTTGAGGCCTGTTGTAATCAGAACCACTCTCTGGTAGCAGAGGCTGGTTGTGCATGGTTGAGAACAAAAGGGCCCATGCTTCCTGGTGCAAGTCTGAGGTGCTGCTGTGGGAAGGCTATCCCCAATATTACATAGGCAGAAAAATCAGCACACTCTAAAAAACCCAAACATCACCAACTATATATTGCTGGAGAAGTAATCCAGTTCATGCTGTCAAACAAACAAGAAGATACAATGTGCTCCTGCTGGATGGATGCCCTGCCACTTCATTTAAAGAGCTTCGTGCTGGTGGTGGTGGGGGCTCCATCTGAGTGTCACCATTATAACCTCTCTTGTCTCCTGATGTAAAAAGCCACCTTGGCTGACATATTATAGTAGCAGCAGTATGTAGTTAGTAGTGGGAGAACAGTTATATCTAGTGGGCGGGATATTCAGAAGGGTTGTGCATGCGCACACAGTTGCACCATGTGCAACCCACTGATACACCAGTGGCGATATTCAAAGGGAATTGAGCCTGGCACAAATCCGATGCGGCGGACGCATCAATGTTCAATATATAAGCGCGGAGTGGGGCGTGCCATGCATACTCCGCACATCGATATTCAGCCCAGGATGTGCTGAGCCCATCATCATAGCCCTCACGCTGTACACCTATGGTCCACAGCATGAGCCAATGGGCGTGCAGCCCGTACCTTACTACACAGTCCAGATATGTGAATGGATCCATTCCATTTCTGGACTGTGTATAACGGCTCACGAGCTCTGCGCCATTAACTCATGCTGCAACCAATGGGCGACAGTCCCACCGTATGAGTCAGTCAGCAGGTGGCGGGGCAGCAAGCGAGTGGGGAGCTGCCACCCGCCACTGACCAGGGGGTGTGGGGCTCAGTGGGCAGGTGGGGAGGGGGGTACCGCTTGGTTTGGCATAGGATATTACTGACGCCCGTGATCAGGCTGCGAGCGGTCCACTGGACCACAAGGGATATAGGACTGATCTGTAATACAAATGCCCACGATCGGGCTGCGAGCGGTCCTCTGGACGACCAGGGATATAGGACTGATCTGTAGTACAAATGCCCACGATCGGGCTGCGAGTGGTCCACTGGACCACCAGGGATATCAGGACTATTCATATTAACATATGCCCGCATGATCGGGCGATGGGGCACTTGCCACTTGTGCAGGGGCATTAGTCCCCGATGGCTGCAGCCTGGCAGGGCACCAGGCGCCAAGTCGCCGGGATCGGCACACCTGCATCAAAAGGGGCCATAATGTATGCAAATGGCCCCATTTTTGCCTTGCATACATTATGGCCCCATTTGCATGTGCACTTTTGAATATCACGGTAGTTGCACCTAACACAATGGTACTTGCACTAGCGCATCCCCCTGCTCCACTCTAGCCACTTGCGCTGGCACAATGCCACTGCACCATGCACACTGCAGGTGGCCAGGGAGCGATATTCAATGATGCTGTGCCATGGCACAGCTCCATTGAATATCACCCTGTCAATGCCCCTGCGCATCCAAGTTGCACTGCACCCAGGCTTGCTCCACAGCCTGGCGCAGTCTGTATATCCCGCCCCGTATGTACAAACAAGTATAAATCACATGCTGTACTTATTAAAAGTGCAACAGCATTGCAAATATAGATTGATCATGTTGAAATCATGAATTTCTCATTTCTAGAACTATCCATAAACCAAGTACCAAAATAAATGGAAAAGAAAGGATACCGGTTGGGATGGGGGTTATGGTTGTAAGGATAGGAGCTGGGTAGGGGCACAAACAAAGGGGGCGAGGGGAGAAGAACACCATTAAAAAGAGCTCCGTTAGATAGAAAAACATAATCAGTTAAAGACAGAAAAATGGCACCCCATGACCTCATTGTTTCTGAAAATTCCTAATTCCTAACACTTCCAGATATCTGGATCCCAATACTATGATCTCCCTATTTTTCTGCAAAATATACTTATAGAGGATCTGCATCACTGTGATCCTAGTCCAAGGAAAAAAAATCTAAGGAAGAAACAATAGTTAGTATGAGTACCAATTAATTACATAGTGGCCCGGATATTCAAACTGCGCCATTCTGAGCGAAGCCTTGCGCTGCTCAAAATAGTTAGCAGAGGGTGTGGACGAGCGATATTCAAAGAAGTTGCACTATTGAGCAACTCCTTTGAATATCACCCCCAGCCACAGCCATTGTGCATGGCGGTGGAACTTGCGCCACCGCAAGTTGTCAGAGTGGAGCATTCAACTAGCGGTGGGCGCAAAATTCGACCGCCATCGCAAATTTCCGATATTCAAAAGGTGACATGCAAATGGGGCCATAATTCATGCAAGGTGCAGGGCCATTTGCATCTGATTATCAGCCCCATTTGCATGCCATGGCATGTGATGCGCCGATCCGAGGACTTAGCGCTGGCAGCGGTGTAGGAAAGAGACATTAGTTGAAACAAGAACAGGTTACTGAGGCTCAGAGTGAGGCATACAAAGTGAATTGGAATGCAGGGGTGAGAAGAGCAGGATAGAACAGAGGTGAAAGGATTTCCAATTGAATATCACAGCAAAGAAAAGACTTGCTGCAGTGGCAAGACACATATTAGGCTTAGTTAGTGGGGGAGTGAGGCAGATCTGAGGAATGAGAGCTTGTCTCAAATGTATTAACTCACTGAGGCAGGGAGGTAAATTGTGCACCAGGTTAAACAGGAGGCTAAGGGAATGGTACCTTAACTTTGATGCATAGGGTAGCCATCCTAGTGCAGAAGGACAGTACAGTGGTGATGTTGGGAGCTAACCCCCCAGTGAACCTACCCACCCTAAGATGGCCATGGAGAGTATAGAAAGGGTCAAGGAGTCAAAGAGGCCAGCAAAGGGTGCACCATAGCTTAGAGAGGTATATAGGGAACATCTGGCAATCTTGAGGCAGGAACCAGAGGATAGGAAAGGGTGTATCCTGTAGAGCAGGCCTAGGCACTGTTTCAGAGATTTTTAGACTTTGGAGGTATGCAATTTAAGAGCTAGAGATGAGTCCAGAGTAATACCCAGATATTTAAAGGAGTGGACATTCTCAAGAATATCACCAGAGAGGAAGGTGATAATAAGGGGCAAGAGAGTGCGCAGGGAGGAGGTTAGGTGGGAAAAAATCATACTTTTTGTCTTTTTCATATTCAGAACAAGTTGTTTACCCCGGAACCAATCCTCAAGGGCAGAGAAGTCGGAAGCCAGCAAGCAGTTAACCCAGTCAGCATCAGGAGAGGAGCGATAGATGATTGCATCATCTGCATATAAATATACCATTGCCCCTCCACAGAAGTTAGGTAGGTCGCTAATGAATAACGAGAATAGCAAAGGGCTCAAAATGAAGCCTTGAGGAACACCATGAATTATGGGTTTCGGATTAGAGACAGAAAACAGCCCATTTAACTCTTTGGGAACAGCAGGACAGGTAAGTATTGCTCCAGGATATGGCACTATAGTCGGGCTGAGGACCTGAAGCTGCTGAAGCAGAAGACCATGGTTCACCAGGTCGAGCGCTTTTGTCAGGTTGACAAAGATGGCTCTGATGATAGACCCTTGGTCCATCGCCTGGAAGATGTTAGAGGTCACCTTTATCAATGCGTGAAGGGTATTGGGGTTCCTCCTGAACCCATGCTGATAAGGGGATATCACAGGGTTTAAATAATTGATTAGCAGTTTTTTCTTGGGACAATACTAACTGTACAGAAAGCATTTATATAGGTTTTCTAAATAGTGTTATGTTTGTTAAACACAGTGCGGCAAGTGCTATGCATTTTCACAATGTTTTAGAACTTTTATAAGCAAAACGCTATTCAATTTTTAGAGTTAAATAAAACCCTGTATCAGGGTGGCATTCAGGTAGTCCTGGAGGTGATTGTATACAATTCACTCTTGTATTTTGCCATGGGGCAGAGAAGTGAAATGGGTCATTTGGGTAATTTCTTATGGTTATAAGCAAGCTAGGTAGCTTAGGATGGGACCAAATGTGGTAAACTGGTAAGCAATTGGCTAAGGATAGGAGACAGAGGGTGCTGGTAAGCGGAGTTCACTCTGAGGAAGGGAGGGTGACCAGTGGGGCACCTCAGGGATCTGTACTGGCACCAGTCCTCTTTAATGTCTTTATTAGCAATATTGCAGAGGGGAGAGGAGAGCAGTCAGCAGACGCCCAATCCTCTCCACTCCCCACCCAGCCGACCCCCAGCTGCTCAAGTCTGCTCCTGAACCCAGATCACAGGCATAGCAGGCAGTAGCTCTGCCACTGAGCCACTGGGCCAGCTTGGTAGGAGATACTTTAACAGACATTCAATGGGACATTTGGCTACTAGCCATGCAGCTCATGGACTCAGCTGTACAACACTGATTATTCTGGACTTTATTTATATCTTCTTTCATTACTTGATGTAAATCCTACAAAGATGTATCTTTGTGACATAGAACGTTCTGTATTGTGTATATTATGAGAAGTGGTGCTCTCATTGTACTTTTGATGCTCTTCTAATGCACTAAATCCAGTTTTTGTACTGTATTTTAGTTTCTTAAACTAATAAATATAGAGCTCGATTTTAAAAGAACGCTTAGATTGTCGTAAGTAGCGTGATCTAGGGCTGCAGCAAACTAAAGTTATGTCAGGGACCCTGCACCCAATTTTATAAAACTGGGGGTCCTGCAGTTGCTGCAGCCGTGCAGGTTTGTGCCAAAGATTTGGTGCAGCTGTGGGGTTTGACGGAGGGATCCATCAACCGCCCCATTTGACGCAACACTAGAGAGCCATGAAGGTGAGGGAGGGGTGAATATGCTTGCCAGGAGGGGACTGAGGCAGAAGGAGTGGGGGGTGGTCTAGAAAGCAACGAGAGCACAGCCGCAATATGCGGGTGACAACATGGCACTTTGCAGGGGTACCCTGTGCGACTACAGACAGCCAACTGGTCCGGGTACAGGGGGCTGGCAGAAAGGGACTGGGACCTGGCCTCGGGGGGAACATAGACCTGACACCTGCCCCAATGGTGCCAATGACCCCAACACTGTCAGTGGGTGGTAGCCTGCCTCCATTTTGGGGGGGGCTTGTACCAGGGGACTGCTGCAGTGCCCAAGGCCCGGTCCCATCTACCACTTGCACCCAGTAACCTGCAGCTACTGCTGCTCACCAACACTGTTGGGGCCAGTGGCACCTATGGGACAGGTGCCAGGATTGTCTCCCCCTGAGTCCGGGTCCCAGTCCTTTCCTGCCAGTCCCCTGTACCCGGTTTGATTAGCTGTCTGTAGTAGCGCAGGGCACTCTCGCAGGGTGCCACCTTATCACCGATACATTGCCATCATGCCCCTGTTGTTCCCTAGGCCACCCCACATGCTCCTTCTGCCCCCATTCCCCTCCTTGCAGCCCCCCCACGAATCACCACTCTGCCTGGCAATGGTGCATGGCCCTTAGACCACCTCCTGGCTGGCCTAAGGGCAACCCCCTGTTGCAACAGTGGCAAGGCTTCTAAAATAGTGAAAAAGGAGCCAGCCCAGTGGCGCTGAGGGTTGAGGCGCTGGATGCCACACCTCGCTCCACACTGGCAACCTGGGTTCGGGAACAAGCCCGGGCCATTGGGGTCGGCAGGGGAGGGAGAAGATTGAGCATCTGAAGGACAGCTGTCTTCTCCTGGGAGGGAGGGGGTTCCTGCTCGGTACTTGACTGGCCTCTAGCGGAAGCTTGAGGTTCGGCAAGCGTAGAACTGATGCTCGGGGGGGAGCCGCAATGTCAGGCAGTGATGCCTTGGCATTGGGCATGCACCACTGTCCACAAGAAAAAGGGAAAACAACTCTCCGAGCTCCGGGTAGACAGAGCCCCGAAGCAGACTCCTGATTGCTCTCACCTGCCTGATCCTGGGGTCTCCCGACGAAAGTTGATTGTCGGGGTGTTCCGCCCCACCCCGTCCCAGCCCAGGGGGATTATCTGTGGCTCCATGGGGGATTGACTGCAGGATTAGGTAGGTGGAGGAGCCGGGGCAAGTCCTTCATTGGGGCTCCTGAAGAAGCGGTGCTTGGAGAGCGTTGGAGGGATAAAATGCAATTTAATTTAAAAAAAAATTGCAAAAAAGGGGATGGTGCAGCCCCACTGTGGCACAAGCCCCCTTGCGACCTGGCACATGGGGGCTTCAGTTGCAAGGGTGGTACACGGTGTATTTGGCGCTTGGCATCCCAATTTCAAAACTTTGATGCAAGGTGTGACTTGTGTCATACCCATTTGGCGCAAGGAAATGGATCAGGGACATATTACTGCAGAAAGTCAAAATGGCAGCTCAAAAAAGATATAGGAACACATGCGCAAATTATACAAGTATTTGTAGTAGGAAGCCCTAGCTTACATCCCTGAAAAATAAGCTCTTACAAAACTGTGGGATGCAAAAAACATTTATTTATTCAGTGACTGACATGACTCAATATTTCGCATTAATCACGTTTTTTCAAGAGCTACGGACACTGATCAACACACTTAAATATTCCAGTCAGTTCAATTATAAATTAAAAACATGCATATCAGTTAATGTAAACAACCACATTGCTACTTTTTTCATTTTTATTTTAGTCTTTGCTAACTGGGTAAAATACAATAACAATAAAAACATTAAGTTTGTAACCCAAAAAGTTTACTGTACTCCTCTATAGCAGCCCAAAGTTGTGGTAAGGTATTTGTGGGGTCTCTTAATTATATAAGCAAGTTGTCAGCATAAAAAGTCAGCTTTTGTTCTTCCCCATTAAGTCAATACTTGGAGGGCCAGCCAGGTGGAGCTGAGGGTTGAGGCGCTGGACGCCACACCGGCGACCCAAGTTCGGGAACGGTCCCAGGTGGCTGGGGGTCGTGGGGGGCAGAGAAAGATTGAGCGTCTGGAGGACAGCTCTCTCTTCCCAGGGTGAGTTAGAGCTGCGGGTCGCTCAATGAATGCCCTCTGGCGGAGGCTGGGGGGTGAGCCGAACATAGCGTCGCAGGGTGTAAAAAAATGTGTTCTTATGTTTAGTAGCCAGTTGGCTAGTATAGGTTTACAGCTTCCACACAGGACCTCAGTGAGTTTAGCTCGTAAAGATCTGATGGTTTGAGTTTGAAGAACAACAGACAGAGTTTCAACCGAGCTCGAGCTCAGCGTTCCATGCCTGGCATGGAAAGTTAACTCTTTCACCTCCGGAGCAGTTTGAAGGTTGGGACTCACTGCATATGTCATAATATAGCAAGACTTCATGTTGTTTGAAACAGAGTTTGAAAAAAATGTCTAAGACTTGGAAATGCCTGAGTTTGTTGGCTAGCCTATGCTAATGGTTCCATTGTCAAGGCAAACAAGGGTGGGAACATGGGACATCCTTATCTGATCCCCCTATAAATGAAACCTAGAAGAAAAGAGCGCCATTCACTGAAACCATAGCTTATGCTTCCTGATATATGTTCTGTATAAGGGCAATTAAATTAGAATGAAAACTGAGTATATATGTGTATATATATATATATATATATATATATATATACATACACTACACACACACACACACACACATATATATATATATATATATATATATATATATATACACACACACACACACACATACACACATATATATTCATTGGCAAAAACTCAGTTTAATGCATCAGTTAGGGTTGTTCCACTGTGACAAAAGCAAGGAAATTCAATGTTAGGGGTTCCTCCTTACACCCACCGCCCCCACCAACAGGCATCGGGGTGTGCGTTGGGAGTCATCAGTCCTAACTCTCACCCCATCCCATTTGTAAACAAGCTGAGATGGTGCACTATAGGAGAATGGGGTGAGAGTTGGGACTAACATTCCCAACGTACACTCCGATGCTGTAATGAGCAGTAAATGGGGAACGCTAGATTGGAACTCTGCTCTGTGCTGTCAAGACTAACTAACTGATACATTAAATGATTTTGCCATGACTATCCTTCTTTTTGACAACGTGCAGTATATATAATGAATGCAATGTGGTGGTGCGAGCCGGGGGCCCTTCGGTAACGGTAATGCAAGTGGAAATGCAAATGGTTACAGTAACAGCAAGGAGGATGCCAAAGGGAACAGTAACAGAACTGGAAGTGGAAATGCAAGTGCCTACACAAACACAAATCATTATGCTCACAGTCACGGTAACGCAATTGGAAATGCAAACGCTTACGGTAACAGCAACAATGATGCCAAAGGAAACAGAAACGCAAACAGAAGTGCGTACACAAACAGCAATGCACACGGTGATGCAAAAGGAAATGCAAATGCAAACAAAACCAGTATAGGAAATGCAAATAGTAACAGTAATGCAAACGTAAGCACAAATGCAAATGCAAAGGGTAACGCACACGGCAACGTAAATGGAGACACTAACGAAAATGGTCACGGAAACACAAGCAGAAACACTAACTGTAACAGTAACACAAATGCACCCACTATTTTCCCCAAAAAGTGCATTGATAAACACAGTGAATACAAAGAATGCATACATAATAATGGCCCTCGGAGCAGAAAATGAACACTTGGAATACTAAATTGCTTATATCTCAGGAACTGTACGATGTAGAAAAAAATAAAAATTTAATTTGATTTATAACTTTCCTGGCTAGTTTTGCACTTAGTATTTTTCTGATGAAAAGTCCGTATCTTGAAGCGTTTTCAAGATACGGGCCCCGAAAGCCGCAGTGGACGCCGTAATGTTAGTCTATGGGAAAAATACTCAAATTCAGAGTGCCGTAACTTTGTAGCCCTGTAATATTTTGTCACCAAACCATGAAGAGGCACATCTGTGGGATCTTGGCTTTCTTCCCTACAAATGTCAGCCCAAAAGACCAAACCATTCTTTTGCAGCATGGTGGCAAAGATTCCTTACTGTTTTGGGCATAGTGTCGCAAAGTAGTGTTGCAACTCACAATACTTTCGCAAAAAAAAAAAATCACGAAAATGTCACAAATGCAATACTGCTTTGTAACACTACAGTTTACAAAAATTTGAAAAACGTATTTCTAGGGTGTTTAACCCCCCAAAAGACATGGCTAGCATCCTCAGGGCTCGACTAGGTGAACACAAAAAGAATTGTGTCCTAAGAGGGTCCCAAATTTAAATGTCAAACATTTCTGTGACCAGTAACTGAAAAAATAAATGGCTGACGACTCATCACACTACAGGGGTCATTTGCGACACTGTCAAATAGTTTGTTAACTTTTCCCATTGACTATAATGGGAAACTTGTTTTTTGAATAACTTTTGAACTATTTAATATTTTTTCATGAAATCTTTGAAAGACACATCGGAGATGCTAGCTGCATGTTTCCTGAAGGTTTTGGACCAGTCGCGCAAACCATGTGACCTGTAGATGCGAGCAAAGAATGCACAAAAAAGCATAAATATGACTTTATATTATTGTGCTTTATAGCTCCACAACCGTAAATCTGACCATGGCGGAACTTGGCAGATCCAGAGATCTATGGTATTGCTCCATGACTGCCAAATTTCAGACAAATACATCATATGGTGGCAAACTTATTAAGCTGCAAAATTTCACACTTTACCCTTAAATGGGGTACTCAACCCTAACTATAGTGGCACTACCGTGCTAATATCATATAAAGTATAATAAAGAAACTTCAATGAGACTCTGTCAAATGCTTTTTCCACATCCAGGCTCAGCAACAGGGTAGGCTGCTGAGTCCTGGATGTGTACTGAAAGCAGGAAGATGTTTAGTGATAAAACCCATTTGGTGTGGGTTAATAAGATCCGGATCATTTTGTTTCCCTAAACTTTGGGGTTCCCGGACTTCCGGTGATGTCACTGTAATGGTGGGTAGCTGAACCTAAGAGCTCCATGACCCCCTCACCTTTATCTGGTTAAATCCTCTACGGAGAAGCTGCAACATCACAAAGGTGACATAGCCCGAGGTGCCTTAGATGGCAGGGAAGCCCCAGAAAACTAAAGGCTCAAGATTTTCCTAGGCTTCGAGCAAGATGAAGCAAACAATGCTGAGCAGACCTCAAGAGGGCCTAACCGTCCTTCCCCCATGCAGAAGGCATCTGTCAGACTCCTCAGCGGATTGGGATAAGGAGGAAGCAGATCCTCCCGAAAGCACGAGCCAGACGCTTAAACAAATTCTAGCCACAGCAAATAAAATAGATACAGCGCTTGCAGACCTGAGGTAAGACATCCGCATATTAAATAAAAAGGTCTCAGCATGTAATACAAGAATTGCGGAGATCTCAGAAGCACAGGACGGTACAGATCGTCTGCTCTTACACTTACTTCAGAGAGATCAGGAGATGCAGGCTAAGCTGGAAGACTTAGAAAAACGATCCCGGCGTAATAACTTTAGAATCCACGGAATCCCTGAAGGTGCGGAAGAAGGCTTCACTACGATTGCAGATTTCATCCAGCAACTGCTCAGATCCACGCTCTCACCCCTGCCTGATGTAAATCTGGAGGTAGATCGAGCGCATAGATCCTTGGGCCCAAAACCGACCGATGAGACCACCAGACCTCGCTGTCTAATAATTCATATGCTGCATTATCAAAGCAAGGAGTGGATTCTTCATGAAGCGTGGCGGCAACGTGAAATAATATACCAAGAGAAGAGGATCTATCTTGACCAGGACTTTTCGTCAGCTCTGCAAGCAGAGAGACAGAGAGTTTGAGGAGTCATTAAAGAGTTAAAGCAGAAGAAAGATGTGAAGGTGCAACTGCTCTTCCCTGCTAGGATAAAGATTCATTTAGAATCGGGTGCTAGGATCTTTCTCTCGTTGGTGGAGGCGACTCCTACCCTGAAGGAGCTTCATATCTCGATGCCCGACTTAGAGACTGACATACTGGAATGGAAGCTGAGGATGGGGGCCTGGAGTATGGTAACTCGTGGCAATAGCATAAAACGTGGTTTCCCAGGCTCAATCTCACCAGCTGCACTAGGGGACATTGTTAAGCTCATGCAGCGAGTAGAGAAGAGAGCTCAGAAAGCTCAGAGTGGAGGTAAAAGTGGATCTACATCTGCAAAGGACTGATTTTGAACCCCAAATCAAAGGTACTGTTTTGATCTGAATAATGTCCCCTTGGACGTTTTGGAGAGGGATAAAGTGGAGAAGTACCGCAGAGGAGGGGTGGGGTTAATCAGTGCAATCGGACTGAGGGTGTAAAAGGCTGTTTTGAGAGGAGTTTATGGTTTACTATATACAGAGACATAGAAGTTCCTCCTTCTCTTGCGGGGCCGCTCACAGGAGGACTCATTAGGTTTGAGGTGCTGTGACGTGAAGTTCAGTTTTAACTATGAGAGGGCAGACAGATGTTTGCCAAGGGGGGGAGACAAAAGATGTTAGGGGGACCTACTAAGGGGGAAATGGGATAAAATGTTTAAAGGTATTGAAGGGGTTGAGAAGGAAGGGGAGGAGAAGGGGGTGAGGGAAGGGCAAGGTGATGGGAGAGGGGGAGGTGAGGAGGGGGCATGAAGGGAAAGGAGGAGGATCTTCTCCTTGTTGTCATAGAATTGTGAAGTCACGGCACCATGAGAGAAGAGAGGAGGGGTCTGGGGAATACTGGATGCTTGGTTCAGCTCCACCTGGGATGCCGTGTGGAGTTATATGTTGCAGGCGAAAACCCATTGATGTGGTTATAGCTGCAACTCCCCTAAACACCACGGGGGACTGAAATTAGTCACATTGGTGACTTCTGGTGGTGGTAGCATCTACCACCGGAATCTCCTAGGAGGTCAAACATATTAGGATCTTGGTTATATTAATAAATGTTTTGTTCTTGGAACCAAAAGGGCTCCAACTTATAAGTTAATGGTTACATGTTTAAGATAATGTTCTCAAGTTACTTGTTTTCTGTAACATGTCGATGTGATTTCATACAAGGTAAATCAGCTTGGTGGACTTTTGTACAACTAAGTGGAGGGAGGGAAAGAGGGTGTAGGCTACATAAGACGATGAATAAGAGGTTTAAAAACACTAGAGCTCAATGACACATTTAAAGATAATTTCTTACAATGTTAATGACATTAATTCGCCTATTAAAAGAACTAAAATCTTGATGGAATTGAGAAGAATGGAGGGTGATATTGCTCTTCTCCAAGAGACTCACCTCGAAGAAGTAGAACACCCGAAGCTACGGCGACAATGGATAAGGAGAGTCGAAGCTACTTCGGGCAAGGAGGCAAAAAAGGAGTGGCAGTCTTAATAAAGAAAGAGTCCCCTTTTATAGTTCAAGAGATATATATTATACATCAAGGTAGATGTATCAGGGTCTCTGGCTTAGTGCAGGAGAAATTAGTACATATAATAAATATATACGCACCTAATACAGGTGCAGACAAATTTTACCTGGAAGTTTTCCAGAAAGTAAGGGGGCTCCCCAAGGGACTTTTGATACTGGGAGGGATTTTAACGCCACCTTGTGGCCTGCAATGGATCGGTCCTTGGGGAACACAGGCACATCTAAGGTAGCTAGCAGGAGACTGAAGACCTTGGTGGAGGAGGGGGGAATGGTAGACATCTGGAGAGCGCGACACAAAAACGAGAAAGACTACACCTTCTATTCAGCCTCTCAGAACTCATACTCAAGAATAGACTTTTTCCTGACTTACGACACAGATCTCCATCTTTTTACTACATCCCAGATACACTCTTTAACCTTATCAGACCATGCCCCAATATCCATTGAGGTTACCTGGAGCAGGGAATCTAGAGTCACTAACGGGAGGCTAAATGTATCATTGCTTAATGACAAGAATTTTGTACAACAAATTGCTCAAAGTTTCCAACATCTAACTGTGGACTTCCCTATGGCAGACTGCACCCTGGGGTGTGGTGGGATACTATGAAAGCAGTTTTAAGGGCCCATATAATTAGCTTGGCATCGGCCAAAAAAAAATTGAGAAATAAAAAGCTGTTGGAATTGCAAACCACAATAAAAACCCTGGAAAGGGAACATAAAAGTGAACCAAGGGGAAAAGAGAAAATTCTTAAGGAGTTAGTTAACAAAAGAAAAGAACTTACTGATCTGGAATCAGATAAAGCTGAAGGATTGTTATGGTTTACTAACCAAAAATATTATGGGGGGGAGAGCATTGAAATTATTGGCTCTCAGAATGAGGAAGGAGCATGCGAGTCAGCATGTCCCTTTTCTCCAGACGGGGCACTAACAAGGACCAGGTAGAGAAGCCAGGGGAAATAGCTAAGGCTTTTAAAAAGTATTATCAGACCCTATATACAGAAAAGAGAGACCCCCAGGTAGTGATAACTCAGACGGAACTCTTTCTGAAAACACTGAAACTAACTAAATTATCCACCGCAATGCAGCAAGAGCTATCAGCCCCCATAAGGGACCAGGAAATTTTAACGGTGATAACCTTCCGTCAGGGAAATCACCTGGCCCAGACGGACTCTCGGTAGAATTCTATAAAAAGTTTAAAAAAAATATTGATACCTAAACTAGTAATGGTCCTGAATGCCATGCTTGAGGGGAAAAAAAAACAAACTCCTGGAGGGAGGCATTGATTACAGTAATTCCGAAACCGGGTAAGCCAGTAGCATTTTGTGAGTCTTACAGGCCTATATCCTTACTGAACCAGGACTCTAAGATATTTATGAAAATTTTAGCTAACCGTCTGCAAAAATATGTAGAGACATTAGTTCACCCGGATCAGACGGGGTTTATACCCCATAGGCATTTGTCAGACAACATCAGACGTCTGTTAAATATATTGGACCACAAAGACCCCTCCAGAGTGCCCAGACTGGCTATTTTTCTAGATGCAGAAAAGGCCTTCGATAGAGCAATTGGTCTTATCTTAACTCAGTGCTTATAAAAATGGGCTGAGGGCTCCTTCTTGCAATGGATCATGATGGCATACCAACAGCGGTTGCAAGAGTGCAGGTAAATAGCACTATTTCCACAACTTTTTCAATACAACACAAGTACCAGACAGGGGTGCCCCCTATCGCCTTTACTTTTTGCTCTAGCAATGGAGCCCCTTGCCCAGGCAATTAGAGCTGAGGACAAGATTCAGGGAATTTCTATAGAAAAGGTCATAAACAAGGTTTCTTTATATGCAGACGACACCCTGATATATATATGCAGGACCCAGTTAATTTGATCCCTCCATTAATGGATTTGTTAAACCAATTCAGCAAAATATCAGGATTTAAAATTAATATGAACAAATCAGAGATTCTTCCAATAAGCGGCAACATTTCAAGGGAATTACAGGGACTGATCCCATTTAATTGTGCTAAAGATAGAGTAAGATATTTAGGCATACAAATTCCAACTAAAATGTCCCGATTATATCAAATTAATTATGGCTTGTTGCAGAAAGCAGTTTTTGCTGACATAAATAGATGGTGGATGTTGCCTTTCTCCTTTACCAACAGGATAGAGGCTGTGAAAATGAACATCCTTCCCCGGTATCTGTTCCTGTTTACCAGTCTACCACTACCTTTCCTAAAAAAAGACTGGAAGGAACTGCGATGCAAGCTTATTCAATTAATTTGGGTGGGGAGATGACCCAGGAAGTGCTGGGAACTCCTCACTGAGGATAACGAAAAGGGGGCAGGGGAGTACCAGATTTTTATAATTACTACAAGGCAGCCCAGATACTGCCTATTCTAAATATGAAAAATCCGGGACATGTGGGGGGGGGGTGTCTTATGGAACTCATGGCTCACCAAACTGTACCCCTGAGGATGTTGCCCTGGGTGGCATTGCCCTCGGACATTAGACAAATCAAGAATAAATGGACGAGGCACACTCTTAAAGTGTGGCTGGATGTACGACAGCATTGGGGGTCTCTAACTCCGGTTTGGAGATATATTCCACTTAACTCCCTCCAGGATTTCCAGCCGCACTTGGAGATAGTTGCTTCAAACAATGGCAGAGTAAAGGATTACACTTTCTAACTCAGTTCTTTCAACAAAACATATTAAAATCTTTTCAAGAGCTGCAAAGAGAATTTGGCCTTCCCAAACAGGACTTTTACAGGTTTCTTCAGTGCCGCCACTGCATAACTATGAGGATGGGGCCACAGGCGATCCTTTTGGACCCACCTACCCCCATTTGAACCACCTTTCAAAGGAGCTGCTTGACAGACGCTAAAGGATTTATATCATGTGTACACAAAACATTGCAAGAAGAAATGGGTAAATTATTAACCCAGCAGATTGAACAGAGATGGGAGGAGGAATTAGAGCTTCAGCTATCACAGGAAGAATGGTCTGAGATACAGTTGGGAATTTCTAAAACAACCAACTCTCCAAGTTGGAAGGAATTTAGATTTAAAGTAGTGGCACGATATTTTATTACCCCAGTGATCTCGGCTCATTACACACTACCAGCAACAAATAAATGTTGGAGGGGATGTGGGGGATTGGGCACACACACCCACCTGTTTTGGGATTGCCCGCAGATAAGTAATTACTGGAGGTCGGTTGCTCAAGCCTTCCAGGCCATTTTTCAATGGGATGTCGTAGTCAATGGATCTCATTTTATATTGGGTCTCGCACCAAAGGGTGTTGGATCCAATAAGCAAAAGTATTTGTACTACTTATTAGTAGCCGCAGCCTTAAAAGTTACCACGCAACACTGGTTGCAACCAGAACCATTGACTCTTCCCATGTGGAGAGCTAATGTTACAAAAATTAAGGACATGGAAGCCATAATTGCCCGATTAAGACTGACTACAGAACAATACAATGTAAAGTGGCTCCCTTACTACAGTTATATTGAGGGTCTGGAGGGCACCCCGGTGCTAGAGCAATACCTCTTAGCTTGAATGAGGCTTTGGCCTAATTTAAAGGGAGATGGGGGGAAAAATCTTGAACCCAGCTGGTATGTGAAGAGGGTGGCCTGGTGAAGGGGAGATAGAATGGGGATGGGGAAACAAACAAGATGGCCAGATAAATGAAATCACATAGACTGGTTTGGTTGATATGTAAATTTTGTTTATTTATTGGTAATGACAATATAGCATAAGTCACATCAAAGTTCGAGTTAGATCTTAAAGACTATTTGGTGTTATTTAGATAGTTTGGAACAGATGGCATGAACGAAGGACGTGGATGGAGGGTGGAGTAGAAATAGACCTTTTCACTTAACTTAATCTGAAACCAGCAAGGTGGATCACCTTTATATTGGATAGTTCACAGCGGTTACTCACCCTTTGTTATAATATTATAATGGTGGGGTAAAAACCGGTAAGAAAGCAAATATGGTAATTTTAAAAGATTTGATACAAATGTATTAGCCTGCTTCTTTGGATTGTACATTCATATGTAAAATGGAAGTATTTCAAACTATCAATAAAAGTTTTTTCAAGTTCAAAAAAAAAAATAAACTTTGGGGTTCCCTTCCCCCTTCTAGTCCCTCTGCCTCATCCTTTCCTTCCCTTAAAGCTCTCCCCCGTGAGTTCTTTACTCACTCCTGCTGCTACTTCTGATATTGGGTTTACTTCTCATCTACAACTTACCTAATTCTCTGTCCCTCAGTACTTCCCTATTTCCCTTGTATCAGTCATTCCCCCAGTTTTATTTTAAGTAGATCACAATTTAGTTGTTCTTTTGTGCAGTCCCACAATTTATTGCTTAGTATCTTTTAGTCAATTTATTTTTAGGCATTAATTGTCATGTTTATTTTGTTATGCTTTTTTCCATTCCATGTATTTTATAATTTTACATTATGTGTTTTTGCATCTGTTAACTTTTTTCCTCTTTCCCCTTCTCCCAGGACACGTCTGGAAACAAGCTGTTATCAGCTCAGTATATCTTCCTGGTAAACCTTTGAAATAAATAAATAAACAAACAAATAAGGATCTGCTTCAACCATTGGTCATTACAGAAGTGTTCAATTTATAATCTACATTTAAGATTGATACTGAGCGATACGAACTGGGGTGAATAGGATTTTTATTAGGTTTCAAATGGCTGATATAGTCACTAAATGCGAGGCTGGCAGTACCTCGTCCCCCTTCTGGCACTGCCGCATATAGTTAATTAAATCAATTTTCAAGTTGAAAAGAAAAGAAAAACTTAGAAACTTACTCCATCCTTTGCTATTGACACTCCCTAAAAATCCTAATAGAATGTTTAATATTCAGCCTTTTTTATAACCAGGAAACAAATTTCCAAAAGACAGAAATTGAGACATATTTAAACAATTCTGTTCTTTCAAGTTAATGTACCTTCATGCTGCTTCTGTCATTCTCACAATAGAGATGTGGACTACAGATGTTACAACATATATTGGCACCTTGCCTGCCACAAATAATATTTTAGACAGGCAAAGATCACTATTAGTGAGCTAGTACTGTACCTCTTACTGTGCTGAGGAGATCACCAAGTACCAAATTTTGACATGTCAAGCGCACCAGTCATAGGCGATTCCATTCACTGCAGCGGACATTAGAGCAGGGTTGCAGCGGTGGGTGATTAAGTAGCCTGCAGTGCATTGCTACAGTTTATATAAGCTCTGATCTTTTGTTTGCAGGTCCCACTGTCCTCCCAGGGCTAAGCACAGTCACAGAGGGCTCTGCTTAGCCCCAGGAGAACAGCAGGACCAGAGAACATCTGAGCAGAGCTTATAAAAGCTTTAACATGCACGGTAGGCTACTAAATTACCCACTGCTGCAGTCCTGTTCCAATGTCAGCAGCAGGGGATTCTGGTATTTGTAGTTACAGAAAAATAGCCTGGAAGTAAGCAAAATGAATCTGATGCAATCTACTAGAACACAATGAACAGTAGGAACAAAAAAATGTTTTTGCCCACAAAGTGCAAACTGGGTTCTGCCCTACACTTATTTATTTATTAGCTTTTGTTTACCGGGTAAAGGTAGACAAAGGAATGCCTATTTTCAGGTGCAACCCGGGAGATTACAAGAGCAAGCTGTACAAACAGTGCGAAGGATTGACAATAATATAAGATACAAGCAATGAGGATAGGGTTACAAACAGTTCAAAGGATTGGCAATAATGTAAAATACAAGCAATGAAAATGGTTGACAATAAAGTACAAGCAGTGAACATAGAATTTCAGTTTAGCAGGTGCTGGATGAAACGGATATGCACATACATCAAGGGTATGGAGCTCTTAGTGTTGACTGTTCCCCTTTAATGTCTCTTAAAGGAAACGCATTAAAAATTCACAATTTTGGGATTTATTCACGTATTCATTGGTGGATTAGTGTTCCTAAGGGAATGACTCTTGTGGAAAATTCATTATAAATTCCCAGTGCTGGGATTTACTTACATATTTAACAATGGAGTGGAGCTCATAAGGGAATATGTCTTGTGGGACATTCATTAAAAATTCCTAATTCTGGGATTTGTGCACATATTCAATAGTGGATTAGAACTCCTAAGAGAATGTCCCTTATTAGAAATTCATTAAAAATTCACAATTTGGGGATTTATTCACACATATTCATCAACGGATTAGAGCTCGTAGGCAAGGGAATGTCTTTTGTGGGAAATTCATAAAAAAATTCCCAGTTCTGGGGATTATTCATATATTCGTCAATGAATCAGAGCTCTTAAGGTTAAAGGAGGACACATTTATAAAGCTTTATTAGGTCACTGTTATCCAGACTTCAAGTAATAGAAGTGTGGAACTGGAGCACCAGTAACAGAGATTGCCTGGTCTAAAGGATGCCCATGCAGAGTTCAGGGACCTCAGATATCAACTTGCACTTCTTTTTTAATTATCTTTTTATTAAGAACATTTTTAGGCAGTACAGGTGTACAGTTCCACATGCATCAAAACTCCCATGATATAGAAAATATAAATTATGTTGTACATTGTTTCTGGAGCACCTTAGGTCACACTGTGTTATTATTTCCTCCCAGTTTTCTCAGGTTCCCTTTCATGCCTTCATATAACTTCAAGATAAAACTATGTCTAATCCTCTTTCTTTTCTATCTTTCAGGGTTTTCAGAGCTTCAAATATCCATTATACATGGAACAAAATCTGAGAATGTATTCACTGTTTGCATTACCCACCCCGTCTAGCGACTATGAAATAAATTAATTTGTTGTCTAATAGTGTGTGTTATTTTTTTCCATTTTGTAAATGGTTTTCATAATCTGATTCCATTGAGCTATCATGGGGGACTGGGACTGCAACCATTGTTTGGTGATTGCTTTTTTGGCCATCATAAGGGCAATGCCAATTAAGTATTTCTGATGTTTATTAAAGCGAGCCTTAGACAAGTTTAGAAAGATGGCCAGGTCTGGGGAAGGCGAAGTAAAGTCTGCATATTTTCATCATTTTCTGTTCAGTTCCATCCCAAAAGATTAGATATGAAATTATACAAAAAATAAATTATTTATCATTGGTATCATACCCCTATAGTACTGAGTAACACAAGTTATAATGTTACTGATCTTTGCTGGAGATGTGGGAATTAAAAAGGGACACTAACTCATGTTATGGTCCTGTCCACTTCTAACACAATATTGGGCAACCATGCAGAACATTTGCCAGGACATCATTGGATCTTACATCCCACACACATCCAAGCCATGGATATTGAGAGATATGTCTATTATTCCAGATGCTGCTTGGCCTGCTAAACAGCAGCTATATCCAGCAGCTTTAGAAGCAAAAAGACAATTACTGCTTTGCTGTAGAAATACTAAGGCACCCGACATTAACGGTTGGTTAGTCTCTTTTGGCTTTGACTGAATATGAAAGATGTTCTTATACTAGTATAAGAAATCTTGATAAGTTTCAAGCCACCTGCTCTCTATTGTTACTTTCAGAAACTGGATAATTCTCAGTACCAAAGTCGAACATTGGTTTCTTGAAAGCCCCCGGGTATTGTATGGTAGTTTTGCATTTAGAAGTAATATTGCCTTTGATAAAACAGCTGAGACCAATATGTGTGACCTGTATTTCTTCAAAAAATATATGCAATATATATTGCTAGACTAGAAAATGTCTTTATTTTACATGATTATTGCAATTAATTTTTATGGTTGTGATTGTTACAAATCTGATATGTTTGGATTTTATTTTAAAGGAAGAATGTGTGTGTGTGTGTATATATATATATATTTATTTATATTAATCTCTGTTGTTGATTCTTTTCTCTACTGATTCTACATGGACTTTTTCCATATTTATGAAATATTTTAAATAAAATAATTTAAAAACTGGGTACAGTAGCCCAATTAGTTAATGTTACATGACCACTAACCCCCATCAGCTCATTGCTACAGTGTACAAAACCTCCAATACGACAGGGTTACAGAGTATAGTATCTTAATTAGTACAGGGTTACAGAGTCCAGTACCCCAACAGTATGGGATTACGGAGAACATTACCCCATTAGTACAGGGTTAAATGATACAGTATCTCACTAGTACAGGGTTACAGGTACAGTACCCCATTAATACAGGGTTTCAGGGTGCAAGACCCCTGTTAGCACAAGGCACAATACCCTCATTAGTACAGGATTATCTGGCACAGTAAACCGTTAATATGGAGTTACAGCATACAGTACCTACATATATTAGTACAGGGTTACAGAGTACAGTACCCCATTAGTACAGGGTTAGAGTACAGTACCATGTTAGTACAGGGTTACAGGGTGCAATACCCCAGTTAATACAGAGTTAAAGGCTGCAGTACCCCAATTAGTACAGGGTCACATGGTGCAGTACCTCAATACCCTGTTAGTATAGCTGTACTGGGCACAGTACAAGGTTACAGAGTACAGTATCCCATTAATACAAGGTTACAAAGTACAGTACAGGTTTACAGAGTACTGTACCCCATTAGTGCAGGGTCTCAGGGTACAGTACATTTGTTAGTACAGGGTTACAGGGTGCAATATCCCTATTAGTACAGGGTTACAGGGTGCAGTGCCCCATCAGGATAGGATTACATAGCACAGTACATTGTTAGTACAGGGTTACAGGGTGCAGTACCCAATTAGTACAGGGTTAATGGGTGCAGTACCCCATTAGTGCGGGGTTACATGGTACAGTACATCCATTAGTGCAGGGTTACAGGGTGCAATACCCCTATCAGTACAGGGTTACAGTGTGCAGTACCCGCATTAGTACAGAGTTACAGGGTACAATTCCCCCATTAGTGCAAGGTTACAGGGTACAATACTTCAGTTAGTACAGGGTTACAGGGCACAATACCCCATTAGTACAGGGCTACAGGGTAAAGTAATCCTTTAGTACAGGGTTACAGGCTGCAGTATACCCCATTAATACAGGGTTACAAGTTACAGTACCCCATTAGTGCAAGGTTACAGTGTGAAGTACCCCATTAGTATAGGGTAACCGAGCACAGTACCCTATTAGTACAGTGGTACAGGGCCCAGTACCCCTTTAGTACAATTAACCATGTTATTAAAATGTGCCCACTATATAATAAACCCAGGGCACAATACCTAGCTGATTTTTTTTAACTATTTATGTGGATGCTAATTATGATCCTCTCTTTATTCTCCTCCATCCAATATATCCTAAAGATGCAGTTAGAATAGCGAAATTCGGTGGGCCCTGTGGAGACCGTTCTGTGTAGTCCCTTGGCACTTCAGCTCTTTGGTCCAACATAATCAAACTTAACATTCATTTAAGTTATTGGAAAAGAATTTTGGCAAACTTGGTCTCAATCAAAACAGGAAAACACGGAGCATAAGATGGGAAAGTCTAAAAAAAAATCAGCCATCAAAGACATTCATAAAGACACAGGAAAAGGTCTGACGGCAGGCCCAAGCATCCGTTCAACAAATAGTGATACGGTTGAAAGCAACGGAACTGAGGAGACTCTGCAAATTCTCAGAAAGAAAATGCAGCAGCTGCTGAACTCGTTGATGTCCATGAATGCTACGCTGAACATTTTAACAGGTCGCATTGCTATGGTAGAAAAGGCTATGGATTCCATTCAAGGGGATTTAGAAGATCTAAAAAGACAGTCAGAGTCTTGTAGAAGTGGCATGGCATAGCAAGCTAAAGAATCACAGCATACAAATAATCAACTAGAAATATTAGAAAACTAAATAAGAAGTCAGAATGTTCGAATATTGGGTTTGCCAGAGAGGTCAGGAGGTGACCATGCCAGGCAGGGCAGTTTTTATGCATAGGCAAAGTAGGCTGCAGCCTAGGGGTGCTGGCTGTTTGGTATGCCGATCGAAGAGCAAAATCCTGATGGTGAAAACCCCCTCAATGACAATTTCGACAAGTTTCAAAATAGTTGCTGTAGGGGACCCTCCGGCAAAATTTTGTCCTTTCCCCAAGTTACGCCCCCTCCCCACAAGTTAACTCTGACTCAAAGTTAACAATTATTAGTGGGGGGAGGGGTGCACCCCCAATTGAAAAAAACACTGATGTCTGACAGGCAAAATTTCGCCTGTCGACTTAGGGGATCTCACTATGCCGAACCTTGACAACACTGTTGTCATGTCAGCATAGGTAAACCCGGCTGTTTAGGGGCACCTGCGAATAAGACACTAAGATATATGTTTTTGACTACTTGTTCATTATGTCTGCTGGTACTGCCTGAGTCCATGGAGTGCTGCGAGCCTGGCCTTGTGGCACACCACACACACACATGCACACACACACACATATGCAAGCACATGCACGCACACACACACACACAAAGCGCTGGTTCAACTAGCATGATAAGTTGGAGTCTGCTCCAGCAAAAAACAACAAAGCCCATCCTGACTCCCGCTGTGACCCTCTGCCATCGTTTGGCTCCCCTCCTTCCCTCCTCTGTTCCTCCCCATCTCCATTGAAAAAATGCTTATGCTGAGTTGTCTCTTCCCCCCCAGCAGCAAATTTCCCTGCCTCCTGATCCCATTCTATCATTCATAGACGTGGTGCTGAACCTACCCAATCAGCGACAGATTTGGATTTCAAAATCCCACTGGCACCAAAGTGCTTGGAGTGACCAGGGAATGCTGGATCAGGTGTGCTTGGTGTATAAGAAGGTCATATTTCAGGCAGCTTTTCTTTCTTTCGGACAGTGACTTGGCATTGATTCAGTTTGGATGGGCTGTGGCACATCAGCACTGTTGGAACTTAGAAACATAATCATTGGCATCGATGACCGACCACAGTGTTTCTGCTTTTTGGGAGCACTGAGCAGAATGAAGAGGTTTGACTTTTTGCTTGGTTTTCCCTCAGGTAAGTGAAACTATCAAAGGATTTGAAGAGTTGGCCCACTAAGTTACCACCTCCTTGTGTCCTGGCTCTGACTCAGCCAATGAACAAAGTTCAAGTGCCTCTTCCCACCTCGATTTGTACTAACTATCCTTGCAAAAGTCACCCAATGGTCCTTAGTCACTGCGCAGACCTGCATAGGAATCCACTGCTTTTCCATGTGTTTCTTCAGTGAGACACAATTGTAATAAGTTAGTTTCACTTATTTTTAGCTTTTTTAGTCTGAAGAAACTGATTTTTTTTTTTATCATTGTATTTATGCTTCTCTCACATGCCCATGCCAACTCCTATTCTCGGGGTCTTCATGCACCCGATCGATCAGGGGTGGGGGGGATATTGCTCCCTACTCTGTCCCTGCCTCAACAACCCTGAGCACCCCAGATTACCCCCAGGTGGGGGGAGGAGGCTCCCCAAACCCCCTCCTTACCTTAGATGAGGCTGAGACATTTTGGAGTTCCTCCCAACGTCCAGGTCGTCAGTACCGAGGCCCATCATCAGGAGCCTGCGAGGGTGATTTTTCCTCCTGATTTTTCTTCCGCCCCCTGTGGACGTTGGCACACTGGGAGGGCCAATGAGCTGAAGGCACTGTGAGACGTGCCTCTTGCTCTGGCTCTTGCCTGACATCCACCCCTCCCAACACGTCTGGCTGCCTCCTACTGCACCTTCCACCCGAGTTCCGCCAGGTGGCAGTGTTGCAGCGAGGTCTGCCATCCTCCCCACCCTGGAGAAGGAGAGCAGCCGTCGGGTGCTCAATCCTTCTCCTCCCCTGGTGACCCTTGGTGGCCCATGCTCTTTCCCGAACATGGGTCGCTGGCGTAGCGTGAGGTAAGGCATCCAGTGCCTCAACCCTCAGCACCACTGGGCTGGCCCCAAGAAACTGATCTTTCACTGATTCATGCAACTCGGGGCTGAGGCTGACTTATAAATCCTCAGAGAAAGCTGGCCTAGTGGCACTGGAGGTTGAGGCGCTGGTCACTACACCTCGAGCCACACCAGTGACCCAGGTTCGAGAATGAGCTCGGGTCACCAGGGGTCAGCAAGGGGAGAACGGATTGAGAGTCCAGAGGACTGCTCTCCTCTCTTGAGGGGAGGGTCTCACATCGTCCCGTTCATTGATTGCCCTCTGGTGGTGACTGGAGGGCAATATGAGTCAGGAGACGAGCTCTGATGTAACCATGTCAGTGGGGGGGAAGGGGAGAAAAACATGAGGAAAATGAGCCTGGCAGGGCTCCATGATGGTCTGCCATGCTGCAAGCTGACTCTGGGTTCTGGATTGGGTCTCCAGGGAGGGGGTGCCACCTTCCCAGTCCCGCCATGGGGGGCAAGCCATGGAGGAAATACTGGGGTTAGCTAAAGTGCTGCGTGGCAGGACCCGAAAGAGAGTTCCTCCTTTGGAGGACCACAGCCCCTGCCAGGGCTCAGGAGAAAAAAGCTGTATTAAAAACAAAAAAATCCTCTGAGAAAATCCCACACCCTCCTCCATCTAATAGATGTTACCATCCTTTCAAAGTCTTTGTCTGTGCTCCAGGTTTGTTCTTGTTATGTTTCATCCACAATTTCTGGCTTTGAGTCAGAGTCAGTGTTCATGCTTTGGCAGGCCAAAAAAAAAGGCAGAAATAAAGCAGTCTGTATGCAAATTGTACCAATAGCTTTTCAAACAACCACTGCACACAAAGAAGAGCTAGTGATTAGTGAAATACCAGATACTCCTGCCTGGCTGATGAACAAATCAGTAAAGAAACCTCCAAAACCCCACAGCAATAAACTGAACTATGTTCTATGCAAAGGAGACCAGTTGGGCTCTAGCTAGGCAGCTAGTAGGTAGGCAGACACCACGGTAATGGCGTTTGATTTAGCTGCCAAGACGCCAAATATCCAAAGCCTGTAGCACAGAAAAACGAGCGGTGCTCGTCCACTGAGATGGAGCTGCAGTTACAGACTTGATCCATAAGTAAAACAAAACTGCACTCCAAGAACAAAAGCTGTTTCCAAAGTGGCGCAGTGAAAAAGGTGGTTTGTTCAGGAGTCATGCAAACAACAAAAAGACGGTACTGTATGCATTACTGCCATCCCCGAACCGAGCCATGTTTTTTTGGGGGGAGGGGTGCGCATGAAGTTTCCTGCCTATGGGCACCATCTAAGTTAATGCGGTCCTGGTCATCCCCACTGAACCTGCCCATACCCCATGCAGGGAACCCAATCTTGAAGCCCCCCGGATGGTGGCCTCTGAACCAGAGTACTCTAAATTCTACTTTAAGGCTGTTTGTTAAAGACACCTCGAAATATATCAGTCGGGTGCTTGGGAGGGATTTGTTTGATATGAAACTTCTTGCCCTGGCAGGAGAGGAACTTTCCCCATCCATCACTAGAATTTTTGACTTTTCCCTATGCTACTCGTAGTTCCCTGAGAAGTGGAAATCCACACTGGTTACATCAGTTTTCAAGTCAGGTCATGTTTTATTTATAAAAATCATTTTTCTAAAACCAAAGTGCCTGTACAATATAATAACAACATTTCAAATTAAAATACCCAGTATTAAAATACAATTCAAGTTTAAAATCAAAAGCAGTAACCGCACTAGCCTTGCCAGTTACAAACCTATTGCTATTCTCTCCCCTCTGTCCAAGGTCCTCGAGAGAATAGTCTCTGACCAACTTGTCACACACCTCAAAAAATACAGCGTCCAGTGTGTACAGCACATGGTTTCCAGAAGCTACACAGCCAAATTCTATGTTTCTATGTAACCAGCTATGTTGATTAGGCCATTAACAATGGTGACCTCATCAGTGCTATATATATATATATATATATATCAACCTTACTAAGGCCTTCAACCTGGTCAACCATCAGCTTCTACTTCAAGGTGAACTGTCAGCATTCCCCTAGCAAAACAAGGAACCCATAGGTCCCAATCAGGTAAAATGTACGAGCAGTAATTTTTTTTTCTAAGTTACAAAGCTGTTATTTGTAATTTGTCTGGTTGATCCTGCGACCCTCTGCCCACCATTACTATTCCAGAGTCCCCTGCGGCAAGCCTTTTGATGATACGACTGACATGCTACACCACAGGAGACTCCCATGGGACAGTACAGTTGTTAGAAAATACTAAAAGATACCATATACAGTGCATGTTTGCTCTTCTAGCTCTAGTATTGATCGACCGAGGAAAGCACTGGTTCACCAATAACAAACTGGTCCTCAGTTAGAAAAAAACAAAGACCATGCTCTTCTCTAACATCCAACAAAATAAAAGTTCCACCCTATGTCATTTGAAATGGCCAGGAACAAAATCTTGAACAGGTGGAGACCTTCAAATACCTTGGAGTAACTGGATGACACCTTGTCTTTTGCCCCGTTGACAATCTAGTGGCCATGGTTAACAGAAGACTGAGTGCCCTGTGCTATAATCAGAACAATCTCACTGGGGATGCAAGATGCCTTATTCTAGCCAGCTCCATTCTGTCACTTACAGATTAGGGCCTCCCTGTCTACGCAGCTGCCTGTGACATGGTGCTAAGCAGAATAATGCTGATCTGTAATATGGCGTGCCACATTGCACTTGGTGCAGATAACCACACTCATAGTTGTACATTGTGCCCTTTACGTACTCACTAACTGGCTACCTTTTAACCTTTACCAAGCAGAATAAAACTCCAGACCTGTTTGCTAGCCATAAAAGCTCACTTGGTCTTAACACCCACTGCATTAACAAACTGCTTCCATATCACCTTCAACCAATACAACACCAGGAATATGGTCAGGAATACCCTTAAGCCTCCTTTCCAGCGTACTCAGCTGGGCAAGCGGTCACTTGTTGTCAGGGCCGCTAACTGGTTAAATGAACTGCATGATATTCTGCTGAAATTCCCCAAGATTAATCATTTTAAGAGATCTTTGCATTCTGCCATTGCAGTCTAATGCAACTGTAACCATTAAACTGTTTTATTCGGTTTCTCACTGTACATATCCTGTGACTTTTTATACAACAATCAGTATGGATTTTTTCAGAACTGTATGTAACTGATCTATCTTAAGTGCTTTGAGTCTGACTTGATTGCATTTCCTCCGGAACTGTTTATTGTACTTGTAATGTTTCTTGTGACTATGTATTTGACAAGGAAGCTTTGTAAATGACCAACCTGTGTTCAAAAGGTAATTTCCGAAGTTTTTAATAAATAAATAAAATAAATTAGTACTAGGTTACAGGACACAGTAGCACATTAATACTGAGCTACAGGGTACTGTACCCCAATTAGTTCAGGGATCCAGGGTACAGTACCCCCAGTAGTACAGGGTTAGACAGTACAATACCCATTAGTAAAGTGTTACAAGCCACATTACCACATTAATACTGGGTTGCAGAGTACAGTACCCCCATTAGTACAGGGTACTGTACCCCATTAATAGAGGGTTACAGGGTATAGTACCTCCATTAGTACAGGGTTACAAGGTAGTGTACCTTATCAGTCCAGAGTTATAGAGTACAGTCACCAATTAGTAAGGGTTACATTGTATAGTACCCCTATTGGTACAGGGTTACAGGATATAGTACCACACAGGAATGTGCCTCTGACCCACCACCACCACCCTTCCAGAGCCCACCACAGTCCAGCCATTCCTTCTCCCTGGCATCCTCTTAGGTAACGGTGGCCGACTTGGTGGCCTCTTAGTGGGGGAAGAGGTCCCCCAATCCTAGTCAACTTGTCCTGGAGTCTAGCAACCTCCTCCTCCTCCAAACCAGAGATATGCGTACAGATGGGGACAGAGCCATTGCACTGCAACCCCATGGAAGACCCCACCATTGATTCATCAAGATTCCAGAGACCCAAAACCCTAATGTTTCCTTTTGCTGCTTGGAGGGTGGGGATTTAGGGTTGGAAAGTCTAAAACCACATTTCTCTACTTTTGTGGTGTTAGCTTGAACCCCAACTGGTGCATTAATGAAGTTTTTGCATATGTATAATATACAGGCGCGGTAGTGCCTGTATATTAGGATTGAGTAAGCACTTTAATGTTAAATCCCAATCTTCTGCACCTTAATAATTTTGCCCTTGTTTAACTGATTTACTTAAAATTGGGAAAGCACAGAGGTGGTGCCAGGATCTCTGGAGCCTGAAAATGTCGTGGCAATCGGGGGTGCAAAGTTACAGAGAGACAAAAAGCACAAAATTTACATCAATTATGACCTTTTTCTTGCTCACCTATAACTAAAAACTAGGAGGATTTGAAACCTGAAACTTGCAGGTTTGAAAGAGTTTGGCCCAAGGTGTTCATTTTTGTTGTTTTATCTCCCAAACTTAAGTAGTTTTTAAGATATTTAAGAAGAACAGTTCTGTTTCTGAGCATGTGCAGTTTAAAAACTCAGCATTCTAAGGATGACTGAATTTTTAAGACCACATGAAGTCATGTGGTCATATTAAGAAAATGTGCTCGTTTATCAGGTGACAGGGCCAGTTTCCTGTCTGCGTATAGTGTTGTGCTGATTTCATTCAGCAGGGACGGGGCTAGCTCCTGCTGAACATGCTCTGCATGAGTTTTCCTTTCCCCTCCCCGACTGCCACCATCAGCAAGCTGCATTGGTCTGCTTGCTATAACCTCGACATTGGGATACCAATCCCCAGTGCCAGCTAAATATATTTATATTTAATATTATTTAACACTACAATGTACTGACACCAAGGTTACGATACTGAAATTCAGGGCTGGATGAGAGCCAACTGGTTGAGGTTGAACCCGGATAAGACCGAGGTGGTGGTAGAGCCAGGTCACCAAGATATGGGGTTGCAGGCTGGGCAACCTTCTGGGCTTTGGCTCGGAGATGCCCAGCTGCTGACCTCAAATCAGGCGTGAAATCTGGGCATTGCATTTGACAATGGCTTGACACTAAAATCTCAGGTGTCAGCTGTTGTAAAGACCTCATTTTACCATCTGAGGAACATCGCTCGGATCAAGCACCTGATTCCGCCTGGCAATTTGCCAGCTCTGGTTCACGCCTTAGTAACCTCACACCTTGATTACTGCAATGCCCTGTACCTAGGGTTACCTGGGGTTGATATTCATTGATTGCAGCTAGTGCAGAATGCGGCGGCCAGGCTGTTGTCTGGCTTGCCGAGATCTTGCCACATCACGCCTGTGCTCCGCTATCTGCACTGGCTGCCGGTACATTGGTGAATCACCTTCAAGGTTGGATTACTGACCTATAAGGCCCTACATGGACAGGGACCCAGCTACTTGTAAGATCTTCTCTGCCCCTACCGGCCCCTCCACTCACTCCGCTCCACTGATGAGGGATTGCTAGAGGTTCCCAGGGTCCATTTAAAGACCTCTGTGGTGCATATTTTGTTTTTGCAGCCTCAACCCTGTGAAATGCTCTATCTTGTCAGATCAGAGAGTGCCAGACCACTGATAGTTTTAAAACTGAATTAAAGACCTATTTATTCAGCAAGGTATTCCCTGATTAGAGCTGTATTTAGACAAACCATATTCTATATTTTATTGTAATTTTAATTTGTATGTCTTGCATTTATTGTTGATTGTAAAGCGCTCTGATCTCTTGGAAGAGAGATGCTAAATAAACGATTGATTGATTGATACAGTATACTGACACCAGAATGCCCACTCCCAGTGCCAGTTCATCTCCCCGCTGTGTTCTGTTTGTTTCCCCCAACCCCGCCATGTCAATCTGCTGAAACCAGGGTGCACAATCCCTGGTGTCAGCATACTCAATCCCCAACCCAGCAGTCTGGCCTGTGCCCAGTGCCCAGTGTTGGAGGTCCTGGATGTTTTTTCCATTTGTTTTGGTTTTGTAACTTATATATAATTACTGGCCACAATTTTTTAACACGGACTGAGGTTATAATTTGCCGTTATAACTACCTCGGCTAGTTATAACGGCAAAACCTCTACTCTGCTCTAGAACACAGCGCGAGACATAAGGAAGTAAATGACTTGCGGTCTCATGGCTCGCGCGTCCCTGTCAGATCTACCGTTCTGAAACAAAACAAATATGGACCACTTTTAAAAAACAACGGATGTAAAATAGCGACAGCAACAGCACAAGATTCTTAAGAAATGGAGACAAGATTTTAAATCGTAGACTCCCCTATAACAGAACAATTTACAGTAGAGCAGCATAATCTAAATACCAAAAGAAAAACAGACAGTGACCTCCGTCTCAATTTTTTTAGCAATAATGTATTGAATTTGCAAATAAATGAATAAGGCAGTTGAAGAAACACGTTTTTTAAAATAATTAAAAACTGCAATGTTGTACAACCACCACAAATAAATTCTTCATTATACCACAACTGCCTTATTCATTTATTTGCAAATTCAATAGATTATTGCTAAAAAAATTGTGACCAGCAATTATAAAAAATAAAGTAATAAGCAGGTGGTTATTTATGAGAATTTTACACACACCCTCGGTGTGGGATGCCTATATAAACCCCTCGGGCTTCGCCCTCGGGGTTTATGGGGCATCCACCTCAGTGTGTAAAATTCTCATACTTTCCTGCCTAACATATTCTCTATTTTATTTTTTTTGCAACAAAGTACAAGTTTGACCCATAGGACAGTGCACAATAAAGCCATATAATCGACATTTGGATATAAACAGTATTTTCCGCACTCCTTAGTTGTTACATCAGGTGAGGGCTTACTCTTATACAGGTGCTTTATATCTTTAACATAGTTATTCTTAAGGCCACTACTGCCATGAGTAGGGAAAAGCATTGATAGCCATAATTGTATTAAGCCCTGTAATAATACCAATTTCAAAAGGTGTATTACTAACTCCCTAAGCAAAATAAGATAACCCTTAATGGCATAGCCTCCTCATAACTCTACTGTTCTCCACACTTTAACCTATAACTGGCATTTAACTCAATCTATAATATCTAATTATTTATTTAAATACATGATTAGTTAAGCCATAAACATCATTAGGATTTTCTCCCTTCATCCCTTCCAAATCAGAGTATTTTAGCAATTTTTGCACTCAGATACCAACTGTGCATATTAGAATAGCAGTTAGGCCCTACAGAGCTGGGCTAAACAATTAACGTGTTTATATTTCAACAGAAAGTGGTTAACAAGAACTCCTCCCTCCTTCTGTACAACAGGACTAATTTATTTAACCCTTATTACAGGTTACATCCCTGCAATCATTTCAGTTATGAAAAAATGTCCCATATATACAGTCTGAGAGAGTTTGTGTAAATATATTTTGCCCCAGTCCTGCAACGGCCATTAATGGGCTAATGACTTACTCAACCCTTAATCTTCAGTTTTCAGGTGTTCTGGTCATCCTCCGATTCCGAGTCGGATCCCCTCGTCTTACAGTCCGATTCAATTTTTGCCAACAGTTTACCGGCATCAGTGGGGTCTGAAAACAAGTATGATTTAGTCCCATACACCACTTTTAGGTTTGCTGGCATTAGGAGTACATGGTGTACCCCCAGTTGGCGAGGTTTCAGTCAGACTCAGGTCTGGAAAGACATGAATCGGGGCTCCATGCCATGATGTCTGCCTTTTTCTCCTTGCCACTTGTAAAATGCTGTCTCTCTCTCAAATCAACCCTAGGACTGCTGTAATCACCCTTGCTGGTGGCTGCTCTGCATTAGATCAAAGGCGGGCTCCTCTCGCATTCACCTGGTAAGCTCTTTGCACTTCAACTGGAGAGGATAGCTCAAAGTGATCCCCTAGCCAATTTTCCAGGAAAGTAACCAAATCTTATCCTTCTGACTCCTCTGTTATGCCCAAGATGCATAGATTGGACGCCCGCGCCCCATTTTCTAAATTTTCAAGTTGGCGTTGGAGGATCCAATTTTCCTTTACCAGGCCCGTTGTTGTTGCTAGGGCTTTTTCAGCAGTTCAGTTGGCACCTTTAACTTCATCTCCCACCTTAGTAAGTCCTGTTTCTACCACCACCATATGGGAAGTGAAGTCATCCATTTTACCATTGATCACTTGTATTGCTTTTAATAGTGCAGCATTAGAGGGTTGACTCAATGCATTCTCTGGCAGTTCCCCGGCTTTATCTTGGCCTTGCCTCGTGTCTCTCTGCTTTGCGCTGTCTCCACTGGTGTTGGATTTTGTGCACCCCATTTCACCAATCGCTGGACTTTTACTGCTCTGTTTGGTATCAATCTGGTCAGTAAATAAAGTTGTCACTATTAGATGTTTTTATTCCAATTTGGAAGGTTTCCAGCGGTGAAAAATCCAATAATAGGCAGTCTAGAGCTCAGAGCTATGAGAAGAAGCTGTCTTCAGCTCGGCTGCTGGCCATGCCCCCATTAGTTGTTTTTAAAATCTGTAATAAAGAAAACAATCACTTTTTAATTTTGTTTTCAGTTAGAAACCTGTACATAAGAAAACAGTCCATTGGTGATCTGCCCCCACACCCCCATCCCACCAGACCTCCCATTCAGCAGTCAGCCCCCTACATACCCTAACTCACCTAAAAGTGTCCAGTGGCTTAGCTCCACTCTGTGATTGAAAACGCATCCTGCTGCTGGAACCAGCAACTGCAATATGATATGATAAGGTAAGTGCTGTGTAATGTGTTTCAATGCATTTTGAACTTTTACTTATAATTTGGTCATTTTTAAATATTTTGATCCTAAATTTTGAACATGGCCCTTCTGGGACCCCAACTCATGAACAAGGGCAGTGAATTGTTCAATTCTGGCCTGAAAGGTGATTTTGCGGTTGCTACGTGAAATCACCTTTTGGGCAGGATTTGAACATTTTCACCTACCGGGTTCTGGTGTTGAGGCCACAAAATGACTTTGTTGAAAATTTCTGTCAAAATTATTAAAAAAACAGCAAAGTCATGAGCATACTTTGAATTTTTCTACACCTGCTCATAACTTTGGTAATTTTCAATATTTTGACACCAAATTTTCAACACAGCCCTTTTTTCACACCACCTTATGGACAAGACAGCTGTTGTTTTTCAAATACTGGCCAAAATGTGTTTTAGCAGCTGTGACATGAAATTACGTTTTGGTGGAATTTGAACGTTTTCGTTGGGGTCAATATATTTAAAAAAAAAAAGTTATTGAGGTCCATTGACATTTTTCAATGGTTGCACATAACTTTGGTAATTTCTAATAGTTTGACCCCAAATTTTCAACACAGTCATTTTTTCACACCACCTCATGAACCTGACAGCTGTCATTTTTCAAATCCTGGCCCAAATGTGATTTTGCACTTGTGGCGTGAAATAATGTTTTGTCCAGTATTTTATAAAATGACACCTGTTATGTTCAGAAGGGGGTCATAAAAAGAGTATATTGAAATTTGGAGGTTAAAATGTCACAAAAAGAAAAATTTATAAAGTAACATTGTTTGCAGGGACGGCCATTGGCCCAGTGGTGACCACGCTGCCTTCCCATGCCAGTGACCTGAGTTTGGGTGTG
This sequence comes from Neoceratodus forsteri, assembly GCA_016271365.2. Lineage (NCBI taxonomy): Eukaryota > Metazoa > Chordata > Ceratodontiformes > Ceratodontidae > Neoceratodus > Neoceratodus forsteri. The sequence continues at coordinate 198,914,910 of CM028135.1, read as the reverse complement.
AGCTCAGTGAGGCACCTGAATAGGCTGAGGCTGGGGAGAAGGCACTGCTGCATTTGGCACCAGCCTGGGGATGGACAGAGCAGTGTGCTGGTGCACACATGACACTTTGTGGCAGGTCATGGAGCCTTCCCACACAAGTAGTTGACGTACGTGTTGAAGCCTAATGGGCCCATGCACTGTGTGTAGACAAGTAGGATGGCAAGAAAAATGGGGGAAGTGTACCTGGCTGGATATAGGTTGGGTGACTGCAGGCCCTGCACCACCAACAGGCCCCCTACTGCTGTTAGACACCCAGCCCTGTCACCCTCCATCTCAGGAACTTATCTTGTACCTTTGGTGCCCCCAACAGATTCCCACATGATGAGGATAGAAGGGGGATGGACGTCTGCCCCCCCTTGACTGTCAGCCACTTTGCCAGTCCTTCACCCTGTCGGTGCTGCAGGGTGTGTGAAAGGAGGTGGCTTCATCCTGTCCTGGTGGTGGTCGATCAGTGGGGCAACTTGCCCCCCCACCACCACCATCCCAAGAAGAGAGTGGGCCCTGGGAAGCTGAATCCTGTCCACATTCTCCCAAGCTGGCCTCCATGAGTGACTTAAGTCCATTTACGAACCCAGGCTGCTGCCGTGGTACTGGTAACTACCCTACTGAACAATCCAATTTGAACCCTCCCAAATAAAACTACAACCCCTTTCCACCCTACACAGCTGATTGGTATTTTAATTGCTCATAGTAACCCATTTTCCACTTTATGTTTACAAGTCTAATGGATGCCAGCACCGGCGCTGAAGGACACTGACCACGTGTATCAGAAAAGTATTGTTTTACGTTTAAAGTACTGTACTTAGTTTGTCCCTGTTAGTTGCTAAAGAGCTGCAGATCCTTTGTGACCGACCCTGTTGCTATTCTTATTTTACAGGTACAACTGGATGTTCCCACAAGCATCCCACAGTCCACAGTACCCAGGGAAGAAATCTCCATGTGTGTTGTATCTCAGCTAGTAGTTATAATACTTGCACCTGCACTATTACACCGTACCATCGTACAGTGTGACGGTGTACCTACAACTATGAAGATGCTGCTGTCTTCCACTTATTGGTTGGTTGGTGAAGCAGGGCTAACAATAACTCCAATATTCTGTTTATTTCATTTGAGGGACCTATGCAAATAAGGACATGATTCAAGTGTTAGAAAAAGAAAGAAAATTAATTGCAAAAAAACTACAGTAATGCTGACATTAGGGTTGAAGAGCACAAAGAGGAAATGTAAAATATTAGGGGTTTGTATCTCTGGAGTATTGGCTAATCAGCGGTGGGGTCTTCCTTGGAGTGGTCAACCCTAATGCCCACCTCCTCCTTTGAGCGAACAAGGTCAGACATGATCTATTTTCTTCAAACAGGTCATGCAGGGCCCTGCTTGAAGAAAGCGATCACAGACTTTGTTGGCAACATGTGGCGAGACATACTTCTCTACCTTTGAAGAATGTATTAATATGAGGCACTGGCTTGAAGCTGTACTCTGTGCTTTGGACAGGAGGCTACAGGTGGAGGGGGGGGTGGGCACTAGGGTTGACAATCCCAGTGGAAGACCCACCACTGATTAGACAATACTTGGAAACTCCAAACCTTAATTGTTTTTCATTCCCTAGTTTGTGCACTTTACATTCTTCAACCCTAATGTCTGCATTAATGTATTTTTGCAATTATTACTACAAAATTTAAATAAAAATGCAATTACTTGTGAGACTTATTTACTTTGTTTGGGACCCTCCAAACATTTTAGAACTCCCCAAATTTGGGGTGCCCAGTGGCTAAGCAGAAGTGCATTGTGCTTCCGTGCTGGTGACTCAGGTTTGAAAGCAAGGCTGGGGAACCAGGATTGGGGTGGCCAGGGCTAGGGAGTGTTTCTGAAGGGAGAGCAAGTCATCCCAAGAAGGGAGACGTTTGGGCTCTGGCACAGTAGCTGCCCCAAGCAGTGGGCCAGGGAGCCTGGTCCCTAAGTGGGGGTGACATCTGCCTAGACTGCACTGCTGCAGCCAAGGCTGCCTGAGGCACCATCCAGAATCAGGGGGATTGGGCAGTACTGGGAATGGGAGAAAACCACAGAAAAATATGCGCCTTGAGTCGCCCGAAAGATGACTGTCATCTCCTCGGGCTTTGCACTATGCAGATCACCACCAGTTCAATGGTGGGGTCCTGAAAAGCGGAGTGGGTGATAGCTTGAAGAAGCAACAAACACCTCGGTAGATAAAAAGGACTCCCTAAATTTGGCCAGGGGCCCACATTTTTTTTTGTTTCAGAGAGTAATGAAAATCCTACCAAGGTCCCTTCCCCCTCAGTCTCTTTTTCTTCAGGGTGACATGTTGGCTTTCAACCAGGGGTCGCGATAAGAGCATGCGCCGTTCTCTGAGCACATTTTGCTTTTGTAGGACCATGTCTAAAATCCTGATTTTTAGGCTGTGTGTGCTCCTGTTGTACAGTAGGAGCATGGAGATGGGAAAAGGCCATTGATATTGTACTGACTGCGTGGAGAGTTTTTATTTTAAATCGGAGCTGTGGGGTCGTGTGCAAAAAAAAAGTTGTTATTTGAAAGCGGGAGTTTGTCAAAACTACCAGCTGTGTTGTCCAATAATCTATGTACTGTGGGGGCCGGTAATCACTTGTTGTCTAGGGAGCATTGAATGATTGGTTGTCCAGCTTTAGGTTGCAGAGGAGGCGTGAGCCAACTGCAGGCAGACACGAGGAGTTGGACTGAGACGCGGTCAAGTGAGTCTGAGTCGACATCAAGTGGCAGAGATGAAATTTCTTCTTTTTTCTGCTTGGGAGGAGTGAGGCTGATTTGTCTAAGGAGCGAAGAGTGAGAGCCAATACACTCTCTTCAAGGTGAGTTTTTTTTTTTTTTTTTTTTTGCCATGATGCCCACAGCACTTGGTTTGTTTGTTGTTTGCAGAGCAAGCCACCCTGACAGCCTCAGATAAATTGGCAGGTTGGTGTGTGTCCTGTCCTTTGGTGGTTACCTCCATTCCCTTGAGTTTTCTGCACACCAATTTACTGTCACTAACTTATGAGTGAGAGAGATGGAGACTGCTGATGGCAGGTACTGTCTTAGTAGTGATTGAGCTAGTTCATGCTGATTCTAGCAGTCTGTTAAGTGTTCCCACTCAGAAGGCCATGATACCATTTTGAAGGTTTAGGTATTGCGATTTATATGGAGTTGTATTAAGTGGCAAAATCATCAAAATGCCATAAGCCTTCAAGACCAGTACCGTGAAGGATTAGGGCCACAGCAATTTAATATGGAGTTTCCAGCCCAGTCATTTCCGCCTCGTAAGTTCAGTGAAACGTTAGCTGTCTGCTGTTCTCAATCGAGTTACTAGGGAGGACAAAAAGAGAGGAGATTACTGATATCTGACAGCACAGCCAAGTGAGCAGTTTCTAAGCCGATTAAGTGCTTTACTGGTATATGGCGTTAAATAGAAATTCTGGTGGTATTATAAACAAAGGTTCCCTCTCGAGTCTTGCCACCCTGCTTGCGTTGCATGCTAAGGAGAGAGGTCCTGCTGTAGCAACTGCCTGCACGTTCTCCACCATGTGGTGTGGAAAAAGTGACTGGTGTGTGTAGTTTAGTTTTGCTGTATGGAGGATTAGACCTGTGGTGAAAAAGAAATGATCATGTAAGCTTTGTAATTTAAGTAAGTTGTTTGCCCCATCTTGTGAATCATGTAGTGAGTTGGTCCTGCCCTCATGCCGTGGTGGCGGTCAGTTAATCTGTAGCTGTACTCTGTTTTCCTTGTTCCTCAACCATGCTTTTCAGATGATGCAGCAGCAGCAGTTCCTAATCAAATTGCTCAAAAGATAATGTTAGATGTCATGTTCCTGCAACTCCAGCATTTTTTAAAATTAGGCACGCCCTACAGTTGTTCAGTGCTAGCGGTGGGTGGGGGTGGGGTGCTGGATCGGAGGAATGGGATGCTTGGTTGAGGCTGAGGATCCATCCGATCAGGCCAGGCCTGGGGCAGCATGGTGAACACGACAGTCATCGCCACTGACTCATGAACCTGCAGCTGCCGTGGTGGGAAGGGGAAGGGAGATAGGATTTCATTATGGAGTTTGAGGTTGCAGTTGTTGTATATCTAGAATGTAGATCATGGTCGGACTCTGAGGTGAACTCGGCAAATGCCTTGTTGTGTGTGCACAGTGCCTGGTCTGCATGGCTCTGACTGGTACGCCATTTGTGGCTCTGCAAGAGAACCCATAAAGAAGTACAGATTGAAATTAAGACTGCTGTTTGAGTTTGTCCCTAGCCAGTACAGCGAGATCAGAGATCTGGAAGAGTGAATGTTGACTATAGTTAGTACCGAGTCAGTGCCGACTGCACATTCATGACAGTCAGAAAGAACACATTGGTTTGTGAGGAATGTGAACACCATTCCACTCAGTTATGACCTGGGTACTGTACTATTATGTTGTTGTTTTTTTTTTTGTTTTTTTTTTTTTAATTAGACATGCTACCTACTGCTATTCAGTGCTGTGGTGGTGGAGCTCTGGGGGAGGAGGCTGAAAGGAATGGGATGCTTGGTTGAGGAACCATCTGCTCAGCCAAGGTCTGGGGCAACTTGGTGAACGTGGTGATTATGGTCACTGACTCTTAAGCCCGCAGCAGCTGTGGGAAATCAGTATGTAGAGCACGGATCCGATTGGCAGGAGACAGATTTTGTCTTGATTTTGCCAAAGTGTGCTCCTCAATTTCAAAGGAGCACACTGTGCCAAAACCTTAATGCCATCCCTGCTTCCAACCTCTCCTTATAGCATCTGTCCTTCATACCACAGATCGTTTTTGCAGTGCTCTGCAGTACCTCGTCAACTGCTTCATTGTCCTTTTGTACCGAGAGCCCAAACTGCATACAGTATTCCATGTGGAGTCTGACCAGGGCCTTGTCAGTTGTTTATTTTATTTTATTGATTGATTAATTAATTCATTTTAAAAATTGTTAACTGAGGGAGAAGCACTAGGTCACATGGCCCTTTTAGAGGCTTGACCCAGTACACATCAGACAGACATAGACAAATATATCCAGATTACAAACGTACCTGTTTTTGTAATACACTGCATACCTTACAGGGCAACATGTTAATACTTACACAATAATTTGTATACAATTTATTGTTAGGTCATACTAAAACAATTACGCTTTAGCATCCTTAAAAATATTTTCTTTGTATTTAATTTTTAAATGATTAATACTGACTTATTTACATGACTTGGTAGTTACATTACCGTTATGCCTTAGAGATACTTTATCGGTGCTGGAGGCCTTTGTGACCTTACCTGGGATGCAGATTACTCGTGACTCACAACTGATGTGAGTGCACTTTTATATTAGCATCTGACATCATTTAGGGTTACTTACAGTGAGTTCTTTAATGGAAAAACTACACACTTTTCAGATTTTGGATCAGGAATTTGTATAATTAGTTCTGGACCTCATCCTGAACATGAACTACTTTGTGTTTGATAAGCAATTTTGTTACAGATTTGTGGTACTGCAATGGAGTCATCGATGGCACCCTCTTATGCCAACCTTTTATGGGTTGGTGGGAAGAGCTGGGCATCTATGACTCCACTGCTAACCCATTTAGTCCTAACATTATTTATTGGGGACACTTTATTGTCAATAGTATCGCTATTTGAAAGGTACAGAAATGGAAGCAATGAACTTTCTGTAATGTATTAATGACAATGATCTGGGATTGAAGTTTACTGGCACATGGCACAAAACGACCATTAATTTTAGCTCTTCAGCTTAATGGTCAACATGGTAATGCAACTGAAACCCAAACATTCAGATAGCCAACATCTGCCAATACACTTTTACGAACAGATAGTTTACATCCCAAATATCTTATTAGAGCCATGCCCTATAGGCAATTTTTTTGAATTTGAAGAAACTGTTCCACAGATATTGCTTATGAAAAACAAGCAGAGAAACTCCACAATAGATTTGTGGTAGCGGGCTGTGATCCTGCCATTTTGAATGTGGCCCGTGAAAAGGCATCTCTGGCACATAGGGCACACCTGCTTGTTCCTAAATCCAAAAGTTTCAATTGATTTTGAGTCAGTGAATTTTATCACTGACTAGAATGCTGTTACTCCTCAAGTAGCCGACATTTTAAAAAACATTGGCATGTCCTCAGTGTTGACCCCATACTATGGGACACTACAGTCACCCAGCCTAGAGAAGTTATAGAAGAAATGAGAACTTAAAGGATCAGTTGGATAGGAAAAGAAATGGACAATACTCCATCAGGCTTTTACCTCACCCCTCGCTTTTCATCATTGTGGCAATTGTTTAGAATGTCCCTATACAGTCTAGGGGAAATCTTTGTTAGTCCCATCAATCATTCCACATGTGAGATCCGTCAGTTACATGTGGGGTGGAATACATAATATATTCACTGTGGTGTACATCCTTCCTTATACATATTGAGAACAGTTTGTCCCATGAAAGAGAGGATACTTAAACATATACATTCCATCACATCTGGTTGATGTGATACTCCAGTAGGACAACACTGGCACACTGTGCAGGATTTATACCATCTTACAATCATGGGCATTAATCATATACTCATGAATATTGGACATTGATCCCGCCTAAAAAAAATCTACTCCAAAGAGAAAGCAGGCTGGTTTATAGTTTGAATGCTTTGTCCCCGGATAGATTAAATGACAGATGAGATCTGGGTCCATTTTTGATTTAATATGGAGTTCTGTATCACTCCTCTATAAGTATCCTGTTAAAAAGTGTCCAATATTTGCTTTAATTCTTGTTTAGTATTTTAATTCCTTTAGATCTCTAGCTCCTCCTTAATATCATGTTGCTGTTTATGTTTTCATTTTAGGTCTCCAAATCAGCCAGGATTCATAGGCTATATGAATGAATTATATTTTTCGTATCTAGATGATTTAGCCACTGCACCCCTATTATGGGCCGAGTAAAAATTTGTTTTACTTTATCCTCAATGTAATAATCATTGTGGTCACCCCTGTATTTTCTCCCCCCCCCTTCCACTTCTCTCTGGTATTCTGGTATTGATATATACTTAAAGTCTTACTATATATATATATATATATATATATATATATATATATATATATATATACTATATATATATATATTTTGATGTTGACATTTTAAACCACTTTTTAACTCGTTTTCACACGGGTGTTGTTTTATCCTTTAATATATTGGGCATCGGTTTAAGTCTATGTAATAGGCATGTGTAAAAGGGATCTATGTCTTTAATTGATGGATTTAAAAGCATGGTTACTGTGACAAGGCCCCACGCCCCCCAATGAAGAACTCTTTAGTTTGAAGCACCAGGGTGTTGTGTGCTGTTTTTATGCCAGCAGCCCACTAATAAAATATTTGCACTTTAATACTGCCTTTGGAGCAGCTCACTTGTTCTTTGTTAGTGTGGCTTCTTTGCCCCCCCAAGTTCTCCTGAAGATTGTTCATGAACTTAACCAAGGAAGTCGCCATACTATAGTCCCTTCTGAATCTGTGCTGGGCCCCTGTCAGTATTTTGTGTTCTTCCAAATACTCTGTAATCTTGTTATGTAAAAGTTGCTCTAGGGCGTTACTGACCAGAGAAATAAGAGACAGCTGCCTATAATTTTTTTTTTTTTTTTTACAAAGAGATCTTTTTTTTTTCCAGCGGCAGTGACAATTCAGCTGCTGCTGATTTAAGGAGCTTTGCTTCCAGTTGATCTGGTCCTGGTCCTTTTACTCATCCAGTTTCAACAGCTGTTTTTGAATTTGTTCCCTTGTTATGTGTCTAAAATACAAAAATGGTCTCATGTAGTCAAACAGTTCCTTGTCATTCTCAATACTTGGCAGCCCTTTCACATATTAAGACAAATCAGTAAAGGTTTCATTTAGAACATTTCCTATGTCCAAACTTTCATTTAGTTCTAGGTCTCCCTTAATTATGCTATTTAATCTCACTTTTATTTTTCGGACTCATAAGTCTGCTTAACCCCTCCCAAAAAGATTTATTTTTAATATTGCTCAGTTGTTTGTTTCTACAGAAATCAACCTTTGTGTTTGTTATTGATCTTTTGTATCTATTACACTGTCCTCTATACTGTGCCCAGTCTTCTCTTTTGTTTGATGCTTTAAAATTTGCCCATGCATTTTTTTTTTACAAAAAGTTTAACTTTTCAATAAACAATTAACATTACAAACACATAAGAGAAAATATCTGATTTATATGCATCATGAAATATACAAATTAAAAGGAGGGCATGAAAAATGTCCATCTTTTGTAGAAAACATAGAAACATAGAATTTGATGGCAGATAAGGACCATTTGGCCCACCCAGTCTGCCTATTTCCTACCTAATGAATAAGCTGCAGATCCTAATTAACCAACAGCCTACTTCCTCCTACCCACACTCCTATAATTGCCTTATGTCTGTCCCATGCATTCTTGAATTCCCCACTGTTTTTGACTCCACAACCTCCTCAGGAAGGCAGTTCCATGCATCCACAACCCTCTCCATGAAAAAATACTTCCTCACATTACCTCTGAGCCGTCCCTCTTCTATCTTCAAATTGTGCCCCCTTGTTCTTGCACACCTCTTTTTCTGAAAGATGCTACCCACTTGGACTTTGTTGATTCCCTTGAGGTACTTCAAAGTTTCTATCATGTCTCCCCTCTCCCTCCTTTCCTTGAGGGTATACATATTAAGCTCCTTAAGTCTCTCTTCATATGTCTTCTGGTGCAGACCCTGCACCATTTTAGTTGCCCTCCTCTGGACTGCCTCCATACTGTCTATATCCTTGCGGAGATTGGGTCTCCAGAACTGCACGCAGTACTCCAGATGGGGTCTCACCAGCTGTCTGTACAGAGGGATAACAACTTCTTGTTTTCTACTGCTAATGCCTCACCCTATACATCCCAGTATCCCCCCAGCCCTCCTTACTTCCCTCTCACATTGCTTGCCCACCTTTAGGTCATCTGATATGACCACCCCCAGGTCCCTTTCCATTTTTGTTGTTGTTAGTATCTCACCCCCATTGTGGGCTCATCCCCTGGGTTTTTGTTTCCCAGGTGCATTACTTTGCACTTCTTGCAATGAATCTAAGCTGCCATACATTTGACCATTCTCCCAACCTTGCCAAGTCCCTTCTCATCCCTTCCACCCCACTTTGTGTATCAACCCTGTTGCAGATCTTTGTGTCGTCTGCAAAGAGACATACTTTTCCTTTCAGTCCCTCTGCAATGTCACTTATAAAGACATTGAAGAGAACCGGTCCTAGAACTGAATCCTGCGGTACCCCACTAGTAAAGTACAGTTACGTAAGAACTTACCGTAACAGCAGATCTTCGAGAGAGGCTCTTGCAGTAGGTAATTACAAATAGGACTGAAGCTGGCAGGCATCAGGACCCCACAAAAAAATTTCCAGCTAGCAGTCTCTGGCTGGGGACCACCCCCACTTCAGGTGACCGACGTCAGGCGACATCAGTATAAAGGAGCGGTCCCCCATGCCCGCCTTCCAGTTCTTTCCCGCCAAAGGCCAAAAAGACAAGACGAGAGAGAGAGAAGCGGATGTTTCCTTCACTGGAAAAGGAGCTGAAAAAGCTTAGGGGGATGGAGGGCGGAAAGGTATTACCTACTGCAAGAGCCTCTCTTGAAGATCCACTGTTACAGTAAGTTCTTATGTAACTGTACTATCTTACTTTGAGAGGGCTCTTGCAGTAGGTAATTACAAATAGGACTGAGTCCCAAGCAGTCTAGAACAAGCAGAAGCAAACGGGGGAGTAAAAAACAACCCAAAAGTAGACCCTCTGGCTGTGAAGGTCTTAGGAAAGAAGACCCTGCAGAACAGCCAACCCGAAGCCCGCTCTACGGCAAGAGGCAATATCCAAACTGTAGTGTTTCATAAAGGTATGGACAGAAGTCCAAGTAGCGGCTGCACAGATGTCTGCCGCTGACACATCCTTGAAACAAGCAGCGGAGGCAGCAACCCCTCTGGTGGAGTGCCCTCTGACCTGACCCGGCAGGGTCTTGTTGTACTTGTCATAACAGAAAGTGATACAATGAGCCAACCATTTAGATAGGCATTGCTTAGAAACAGCACTGCCTTCTCTTTTATGAGCAAAAGAGACAAACAGTTGATCAGTCTTTCTGAGATCCTTCGTCCTTGTGGTGTAGTATCTCAGGATTCGGTGAACATCCAAAGTATCCAAAAGGTACTCCCCTTGGTTGGAGTGCTGCATAAAAAAAACAGGCAGCTCCATGGATTGATTCAGCGTGGATTCTGCCACCACCTTAGGGAGAAACTTAGGGTTGGTATGCAGAGCTACACATTCCTTGTGGAAAATCAAGTGCAGGATTTTGCACATGAGGGCCTGAAGCTCGGAAATCCTTCGTGCAGAAGTAATGGCCATTAGGAAGAGGGTCTTCCAAGAAAGGAACTTTAGGTCTGCAGAGACTGCCAGCTCGAAAGGAGGCAGAGTAAGCTTCTCAAGGATAAAATTTAAGTCCCAAGGAGGGGCAGGAGCATGAATAGGGGGTCACAAGTGGAGAACCCCTCTAAGGAAAGTCTTAGAGACTTCCAACTGCGCAAAAGTCCTGTCCCCAAAAGGAACATGGTAAGCGGAGATAACCACCATGTGAACCTTCAGAGAGGAATGACTGAGACCCAGATCAAAGAGATGGTGCAAGTAATCCAACAACCACCCAACAGAGCAAGAGAATGGCTCAAAATCTTGGAAGCAGCCCAAACAGAGAACCGTTCCATTTCATGGCATAGGTAGATCTAGTGGAGGGCTTTCTGCCTCCACCAGAATCTCAGCAACCAAAGGGAAACTCCAAAACAAGCTTGAGCTATGTCTGCAGGACCCATGCGTACAACTCAAGGGACTTGAGGCCTAGATGGACCAGGGTCCCTTGATCCTGGGTCAGCAAAAGTTGCGATGGAGGAGAGGAAGAGGAGGTTCCTCTGAATACTGTTGCAGAAGAGAGAACCAAACTTTCCTGGGCCAGAAAGGGCGATGAGGATCATGCAAGCTCCTTCCTAGCTGAGTTTCTGTAAGACCTTCGGAATCAAGGGGCTTGGGGGGGAAGGCATAGACGAATCTTCCCTTCCAGTCTAGAGACAGAGCATCTCTCCAAAAAATGTTGTGCCCTGGAGCGAGCGAGCAGAAGGTGGGAAGTTTTTTGTTGAGAGGAGATGCAAACAGGTATACCTGTGGTGTTCCCCAGCATAGGAAGATATCATCTGCTACCCCCTGATCTAGTTCCCACTCATGAGCTTGAGCAAATGACCGATTGAGGTTGTCTGCCAATGTGTTCTCGACCCCCGGGACGTGAATGGCTGTAAGGTGAGGGTTGTGCTGCACTGCCCAATCCCAAACTGCATCGCCTCCCTACAGAGAGGGTAGGAACGAGTTCCTCCCTGTTTGTTGATGTACCAGACTACGCACATGTTGTCCATCTGGACAGCCAGATGTCCAGGAAGCAGATAAAGATGCAGAGCCCGAAGAGCGTAAAGCATGGCTCAAAACTTGAGCACATTGATGTGGAGAGATTTCTCGAGCTTGGACCAGGAGCCCTGGGTCCTATGAGGCCTGAGATGGGCTCACCTGAGGCATCTGTAGTCAGCGTCTGGAAGGGGGAAGAAAGGAAGAAGGGAACTCCCCGGCAAAGGTTCTTCTGAACCATCCACCATTGCAAGTCCCGAGCCATAGGATTGGAGACCAGAACTAGTTGATCTAGGTCGTCCACCAGCTGATCCCACTGAGACCGAAGCATCCACTGAGAGATTCTCATGTGAAGCCAAGCACGAGGGACTGTCAGAATAGCAGCCACCATGAGCCCGAGGAGGCAAAGGACCGATCTGGCTCTGACCCACCTGCGGCTGAACAACAGGCTGACCTGAGCCAGGAGTGAGGCCGCCTGTCCAGTGGCAGAAATGCCATGCTGGAGGTCATGTCCAGGATCGCCCTGATAAAACTGGAGCCTCTGGGATGGGATCACGTGGGACTTGGCCTGGTTGTAGCAACCCCAGGCAGGTAAAAACCTGCAGGGTAAGGGAAAGGAGCTACAGTTCCTCCTGGATGAGGCCACCAGGGAGCTGGTCATCCAGGTACGGGAAAACCTGCACCCCTGGGCACGCAGGTAGGCCGCTACCACGAAAGACATTTGGTGAACACTCAGGGCACCGAGAAAGACTAAATGGGAGGCCTTGAACTGGTAGTGATCCCTGGAATGCAAAATGCAGGTATTTGTGGTGGGAAGGGTGAATAGGGATATGCAGGTAAGCATCCTGCATGTCCACAGCCACTGTCCCGCCAAAGAAGGGCAGAAGACTCTGCAGAGAGAGCATCCTGAACCTTTTGTAC